>JARWLC010000003.1:118664185-121134185 GCA_033318265.1 Phyllotis vaccarum
CTGACCTTGAACTCACAGAGATTTACCTGCCTCTACCTCCCAAGTGGAATCAAAGGTATGCAAACAACCATCCAGCTGATTTTTAAATTATTATATTTCAAAATATTAATTTAATGTTGTGTGTGTGTGTGTGTGTGTGTGTGTGTGTGTGTGTGTGTGTGTAGAGGTGAGAACATGATATCTAATCTCCTGGATCTGGAGTTATGGGAAGTTATGAGTTGTCCAATATGGATGGTTGCTGAGAAGTGAACCTCATCCTCTGGAAGACCAGCAAGCGCTGTTAACAAACAGCAGAGCCATATCTACTGCTCCAAACTCTTGCATTTGAGCCAAGTCCAGTGAGTGACACATGCATATAATACAGACTCACAGGAAGATGAGGCAGATTGATTGTAAATCTGAGAGCAGCTTATGTTATATGATATCTTTCCAGGCTAACCTGGGGCCATGTAGTGAGACCTTGTTTGGAGAAACAAACAAATGAAATATTGGTATTTCAATACTCATCACCAAAATACTCAGTTGGAGAAAACAGAAAAACAATGTTGGTATTATTATTTTAAGTTCTCCAAACATGACTGATCATCTTGATATTGAATATTCAATTGTGGTCATGGATAAACTTTATTTGGGATAATTTCTTTGAACAGCATTAAAATTAATTCAACACTGAATGTGAAGAATTGGTTTCTATCCATATCTTTTCCATAAATACCCATATCAAACATGATCTAAGCAACAACATATGCATTAAATGACATTTAGTGGGTTGTAGTAAGTGCCACATTGAAGAATGCCTTACAATTGACTTATTTAGCAGAAATTTATTTGAAGATTATTTGACAAGTGTCATATCTCAAAGAACATGTCAAATAGTTTTCACCCTCATGGGCTTTAACCATTTGGGGGACCATTAAGAGGATAACAAAAGAGAAGTTTGGTTTGGGGTAATGGTGACTTGAACTAAGAAAGTCAATCAAAGCAGCAGTTTGTGAATAGCTGGAATGCCTGGCACATTTTTTAGTTTTTATTTAAATGATCAAATGACTAATTATACTAGCTGTGTTACCCATGGGGTAAGGCTTATGTGTGTGACTATGCTTGTGAGACAGAGCATGGGCGCTTGATAGATGAGATGTGAGAAGTGAAGAATAGTCAAGAATGATTTAAAGCTTATCTTTCTATTGTTTTCGAGTACTGCATATTTTAATAAATCTGACTTTGAATTCCTCTTTTCTTATACTCAGACCCACAAGAACATAGGGATCGTCACTACAAGTCTCATGAAGTACCCCCAATCTGAAATACTCTTGCTCATTCTTCAAAACCCTCTTCTGCATTTAGCTAAGTAATCAATGACGTAACTTTGTGATATTATCAATAATGTGGTTGTTATTATATCTTTTTCTTTGGATATAACATGACCATCCCATAGTCATTGTTGAAAAGAGATAATCTTGACCCATAGTTGTAGCAATGAATAAGAAAAAATGGTTCAAGGAGAGCTAGGTCCATGTTAATACCTATAGCACTCTCTAATAGAAGAGGATGGGGAGAGTCATAGGACCCTCGCTTCGGGTACCAGACATGACTCAGCCCTGCTGCCTTATTGATCATGATCTGAGTAGGAGTTAGAGGCATAAGAGGTTACATGAACGACGAGACTCCACGGTGAATTTCTATGAGGGTGGAACTTTGTCTTTTGTCAGGTCTGGTCTTGGATGAACACACATTATGTTTCATTTCTTTCCAAGAAAAGTAACACATCAGTAGTAAAGCTCAATATTATATGTATTATTTTTAAAGACAAAGTCTTACTGTGTATCCCTGGAACTAACTATGTGGACCAAGATGACCTTTAACTCACAGATACGCACTTGCTTATACCTCCCAACTAGTAGGATTAAAGACAGGAACCACTGTGCCTAGGACATTCTTAATGCCTTTACTTCATCAACCATCACTAAATGAAGTTAGAAGTGAACCAAAAATGGCTGGTGAAAACATTTATCTGTCAGGATGTGTGAGTTATTTTCTATTTATTCATTTAAATTCACTCTTTGCTCTCTCCAAACTGGTCTATTTCATAAAGGATGACTTTATGAATAATAGTAGTATTTGTTATTCCCACTGGCTTTGGCTTGAGTCTGGGCAGTGGGATGCACAGGAAGTTAGTAAAAGGTGTAGAGAGGATGGAATTGACAGGTTGTTTTACAAGTCTCTACCACCCTCTTGCTGTGTCTCCTATATGTATGTCTACATAGGCTTTCTTCTCTAGCTTTTCTCTTTAGAACACAGGGCCATTTCTCTTTCCTTACTCTTTCAAGCCTATTAGATTATGTTGCTGTTTCTATCCTGTTAGCCATTTATAGAGACTCTTTCTTAAGGTCTTGAATATCCTTAACTGTACCATGTATTTCTGTCTAAGAACCCTGGTTGAATTGGTGTTTATTTGAAACTCACAGAAATTGGACTGAGCTGAAGTCAATCAACAAAGGAGCTAATTATAAAGAGCATTGGGTAGTTAGTAGAATTATCAGAAATCATATTGTACAAACAGCTTAATGAGGAAACCATCATCATTGCTTCCATTCAGAGAAGCCCTAGATGAAATTATTATTAGTTAGCCTTCCCTACCAAGGCCACTCTTGATTCAGAAAGAGGGTTTGTCACTGATAAACCCTATTCCTATTGTACAGGGTACAATTGTATGGCTGCTCCTATTGTAAAAGGTCCCCAGAATAGCATAGCTGACTCCATAATGGAAGTGCCATTTAGTCTGTAAAACTCATCCCATAAACAGCACGGCCTGCCAAATCTAAAGCAAAAACCAAATCCATAAACGTTCATACACTTCTGGGAAAGTCTGAAAAAAATGTACAAATCTTGCATTTTAGCTTCTGTGGTTCTGCTTCTGGCTAACTGTTCTTGTTAACTGAAATATGTCAACCAAGAACACAGTTTTTGTGCTTAAAAGCTCACCCTGAGAAAGGCTCAGTGCTACACTGGGATCCTGAACATCTAGTGTAGTCGCCTTCCAGCTAATAAAGACTTTTTCTATTGGCTTAAAGTCATGTCGGAGCTGTCTTCTCTGGTGGATACCACACAACTCTCCAATACTAATGCCAGTCCCCAGCAGAAGCCTCTTGATCTAGTTTCTACACATTACTCTCTTCTGAAAGGAAATATAAATCAAGCAACTTCCGTTTATTTCTTACTACACATTCATAGTTCCCACTTAAACACATTTCAGAACTAAAAATTTAATTTCTTAACTAATGCAATCATCATTTAGCACAAAGGTGAACACATGTTCCTAATATGCTCAAAGGGCTGATCCCAAGTTTTCCAACTTATTCTACCTGTGTGAGTAATATCTATTTCTTTCCTGGCTGTACTGTATCCTATTTTAACACTATAATTAATCAACTAAAATGTTAAGTTAACTTTTATTTTACAACTCATCACAAAACAGCAGAGAACTGAAAGGGGAATAGAAATTAGATTAAATTACAAATGTGTTTATGAGAGAGCAAGGAACAAACAATGAGTATATAAAGGTCCTGGCAGCAACAGAAGTATTCTAAGGAAGTACTGTGGCTCTCTACTGTGATTGCCAGACCACTGAGAGATGGTGCACCATGTAGGATTGGAATCTCCCCAGAAATTTCACTCTGGGAAAAGGAAACAGCTAGGATTTTTACATGTCCTGCCTCCCCATCTTTCTTTTGAGACATTGTTTCCCCATGTAGTCCTGGCTGACCTGGAACTCACTCTGTAGACCAGGCTATTCTCAAGTTCACAGACATCTGCCTGCCCCGGCCTCCCGAGTGCGGGGATTAAAGTTGTACCACAACCAGGCCCAGTTTACCATTTCTGAGAAACAGTTGCATCTAAGTAATGAGTTATGGATTAAGCCTAATGCATGCCATGAGCAATAACAGCTACTTTTATTTACTTCACCTTAAAAATTATTTATTAGATACAAGGTATGTGAAGTTTAGTGGCAATTTTGGTAAGTACTCTATGACATAGTTGCTGCCGGAAGAATGGAAATCAGAAATTAAATCCAAAATACAGAGAAAATGTCTCTTAGGTGAAGACAAGTTACTACTGTTCTTTATTATGGGGACTAAAATGTATCCTGCTACCTGGTAGCCGATGCCCGAGGATATGTTGATTTCTTGAATGTTCATGTTAAGTCTTTATCATAAGTCTGTTTCTCAGAGATGAGAACATGGTTGGGTGATGTGAATCACATTCCTGAACACACAGAACGTTTCTGTCCTTGGCACCATGGCCATTTTGTTCATTAATTATCAAGAGGCTTTCTGGGAAATTAGACTATCATTGACAGATTGCATTCTCTCCCCAACATTAATATTGTGAGCCTGCTGCTGTACAGAGGTGACGTCATTTGATGATCACATGGGACATGTAAATCTGAACAGTCTTGGCTTGGAGACAGATGCACCCCTTTTTCTGCTATAATTGTGTCTAATGTGTGTTTCAAAGTCCTGATCATCAACATAGTATTCTTTTTTTTTTTTTTCTTTCTTACCAAAGTACCAAGGAGCATCACATGTCTCTGTTCTCTGCAGAGGAGCTTGAGTTTTATAGAAATGTTACCAAACCTAATGTTACAGTCTATAAACCCCAAAGCCATCTGTCCCTCAGAAGTCAGTTAACAAATTCAGATTAGAAGTAAAGAAAAAAATGGTTTATTCAGTGTGGTTGCTTTGAAAAAAAGAGACAGAGAGATCTAACGACCCCATCCTCTGGGTCCTAAAGTGAGATTAAAACTTATATTGAAGGCCATAGATATGCACATCTAAGCAGTCCCAGTCAAAGTGTGGTTCATCCATTACTGACCCATCATTGTCTCTGTAAGACTCTTAAGTTTCTTTAAAGGTGAGAAGAATTTATGGGAATAAGAGTTTCTAGCTGGACCAGACTTTTCTTCTCTCAGCATAAGAGTCCCAGAGAAATTCCAGTTTCTTGGAGTCCACTATCTTGATATGTGAGAGCTAAGTGTTTCTCTAGAATATATTGCTCTTACTGAATTGGTTACAGTGGTGTTGTAGCAAAATATTCTTCCCTAGTCAGGTAGCTACTGGGAGCTCTTCAGTGGATAGAGATTTGGATAGAGAGGCAGAAGGCAGTGAAACACACAATGTGTGTTGCTCCCAGAGTCCAAGCAAGCTCACCAACTCTTCTTTTTGTTTCTGGGTGGTGGTGTGGTAACATTTTCTATACATTGTACAGAGTTTCTTGACATATCTCAAATGATTAGAGACTCAATTACTAAGAATTCAGCAATTTATTTTCATGGAATTCATCTCAAATAATTTATTCCATATGTGAATTGCCACATGTTGAATCTGTGTGATTTTGTGATCCTGTCAGTATAACACAATAGCACCATGGTTCTGGTTCTCTCTCTCTCTCTCTCTCTCTCTCTCTCTCTCTCTCTCTCTCTCTCTCTCTCTCTCTCTCTCTCTCTCTCTCTCTCTCTCTCGATCTTTCTTTCTCCCTCTTTCTTTTGGTATGAGAGACAATCAAGATTTAAGCAGGCAAATCATTTTACAGCGCCTGTGAGCATTTGACCTTCCCTGAGGCAAAATATTGAAATTTGCAGCTGTTACTACAGAGAGACTTTGAGCTAGGTTGAGTATTGCTTTTTCCTGTGGATGGAAGAAAAAGTAGTTTGTCAGATACTAGGAGTTGGGTTGATTTGTTTAGTTAAAGAGGTCACTGTAAAACCAACCACTTGATTTTGCATAACCAGTGGATTAAGTGGTTGCTTTTTTCCAATCTACCCTGAAGTTATGTAGGAAAATGTTAGAGCCACTGAGCTCAGGAGCTTCTGAGAATTGGGTAGTAGTATTCATCGCCTGTTAGATCTAGTTGCTGTTCCTTTAAATGCACTACTTAGATGACATGCTAGAAGGTTCTGTTCTACCTGGTCCAATACAGAACAAGAGGCTTTCCTTGTGAGAGTCCATCTCAGGAGCCTTCTGTTTTTGTAGTGAATCTATTCAAATTATGCACTAAGGACATGGGGAAATGAGGATGGGATAGGTCCTCTGCACACTGAATTAAGTCTTTGCTCTGTTTATCTTGAACTGGCAACAGCAATGTCCTGGATTAACATTCACTGAAACCCACTATGCAAAAGTCTCTCAAAAATTAAGGCCTTTCTCTATGACTTAATGGTGTCATATCTTATTCCAGAAAGAATGGATAGAGAATTATGGAATATAGTCCAGGTGGTTTTTCATTTGGGGACCTTGGAGCTAAGAACTAATACACATATAGGTATGATGAGCAAGGCTCACATCAGTTCTTTTCATCAGGCCCAAAGTTTCGGAATGATTCAAATCATGCCCATTGTTGAAAGGTTGTCAGCTGGGCCCATGATTCTCCTTCGTTATCTGCCCCTGGGGGTTGCTGTACATAGAACATCCTGAATGCTACTCTAGTACTAATCATGTCTTCTTTTTCTTTTATCAGTTTTAGAACATCCTTTATCCACAGGTTTAGAGCATCTTGAGATCTGATGACACCAATCACAATCATGTCCCTATACCACTTCTGGCATCTCTGATTTCTTGTTCTACAGGGGATATTCTCTGTGTCCATTTTCAAAGATGCTGTGTCTAAGTTATTTGGTTAGTAGGTATCTTCTTAGGATACGCAGGAAGATGGGCCACTAGGCAGTCACAAGAAATAAAATATCAGCACACCATCTCTCCCAACTGCAGTATTTTCTTCTACATGTAATACTAAGGACATTTCTGACATTTCAGTTTTGATATAGTCATGTTGAGAACAGGATTTAGTTAACCAAATAAACAAAAATTTAAACTCAACTGCTTAAGCCTGATCAAATCCCAGATCTTTGTAAGTAAAGTCAGTGACATAGTTGTCTTAATTTAAAATTGTCAGACTTTTATTGGCCTAGCATCCTCAGAACCCATTCCTAGACATTATTCTCTCTCTTTATATTAAAAATATGTTAAAATAAGCCAGGTGGCCTGCGCCTTTAATCCCAGCTCTTGTAGGTAGAGACTAACTAGTGGATCTCTGAGACTAACCTGGTATAAGCAGTGAGCTACAGGACCACCAGCACTACATAGTGGGATCCTTTCTCAAAAACTAACAAACAGAACGAACAAATCCAGAACAGCTTAAAACAAATGGGAAGCTGAAGAGGTCTCTCCATGGTTAGAGCACTGGTTGCTGTTCTAGAGGACCTGGGTTCAATTCCTAGCACCCTAAGAGTGGCTCAAATGATCTGTAACTTCATTTCCAGAGGATGTGATGCCCTGCTCTAACCTCTGAGGGCACCAGGAAGGCACTCATATGGTGCCTAGACATAGATGTGTGTAAAAAGATATAAATAGAAAATATTTTAAATTAAAAAAATGTTAAGATAAGCAGTGTCTTTTGCCTCAATGAAGTAGCTTTTGCCATTGGACTGAGTTTTGACACTGGCTCTGGAATGCTATAGTTTGATTTTGACCATGGGTCCAGGAGCGATCTGAAGCAGCTTGAGGAGGCATGTATGTTCTCTCTACAGCAGAATATCTGCTGTAGAAAAGGTCCTAAAGGATCTTGTTCTTCAAACAAATTAAAAACAGTTTTGTAAATCCAGAGGGAATGGGCTTCTTTTGGCAAGAAACCCTCAGTGGCTTTCAGTAGTAGAGGAATTTGGATCATTTAAAACTACACACTTATCTCTGTTCCCGTGGATAGGGGGCAGTCCCAGTCATTGCACAGAGACCATGTAAAGTTGTGAAGTCACTGTTTCCTGAGGAGGCTAACAAGAAATCTGTAAGATAGAAATGTAATTTTCTACTGGCTGCATCGATCCTGTGGTCCTGTCACAGCTTCTGAATGAGGATTTTTCCTCCTCTTGCTAGTATTAACTTTCAGGATTTGCTCTGAGGTGAGAATGCGGAGTTTTGAACTTTGAAATAAGTAGCAGTTACTCACAATGTTTGAGCTCTCCACCTTCTTCAAGGGCCTTTCACATCTCCCCGAACATTATTTCCTGTGACCATTCCATTCTTCACTATTTCATACTCAGTGACCACAAGGGGTGATTTAACTAGATGTTCCATTTGTCTGTTCCTACAGGTACCAGATTAATTTATATATACATGTGTACATATATGCTTTTTTTTTCTCTCTCTCTCTCAGGTCCAACAGCATCAGTAGTAAATTCTGATTGAATGAATATTCTGAAAAATGACATTTGGTGGTCCACCTTAGGAATATTGGGATACCTATAGAAATCCCCACATTTTATTTAACTATGTCCCAGGCTTCTCCAGAGGAGAAACCACCATTTGATGTGGTCTTCTGCTGCTTTAGAGTAAATGGATTCCACCAATACTAACTTTTCAGGAACTCATTTGCACTATGAACTTCAATTGTCAAATATAATGTCACTGTCTCCCAATTGCTGCTATACCCCAAACCCAGGCATCTCTGTTGCCACACGTGTGGACTGGGGATGGGGAGAAGCCTGGATTTCCCTCTTGCTGATACTCAGTTTCTAATTTTTCAGAGCTGCCTGTGAGCCCAAGTAACTTTTCTGGATGCTGAGCAAACTGCATCTTTACTGACTTCTTTGTTGGGAAGATGCAACTCTTGAGTTGGGTGTTTTCTAGGTAGACAGATAGTGCATATGCGCGTGTGCGCGCGTGCGTGTGTGTGTGTGTGTGTGTGTGTGTGTGTGTGTGTGTGCATTTGTGTTTGAAAGCCAGAGGACAGCTTCATGTCATTTTCTTTCTCTCTCTCTGTGTGTGTGTGTGTGTGTGTGTGTGTGTGTGTGTGTGCATTTGTGTTTGAAAGCCAGAGGACAGCTTCATGTCATTCTCTCTCTCTCTGTGTGTGTGTGTGTGTGTGTGTGTGTGTGTGTATTTGTGTTTGAAAGCCAGAGGACAGCTTCATATGTCATTCTCAGGAGCTTGGTCCATTTCATTGGATACAGGGTCTCTCACTGGACAACTCTTGAGTTGGGTGTTTTCTAGATAGAGAAAAACTTGTTCAAATGATTGTGAGTGTTAATAGCCATCAATGATTCCTGCATGGCACATAGGATGGCTTTTCATTTTTCCCTTATTTTACTCTTGATTTATGGATGGTTAGGTCATATTAATGTTGTTCTGTTTACTCTATTTTGAGTGAAAGCAAAAATGATTTTAAATATTATAATATAATTGGATTCCTACTAAAATGTCTCATATATTTGTGTACATGAGTGTGTGTGTGTGTGTGTATGTGTGTGTGTGTGTGTGTGTGTGTGTGTGTGTGTGTGTGTGTGTGTGTGTGTGTGTGTGTTTGGAACCCACAGGACAACTTCATGCCTCATTCCCAGATTCCCAGGAAGTTGGTCCATTTCATTGGATACAGGGTCTCATTGACCTATAGCTTACTAACTAGGCTAGAGCTAGCCTGGCTGGCCTGCTAGCCTCAGCGTATTCTTGCCTCCTCATTTCCAGCTCTGGGTTTGTAAGCATGAGCCACTGTGCCTGGCCTTTTTCTCAGATGTGTTCTGGACAGTCAAACTCAGGCCCTCATGTTTTCAAGGCGGAGAATTTACAAACTGAGCTATCATCCCAGTTCCCATACTAAAATATTTTATAAAACAATGGATATTAGTATGTAGCTAACCATGCTTAAAATTTGGAATAAATTTATTGTATTCTAAGAATCAATGAAGTAAGTTAGTATGTTATACAAGCCCTAGCTTGTCCAATATTAAAATGTATCTTTGTTGAGAATATATTTGCAGGTGTATGGATTTTTGTTTTATAGTTTATTTTATGATACAGTGATGCTTTGTATTGATTTAAATTATTTGTTTTTGCATATATTTGTGTAGTTTTAGTTTTAGTTTTTAGTACCATTGCAATTTCTTGTCCCCTATTTGTAGTCTCTCATGTTGCAATTTTTAAATAACCTCTTTTTTAAAAAAATATTTTCTCTGCTTTTTTGTCATTTATATTTCAGTTTTCTCTTTGATTTGGCTCTAATTGTTTTCTTCTCAATGCCTTTTGAGGCTCTGTTTTCTTCCATGTGCAAGTCCAACAGGTTACCGTCCTCCATCCCCATGGTTCTAGGCTTTGGTTCTGCGGGACTTGTTCTAAGCATCTAACTCTCACCTTTCTAGAATTAAAGAACCACATTCCCTCTAATATTTTAATTTTATTCTGATTTTTTTTGTTTGCTAACGTTCTTGACCACATTGTCAAGCCTTCAAGTGCTCCCCTGTTCAAGACATTGTGCCACCCCTACTATGTGCCACCCCCACGCCAGTCACTGACTTAAATGGATCTTTTTGTTTGACTTGTTGACTTATCTGGGCCCATTTGCTTTTCCCCCATACCACTTCCTTCAGAGAGAAAGAGAGAGAAAAATTTATTTACTCTTTGTCAAATCTCACCCTGGAAGTTATTTCTCCCCAGAAACCAACTCTGAGCTCTATAAATGGCAAAGATGAGCTAGGGACTTGTCAGAGTAGATTTTCAGAGTAGGGTGGCCTTTAATACACACAGATGAAAATCCAGCCTCCCACAGAGGGTACCCAGCTGTCATGGCTAGCCTCCCTTGTCAACTTGAGGGGATTTAGAGTCACCTGGGAAAAGATCCTCTGGGCTTACCTGTGAGGGAAATTCCAGAGATGTTTAACTGAGGAGGGAAGACCCACACCAAGTTTGGGCAGGACCGTTCCTTATTCCGAAGTCCTGGATTTAATAAAAAGAAAGAAGCTGGGTATCAATTTCCCCCTCTCTCTCCCTGAATAGACACATAGCGTGACCAACTCCCTTATGTTCCTGCCACCATAGGCAAGGACCATTTCTGCATCTGTGACTTCCCTACATAGACAGATGTCACCCACAAACTCTGAGACTGATAAGCCACCTTCCCTTGTAAGAATATTTACCTTTTCTTCCCCAACCTGAAATTGGGTTTCTTAGTTTTCCTTTGGGTATTCATCATTGTTTACATTTTAACTTCTTTTTACAGTGGTATTTAAAGATCTTGTATATGGATTTTAATATATATAACCAAGTTCAGCTTTTTTAATATACATGGAGATAGTCTGGGATATTTCGTACACTCATTTCTCATATCTGTTTTATTTGGTGCTCATATCATAACTTTTGATTGTTATAAATTTATGGCATATTTTAATGTCTGCTTCCATTATTTTCTTACTTCTAGATGCATGAGAAAACTAAATTAAGATTTAATAGTGCCCTTTACTGCAAATATGCCTCATAAAAATGTATTTGCTTTAATTCCTTTATGGTGGTCATTTATTCTCAAACTACAAAATTCTTTCATATGGACTGTCTTTAAACATTACTTCTTTATTCTTATTGATGGTTAAATTCTGTGATGAGAAAATTGTACATTGATCATTATTGAAATTTATATGACTTCTCACAAGAGAAAAGAATTACAAGCTTATTTAGTTTGATAAAGGATTTGGTGTGTGTGTGTGTGTGTGTGTGTGTGTGTGTGTGTGTGTGTGTGTTCAGACATGTGCAAGTATGCAGATGTGTGTGAAGGTGAGTTCATCTTTATGTAGAGGAGAGATCAACCTCAGCTGTCATTTCTCAGGGGCTAGTCAAATTAGTTTTAGAGAAAGAATCTCTCACTGGCTCTATGAGGCTAGGGTGGCTAGCCAATGGTACCCAAGTTTCTGCCTGGGCATCTGAACTGGGATTAGAATGGTGTTCCTCTAAGTCTGGCTTAAAAAAAATGGGGTCCTGGGTCTTGGGATTAAACTCAAGTCCTCATTTTTGGTTGTTTTCTAAGAAGGTGCATAGGACAAGGGAACTAGCCACAGAATGATAAAGACCAACCTTTAACAAGTCTGGAAGCTCTTAAATAAAGATGCAAGGATGCATTGAGGGTTTTTTTTTTTTTTTTTTTGCTTTATTTGTTTTTGAATCATTGTGGTATTTGAAGTTAGTTTGGAAACCAAAATATCATACAAAGAAAGAAGATTCTTGCTAGTCTACAGTTCCTTTATCACAGAGAAGATTCAAGAACTGCTCAAAGTGAATAATTCTGGAAACAAAGGATTTATATATGGGTTGTGAGCTATAAGTGGACATTTACGTGTGCTTCAGTCTTACCAGAGCATGTTTTAAGGTAGAAATCACCAATGCTGAAGATGCTGTGGTGGCTGCTGCTTCCTCTTCCTCTTTCTTCTCCTCCTTCTCTTCTTTTAGTGAGTTAAAGGGTCATGAGGCTTTTTTAAGGCTGCAAATGCAAGGCTATTATTATAAGTCTTTCGAAGGCACCAGTTGCATACAGATTAAAGTCTCTGTTGAAATCTTATAAAGCGCTGCAAATGTGTTGTAGTAAAGCAGAACAATGCTCCGTGCCATCAGCACTAAGAGCTGGTAGATCAGGCAGCAGGAGCTCTGGCTTGCTGTGACTGTCCTCAAGACAGTGGCTACAATCATCACACTGAGAGAGATAAAGAGCTTTGCTCCTCCGCTAGCAAATCTATAATTACTCAATGGGAGAAAGACATTGTACATTACGTGCCAACAAAAGAGATATCTGCATCCACTTAATTTATCCGAGCTACCAACCTATTGTGCTTAGTAAAATAGTCGTGAACTTTATGCAAGATAAAACTTTATGGCAGTCAGCCATCTTTTAACTTGAAAATTAGTAAATTAGCATTTTCAGGATAGCAGTGGCTGTGACTCAGATATGAGCAGTTAGAAGTCTATTTTTTTTCCTTTAATATTTAACATTGCAGATATGGGAATACTTCATTTAAAATAGTTTATTACATTTATTTATTTATTTGTGTGTATGTAAGACTGTCTTGGGAGTCATTATTTTAGAGGTCAGGGGACATCTTGGGTTAATCATCTTTCTCCTTTTACCATGGGCCCTGGGGATTAAACTCAATATCGGGCTTAGTTGCAAAAACTTTAAACCTCTGAACCCTCGCACTGGCCTAGATATCTATCTATCTATCTATCTATCTATCTATCTATCTATCTATCTATCTATCTATCTATCTATCTATCTCTATCTATCATCTATCTATGTATAAGTATATAAATGTGTATGAATATATGCACACATTTACACATATCACATATAGTTATATCAATAAAACTACATATACTTTAAAATACTTAATGTTCTTGCTTCCATGGCTCCATCCAGCACAGACTCTCTTTTTAGAATTTGTGCATATGATTTTTTTCCCTTGCAACTCTCCTCAAATTTTCTCCAAGACACAATGACTAATAACTCTGAAGCTGAAATCAACTATTCATTTTGTTCAGTAAGTGTGCATGAACATATGCATATGTATTTGTAATGCTTATACACACACATAAAAACACACATAAATTCACTTCATGGGCTTATGAGCATTTCTAATGTTTTAAAATGTTGTAAATGGTGTAAGAGCAGTATGGTAGGAGTAACTACAGGAATACAGGAATGTGGGATGAGGTCAGACTGAGAAAGAAACAAAACCTTTATTCCTTTTTCTGCCTTCTTTGGAAACAGGGGAGTTCTAACTTACATTTTCCACCTGTTCCCTTATACAAACTTTCTCCCAGCAAATGAAATTTGTTATCTTCATAAATAGACTACCCTTGTCTCAAACATCACGATCCCCCAAATGGTCTGGCTCTTATAACATTTCCTTCAGTGACTCAAATTGATTCATTCTACAGACATCTTGGCATGTCTGCTGGATGCAAATCACTGCATAAATATTTATGCAAGATCTGTGTTTGAAACACAAATGAATAATATCATTCTTGACCTCAAGGAGTTCTCTCTGATAGGGGAGATGAGAAAATTATAGTTATCTGTAATAAAAGGTGAGCTACAGTGAGTTTTGCATTAATGTCCATTTAATATTTAAAGAGAAGGACAGAAGAGGATTTAGTGTCACAAATATATTTTAATTTTAACTTATAACAGCAAAGAAGTTTTTTCCCTTTTGTTTTATTCTTGAAGTCCCTGGGCATGAAGGGGAATTTTCTAGGAAGAACACTGTCACTCTGTTATTGAGAGACAAAGCAATCAGATGAAGAGCTTGGATTGGTCCATGAACTGTAGAAACACTTGTGTATTTCACCTCTAATTGTGTTTTCTTTCATTGAAGTCTCCATAGGCCAGACTGAATCCACAACTGTGTACCCAGAATCTGAGGAAATGTGTGCTACAATCTGCAAAACACAATCTAACACACACACACACACACACACACACACACATGTAGGCGGAGTTTACCCACAAGAACACCAATACTAGAAAAATATTTATTAGAATATAATCCAGAACTCACGGTACAGGTAACCAAGTACAGTAGGGACCGAAGTCTGCAGACGGACGGACGAAGGGGTCCTTCCTCCAGCAGCCAGGAACCAGGAAGAGAGCCTCCCAGCGTCCCAGCAGCCCCTTATCAATGGGGTTGGCCACACCCCCCTCCAGGAGCCCGGGACCCTGGATAAGCTTCTTTGGACCTTATCAGCTGACACCTGAATCCCACAACACACACACACACACACACACACACACACCCCACATCCCTCTGTCTCTGTCTCCCTCCGTTCTTTACTCAGTTACCCTGATTTGATATATCTGAGGTTTTTTTTTTTCATTTTAGTGAAGTGCACACACAATGATGAACAACACATATACACACATAATTATAATTATCCTTCATTTTGAAGCTAACACCCTGCCACAGCTCATCTCCTCATATTTGGAAGCCACAATGGTGTGAGAAGAAATCATCCTCCCCATGGCTTCCTTTTTGTTTTCTCAGAGAGGAAAGAGGTTCAGCTTTTTCATAGTGATTAGTTTGCAGACGTGACCTAAGGAATTATATACTGAAATCCTTCATCATTGTCTGAAGGCAATGAAAACTTCATCCTTGCAATTAGCAAGTTGTTTGGAAAGAGCTGTGGTGTGATGTGGTGTGTGTGTGTGTGTGTGTGTGTGTGTGTGTGTGTGTGTGTGTGTGTGTAAAAATTTAAGTAGATATTCTTTGAGTATTGTATGTTATGTACACTGGAACTTGTCAAAACATTATCAGTGTTGCTGCTTGCTTCACATGAAGATATAGAGCCAGCTAGCTGATTTAATGTATTATTAAATAGAGACAGGCTCTCTGGAGATGCAGTGTTGACTTTGCCCCTCTTTGTGATTCTGACCCCTTAGTGTTTAGGTGCTGGAGTACAGCGCTAGGACACAGCACTTTTGCTAGGGTGTAAATATGAGGTTATTTACTGTGTAACAACTGTGGCTTGCTTTATAACTGTCTAAATTGGTCCTTTAAGCAGCACCTCCACAGCAAATAAACCAAAGCATGAAGAAATAAGAGCTGAAGATAACTAACATCAACCCAATTTGTTGAAATCTTAGTGTTATGTGAATGGAAAAGTATATTAGTTACTTTTCTTGTTGCTATGAACAAATGCCTAACAAGAAGCAACTTAAAAGGGGGGAGTGGTTATTTGGGTTCATGGTTCCAGGGGATACAAACCCTCATGGTGGCGGAAGGCATGACATTAGGAGCTGGAAGGTGCTGGTTTTATCGTGTCTACAGTCTGAAAGCAATGAGCTGACTTCTGATGCCTCAGTTGAATAACATTCCACCTGGGCCCCTAACTCAGGGATGGTTACCACCACATTTAGGGAAGGTCTCCCCATATCAGCTGACTGAGTTTAGAGACTTCTTCACACCAAAGTCCTGAAGTGAGTTTCCACAGACATTCTAAGTCTTATCAAATTGAAAACCAGGACTGACTATCACATCTTTGCCATTAGTGATAAAAGAGAATGCCCAGGTTCATATTATTCCATTTTAAGAGTGCCTTTAAATACAAGGTCCCTCTCTCATTTTCATGGGAGTTCAGCAAGACACACATAAAGACCAAAGCTTTCATCTAGAAAGAGATAAATGTTTTTAGATCACTACAATATGCTTGGTTTGTTCTAGAATAGCATTTTTGGTTTTGTTTTTATTACTTTAAAAAAAAATCTATTTATTCGTTCTTGACTTTGATGTTACATAGTCTTTGAAACACATTTTGGAATTTTATATATGATTTGATTTTTAAGACAGGGTCTTCCTTTGTTGTCCTTTCTAACTTGTTTATACAGATCAGGCTGGTCATGAACTTGGACCTATCTTCCTGCCTCAGCCTCCTTGATGACAAGCTTGAACAACCGTGACCATTTTAGGTGAATTTTATTTTTAGTTTGTTTCTTCCAGTGATGGCTTAGGACTGTATGAACACTGGAATTGTGGTCTTTACCTCTTTTCCTCCTGGGCACCCAGTAAAGACCTCCTGTGCAGAGAGCAAGGCATCGGGGCAACTCTGCAACCTGTTCGTAATCTTTTGAATCTTGTGATGCTTGTTGTGGAATGAGCTGTCCATAAATGATCATGAGGTTGTTGAAGGGAGATAATTGTGCACAAACTCCTCACACATTTACCATGAAACAAATTACATTAAAACATAACAGATATTAAGCCCATGGAATCTGTTATCAGCCATTTTTTTAAGTGTCAAAATATGTAAGTGGATTTGAATTTAACAGGACTACAGTCTCCTCAGTTAGGTATAGTCATGAAGATTTTAAGCAGGTATACAAATATTTGGAAGGAGGTTTCTAGGGACATACACCACTGATATAACCTGTTCTGTCTTCCGTGGCTGAACATCTAAGAGACAGCCTTGGTCAGGAAACTCCTAGCCCTCTGCTGCAGCCTTTGGACATTTGAATTATTTCAGATCCCAGATGGGATAGAATTAGCAATGATGCAGTCTGGGAACCCTCTCTTTCATGGAAATCTAATTATCCACACATGTCTCCATTTACATAGGTCTGTGCTAACAAACGGTTGACTCGGACTACATTACTATCTATATTTCCATAGCAACACATTGATTCCCTGATATTTTAGTATATTTGTTAAGTTTTGCCGTTTACTCCCACCTTTGATAGTCTGCCACATGTCCCCATTTCTGAAGGTGAGAACATTTTCTGAAAGTGTCTTTGTATGGTTTTGCTTAAGAAATTCTTTGAAAAATAGATGTAAGAGCTGGTGAAATGACTCCACAGGTAGCAGCTCTTACCACCTTTCCTGGGCACTTGCTTTGGTTCCCAGTGCCGACACAGAGACATTCGAATGTCTGTAATTCCAGTTTCAGGGGATCTGGCATCTCATCTAACCTCTGGGGGGGGGGCACATGCACATGGTGTACACACACACACACACACACACACACACACACACACACACACACACACATTCAGGTGCACATGTGCATGCAGGTGCTGTGCACACACACAAATGAGTGAGTAATAAATATTAAGAATATATTTATTTGAACTCTTTCTGTCATCATATTTAGAGATACTCCTGTTTTACAGAACACAGCTTTCTTATAGTTGTGGCAGAAATGAATACACTGGACACATTAGTCAGATCCTCCTGGAAAACAGCACGTGGTTTTCAAAAGTCAGCCCATGTTAAACATCTCATTGTTTCCTCTTTGACTCCTGGAGGCTTGCTCTATGATTGCAATCAAAATTAAAACTCAATCCCTACCACTCCATCATTTGTTTCTCTGCTTTTTTTCTGTTTAGTTTTTCTTATTGAGTATGTGAGCTGAATTTGAGGACGTAAAAATGTGCTCACACAAGACGCGATTTAGAATGAGGGTTGCCAGCACAGCTCTGTCATCTGGCATAGAGATTTCAACACGTACATCTTGTTTCAGAGCACATTTGTTTCCTCTGTGATAGCTCCCTCTCCAAGAAAAGAAAGCATGTTGTAAGGTCTGTGTTGCTGGAGTCTTTTCTAAAAGAAGTTTGTGTTATGGCTTGAGAAATAAAAAAACAAACAAAAATAATTGTACCCTCTTCGTTACTTAATGGCGAAGCTGCTTTCAAAGTTTTCAATGTTGCTTCTGGTCCCCGTGAGTAAATTGGACAATTAAAAAGGAGTTTACTGTTTAAATAACTGAGAGTTATTTTTTGCCATCGCTATGAACAACAATAAAAATATCCATGCGTGCTGTTCAACACGAGAAACACAACTGTTCCATACATTCCTACCTAAGCTGTTGTGTACACACCCTGGTTACAATACCATTCTAGTAAGGCAGGAGAATTCCTGATTTTAGTAGTCATTTCAATTATTTTATGTATAGTTTTATCACATTTGTTTTTAATATTAGAGCACGTTACATTTTTATTTTTCAGTTTTTATATAAATGACTCTGTGTGTGTATGTTTTGTTTTCTTTTTCTAATGTTGCTTAATATAGGGGTCTGGTCATTTTGATGAATGTGGCTGTCCTTCCATTTCCTACTATTGATCACCGTGTCTTCTGTTTTTCTTTATCAGTCTACCTAAAGGATTATCAATTTTATTGATTGTCTCAAACAGTCAGATTTACTTGCTTCCATATTCTCCATTGGTTTATTTTTTTTTTTTTTGAATGGCTTTGAGCTTTATTGATTTCTGCACTTATCACTAGTGTTTCTTTTATTTTGCTTGTTTCGCGATTCTTTCCCTGTTATTTGTTTGGTCTTTAGTGAAGAGAGCCAAGCAACTGAGCAGAGATCTCTCCTTGATGCTCCCCTTTAGCCCAGCATCCCCTGTATCCCACACTTCACTCATCTTTCTATCATAAGCACCTTCTAGTTTTCCTTGCGATTTAGTTTTTAATATCTGAGTCACATTGAAAACTATTTACTATCCACTGGCCGTACCAGTACTAACGTGGTTTTAGCTTTGTCTTAGTGATCTTGTGATCAACCAAACACATTTCGGTGACTTCAACCTTTTAAAATGTGTTGGGATTTCAACATCATTTCTTGGTTGTAGTGTACGTGCATTTAAAGAGATGATCTGCTGTTAGGGTGTCCTGTCATCATCCACACTTGATGTCTTTGAGCTTTATAAATCTTCTGGTTTTCCTCACAGATTTCCCATAGTTCTGACTTGTGAGAGGACGGCTGAACTCTGCAGTGGTGTTTATCTCTCCCCTTTTAGAGCTTTTTTCTTTCTGATATGTTTTATAGCTCTGTTCGTAGACAAAGCAAATTATAGTCAGAACCTCTCCTTTAAGCCTGCGGTGATTCTTACTTCACGTTTTATTCTTTATCACAGAAGTGACCCTTCTCTCTCACTATTGACATTTCATAAAATCTCTTACAATCCATATACCTTTTCTTTATGTTTTCAAGATTAAAGTTTATGATAGATAAAATTGGTTTAAGTTTATTTGTTAATTCAAAAGCACAGCCTCTGTAGTTTAATATGTTTATTTAAGTCATCTATACTCCATACTTTTCTGTAAGATTGAAAATTTATCTTTCTACTGACCTGCTCAGTTTTGGTTCTTCCTCCTTTTTTGTTTTAAACCTATTTTTCTACCTACTTTTAGGTTGGGTATCCAGTATGAATCTAATTTACCTTCATTATTGTCAGTCTGTGTTTATATTTTTATTGTAGTAAACACTATTTTTATATTACCTAATATTTTTATTAGAAAGAACTGCTTGGATTTTTATCATTTTCCTACATTATGTAATTCTTTTCAGTTGAGAAAATAAATTAATTTGATGGATTTTGTAAAGCTGAATTCCATCGTGATGTATACTTCTCTTTGTAACTTATTTAAGCCAATATTTTATTTATGAGGGTTTTTTATGTATTCGTACGTGAAGATTTATTTATTTCAATCACTTCATAGAATTCATCTTATGAGTGAAACGTAGTTTATATATTAATTCATCTGTTTCTGGATAATTAGTTATTACAATTAATGCTATGATGAATATTTTCTATACCTCTCCTTACACTCCTAGTTGCTTTTTGATTAGAAATACAAATAGTAGGAAGATTTGTTTAATAAATGTCAGCTAAAACAAGTTGTTTGACTGGTGTTCAAATATCACATATTCTAAACATCTGCTATTACCCTGAATAATTATAACCTTAACGATAAAATGTTATAAGTAATGCTAAAACTCCATAAACCAAGTGGAAAAAAAAACTGTAATTGTAACAAGAGATTTTTAGTGCCCCCGAGTCAGTGGATAGAGTACATAAACAGAACTTGTGCTATAAAAATAATTAAGAAGTAAATATACTCAACCAACTAGGCTTCACAGGACACACATCACATAGGTCATTAAGGGTATAGGGGCATTCACCATAAGAGACAATATTCTAGCCCATTGTGATAAACACCATCAATGTGTGTCTGTGTTTTGTTGTCAAGATGGAATTAAAATAGTAATAGATACCAAGAAGATACCTTTAGACTCCTCAGTGTGTGAAGTATTTATCCATATACTTCTCTAAACGTCTCACAGATCCGCTGGGAAGTTACATGGGAAACTCAAAATGCGTTATTTGAAACAAAGGGCGGAAAAATCATGAGATGTAGCTAATATGGTTTGGAGCAACTATAGCATTAAACATTTCTATTGAAGCCTGGCCCTGAGGTCAGTGATTTAAGCTTTGACTTCAAGAATAAACACAGTGGGTACAAATTTAACCCAAAGTTAGAAGTTAAGACGTGGTTTAAGTACAGAAGCAGTGATGTTGGAATCAGATAATAGCATAAGAAAACATAAATCAGCAAAAAGGAAAACTTAAAACACTTAAAGGAAATTGATAAAAATAGAAGCAATATTTCCAATAAATTTTGAATAGAATATATTTTCAGTAAAAAAGAGTGAGGTAGATTCTGGGGATATGTTTCAAATTTAATAAAGACAGTCAGAGATATCAGAGGGATCTACCCACAGTCAGTCTAGGAGGATCAGACAGTGGTAACTCACATCTTTAATCCCAGCACAGGGAATATCCCAGGAGTGGTGACATGCCCTTAATCCAATCTGAGTTTGAGGTCATCTTAGTTTATAGGAGGAGTTCCAGGCTCTCAGGCAGGCAGTGGTGGTGCCATGCCTTAACTGAGTGAAGAGGGTATTTAAGGCAGGCATAGAAAGACAGAGCAGGCAGAAGAAGCCAGGAGGAGTGAGGCTGAGGAAGCTGGAAGACAGCTGGGTGAGATCTGACTGTGGGGTTTCCTCTTTGATATCTCAGCCTTTCCCTGAGATCTGGTTCTGACTTCCCTTCGTTTGTGCTACAGTAGATGATAAAAGGGACAAAGCAGAGCAGATGCTTTCCCCATGTACCTGGGATTAAAGAAAAAATTCAGAAGATCTTTTCGGTATTTAAAGGACAATTATATATAAGGATTATATAATGAAAAACTCTATGGCTATTTGGCAATTTAGGTGACATGGTCAAATTTCTTAAGGACAGGAACTACATGAAATGATGTCAATAAAACTGATAACCTGAAGAGACTATTCATCAGATAAAAATAAGCCACAACTTGGAATTTATTAATGGGATAAAGACTCCTTGCCCGGTTCCACTGGGTAGGACACAAGGCAGAAAAGGCACCATGTCTTCAGAAGCTCCTCCAGTGAACAGAGAAGAGACCCAATCTCATTTTTGTTTTCTATGGCTAGTAACATCCCAAGGCTAAGTCTAGGCAATGGCATTCATGAGATAATATTTCAGACCAGCGTCTCTGCGTACATGGCATGAAATCATCTTTAAAGCATGTGCTGTCATTTCAGACCGCGTCTGCTGCCGTTCTGACAAAATGTGTCCTGTCATCCCAGCAAAGAGTTAGGGATGCAAATTTTGAATGAGAGTTTTTAGCATCCCACATGCTAAATTTGTTTTGTTCTAAATTTAAAGCCTGTCTCAGATTTTGACATTTGGACTTTCAATTAAAGTCAGACCTTTTGTTGAGTTTGCGTTGATTAACCTTTTACAGTTGATGACTTCCCTTTAAATAGTGCCGAAAGATCCTCCGATGGAAAAATCCAATGAATGCTTACAGTCATAATATTATAACATACCAGCCATTCATTTTTATATTTTAAATCAGATTAAAGTATTAACAATCAAGGAATGTTAAGCTTACTTTACATGGTTTTTTTTTTTTTTCAGCCTAAGAACTAATGGCTGAACTTAAGTGGCGTTTCATGTAGATAATTTTGGGATTAAAAGGCATTTATCGGAGACAAAGCGAGGTGTCTGTTTATGCTGGGGTTTAGGCATAAAGTTCAGTGTCTGATTCAATCCATAGCCCTTCCAGGTCATGCAAATATAATCTGGTTTTAGACCTGGCAGTAAAGTTTAGAGTGAAAATAAGTATCAGTCCCATAGTTAGAACTATTTTAGCAATAACACCATGCACAAGGATGGCTGAGGGAGTTCCTGAGAAACTTTCAGTGCTAGATCTGCAAGACAGCTAGTTAACTGCTTTGAGTTAATTACCTGTAGAATCCTAAGGCTTTACTGTTTGTTCTCTCTCTGGCTGTCTCTCTCTCTCTCCCCCTCTCCTCTTGATCTCCCATTCTTTCTATTGCTCTGTATCTTCCTTCCTTCCTTCCTTCCTTCCTTCCTTCCTTCCTTCCTTCCTTCCTTCCTTCCTTCCTTCCTTTCTTCCTTCCTTCCTTCCTTCCTTCCTTCATTCCTTTCTTTTGTCCTTCTTTTCTTACCAATACTTTCAATAATTTGTCCTTTCTGTAGAAGTAAAAACAGTATCTTATTTAAAGAACTGAACACATAGCTCTGCTTTCAAGATTCTCAAATGTCATTGAAAACCTCTTTCATCTTTCTGGTGGTACAACTTTCAGTGACTAAAACAAGTGTCTGAGAAACACTGAGATTTGCCCTGCAAACTGCAGTGATCTGGTGTATGGCCCACATATGATTGGTACTACCACATTTTGTAATTTCTAGGTTAGAGGAAATGAAAGCCATGCCATATTAATTCTTGAAAGATTGTTGGTTCTGATCTTCTTTTCCTGGAAGAAACATGATTCCAGCAGCCCAATTTTTAATAATTGAAAAATATAAAAACATTTTGGTGATAAAGTTGAGGGTAATTAGGAAATTACTAGAGGGTGGGGTGGCCAGAGAGGATAGAGATGTGAGGAAAGGTGCTTAGGTATGTTAAGGTCAGAAGCAAAAGGTTTTGGTGTGGTGGTTCACAGGGTGATTACAGATAATAATTATGAATTATGTAGTTCAGAGAGAGAAGAATTCAGAGGTAGTTGAGGAGACATATATGCTTGGCCTAACTTACATACTGTGTATAATTGTATTGAGACAATGCATAGTATCCTGCTACTGTGTGCAATTTTGTGCTTATATAGATTAATAATAAAAATAGTTTAAAGCTACACTCATTGAATATATCAGGTTAAGTTATCTCAGAAGAGCAAGTTCAGCCCAGGATCTCACTAATAGTGTAGAACATGTTAGCATTATTTTGTTTCCTATTTTGGGTAGATTTCCTAGTGTTTAAAATCTTCTTGCTCTTCAAAAGGCGGGTGAGTGGAACTGTAGCAATGAGGCTCAGAAGAGAGAGGGAAGAGGAATAAGAGAGGATGAGTAAAGACAGAAGGCAGAAATAACAGACAACGAGTGCACACAGGGATTGAACTCAGACCTAAGGAACTAATGCAGGTGTTGACTGCTCTTTCTACCTCTATCTCTAGGAACAACCAAGCTTCAAGAGTTGAAAAATAATCCTTAAAGCTGAAGACCTAGCTCCCTCTTATGAGTATTATAAACATAAGTTTTGGTTTGTAGCCCACAGTTCTTTATCCTGTAAGATCTGTACATTTTACAGCAAATGGAAAACATTGATATAAAACTTCACAATTCATCACTTCGACTCATCTAGCCAGACTAAAGAGAAACTAGAGTAAACAGGACTTGAAAGTCTTGCAAGGGTTCAGACTCCAGCTCATATTAACCCGTTATACTTTGTACAAAACAATATTTTTTTCCTTTGTGGTCTTGCTTTTTACCTTGTAACCCTTCCCAATAGCACTAAAACTTTATGGTTGGAATAAAAGGAGGCAAATACAGCCTTGCTTCATATCACTTTTTATTTTATGGCCATGCATTTTTTCTAATCTAAATGATATTTTATATAAAGCAAGCAATCCTGTTGATAAAATAAGTTGAAGTGCACATCTCTCTTTTTATAGATTGTCCTCTGACAGATTCCCAAGATGGTCTTGGCGTTCACTCACTATACGGTCTAAAGAGGTCAAGCTATACTCTCTTAACTGGAGCTACCCACCGTGTTTAAGTTATAGCATAGGCCACATTAAGGATAAGTCATGTCCCACCTTCAATGAGTTTAAAATTGTCTGTGCATTACTTCAGGGACAACATTTACAGAAGATCCAGAGCAAAATTTAGAATCCAACAGTGGAATCCTATTTTTCAAAGAGTGATTTAACATGAATGGAATCTGAGAGTAAATATGGGATATGTTTAGGAGATGTCAAGGAAAGAAATGTTCAGTATACAAATAATTCTAGATGTAAACATGAATTATTTTTCTGTGTTGGTATGAGGGATTAAATAAATCATTCCTCTCCTGCTGGCGGATGGGAAGTAATAGTGTGAGTGATAAATGGTTGTTGGGCATGGGTTGGAAGGGTGAGAAGATGGCCATCACTTATGAAAGTATCTGGGGCAGGATTTTGCCTCCTATATAACAGTTGACAGGAAATGATTATAAATCTTCAGAACAAGGAACTAATCAATTGAAAAATATTCTTCATTTTATGTGTAGGAGTATTTTGTTTGCATGTATCTCTGTACATCATGTGCCTGTCTGGTACTTGAAGAGGCCAGAAAAGAGCATCAGACCTCCTAGAAATGGAGTTATAAATGGCTGTGAGTTGCCATGTAGTTGCTGGAAATCAAACTCAGGTCCTCTGAAAGAGCAGCAAAGGCTCTCAAATGCTGACCCATATCACTAGTCCCTACTAGTGAGTATTCCCCAAATACCTTTTCCATATATGCTTTGTTTTATTACCAAAGCAAATGAGTTAATTTTGCAAGCAAAAGAAACATGTAAGTCATCTCACATGTTTCTAACTTATATTTGAGGGTACATGTAATAAATGGGTTATTTTCAACAATTTCTATGCTTGTGATGCAAATGCATATTTGTTATATAGCATATACATAATTTATACAAAGTTGGAATCTGTAAATTTGAAAACACTTTAAAGAAAAATTCTTCCTTCTACACCTTGCTGGAATCTTTGTGATTGAATTCAACAATGAAGAAAAAGCAGACTGTGATATGTCAACAAAGATTAAATAATTTGACAAAAATTTCCCTAAGATGTTTGACTAAGTAACAAAGACACACCATGTAGGGTATTTCTCTTGCTTAAACTATCAATTCATGTAGATTATGGGAGAAAGAAAAAAATCAGGTATGCACAGTAAAAATAAATGAATTAAGTAAATTAAGGAAAATATTTAAATTATGAGTCCATGCAGAAAAAGACCAATTAAGGAAAATGCTGACATTTTCATTACTTCTAGAGCATGATGGAAAAAAAAATGATTCCAATGTGGTTTGATTAAATAGAACACAGGAAGACACAACAGAAACCATATCGTACATCAGCAGATAAGATCGTAAGGTGGGTAATTTTCATTAAATGAAATAAGGTTTGAATTTCTTAGAAACTCTGGAGCCACAGAATATCTTTCAGATTTCTTGGTAACTTCACAATTGGTATAAACCATTGTGAGTCTGAGAATTTCTTTACCTAGTTACAAGCTAATGAACCAGCCTGCTACCCTTTCATGGACACTAGTTGCAGACAATGGGATTCTGGGGTGTTCTAGCTAGTCTATGTCGCTTGTCACAAGCTACACACAGACTTATTGGAGAGGAGGGAGCTGTAGAGAAAATACATCTGTAAGAGTGGGCTTTAGGCAAGCCTGTTAAGACATTTTTAATTGATGGGGATGGTCCCAGACCATAGTGGGTGTATTGACAGGTTTTATAATAAAGCAGACTTAACAGACCTTGTAGAGCTAACTGGTAAACAGCAGCCACCCATGGCCTCTGCATCAGCTACTGCCTCCAGGCTCCTGTTTGAGTTCCTGTCCTGACTTCCTTTGGTGATAAACAGCATGTGGAAGTGTAAGCCAAATAAACCCTTTCCTTCCCAGCTTGCTTTTGGTCATGGTGTTTCATCACATAGTAGCCCTGGATAAGACACTGGGCCAGAGGAAATTGGCCTTACTTATTGAGGAACAACAATCTACATGGCCATATTGCAGTATTTCTTCTTGTCCCTGAATCTTTCAAGGACAACAGGAAAAGTCCAAGGTGGATGATACCCACACAAAACACTTGCTGTTCAATTACAAAAACCATATTCCATATCCTCCATAGAAAACAGGGCAGTGTGGTCACCCATCTGTGTAGTCCCAGTGTTCAGGAAATAGGGACTGGGTCTGTAGTGCAAGCTGGATTTCTATACTAGAGGGATCATTGAATTCTGGATTTAAGTAAGAGACTCTGTCTCAAGGGAAGAATAATTGAGAAATACATGATGTCAACCTCTGATCTCTACATTCACACTTGCCCAGAAATATGAACAAATCCATACTCATGCATATTGTATACACATAAAAAAACAGAAAAAAATATTATCAAGGATGTTATTCATCTTAGCTGTATAAAATGCTAGCTTTTAAAAGTTTTGTTTTTATTTTTGCCTATGTGTATGCCTTTGTACGAATATATGCCACCGGTGTGGGGGTGCCCATAGAGGCCATCAGAAAACATCAGATCCTCTGGAGCTGGAGTTAAAGGCAGTCATGTGAACTGTTGGACAACAGTGCTGGGAACTAGAATTGGGTTCAGTGGTTCTCAACCTGTAGATCTTAAACCTCTTGAGGGGTGACAGATCCTTCCACAGGTGTCACATCTTAGATATCCCGCATATTAGATATTTACACTACAATTCATAATAGTAGCAAAATTATAGTCCCAAATTAGTAACAAAAATAATTTTATGGTTGGGGGTTCATCACAACATGAGGAACTGTATTGATGGGTCACCACGTTAGGAAGGTTGAGAACCTCTGCTCTAGAACATCAAGAAGTGCTCCTAAGCACTGAGCTATTTTTCTAGCCATTTTTAAAATGCAAGTATCAGTTTGTCTAAATGAGTAAGTGGCATCATTAAATCTTCACAATTTGTATTGTGTGCTTTCCATATGTAGCCACATATTTCTTTTAGAGTAGAGCAGAAACGTCCCACAAAAGTCATTCAGCTGTTTAATTTTGTTTCCTGATGCACATGGCAGTCTATCAGATTCTCTACTTTGGCCTATGCTGCTTAGAAATTAAGGGCTATCCTGGAAAAGAGCTTTGGATTACCCCGCCCTGTCTTTCCACCTCATTTGCTGTGTTAGTGGCAGGCTAACACAAAGATGTAACAGAGTAGCAAATCATATCATCAGCCCTACTGATGGCTTGTGGTATGTAAAATATCACACACTCACCAGCCCCTGAATTCTAAGCAAGTTCTGATGCACTGGAAAGTGTGGCATCCTGTAACTAGTTGGTGATTAGTATTAGTTTTAACTGCCAATTTGACACAGTCTAGAATCACCTGTGAAGAGGGTCTCAGTGGGAGATTGCCTAGATTGAGATGGCCTGTGGACTCAATCATCGGTGGGAGATTATCTTTATTATGTTAGGGAAGTAAAAAGACCCTCCCTCTCTCCGTGGATGGCACTACTTCCTGGGCAGGGCATTCTCGGTTGTGGAAGAGTGGAGAAAGTGAGCTGGACATGAATGTGCTTGCGTGTATTTGTGGTTCTCTGCTCTTGACCATGGCTGTGAGCAGTTGCTTCCTGTGGTCTTGCCTTACTCTCAGTGATGGGCTGGAACTGAAACAGTGAGTCGAATAAACCCTTCCCCTCTAAGTAGCTTTCATCATGGTGTGTCACCACAGCAAAAGGAAGCTGCTGGGACCTTTCAGGGCTCTTACCCACAGTCGAAACCCACTTCCTTATGTTGCTTTAGGTCTCACAGAACTAGAGTTTTGTGCTGACCTGACTCTGATGGTATTTGAGTGGAGCAATAAAGGATGGCAGGCATGCCAGGCTGGAATCTCCTCTGCTTATGGATGTCTTTCATTGTTTCTTTGCCTTTTATTTGCTAAATACAAGTTTTTGGATGCTGGAAGGGGAGTGCTAACCCTAAGCTGTGCTTACTTCTTCCAAATGTGTGATTCTCAAACCCTACAGAGGAAATACCTGCAAAGTGGCCCAATATTGTGGGCAAATCAAGGTGAGCTTGGAGATTATGTGGACATTCTTCAAGACTACTTTCTGGGAATACAACTCCAAGAATTGGACTGAGGAGAGTCCCGTGAGGATTCTTGGTGTCGGGGTGAATATTATTGGCAGCAGACAACTCGAGCGGCGTACTGGATGGTTTTATGCTAAGTGAAACACACTAAAGTCCTTTGAGAGGAGGAAACCTCAAGAAAATGCCTTCATAAGATCGAGCTATGGACAATTCTAACTAGTGATTGATGGGGAAGGGTCCAGCCTATTGTAGGTGGCAACATCCCTAGGTTGGTGGTACTGGTTCTATAACATAGCTGGTCCTATAACATAGGAGCAAGCCAGCAAGCAGCACCCTCCATGGCATCTGTACCAGCTCCTGCTTCCAGGTTCCTGCCATTTTTGAGTTCCTTCCTGTCCTGACTTCCTTCAATGGTGAACAGTGATATTGACGCTTAAGCCAAATAAACTCTCTCCTCCGAAACTTGCTTTTGGTCATGATGCTTGAGCTCAGCAATAGTAACACAAACGAAGACAAAGAGAAAGTTTTCTATGCACTGATGTGTTAAACTGGAAGCATTCAACTTAGAAATGATAACCTAATCATCTTTGTGGTGGGTAAAACTAAATTTCCTACCTATTGACAGCCTGTCTCAGCTAAAGTTGTGTGATGAACACTTTAGGGAGAAAACAAAGCAGGGTCAGATAGGTTTTTCTTCAGAAAAAGAAGATTCTGAGCCACATATTATGTCTCAGCAACCGCTTCTCAGCTAATTTTGCAACCTGAATTTATTTAAAGCAGTGGGTCTTAACCTGTGGATTGAGACTCTTTCTCGGGGGTTACATATTAGATGTTTACATTATGTATCATAATAGTCACAAAAGTCATGTTTATAATAACAGTAGAGATGTGAAGTAGCAGTGAAAATCATTTTATGGTTGGGGGGATCACCAGAAAATGAGGAACTGTATGAGAGGGTCACTATCAGGAAAGTTGAGAACCACTGGTTTAGGGCCTGAATAGACAGCTTTGAGTTAAGAGTTGGTCTCTTGAGCAAAGTTTAGTTCAGGCTTATTACATTTCAGGTACCATAGTAAGTTCTGAGGACATAGTGATTATGATGGCACATTTAGTTTCTGTCCAAAAAGGAGTGGGTAAGGAAGTTCAGGAGCAGAAAAGTAAATGAATAAATGAAAGTATGTTGCAGGTTCACCTAGGGAAATTAAAATGTTGGTGTGCTGGAAAATCACTGGGTAGGGGAGTCCCTTTGAGGAACCTGTGTGTCTGCAGCTGAAGGTTAAAAGCCAAGGATGAATACAAGAGGCAAAGGGAACTGCAGGGCAACCATCCTGGTTAAAGAGAAAACAACATCTTTCCCAAGAAGAGCTGAATACTCAGGGTTCCTGGAGGACAGCTAAGCCAGAGCAAAAGGAGAACAGTGTCCAGAGAACTCCTGAGGTCTCAGTACAGGCTGCCCTTTGTGCTAGCTTTCTGGTCATTGTCCTTCTCATCTCTTCCCCTCCCCCATCCCTCCACCTCTCCTTCCCTATTCCCTACTTATTCCCTAGCTCCCATGGTCCTCACCAGGTGTGTCAATGGTTTAGTGTTGGAGAATATTATTTAAGGTGTGTTACTTTTGTTTCTGTGTGTTTCATTTGTTTAACTCTGTGAAGCTGTGTTTCTTTGACTTCTAAAAACACCTGATGGTCTAATAAAGAGCGAGGCAGGAGAAGGGATGGGCGGGGCTGGTAAGCAGAGAGAATAAATAGGAGGCGAAATCCGAGAAGGAAGAAGTAGCCAGAAAAGGAGGAGAACTCCAGGGGCCAGCCACACAGCAAGCCGTGGAGTGAGAGTTAAAGGAGGGTTACAGAAGGAAGAAAAGGCAAAAGCCCAGAGGCAGAAAACAGAGGAGATAATTAAAGCTGGCAAGACAAAAGCCAAGCTAAAGCCAGGCAGTCATAAGTAAGAATAAGCCTCCATGTGCGACTTGTTGGGTATCCTGGTGGTAGGCCCCTGTAGTAGGAGGTTTCTGGCCCAGACTTTCAGGCCTAGACTCAAGGTTTAGGCCCAAAGACCCACAGACCCACAGAGACAGAGACACACAGATACATACGATAGTTTTAGGCTGATCAGCCTAAAGCCCAGGCATATAGCTTGCTAGCTCTCTACCCTTCATCTAACCCATGTCTCTTGTTCTGTTCAGCCATGGGGCTCAGTACCTTTTCTCACAGCAGCATGGTTGTCCTCTGCTTCTTCCGGCTTCTCCCTGCATTCTCTTTGTGCTTCCAGTTCCCAGAGTTCTCCTAGTCTGCTAGCCCTGCCCACACTTCCTGCCTGCCTTTGGCCAATCAGCACTTTCTATTAAACCAGCAAGTGGGATAATTATTTACAATGAAACAACACAATTTCCCACAGGCCCCTCTGGAATGTAAAGAGTAAAAACTGGTAACAACAGTTTAGGACCATTCCATCATAGTAGAGACTGTAGGCTCACTAAAACCCACCATAGTATGTTTGATAAATCTAAACACTCCATAGACCCATGAACTCTTTCTTATCTGGAAAGGATGGCACAGAGGAACTCTAAGAGAGTCCTATTCACTGGAGACATGCATTTGAATGCGTGTTAGCCTGGTGTAAAATTCCCCCCTGGATATAATGTGAAAAGGAAATAGGAATGTTAATTCAAATTACTAAAACATAGACATGTAGAAAGACCATTTCCAATAAAGTATTTCCTTATTCACTATAGCCAGGTATTATTAAGGGATCCATGGGAGCATAATCTTTATTTTAAATTAGAAAGCATATCATTTTTGTGATGCCTATGATTATATTTCTTTTAATAAGCATGATATAGGTGAGATTATATTAGAATATATCTATAATTTGGCTCTGCCATGTTCTCCCTGGATGCTGTTTTTCTATCTTAGAAATCTTCCTATTCTTTGATGTCATTTATTTTGTCTTTTGGCTTGTGTTTAGATGGAGGTATCGGATCTGTGGATCTATAGATTTAGTTCAATTTTATAAAGTATGTCTATTAGTTCTCTCTCTCTCTCTCTCTTTTAAGTTGCTGCGAACTGAACCCAGGTTTCTGAGCATGTGAGGAAAATTTTCTACCACAGAGCTGCCTACCACTACCCTTCGTTATTTCTTCAAATACTATTTTTCATCATTGCCACTCCCTCACTGACTCCACGCTGGTGAAAGCATGGCTTTGGCTGAGGATCTGTCATTACTTTGACCTGTTAACGCCAAAGTCAAACCCCACCTCTACTTTCTTTAGTTAAAAACTTGTTTGTATCTTTTGAATGTGGAGATTGTTTATCAACAATAACCTTTTCTAGCATGCTTGCATCTTCCTTTTGCATTCTAGGATTTCTTGTATATTTTGATAAGTTGGTTAATGGTAGAGGAATTAGTGTCACTATCCAGCACCTTTAATTCTTTGGTCTTGACTCAGAAGTCAAGTTTTATAACTATTCCCATGCTTTCATGTTGTTTCATTGAACACTAGAATCTGCAGTTACTTTTAATAGCTCATCTCACGTGAAACTAAATTTAGAAGGCTGGAATAGATATGCTATGTAGTGGGTTTTAAGATTATAAAATACAGTTTGCTTTTCTCTAATTCAAAGTACCTGATTTAACTCCCATAAATATCCATGCCTTCCAAGTGATGGGATAAAATTAAACTAAGTTCCAGTAAACACCACCCCTAAGCTGCAATATAAATAAGGTATCAATTATGCAGAAGTGGGAGTCACTAATATGTAGATAGCGATTTCTCATTAGCACCAGTAACGTCAGAGCTCTTTTTATATTAGATTAAAATAGTAATTTAGCTCCTTAGTAAATGATTAAATGCAAAGAGCGGTTATGTAATCCTTCGGCTAAGAATTGGTAAATGTTGCCAAGTACTAATGATGTATTTCCTTAATAACACAGGAAATGCCAGGCTATAAGTTTCTGTTAAGGAGGTTCTGTCCCGACAAGATGCAACACTGCTGCAGAGGGTCACAGAGCCTCAGAACTGCACGCATGCGCAGGGCTCCAGCCCCATGGCCTCATGCGACCTCATGCAAACCAACCCATCTCCAAGCTGAGCTTTGCTCCCACTTTGTAGAATTATCATCACAATGGGTAAATAGTAAAGCATTTCGCCAGTGTATCTCTACATTATTGTAGAGGGTCACACTGGAGAGTGTCTGTGAATGGTTTTCTGTTTGTTTAAGTTATTTTTCTCAAGAAACTAGACTCTGACAGTAGATACTGGAAGAAATGGTAGCATTTTTTTTGTTATGGGACTTTAGGGGAACACTGATGCAGCCTTTTTTTGTTGCTTTTTAGACCTTTATTTCAATAGGAAAGATCCAAAGTAACATTCTTGGAAACAAACGCTGATCTAATGTTTTCTACAAACATAGTATGAAATCTATGGACAACTTATTTTGTGGTTAAAAATATCTTCCAACTGAGAACTCAGGGTTTCTTCAAACTGTACTAAAACTATAAAAGGGCTTGGTTATTTTTTTGTTTCCAGTAGCTACCTTTTATTTAACATGTGGGAAATTAATGGGGCAAGACTAGAGAATTTGTATTCAATTAACAAAGTAATGGAGGTATGAGATCATGGTGTAGAAGAACCGTTCCGAACATTCTTTTTAAGTATAACATCAACATCCAACAAACTTTGATATGATCCTTGAAAATGGCATCGCAAGAAGGTGAAGTGCTGTGAAATATTATTTTAAGATGTATTACATTTGTTTATGATCTGGATCATCTGTTTTAATGATGCGAAGATGTGTTGCATTCTTTTTATGTTGAATTTGTTTAGCTTGGTGAAGCAGTGCTACTTTGCCTATCTAAAAACACCTGATGGTCTAATAAAGAACTGAATGGTCAATAGTGAAGAGGAGAAAATATGGGTGGGGCTGGCAGGCAGAGAGAATAAATAGAAGGAGAAACTTGGAGGGGAAGAAAAGGAGAAAAGGAGGGTATGGGCCAGCCACCTATCCACACAACCAGCAATGGAGTAAGAAAAAAGATATATAGAAATAGAAAAAGGTAAAATCCCAGAGGCAAAAGGTATACAGGATAATTAAAGAAAACCTGGCAAGAAACAAGTCAAGCTAAAGCCAAGCATTTATAATTAAAAATAAGCCTCTGCCTGTGATTTATTTGGGAGCTGGTGGCAAGACCCCCAAAAGAACAAAACAACCAATTACAGTAATCTAAAAACATACAGTACAGTAGTTTGGATTCCTATTGTAGTCACAGATGAGAAATATGCATGTCTGTCTTCAGAAGTGACCCCAATCTCATGTCTGTTCTCTATGACCTTACAGCTTTTAAACTAGGTCATGTGGTCTATAAATGGTGTGCTGGTTAATTTTTCTTCTTTCAACTTGACACAATCTGGAGAGAGGGAACCTCCAGACTGAAGATGCTCCCATCAGATTGGCCTATAGGCTTGTATGTCATGTTAATTAATAATTGATATGGGAGGGCTTGGTGCCTGCGGTTGGTACCATCTCTGAGCAGGTGGTCCTGAGTTGTCTAAAAAGCAAGCTGAAAAAGTTGTGGGAAGCAATCAGTAAGCAGTGTTTGTCCATGGCTTCTGCCTCTGCTTTTGCCTTGGCTCCCCTCAATTATGGAGTGTCAACAGGAGATGTAAGTTGAATTAACCCTTTCCTCTTCAAGTTGCTTTTTGTCATGACATTTATCATAGCAATAAAAAGCAATCTTATACACACAGGAACACTACTATGCACACTAATTGTGTCTGTGAGCATGTATGCAGACAATAAATATTTAATTCACCCTTTAGGTGAATATTCATTGCACACCTAGGATGCCTTAGGTACTGAGGATGGGTTGTTAAGTGAGTAGACAAAATTCTACTTTGTATTTGGGTTTATATTAAGGAGTTTATATCAGGGGAAGGCAGACAATAAACCCATTAAGAAAACATCTTAATATATTGGTAGATAATGTTCCAAAGGAAAATAAAGTAGAAACAAGGGTGAGTATAATGTGTGTTGGGGATGTCTTATTGAGGGGGCTGTATTTAATCAACCCTGAAGGAGCTCCATAAATTAGCTGTGGTGATAATTTAGAAGAGGACTCTTCCTTATAAAGTGCCAAACAGTCTAAGGGCTCTGCACAAGCTTTAGAATAGATCCTTCTCTTTGATTGACAGATGGAGCAAGTGGGGGGTGGGGGAGGGATTTCAGCTATTATAGTGGTCCAGCTCATCAGAGCTTTCTGGGTCATTGTTATTTGAAGTGAAATGGGAGGCTGTTGCAGAGCTCTGAGAGAAGACAGATATGACCTGACATATTTTTTAAAGGTTTACTGTAGCTTCTGTATCGAACATAACTTGTAAGGGGCCTGGGAAAGAAACAGGAAGAGGGTTAATCCATTAAGTAGAGCTAAGTTAGGGGACCACTCAATTTCGTTCTTTATATATTGCACTGGTGTGAAGATTAGCGGTGAATACCCATTAAACCGACCTGAGATTGGAAGGGTTGGCTTCCTCTAGGGGACTGCAAGTTCCTTTTGGCAGAGAAGGAAGCATTCCTGGGTGATACAGAGGCATTCTTTCTCTTATTAGTGGTGACTAGATGACAGGAAAGGGGACTTGCTAGCTCTGGCCCACCTGGATGTTTTAGATCTATTTCTGGAAAGTGGGTTTTGCGAGGTATGCAAGGAACTTCTTTATATTGCAACTTAATAGTTCCCTAATTGGGTTGAGTTCAGGTTCTGTGTTGTGATTCTGTTTTCCTTTTCTTTTTTCTTTTTTTCCCCCCTGGGGGAAGCTAATAAAGAAGGAGACTATGGATTCTCAGGACAAATGCGGGATAGTAATTAGCCAGTAGGGTCCCGCCACTGGACAAAAGTGTTATGCAGCTCAGGCAAACACCAAAAAGGAAATCTGCCACATGCATACTGATGTAGAGGCATAGCAAAATCTTAGAAAATGTGCTCATGTTTATTTTCCAGCAGTATTATTCTTTTCATAAAACATCCGACACTGTGGTGATCGTTAGGCTACTAATCTCAAGATAGTTTTCTATTGCTTTTTGTATGGTTTCCTTTGTGCATTAGGTTGGAGCCAAAGGCGGAACAACTTTTACAGATTCATCAATGAAACTGCAGGTTCACCTCTGAAAAAAGGAGTATGGTGGAATCCCAAATGCAGAAAGTACCTTTAGATAAATGTGTGTTTGGTTCTATTCAGCACATGACAATTCATTTCCCTTGCTCCACACTGTGCCAGATACAGGGGAATTGAACATGTTACCTGCCCCAGCTGGGCTAAGATCTCCTTGGAGGGATCATTACGTTGGCCTGAGACCCAGCTAGCTGATGCTTAGTTTTAAGATTCCTATTGTTAAATACAGCAGAAAGTGAATAAGTGAGGGGAATGTGAGACAGAAATGTGAGGCGGGGCTCTGCTGCCACACTACTATATGATTAATGAAGGCAGAGACATCACAAATAAAATGACTTCTAGGTAGGTGACATCAGGAAGGATTTTGTTTACCTTTTCAGAAAAAATCCCAATAATAGACAGTTCTCTATAATTACTTCACTGAAAGTCTGAGGAACATAGTAGTTCTGAGTGATGCAAAAACTTTGACAGTAACCTGCTAAGAGCCTTGTTCAACCCAGACGTGTCAAAAATGGCTGGGTGCTTAATGGAACTTTGCTCTAGCATTTGCCATACATCTTTACAGGAAAACGTATAAAACAAGAAACATCAAGACAATTCAAATCACTCAGTCTCTCATGACTTCTAATGGGAGCTGCTGTCTAATGATGCCTTCCAGTTGGCTTGCTTTGTACAATTCTGCACATATTGGCTTCTGCTTCTAAACCACATATGTCAGGGTAATATCTAATGCGATAGTTTCCTTAATCATTCTACACCAAAGAGCATTGGTTAGCATCTTCTTGGGCAGAACACTAGCTATTTTTGTAAGCTCAAAATGTCAGTGTTTTAAGTAATCCAGAAAATGTCCATTTGGGGGTTCATTTAAAGGCCCAATGCAAATATGGTGTCTAGGTGACTGCCTTTCATACATTGGTTAAGCCACAGGGACATTTTCCACAGGAAACTGTCATTCTCCAGGGCTTCACAGATTTTGTTCATTTGTTTTTGCTCAGCCAATGAGCATAGTGAGTGGAGCAAAGACAATTTTGTCGGGAATAGGCATTCTTGTGGGCCTAGAAAGCACATATTTTTGGTGAACAGATAGCTCACCATTTTCATTGGATTCTAATTTATTTGTATGCATGTTTGTGTCTGGAAAGGTACACATGCGTGTACATATGGAGTCCAGAGGTCAAAATCTGCTGTCATCCTTAATTGCTCCCTCCCTCCCTCCATCCCTCCCTCCCTCCCTCCCTCCCTCCTTCCCTCCCTCCCTTATTGCACGAATGAAGGAAACTCAGAGCCAAATTTCTGGGAAAGGCTGAGATATCAGAGAGTAAATACCACAGTCAGATCTCACCCAGCTGTCTTCCAGCTTCCCCAGCCTCACTCCTCCTGGCTTCTTCTGTCTGCCCATCTTTCTATATCTGCCTTAAATACTTTATTCTCTCAGTTGCTCAGTTAAGGCGTGGCACCACCACTGCCTGCCTGGGAGCCTGGAACTCCTGTAAACTAAGATGACTTCAAACTCAGATTAGATTAAGGACATAAATCACCACTCCTGGCTATTCCCTGTGCTAGGATTAAAGGTGTGAGTTACCACTGTCTGATCCTCCTAGATTGACTGTGGGTAGATCCCTCTGATATCTCTGAATGTTTTTATTATATTTGAAACATATCTCCACACTCTACACCTTTCTCTTTTCTTTCTTTATGGCAGCATCTCTCCTTGAAACTAGAATTCACTAAATGACTAGACTGCCCGGCCAGAAAGCCTTAAGGTTCCTGTTTGTGTCTGCCCAGTGATGGGAATGCAGGCTTATGTCATCATGCTTGTATTTAAATGGGTCCTGAGAATACACTCAGGTAGGTCCTCATCCTTTCTCAGTAGACATTTACCAACAAAGCCACATCCCCAGCCTATTCTTTTACTTTCTGTCCTTCCCCAATAGTAGTACTTTCATATTGATCTTTTTCTTAATTTGGGGTTAATTTATTTGGGATGCATTTTTAGAAGTGGAGATATCTGGATATACCATTTAATTGTTAAATAGAATTTTGTCTTAATAAGTATGTTTAAGTCATTATTTATATGTCTTTCTGATTTCTGGACACATACCACTTTCCATTTCTAAAACACCAATAATGTGCAATCCTCTTTATTCACTTATCACTTTATTTTGATTGATATATTTACTATGTCACTTGTACTGCCCTAGAATTTTGGACCTCAGATGATCTTCCTACCTCAGGCTTGCAAGTAGCTGGGGTTATAGGTATAGCCTCCTAACTCTGTTGCACCTGATTAGTAATATAATTTTGAAACTACTTTGATCATATGAATCCACTTTATTTTTAAACATTTATTTGATTTGCCATAATCTATATGAAAACCTAGCTACTATCAATAGATTGTTTATAAATCTGTATATTATCAATAATGTCTTGGTGAGGTATATGTTACTTGTTTCTATATATCAATATATAGAATAATAAATACACAGAAATGCCAAGCTAGAGGCCATATGTCATTTATAATAGGATATATATTGTCAAATTTCCCTCCATAGGTGCCATTTTGCTCCTATTAGTTGGTGAGAAAATCTGCTTTTTTTTTTTTTGATCTGCCAAAAATCCTGTTACATCAAATTTTTTGATTTTCACCAAGATGATTTATTTTTAAAAAATTCTTACCTTAATTGAAATTAATTATCTGACAGTTAGATGTCTATTTATGTAACTGTGGGCTTGAATGCCATGCTTCTTTCAATTCATATGTTAAATTGAATTTCCAAATGATGACATTGGAAGGTGGGCCTGGGGGTGATGAGGCCGTGCATAGTGAGGAGAGTCAAACCTTAGGAAGAGGCATCAGATAGCTGTTGTCTCCTCTCCCTGTCTTTTCCTTGTGCAGGGACAGGAGAGTCAGTGGGCGGGCACTCAGCATTCATCAGTATAGTCTTGGGACATAGTGTAAAGAATAGTGAAAAATAAGTTTCTATTGTCTATGAATTATACAATCTAAAGCATTTTTGCAGCAGCTTGAATAGACTCAGATACTCTCTTAGCTATTTTACTTTTTATGAATTACCTCTGTTTGCACTTATCTATTCTTTCTGTGCCAGACTGGTCTTTTAAGCCAGTAGACTTTGGAGGAAATAGTATAACATTTTATTTCCCAAGAAGTGTGTGTGTGTGTGTGTGTGTGTGTGTGTGTGTGTGTGTGTGTGTGTGTATGGTGTATGTGTATGTATATTGTCAAAGTACACAAAAACTATGTTCATTATTAATATTGCTGAATTATAATACTTATAAATGACTGAGTGCTTACTATGCCCAAAACTTATGCTTAACATTTAGCACATATTATCTTATGTATCTTTAAAAAGCATTTTTTATCTTCATTTTGTAGGCAAGGAAATTAGAAGCAATATGTTCCAGTACATGGCTGGAAAGTGGCTGAAATCAGATCAGACTCTAGCTTACCTGGTTCCAATAAACCCAGAGAGAAAGGGAATGCAATTAGTAGATAAATGTGTGACCCTCTTATTGTGTTATTTCCAGGAACCTTGACTAGTAGTCTGTTATTTTGCCTATGGCTCAAAAGATTTGAAGACCTTTTCCTTGGTCATTATTGGCTTCTCAAGAGGACACACAGTTTCCAACACTGTCACCTCCCCCCCCCTTTTGTCTTTATTTTCTCACTAGGCCTCAGCAGCGGAACCTGAACACAGCAGTGTCACAACTGGCTGCCTATTGGTTCCCTATAGACTCAAGACAACAATCAGTCTATCATCAGGGCCCATACAGAAGATTTTCTTACTCTCAGCCTTCTCTTACCACCTTTATAGACAGTGACTATTTTAGGACAATATGATAAGTAGACTTGGGAAATGCCATGCTCGCAATTAGATCATTTAGAAGACTCAAAATTTTAAGGTTCTGGAGCTTAGGGATCCCAGAGAATAACACATTCAGATTTAACAGACAATGGCTATGAAGCTTTACAATATACTCAAAGCAATGCCAGGATATTTGTGTCTATAAACTGGAGTTAATACTTTTATTTTGCATTTGAAGAAAGTCCAAGTTCATGCCACCGTCCTAAGCATGGGCTCTTTGTCTTTGACAGGGATGGGATTTTTAACTCAAATCTGTCTCTTCTCAGTTATGTATTCTCTTCCTCCAAGCTGGAAAGCAAATCACTAGATATACAATGAGCTGTGTCAATCCAGCTGTTTATTGCTTTGATGAAGATCAAGACCAAAGCAACTTTGGGAAGGGAAGGGTTTGATTCAATTAATACTTCCAAGTAATGGTGCATCACTGACGGAAGTCAGTGCAGGAATCAAGCAGGACAGGAATGTAGAAATAGGAAGGCCACAGAGGAGAGCTATTTAAGTGGGTTGTTCAGCAATGTTTTTTATACATCTCCTGGCCCACTAGCCCAGCCCAGGGGTAGCACTGTTCATAGTGAGTTGATCTCCACCCTCTATTAGTCACTAATCAAGTATAAGCATTTTCTCAATTGTTAGTTCTTTCTTCCCAAAGCCTCAAGCCTCTACCTGGTTGACACAAGCAAAGCCAGCACCAAGTATATTACATTATGCATTTAAGATTTTTGCTTTTCCTGAAATTCGATTACCTGTGGATACACAGCATCTTCTCTGGGCTTCATATATCTCCAGTAGGTCACCTACTACTGACACTGGTCAGGCACTTCCTCAAATAAAGGTGTGTTCTGCATGCTTACTACATTTCTCTGGTCTCCTCTTACCCTCCAGTCAATTCATTTCTGTTTTATTTGCAATTAATTTTTCCTTCCTGGGATCCCTTCAATGCTGATACTTTTTTTTGGTATTGTCTGGATTTTTTCCTCTCTTTAATCCTTTTATATACCTCACATTCTCCTGGAGTCACATTCATGTTATTCACTACTTAAAAGTGATAATGCTCAATTCCAAGTTCACACTGATGATCGCTCAGATTTGCATATTCAGGTACTCAAGTAGAATATATGGGTATATTCCATAGGTGTTTTAAATATTTCATGCATACCATTTCTAGGTTTGCTTTATTCCCAAGTCTTTCATCCCCCTTTATTTTCCTTTATATTTGGCCCATCATGATGTCCTACTGATTGCAGTATTTTGAAATAACAATTCCTTTCTCTCAGTCATTACTGCTAATCCTAAGAATAGGCGACCACCTTCCTGGCATGCCATGCCACCAGATTATTCTTACCTTCAATTAATCTCCATACTGCACATACAATATGCTTAAAAACAAGAATGCTTAATTTCTATTTAAACATTTTACAGTAATTTTTCATGTTCTCAAAGTGAAATGTTAGCTTCTTGCTCTAAGGTGGAAGGCTCTCAGTGTCTGGCTTCCTGTCTCACATTGTTATATTCATTTCCCCTCTTTCTCTAAAGTGGTAACTCATGTAGCCAGCCTGGGTTAGGGCCCATTCTACACTTCTTGCCTTTGTTTTAAATATCCTCTATCACATAGTACTATAATTACTTAAATGACAATATTTCTGTATGCTCACTGCTAGATGCCCAAGGTCAGAGAGTTTTACTTTGTTCACACAGATCCACAACCAATCACTTTGGTTGGCACATCATACATACTCAATGAACATTTATTGACTTTTCTTTTTATAGCCCTGAGCTTAATACTTTGCAAAATCATGCATATAGTCATTTGCCTCTGAAGGATCCTATAATGGAAAGATCAGGAGATTCAGTCATGTAGAAAACAAGAAAAACTCTCTACTTAATAGTGATTGTCTCTTACATCCCCTTTCTGAAATATAGATGGTATGATAAAATAATCATATAAAGTATATCATCTACATCACCTTTGCCATGCTTCCCTCGTGAACTTTCTTTCAGATCAGTCTGCATCTTAAAGGAAGAATTGAAGACACATGAACAATTTGACTTAATTAAATGACTGAGAATGGTTTCAAAGTGATTATGTCCTACATTTATGAGAGATAAAGCATCAGAATATTTGTTAACTTTTCTTAACTGATGAAAATATGGCCAATCTTCTCCATACTAGGATCAGATGATACAAAACAAGTGTACAGAATGCACAGGATACAAATTACCAGAACCTGAAGTCACCGCTTTCAAACAGAGATACCCGATGCAACTCGGAGGATAGGGCTGAGAGCCAACGTCCATGCACAACTGTCTTGAGAGTCTGTTTATGGAAGGTGTCAGGATGTACAAAGGCTGATGATGGTTTTTGTGTGATAGTTTTTTATGGGAGGATTATATTCTACAAAAAAGTTATAACTGAATGGCTTCTCAGCTATTTTTTTTAAAATTTGTCTCAGATTTATATAAATGACAATTGGGTAATTGAAATGAAATGCATAGTAAATCACAGAGACATATAATCCAGTTTCATACATAGCCAGATTGGGGAGTGATTTTAGGATCTATGGGGTTGGCACAGTTGTTATGATGCTTTAAGGATCAATAGAGCTGAGCTGTTTGTACCTTGAAGTAGGAACTGCCCATAGCTACACTGATGGAGTAAGATGAGGTGGGGATCTTCTGCGCTTGGCAGAGCTGAATCTTAGAGCCTTCAGGAGAATGATGTAATGTGACAAATGATCAAAAGGCCATAGGATTGACACCTTGCTAAACACCTCATTGCTAAGGAGCGAGAAGAGCCTTGGCAATGGGGCCTGTGCCTTGAGTCAGATGTGAAGGCCAGGGAAAGGAATCGGAAGCACAGAGGGGAGAGGGAGCAAAGATCTGAGTATGAGACACTACCAGCCAGAGAAGAGCATCTGGACAGCCCTGACATCCCCCTTCTGTACCTCTCTGGTTCCTCCCTTTATTTATATTTGTAGTAAACACACACTCTCCCGCCTTTGTAATCTCCCACTCGGAGCACAGACATATTCAAAGCTGCCTCTCAGAGTCATCTAAACTTCAAACACCCTGTGTAGTTTACGTCAGTACCATGACACCAACTTGATGGTTGCAGCAGAGGGTAAGAAAAGCCCCGATGTGCCTTGCTCAGGTCACTTGGTAGCTTATTTCACATCATGGATGGCTGCCAAAATCCTTCTGCTTTCTGAAGCAACACGCTCATGAAGCATATGATCACTGTGCCCTCGAAAGTTGGATAGATCAATACGGTCCTAGGATGCAAGCCAGAGCTTTAGATAACTTTTGACTAGCTTGAAAACTGGGTGGAATATGTAAACAATTTATTTTCTTTATCTTCTAATATTTTGAAGGAAAATGTTCTGGTTTGCTACCCAAGAATCCTATTTTCCATCTTAGACAATGCTGTTCACAATAACCACCAGAGTTTCATTAAGCTAAGATGATAGAAGGCAAGAAAGCAAAACAAAAGCTAACATGTAATTATTTCATGGAATACTTACAAGGAATATGTTAGTTAATAAATCTAAGCTATTAAATTATTTATAAAACTCTAACATTTTTAATATATTGTCTGGCAATATAAGTGGGTTTCTTGCCCTTACTATAGATAGCTTTTTCTACTTCATGACAGTTAACCATCTTCTGGTATTAACCATCCCATTCCAACCAGGTCTAGAGGGATATTCTTAAATGATTTGAGCTTAGGCTAAATTAACCAGGCTCTAATACAATGCCCGAGAACTAAGCTGAGATTCCAGGCTTGTCCTTTGAGATAGCCTACCATCCTTGCTTCCTAGAATTCACCTGTCCTTGAATACTTGAAACTCACTTTTTAAACTTGAGGTGTCACATCTTCCGTAGGTGTTTTTCTGGTGATGTTCAATGCCATGCCATAGAGCAAAGCCATCATGGATTTGGGGCAGGCAAGAACAGGGACTTCTCTCCAACCAGGGACTCTAGTTGACTTGAGCTACACACACATTCCTTTTCTAACAATGAACTTAGTAACCTGAAACGCCCACCTACATCCAGCTGATACAATCAGGACCAGTTCTGGCCTGGATTGCAGTAAGACAAACTGTGTCCTTTGAGCAAAATTTTTGGGGAAACCCCCTAGCTCCCATATGACTATGCATGATTCAGTGTGAATATGATTAAAATCAGATTCATAGTGGAAAATAGCAAATGCTTATAACTCAAGCCTATTCACCAAAAGTGATAAAATCCACACTCACATAACTCTTCCTCTTCCTGGACCCACAAAAAAAGCCTTTAAACAGTGACCTATTACAAGCAAGTAGCTGCAATTCTATGGAAACATTTCAGACCTATATATTTTCTTTGCTTCTAAACATAACTCCTTGTTATTTGTATGTGTTTCTTTAGTTTTTTTTTTTTTTTTAAACACAATCTAAAGAATCTGGAAACACTCAGTCCAGACAGATAACTCTCCACTCTTGGGTAACAGAATGAATCCTCCAGAATGATGATCCCAGAGCCATCCTCCTACAAATCCTCATGCCAGGTGTTTTAATCACAGTGACAAACACATCAACAAACTGTTTTCCAATACGCTTTTACTGCTTAACTTCACATCAGCGATACATAAGATTCCCACATCCTTGTCAACATTTCTGTTGTGAATATTTATAATTCCCATCACTCTAATAATTGAATAGTAGTTCCTAACTTCATTTAAATTCTTCTTTCTAGTAACACGGAGCATTATTCATGTGCTTGTTAACTATTCATACACAATACATACCTACATACACACACATACACACACATACATACATACATATATATACATACATATATATATATATGGGTGCTTTGTTAAGTGTCTCTTCTGATGTCTATTTTTAAACTTCGAGTTATTTGTCTTTTTTCTTGGCTTGGTTTTAAAAAATATATTCTAGAGACTACAAGATGTCAATCTTTAACAAATGTTTATTGCAATATTTTGTCATTTTGCTTTCTTGGTGTTTTTCCAAAGACAAGATCATAAACAGTTGTTTATGCAATCCGATTTATCTTTTACCTTTTCTCCTGTGATTTAGGACTTTTGGCATGCTACTTTTGAAGTCTTTGGCTACTGCAACATTATGAGTGCTTTTCTCTGTATTTCCTTCGTAAGCTTAAAAGTTTTAGCTTTTACACTTCAGTCGGCATCCATCCTTATTTATTATAGATGAGGTGAGGTAAGGGTCAAGACTTGAATTTCTCAAAATGAATGCCTACTTGGACCAGTGCCAGCTCATGAGAAGATTGTCCTTTCATATGGACATGCCTTGTTTGCTTTTGGGACAAGCCAGTTACGCATGCATGCATCAACATATTCTGGACTCTGTCCCACTCGATAGACCTGTATGTCCATGACTATGCCTCTTCTACCCTAACTTGACTACTATAGGCATATCTTTTGGTCACACATTATTTTAGATGTTGAACATCTTTTGCAGGTGTGATTAACACTGAAAATCATTTGTCCATTAGTGATTATGTAGTGAGATACATTCAATCAGTTTAACACCTTAAGAGAAAAAATTTATGTTTCCTGGGGAAGAGCTTCGCCATAAAAGGTTAGAATCAAACTTGTGTTTCCAGCATGTTGGCTCTCGCTGTGAATTTGGGGTTCCAAATCAAATCTACCTCTGCGGGGCTGCCATCTACCTATTTGTTCTACAGATACTAGACTTTAGAATCTGGCTAGAAAGGCAAGGGCGCTCTGACTTTCTTCTGTTACCCACATTTCCCAAGCAAGCTTCTTTTTACACATCATAGTATATATAAAGTTTGAATGGGAAGGCAGACTTTTTAAAAAGAAGAACACTAGTGATTCCATTAAAAACTACTTAGAAAACTGGTTCCTGGGTACAGGAGGGTTTATTGAGAATAGCTGAGATGCAGTTTTAGGGTAGGTGTATAGCACTGAGGATTTTCACACAACCAACTGTACTTCCTCTTTATGTGTGGTAGACAGGTCTGCTTGGATCAAAGGTTCTATCAAGGACATCCCAACTTAATGAGTCACATAAACAACTAACCTGTGAATGGGCTACGTAATGATTACCATGAGAATACCTGACAAGTCCTGATTGTCCTTTAGTTAAGTGCATGAGATGTGTCATCAGAAGCAGGGGATTCTCACGGGAAAATGTGGCACAAAGGCATGAGGCCCCAGTTTTTATTCTGCACATGGCTGACAGAACAGACTATGTATATGCAGTGAGGTACTCTCTGGAGGGTGGCTGGGAGAAACCTGCTTCTTCCATGTTTTCTCCATATAGACTTTTCTTGGCTGTAAAGAATGTCATAGTGAAAAGACCCTTCGAGTAAAAACCCCTGCAAAGAGTTACAAGAGGGTAGTATGTGAGTACTTTCATAGCACAACTGATCGGCCGCTGTTAAGGTATTGAAGTTAGAAAAAAATTGGGATTAAGTTTATAACTCTGTACATCTTCTATGATAGTAGTCCCTTACAGGTGAATGAGTAGGTTTCAGATATCAGGTTTTATTGATGCAATATTGTCATCTTGGAGAGCTATTATTGTGCATGTATCACGATTCCATTTCGCCTATTTGAAATTGGCCCATTTATAAGAGAGAATGAAAGCCCAAGCCTATGAATGATGCAGAGATGACTCAGTGCTCAGGAGTCTGCTCTTAATGAGTACTCAAGCTTCATTCCCAGCTCCCACACTGGGTGACTTCCAGCCACATATAACTTCAGTACCAGGGGACTCCTTGTATTCTTCTGGCTTTGGAGGACACATGCTCTCATGTACACGTACAGACACACAGACATATGCAGACACATATTTTTTAAAGAATAATACTAAATACAAGTAAATCAAGCCTGGGGATTGATCATTGAATAGTTTTCAAATTCACTATCACTTTGGATGTAAAAATGGCTGCCATTCTCAGGATGATTTTAGGAGCCTTAGTTTTTGAGTTTCTCATGTTTTAATCAGAGAGAAATAGCAATCACAATCATGGAGAGATTCCTTCAGGCCCTTAAGTTTGGAGGGCATGGGGAAGTAAGCACACTGTGTGATGAATTATAGAGGAAGAGTGTCCTTTACAGGTGGGACTAATTGCTTGGAGCATGAAGGTGAGGGTAACATACATGGAAAAAGTCTGGAGACAACAGGGGTTTTGTGATGATGAGGGAGTTACAGAGTACCAGAGCAGTGGCTCTCAACTTACGGGTCATGACCCCTTTGGGGAAGATCTAACAACCCTTTCACAGGGGCCACCCAAGATCATCAGAAAGTACAATGTCTTTAGTCAGCCTGATTTCCCACCATAGCTTTTAGCACAAATTTTTAATTAATTAATTCATTCCTTCATTTATTCATTCACTCACTCATGTGTAGCAAAGGTGGCATGCCATGGCATCTGTGTGATCAGAGGACAATTTGCTGAAGCTGATGCTCTCCTGTCAGGTAGATTCTGGGGATCAAACTAAGATCATCAGACTTGGTGGTTACCACCCTTAACCACTGAGCTATCTTGCCAGCTTCTGTCATAGCTCTTAACATGGTGTAGCACACTAATGCATGTTTGTCTGTATACGATTACCCCGACTCTTTCCTCCTGTCATGACAGTTCTGTGGACCAATTCTCATTTCTTGAATAAATGACTCTCTATTCTATTTCTTGAATAAATGAATAACAGGACCTGTGTTTGGTGTTTTTCCAACAATTGAGCTTTAATTCTGTTTGCATCCTTTCTAGTGTCTAGGAGCTCTGGTCAGGAGTCCCAATATTTCTTTGTTTGAGATAATATTATTTCCTATTTTATTATTTGGTTGTGGTTAGATTAGATTGAGATCTAAGCGGAACTCATCCATCCCACCTTTTCCTTGTTTATTTTTACTTTTAAAACTTTGTGTGCCTGTGTTCCTACTTGAAAAAAATCTTTCTGAAGCCTCTTTACCCCTTGGCCTTTTCTATCCTAAAGCCCCAGACAGCTTGAAAGCTAGCTATACCATGCATTTTTGGCGCTTAGCCACATACTCTTAGCTTTCGGCTACAGATAAAAGGCAATGAAGAAAGTATTAGGTACTTCAGGGTAACCTTAAATTGAGGATGTCACATGCCTCTATTCTAACATACAGTCTAGCTTCCCAAATATGAATTTTTGCTATTTCAGACAGAGGCATTTGTGTAGTCAGTTTTCCAAGAGTAGAGATCACTTGCCTTCTGTCTGTATTTTAGAAATGTTTCTCCTATTTTAACCAATCAGTTTGTATTATTCAGGGAGATATGTAACAGGACTTTAGACTGGGCCTAAGCTGGGCCATACTAACTTGCTTTAGATATTATTAACATTCTTCTAAGCCCTACATTTTCTAGAAAGACCAAGCAAGTGAATCTGGTTTTACTTAACATTTTACCCACTATGAATCTGTGCAAACACTATTCTATCTCTCATCACTCATGTTACGAATGCCTCTACCAACAACTATGAGTCCTAACATAGTCCCACACTGGTGGGGAAGAATTTTATCCATTAGCAGAAAATCACAAATATTTTAATTATTAGGTGAACCTGTCTTCAATCAGATGTCACATTTTAACAAAGCTGTCATCCAATAACCTGAAACAAATGTCAATGTGGAATTAATTTGTTTTATAATTAACACTCAATCTTTGGTGTCAAATGGATATAATAATTTAATGGTAATAATTAGGCTTTATTATAATTAGCTTAAAAATGAAGAACATGTTCAGAGCTGTGCAAAGCAACGCTGGGAGTTGATTTTGATTTATGTATCTTCTACAGAAGAAGATATAATAAAGATGTCAATTATGGCCAAAACAATCTGTAAATTTGATGTTAATTCAATAGAATGTTCCGTTTAAGAAATATTGATATTCTGAGTGTTGTGGTACATGTAGATAAGCCCGGCATTCAGGTACATCAATGGAGGACGGTTGCTGTATGTTTGAGGGCAGCCTGGGCTATACTGTGAGTTCCAAACTAGCCTGGTAAAAACCTGTTTTAAAAACAAACAAATGTATTATTCATTTCTAAAAATTAATGTGAATGATAATGGACAGGATATATGGGGGGAAAGGGAGGGATTAAAGTTTGCTATGAAGAAAGTATAATGGTAGTTATATTTGGACACAACAATAAGTAGATAAATTGGTAAAAACTGATGAACAGAGTCTAATTTATAGTAGAGTATTATATATGATATTAACCACTTCTAATCAATGGAGAAAATGTTGATTATTTAGTCAAAGATATTGAATAAGATTTGCTTTGAATTAGCAAGAAATCCATTCCACACATTCATACAGCTCAAATGGATTAAATATTAATTGAAAATTATTATTATAAGAAGAACATTTTAATTTAATCTTCCCAGTAGACAAAAGGTTTTCATTGCTTGGCTGGAAGCAAGATACCACAGAGGACAAGAATACAAATCTGACTGCATAGCTGAGAATTTCCATGTGTCAAACTGTGACATTCATTGCTCTTCTGTTCTCTAATATTGCTTGTGTTCCTGGTACATGTACAGCACACACGTTAATGTTTTTACTACATAAAGGATTCCTACAAATCAATAGCAAAATGAAGAACAATTGAGAGAAAACGAGCCAAGTACATGTAAAGGCAATTTATCCTGCTACAAAAAAAGCCAATAAAGACATGAAATACAGCAAAGAAGTACCTTCAAGCAGCAATGATCATAAGCTTCCACATACTGTACTGATAAAGATTTAAAAGCTGTCTCTGTCAATGATGATGTGATCAAAGAGGCATTTTAACTTCTGTTATGAAAGTACACAGTGTACAGTCTTGTGATGGCAATTTTGCAATGCATACTAACAATTAAAGCATGCATAACTTTTTATTCAGAAACTCTGTTTTCAGAAATAAACCTCAGAGAAATCATTGCATGTTTCAAAGTCTTATTATGCAAGAGCCTTTCATCTGTGGCAGTGTTTGTACTTACAAAAATAGTGTTTTATCAACATGATGAAATTCTATGAACCTCTCTAAAATAATTTAATCTGTATGTTTTAAGGAAAATATGCACATAATGCATTATATTAAGAATGTCAGCTTTGTGGTTGCAGATAGAACTTCAGCACAATATTGTATGTATGATATAGATATAAAATACATGTATGAAGTACATATTAACAAAAGCAAGTTCACGCCACTCTTCTCTGATTAGGAGTCTAGAGAACTTGATATTTTTCTGCTTATGTTGCTATCTTTTGGATTTATTTTTAAAAAGTGTATGTGTTGTTCTTGGTCTAAAGAGAAGAATCAGCTGAGAAAGGGTCTATTATGCAAGCATGATGGCCTGAATTTGGATTCCTGTAGCCCATATAGTACATGGTATGGCGGCATACATCTTTAACTACAGTGCTGGAGAGGCCCAGACAGGCATATTGTTGCACACCACTGGTATCGCAGCTTAGCCAAATGAATGCCCTTTAGATTTAATGAGAGACCCTGGCTCAGAAAAAATAAGTTGCAGAGGGATAGAAAATGCCTGATGTCAATTCTTTGCCTCTACACTCTACATACATGAATATATACACACCTACCCACGTGTACATATTTGTACTTGAACACAAACACACACACAAACGTATACTCCACCTCTTCCTGAAAAACTAAGATAAAATGTTAAAGTACATTTTTTCTAGATGTATTATTTCATTTTCAATAGTTATTGTTATTATTGAGGCAAGGTTTCACACTGTGTTTCAAATCAGTCTGGAACTTACAGGGTCTCTCTGACTGGCCTGATGATGGCTCAAACTTACGTGGATTCTCCTACCCCATCTTCTCAAGTACTGGGGATATAGATGTGATCTGTTGTTGCTGACTGACTTCCATTTTGAGTTTTTCATAGATTATAAACATTAATCTTATAGCAGATGCATAACTAGCAAGGATTTTCCCCACTCTATAGAAATGAAATAAAATGAAGATCAAATCTATTCCATTTGTCAGAACTGCTATCATTGGGGAAGTAAAAATGAAAGGCTTGTGTGAGTTTGAGGAAATAGAAACCCTTATACATTGTAGGTGGGAATATAAACGGGTGCAGCCATTTCGGAGGCTCTCACAGAAACCAGCTAGCAGTGGATTTTATATGGTGGTAAACAGATAAAGGTGTTGGCTGCTAAGGCAGAGGAGCTGAAATTCAATATCCAGAACCCACATGCTGGAAGAGGTGAGCCAACACTTTTGTACAAGTTATGCTTGGATGTCCATGCACCTGCATGCTATGGGCATGCTTCCCCCTCTCATCACACAAATAAGCAAATTTAAGGAAAACAACATAAAAACTATGATCCAGCAGAATCCTAGCATGCTCCAGAGACATCTCCTCATCTGTGTTAACTGGGGGACTATTTACTATGCGAAGTTGTGGATTGTCTCAGTGTCCATCAATGGATGAATTGATAAAGCTGATATGATACATATATGCGATGAGATTTTATTCTGATACCAATAGAAATGATATTGTGACATGTTCAGGAAAATGAAGGCAAGTGGAGTCACTATGTTAAGTAAAATAAGCCAGTCTCAGATATTGTATGCTTTTTATCAGAGAGGTACAAACTGAGAATAGGAAGAGGTGGGAGGAGAGAAAAAAAGAAGCAGGATAATGGAATATATGTGATATGATGCTATGAAAACAGAAGGAAGAACTACAGGACTGTCTCGGAAAACCAGACATAAAAGGAGGAGCAGGGTTGGAGGCAGGCAGCTCAGGCGAATAAGAACAAAGTGATGAGTGTGTATGTGTGTCTTGACTCATGTCATGAGTTCTAATTGAATACTAATTAGAATATTAATACAGTAAAAAAATCAAGTCTTAAAGCCATAAAAATCATAAAACTTGTTTGCCAGTGTGGTCATGCACACTTATAATTTTAGCACTCTGAATGCTGAGGCAGGAGGATTATTGTGGTGATATATTGTACATTTAATAAAATAAGCCTCAAAAAAAAAAACCAAGCAAACAAAAAAGGCTGGAGAGATGGTTCTGTCCTCTGATATTCCAGGCTGATTTTTATTAAATATACAAAATATCACCACATTGGGATATATAGCAAGATCCCATCTCAGAACATAATTTTCTTGAGGGACACAATTCTCTTCTGTATGTATTTTCTGTAAGATATTTAGCCCAAGTATTTTAAGTATTTATATTTTTATAGAAAATAGATTCTTTTTCTAGTACAATATATCCCGATTACAGTTTCTCCTTCCTCCTCTTCCCTTCATTTCTGGATCGACTCCCTCTATGTCTCTCATTAGAAAAGAACAGGCTTTGAAGAGATAGCAACCAAACACGACAACATAAATTTAATAAGATTTTAAACTTAAAATTTTTCCTTTTAAAACTGATGTTGCAAACCCTTATTAACCACTTATATGTGAGTGCTGAGCTCCGAAGCATTTCATCAGCTTCATAAGTCTAACAAGATATTTTAGCAACGAAATGTGAAAACATTGTTTTTTATGTAAATATTTTTATCTTATAATTGTGCACTCCACCCCCACCCCCCCACCCCCCGCATGTATTTTTGTGCATCACTTGCATGCCTGGTTGTCTGCACAGGTCAAAAGAGGGCCTCTGATTCCCTGGATCTGGAGTTACATCACCTGCTGTGGGCCACATTTTGGCTGCTGAGAATTGAACCCCTGACCTCTGGAAGAGCAGTAAGTGCTCTTAACTGTGGACCGAGAAATTTTTTTCAGTTCTCACCTTGCTGAGTATTTTGTCAGGAACAGGCACTGAGAGTCACACAGGTGTTTAATTTGAACAAGTTTGCTGACATATGAGCCTGGCACCTTATAACTCAAAGGTTAGAGGATGTTAGTTACTTTTCTTACTGCTGAAAAAAAATCCCCCAAAACAGGGAAAAACAGCTTAAGGGGCAGGTGTGGGGGTGGGACACTCACAAATTGAGGGTATTGTCTCTTGCAGTGGGAAGATGAGGTGCAGGAGAGTAAGAGATGTGCTCTTACTGGGTCTTGATTCAGGAAGCAGGGAAAGAGGAAATCTGGTGCTCTGCTCTGACCTACTTTCTTTTGCTCAGGGTTCCCAGCTCATGGATCTTGCTGCCCACCTTCAGGGTGTGTCTTCCCATCTTACTTAAATTTCATAGACAGACCCTTAGTTTTGTCCTGTAGGTCACTTTAAATCTCATGATTCTGACAATAAAGTTAACTGTCCGGTATAATATGAGACAACTTTTAGCTGGAGGAAGCTGGTTAGTTATTTTAGCTGCATATCCCCTGTGGAATCTTTTGGAAATGTATTTGAGGATATCCTAAACAATCCAGAATAAAAAGAGGCATAGCTGTAGCTCTTGAGTTCACTCTGTTTCCTGTCCTTGACCACCTTGGACTAGAAGAATCATGTCTTCTTGAGGGTGCAGCAGGCTGCCTGGTAATTCCCTGAATATGTTGACTGTCTATTGGTACCTTAAGATCTATATATTCAGCCTCCGAGTTCTTATTTCTGTGCTGGTGAGATGGTTAAGCAGGTAAAGGTGGTTATTACCAAGACTGGCAACCCAAGTTCAATTCCAAGGGCTCAAATACTAGCAGAGAACCAATTTCTGCACGTTTCCTCTGACCTCCATGAACATTCTGTAGGACACACCCCCCCCCCCCCCCCCCCCCCCGCGCACGCCACACACACACAATTAAAAGTTATTATTTCGGTTACCAATTCATTTTTGGCTCTCCTGTCATTTAGGATGTCAACAATTGCCCCCAAAGCACTGGGTAGGAGCCGACCAATCCTACTAGCTGGTAGGAAACATAGTTTCCAAGTCCTCCTATGGAAATGGACTAGCCTTGCTTTTAAGAAGACTGTTGAAATTTGGATTCCTGGACCCATGGTACCCATCTCACCTATTCTTACCTTGGACTCAGGCAATCTTTTGCCATGTTCCTTCATCAATAGGTGTGAACTTTGTCGTATCTCCTTTGATAGGTAGAGTCTTTCATACTGGTTGGATATGTCTAAAGGAGAACTCTGACATTAATGGGTTAAGTTTATATGTGTTCAAACAAGTATGTGAACCCAGAGAGAAATGATTGCACATGGCCCCTGCCTCCTGGGTTCTCTATATCATTTGGGGGAATTGGAGAAAGCTATTTGCACATATGGGTTTTGTAGAGCAGAACTATGGGAACCCAGGAGGAGGAAAATTAGGGTCGCTTAGAGCAGTGGTTCTCAACCTATGAGTCGTGACCCCTTTGCCAAAATTGACTCCAAAAATATTTACATTATTCATAACGGTAGCAGAGTTACAATTATACAGTAGCAACAAAAATAATTTTATGGTTGGGGGTCACCACAACATGAGGGACTTTATTAAAGAGTTGTAGCATTAGGAAGATTGCAAACCACTGTGTTACATTTAGGAAGCTGAAAGCAGGTAGTGTGTCTGGTAAGTAAAATTCACTGAACAGGACCATTAAGGAAAATGAAAAACAAAGACCCCAGTTGGTTCCTGTGATGAAAAGTCTATATCCTTGGAGTACTTGAGGTCCATTTGTCATCAGAATGTACCTACAAACATGATTGCTCAGGAAACATTTTGTATAAAAGAATCTGAGAAATGTATATCATCAGGGGCTGCGTAATAGGTAGATTATAATATCTCCTTGTCTATAGTAATAAGAAAAGGAAGGCCCACAGAGTGTTCAGGGACATTTATATGGAATTAAAAGGACAGGCATCTGCCTGAGAAACCTGTGATTATGATTCTATTTTTTCCCAAACAGACCTCAAACATTTTTCTTCTCTTTAAATGTGACCTCTTCCTGGGAAGCCCTTTACTGTTATCATTGGTTGGTGTTCTTCCATCTTTCAATCCGAGAGTGTGTTTTCTTGAATTTCTTCTCTGATGCTTCACACAAGGGATCTGTTCATTCTACAAGCTCTTATGGCTTAAAATCTCCCTTATGTGTAGAATCTTTTACATGTAGTTTTGTTTATTGATGATGTGTTCCATACCTCCTGATGGAAGGTAGACTGGATGATGCCAGAAATTAGCCAACACTGTGATTTTAACAGTTCTAGTGAAATGGGTGACTTAGTTAGTGACAAATATTAGAATATTTTCTGTCTACAGCAGCCATTGCTATATTTTAAAGGGTGTCTTGGGAACTCAAGATATAGAAGTTTGGTTATCAAGGTGGGGAAGAATCACCAGTATTTACTAGACATGAACTAGATATATTAGTCTTTAACAGATGAGATAGTCTGAAAAATTGGTAATACTATGGTTCCTGTGGCTTTTTGGAATAATATACAAGATATTCAGGCAGATAAAATGCATTTTTATAATTGAGTCTGGAGGCAAATGTCATTCAAAATAACCACTCAAAGTATATTTCACTGTGTTTTAACATTCAGTGAGCTTTTCATGACTATGGGTACTGTGTAAATCGAAAGACATTTTTATGATATTCATTGTCAGAATTTTACCAAAGTTGTTCTCCGTTTTGGAAAAATAACATCATTGTCAGAAAGTACAGCTGACAATAAATGGGTGTCCATAAAAATGGCCAGTAGAATTCATTTATATTAACATGCCCTTACAAAGGTTCTACTTGCAGACAGAATCTAAATGTCTTGCGTGTCCCTAAGTAGGTTTACCCCAACAGTGACTTACTAAAATATATCTTATTTTTTTAGAAATTGCATTCATTTAAATTTCTTCTTCATATTGCCATCAGAGGGTTTGATTATTTTAAATTATGCACACTAATGTTATTTTAGTTTCACTTTAACATAGTAAAGAGATGTTAGGAATGAAGTTGAAACCACACATCTACTCCGTGAGTTGTTTGAGTTATCAAAACTTGGCTGGAGAAACACACACACACACACACACACACACACACACACACACACACACACACACACACACAGATATATGTGTAAGAAAAATTGTAATAAGATGCTTCTGGCCCAGACTTTTGGGCCTAGCCTCAAGGTTTAGACCCACAGATGCACAGACCCACAGAGATACACAGACACTTACATTAATTTTAGGCTGATCGGCCTAAGGCCCAGGCATATAACTTGCTAACTCTTTACCCTAAATCTAACCCATGATTCTTATCCTGTTCAGCCATGCGGCTCGGTACCTTTTCTCAGAGCAGCATAGTTGTCCTCTACTTCTTCTGGCTTCTCTCTGGCATTCTGCTCTGTTCTTCCTGTTCCCAGAGTTTTCTTAGTCTGGTAGCCCCACCCATACTTCATGTCTGCCTTTGGCCAATCAGTGCTTTTTATTAAACCAGTGGGTGGGACAATTTATTTACAATGGAACAACACAATCCCCCTACAAAAAAAATACACAAGTAACAAAAATACTTGTCAGATGCAGTTTAAGAAAGGAAAGGACATTTTCCTTACAGTTTATGAAGGCCCACAGTCCATCATGGCCGAGAAGGCATGGTGGTGGGAATACGGGGCAGCCCATCAGGTTGTATCTACAGTCAGTAGGCAGAGAGCAATGATAATGGCGTAGTCCACTTCTTTAAATCTGGGACCCAGCTCATGAATGATACCACCAGCAATGAGAACAGATCTTCCAACCTTGGTTGACCTTCATCTAAAAACCCCTGTAGACATGCCCAGCAGTTTCCTCCTAGGTAGCCTTTGATCCTGTCAACTGACAGTACCAACCATCACCAGTGGGAAACATCAACATCCTGTGGCATTTTCAGAAACATGGCCTAAGAGACTCCTGGTAAAAATAAAACTAGTGAACATCAGTAGTCTCAATTAAAAGCTGGCATTTCAACATAGGTTCATGATCCATGGGAGGGGTTCCTCCCTGTCATCATCAGAAGTGGCACTGCAAATTGATTTACTCAAAATGTTCCAAAGATGGCTCAAGTCATCTAGCCCAACTCAGTGCCCTGTTAGTGTCTCTGCAGTGAGTGTTCAGCCGCTCACTCTCTGAGAATCAAGTACAAGATTCTAGAAATTAATATATTTTCCCTAGTCTTGTTCAATTATGAATTTTAATATTCATATGCTTTTGAAGGCAAAGTAAAAATGGCCAGCCCTGAATATATATATGTGTGTGTGTGTGTGTGTGTGTGTGTGTGTGTGTGTGTGTGTGTGTGTGTGTGTGTGTGTGTGTGTGTGCGTGTGAGCAATACTAAATGGATTCAGCAGTTTCTATTTATGTATACACATATATATATGTATATCTATCTACCTCTATCATCTATCTATCTACCTACCTAACTATCATTTTACCTATATTAAAGGCTGTGAATTTGAGAGAGAGAGAGCAAGAAGCCATTTAGGAAAGAAGGAAAAAAGAAATGATGTGAATTCAGTGCATATGTATAAAATTTTAAAATGAAAAGAAATATGGAACCATCAATGAGTGTAAGACAAATGTAGCACAAATATAGTTCTACTTTTATAAGAAGTACATAAAGTTCACATTTTTTATTGAAATCACCCAAAGCACCTGTGAGAGAGCTACCAACACATCTGCCATGTCTGTTCAGGGCAGAACTCTGAGTGGCTTCCTGGCAATGAGTCTGGTGATACATTTTTCATGAACCTGAACACACACACACACACACACACACACACACACACACACACACACACACACACACACACACAGTACAAACACACATTCGCACATATACACAGACATAAATACACACAAGCCCACACATACATGCAAACACACATATAAGTATACACACTTACATATATACTCATAAAGGATAGATGGAATGAATGAGTCATGTATTTTAATTTTGAGAATCATATTAGAACCACTTAAATTTGAATGATTGGTTATAATTAGAAGCCCTTACACTGTTTTTGCTTTCTCTATCCACATGGTTCAGTTTTTTTTTTTTTTTTTCACTTGTAGGTACTTAACTGAAATACAACCTAGAAGCTCAGTGGAAGTGCCTGCCTTCCAAAGGCACAAAGCCAAACTTCCTTTCATTTACTGTAGGCTATAAAAATCAGGTCTAATCACAAAGAATCCTTCACACATGACCAAGTTGTTCTTTGTTTTCCACTAACTCCTACAGCGTTCATCTTAATGTTCTTCCATGTGTATAATTTCCCAGAAAATTTAGTACTTAGTATTGTGATGGTTTCCAGTATATGTTTTTTCTCCCCACTGAGACAGTGATTCAGAGGCAAAGCCCATGCCTTATACCAGTTCTTTGTTTTCTTTGCCGAGCCCACAGGCAGTGATAAATAGAGCAGTGGTCCAACATAGGGAGAGCTGAGCAAACACATCAGAATCACAGAGGGAAGTTGGGAAACTATGCATGCCAGTTATAACCCATATACAGACCCGTAATCATTCTTCAGGTGTTAAATTTGAAAAGAAAGGTTAAAAAACATAAGATGAAATATAAATGACATGACTACCATTGAAAGGAGGAAAGTCAACTGTCAATATGTTTCACAGGCTATGATTACCTTTTTCAAGTGAAAAAAAATTGTTAAATTGTTCCATGATTAGTATCAGAACTGGTTAGAGAGCTCTTAGTTCCTAGGTACAAGAACAGTGTATAATCCAACAATGTGCCTATACTTTAACAGCAACGATCTAGAAAATAATATTAAAGAGTAGGATTTGATGATAGCCATAAATATATAAAACACCCAGAAATTAACTCAATGAATAGTATAGAAATGCTTTACAAAAATGTTAGGACAATATACAAGACAGGAAGCAAACATGTGGACTAATTGAGAGATTTTCATGTCTAGGATTAGGAATGACTTAAGATTACATACAAGCCAAATATCCCAAAATGCATCTACAAATGCTCAAGATGGGTCCTATGAAATTTTTGTCAAACTTTCTAAAAAGTTATATTAGATCATTTATGTTTATGCCAACTCCAAGAATGGATAACAGAGGGAAGCTGGGATAGAAGATGCATGTAAATGTGACATGCTAGTATATGTTAAAAGCAACACTGCACAATCACTAGGCAAATAATGGATTATTGTGAGGTAGCCATAAAGATGCTGCTTCACTTGTTTGGGCTAAAAGATTCCGATTCACTATGTCAAGTCATGTCAAAACATAAGCTTTCGTTTGTTTAATTGGATAGAGTAGTCACTTTTCTAAATTGTAATCCAACTATACTGAGGAAAGATACGTTCTCATGGAGCAGTCGTCTTGGTGCAGTTCTGTGGACAATTAACACACAGAAATGCTTGTCTTTATTCATATGTAGTGCGATGTTTCAGTTTTTCAGTTTTTTTTTTCCCATGGAGCACAAAATAGGGAGAACCTGGAAGCATGGGGAGATTTGGCTGTTCGAAACAGAGAAATGAAGAGCAGATCTTGCAGCTGGCACTGGAGCATCTGCTCAAGAGTTAGCTGCAAGTGTCTTGGAGGACCCCTGGGAGTGGCAGAGGTGTCTTCATGCATGAACCAGGATGTACTCAGAGCCATGCATTAAAAGACCATGAAGCAGCATCAGTTGAAGCCATTATCAGCCAGGGCTTGGTTCCTACTTGCGTTCTGTTAATTTGTTTAAGCATAAACATATTCTACTTTAAGATTGAGTTGCTAAGGGAGAAAATGGGAACTCATAAGAGACCTGGCTGTTAAAACCTAGATATTCTAAAGAGACACTTGTGTCTCCCAATCTGACTATTAGACTGTTGAAACAGTAGCCCCCAAAGAAATAGAGAATTCCCCAGGAATCTCATGTAAGGAGACAGAAAAAGCACTTGCCTAAGGGGGATCTTGTTTGAAAAAAATATTTCACACGTAAATATTTGTCAAATTACCTTAGAGGATGAAAATGAAGCCCAGTCAGTGGGACCACACCTTGATCCAGGATGCCTTTATAGGCATATGTAGACTTTATTTAAACTTTAGTATCATTTTAGGGCCCTCAAAGATAGACTTAGAGGGTTGTTATATCTCTTTGACCCTCTTCCCAATGTGGTCCAATTGAATAAATCGTTTTTTGTTTTCCACTACTATAAAAATAAAACAAAGCAAAGTGAATGGGTTCTAAGAAATAACACCTGAGAGCTGATCTCTGGCCTCCACATACATGTGCTTGTATGTTGTATACCCATACCATACACATACATGTGAATTGTACCACACACATGGATATAGTATTCACTTTTCTAAATCCAAAACTAACAATGTGCCTCTACTTTAGCAGAAATGAACTAGAAAATGATACTAGACAGTAAGTGATGTGGGAATGCCTTTCTGTATGCTGTGAATATCAATCTTTAAATAAAGGAGCTGTTTTGGGCCGTGACAGGCACCATAGAAGAAGTAGGAGGAAAAATCAGAGCATAGGTAGGAGAAGAAAGGCGGAATCAGAGACAGATCAAGCAAGCTGCCCAAGGAACAACATGTAAGGAATACAGATGAACCATGGGCCACGTGGCAGACAGATTAATAGAAATGGGTTGATTTAAGATGTAAGAGCTAGCTAGCAATATGCCTGAGCCATAGGCCAAACAGCATAAAGTTAATATAAGTGTCTGAGTCATTTCTGGGGGCCTGAGCAGCAGCAGCGGGTGGCTAATGGGTCTGGGGCTGACTGCAGGTCGCAGGTCTGTGGGTCTGGGCCTCTGGCCACCCAGGACCAAGAAACCCCATTACTACAAGTAAGATTTTATAAAAGTCACAAATACATAAAATACTCAGAAATTGAATGCAAGTAGAGAATGCTTTGATAAATACAGTTAAGACAATATTAAAGAAAATAAACATCTGGACTAATGGAGATACATTTCCTGTACAGTGTTAGGGATGTGTATGCCCCCAAACACATGCACACACACACACACACACACACACATGCATGTGTATCCTACCACATAAATATATACCCAACCACATATGTGCATACCCAAAGTCAAAATGCTTTACTAGTCCCATGAATTTCCCTAATGTTTGCAGCTGACTGATAAGAACAACCTTCACTTTCAGGCATTTCATTATCTGGCATGCTCATCTGTGTAATGCAGAGCCCAAGACAGTGGTGTCTCAGATGTGAGCTTATAGCATAATCTGGAATAGGAAGTTAGAGTTTATATCTGTATAGGTATAGTTGTCTTTATGTAAGTATACTGTGTGTATGTAGCGATGGTATAAAAAACAGCTTAAAGACCGATGCTTTTGATAAAGGGTGATGGACAGCCTGCAGTTTATAAAGAAAGCTGTCACAATGGAAGGGAGAGCTGATGCTGCAGCCTTGAGCCTAGGTTTTGTTGGGGAGCAGGCAGAAAAATTAGCCAGGCTTTCTGTTCTGCTGTCTAATGGAGATTTCTTCCACATCAGGAGAGCTAGGTCTTTGCTTTTGAAGCCTTCATCTAGAACAGTGGTTCTCCACCTTCCTAACTCTGTGACCATTTTATACAGCTCCACATGTTGTGATGAACCCCCGCCATAAAATTATTGTGTTGCTACTCCATAACTGTATTTTTCTATTTAGGAATCACAATGTAAATAAGTGATACACAAAATACCTGAAATGCAAGATATCTGATATGTGACCCCTGTGAAAGGCTGTGTAGCCCCCGACAGGATTGGAATGCACAGATTGAGAACTGAAGATCTAGTTAGATGAGACCACACACCTGATAGAGAGCCACTATCAGGCACACCCACTCACCATTTACCCTTGTGGTCACTCAACAGATTTGCCCATCTTCTGATTTACTTTGAAAGAAACATCCCCACTGTTGTTTGACATAAAAACTGGGCACCATATCCTACCCAGGTTGACACAACTAATTCACTCTAACAGAGTTGGTAAAGGCCATGATCACTTTGGTCAGGCTTCCATATTTCAATCTTACCTCCATTTGACAGCTCCTTATATGTAGATTCATTCATGTGAGCTCTTCGTGCTTTGTGGCTGGCTATAGCAAGTGATCACTGGGAGAATTAAAAAATGCAAGAAGAAAAGCACCCAATGAAAGTGCTCACAAAATCTTAGCTATAGTTATACATAGTTTGGTCATGAATAGATGGTTTGGGGACAAGGATTGTGGACTTGGGAAATAGGTAAAGACATTAAATCAGTGGGAAGTATTCCAGGGTAAGTGAGACAAGATGCACTTCAGAAGACAAGATCAGAAAGAGAAGAGATTGGTGTCCATACACATGACTTGCAGGGATTAGATTTTAGGAACATGCAGATGTCAAGTTTTCTTTCTTAGAATTCTTAAGCCTTAAAATAGCCTGGAGTATCCAGGGAAGTTGATCAGCTGCTACAATCTAGTATCATTTGTGGCTTGTAAGTACCCTGGGACCAGAGGCAAACCACAACATGCTTTCATTCCTGGGGAAGTGGTTTGGTAGGGTAATGAAATAGAGACTGCAATTATTTTATTTAGATGTTAAATGGAAGAAAAGAATGAGTCTAGAATTGGAGAGCTTGGGGGCACTTCAGTGACACAGACTGATGTGTGGCTTCCTATAGGTGGAGCAAGATCTTGCTATTCTCACTGCTTAGTGTAGCATCAGCACCAACCATCACACTGCTTTCTGTCTGCCATGTTCTCCTGCTGCTTTCCATCTATTGGCATCTATGTATTTGAAATTCGCCTTTGGATATTTTCATTTGCACATAGCATATATACATATAATAAAAACCCAAGAGGCAGATGCCTTAAAAGCTAGCTCTTGGAATTCTATTTTGCAGCTCTGTTTGGGATAAAGTTGGTGTCTAACCAATGTCTAGACCTTGGCTAAATACCCCTGGGCGTATAGTGATGAGGTCCAGGGCAAACTGGGAGAGGCTTTGATAGTTTCCTTTCATTGCCCTCTTCATCCTGAAAATTTGGATTTGTACTTGGCCTTAGGACTGGAAAAGGCCAATTTGAGATCTGTCAGACTTGAGCACCCTGCAAACAGCTACCAGAAGCCAAGTCACTGGTGCCCGAGGAAGGAAATTAGCATTTATCGCATCTTTGTAAAAATGATGTGGCCCAGTTAAATTAGATTTCCTTTCATTTACAATAGACTTAAAATCCTATTTAGCTATAATCCAGCCAGTGTAAAACCCATTATGAGGATCCCAATTTTCTGAGATATTGAAGCCTCCTCCTCCTATCAGAGCATCTCGATTCTATCCATTTTCATCCATCGTTAAATTTCTTATGACTGAGAACGCTAGGGGCAACCTTACCTTTCCAGTCGGCTGTGGCGTTCAGAGGTAACTGGACTGAGATGGGAGACTTATTTTATGCAAAGCTGTCTTTGCTTTTTTCTACTGTTTTAAACACTACCGAGGGTCACACTGAAAACCCTGCTCCGATTCTAACTGTAATCAAGCGGGAAATGGTTTTATTTTATTTTAAACTAATATCAAGCCTAAGTAGACAGCATTGTTTCATATAGGAGAACCGAATGGCCCATTCTGCCATTGCTTCGAATGTGTGACTTGCCAGCCTTATTACTGTCACCATCCATATGTGGCATTGCACATTTACAACTTCTCAGTCCTTTCCTCAAATGGTTGTTTGTCTCACCTAAGTGTCTCTAAAGGCTTTGAGAGCTTTAGAAACTTCTGGTCACAGGTGATGTTTTTCCTTCATGGGAATTCCTATGAATGCTTATCTCCTTGCAGTTTATTCCAAGAAGGCATGCCATTCTTGGCTTAACTCATCAGTGTGCCTTTTGATACCCCAATTCAAGCTAAGTGCTTCATGGAAACAGAGGTTATGGCTTAAGCTACTCATTAGAATATCTGCTGATTGATCCAACAGGAGAGAGCCTGGTACATGCAAGAGCCTAGGCTTTTTCAATTCCTGATTTAAATACCTTCCAGTGTCACTGGTCACTGATTGCCTCAAAGGAGTGCTGCTTGGTCTCTTGGGCCTTCTACTGTCCTAAAAGCAATTCCTGTCTTCCAAGATGTCATCCTTGGGTTCAGCAGCTTCAGGTGTAAGGAAACACATTATATGGGGCTTGAGAGGGAGAGGGTGGAGACGGCCCGAGCATAAAGTGGGGGCAGATCTATGCCACGGTCTCTTGTTTCCAAGATTTTACAGGTTTTTTTTTTTTTTTTTTTTTTATTGTACAACAGGGCTGAGTCTATCCTGAACGCATCCACTCTTCTCTGCCCCCTTACATAGTGACTATTTCCTAGGTTTCCTTGAACCATGTTCAGAGATGGGCAGGGCACATTTTCTAGGAAACATTTACACCCTGATTTTGCGCAGGACATATGATGAAAAGTATAGTTGCGGTGATCCTGACTTGGGCGCTTGGTGTCTCGGTGAGCCTGGGGGATGGTGTGGTACTATTAAACAAAGGTGAGGTGAATAAGCATGCGCTTGGAGTTCCATACACTCCGTCGAAGGGACCAGGCTGGTGGCAACGGGAGAGGGGGCCACTGCACGGGGACATATGCAGTTGCTGAAACTTTGTCTCTCCAAGTACTAACCTTGCCTCCAGTCTCCCTGACTGTGGCTGATCAAGACCTAATGAGAAGGAAATCTTGGGCTTATAGAAGGAGGTAGGAGGGACCCGCAGGAGCATCAGAGAAGGTTGTAAACAAAATGGAGCTTTATTTACCAGTGAGCTTTCTGGAAAACACCAAAGATGCTCTTCCCTCCTGGGGATAGAGGTTTTCTCTGGCTGTGAAAAGGCAGAGGTGGTGATGTTTCGAGAAGCTGAAAGAGGCAGATGCATGAAAAACAGAGTGAGACACTTTATGTTTTCAACCCGGTACAAGGAGCATCTGGGAGCAGGCTTGGAAGAACTGTGCACAGTTTGCGTTAGGTGTTTATGTTTTTCTTTGATTTGTTTTTTAAAGAAGGATTACGAAATAGCCTGACACGAGGCGGTTCTGGAGACTTCTGTGGCTCCCTCTAGCGTCCCTCATCTCTTACTGCAGGAAACATTTGAAAAGGAAAAATCAGATGCATCCCAGGCAGGCCTCCATGGTTTCCCCAGTGCAGCAGATGCTGAGCATATGTGGCTGCAGCCATTTGTCAAAGAAACTTTTGCTGGAAGCACCAAGTCATCCTCCTGCCTCAGCGTGGGTGCTCTGTTGGATGATACACAGGATTTAGGATGAGCTAGGAAGAGGGATCGTCCTAGAGACAACCTTGACCTGATTTGGGCTCCAGTTCCCTTTGTTCTCCTCGCCTGCTGAGATCCTGTGTCTTTTCTGGACACTTCCCACTTCGCCTTAGAGCAACCAACCCCATTCTCCAACATCGTGTTTTAAAGGGTGCTATTATCAGTGTTGACACCAGAGTGCAGAAGAGCGCCTCAGGATTGCTTTGCTGTTCTGAGCTTGGAGATGGCCTGTCAGAGCACTGCTGGTGTGAAGGGGTTGCTTAGGAGACCCCGTCCAGTTCCCGGAAATTAGAGTTATAGACAGTTGGTAAGTCCTGACTGGAAGACAGTCCATCAGAGGTCAGAATCTTACTCAAGCTCCTTTTAAGCTCTCTAGTCTTGTAGGAGTTAGCTTCCCAGACTCTGAATTGCCTTCTCAGGTAGATGTGGGAAATGAGGCAGTGTTTCTCCTAGATGCTGTTGAGAATGCACCAGTCCCGACCACATTATTCACGCAGATCTTATACAATCACCAGAGGGGCCATCTCTCTCTTCATGGGGCAAGGGGCCAAAGAAAGTCAGACGGTCCTCTACCGGTCAAAGGAGCTCACCGGCAGACTCAGTGGTGAAGTCTTTGTGTAGCCCAGATGATGTACACTTGAGTTTTGCCTCCAAGGCTAGCTGTAACTCAGAGATACTGCTACAAATGCAGGCCATCAGAGACACATGCAGGATCTGAAACCATAGGTTAAGATCTTCCTATATTTCCGGTGGGCATAGAAAACCCAGTTCTGTGCAAAGCCCTTGCTTAGTTTTCACTGAAACTCTGGGAAGTACTTACATGTGGCCAATCCGAGACCCTGGCGTGGGGATTAGTAGTGTGGAGATCAACAAAGAGCCATGTCTCATTTACCTTTATTCCCTGCCGTCTGCAAGGTCATACACTATATATCCCTAAGAAAATTACAGGAGCAGAATGGCTGTCCCAAAGGATCTTCAGGTAACCCAGAATATTTTGCACTGTGCTTGGCAACACAGGGAACCCTTCAAAAAAGGCGGGTATCAGGGTTGGTCAGATATCACAGTGGTTGAAGCACAGTGGGATCTTGAAGAGGACCTGGGTTTGGTTCCGAGCACTCACATGGTGGCTCACAGCTGTCTGTCACTCCAGTTTCAGGGGTTGAGATGCCATAGTCTGGCCTCTGCAGCTACCAGGTCTATGGTACCCATAGATACATGCATGTAGGCAAAACTCTTCATATGCATGAAATAAAAACTACATCAACAAAAGAGAAATGTCAGATACGACTTTAAGACTTTGATCATGAGGACTAAGTATAACCTTTCCTAAATGACATGTAACCGTGGCCAGAGAATAGTGGAGGGAACAAAGAGGGAAGACTGGCTCCATGATACTCACCCCAATTACCCTACTGCCAGACAAACTACAAAGATGATTCTCCTTAGTCCCAAGTGAAGGCTGCCTCAGATTACACTGTGTGTTACGCTGAGTCCTGGAAGAAGGCCAGAGAGACACAATGAAGGATGCTTCCCTTTGTGTCCACAGCTGCTTTCTAGTCACAATGGCCCTTTGTTGTCCCAGACCACAATGGAAAGAAGTGGTACTTATTGGCCAATTGATTCACATTCATGTCCTAGACTCAGGCCCTGCTTTGTCAGGGGCATCTGAGGTTTCAGAGCCTTGTCTCAAGTAGTAAATTAGTTATTACTAGCTGACAGATAATTGATTTTAATTATTTTCTTTTTCTACAACAAAATTACATATCAATGTGACTTGGAGTACCTCCAACTGCAGGAGGGGCCACTGATGCTGGCATGGCTATAATATCTATCAATACAGTTTGTGTCCCACTGATGCTGGGCATGGCTACTGTCTACCATATTAAGCAAACATACTAGCTTGGCAGTTGTGGCACAGACCTTATTCCCAGCACTTGAAAGGTAGAGACAGGTGGATCTCTGTGAGTTCAAAGCCAGCCTGTTCTAAAGAGTTGGTTCCAGGTCAGCCAGGACTACATAGAGCAACCCTGTCTTGAAAAACAAAAAGCAAAACAAAACATGAAAGACAGTAAGAGCAAGAGGAGAGAGAGAGAGAGAGAGAGAGAGAGAGAGAGAGAGAGAGAGAGAGAGAGAGAGAGAGAGAGAATGCATATAATCTAATGCTAATGGGTTGAGCATAGCTATCTTATCTCTTCTCAATAGAATATATACCCAATTGACGCAGGAAATAGCTCTCATCTACCACACTAAAGGGTATATGACCTGATGGTTCTTGGCATGCCTATAATATCCACTGATTCTGGGCATGGCTATTGTAGCTCATTTGGGGATTAACCTGACTTTAATTCATGAACAGTTGGGATATGTGACTGACTTTGAATGTGCTTGAGTTGTTTGATCCAGCTTCTTGGATTTCTTCCATTTTCTGTGTTAGTAGCATACCCTGTATAACTGTGGAGATTCAGGTTACATATGGGACATGTCTGAACTCAGTTCTTAATCTAGACCCAAGCCCAGATGAGCTTGGGTGAGATCTGCTGAATCCAAACCTAGTTACTGACCAACAAGGGACAAAACAAATATTTTCGTCAATGAAATTTGGGGAATGTCTGTTATAGCAGTAGCTAATTAATACATCAACATAGATCCTTGGGTAAAGGAAAGTAGCAGGAGAATTTGATGGATAATGGCAAGCTGATATAAACCAGACACTAAATTACCTATTTCCCCAGAAGAGACTTCAGACACTGGCTGCCCCTGATTTACTCCTTTTCCATTAGATATAATGACTTGTTCAGAGTAGGTCATTGCTAAATGCATGTTATATATCATTGAACTGAAACAAAAACATAGTAAGCTAAATATGGAAGATAATGAGATGTTCAGAGTGGAGACATCTTGATAGAGTTAGGACTGTCCTAAGAAAAACAGACAAACAGAAACAACTTGCCTCTTATTTCTAGACACTAGAGTTTCTTCAGGAGCACTGAAGATTCGGGTAGAGACACAGCTATGGAAAGGGTGGACCTTGACCAGATCTAGGGCAAGACCAACTCAAAGAGGGATTGTGTATACATCTGACAGTTAGCAACATGGTTCTTAGAGAGTCTAGGCAGGTGCAATATACAGTGTCATGCATAACCCAGGCAGCTTAAATAACCACAGCAAAAATTATTTCTCAGAATTTCTCAGGATGCCAGTGTGACTAGTTCTTGTGAGGACTCTCCCTGGTTTGAAGATGGCCATAGTCTTGTGTTCACACATGGATGGCACACAGAGGCTGTTTTGGAATATTTCTCTAATTATGCAAAGATGCAATGTGCTTGTTTAATTAGGTAAAGATGTGTTGCTGTTTTACCTTGCCCGCCTAAGGTACCTAATTGGTCTAATAAAAAGCTGAATGGCCAATAGCAAGGGGAGGGGGTATGGGCAGAATTTCCAGCAAGTAGAATTTAAGCTCCAGAAAGAAAGAAAAGGAGATGCCAGGGACATGCCAAGGGTAGACAGACAGATATGGAGGAAGCAGGAAAGTAGGACATATTTAATGAAAGAAAGGTAAAAAGCCTGGAGATAAAACATAGATGTTAAATACAGGTTAGATAAAGTTAAAAGAGGTAATGTGATAAGATTAAGCTAATTAACAATAAGTCTTTGTGTCTTTATTTGGGAGCATGCTGATGGACCAAAGAAAACTCTAAGAGACAAACTCTCTTTTGTCCCTTATACATACTAATCCCACCAAGAGGGTTCCACACCATTGCCCCACTATTCCCCCAAATGTTCCATATCCAAATACAATCACATTAAAGACCAGAGTCTCAATACATGAATCTGATGTTGTCAGGGATACACAAACATTCAGCTGGGATTTTTTTTTGTTTCTGGGATCCAGTCTGACTGTAATTAAATGCTCTCTTCCTTGCTTTATGTTTTCATCACCCAGAGAATGAGGACCTCTGTGATATTTCATCCAGCCAACCCTGGCTGTCAGCAGATCCATTTACCTGACTTTATAAAGACACAAGACATTTGTATTTTTAAAGTAAAATCTAGGAATTGAGAAAATCTTCTCTTGGCAACAATAGGAAAGTCTGATGATCGAATATCAACACTGCAAAGCTGTCACTGTTGCTGGGTAGAAAGTTTCCTGAGTTCCCTGTAGGCTTCCCAAATCTTCCTAAATTAGGGTGAAAGCTACTCATCTGCATTCATTACTTGTTACCCTGTTTGGGATGAGATAGAGGCAGGCAATGATCAATGTGAGCTGCTTCTGCTGAACATTACGGGGGCCTGGGGCATATGTTCTTATACAAGAGAGCCTGTTGGTGCTGACATGCACTGATAGAAGTAAGCGGTTCCCCTGGGTTTGTTTGGATGGTGGGATCTGGACATTGCTTCCTGCTGCTTCTGTGTGTAGCCTATGCTGATGACTAAAGAGATTGAAGCCATCTTCTTCTGGGGAGCTTCTTAAATGGATACATATCTCAGCCTCAGGGAAAAGCCTTTAAAATTAAGAAAGATTCAGCACCTTTAAGCTGGGACAGTTCCTGTAACTTCTAGGATAACCACAAAGTACTTGGAAAGCCAGGGTTGAGTAGCCTATGATTTGGGGTTTAGGGGCTAGACTCCCAGTCTGCTCATCTGGTAACTGTAAGAAGTAAATCCCTCCCGGGATGGTCTTGAAGCTTCATGGAGACAGAACATGGGAAAGCACCTCTCAGCAGAGGCCTGCACAGATAGTGTTAAGAGAACAGTTATAGTGTCTAATGTAGAATGTTAGGCTGATGGGCCTTCTTTCTCCTGTCACGTACAGCATCATCAGGCAAAGTGGTACCCAAGCCCAAGCAGGGTACTACTGTCTGCTCTCATACCGAATAGTTTGGGTGCCAGTCTCAACCCCATTACCTGCTAGCTGTGTGATCTGGGACAGGTAACATAGACTACTGTCTAGAGTCCAAGAAGCATACTGGCTATCAGATTAATTTATTTGACATGTTTAAATGTTTGAAATTGTTCATGGCACATGCTAATCTTTCAATAGATGAATATTATATTTTAAGGTCTTATTTTAAAATAATCACTGCTTTTCCATCATAGAAAGACATAGGTAGGTCCCATGATTTCTTTGCCAAAACTAGGTATGTTATGTTGTACCTGGCATAAATAGTGATCAGTATCTTAAGACAGGAATTGACATTAATTCATCCATTGGGATTGTTTAGATTTTATCACTTTATACATGTTATTCTATATGTGTGTGTTTATGTGTGCATGTGTTTGTGTATACGTGTATATGCAATATGTATTTGTGTGTAGATGTTTATGTGTGTATTTGTCAGTGTGTGTGTGCATGTGAGTATTTGTGTATATGCATATGTGTGTTTGAATGTGTATGTGTTTATGTGTGTAGTCATATACAGCTTCATATAACAACTCTCATAACCAAAAATTCATAGCTAGACAGTTGTTAAAATGCTTTCTCATACTAATCAGAGCCAAATTTTCAAAGAATTTAAGTGTTCAAGCATAGAATTCTCCCCAAGTAGAACATTTTTATTATAAAAAAAAAAAATCCTGGCCCTGAACTTGTGCAGTAGTGAGCTCACTATCCTTAGAAGCATCCAAGAAGAAGCCAGACCTCCCTTATCAAGGACTCTTGAACATGAAAATGTTGGAACTGGAGAAAAGATGGGCAAGCCTAAATTCCATGCTTCAACTCTGAGTGTTTGAGGTTACATAGGAAGCCCTGACTGTGGTGAGGTTTCAAAGGGACTCCAGAGGACAGGGAGGCAGTGGGGTACAAGGGTGAATGGGCACGCAACAAACAGAGACAACCTTTCTTGTGCCTCTGAGGACAAAGAGAACCTCTGTGAGCAAAGATTAGAGCTCAGAGCAAAAGTCTTTGGGTCATATGGTGCCCAAATATCATATATATTAATTAATTATATGTATATGATTAATTAAAAAAATAACCCGGGCTACTTTTTTTTTGGATAGAAAAACACATAGACACAATGGAGCTGCCTCCTCTGCACCCTGTTTGACATTGTCTTTCACATGGAATATCTCTCTTCCTCATTCTCTGTTCCAGGGGGCCTCAGCAGGTAATTTAAAAGACTAACAAACTTTGGCATAGATCACTTTAAGAGCCAGGAGCTGGCTGGAATATTAATGAAGCCATCTAGTGACAGAGTTGCTTCCTGATGCAGGAACATATCAAAGAGGTTAGGTCCACGAAGTGTTGCTCGGCAGAGCCCCATCGCTATTATCTAGCTTTTAATTACTTCATTAAAATTCAGCAGAGGACCTGCCCAAATCCAGTAGCATGCCCAAGGCTTGCTGGGTGATTTCCCTGCCTCTGGCCATACGTGAGTTTTAGTTCTTTAGGTCTCTGGAGATGGGAGACCAGATCTTAGGCAGGTGAAACTGATGCTGCAGGCGTGGAGCTTGCGGTACTGGGGGGGGGGGGGCGCATTCCTGCCTGCCTTCTGCACAGCTGTTTGTATGGTCTCCTTTCCCACAGGTGCCAGGTTATCCTGCCTCTCTTACATCTTTGGGGAAAAAGAGTTACCCTCTGCAGGTATATTCCCAATCACAGCACAGTTGTCTCTGTGCTCATGTCCTTTCTAGGATTCTTGAAGAGATATGCATAATTCTTAGCTCTGCTTCCCAAAAAGTAGTCAGTACACCATTTTAGCTGGAGCGTCTCTGCTCGCATGAACAATGGGGATGGTGACTACACAGTGCTTGCTTCTATTTTTGGTTTTATGGCTCCCTTGAGCTTCTGTAGTCCTACCTACAACACAGAACTTGTGCTGCATTCTTTGTTAGCTCTTGAAGCTCTTAGTCTTAATAGTTCCCATTTTCCCAAATTGAGAACTTTTAGCATGAAACCACATGCTCCAGGTTCCACCCTAAACCACCTCATTTCTTTTCCACTGCTGTGAGATAATACCATGCCCAAGGCAGCTTACATAAAGGGAAGTTTATTTTGGCTTATAATTCCAGAGCGATAGGAATCCATCATGGCGGGGAGACATGGCGGCAGGTGAGTATAGCAATTTGAGCCGAAAGCTAAGCCTTCATGTCCACAATGGCAAGACCAAGCAAAGAGTCTAGCAAACTGGAAGCAGAATGAGGTTTTTCACTCTCAAAACCCATATATACTGACAGACTTGCTCCAGCAAGGCCACACTTCCTAAATCTATCCAAGCGTTGCCATGGAGCCACTCACTAGGGACCAAATACTGAAAATGGCAGAACCCCTGGGAGCATTTCTCATTCAAACCCCTGGGCCAGGTTCCTTCTCATTGTTCGTCCTTTACATGGTACTTCTTGTTTTTGAATTCACAACTGTTAATTAATAGAAAAAAAAAAAAACCATTCCATTTACTTTTCCCTTTAAACACCATAGTAAGTTTATGGAGAATAACATAGAGGGTATGTTGAATAGACTTTTCTTCCAGCTGAAACACTGAAGCTCATTAGACTCTGTAAATGAGTGAAACATACAAGGTCCAGAAAATCAGGAACATTAATGAGGACCAAAATGCTCTTCAATGTTTCAAGGGTCATAAGGTCTCTCTCTAAGGTTATGTCAGAAGTAGCAATTGCTTGCTCAAGAAGAGTCTTCAGTAGGTCCACCTAACTGCTAGCACTGCTGAAAGCATCAGGGGTGCAGCACATCATGAACTGTGTTCTGTCCTGGCATGCTCTTTTTTAGTGACGGAGCTGCCTTTGAAGTCACCATGCTCCTCATCCATATTTCTCTAAGCAATTCCAATAAACTTTCTGTTCACTGAGCTAGACTGGGGGGTTGTTCGTACCTTAACTGGGCAAGTAGATGTCTATTCATACCTCCCTAGGAAGAGTCAAATGACAGAGTGGCACATTCCTTCTTTATTCTATATGGTGTGGACTTATTGGCTGCTATTTTTAGTTTCAATGATTCCTACATGCTTCTGGGTTTAAGTTTGTGATACACACATGCATGCATGTACACACATGCACACACGCACACTTGCCAAGCTCGCTAACCTCTCAGATTGCTCAGTGTTCCCAGGATGCCTTGTGAAAGTCCTGGTAGCCCTACTGGCAGGTTAGAGAGTGATAAGACAATTGATCTAAACACATTTTGCTGCTTAAAATTCAGATTACCACCACCTAGAATCACCTTAGAAGAGATCCTAGATCAAATTGGCCTATGGACACATCTGTGGGGAGATTGTCTTGATTGGTAACTTAAGTAAGAATTCCCAGACCACAGTGGGTGGCACCATTCTCTAGACAGAGGTGGGGGGTGGATGGCTGAAGTGTGCCGAACGGGGAAAAGCTAGAAGCAGATATAAGCAGGCAGCAAGAGTCCATTCCTTGGCTCTCTAGGCTCTTGATGGAGGATGGGATGTGACTAGCTACTTGAGTTCTTGCCTTGACTTCATTGAAAGGATTGACTATAACTGGAAAATATAAGCCACATAAACACTTTCTTCTAGTAAGTTGCTTATAGTCTGGATATTTTATCACAGAAACAGACGTGCAAGTAAAGTACGCATTTATCAGTTGGGGGAGCGATGTGTTTATTAGTGAGAATATGAGGTCTTCTGTTCTTTCCTGTCCTTATGCCACTGTGTTTTTCCTCTTTTTGATCTGTGTGTCTCTCAAAAGCCCTGCTGGGAAGAAAAAGGGCAGTTCATTCAGGATCTCCGAGTTTCGGCCACTGGCACGAGAAAGGATCATTCAGTGAAAGGGCCAGTTCACAGGCTTCTGATGTGACAGAATGTGACCTGGGAACATGGGGACAAACCCCAGACATTAGGGCTGTGGAGAGCTCAGGCCTTTGAAGAGGGAACGTTAAGAGGAGTATATGATAAAAAGTTCTTACTTGTCACTTTGGCAAGCCAGACAGAAATTTCTGACAGACAGCATAAAAATGCAAGTGTGCAGAATTTCAAGGTAATGAGATCCTTCCTTGGAAGCCAGTCTTTTTCCTCTCTAACCTGCCAATAAGGCTTCTAGGACCTTCCCAAGGCATCCTGGGAGTACTGAGCAGTCTGGGAGGTTAGCAAGCTCAGCGCGTCATTGGATGCAGAGCATGATGCCACTCTGTGTCCAGGGAAGAACAGGACTGCTAGGTAGAAGGGCTAAGCCACTTAGAAGCACCAACAGCATCTTCCTCACGTCCATTTTGTGTTTTCTTCTTTAGCTTGCAGCAACCCTTCCTTTCCTGGTGCTTTTTTCCTCTCCTGCATTTATTGATCAGCTAAAATAGTCAAACATTTCCATCTTGTTGGCATATGCTGCGTTGTAGTTTTCAGGCACTCTCACATATGCGTACGTTATAGATTCTGATATATGTATTATATATGTCACATAGAAGTGGGGGCCTATGATGACAGAGGAAAAAGTCAAAAGTCAGGGAGGGTACAAGAGGGGACAACTGAAGAACAAAGAAAGTATCCCACGCTTCCTCTTATATGTAGGGTCTAAATTTAACTCTGTCTCTCTCTTGTCGTCTATGGGGGGGGGGAGAGAGAAATTTTGAATGAGAGAGAAGGCATGTTTAATACAGAAGAGGACAGGGGAGGACACTTTTGGGGTGAATAAGAGCAAAGTATTAAGATGTATATGTGAAAATGTCAAACTCATTATTTTATATGCTAAATGAAGTATAAAAATCAATTAAAAATGAAAAGTAGCTCTGCTCATTTCTGTGTTTCCATGTCTGTCTCTTTGATGGCAGGTCACTGGCCTTTCTCTCTCCTGTCTGCTTTCTCTCTCCCTGTCTCCTGGCCGTCTTCTCTTTTGTCTTTGTAGTTGGTCTGTCCGTCTTGTTTGTCAGTCAGCCAGCCAGCCAGCCAGCCTGTCTTTTTCAGACTTAGACAAGAATTTAAGGCACACAGCCAGTATTTTTCTTAATTGGACATAGAACATGGCCTTGGAAGCTAATGGGGACACATAGGTCATGTGTGTATGTGACCATGCCTTAACACAAACTTGATCTCCACTCTTCTGCCAACACTCATTTATGCAGAGATTGCTTATTGTAGGGATGGGGGAGGTTTTTAAAATGATGATTATTTAATTTTTTTAAAATACAAAGTCTCCTAAGACACTTAGTTCTTTAAAAAGTTCAAGTGACCTGATCTAAAGGGGAAGAGAGAGAGGAGAAAGGGACAGAGGGGGGAGAGAGAGAGAGAGAGAGAGAGAGAGAGAGAGAGAGAGAGAGAGAGAGAGAGAGAGAGAGAGAGAGAGACAGAGAGAGAGAGAGAGAGAGACAGAGAGAGAGAGACAGAGAGAGAGAGAACAAACATCATTTCTAGGTTATTTTGATAATACCCCCTAGAGGGACGGGATTGTAAAGAGCTTGGCCCCAGAAGATACTATGAGCTTTGCTCCTCAGCATAACATTCTGACTTAGCATTAGATTTCTCCTCACACATGCTTTTCACATCCCTCATTCTGTCATCTGAATTTCTAGCCACCTTGGGTCCTGGTTCTTCCTTCTGGTGTGCATTCCTGTGAAGGCTGCCCTTGGACACTATCTAGATTGTAGCAAACTCCTGTCTGTCCCTTCCTGGCTCCTCTGTAGTCTTACCCCATGTCTTCCAGGTAGAGTTTGTTACTCTCTTCCAAGTCACATGGTCTTACAGAGACTACTCATGCATCACTTCTTGTGAGACTGTGATTGCTTTAAAGACCCCTAGTAAGGAGGAAAGACACATGGAACAAAATCTAGAATGAGTAGTTTCGTGCTGAGCGATTAGCACTAAAATTCACATGGAGATGCTGCTGCAGTTGAACAATGAAAGAGAACAGTGTGTGTAAGAGAGATGCCAATGCCTTCCTTTTCACCTTGGACTCAGAGAGCAGATCTGTGGGATACTGGAGGAGGATGGTTCTAATCTGTGCCTTGTACTGTCAGCATCCATTTGCCCCAGATAACCACTGAACCCAAAAACCCTGCTTGGAACCCTCATGGTCCCCTGAGATCAGACATGAACTTGATGATGGGAGGAGATAAGGGATGGGTGTGACTTGAAATGCTTTTGCAGAATGTTTCTGAGCCTGCTTCTCAGGTCCTCATGTTGGCCTATGGTTGGATGGGGAAGGAAATTTCAGATTTAGGTGAAGTGTGTTTCTGCATCTTTCCGTCTGCCTTGCTGGCTTTTCCTCCAGCCTTTATTCCTCTGCTCCTCCTTTCATTAACTCCAGCCTCTTCCCCACATGGTGAAGGATAAGAGAACTCCAAGGAAGGACTCAGAATCCCTGCTGTGTTTCAAGGTATCTCCAGAGCTTGAACTGCTACAATGCTGGGCATTTTATAAAGGTTCTCATTCCTCATGGAATTGTGTCATGATCTGACATGATGATGGGGTCAAGTGTGAGGGAACATCACACCCCCCACCCTCACTTATCTCCTTCCTGTCTCTCAGATCTCTTTAGTTTTGGGCAGTAATTCCTTCAAGAAACATCTGTGAATCATGCCCTGCCACTGCCTCTTTTCCTGGAAGAGAGATGTGTGGTTCTCCCATCTTTTCTATTTCCTGCCTTGGTGACTCTCTTGGATACAGCTAGCTTTATCCATGGACCTAGAATCAGGAAGATGCCATCCCCTCAGTAGAAGATAGACAACCACAGTGCCCAATGTAACTGTTCCAAAATTGTCTTGTTCGATCTTTTCATTTCAGGCATGACCCTTCATTCCTGGAAAAGCGACCCATTGATAAAATTGGGCAGTGCCTACTACCTGTGGTCTGTGTATAGGAGGCATATATCAGCTGCTTAAGAAATCTCTTTACTGAGTAGTTAACACCTAACTCTTGTTCAGTTGAGTTCTTGGATGGAAACCCTGCCTGATTTAGCTGAGACATTGCCACAGTCAAAGAACAGACTTTTTGTGTGAGCTTGGCTGAGACCCTGTGTGTTAAACATCCACTAGAGTGAAATTCTGTCCACTTCCTTGCTTTGAAGACTTGTTTTGAGAAACATCTGAAGTATAACCTGTGAAAGAGTTTTGAAATTGTAAAAGTTTGAAGGATGGTGGATGATGCTTGACCCTTTATAGGGTTTCTTTTAAATGTAGTTACTCTGGGAGATGATGCTGGCAAAAAGCTCTCAGATCACTCTATGGAAAAGAAAATGACAACTGGTTTGGGGAGATAGGGATGGAAAAGTAGTGAAAGATTTATTTCTGGTTGTAACACACTCAGCTCATGTGGTAGATTGCTGCTTTCACATGGACTCCCTAAAGTGTACCAACCCCTGTAGTAAAGGTAGAAACTATCCCAGAAATCAAGCTTACAGAATTTAATTTCTGAGTCATCCATGCTTCTGATGGGCCTACCACTAATTTAACTGATCATTGCTTTTGGCAAAACAACAAGTTTGAGAATCTAGGTCCTTTGGAAAGCTCTTCTGGTTAGGATGGAAACAATGACACTTTAGAAGATGTAAGCCTGAGTTCTTGGAGATAGGGGCAGGATGAGGAAGCCAGGCAAGGAAAGACACAAATTGGTTCAGTGCTTTCTCCAGCCCTGTGCATTCGAGGTTTATGATGCGATTATATTATACAGAATAGCCGCTTGGCATACCGGCCTTCTTGGGAATGTTTGCAAGAAAGATAATCCATACTTTGAAGCATCCTTCTCTCCGTACTAGGGAGAAAGGTGAGTCTTTATCTGCTGAGTTCTCTGCCATTTTTTTAAAAAGGTTATGGGCTGTGAGAGAACTATTTATCCATAATGCTATCTAAATGGGCAGATTCTGCACCCCATGATGCTGTGTGCTTCATGAAATCTTAGATGTAGGAATGTGGGTAGTGGGCAGGGTCTCAACCAAGAGAACGAGAACATTAGAATTAAAGGTGTTTGAAAAGGTAGCAGATTCTGTGTCCTGAATACTGGTCTTTTCTTTCTGAAGGTTAGGAGAGCTGGAATCCAGTGGTGAGAAGGGCGGGTGCCACTCAGCTCCGAAATTCTTCCTTTTCATCTCTGCTGACTGGAAGTGACTGCATCCTGCTGACAGGCTCCTGGACTCAGGCTCCTCATCCGTGGGCTTAGCAGTAACAGAATAGCTTTGGCTGCCCCACCTCAGCCTCCCCTGGAGACCCAATCCAGCCTTAGCCTCTCCAAGATCCTCGAATCCTTATTAAGAAACACTATGGATTTTCAGAGTAAAAAAAATCTATAGAGAGACTTCAGAAACAGTCTGGGGAGATTATAAAGAAATGTGGGCCAGTTTTCCAAGGAGACTTTATAGAATATTCAATAGTACTCATGTCATAAAAAGCCTATGGAGGTTTCCATAGCTGAGGCTGGCCCTGAATTATGATTCCCTGATGCACAGGCCTGGTGAAAGGCCACAGCATAACAGGTTAGGGCTTGAGTCTGTGGTGCTTGTAAAAATAGAGCAACCTCACTAAAATGCAGCAGGGATATTAATTTCCAGGGCTGAAGTTCAATTTAATAGAAAGATAGAGTAGAAAATAGAGCTGTCTTTTCAATCCTGTGGTCATAATAGTACCCCCACCTCTCAAGAAACTGTCTTACGGCCAGCTCCCAGACATCCTGAATCGCGCTGTGTGCTTTGCTTTCAGTGATAACTAGTGCTGGGTAGCTGGAGGGGCAGCAATTACTGTCCACAGATGGGGAACCTGAGGCAGTCAGAGGTTAATCTACTCTCTCCTGGTCTCAGAGGAAGTCCGTGGATGTGCCAATTTGCAGTTAGGAAAATCTTCCTCCCTGAGGGAAACAGAAGACCACAGCTGAAGAAAGGTTATTCATGTGTATGCCTACTGTGTGCTGGTCCCAGTGTGTGTAGTGCTTGATGTAAATATTGTCACTAATTTTTATGGTGAGTTCAGGATGCCAACATCTTCTCCATTTATTAAGAAACAGACTTAGTGAGGTAAAGAAATTCATCCAGATTATTATACATGTATATTTACATTATGTGTGTATACAATGTTTTTAATATATGCATATATCATATATGTATTATGTAATAATTATGTATTATATACATCATGTTGCTAATGTGAACTGCTGGAGTAGAGGATAATGGATCTCTAAGGTCTGCCTGATGCACTTTTCTTCTTTTAGAGATCTCTGTGATGCCTTTTCTGCCTTTGTAGCTTCAGTGGACCATTTCTCAGGTCCGAAACCATGATCTATTACATACAAGGTCTTCCAAGGTTCATGGAAGTGGGTGAGATGATGGAAACAATGGGTAGGATTTTAGAGGGCTGGGACAATCTGATTTTCATTCTGAAATTGACCTGAAAGGTTTTTTTTTTTTTTTTTTTTTTTTTTTTTTTTTTTTTTTTTTTTTTTTTTTTTTTCCCTTGCCTTAAAGTTCATTGGAATGACAGGTCTCTGGGCAGATAGGATTAGTTGATAGTAGTAAATTTTCTGAGTTCAATGGAAAGGGAGCTTGAAACAGAGGTGTTGGAAGGTCATATAAAGGCTGATGGAGTATAGAAGAACAAATGGTCCTGAGCCTGCCATTGTTAAGGTAGAGACTTATGGTAGGCACTCTAGAACCTGTGATGACTTTGCTCTTGAACTGTGAATCTTGATTAACAGTGGCTCCTAACCTAGGATGGAATTTAGAGAGAAGGTTGACTCATGCTCAAAGATGATGTGAGACGCTTAGGTAGTAAGCCCAAGACACTTCAGCAGATGTTGCCTAATCAGTTTTTTTTTAATGTACCCTCTGGAGACTGAAGAGAATGATGGGGATAACTGTGGGACTGAGGCTTATCTGAGGGCTTTGGATGAGTCTCTACCGCAGTGACTGTGCTAGGGTAGAGAGGATGCTACAGGACTAGCCTATCAGAGGCTTCTTGATTCAGTGGCTGAGGAGACATTCTAGTTTATACAAATGGCCTGATGAAACAAGGTTAAAACGCACTAAACTTACCAACTATACCACATCTGTCCTTTCACTTGGCATGCCTAGCATGTAGACACACCTCACCAAAGTCTCAGAAAGCGTCTGAAGAGAGGACAGGAGAGGAGCATGCTGGGTATGGCAGGACCGTGCACTGATGAATTCGTAGCAAATTTGGTTACCTAAATAAGATTATTTCAAGACAGAGCCTGTAAACCTTCCACAAATAGGGAGGTACTCTTGAAATCCCCCCCCCCCCCAAGAAACTACTGAAAATTAATGACTGGTGGGAGGGATGGGGAGTCAGTATTCTTCAATATTGCAACTTGTAGGTTGTTCACATGCAAGCAATCCTCATTAAATTCAGTGGGTCACAAAATTGCACCATGACAACCACAACCACCATCATGATCACCACCACCACAAGCACCACCACCCTTACCGTGACTACCGCCCACAAAAATCCACCCACAAAAATGAAAGCAGATCTAGTAGAAATTGTTTAGAAGAAGAAGGAGTCCAGAGGTAGTGGGAGGGGATAAGAAAATGTAATAAAGATTGAACATGGTAACAAATGTTTCATATGCATATAATAAAAGAATTTAAAAAGAGAGGTAAGAGTCATGTGAAGGTTACTCCTCTCCTCCATATGAAATGTGCCATCCAGCAGCTTGTATTTTGCTGGTCAAGAGTCCAGTCCATTTTAGTGACTGTCTATTCAGTCCAAAGTATGAGGTCATTCTGATGTTGCCAGGGAGAGCAGTAATGGCCCCTTCAAGCTAATGAGGACATTGTCTAAGTGGGTGCTAGTTATAGGACCATGACTCTGCCCTGTGCCTACAAATGGGGGCTCAGGTTTTATTGTGGTCTGTGACATTTGAAGCTGCCACCACAATAGTTCTCATTAGCGCTGGGAAAAATCTCCCAGCTTTCCCCCTGCTAAGAATGAACAGATTTAATTGCATTTGATCACCTTTTGCAAGGACCTTGATGTTATGCCACCATTTTCTTCCACATACTCCATTTGTATGACATATTTGCATGTGTTGACAACTCCTAGGTGTGAAATGGCTAAACACATAGTTTGAGTTGAAGGTGGTCATAAGATAACATTGAGTAGTAGCTTTATGCTGGAAGGTGCAGGACCTCTGTCTGTAGTTGTGCACAGCACAGAAGAATCTATTTTCTGCTCATACCCCCTCTGCAAGTTCCACTTTTAGGCAGAGGGATCAGAATTTACCCACCCACATCCTATTACCACAGTGTGACTAGAACACACAGGTAGCCAGCGAGAACAAAAGATTTGGACCAGAGCTGTTGGCTCTAAAATTTCAGCATGTGTATAAAAAGCACCTGGGAGGTGTATTAAAATGCAGGTGCCCGATTCTGAGTCTGAGATCCAAAGTAGGGAGGGAGTACTTACATTTTTAACAACCTACTTCAGGCCATTTCAGTTCATGGTCTCACTTTTAGAACTAGTGGGTTAGAAAAATGAATTCCAGCCGGATAGCTGAAGAAGCCCCCACTGCGTACTGGTACAGAGAAAAGCCCTTTCCAAGTTATTCTTAATTAGCTGCTGGTAAAGGTGAAGCTTTTCACTGATGCAGCTGACAAAGACTTAAAAGTTTGGGTGGCAACATGTCCTGTTTTGTGTAACTTCCTGGTAGATATAGATCAATTAATACCCATTAATTACCTTTAATGCCTCTTTCCCCCGTCTCAAAAAAGCATGTGTTTTGGACTATAAATTATGCAGTTGCCTACCCTTCTCGAAAGTGAACTTTGGGCAGTTCTTGCAAAGGAAAAAATGCTTCCCCCACCCTGCACATAAGCTTTGGAGGTGAGTGAATTGCCTCTCTCATTCAGTGCCCTTAGAATCTGAGGGCAAGAGGGAAGAGCACCTTGAGGTTGTAATGTTCTCTTCTTTGAGCTTCCTAATGAAGGGATCCACTCAGGGAGGTTAATTCCCGCCCCCCGCCCCCCGCCATCTCATTGATGTTTTGGTGACATAAATGATTCAAAAAGGCCGTGTTTCCAGAAGCATAACCATTTTATTAAAATCATGTCTTATTCTCAAAAATGTTCAAATCTGCTTATATCCAACTCAGTACATATGGCCACCAAAAAGCTCTGTGTTTCCTGGTCTCAACAGTTTTCTCTCTTGTTCAACATTCAGATTTTATTTCCACAAACACAGAGCTGCATTCTACATTTGAGGATGTCATTTAAGGCCAACAAACTCCAATAAAAACGCATTTATCAGCAGTAAAGTTTGTTTGAGGATTACCTGCTGAGAATAAAGCCAGGCTCCCCTTTTAAACTGAAGCATGCTATTTCAGGAATGTGACCCCTTTCATGAATAAATGACATGGTGACATTTACAGATAAAGCAAGATTTAACAGCTATGAAAGGAGGTGACAAATGTCAGGATGTCAATAATGATCCGTGAACATAATGGTTTCTTGCCTGAACGCTGAGCAGATACATAATATAACTGCAGCCTGCCAGTGTTCTGCAGAGAATGAGCCTCATGCTCAGGGAAGAGTCTAGAAGGTTTGCAGCATCACAAGAGGTACCAGCCAGGGGTGGTGGGATGTCTGAATGAGTCTGGGTAAAACCTGGTCAGAAACAAGGCCTTTACTCTGTATGTCCAAAGGCTGAGGTTTTTCCTACCAAGTCTGGCTCAAGGAATCCCTGTTGAGAATTTAGTTCTGAAGAAAATAGCTTTGGGGTTGTGCTTTTGTTTTCCTGAAGAACTAGAGGTTTGGAGAAAATAACAGCAAAATGCCTGTGGATTGTACACATGATGATGCCAAAGCCAGGCCGTGTTGTCTGACCACGGTGTGTAGACACAGATATACACACCAAGTTTACCGCGGTACCCAGCATTCTTCCTGGACAGGTGGGTGAGCACATGCTGAGTACAGGATGAGCGTTGTGTGTATATGTGTGCGGCATACATTGTGATTGGCTCAGTCAAATGTAACGTGTTTCCAAGAGCCTTACACCTGAGCCGTCTTTTCTATTTTGTATCTAAAGGCTCCATCCTTCTTGATTCCACTTGTCCATGTTGGGTTGGTTGTGAATTTCCATAGAGATGGGTAAATATGTGGGTGCAGTTGTGCATATGCATGGTGCACATGTGGAGGTCAGAGAAGGTCAGAGGTCAGGCCTAGTTTCTTTCCTATTGCTGTTAAGTAGGCAAGACTAGTAGGCTAGTCTTGGTGGTCAACTACATCTGGAATGAACTAAAACCCAACCGACTGGGTGCTGTCGCTGGGGGTGGTCTTGAGAGTTTAAAGACTCAAGCTACTTCTAATTTGCTTGCTCTGCCTCAGGCATGCAGTTCCCACACCTGTGGGGAATTATTTTTTTTTCTTAAATAATTTAAAGTGAAAAAGACCAATTTTTAATCTAGATCTTTTGAGGTGGGACAACCTACCTTTAATCTGGGTCACACCTTCTACTGGAAGCCTATATAAGGGCATGGATGAAGGAAGCTTGTTCTTTTTGCCTGTTTGCCTTACTTTGGTGACAAGTTCATTCCTTAACTAATATTAAAGCCTGCTTTGTCAGGATCCTGGAATTATACTGAAGACTACCTGAGACATCCAGCATCATGGACTGGACAACTACTGGATTCTTAGACCATCTGATGGTAGATAACCATTGTTGGATTATCTAGACAATAGCTTATAATTCATTTTAACAAATCCCATATATATACACATGTATGTATTATATATGTGTGTGTATATGTATGTATATGCATGTATATCTATATAATCATCCTATATGTTCTGTTATTCTAGAGAGCCCTGGCTAATACAGATACCAAAGCAACGTATAAAAAAAAATCTCATAAAATAAAGCATTTAATTGGGACTTTGCTTACAGTTTCAGAGGGTGAATTCATGGCCATTATGTGTTGGCATGACATGTGCTGGAGTGGCAGCTGGGAGCTTATATTTGCTCCACAAGGATGAAACAGAGAGAGGGATAAAGAGAAAGAGGCACACAAAGAGAAACAGAGAGACAGACAGACACACATACACACAGAGGGAGAGAGGGATGGAGGGAGGGAAGCAGGGAGAGAGGGAGAGAGAAAGAGAGAAACAGACTGAGATGGCCCAAGTTTTTAAAACCTCAAAGCCTACATCCAATGACACACCTCTAACATGGATATACCTCTTAATCCTTACCAAACAGTTTCATCAGCTGAGGACTAAGAATCCAAATATATGAGGCTATGAGGACCATTCTCATCAACAGAGGACATCCTCAGAGGTTGCTTCTTAGGACTTATGGTAGTGTGAATGAGGTGTTCACTGTAATCATAGGCATTTGTACACTTGTTCCCCAGTTGGTGGTGCCTTGTGAGAGGTTTAGAAGCTGTGGCCTTCTAGAGGAAGTATGTCACTGGGAATGGGCTCGAGAGTTTAGAGACAAACTACTCCTGATTCATTCTCTCTACCTCATGTATGCAGCTCAAGATGTGAGCCCCCAGCTTAATGCCTCAGCTGCCATGTCTACTGCTTTCTGCTAGGCTTCCCTGCCATGATGGCCCCTGCACCCTCTGTAACCTTTAGGCTCAAAGAAACTCCTTCTTCTATGAGTTGCCTTTAACCAAGGTGTTTTAATACCATGAAAGTAACAGATATAGATGTCTTCTGCCTTTTTGTTTGAAACAGACTCTGGAACTTTGCCAGGCAAGCCAGGATAGCTGGCTTAAGAGCATCCAAGGAGCCTCCCATCTCCACTTCCTAACTTACCATATCTGGAATGACAACATGTACTGTTCTGCTCAGGTATCACTCAGTTTGCCCACAGCTCAGCGCTCTGCCCAGGTCCATGATGTGGTCAGAACTACATGTGTACTTACAGCACTTTAGCTTTGCTGGCTAGTAGCTGTTCTTCAATTTCCAAGGCCGGCATTCATCTTAATTTTAGAGTTAGTCCCAGCCTGATCCCTGTGCCAAATGCAAGTTCCTAGAATGAAGCATCCCATGAGTCAAGAGCTGCCGGATCTCCTAACTCAATCAGTGGCATATTTTAGTGTCCTTCTCTCAGTATAGGGGTGAGAGTTGGGGACCTGAGTACATAAATACATGTGTGTGTATATGTAAGAGTGCAGGCATGCACCTACTATAGTGTTGGAGATAATAACCTTGGGCATTGGTCTTCACTGTCTGACCTTTTTTGAAACAGGGTATTTGTGTTCTTGTTTTATGCTGTGTGAGTCGGGCTAGCTGGCTCATGAACCTCCTAGGTTCTCCCCCTCTCTTTCTGCCTCCTGTCTCTCTGTAGGAATACCTGTAATATAGAACATATGACTGTGCCTGGCTTTGCACGGCTTCTAGGAATTTGAACTAGCTCTTTATGCCTGTGCATCACACCCTTTATTCACCGGCTCCTGGATGTTGTTATCTGTCACTGCCAGCAAGTTGTGCACTTTAAAAACTAGCAGGTAGGAGATGGCGTATCACAATGCCACCAGCCTCCATCGGCAGTACTGAGCAAGCCTGCCTCTAGCAGAGGGACCTCTGTACAGTACATGTCTGAAGCACAGGTCCACCTCTGTGTTTGTGTGTGACACCCATTCACCCAGTGGAACAGGCTAGGGATGAGATGCCTTTCAGGGCAGAGGTCTTCCTGGGCTAGAATCTGAGACTGAGAATTGAGTTCAGGAAATGGAGAGGCATCTGAAAGAATCAGGGTCATTTTTCTGGATGATGGCTATGAACAGAGTTCTGAGAAGCCTTTCAGATTTGGGACAGACTCTGAACAAGCATCAATAGCGGAAGGCTGTGATTAAAGAGGTCCCAAGGACCGAAGACATAGCTCTGTTTTCATCAATCTTCCTTTGTCCTTCTGTTATAATTGCCAGTGAGCTAAGGAAGCAGTCCCCAAGTATCCTCACAGCAAGATCTGGCCATCTTCTTACTCAACTGTAAATGACACTGTAGACACTTTCCTTCAAGATCCTGAGGGGACCATGATCATGGAGGTGCTATACTGTGTGGGGTCAGTGGTACCACTGAGTAGCTCAGAACTCTGTGAGCAATGCTCTGGTTTCAGGGCCACTTTGAGAGATCAAGAGATTCACCAGGTATTTCTGGGGTTCAGGCTAAGATACATGTACCTCCTTAGCAAGTTCTGAGGTAATTAGAAGGCTGATTGACATTGGTTTTTTTTTTTTTCCCCCTTAGCAGTAACTCTTCCATCATGCTTTACAAGCTGACAAGATTTCAACTGAAGACAGGAGGCTCACGATGCTGTCATGCAGCACATGTAGAGAAGAAGAACCGTAAGGTAAATGCTTTTCACTGTAAGTCAATTTTGTCTGGAAGTTTCCTTGTGGTTGGAAGTTTCTTTGAAAACTTGACTATTATTAAGACATCAGTAGCCAGAAGATGGTTTTGCTGCTGCTTCCCCACTGCCCAGGCCTGTCTTACTCTGACAGCTCTCCTTTCTGGGCCTGTGCACCGAGCAGGGCAGAGAAAAGACAGGGACACTGAAGAGTGGCAGAGGACAATGATTTCTGGCAGAAACCTGGGCTTGCAATGCTTGGTGTAAGCCCGCCTGTTCTCAAGGCTTTTTCTCTCTGTCTGCATTTCTGTCCCTCTATAGATGGCTGACAGGTGTACAGTCCAGGCACATTCATTTCCTCTACGTTTCCTTGGGTGGACGTCTGCGGACTCCATCTTTGAAGGAGCATCATTGAGCATATTGATAAGGCCAAACCAAGAGAGAGAAAGAAGATGATGAACGAGGGAAGACCTCAAAACCCTTGAATGCGATTTTGCTTAGGCAAAGCCAGCTGTTTTGCTTGGATTCTGTGTACTGGAACTCTTGACTTGGGGAGCAAAGTAAAAAAAAGTAATTAACTCTGAGAGTTCTGTAGCCATGGTGGGGAGGGGCTGTGATATAAAGGATTCCAGTGACCTGACTGCATCCTCTCCTGGTGTTGGAATCTGCTAGTCACAGAGTTCCCCTATAGTCACAGAGTGGGAAACCAGGAAATTCACATCTATATAGAGAAAGCTATGATGATCCAAGAAGGTAAGATTAGTATGTCTCCCATCTACCTGTACATTTGCTCACTTATCTGCTTCCCTCAAAGACAACTGTTGCATGCTATTAGAGGGTGGGTGGTGGCTCCAAAGGATTTAGGAAAGAAAATATGTTTCTTCTAGAGTCTTCCTCTGGCTGCTTCTTCATCAGCACAACAATGACTTTTGTTGTTATGTCTGTAGTTGCATAGTTTTCCTGACATGAGAAATTGACAGTCCTTGAGAGGTTGACTATTGCCATAGCTTCTGGATGACACCGGTCCCTATACCTCAGTCCTCATGGAAGGCTATTGCTTGGGACTTGCCAGTGGGTAAGGACATAGAAATCAAAAGAAGGGCAAAAACTCACTGTTCTTTCTCTGATAGCATGGTTGTATTGTGAGAATTCTCCAGAGTTGAGGGCCGTGTGCACCAAGATTAGAATTGTCTAGCTATACATTCCAGAACTTTAATACCTCTATCTTCAAAGTCTTTATCTTCTGGCCTGCACGTCTGACCCCTGCTCTAAAAGCTTTACCAGGAGAAAGCCTGTCTCCAGGGGGGAGAGAATAAGTTTGATTGTTCAGTAGGTCCCAGCCTGTTTTAACTGAATTGAAGAAAAGGACATAGCACCTGCTCTGGGGCGACTCCCCTGCCCTCCAACACCTAAGCATTAGTGTTTACTGCTATTCATGGTCCCTGTGAGCAAGACTTTTCAGTGAATGGTCTTGGTCTTCCTTTCTGCCTTTGGGCCATCCTTCTTCTTGCCCCCAGGGAATGACAAGCTTCATGTTTTCATCCTTGAACCTCATATCCTGGAAAGATTTTTGAGGCTGGAGAATGGCTTTTCCACTTCATGGACAAGGGTGATGCTTTCTGCTGAGAGGGAGATACGATTTCAAATTCTATTTGTTCATAAGGCTGGTCTAGATCTAGGGTCTGGGTTTGTCCTCCTCATTTAGGGTTCTGAGCCATTGGCTCAGAGCACAAGTGTCCAAGATGGAGGGAGTCACTGGTTTTCCTGATACGGCTACTGGGCTTGACAGGTTACAGGAGACAAGGCTTTCCTCTAGAAGCTTAGTCCTGAATCCTGTAATTCTGCAACATTACAGTTGGGATGGTTCTAATCGGGTAGCTGGAGTTAGGACAAAACAAGAGTTTCTTTTAAAATACATACAGGAGTAAACCTAGCAGGTGTCTGCATGTCAAAGAAGTATGCACACATGTGCATGCTGTGTCTCTCTTTGTGTGTGTGTCTGGATCCTATCAAATACTGGCGTTAGAAGGTTGGCAGTTTAATATATAAATCTCAAAACAAATCCTGAACATTATTTATAGAAGTCTAGTTCAAAATACTATTTTAAGTATTACAATGAGAATTAAATAAGAAAATGAAACAGGAAATGTTATTCTTGTGCCTAGTACCTGTCCACTGACTGGCCTGTTCCTTTTCCTCTTTGAGGGTGCACCCCTAATTGCAGCTTCAGGGAGCTTGGCAGTGCTGATTCCTGGGGGCTCCCTCTGGTATAGCAGAGGCAGTTAAGCCTTTACCTCATTCGTTTCTACCCTTTGGAAGTTCTCTCTGTAACTTTTAAACTTGAAGGGTGAAGGGCACAGTGCCGGTGTACGGGTGTGGCATTTCTGTGAATGAGTTAAAAAGCAGTTGGGGAGCAGTAAATGTGCATATTCTGGTGCAATGTGTAGCAAGTAGGCCCCAAAGGCTTGTGTTTCCCTCATATCCCACAGTTTTATGACACCATACCTTTAAATATTCATTTCCATTGCACTCCATGAGGACATAAAGTCAGAGTATGCTTTCACATGTCCTGGAGGATACAGATCCCTATAGTCTGAGTGTTAAGGACAGTTTCCACCTCTTCGTGACAGTGTGACAGTAATTCTGAGCCAAAATGGTTGCCCTGGCTGCTTCTACCCCACTGAGGGTGACACAATGGAATCTGTCACCAGTGTCCTCTTTTGAGGTCATCTCTGGGTGCTCTTCTCTCAGACCTGGTTGACAGATTTTGCATGTCCGCTATGAGCAGGACTCAGTTGCCTTACCAGGTAAAGCTTACACACCCTTCCTCATAACCCTGTGTCTTGCTCTGTCTGAGACATGCTGCTTGTTCAGCCACAATGAACCGCGAATGATTTTTCCATGGAAGAGCTGCTTCTTCAGCCTGTCTTTTACACACAAGTGACACCAGGTTGGAATAAACTAACTATATGTTAGGAAGACCAAAGAAGGAAGCCAAGTGGGCAGGAAGAAGAACGTTACCGGTCATTGTTTTGCCAGCTCCCAGCCTGGCTCTCTAGCTTATGGTGAGAGCGCTGGTTTAGAGGAGTAAAGCAGATTTTTAGATAGTCCTTAAACTAGTCCTGGCACAGGTGACTGAGCTGCACTGTGAACTGAACACCCCCCATAAATCTACTGTCTTCAGGAGGTGCTGACTCCTTTGGATGAATTTCTACTTCCTTATTCTATGGAATACCCCAAATTCTCCAGTTTCCTGGTACCTGAAAATATTATAAATTCACCAGTCCAGTGAATCATTTCAGGTCCATGCATCACTATTTCTAAGCAAAAGATACATTATCAGGATCTATGACTTTAGGGAGAACCCTAAAACAAACACTTAACCATCTTATGACTCTACATATTTTTTTTTTTTTTACAATGACATCCCTGCATGATTCATTTGAAGTCAAACTAGCAAAAGGTAGTCATGGGTGAGAATGGGGCCTTAGATTTGTGTTTATAAGATGTTGATAAGTGCTGTATATCACTCCTCAGCAATTCTATAATTTCCTGTATGCGTTGTTTCTTTAGAGGGGTTGGGCACACACAGTGTACAAACAAATGATCCTCTACTAGATTATTCCAAGTTTACATAAAATAATACTAGTAATACAAGGCTAGACTCCAGAATGTAGCCAGCTGACTCTATGTACAGACATCCCATGAAAGCATCACATATCCTATACCATTCATCCAAACCATACCTCACTCCTTGACTTCGAATTGTCTTTTGGCCTATAACTTTAAGGACTTAATTTTCCTTCAAAAAAATCCTTCTGTATCTTACCAATATAATCTTTCAGCCACAGCTTCCAACTCACACCTTACAAAGCTCCTCTCCATCTGCCACTGAACTTGATCCCCATATCATTCCTCTGAAACTCACATGGTACACATGATCCTCATTTTTACAGATTGAGAGACCAAGGCTCAAAGAGGTAAAGGGACTTAGTAAGAACCTTAGAGCTGATTAGTTATAGAGCACACAGCAGAATTTAAGACTTCTGAATTTTACAGCAGTACCATTTTCCCAGCCAAGCCCAGCCAAGCATGCTGATACCGTTAACATGATAACACTCTTTTTGAGCAGAAATGCCACGTTCTTCCCACAGATGCTCTGCCTCAATCTTCCCCATGAATCTTCCTTTTGGTCTTGCTGAAAACATGATTGATTTTATCATGCAATATTCTCCTTTCTGACTTCTCATCCATTTCTGGATGCCAACTCAATACCATTTCTACATCAAGAACAGGGTTCTTCCTGATGTCCCTCCCATAACCACATTCCATTCTTCTGTATGCTCATTGAGAAGACTCTGGAAATATGCATGCTAGGCCATTCAGTCCTTGTGGGTAATCTGAGGCAGCTCTAATAGAGATGGCAGAGAGCAGGGCAGACGCTGATGAATTTGTGTATGCCCTGGACTGGATGGCAGGGCCACCACACAATTAACATCAATTCAACTTTATCTTAATGATCAAAACAGTTAGTTATAAAGATGGAGAACGGACAAAATGGTGTTGGTGCCTGTTTTCCTTCTGACAACTGTACCAGCATTGACTCTTGCTTTAATTTGGCATTTGCAATGGTTGATCCTGATTGCTCACTTGAAAGAATTTGAAGTTGCTATAGAAGCAAACCTTTTGCCATGTCTCTGAGGGAGCTTCTAGATTGGGATAATTGAGAGGAAAAACTAAGTTCGAGTGGTTGGTATCATTCCCCGGTCTGGAGTCTTGAACTGACTGAGTAAAAAGGAGCAAGTGAGCTAAGCCATCTCACTCATCTACTCCATTTTCTTATCTGCTCCTGTAGCCCTGGCTTCCCTGACAAATTGTGAGCCTAGACAAACCTCTTAGACCTTAAATCAACCTTGTCTGGTATTTCTTTACAGAAACAGGAGAAGTAATGGGGACAATACACAGAGCAATGGGGTCTTTATGGCATTTTCAAATGCACACATTGTCATATGCTAAGAACATTCTGGCTTCCCTGCCCCCTTCCCCAACCTTCAGGGGAGTTACATGTTTCCTTCCCGTGTATATCCAGAAGTTGCATGAGATTTATCACCCTGTTATAAATGACTGGTATCTGGGTTTCAGGTAGCCTTGGGAGATGGAAAATGTAAAGCCAAAGAAGGATGAAGATCTAGGACTAGGATTCCTAATTTATTTTTTTATTTTTTTATTTTTTATTTTTTTATTATTATTTTTTTTTTATTTTGACCAGCAAGCACATAGGCTAAGGATCAGACTGAGAGAAGGGAATCTTTGCATTGCATGCTCCTTCGGGGCTGGTGTTCAGAGGAAGTTTGCCCTAAGAGGACTGAATAAACTTTTATGTCATGGCTGTAGTCCAGTACTTGAGGATTTAAGATGCACCAGTGAGCTGAGCCTGTGCCTCAGCTCTGGGCAGATCACAATCTTTTCCTCTTGGAGCCAACTGAATTAATTGGGAAAGGGGAAGAGCCCTGGTGACTTGCGCTCTGACAAGCCCTAGGTCTCTTTGAGCTCTGGTGACAGGCAGCCAAACTTCAAAGGTCCTTGTGCTGTCTCCCTCTTGCTCTGCCTGTCAAGAGACTCTGTGGAGGAGCTGATATGGGGGGGGGGGTGAGGGAGGGCGACCATCCAGCAGGTCTTTCTGACATTTGTCCTTCCCTTACTGCCAACAGCCAACTCAAGATGAGCTCAGTACTCGGCTGCCACAGCTCCCAACCTCTCTCGCACCAGGGAGACAGCTCTCTTCTAAATTTAGCAAAAGGAGGGGAAGGGAAGGTCAGAGTGTCTAGGGTGAAGGCTGAAGGTGGCCGCAGAATAAGAGACAGTGGACAAGTGGGGGAGTGAGCTGGTGGGTGGGGTGGAGATTGCATGAGGGAAGGGATTTTGAGTCAGAAGTAGCTTCAAAAGGGAGGGGGGAGAAGAGAGAGAGAACTAACTTTTGGTAAAGTTGGCAGAGATGTGAAGTATTAAGTACAGCTCCTTCCCAGCTAGTTGATGGGAGCATTGGTTTGCATTTGCAAAGAAGGCAAATTAGAGTTCAGCGCTGCAGGGGCATGTTGCTCCACTGAAAGCTACTTTCTCTCAACCAACAGGCATTTCTGTCCAGTGAGATGCAAGGAAGCAGAGAGCCTGCTTATTTAGCACCTACTGTGTACCTTCACCGGGATACACATACCCCATTGCTTAGCTTGCATATTCCTGGCAATAGTTTGAAGCAACTGCTTTCAGAGCAATCCTCTAATTTTTGAGTGGCAGGTTAAGTTGAGGCTTGACTTAGTTAGGTCACCACTCCAGGACTTCCTAGATCTGTCCCATCTTAAGTCTGAACTCCTCCCTCTCTAGTCATGAATGAAAATGACTGTCCGGAGACAAGCATACACCAGAAGATGCTTTGTTTGCTTAAGAGTCTAGCCTCACATTCCTTTTTAAAAGTCTCTGTCTGTCTGTCTCCCCCAGCTGTGTGTCTCTGCGTGCATTGCAATTCACTTGTAGAGGTCACAAGGTTGTCTTATCTTCCATCTTATTTGAGATGGGGTTCCGTTCACAACTGGGTGTGCCAGAGTAGGTGCTGCTAGATGACAAGCTTTCCAAGGACTTTCTTAACTCTGCCTCCTGTCCCTCAATGGATGCTGGAAACATGCATGGTACTCTGTCTGTGCCTGTCTGGTTTTCTGTGGCTTCTGGGAATCTCAGCTCAGCTCCCCACACTTGTACAACTGACATTTCACCCACTGAGCCATCTCTCCAACCAAAGCCAGTCACGTTTCTTAATGTGATTTGTTAATGATTTGTCCTTTGGATTCCCTCCCTACCACTTAGCAAAGCGTTTCTTGTCATGAGGGGAGATTGTGTGAATCTAGAGAATTCTAGTTACTAGAACACAGGCCAGCTCTGGATCCAAAACCTGTGTAGTTACAGCTAGGACAGCTTATTGGCTTCTGTTACCAGTAAAGAGCTGCATGTACATTCTCAAGGGACACTTTGGGGCAAGAGAAACATTGGATGAAATATGTCCCTAATCATATAGAAGCAACATGTTCAGAAAGGGGAGAGCAACATCGGAACAACCTTGGAATCTCATTATCCCGGGAAGCTTTTATTTGTTAAATGGCTAAATGACAAGATTCAGAAAATTATTCTGAAGTATATTTATTTATGATTGTGCTAACCCTATCTGTTGCTAGGCAACTAAGAGTTTCCAGTTATCAGTGAGAGTACTAACATTTTATGGTCTCTGCATGATCCATGGCCATCATTGTGGGACTAGGTTCTCTGCATAGGGGCCGCTCATTCCCAGGGAGCCTCTGCTTGGAAATGACAGGCCCTTTCTGCCCATGCCTTCCTGGCCATGCAGGCAGATGAAAGAATGAAGAAGTAACATAAATAGAACATGGATTTTTATTTTTGTTTTTATTTATTTTAAAATTTTACTTTATTTGTATAGATGCTTTCCATGCATATATATATGCACTAAATGCTTGCCTTGTGTCTGCAAAGGCCAGAAGAGGTATCAAATCCCCTGGAACTGGAGTTACGGATGGTTATGAGCCACCATGTGGATCCTGGGAATCAAACCCAGGTACTTTGAAAGTATAGTCCACGAGTCACTTCTCTAGAGTCTAATTGTATTTTATTTTTCTTTTTTAAAGCTGTTTTTGTTGTTTCCTTTTAAAATTCCCATTAATTCTGAAAGTAACTTTACAATGAAAAATAGAACAGATTGTCCCCAAGCCCCTGAGTGCCTTTTGGGCTATGTGGGGTGTGTGTGTGTTTGTGTGTGTGCTTGCATGGGTTTGTGTTTCTGTGTGTGTATGTGATGTGTATGTGTGTTTGTGTGTTTGTATATGTGGTGTGAGTGTTTGTGTGTGTCTGTGTATGTATGTGGTGTGTGTGTATATGTATCTGTGTGTGGGGAGATGGTGTGTGTATGTATGTGTCTGTGGGGGGGATGGTGTGTGTGTATAGGTTTCTGTGTATGTGTGTGTGTCTGTGTGTGTGGGTCTGTGTGTCTGTGTATGTGTGTTTGAAGGAGGTGAGAGAAAGGAAAGCCACTGAGGAAGGGTAATGGAGAAAGAAAGATTTATGGGTTTCCTTTAAAAAATATTTATATATATGTGTGTTGGGGTGTTGAGGATTCTAGGAGAGAGTGTCTATTCTCTGGAGCTGGAGGTAGTTGTGAGCTGCCTAAGGTGTTGCTGGAACCAAATTCTAGTCCTCTGAAAAAGCAACAAGTGGTCAGTTCTGTCCCCTGGAGTGTTTGTCAGCAGTTACCAGGACCCCATCTACTTCCAGTAGCTCAGCCTCCAAGAAATCTCCTTATATATTTCATCCTTCTTCTGTAATGCTGCAATTACAGATACTGTCTCAGACCCAAGGTGGGCTGGTAAGGTGAGTGGTCAGCTCTCTGCTTCTCACATTTCACCTAGTAGGTGGAGATGCTACCATTGCAGAGAACTTGGAGCACCAGAGTCCCTGCCCTGGGTGCAGCTGTACCCACATGAGCAATGCAGGCCTATTTGTTGTACACGAAATGACTGGAGCATTGTGAAACAGTTTGTTCCTAGCTGAAGCACGTTGTTTCCCCTGTAGCTCTTTTTATGTTAAAGCCTGTCTCTCCCAGCATAATCTGATGGTTTCCTAGGAGATGCCCTCCCTGGCCACACACTCCCTGATACTAGCGTTGGATATTATCTATATACACTAGGTATCTGCTTTGTTCACACCCTGCTGTCTGCAAGCACTCGCTCTCTCTCTCTCTCTCTCTCTCTCTCTCTCTCTCTCTCTCTCTCTCTCTCTCTCTCTCTCTCTCTAGGTTGCTTGCAAGTTTCTCACAAGGGTCCCTAATGCACAGAAGAAAGGCTAAATGGATTTGTCTTTCCACATATTCACTAGCTCTGGAGTTAGCGTTCCTGCATAGATTTTGCTCCCTGCTTATTTCTCATCTCAAGCTAATATAAAGACAGTTGGTTTTCCAAATTGAGACAAATTTGGAGGCACAAAAACATTACCAATATTCCCATGAAGATCACAGAGCTCTTTCTCAGAAGGAGTAGGTGAGCTGGCACTCTCCCTACACCTCAGTTTCCATCTGTGTGAAGTGGGACCTCTGTGGTAACACCCAGAAGGATCATAGAAAGTACTAACAACGTAGGTGAGGAGTATCCCTTCTCCTATGTATTCTACAACAGAAAGGCTGAAATCCAGATCTGGGCTGCCTTTTCACAATGTGTCAAGAAGACAGGGCGCCCCTGAGGTCCGAGGGAGGCTGCTGTCATTGTGGGAAGAGGGCTCGGCAGCATAGGCAATGTTCACACAGAGATACCATCTCCAATGTGTCAAACTGATTTTTTTAGAAGCCTTGATTATTCTAGTATGCTATATATCTGATCTGATAGATTCTCTCTGACCTCCCTACAACTGTACCTACAAATTAGATTGAGGCCAGAAAATACACACACCCATTAAGGGAAAACAACTTATGCATGTATACATACATACATACATACATACATACATACATACATACATACATATAATTTGAAGGAAAAAATTGAGAGTAAAGCACACACATCATGTTTTGCACACCAGATTTTAGTGGGAGAGGCAGCAAGAGAATATAATCAAGAGATAAAGGAAACAAACCATTTGTGAGTATCTGGGAGTAAAACCATAGCTCAGCAGTTCCTTTATCCAAAGGACTGGAAATGTGTGCAAGAATAAAGGCCACTGTCTGATACAATCAAGCACGTAATTCCAAGAGGATGTGTATACAGGATTTGCTTCTGAGATGTTCTTGCCTCCTCTTTTCCCAGTCTTGTGTTGGCTTGAGGCCCTTGAATAGACAAGTTGGGTGGGATTCATGATCAAGTTCCCCAAAAATTGGGGCACGCACAAGGGATTAGACCACCCATGCTTTGATACCACCAATGTCCCAGTTCTGTGATCAGAGAGACCTTTGTCTCTAAATGGACTGGAGCTGTGGGTATGGCTCAAATAAACTGAACTTGACTTCATGACCAAAGAACTAACTATACAAAGTGCTATCAGGAGTTTCTCTTAACCATCCTAAAAGATCCTGGAAGTTTCTATTGTTGAGAAAGACTTGAATCTGGAGGCTTGGGAATAATATAAAAAGTAGTGGCGTGAATCACATTTGGCTGGGACTCACAGTATGAAGTTGATTTAATGATACCACCAAATAGACATGACTATCTATCTATAAACACATACTCACATATACATACATATACATAGATATATATGCATAGGTACATATATCCATACATTCATAGAAATGAATCACATTGCAAAGCAATAGCATTGATGGGTAGGAATCCCCAGTGTTCTTTTAAAAAAAAGTTTATTTTATGCAATTCTATTATAAGTGATGCTTTGTTATATTGTAATTAATTTCCCTTTCATTCTTTCTGGCCATCACGCTAGAACTTGGTATAGGACACAAAAGAGACTTCCTTGGAGCGTGGTTTCAAAGTTATCCTACTACATATAAACCTGTTTCATGTGGCCTCATATTCCAGGTCTTTCTGTCTTTGAATACTAGGAAAATATTCTTTAAAAGGAGAAAACAGGCCTGGAGATATAGCTCCATTGGTAGAGTGCTTACCTTGCATGCATGAAATCTGGTGTTGGATCCCCAGCTCTTGATACACTGAGCATAATTATGTAATCCTACAATCCCGGAATTTGTAAAGTAGAAGTAGGCGAACCAAAACTCCAAAGTTACCTTCTGCTGCCCAATAAGTTTGTCACTAGCTTGGGATATATGAGACCTCACCTCAAAATACAGATGTTAATGGAGGTCATTTGAAAATTTCTCTGGATTATTACTTTGCTTTGATGTAACAGACTGAATCAAATATAAGTTATTTAAAGATAATTTTAATGCAGTAGCTTATTCATAAATCAATTATTTAGTTTAAGTTTATGTTGGAAAAGGTACAAATGTAAAGGGTATTACTACTGATTAAAGCCCAATATGTTGCAAGAATATTAAATGTGTTACCTTACTTAATCTTGAGGGTCTCCTGAGAAGATGGTGTCACATTCATGTGTTTATTGATAAAAGAATGCAGGGAGAGCGATACTACACTTCATGCAAGTCCTGTGTAGAGTTTAGTGTAACTCTGTCAGTCAGCTTTCCATTACTGTAACAAATGCCTAAGAAAAAGGTTCGTATGGCCCACAATCATGCATTTGCTCACAATGTTTGATTCTCTGGGTAGACAGCCCATCATGTCATGGCATCAATTGAAAAGAGAATTCCAAGGCCCCACAGCTTCCCCAGGAACATACCACCAGTGTCCTAAAGCTCCCATTCAACCCCACCTCATAAATTCTGAATGTCTCCTCGGTGCCATGGGCTTGAGACCATCCCTGTAACACATAGGCCTTCAGGACATCCCATAACCCTTTCCCCCTGCTTTGTTACCCCCTGTAGTGCTTTCAGCTAAGTTCCACTTTCGCAGGCTTCCTGTAAGAGCTCTTAAGTCCACAGCTAGACAAAGAGTAACTGAAATGAACAATGTTTAATTCCATGATTAAGCATTTCCTGGGCAGCAGCGGACCCTGTTTGGGGTTATTGCTTAGAACATAAATTACATTCACAGTCTTACTACTGATACTGCCAATGTTTTTCAAACACAAAGATCTGTAAAAAGGAAATAATATGACCTGCCACTAGGTGTTCTTCCCTCAACAGCCAACACTAGCCCTGTTGAGAAATTGAGCAGTTGCTGGCAATTGTTAAGCTGTAAGATTTGACTTTGAGTCGAAGGTCACAAAGAAGAGAGAGGATTGGATCCTGGGAGGGAAGGCAAACCCTGGATGTGAGAGGTATGCTTTCTAATGTAGTGTGAGCCTTTCTACTACTGTGAAAGTATGAAAAAACTGCTTGATCTCCACAAGCCCTCACCCAGAAAATGAGAGAAATTATGATGTCTATGGGTTTGTCAAGTGAGGTTATACATGTAAACATGTAGTAATATCATCCAATCTTATTGTTACAGTTTTGGCCTGCCACTCAGTACAGCCAGCTTTACTGTCTCTAATTCTTAGAAGTCACATTTGTGTCTTGAGGTACCAGGAAGCAAGAAGACTTCTTGGGCCTCCAGATAGTGCTGTGCCCTGCAAGGTATCTGATTTTTCCATTTCTCACATTGTAAACAGAAACAGCGAGGCTTTGAGGGGAAGTTAGTTTTGCCATGAACTTAAATCCTTTAAGAAATTCACTTTATTAATTTTGATATTTGTTCCAATCTTCCCTCTGTTACCCTTATTTGGGAATAAAGGTACGGTACTTATGGTTTGCTTGTGTGCATGTGTGAACATCTGTACATATGTGCAATAATGGGACCTCTATTACTCACACATGTTGTTTAGAAGCAGAGAGAAAACATGGAGGAATGGTTAAGGAAGTAAATAGGCATTTGTTTTTTAACATGCAATGTTAATTATTTTGAATGAACAAGAAGCAGAAGAATAGATCCAATAGGAAGGTCTGAGGAATAATTTGTCTTTACTTGGTTTCAGGAAAATTTCTGTAGTGTAATTAGCTTGAGTTGAAGAAAAACGAATCAACAAAGGATCTTATCCATGAGGGTAGATAGAAACCAAAATGTGGGCCTTGGAGTTTCCATATGGAGACCTTTCCTAAGACCCATATTCTTCATATTGTTTCTACAAATTCACTAGAGGAGACAGGTGGGGAGAGATGTCTCAGGCCGTCAATTAGGCAAGAGGATCCTGATTGGAATAAGTTACTTTTCTCAAGGTGTGACCAAACACCCAGACAAGCCACTTAAGAGAGGAGGGATCAGCTTTCAGTCTGAGGTGGTGCAGTCCATCATGGTGGGTAGTCATGAGGAGAGGAATGGAAGGCAGCTGATCACTTCACATGTGTAGACAGTGAGAGGAGAAGGAACAGTAAGTAAGGCTGAACAGGAAGTGAAACCTCAAGGCCCATCCCACTGACCTATTTTCTCCAGCAAAGCTCTACCCCCAAGGGTTTCCACTCTTTTCTCAAACAGCACCACTAACTGTGTACCAAGCATTGGTATTTAAACACATACCCTATGGGGGCATTTCAGACTGAAATCAAATCAGGCTCCTTCATACTCAAGGAAAACAAGTTGTAAATTCACTTCATTGTCTCAAAGTATATTGACTACAAGGCTCCATATTGAGTTCAGTTTTCTCTGGGAATCAATGGCCAATGAAATGTTCTTGAAGCAGTATCCATAGTGGGCAGCTACTTGTTAAGTTTCATCATAGCTATGATTGTCTAAAGACATGCACCCAGGAGAGCCAGAAAGATCTCAGATTTGCAGGGATCCTAATCTTTAATTATTGCAAATCCAATGGTGCTTGAGGGCTGGACAACTGTACTGGATTTTCCTTGAGGCCATTGACTGAGCAATGAAGTGCCTTGTCTTTAGTCAGGATATAATTAACAGTGGCTCCTGGCTGCTTGTCACATCGTAACTTGCATGGAAAATCAACAGCATGTAATACTCAATATTTGCATGCTGAGGCTTTTGCTTAAGGCTCTGGACAGAAATTGGTTCTTGTGGGACATGTTGACTTCAGAGAACTAATTCATTATTTCTGTTTTATAGAATCTCAAGGAATATGTTTGTCTTGCTTCTGTCCCACTCAGATTGTACCATTTATATGCATTCTATCTCCTCAGCCCAGTTGTTGGCCCCTGGGGAAAGGACTATGCCTGTTTCTTTCTAGACTGCTTCTTACCTAAGCTCTCTCCATATACTCCATGCTGGAGACGTTATTCCCATTCCCAATTTTTAGCCCCTGGTCTAATCCTACTATAAAAATTAGTGAGAAGGTTTCCTCCTGAATTTTAACACCCGGTGTCATTGAAAAGTTTGACCTTTGTGGCTGGTGAGGTAACTCAGCAAATAAAGTTGCTTATCACTTACCACTAAGCTTGAAGGTCTAAGTTAGAGTCCTGGGACCCACATGGTTGGATGGAGAGAACTGACATTATCCTATGACCTCTACCTGAATGCCATGGAATACTCACATGTCCGTTTACACAGGTGATAAGTACATAAATCCACACATAAGTAAAAAGTAAATAAGAAAAAATGTTTAAAGGCTCTACTCTTCTCAAGGGTGTTGCATTTGCATGTGGTGACATTGTTCTTAGGAACTAGTATTCCTTCCTTCTTTTTCATATCTACTAATTCATGATTGGTGCTTGCTCTTTAATTTCTACAACTTGTCTTCACCCTTTGTTGCCTTAAGGGCTGATCACTGTCTTCTTCAGTGTCTAAACCTTCACATTTTTTAGAGAATGTAAAACTCAATTTAGGATTTTACAGCTGTCTCTCTATAATGTTTTCCATCACTCCTCTCTGGAACTGAACTCCACTTTATGCCATTTATTGGAGCTTACTGATAGCTCCACTCTTTGAATCAAACCAAGTCCATTTTGAGTACACACAAGTTATTTTACCTCATTTATGCCATTGAGGTCATACATTCTCAGATGGATACCCAGGATTCATGGGGACACCTTTACTCTTCTGAGTCTGACACACTGTCTTCTGCTGACAATGGCACTCTTGAAGAGCACATTAAGAAGAGTCAATGACTCAGCCAACCAAATGCTCCAGGGAAATTAGGCTTTGGGTGTAGGTTTGTGCAATTGGGTGGCATGATGTCATTTGTCTTAGTTTTTTATCTGTTCATTTGTCCAACCTAAGACTTCTTCCCATCATTTGTGGAGACTCAGATAAGATTTCCACTTGGAAAAGATGAGACAATTTACATGTCCCAAGTACATAGCAGTATTCAAGTGAAAACCAACACTGTGACATATGTGTGTGTGTGTGTGTGTGTGTGTGTGTGTGTGTGTGTGTGTGTAATGTTCAGATGTGTCAGTATATATCATGGTGTGGACTCTTCTGTTCTCACTCTGGAGTGTTGGGTAATAAGCTGTGGCCAGTGACAGGGGCTCATATCAGTTTTTCACACCTTATGATGAAACTGTCTCTCTGTAGAATTTTTCTCTCTGAATTTCTCAGATCTTACTTATAATATAGTTTTATGAGGATAAGGCTTATTCTGGTTTAGGGCATGGTCTTTAGCCTTGTTAAAAAAAAAAGAAAGATAGGTCTTAAGCTCAAAGAATATCTTTAGCCTGGCAAGATAAGGAGAAATTAATATGAATATCTAAATACAGAGTGAAAAACATTGTAGATATTATTAATACAAGTGATGAGAAAAAAGTCATGAGAACATGAGAGCAAAGATGAAGGAAAAATAACTCTCATAGAGTAAAAACGCAATCAGAAATTTCTAGGAGCATTCTAAAGAAGCTAACAATTGATTTGTGCCTAATGGACAGGCAGATTTTCAGTACATAGAGAAGAAGAAGGCCTGTAGAAAGTAGGGGGACCAGAGGAGGAGAGGACAGAGCCAAGACATGGTTATAGTTGAGACCAGGGTGAAGAAACTAGTATGTGGGACTACTATGTATTTCAAAAGGGATGGACAAGCAAGAGAAAGCACTGAAAGTAAATTGAACAGCCTTCAGATTTAATGGCATGTCAGTAAGTGACCTGGTCAAAGGCACTGGCTCATTGCTGAGAAAAAGGAAAGCTTCATAAGGTATGCATATCCTGGGAACAAAAGGATGCATTCTTGGGATTGGTTTTGGAGCTGGGAAGTGTAGGAGGTTTTCATTGCTCAAGGACTCTTCAGCCACGTTTCTTGCCATGTTGACTGTGCACCCTCAGCCTTCTTCTTGTTTATTGAACCCTCATGCCATAGACTGGATGACCAAAGCCTCCAGTTCATGCCTAGACTCTGAAGGCCTCCTACAGCTCCTAGCTCCATCTATAAATGACAAATGACCTCTTCTGTCTGAATCTGTCAGCCCTGAGTAGAGTTTTTCATCGCATAAATACAGACATATTTTGGTAATTCTTGCTTCTGCTGAATGGTTTTCCTCTAGGTACTTACTTTGTGTGTAGCACATAGTTTCAATGCTTGAGATGGCTTTCAATGTTATGGATGCCCAGAGAACACCCCTTTTCCCCCTACATATTGAAACAAAAACCAAAAAACTGCCACCATCGAAAGGATTCTGATTTCAATGAGCAATGAAGTTGCATGGATCTCAACTTGTGGTTCTAACAGATTTCCATGAGCCTCTTGATTACCAAGTGAGAAATTTATGATAAGCAGTTAATTAGCTGTTTGAGCAAAGGCAGGACACCACAGAAGCCATGAGACACTCCATGCTCCCTGGGGACAGAAGACAGGACCAGAGCCTAGAAAATATGCAGCATGGCCACGAGAACCGAGTGTATATAAATTCAAGCAATGTCCTTTGACTTTTCATTAAGCTGGGCATGTCCCAGTTATCCCTTGGGGATTTCCTTAATGTTATCATGGCAACATACAATTAAGTCAGATTACATTTTTTTGTATATGCAGGGAAAGGTGCAAAGATACCATTCTAAATTATTCATCAGCTCACTTTTCACAAACAACCCTAGATATGACTCAAAGATGTGCAATATTAAAAAATAGCAGATAATTTGATATTGCAAGATGCCATAAAGCCGTCTTTCCTCTTCTCGCTGGGAGGACAAAGGACTTAATGGAACTGCACACGTGTGGCTGTGCTTATCACAGTTCACCACATTACCCTGATTTATGTGGCAGATTGTGAACTCTTTGAGAATTAACAGAAGTTTCTTCCTCAGGCTGGAATATTCTGATTTCAACATTGCAAAACCAAAGAGAGCTCTGAAAATGATAAAGAAGTTAAATCATCTCTCTCCTCCTTTCTCCCTCCCATCCTTCCTCCCTCCCTCTTCCTCTCCAGTCAGGTTTGACCTAGTTATCATGGCACAGTCACTAAGCACTCATTAAGGAGATTTACTCAATAAAGCCACCTTCAGAATGACATCTGTGAACAATAGGGAACCCTTTAGTCATTAGAACAAGACTCCCTCATTTTAAAGAAGGAAAAAATATCCTAAGTTTCTGAGTTACACAGCATAAGCTATATATACTTAGTAGAACAGGACTTAGCATTGGGTTATACTCCTTCATGTATTTCTTGTACTCCTATAGATGTTGCTGGGTATGCCAGTTACAAGGTGCTAGTGACTCCTTATCTGGGCTATTTCTCAGGGTTTGTTTATAGTAAACAACTATAAAGAATGAGGCCAGCCTCCTCTAAGATAGAAAATTGGCTTTCTGACTTGCTTACTCACTGCTTGGGGTATTTGGGCTTCTGAGGCTCATCATGTTTCTCTTTGAAGGCAACCTATTTCATGTGTGTCAATCTAGATTTCCCTGAACCACCCTAAGGTGATGTGGGGTTAGTAAGTACTCTGGTTACAGCTTCCATGTTGAGTAGCAAAGTCCTTTCACCCCACCCTCAAGCCAGTATATGTGGAACTGTGCCAATTAATTTCTTAGCTTGTGAGGTGGGTAACATTTAGATCCTTTGCAGTCACTGATATAATAGAATTACTTGGTTCCCCTTCCATCCTCATAGTTTGAAGATAAGATTCTTATTATCAGAACATACAGTTTTATTGCACCAAGTTGTCAAATGTTCCCAGCCCTGTCTTGTCTTATCCTCTTGATATTATCTGAATAGAAATCTTTATTCTCAAGATCTCAAAGTGTTGAGTGCATCTTGGCCTCTGAGAACCAACACCATGTGTAAAGTCACTATACCAAGACTTTTGTATCTTTGACTACAACAGATAAGCACTGTCTCATTGACTCCTGTAGATGGTAAACAGTTACACCCTTGGTCTTCCATTTTCAGTACTATGACATCACCACACATCTGGAAGAAATCCAGTACTTTACTGTAAAGCTCCCTTCTGGGCCTCATCCTCAAGCTCAGATTCACAATACTAATAAAGCTGTGCCCCTAAAAGTCACTTGGATGGTGAATCACCAATCACTGTTTCTGTTGTTAACTGGTATGTCTAAAACAAACAGGAAGACAAGCTGATGCTTACGAACAACTGAAATGATGTCTTCCCTCTGAGACTTCTCTACTGTAATGGTGTGTTCATTTTAGAAATGAATGTAGTTCTCCATGGTTAGGCTAGCCTTCTTCATGAGAACTGTTTTCTGTTTTTCCCATGTCCTTTTGGGGCTAGGCTAGTCAAGGACAGGTGACATCAAAACTGTGCCCACCATAAGCAGCAATACTCTGGACACACCCCTCCATCTGCTCATCTCTCTATTACATCAGGTACCTTAAGCCAATGATCTCTAAGCAAAATCACACAACACTCCCAGTTTAATGTGTCCCAGTGGGCTATATCACCTACAGAATGATGTTTCTCTGTCACTCATTTTTCTCAGTTTTTCTTCCAGTTATATCCCCTAGTGTGTAGCCACAAATAGACCTCAAACTATAGCCCAATGGTAGTACTCATAACCCCATTGTACCTTCAATTTTCTTCATGTTGTGATTGATTCAGCCATCCCCAACATGAAATGGCTCACATTTTCTCTAGTAGGTACTAAAAGCTATTTAGATGGATATTGGGCGAATGCTTTCTTACTATTTGATACCATTGTCTTGCTTCCATATTCAAGCCCCTAATTGTTGAGTCAGAGTACCCCTCTTTGCTAGAATTATATGCTCTGACAGGAAAGCTGTTCTCAGAGTCCTGAAAGTTTAACCTTGAGATGTATATGCCCTGTTTCCTACTAATCATTTTTCCACTTGGGAACTCCATGGGGGAAATTCTTAACCTTGACACATCCAGATCTCAATTCCTAATCCCACCCCCAGTGCTTCCAACCCAGTGAATGTCCTTTTGCCCAAGTGAATAACAGGGGCATTATTACTGATCCCTTCCCCCCAACACTCTTGTCACATTTAACTAACCTTTGTCTTCTACTGTATCTACCTCCCAAGTACTTCATTTATAGTTAGAATGAAGAATGTATCTTCAAAAAAGTCTCATATGGGAAAGCTTTGAATGTCAGTTTGTAGAGCCATTAGGAGGGGTGGCACAATAATAGATAGGACATGGTCTCTCTCTCTCTCTGTCTGTCTCTCTCTCCCTTTCTCTCCCCCCACCCCCATGTCTTGACTCTCGCCTTACTACAGGTACAAAGTCAATAGTTACTATGGACTGACACCTCTGCAGCCAGGAGCCCAAATAAGCCTTTCTGCTTTAAAATATGTTTTGCAAGGTGACAGAAATCTAACCAACAAACTTTTCAAATCTAAACAATTCTCTCCACTTACCTTGTAATTTCCCAGGACCATGCAATCTTAATTTGTTATTCATGTTCTATCTTCAACTGGACTGACATACCAAATTTGCTTTTCCCACACACTCCCCCCAAATCTTTGTTTTTTAAAAACCCATTTTTATGTGTATGAATCTTTTGACTGCATATATGTCTGTATACCATGTGAAGGCCTGGTGACCAGGTGCCCAGGAAGGATAGAAGAAAGTGTCAAATCTCCCTAGAGTAGAGTTATAGATGGCTGTGAGTTACCATATAGGTTCTGGGAATCAAATCTAGGTCCTATTGAGGATCATCTAGTTCTCTTAGGTACTGAGCCATTTTTCCAGCTCCTCAAACAACTTCTTAACTACTCCATTTAAAGCTTAAAATGGAAATCTGGTCATGCTCATAAAATACTCTTATGATAAAATCTAAACCTCATCTTCAACATCTTTTGCAATTTCTTCATTTTGTTCTTTTTAGCTTAAGTTGTTCCAAACCTCATTCCTTTCTTTAGATAAGAGGTGCTCAATGCTCACAAGCATACAACTTTCTCCTGATACAACCCTCACATTTTACCCTGCTGACTCCTCTTTTGTGTTGGTTTAGATTTCGGCCTTACAAAGAGACTGGTTTGGTGTTTGCCAATTTCATATCATAGTACCCTGTGCTCTCTTACCCAATCACCATGTTAATCTTGCTGTCTGAATGTTCTGTCTCTCTCACAATGGCTAAATCATATTCTGTAAAGCCTGGGTGTCTGTGAAATTCTTTTCTGAAAGGTATTTGAATGTTGAAATAGTTATGAGCCTTCATGAATCTCAGACCTGTCTCATGTAACCATGAACCACAATAGAACCTGGTGCACAGAGGTATGTTAAGTAGTGTTCTTTGGCGTCATTTGAAAATAAAACAGATATATCTAGTTTTCTGAAAAGTTTACAACTAGATACACTGATTGCAAAAGAGATTTTTGAGTCTTTTAATTGCCTATTTTGTTAGATTAATAGTGTCTTGAGGGTGAGTAAGGGTTAATAGCTATTTAAAAAGGAGGAAAGAACCTGTCTATGTTCATGATGACATTAATTTATGAGGAAGGGTTGGAGGAGCAAGCCAATCAAATACTGGATGCCAAATGAACATATATCACACAATTTATGAGGCAGTCAGAAGTGTTATTAAATTGGAGAACAGACAACCTTCTTAATTCATCCTTACGACAGTGATTGTAATGACTCTCAGAACCCGATTTAACCTGAGTTCATTATTTGAAGGCTTTTCATTTTTTAACATTACATTTATTGAATTTTATGGAAGGCCTGGCTTATATGTATACAGTTAAAGCATAATAAAAATGCTCAAATAATAGTCCTACCTTTTATACCCATGTTTCTGGCTCCCCATCATTCCTGTGGAAGGCATATATAGAGTCTGGTTTTCGAAAATATAGTCTGGCATGTGTAAATGAACACATAGGCTGAAGGCAACACTGTACTATGGCAACCAAAATGTTTGCTATAATATGAGATTCGTTTCCCATGAACAGTGACTATTACATTTTTCTTTAATGATGTTTCTGTAGCAATGTTAAGACTAATACTGTTCATTGTATGTTTTCTAATTGAACTGTCAGTCATCCATTTTTTTTTTTTATAAAAAGGAACCTGTTGCTTAAAAAATAGTCTCGATGTAGTTTTCTTTTTCTCTATAAAACAAAATGATCTTGAGATTTTAGAAAAGCAGTGATTCTTTTCCTCTTTTGGGGGGATTATTTATGCTTGTTATTCATCTCTCCAGCTGGCCATGAAGTTCAATAAAGCTTGGTGGAACTCATAGAAATATGACAGCATCTTTTTTCCATCTTCCTTACATGCTTCTTTTCTCTGTCCTGTAACCCTAGGTTTCTGGGTAGGCATGTTTAACATGCACCCCACAGGCTGTATGCCACATGTGACCAAGGATAGCTTTGAATGTATCTGAGCTTCAAATACTAAATTTATTTTAGACATTATGATTGATTGGTGAGATAGCTCAAGTGATGAAGGTATGTAGTATCAAGGCTGATGCCCTGAATTCAATCTCTGGAATCCAGAGAAATGAAGACTCTTACCAGCTGAACTTCCATCATTATGGGTGTGTTGTGGATACACATATGTGTGCAACAACTGTAATTAATTTTTTAAATCATGATTTTATGTGATTTTTGTAACTAAATTGGGAATTTCCAAACCTCAGACTTTGTAGATGATAACTCCATTACATTGCCCAAAGGTTGGATTGTATTGTGTACCTCATGTAGTGTAGTGACTCTAAGAACTAAGCCTACCTGGCTCACACCCTCTATTTCATTAATCCTTCCCTTGAAGCTATCACTCATACACAAAGAGAGAGGTGAATATGTGTTCCAGATGCATACCTATAATCAAGATGGCAAAGGTAAGAGGATTGTTGGAGTTTGAAATCATCCTGGTGTACACAGCAAGTTCCAAACAGTTAGGGCTATGCAACAAGACACCAATTAACAACAAAAACAATCAAAGACACACCAAAAAAACCCCCAAACAACAAACAAGAGAAAGAACAGAATTTTGGTCTCATGGGTCCCTGGTCTTATGAAGTCATATGAGAGCCATGAGAACATACTATCACTACATTTATTGTTGATTCTTAATGAGAATCATTAAGAATAGGATTTCTACATGGCTTTCAACCAACCCAATAACTACTAGGTAGTCACCAATGTTTTTAAAATGAGAAAAGATAACTTTGTTTACTTTTTAAAAAATATCCTGGCCTTTATAACCCATTGATTTACAAAGTTCATTCAAGACTGATTCAGATGAGAATCAGCCACGGTGCTTTTCTTTATTTGGATTTGTCCTGTCTAGGATATTACCACAGGAGTGCAAAGCTCATGAGGGTGGAGGCAGATCCTCCAGACTGAGTGGCAGTGAGAACACCATTTCAGTGTGAACTGTGCCATGGCCCAGGTTTCAAAACATCTGACTCCCTTGGTGACAGCAGTTACTATCCACTGTGGTGGAATAGAGTTGGTCCTCCATAAAGGATGGACAGCCTGGAGAACAGGAGATCCTTTGCATTCTCAGCTCAGTCTCTTTGCTAAAGTGTCGTGTTTCCATTGACTCTCCAGTTGGCATGACCCCTGCAAGGTCCTGCCACCAATGGTCTTACTTTGAAGCCATTAGAAAAAGTGAAATATAAAGGACATACCACCTGCCCATTACATAAAGCCAATACTCCATCATCCTCTAATTTAAATTTTATTTAAATCTGTGCCAGTTTATCCCTTGTTGATGTTACTAGACTTGGGAAGGAAAGAAGAGTAGGAAAGACAAGAAACACTATTAAATTGTGATGTTTGAATAATGTTTGAACAGAAAATCAGAATTAATAACCTAACCCACGCCACAAAGTTATTTGGAGTAGAAAAAACAACTCAAGCTAGATGTAGAGAATGAATGATATCAGGGAGGTATACGGGCAATTCCATGAACCTCAGTGTGGGCCCAGGGACCTAAGTTAAAGGCAAAGGCTAAATGTTAAATCATGGAGAAATTTCTAGGCAATGATTCAATGTCCATGAAGAGACATTGGAAGGTTTGACACAGTGGTGAATAAATTGATCTTGCCTTTAATTTTGAAAGATCACTTAGCCCAGGAGAGGATTTGAAAGTGAGAATCCAGGGAATTCACTAATAAGTTGACACACAAGAGATCCAGGAACTGATCTATTGTTTCTGATTTTCTTCACCCTGCGCTTCCTGTACCTCAGAGTATCTAGCTCAGTATTTTGAACAGGAATGACAATATATGGATAGACTTCTGGAAGATTCTGCTATTCTCTCTAAACAGGCTCCCTTATAAGAACTCTTGTGGGTCTTAGTTCTTACTAACAGAAGCAGCCTCGGGTCACTTACAGAATTTATTCATTATTTAGCTCATGTTTCTCATAGATCTGTTGCTTAGATTCTTCCTAGAATTTTAGAATCTGGGATCAGCATTTACCCCAGTGTTAAGATCTCTGGTGCATCCTTGCTGACATCTGCTGCATCCTTGAATGCTTCCATCAACAGGAAGTACCCTATATTTTGTGGATGAAATTTTAACACTATAATAATCAGACTCCTAAAGTCTGTTCCTACTGTGAGTTCTGCTTTTGTTCTCTTTTCCTGGGCCTGAAGTAGTACAGAAAAACACAAACTTGTTGCTATCAGCGTCTGTATATGAGAATGAATACTCCCCATACCTGCAGCTATTCCCTAGGTCTCAGAATTTTCCAACTTGCTTCCATTTTCACCCAAATCCAGACATATTTTACTTTTGTATTAGTACTTGGCACACCAACTCTATTTATGACAATGAGCATTCTGATAATCAGGTATCTGGTGGTGGGAATTAATTAGCAGGGATGTACAACAAAAGTTTTCTAAGGGAGAAAAGAAATGTAAGAAAAGAGATAGGAAGAAGGAATTGGTGTCCAGGACTCTAAGTTTACATAGATCTCTTCTATTTGGTGATAGATTGCAGGCAACTCCAGACTGTCATTCTCTGTACTTTGTGATGTTTAATCAGAAGCATGCTCTGTAAGAGCCTAAGGAAAGGTTCTATTCAGTGTGGCTTGGGATGCAGCATCTTCCCCAAGCCCATTGAGTGACTGGGAGCATTGCAGTATTGATAATGTGTGTTGTATGATGTTTTTCTGTAGATGGCGAGAAAGGCTGGGATGGAAGGCATTGTTGTGTTTTGGAGCCCCTCAGGGCAACCTAGAGTAGAAGAGAAGCAAGTTTCTCATGAAGAATAATTGTTGCTTTTAGAAAATGGGGAAAAGGATGCTGGGCAATCAAAATCAATGGCTATCTCCTATAGAAATTCAGGATGAAAAAGAAATGGCAAGAATAGACTAGAACAAAGCCAACATACACATCCCTCCACTTCCAAACTAAGCCAAAGTCATTCACTGGAAGACCTTTATGTCAGTGCCAGATGTCTGGTCTCTCAAGGTTTTTACTTATCTGCCCAAAGGATAGTATCTCTACAACTCTGGCATTCCGGAACAACTTTTGTAAAATTGGCTAGTAGGTGCCATGGTTTCTATCCCAGATTAATAATAAGAGAATGATATATTCTACCTCTGTCTACACTCCATCAAATAATGGTCCTTTGAATTATGGAATTGCAGAAGGTGCTGAGTCCTATCTGCCTTCTGCATAGACTATGGCAGGAGAGCTTAAGAACAGCTTGGTTCTGGGCCTTTGGATTTTTATACACCCAGAAAAAAAAATCCACAAAACTTGCTTTGATTGAATTTCACCTCATTGCACCTAGAATTTGACCTTATAATTGAATGGCCACTTAAAGAAAATCTTAATAAGCAATTCCATCCCAAATATCCCCTTAATGTGATGTTTTGAAAAGTTGTTTCAGCTCCTTTAAGCAAAACGTCTGCCTGTACTTTATCGTAATGATTTTCTCAATACCTCATCTCCCCTGAGCATTCGTGCATTGTAAGTACCTTCTGTTTGCTGCTTAAGCTACTTATTAATCACATTCTTTCCTATTCAGCCCTAACCAGGAGGAATGACAATTTTAGGCATTTCTCAGTTACCTACTATAAATTGGTCCAATTACTATATGATCTTCTCAATGATTCTTTGGGATGTTTCACCCACTTCAGCACTGTAATTGGTTTGCTCAAAAGTGGGGAAAAGTGTCCTAATGCTTTGCTATGGGGTTTTGCTGGGGTCCAAGTTTTCTCTTAAATAGCTAAAGGAGTTTGGGAGTATATATCATTATTTCAGCAATCACATTTAATGAGGATATAAATGTGTACGGCAATTTTGGTGAGAATCTACCGTTTTTCAATATATTTATAAACCTAGAAATTGAGACTGTCTGTAAATGCAGACTGGACTATGGAATTGAAACTCTAAGCTAGGTTCAGTAATCATTCCCTGGATATTTGCAAAATAACCTTTCATCTAGGTTGGAGAATCGTTTTCCTCATCTTTCCAGAGTTTCTTCTTAGCCAGCTAGGTGTTCTTCCAATAATTTTCTCTCCCCCCGAAGGAGAACTCTTTGGCCATATTTGTCGTTTGAAGCCCTGAAAAAAACTCTGTGTGCTTGTTTAGATGCGACAGACCAAATGCTGGAGACACGTGGGTGGAGAGTGAGGATGTCAGCTTCATTGAGCAGGTGGCTCTTGGATTGTGGCACACAGTAGTCCCGACCAAGAAATACAGGAATGTGGATTATATGCCTTGTAGTTTAGAATACACACACACATACACACACACACACACACACACATACACACACCATATATATATATACACATTTGAATAATAGGACTATCTTTATTTAAGTTAAAGATGGCATGGATGATGGTTTAAGGAAATCTTAAGCTTATCTCATTTACATTTTGGCTTTCTCCAGACTTAGTATAAGTTTTTTCTCTAGAAAGTCATTTCTGAACTCCAACCCTAAAGTAGTGACTCTTTTATAAGTTCTCAGAACCACATACCTCCCAGCACTTGTGACACTGCATAAAATCATCCAGTCATGACTAATTGCCTTCACAAGGTGGAGCCTCTATCTCATTGCCTTGTGCTTAGCTCAGGGCCTGGTGTAGTAGGTACTTAGTACATAATTGTAGAATCTAATATGATATCAGGCTTAGTATCTCAAGAGCCTTTTCTGTGGAAACACAATGTAGCATTCAGAGTTTCAAACTACATGTATCAAAGCATGTAGGGATTTCCCTTTGCCTTTGCTTTGGGATGCTAAACAGAGGAGAGAGATACAGCTTCAGGATATGTAAACCCAGCTTGTTACAGGGAGATTGATTGATGCTGTAGAGCTTGCAATGGATACTTGATGGCAGAAAGACCCAAATGAAACAAAGGGAATGGACCAATGCATGGGAACCTAGATAAAACCCTCCTCTTCGGCCTGTGAGTACTTCATGTCTAACCAGTTTCTTTGGGTGTATTATGCTATTTTTAATATTGGAGTATTAGAGAACTGGCATCATGGTCAGTGCATCTTTTATTAGATAATATATCTCCCAGGTGTTATACAATTGAGGGTGAAGCATTAGCTGACCTTCTAAGAGCAAACATTGGGAATAGAATTCCAAGTCTCTTTGTTGACTTTGTCTCTGTAGTTGACCAAATCTATTAAATGTACCATGTCACTTTCACTGCCGTGTACTTAATTATGCACCACAGTAGGGCTTAAATAACAACTTTTACTTCTGAAGGCTTTCTCCAAGTCTTTCTCCATTGCTGGTAGAAATCCCAGGGAGTCAAGCCTATATTAAAATAGCAAATGAAAAATGCATAAGCCACACTAAGACAATGCAACGTCAATCATACCAGTACATAAAAGTGCATATGGTTAATATTTTATTAAATGAAAGAAACATGCATAAATTTCTCTGTGGGACCCAAGTATATTAGTGATAGATATACCATAAAATTCAGCTGTGGGACAGCTACAAAAGTCAGCATAGATGAAGTAAACACTCCCATTTTAATGTAAACATTTCAAAATGAGAGGAATAAAAACATTTACTGTGTAATTGCAACTGGGAGAGGGACAGTGATGTAGTCATTGGTCCCAAGTAGTTTCTAGGCACTTTCAGATCTGCATATATATATCATTATATAAGATGGTTATATTGTGGAGCCTGGGAAGGCTTAGAACCTGTAATCTGTAAGCTGGAGACCAAAAGAGCCAAAGGTACAGCTGTGGTCTGAGATGAAATACTTGACAAATGGAGAACTGATGATGTAAGAGCCAGTTTGAGATTTGAGTTCATAGATAATAAGTCTGATGACGTGTAAAAGCTTTAGAGTAACACCTCTTGGACGGAACGTAAGATATGCAACATGACATTATATTTAGTAGTATACATTTTGCATCTAATATGTTGCATCTAACATAATTACAGATATCATGGTATGATTGTGATAAAATTTACTTAGAAGAGATGGATAAATTCATATTGGAATAATGTATTTGACTCCCTACTTCAGAATATTATTTTTCCTAAGACAACAGTCTTGGAGTTACCGAGAGACCCGAATCTATAATAGTAACCTGATTCTGTGATCCTAATGTTTCTGCATTTCTTACATACAAATTCAAAAGAGGAGCAGCCAATGTATTTATAGATGAAATATTAAGGACATGCACTCTTTCCTTATCCTTACCTGATATTATACAAGTTTTATGATATAAGACACAGGACAAGTTTTTTGGTTGGAGTATTAATGTTTAGAGGCTTGTGTAGGGACTGTCAAGGTGGGACTTGAACTCAATTTCCAGAACCCACATAAAGGGGGAAGGAGAGAAATAATCCTGTAGTTATCCTCTGATCTCTCTATGTGTTATGTATGTGCACATGTGTACACACACACACACACACACACACAGAGAGAGAGAGAGCATATATATATATATATATATATATATATACAGTACTAATAAATACAATTTCAAAAAGAATTTTTTAATGAGAGTTGTTAATTTTTGTATTGTTCCATTGTGAATATCTGTTTTTGATGACTCAGATGAAGTAGTCTTTGTACAACAATGCTCTTGACAAGGTTCCTCTATGATGTAATAAAGAAAGCCAGAGAATCGGGGGATATATTCTCACTCAGAAACGCATGCTACTTGAATTTGGGTATCCAGAGCTTTTGGGATATATAAAAATACTGAACAAACATGGCATCTCTGTGAAGCATGAATTTTGACTAGCAGTTTTAGGGGAAACTGATTTGATATAAAGCTAACCAGATGCTTCGTAGAGTAGAATACAGAATCTGAAGAAATTTGAAAAAATTTCAGACAGTGGTTTAAAAGACATTTCATGCTTGTGGCCAAATGCTATTGGTTATCTCCTTTCCCCTTGGGGCTACTGTATAACCTGTTCTGTGATTAAAGATCTCTTAGGTAGGATACTTTGAATGCTCTAAGAAGGACATTTCTTAGATAAGAGAATTAATTTCTAGACTCAACTATTTTATTGATTGGATGTTAAACAATACATCTTACCTGATTTTACTCCCTCATTCTTAACGACAAACCTTTTATGCAAAAGCTTCAGGATGAATGATAATCCTTTGAACACCTCAAAACCATTGACCCTTTAATTTTCATAGCCATTGAGAAGAGAGTATGGTTTACTTTCCCACCCATTCAGTTAAGTGTCTCAGTTGCACTGAACTGAGACTTCAGTCTTAGAGAAGCATCTTCAATACATCTCCCTTCCTCCCACAGCACATGGCACCTGACTGTTGGTACAGAGCTTTCCTCCGTCCTTCCTTATTAGAAAGAGTGATTGTAACCACTCAGCAGGTGACAAACTCCACTCAGCCTAGTGGGGGGTGGCTGTGGAATCACACACCTTATTAAACATAACCCATGACAGATTGAAGTGCTGCGAACACTTGTTAAATGGTTTGGCAAAAACACAATTCTTTTTGCCAAGTAAAGACCGAAAATGACAGGTCTCCAGTTTTCAGAGGAGCAGTTTTATACCAAGGGAGAAGCTGATTTGGATATTTGAAAAGTATCAAATCATCGGCAGTTTCCCCCCTATATTTGCATTAAAAAGTAGGTCCTTTTTAGAATTCCTAAGACATTTTCCATTTGGAGAAAAAAAATAAATTTTAGTGACAAGGGAAGTAAATGCAACCATAGCATGTTTGCCTTCTTTGTGATTCTAATCCATTTGTGAATGTAGTGGGTGTTATATGCAAGTTACAGAATTCTAAAGAACCATGCAGAATCAACTCTCCATTAAAATAAGAGAAGATACTTAGTGACTTTCAGTTTGTACCTAACTCAGTTGGGCCTGTCTGTAAGGGTGTCAGTCTACCTAAGGATGGTGGTGTTGCAGAGAGATGGTTCAATGGATGATCATTTGTTGCCTCTTTGGGAAACTGGTGAGTTTGTTTTCTGGCATCTGTATCAGGTAGTTCAAAATGCCTGGAACTCCAGCTTCAGATAGTCTGATACCCTCTTTTGGCCTCTGTGGACATTGCCATATACAGACATAGATGGATACACAATACATGTGCTGTGTTAGTATTCTTTTGCTGTGAAGAGATACCATAACAATGGCAACCCTTATAAAAAAGAATTTAATTGGAGCTTGCTTACAGTTTCAGAAGTTTAGTCCATTATCCTCATGGCAGGGAGCATGGTGGTATGTGGGCAGGCATGATGCTGGAGAAAGAGCTTAGCATCCTACATTGCAGTCTGCAGGCAGTGGGAAGAGAGACAAGCCTGGCATTTGGCTTTTGAAACCTTAAACCCCATCCTTGAGATATATGTCCTCCAAGAAGACCACACCTACTCCAGCAAGGTCACACCTCCTAATCCTTCTTTAGTAGGGCCATTCCCTGAAGACTAAGCATTCAAATATATGAGCCTGTGGGGGTCATTCCTTATTCAAACCAACATACATACATGTAAGGGACTTTTAATAAAGAGATTGATGTTTAAGATTTTGGTATGCGTTCTTGGCTAAATAATATAATACTGGGTTCAATCACAGGTGTTTTCACCCATGACTCAAGGAAATGATTGAGAGATTTGATTGAGAGCCTGTAAATTTATTCATTAGTTTATCCATAGATATTATGAAGGATTACTAAATGCCAGACAGTAAAGGATTCAAAAAAACCTCATGTTTTTAACTTTTATATATATTTTCTAGTGTTATATGGCTTAAGAGCCAAAGGGTATTCTTTTTCTCTGTCAGTTTTACTACTTGACAGTCTTGAACAGTGGATCTCTATTCACAGTCTGGCAATCAGCATGGTGTCCTAAATACCTGTGGTAACCCAAACTCTGAGAGTTAAGAGTGGTTCTCAGCCTGTGGGCTATGACTCCTTCGGTGGTCAAATGATCTTTTCACAGTGGTCACATATCACATATCTTGAATATCAGATATTTACATTACAATTCATAGCAGTAGGAAAATTATGGTTATTAAGTAGCCATGATGTAATTTTATGGTTGAGAGTCACCACAACATGAGAAACTGTATTAAAGAGTCACCATATAATGAAGGCTGAGAACCACTGTGACGGACTGAGGCTGAAATAAATCGCTGCTCCTGCTAGGTGGAATCTACTGCATTCTAGGATCAACTGTATCAGATAAGCAAGCACACTGGAGTATTCTGTATTGCTTTAAGGATACTGAGTATTTCCAGTAGACTCCATGTTTGGGGCGGGGTATTATAATCTCCTATATTTCCCTTAGAATAACAATCATAAAATTAAACTGCAATTTTATTTTCTATTCTATTAAGTATTCTACTATATTTGTAGACTAGAAGACTCTAGGAAAGAAGTGATGGTTATTCTTCTTTGTCACTGTATCCAAATAGTTTAATTACATTTCTTTGTGCCTCATAAGTACCTGCTAAATACTGATTAAACACACACACACATTTTACTACATTTGATCATTAATTTTAATAAGAGGAAGTCAGAATTACTTACTGATATTCAACACATTTTCCTTTATTCTCTATTTTGTGCACACGATGTAGATGTCGGGGAGTGGAGTCAAGTTAGACCCCTGGCAAATATGTATTTGGCTAATTCGCAGTATGAGATATAATTCCAGGGACCTGGCTTTACTTAAAATGACAGTGAAAAAGAAAAAAAGCTAAAGATAGAAATGTTTTCCTTTTAGATAAAATCAATAACAATCCAAAGGCTTTTGAGCTATTTTAGTGGAACAACATGTTCAAGACAATTAGTCATTAATCAAATTCTAGAGTAACAACCAAAATAACCTTTCTGTATTGTTTCTCTTCCATTTCACACCTTTCATTCAGATAGTAGTAGATTTTGTAGGAATGAGAAGAAATATTGAATATACAAAACACCTCATTTCTTCTAATAAATTCTTACTTAGGCTTGTGTGTCATTCTAAATAGAACAGCACCGTCATCTTCCTGTGGGAGAAAATGGGAAATGTATGGTCAAAACAACTAGCTTTGCCTTTAGCAATTTCTTGTTTCTCATGAAAACATAAACAATTCAGTTTAGACAGTTCTGTCTATAAATACTGACTGGTTAAAGCAAAATATATGGCGCATACATTTTAATGGGCGATTCAGTGACAATCGCATAGGAAATGATAGCAAAAACCAGGGAAATAATGGAAATTTTGAAGTCGTGTCTTTGAACCATAGCATAGTTGTCTGGCAATTGTTGAATACTCCCTTCCATGTACAAAGCCTGAAGGATGTGAGGCTATAGAAATAGGCAGACCTGCCTTTGAACACATTTTCTCAGTAGGACACATCACACACACACACACACACACACACACACAGAATTACAATGCTCTGTGCTCAGAAGTTTGAGCTGAATGACAAAGATGCGTAAAGAAGAGAATGGAACTTGGTGAGAGTTGATGATCTCAGCTATATCTTCAAGTTGAGTTACAAGTCTCTTGAGGGGGAAGCAGGGATTTCTTAAGATGCAAGAAATATGCAGACACGAAGAAATCAAAGACCTCGCCGTACAGAGGGCCATTGAGAAATTGGTCATGACCCAAGGAGTAAATCCATATGAATCATCCAGTTTATAAGAAAATGGAAGATGAGATGAACAGGGCGGTTTGTGTCATTCTTCTAATGACCCGGACAACCAAGGAAGTAGGCAGATGATGGGACAAACAGTGAACCATCCCATGTCCAATGTCATTTAATTGATGAAATCCTGCACAATAGGGTAATACTTTTTCTAATGTTACAGCAATGTATGTGGACTGCATGAGTGGATTTATCTAACTCAGAACACAGGAAAGGAATTCTGCAAGGATTGTTGTCCTAGAAATAAATAAGAACAGGGAGACATCCAGAGAAGACACTCCCAGGAAGAGGGTCTCTCTTACAGGAAACAACACAAAGGTGACTGAAGGGAAAGAAAAGAAGGGTGAGAAGGTGGAGGAGAGAAAGAGAGAGCTAGGGAGAGAAATGGAGGCTGGAAGGGATGAGAGCGAATACATTCCCAGAACTGAGAGCAGTTGAGTTGATAGTTGGGAGTCTTGGAGGAGTTAACCTTGAGTGGGAAGGAAAAAACAAGGTTTGGCCTTCAATCTCAGGCTAGGGGTACTTCTTGAAATTTCAAAGCAGGGAGATAAATGGTAAGTCTTGCAGTTCTAAAGGTCTGGAGAATCTATCGATAGCCAGGGAATCCATTGGTCAGCTGATTCATTAGTCTAGAAGAGTAAAGGAATCTTTTATTTATTTATTTTTGAGAAAAGGTTTCTCTGTGTATTTCTGGCTGTCCTGGACCTTACTCTGTAGAGAAGGCTGGCCTTTACCTCAGAGATCTGTCTGCCTCTGCCTCCCAAGTCCTGGGATTAAAGGGTTGTGTTACAATGAGGTTTCTTGGTCCCAGGCGGTCAGAAGTCTAGACCCACAGACCTGCAGCTCCAGACCCCTTAGCGGCCCACTGCTGATTTGGCCCCTAGAAATGACTCAGATGCTTGTATTAACTTCATACTGTTTGGCCTATGGTTTAGGCACATGGCTAGCTTGCTCTTTCATCTTAACTCAACCCAGTCTCATTAATCTGTCTGCCACATGGCCCAAGGCTCACCTGTGTTCCTCACATGTTTCTTCTTTGGTGACTGGCTTGCTTCTGTGGGTATGGACCTCTGGCCACCTGGGACCAAGAAACCTCATTGTAACAGATGGCACCCAACATGGGGCCATGCTAATCTTCTCTGTATTGTTCCAATTTTAGAATATGTGTATCCCACCACAGGGTTGTATCATCACTGTCTGGCTGAGTGAAGAAGTCTTGGGAGAAGGGTTTAATGGAGGACAGTGGCATTTAAGCATAATAAGGATATTATATATGGAGAAAAAAATCTAGAACTGAGCTCCAAAGTGGTAGAAGGCCATCACATTCTAAGGTTTTATGGGCTTGGTGATAGGCTGTGGAATGTATAAGTTGAGTTGCTGTTAGAGACTGTGGTACTCAGAGGCAATGTCTGATTTATTTCTCATTTCAGAAGTAGAATGCTTATTAGCAGTGGTAGTTTTATGAAATAAGAACCAAAAGGAGAAACATATTTTACAAAGTGCTTAAATGATGGGGACATGAATTAAATGAATGTATGTGTGTGGAGGGGGTCGGGGTTTGGAACCTCTATCTAGGCCTGGGAACCCTCTGTATAGAAAAGACAGTTGTGGGTCAACTATTATAGCTTTATTTGATGAGAGTGAAGGGATGATGGTGGTGGTGGTGGTGATGATGATGGTGAGAAAAACATAAAATATTTCATTTATAAGCATGACATGAAGGAACAAATACATTTTATAGGGAAGCAGTGGAGGAACAGTCCAGAGAGTACTGAACAACTGTCAGAGAATACAAAAGGATGATCCAACTGTTTCCAAATGTGGGAGAAGCAACGTGATTTCTCAGGAGGAAGCAACAGTTTAGGTAAGCCCACAAGATGGAAATAAATTCTTGTTATTAAAAGAATCTAGAATTTGCGTGACCTGGAATGGTGTTCTTTAGTACCCAGATTTAGGAAGGGAAAGAGGAATATGTAGATTGGGTGGCTAAAATTAACTTGAAGGTAACACGGGTGAGTTTTGATAGCTTTAAGGTTTCCAAAACTGCTGGAGGCAAAAGGTTGTTCAAGGTTTTAGAGATGATTAGCTGGGCATACACTTGTCCAATGTGGAAATAATAAGCCACCAGTTCCCCTAAGTGGACTTTGTGTATTTAGGACTGGAGCCACAGTTCTGTAAATGCTGCCAGCTGGCCTAATACCTTACCGCAGCTGAGGGATGTAAACCTACATAGGGCATCACTAGGGATCTGTATCCTGGGCACAAGCCATTTGCTGTATTACCAACCCCTTAAATCAGTGTATAATGAAGAGTTATAAAAATCTGATGTTAGGATCATCAGAAAAGCATCAAAAGATTTTTGCCACCATGTCTTTTTCATAGACTTCATCAGAAAAGATGTATTTCAAACTTTTTCTTTTTTGTGTATTTAAAGAAATAAATTCCAACCTTGAGGGAAGACAGAATCAAAGATCTGGCAACAACATTTGTCATAAATAATGAATGAAAAACATAAAAAAGTTAATTGGGAAAAATTAAGTATCAGTGTAGTACTTGCACAAATTAGCTCATGGGAATTGTGGTGGGTTTATCTGGCTGACAAGCCGTCTGTATGAAACCCTCCTTCTCCTCCAGTGTCCTCAAGGCACTGTGTGCCTTCTCCTCCTCCCCAGCTGATCCTGCCTTCTGTTTCCCTCTGCTGCTCTCTGAGTGGGTTTTGCTCAAACTGTGGCTCTGAAGTTCCTGTTCCCTCTAATGCATGCTCTTGTGATTCTACTGCTGTGTATCTGGTCTCAATTTCTATTATTTACCATCAAAATATATCTTACCCTTAAAGCCAATTATTTTCTCAAGGCAGTAATTTTTCCTATTCTATTCAAACATTCAAGGAGTGTCAGAGGTCACTTAATCTGATAAAGTGCTTTCAAATATGAAGATCTAAGTTTGATCCTTAGAACTCAAGTAAAAAAAAAAAAATGTGTGGTGTGGTACCTTACATTTGTTATTCCAGTACTGAGGCAGAGATGGAAGGAGGCTGTATGGTCTATCATTCTAGCCAATAGGCAAGCCTCAAATCCGTGAGAAAATTCATACCAAGGGAGGTGGGAAGTATTATTGAGGATGACACCTAAAGTTGTTCCTTGTCCTCTACATGCACACACACACACACACACACACACACACACACACACATATACATACATACACACATATATACACACACATACACACACACCTGGCAAACACATGAGCACACACACAGATCCATAAAACTTTGGGGTTGATGTGTGCATTTGTGTGTGGTGCGTGCGTGCGTGTGTGTGTGTGTGTGTGTGTGTGTGCATGTACACATGTACGCATGTGTGTGCATGCATGTGTGTGTGCATGTGTAAATACATGCAAGTGTATGTGTGCATGCATGTGTGCATGTGTAAATATATGCAAGTGTATTTGTGCATTAGTGTGTGTGTGTGCGTGCATGAGTGTGTGCCCATGCACATGTGTGTGCTTGTGTGTGTGTATGTGCATGCACATGTGTGTGTGCATGTGTGAATACATGCAAGTGTGTTTGTGCATTAGTATGTGTGTGTGTGTGTGATTATGAGTGTGCAGGCTCATGGCCTGTAGAAGCTAGCGTAGGACATAGGGTGTCTTCTTCAACTTCCTCAATTGCTTTCTGTCTTGTTCCTTGTAGGCAGTTTCTCACTAAACTGAAAGTCTTGCCACTTTAGCTAGTCTGGTGACAGCAAAATTTTGGAATCTTCTTGTCTTCATCCCACCTCCAGCCCACCATGTTGGGACCAGAGGCATATAAAAGCGTGCTCATCTTGTGTAGGTGCTGAGGTTTTAAGCTCAAGTCCTCATGCTTGGAAAGAAAGTGCTCTTACACTCAGAGACATCTCTCTAGATCTCACAGGGAAAGTTATTCAGCTATAAAGAAGAATAAAGTCATGACATTTATGGGCAAGTGGGTGAAACTGGAGATGATTATATTAAATGAAATAAGGCAGACTCACAGAGACAAATATCACAAATTACCTTTTATATGTGGATCTCCATTCATATCTACACATCACACACATGTTACAAGGGGGCTGTTTGTGGAGCTGAAAGAGACTGGGAGGCAGAACAAGAAAAGGCATCAAGAGTAAATATAGGCAAATAACATAGTATTTCCCCCTTTTCTTCTTTTCATGTGTATGTGGTGTATGTGTGTGGTGTGTGTGCATGCATATGTGTACACATGTATGCTTGTGTGCTTGTACATGCATGTGTGTGTATGCATGTGTGTATATGTGCTTGTTTGTGTAGTGTGTATATGTATGCATTTCTGTGAACATGTACTTGGAGGACCCAGGTTAATATGTAGAATATTCATTTATGATTCTTTCCCATTATTATCTTCAGCAAAGTCTTTTATTCAAACACAGTCAGCCATTTGTTTAGTCTTACTAGCTAGCTTTTCCCAGGGATTCCATATCTCCGCTTCCAAGGCTGGAATTACCAGGTAGCCACCATACCCATCTGACATCTGCATGACTTCTGGAGATCCAAACTCCAGAATTCTTGCTTGAACTGCAAATGCTTTAACTGCTGACCTATCTCCCTAACCCAAAGAACATGACATTGTTGGTTGAAAAGATCACTGTAGAACTCATAACCTTGTACAATAAGCATATGCTTAATAATCAGAACAAAAAAACATGCTGAAGAGATAGTTAAGTTTCTAGGAAGATGGACCTGTAACATATATACACAGTAATGACTTCCTAACTCTTTCCCCAGAAATATTTAATGAATGGATAACTGCACTGGGAAAAGGGTTCCACCCAGATGCCTTCAAGACCATCGAACATGGAAAATCTGAGTTGATACAATAGACAACTGCCTAAATGGCATGTTGATCCTGTTAGATTCGGGATGTATGGGGCCCTGACAAACGTTGGGTGGTAATTTCCCCATTCTTTGATATATAATTGGTCTATAAAATGTAGTAAAGATAAATTAGTTCATAGGCTTTTCAATACCTAGGTAAAGCCTTGGACCTACCCATGTTTTTCAATACCCTAGGAGTATCCTGAATATAGTTTTAAAATGACATGGCCTATACATATGAAATGTATGAAACACCAGAATGAGAAAATTCTGGATAAAATGCAACATAATTGACTAACAGTTATATTCTTATCTGTGGGGTCATAAAAGAGTTGTTGAAAAGTATCCTAAACTATGCAGTCTAATTTTAATAGACTACAGTATTTGTGAAACAGAAAAGTATTTAACACATATTGAATCATAAAAGACAAAAAAAATGACATACAATTGAAATTTTCTTACATATTGTCCTATAGCACATGAAGTTTAAAGTGCTAAAGAAAGTTTGTGAACTTGGCTCACATGTATGCAAATTAATGTATGAATTGAAATTTTTCACAATGCAAATGAATGATGTTACATATGTCTCCAACATGAATCAATACGGAAAAGATTTTAACTGTAACCTGTATGGTTATGGATTATGTAAACTGATTACAAAATGTGTGAGAAAGTATTCTGGAGAATGCTTTCCATATTGATAAATCTACTTCCCAAATTATGTGCTGTTCCTACGTGATACCAACAAGACAAAAGAGTTAATAAATTTACTTAACTATAATAGTCTTGAACTTGAAGTAGATAGCATGATTACTTCCAAGCAAAAATAATTTTTAAAATATACCTCAGTTTTGTTCATATAGATACATGTTTTAACAGAAACATTACTTTTGGTAACTGACTTAGTTATCTATAAATTTTAAAGCATATTTGAGACAAACTGGGAATGTGAATCTACTTCTTTAATGATAAACTTCTATCTGGTATATACTAATAAAAATTTAGCATTTGAATTGAAATAACCTATAAATATAAAACATAAAAGTCCATAAATATTATATAAAAGTATCTCACTGATTGTTTTATTGTTTCAGGTTGAAATATTTGAGAAATGTTAAACACTATGCTGTTAAAATTAACTGTTTCCTTTTAATAATTTTCTCCTAGAAATTTTTCAATTATGTATATAGTACCATATTTTGCTTTTACTGACCTCCTCAACCTGTGTTTGTAATAAGGCAGGAGAATTAAAATACTCCCCTGATAAAGAAATACAAGAATATGAGCTTACACTTTGTAAATGATGTTGATGTGTAGTATTTTTGAGCTTTCTTAGCAACAGTAAGAATGGAGCCAATTGCCAAATCGATGGTTGTATGTCATGTAGCCAAGCTGTTGTCACTAACATCCCTGGGGAGGTTAGGGTTACTACCCTACTTAGATTTAAGGTCATCCAGTATCCCCCAAATTCTAGCCAATGTTTGTAAGAACAAGACTCATGAATCCAATGAACTGACCCCTCCCATTACCAAAGCACCCACCAATGGCATTAGTCATCTCAAAGATGTGAAATGAGTTTGATTTTAATCACAGCATGTAGAGGGATGCTTATTTTTCCAAAAAAAAAAAAAAAAAAAAGCTGAAGACAAATATTCCCACTATGGGGCTGGCCAGGGTGATATTCATCCATCATGTTGGCACTTTGAAGGTAGAGGCAGGAGGATACAAAGTCCTAAAGTTCTATTCCATAGTGCATGAAACAGACAAAAAGCTAAAAGAAATAAAAACCAATATATACTATATACAGACAAGTTAATTAATGTAAACATAGAGTCCTGCTTTAAAGTGTAGCAAATTCAATTTTTATTTAATATTGCTAGTGCACCATCAAAATTATCTTTGCTAAATGTAGACATTTAAAAAAATTTCTATGCCACAAATTTGATACGTATGGATTTAAAACTGATTTGTTCACATTTTGGGGGTCAAACTGAGATAAATATACCCAAGTATTAAGTGTATTACATATCTTAATATTGCGTTGTTGTGGTATGTCCATATGCTGTGAATGAAGGGCTCTTTTGACCATGGCAGTCACCGTAGGAGAAGGTGGGAAATTGGAGCAAAGGTAAGAGAAGAGGGGGCGGAGTCAGACAGCCACTCAGGAAGAAACATGTAATGAAATAGGTAAGGCACAAGCCATGTGGCAGACAGATTGATTGAAGTGGGTTGAATTAAGATAAAGGAGCTAGCTAGCAATATACCTGAGCCATAGGCCAAACAGCATGAACTTAACATAAGCATCTGTGTGGTTCTTTGGGACTTTGGGATTGCTGATCCAGATAAGCAGACTAGTCTGGGCCAGAAACCTCATTCTACATTGCACGATTCATCTAAAGCTAAAGTATTGGAAATTTCAAGTTTTATGACAATGTATTTTTATACTGTTAAAAATGTTTGGTATTTTAACGATAATTGTTATGCTGCTTAACTGGACACTTTTTAGTGATTTAAAATGTATTTTCACATAACTTTATGAGGTAAATATAATTAAAACTGATAATTTTTTTTTTATCATTTTCACATTTGTGAATCATTTTCTATTTTGTATCCTAGTTCAAGGCATCCTGGCCTTGGAAAACAGTCAAGTCTTGTTAAGATTAACAAAATCATTGATGCATGCTTAATTCTAGCGTCAGGTGACTTGTATTCATTGTTTTCCCACTGTCTAGAAGGGAAGTAGTTTACTATATACTGGCTTATCAAATTCATTATGTATTTGCTGAAAATATCTCAGCCCTCAAAAGTTTGATATTTTTTTTAACACAACCAAATTTAAAACCAGTTATCATGTACTTTATAGTATGCTTTCTCTCAGCCTCTCTCTAGTTTTACCTTTTACTGTCTTTTGAATGTACATTCACATTTCTAAGATATCTTCATTTTGATTTGAGAAAATGAACATTTCTTTCAATTACAAAAAAATTACTTATAATTTCAATGACTATTTCAATTAATTATGGATTACATTTTATGTGGGCATCATGATAGTATTTATATAAACACAGTATGTCACAAAAATCTATACAAATTCATCTGCAATTTGTTGGCACCCACTCAGCTAGAGATATTTTGTATAGACAACTTTAAGAATAATGCGTATTTTGATACATGTTCTTCAATGGAACAATCTCAGATTCTCTGCATGGCACATAATCCTAGAAAAATAGCGCTTAGTTTAACAAGAATTAGACTCTGCTTCATTCTTTAAAATTAAATTAATTCAAATTTAAAACTATTTTTCTTTGTTTTGCTATTCACTAGACACTATATTTAGCTTGTGAGGCTTCTATAATGGGCACCACAGGTCCAGGTCCTCTGGAAACCCTGCAGAGCATTGCATTTGCCCAATACAAGAAGAATGAATCTTTGTTAACTGAGCTAGATAAACAAGACGTAGCTCAAATACAGGGTGTTTTTATAAGCTCCAGGAAGTACATGAGAAATTCTGAGAATATACTGAGGCCTGTGATGGTCAGGTAAGTTTTAGAAACTTAGCTGCCAGAGGCTTGGCATAACATCCATTCAGAGGAAGGAGAAATCACTGTACACTACTTTCTGCTTTGGAGAGAGGAACTCATCAAAGCTAGTAGGATAGGTTAGCTTAGTGGTTCTCAACCTGTAGGTAGTGACCCCTTTGGGGACTACATCTCAGGTATCCTACATATCAGACATCCTGCATGTCAGATACTTACATTACAGTTCATAACAGTAGCAAAATTATAGTTCTGAAGTAGCAATGGAATAACTTTGTTTGGGAGTCCCCACAACATTAGGAACTGTGTTAAAGGGTTGCAGCCTTAGGATGTCTGAGAGCCACTGATCTAACTCAATTAACAGCACATTCTACATTGGGAGATATTACTGTGGGCCATATGTAAAATAATAGACTGGATTGTCAGAGCCCAGAATATGACAGTTTTATGTAGTTTTTTAAAATGTCATCCAGTAGAGTCTATATTGTTAGGTATGTCAGGGAATAAAAGGATGCCACATGAGAAATGAATCAAGCTGCAGTGGCTGAATTACAATGCAGTTCCAAAATAAACACTATTTCTGCTAAAACATTTAGCATAAAGCTTGGTATAGACAGGAAAATAAACATGTGGCTAGAACTTATCATCATTATTTGAGTCCTACCAAAACAATAGATTGGATAGATTGACCCACAAACCATTGCAAGAGAAAAGTGTGTTGAAGATGAACAAGTCTGGAGTCACAAGTTCATGAGTAGATAGCCCAAATCTCTGTGGTACGCACTGATGTTTATTATTATTATATTTTGATTAAGAAAGTTATTCATTTTATATACCAACTACACCGAATGTACCAGGCTGTTAAATTTCTGAATCCCCCTCAGCACATGCTGAAGCCAGTTGTTCTGTGGAAGATCCCATACAAGCTACAGAATGAGGAAGAGGAGGAGGTATTATTTACATTCCTGGAAATTTATTCACAAAAGGTAAAACTAATACCTCTACACTATAGTCTTCGAGCTGCCTTCATAAATATCAACGGGAGAAAACTCTGTCAATTCTAAGAGTGTTATACTGCCCTGAGCCATAAAATTTGTATGAAAAGAGAAATGATCCTAAATTTTCTGTCTTGTCTCCAGGCTTATAAGCAACAAAAAATACAAATTAGAAGGTCAATTGTTAAAAAAAAAAAAAAAAAAAAACCCAAAACAAAACAAAACAAAACTCTGGGCCAATGACATATGGATAAACAAATGGGAAGTGTCAGGAGACATGAAAAGTTTTACAGTACTTATTAGCACCACTAGAGCCTGCCACAAGAACACTAAATAACCAAGCTGACAAAATGGCTTATCCAGATGATGTCAGCCAGCCTCTGACATCAACTCTAGCATGATGGATGAATAAAAGAGGAGGGATAGAGCCAGGTTCATATTTTGATGAAGCTCTTGGCCTCAACAATGTGGTCTGACTTAGGAAGCTGGAACTGTCTACCATCACTGAGAAATGTCCAGTCTGTTGCAATGGATCAATGCTGAACATCCTGATGGTACCAGAAATATCAAGTAGCTTCTTGGTGGCAAACTGAGAGAACATTGGGCCTCTTAATTTCATCTTCACAGGAATAGACTTACATTACTGGTGTGGGTGTGTGCATTTGTTGTCAGAGCTTCAGTCTGTACCACTATTTAAAATTTTATATAACACAAGATCCCATCCCAATGGGGAGAAGGAGTGATAGAGAGTCATGGAGGGAGATAAGGAAAGATAAAGATACAAAGAGAGGCAGAAAGACGAAGAGAAGGGGGGAGAGAGAGGGAGGCAGGGAGGGAGGGTGAGAGAGTGAGAGGTGTGTGTGAGAGAAAGAGGAGTGTGTGTGTGTAACAGAGAGAGAGAGAGAGAGAGAGAGAGAGAGAGAGAGAGAGAGAGAGAGAGAGAGAGAGAGAGAGAGAGAGAGAGAATGAAACTAAGAACACAAAGAGTCTAAGAAATGAGAGGACTCTAGACTATATAATCATATATAATCAGTAAGCCTTGCTAGGAAGTTTGGAGGATGGTCATACAGGTGCCACCAGAAGATTTTAAAAAGGCAAATGACATGACCAGATCTGCCATGAACCCTTTATTATCTGTGCCTTTACTTCTTTACTACGTTTGTTGACAAGAGCAGGATATAATGTTTGGAACTGAATTATGTCCTCATGAGAGTCAGTCAGGCCTCTGTCCTCCTATTTATCACAGAAGAAAGCCCTATCATTTTTATAATAAGACAATTGCCAAGACAGATTTTTTTTTCAAGTAACAAAAAATCCTATGAAATGGCTATGGGATCTTTCCCTGCTCATATTTGTGAAAACTAAGAGCAGAATATAGAAATGCTCAAAGAGCATGTTTGAATACACTTCTTTGTAAACCATGACAGAAAAGAATGATTATTTAAATTGGACAGGACTTTGCAGTCCTGGCTCCTTGGTGGCAATGCCTTTTGTGTGAACTCTCTTACTAGAAAAAAATGTCACAAAGGATAAAAAATGAGTCCAATAAGTTTTATTCAATTTCAGAGTCTATTATATATTCTGTTTTACACAAAGCATATAATTTTAAATTTCATAGATAGGCACGGTGAACATACACTTGGTAGATATACAGCTATTTGTACGGGTGAAATTGAAACCCTCCAGGGAGGGAACATTAATAATTCCTTCCTTGTAAGACAGAGCAGCTATCTCATATCCCAAACAAAGCCCGCATAGCACAAAAATGATTCACGGTCATTTATGAAAACTGATTACCAGTCACCAGATCTTAAAGCCATGGCAACCTTTATTTTTCAATCTCATAAACAATAAAGCTCCCTTTTGTTAAACACACGAGGGACCTCTTTCCCACAGAGGAGTTAGTAAATGCAAAAGCTAATTTTCCAGATCTGACAGCAGGCATGAGAGTTGATGAATACATATATGACAAATACATATTTCAGTAGAAAAAATATAAGTGTGTATGTATATTTTATAGAATTTTCTTTCAGTCAGATATTGGTACAAGGAAGGTAACTCCTTTTCATTGTCCCAAAGGCAAACATCTTCCCGATAATATGACTTAACAATATTCAGTTCATTAATCCCAGATAAAGCCATATTCATATTTAGCTTAAAAGGTTCTTTCAACAAGATATTAAAATTGTAGTTTCTGTGTTTAACAATGAGAAACAAGGGATCATGGTAATTCTTGGCTTATGGTTTAATCTCTCTATTTGTTAAAGATATTAGACAAATAGTTTGCCAATTTTCAGTCATCAAAATGTCCTAAGGTGAATCAAAAAAGAACCAATATGACTCTGTGACAAGTGGATCCTACTAGGGTCCCCTTTCACTGTTGTATTGATGGAATAACAAGTCAGATAAGAGAAAGCAACAGGGTCATTTTTCTACTGACCTTCGCTTGTCCTGTCCATGTCTCTTAGGTACCCTATGGAAACAGTAAGTTTCTACAGCCAGCTTGAAAGCCCAGAAGAATGTTCACCCATCATGTCACTGAAAGTGTATTGGTCAAGGGCTATAAACCTAACACCCATAAAGGGTAGACAGAGGGTGGAGAGGTAGATGGAAGAACTAAGACAAATGCCTTCTACCATGTGCACAATCGCTCTTGCATTTGAAAGGCTTCCCTAACACATTTTAGTTCAGTTAACTAAAGAAATTTAATCAGTGCTAACTCAAAGTATCTCTCAAGCTTCATCCACACTAACTGAACAGAGCTGAGCATCAGCCGAATTCCTGGAGGTACCCTGACATTTTTGGTCCATACTGGCATCTGATGTGACAATGAAGGGCAAGGGCACAAAACGATTGAGAAGGGTCATTGTAATAAGAGAGCAATGAGTGAGTTCCCAGAGAGGGGAATCTAACTAAAAGGGACTTCAAGTCTTCTCTAAATGTTAAAGGTGATGTTGTTTGGTCTTTTGTGGGCCATTTGCACTGGGCCTGGATATGGATAGACAAAGCATCACACTATCTTCGTGAGTAGTACATCTTCTAGCGTAAGTTGTCTTAATTAAGAATGAATGTCTAGATAAGGCTCCGTGGGTCATTAGGAGTTAGGTTCCAGGCATCTTTGTAAGACATCATCTGTCACTGGATACTAGGCTCCAAATGGTCCTGGCCCAGATGTTAGAAACTTGAGGAATACTTTTACAATTTGCCTTTGGTTTTCACACACATCATGAATAAGTGACTGAGAATTTTACATAACATTAATTTTTCTTGCTTCTCTTAGTGTGTGTGTGTGTGTGTGTGTGTGTGTGTGTGCGTGTGCATGTGTGTGTGTGTGTGTGTGTGTGTGCGTGTGCATGTGTGTGTGTGTGTGTGCGTGTGCATGTGTGTGTGTGTGTGTGTGTGTGTGTGTGTGTGTGTGTGTGTGTATGTAATAACTAACAACGTGTTGGACTGACTTAATGGGGGCATGGATCAAGGGTTACATACAGTAGCATGGCTGACTCAGAAACATCTGTGTCACTGAAAACTTCCATCCTGTCATGGAAACTTTTGAGACAACCTTAGTTAGCCATTGACTACCTATATACTCAGACACCTTGCAGGTCACGTGCACATGTTGGGTAAGAAAATATAATAGGTAGAGTCTGGGTGGACTTCTAACTAGAGAGTGATAACATCATCACCTGCCACTACTTCCCTAAGTGCCACTGTATTACTTTGATTATCTCGTTGCTATGGATACGAGGTGATGCTTATCACTGCTCCTTGATGACAGATGGCCATGCCCATGCTCAAAGGAAAGAAATTTGCTCCAAGATTTCCATTCCCCTCCAGTTCTTATATACCTTTTGCCTTTACCATCTTTCAACCCAATTCTATTCCCATTGTCTCCACTGTTCCTTGGGATTAGAAGAGGGGATAGGCATATGATTCTTTTGTGAGCATTGGATTGCCGTGAACAAGACCGTCATTTATTCTCAGCAGTTTAAACAGGATTCTCTTCCAGTAACAACTTCCCATTCTAAGGCAAGTCTTTATTAAAAACTAAGGCCAGTAGCACTAATCCGGCATGCTTATATTTATACTGGTTAGCTTTTATTTCCAACTAAACACTAGCTAGAGTTCCCTAGGAAGAGGGAACCTCCAGCAAAGAATCACCCAGACCATGCATGCCTAGAAATATGTCTTTGGAAAATATTCTTGATTTCTAGTTGATGTAGGTGAGTGCAGGCCACTCTGAATAGTGCATCTCTAGAGAGATGGGTCTGGGTTGGGTGGGTGAGCCAGTAAGCAGCATTTCTCCATTTATGGTTCAGTTCCTGATTAAATTTCTGCCTCGATATCCCTCAACAATGGATAGTGACCTGGAAATGTAAGCTGAAATAATTTTCCAAGGTAGTTATATCATAGCAGTGGGAAAGCAAATTAGAAATATAGTGTATAATGTTCTCTTAGGTAGCTAGTTGGAAATTAGCAGACTTGAAGGTCACCAAGGATGGAGTTCTTCATTATCAGCTTTGAGCCGCAATGTCTGTGTTTCTGGTAACACTGATGTTTCTCCTCAGACTACAGCACCATATGAAAGGATAAACAAAGGCAACATAAAAAGGAGGAACGTGGAGACAGCAGGGCTTGGTTGAGGCTCATTAAGGGATGGTATTTCTTTCTTTTAACCAAGACTATTTTTTATAGATTTATCTTTTAACTTTTTTCTTCAATTTTTTAAAATCTTTGTTAAATAGTTTTTTTTTAAAAAAAAAAAAAAAACAAAACGTTGTCTTTCTGTACCTGGGTGGAGAAGTGACATTCTAAACCTCCAAAAGAATATAAAATTATCATCCTACAGAGACTTCTAGGTAAAAAACAAAGATATGCCTATAGTGATACTCTTGGCTTTAAGAGTTAATCCAGTGAGCTTGACAATCATCTACACTGTACAACACCCCCAGGGAAAAGCTTTGTGTTCAGAAACTGAAGAAATCGTATAAAACCTACCTAAATGCATAGGTCAGCACAATGGTGTCTCTGGCCACAGTGCACCCTGATGCCTCAAGATTGTCTACCTTACAATGGCCTCTTAACCTGTTACCCATTCTCATTCTTAATAATGTACCTCCTAAGATTGTCTCCAAATCTCTGCCTGTCTAGACTTTGCTTTGTGTCTCATCTGAATTCATTCTATAGAGATCATACATACTAGGGAGTTAAAAGGAAGTCAGAGGCAAGATACTGCAAACAATTCAGTTGTCAGGGCAAAGGTAGTTCAAAAACCTCCAGTCCAGCGCTGTCTTTAAGAACAATCTTTACTTCTTGTTCTGCACCAAATTCACAATCCCTCCTGGGTCTGTTCTAAGCTGTGTAAGCAGATAATTTCCAATTTTTCAATGACATTTTTAATAGTTGCCTTCTGGAATTCAGCTTTCAAGGGATTTCCTGATAAGAGCTATGTAATCAGGATGGGATCTCTTATTAAAAGGATTTTCTTTTTCCAAATCTTGAAAAAAGTCTGTTTCTCTCTTCTCAAGTTATCAGGCTATCTATCAATAATTGAAGGTGAGATTGAAACTATGACCTTGGCAGGTAGCGTGGAAGATTTGCTGAAGTTGTTCAATAGTGTGAGTCAGTTTTTAGATTATGAAATGGTTTTGAACTGTATTAAAAGTAAACTTCTTTTTGCACTCTCTGGGGCCCTGGCGACAAGTTCATTTATTCAACAAACATTTCATTTATTCAACAATGAGTACCAGGGAAATAAAAAGAGAAAATTGAGAATGTTTCTACTCAGCCCTTCCCACAGTGTTGCTGGTATGTTCATTCATGACCCAATTACTATATTGTTAAAGTTCCAAGAGCAGTAGAACTTTATCTGAGTAGCCATTGTACTGTATTAAAGTGTAGATCCCAGGATTTCAGAATTCTTGAATTTAAGGTACAGTCAGTAGTGTAAAGGGAAGACAAGGAACCTTTATTTTCCGTAAGTTCCCCCATATGACTCTCATGAACACCTCAGAGACTTAATATATTACAAGTTGTGATTACAGATCTGCATCCCTCACTTAATATCTTAGTCTTCATCATCATACCTTCCACTAATTTCTTTGTTAGGTAAGGAGGCAGATAGTAACAGAAATTTACCCATTGGAGAATGTTATAAATATATGAAATTAGTAGCCAATAAATTCTTATCACAGTGCTCAGAAATTATATGCAACTCTTCTCTACTATAATTTAATTATTACCATGCTGGGATTTCATACAGGCAGCATCTTCTGTAAAGATATACAGTAGGGAGTTTGATAAGTGTTGTAGTTCACTAATGTCTTTATTGACTTATGTAAGTTGCTTGGTAGACATAATGAACTACTTAGGTCTTTCCCAACTCAGCTCCCAGTAGTTTTCTTTTGACTTATATTTAAAATTCTGTTCTGGATAATCAGTGTATTCAGGAAGTTGATGTATTGCCACCATATCAAGCTGTGATACAGCCATGATCATATGGACAAGCATGGAAGCATTGTCAGGAGGCAGTAGGTCACAATGTACCTAGTCAGGAGGAGGAATGTTTTTATTTAGCCTGAGACTATAGTCCAAAGAATGGTACATTCAGGGTAGATCCAACCTAATCAAGACAATCTCTTATAAGCCATCAGAGATTTATTTTCATGTTTCTAAAGCCTATCCAGTTGATAATTATGAGTATCAACTTAGTATAGAAAATTAATGCATTGGTTTCCATGATCAAAATGTATTGGTTTCCGTGGTTAAACAGAATCTTCAGCTCCTCAGAGGCAGCTTTGTGGCTGGTGCGTCTCGTGCTCATTTGGTAGACAATGATATCAGTTGGTCTTCTGAAGCTGGGCTAAGAGGGAGACTCTTCTCTGTGGGAACCTCAGCTTTCTGTCTGAGAAGAACCTCAGTGAGGTTCTTCCTATATTGGCTTTCCCAGAGGCCATTTCTTACTTCTTTGACATGCCTGGAAGTATCTGCTTCTGTGGTCATGATCCAGTTAAAGCCAGAAGAGCTATGACTCCAGAATTCAAGATAGTATGTTTCCTATGTTCTTTACAGTGATTGTGATGGGGGTCAGAAGGAGGTATTATGGAATACCTCCACTCACATGTCCTACGTCTTGAGTATCCATGGGGCTAGTGTGTTGATTGTGGGAAGTTTGGAAAATTTCTTACCCAGCATACAGTTGACATTTTGCCACATTCTACACCAACCCAACTTTGTTTTCCCCTAGGTCATATGCCACCAGAATCAACAAATTGAGGCTCTTTAGATATTTATTGATTTCCTGCAATTCCCCCCAAAACAAATAAATGATGGAATGAATGATTATTGGTTTATCTAATTTCTATTTCTTAGATGGGACAATAGGATATTCTTTTTTGTTATTCTTTGATAGTTTTCAACATATGTATAATTAATTTTAGCAACCTCATTAGTCAAATGTCTTAAAACTGGTATCATGTGTGGATCTAATCTTATGGGTGCTTTTCCATGCTGTTTATTCTCTTTGCATTTTATCTCTACAACTGTAACTAGGCATTGTTTCACAACTATAATTTCTCTTTAAATTCATTAACCTCTTAAACTCACTGAGCTGAACTAATACTGCTCATATATACCTAAGTATGGGATCATACACTGGAGCAGGAATAATCTGCTAATGACCATGCCTTGAAAGGGAGGTGATTTTCCCTCTCCTCTCCCAGCAGGCTTCAGTGCCAATGGTTCCTTAGATATGTGTGAGGACTAGGAGCTGCTCCTCTATCTGTGCTGGAACTTTGAGTGCCTTGGTCTTGTATTGGTAACCATAGATGTTGCTAGTTGATGTGTGTATCAGCTATATCATGACCAGAGGAGAACATTTCAGTACTCTAAGACATATTCTTAATATTACATTCTTTCTAGTTCCTCTTCCATGATGTTCCCTGAGCCTGGTAGGAGAATCAAGCTGATATATAAGTCTTATTTACAGATTATCACTCATTCTTGCTCATTCTTGGCATCTTGAGCAATTATGAGTCTCCACTGCAATATAAAGTTTCTCTAAGTTTGAGAGCAGCACAAATCTCTGGCCACAGACATTGATATTTTGAAAGTAGTTTATCAATTGATGAGTTAGAAAAACAACAGTGGGTTCCCAAGTAGGACCTCTGACATTTGGGGGCATCAATTTTGACCGTGGTAGAGTACTAAGCATGAGTTTCTTCCTGTATAGCAGTCCCTAAATCCAATCAAGAGAGGACTTGATTCCTCACATAGTCTTATCACTGTTATAATCTTTACTGTTATAAAATCCTTCAAAATTGCTGCCATGCTTCATTTCTTTCATATTCTCAGATCACATCACATGTATATTTCTGTATTAGTCTCAAAGCCTGATCATGCCATACAAAAACTTCAGTGTTTTCTATCTAGTCCCAAATGAAGTCAAATTTCTCAGCTGTACATTTGGGTCCTTCCACTTTGCCTCTCGGATCTTTTCTTTACATCTTGACACAGCCCAACATACAACCTCAGCTGGATCTTTGGTAATGTCTGAGCGAACTTCCAGAACACTTTAATTTTGTTTTATTACACTTATTACATGGATACCTTAAGCATCTTACTCAGATGTGAGCTCTTCAGGGTAGTATTTCCAGGCTTCTCATGTCTCCCACATGGTGTCTAGACCAGAGAGACACCATCTGCTTATGTGTTTTTAGACTCTATCAGTGACTCTATCCCAGAAAGTCACCACTATGCCCTCTATCAGCTCTTTTCTTAGGTAATGTTTGCTGCTTGGAATGCTCTCTGGGCTCTCTTTAACATTTTTGTTTATTTTGGTGAGTAAATTTTCATCTAAATTCTCATTTATTGGCATAAACTCTTTATAAGCTGTCCTTATCTCATCACAGAATCTTTAATTAAATCCTCGTTTTATCAATTGTATAGTTTATGCATGCATTCTCTTCCTTTTATTCTGTCCCATCTTCCTAGAAGTTTGTTAATTTTATTACTTTCTACAAAGTGCCAAAATTTGGCTTTTGTTTTATCTTTTTTTTTTATTGTACTTGCTTTTCTGTTTTATTAATTTCTTCTTCTCTTATCTTTATTATTCTTCTACTTTCTTTGGATTTAATTTGATGCTCACTATCTCTCTTTTTTTTTCCCCCCTTTGCTTTTCAGGACAGATGTTCTGCTCATTACTTTTACCCCCTCCCTTTTTTGTAATCTAAACACCTGAGGTCCTAGGTTTCTTCATCAGTATTTTATAACAGCATTTTACAGCGAAGAGGATTCTAACATTGGTACTTGGATTTAGACATGTATGAATTTATAAAAAGAAACCTATTTTTTCTTCATGTATAAGTGACTTAGGATTATGCTTTTGTATTTACAGTTATGAGAAGCTTTGTCCTGGTTAAATTTTAGCCGCTATTTCTTAACTTGATTTATGCTCAGAATCTCTAGAGTGATAACAAAGGCTTTGACATTTGCTGAGACATTTTTATGGATGAATTTTGTGCTTTGGTGGTTTCACATATTAATGATACACTTCGATTGCTCTCTACTTCCTACTCTCTTTTCCTTCCTTTCCATTTCCATCAACCCTTCATCCCTCCCTATCAGACATTTTCCCAGATGTATAACTTATGGGGTTGTTTTGTGACCTATTTAGGTTACCCAGGGATATCCATGTGAGCACTGAACTAGAACTCTACATTGGAGCCTGGTGATGTTACTGGTCAGTATATAACTGAAAACAGACCGTCACCCACTACAGAAAGGCTGAGAGCAACACTAAACTATGGATGTAAACATAAATACCACGACAGCAATTTGGTGGCATGACTTTTTAGCAAAACAACTATGGTGGGTTCTACCATAGGACCTCACTTTTAGTTAGGGTTTTTATTGCTGTGATAAGACATTATGTCCAAAAGAAATTTGGAGAAGAAAGAGTTTATTTTACACTTCCAGTTGGTAGTAAATAATTGATGAAAGTCAAGGAAGGTACTCAAGGCAGGAACCTGAGGCAGGAACTGAAGGAGAAGCTGGGTAGACACGCTGCTTACTGGCTTGATTTTAATAGATTGCTAAGCCTACTTTCTTATACAGCCAAGGAACATCTGCTCAAGTATGGCACAGTGGATGGGGCCCTTCTGCATCAATCATTAACTAAGAAAAGACATACTTGCCTACAGTCCATCTTACAGAAGTTTTTATTTTCTTTTTCCAACTAATACTTCTTCCCATGTTTAGGTTTATGTCAAGTTGATAAAACAAACCAGCATATTCTGTGATTTCTCAAGTCATGGACTTTTGACTAGAGTTATTGTAACAAACATGAAATTCCCTCCTATGTAAGAAACCTCACATTCAGTCAAAAAGCAATTAGTTGCCCCATAATATTCATTCCACGGCCATCCCAGTGGGTACATCTTGCCTAGACATTCAGTATTACAGTATGCAGAGTCCTGACTGTATGAGTGAAATTGAATCCCTCCAGCAAGGGAACATTAATAATTTCTTCCTTGTAAGACAGAGCAGACCACTGATGTTTATTGTCCCTCAGAGCTTCCATAGGGCTTTGCATAAGCTTGACAACAAGGAGGATGTTTCCTATATAGTTTGATATTGAAATCTCTGTCTTGAAACCAAAGTGTTTTGTGTTCTGAGCAACAAGGTCTTATCATATGATTATGCCTTTGGGTAACCAAGGGCAAAGTTCATATTCTGTGTTATTTTGGAGATCTCTGTGTTCTCTCTGGCCAATAGTTCACAGGAAGGCACTCTTTAGATTTCGATTTTCGTTCAGTAACTCATGTCTTCTGGGAGTAACCTTGTCCACCCTTGTGGGATAATTCCATTCGAACTCTATTTTTGAAAGTTGTATGATGTGAAAATTTGAGTTACAATTTCAACCTTTATCCTTAACACCAACTTCATAAGTCATTCCCTCTATCTCTTGCCTGATATATTTTGTTATTGTTGGTAGCTTTAGTATTTAATTTCACATGATGTAATTTATTCATTGAAAATGTACAATGCGGTGGTTTCTTCTTTATCATCATCGTTTTGTGGCTCTCATCACAAACTGAGTTTAGAACATTTCGTATCTCTTTAAAAGAAGCATGTAGTAATTTTAATCTCTCTCTATTTCTCCCTTCTTCCAGATCTCATTGTACCCTAATTTACCCTTCACTTCCATACATTTGTCTATTCTGTACAATGTGTAGGAATGAGGAACACTATACATGGCCTTTTATGATTGCTATCTTTCAGTTACTGTTGTTCTTAAGATTCAGCCATGTTGTATTACTATGTACCATTGTTTTAATTCTATTTACGGGTAAGTTGATCTACGTGATATTCATATTGCTTGCATTTTTGTAAACATTTTAAATCCAAAATCTGGCTCCTCACTTCTCTGGACAGAATTATTCAATGCCTTGGCTCCTTATGATAAGCCCTGGCCTTTTAAGTCTATAGTGGGAAGTTCACTCTGGCTGCTATGTCGGATAACACAGCAGCTACCCAGAGGGTTTCTCTTGTAAATTCACATGATCTATCCATCCTTTCTGTACCACACCAAACTCTTCACCAGGAAACTTGTTTGTCTTATCATCTAGCAAACCTTCCCTCTTCTCCAGTTCCTTCCGAGGTACTTCAGTGGCTTTATTCAGACACTTTGGAAAAGATCCTCTATGTTCAGTTGCTAACCATTCTGTAAAGAAGTGCTGGACAGGCCTGGGTGGTCTCTGATATTTTGATTTCTCTGCAGAAAAGCAACTCAGCCTTGTTTCGGGTGGTGCAGATGGTACAGAGAACCACTGAATTAGTAAATTAACAGATTCAAAGGATTCTGCTTTCTTTCATGATGACTGTCTTCTCTGAGCCAGATTTCATCTCTCTGGTTCCTAACACCTGGATGAAGTGAACTCAGACGAAGGTGCCAACGCAGCCTGCCCTCAGCACCATCTCTGGGTCCGTTTTCTTGATCTCATGGATACGGAAGGGGGCAGAGTGCAAGCTCTCCTTATTTACAGGCTCCATGGGGTATGCAGGAGGATATTGAACAAATCATCCTTACCAGCACGGCTCCATTGATGCCTCAGACTCCAGAGGACTGGGAGGCATTTGTTGCAATTTTGATTTCCCAGGTTCAGAGGGGGCTTAGAGATGTGTCTATCTTAAGCTCCTTATTGTCTTTCTGCATATTAAATGTCAAAACCCAGGTCTCTATGGCACATATTCAAAAGGGAGATCAAGAGAGGAATTATAGCAGATCTAATGAAACCCTAATCTCCTTATTATTGCCACTTTAAAGGGAAAACACTGACCAACTCCAGGGGTGGGCATTTCTCATGGGACCTTTCATACCACAGACAGGACACAGATCAGGGAGGCCCAGGGCTTACTTACCTTCCTTCTCTGTCTGGATCTGCAAGTCTTTACACAGTACAGGGGACGGAGAGCGAACAAATGGGGTATGGTGACTCCATGATATGCTAATGAGAAATTGGCATGTCCGGATAGCAGAGGCTCAGAAAGGACACGATTCCATCAGATTAGACGGAATCGGATAGGCAGTCGAGAATCATCCCCCCCTGGCTCTTCCTGATGTCAGATGAGTGAGCACAGCATTACCCATCCTCCTCCTCCTCAGCTGCTGCACCAGTGATGTGCCTTGTTAACTTAGAGGATGTATACCTCTTTAAAAATAAAAGATTGAATAGGTGGAGCCCAAATGAAAACATAGCACTGCAGCCTGGCAATAGCCGGAAAAGGTTTCATATAAACCAAAATCTAATTTATAGTTGGCACTTGCAAAGGGTTGCGCAGCCTTACACATAATAGAGGCTTAATGGGTATTTGTTGAATTTAATGATTTGAATCATTTATAGCAAAACAAATTCCACTTTGTCTGAATTGCTCAGATAGGTTTCTTTCTCGCTTCATTTAGCGCAGCAGGCAGGTGACAGTTTCTACTTGTAGCCAAACCTGGATGAGGGGACACTGGCCCATCCATGTACTAAAGCCTAAGCCACAAAGGCATGTGATAACTGTGCTGAAATAGAGCTTGGCAGAATCCCAGCTTTCTCATTTACTCATCAGTAAATGTACAGAACTCATTGATGAAAAATAACATTTATGAGAGCCCTTTAATAAATGTCTACTTGGACAATAACTTGGGATTTCTCTGTAAGATACTAAGTAATATTTGCAAAAGTCAGGGCCCAAGTCTCAGTGATTCCTACTAAAATGTCCATTGCTTTTAACGGAAAGGTTTCAAAGTCTAGTAGACCCAAAGTGCTCATGAGCCTGGTGTCTCAGATGGATTCACATCCGGACATGGTGTGTATCTCCTGGAAATCATGGGCACTGTGGGTGGGGGCTGATTCTTTTGCCGTTGGAAAGAAAGACCCAATCCTATAGCTACAAGGCACAATTTGGAGTGACACATGATAGTAAGACTGCACAAATGGAAAATGCATGGCAAAAACTGCTAGCTAGGCAGCAGAAACAGCTCGTCTAGTAAAGGGGCTTGCTGCTAAGCATGATGACCTGAGTTCAAAAACCAGGACCCGCATGATAAAGGGAGAGAACCGATTCCAAATAAGCAAAATCCAAAGGTAAAATCTCTGTTTGCTTACTAAGGGACTAGTAATATTTTGTTCCACCCAATTTTTTTTCTTTTTTTCTTTTTCTGTTGCTCAAAGGATGTAAACTCTTGTCTCATATGGTAGTGAGTCAGGCCCAACAAGAACCTTTGTAACTGGGAACTTGAGAGGAAGGAGCTGTGGTAAATAAATACCACCAGGAGACAGAGTACCGTGTGTATTTACATGAGAATATTTGTAAGAAAAGCTTGGGTCTGAAGGTATTTTTCCCCTCCGAACTTTCCAGTAGCTTCTAAAATGTAGGAGGGCTGTGAGTCATGTTTTCTGATTACCCAGTAATAAATTTTCCTTCAGGCAAGCAGTAGAATCAAATAATTTTCCAGTCTACTATCTGTGTTAGATAGATGTTAATCAAAGCAACGTTTGTCAAAATGCTTGTTAAAAATACAGATGATGGATGCCCACTCAAGATCTATTAAATCATAGACTCCAGGATAGTCATTGGGCTTAGAGAATCTGCATTTTCAACCAGCTCCCCAACTTATTTTATGCTAAAAGCCTGACTAAAGCCAGTAGATTTATACATGGCTTTCTATGAGAACCATCCAGAGAGCTTTGGTAAGAACCCAGCACCAGACCCTCTGTCTACCCTAGAGATTTTCATTTAGTTGGTTAGGCAGAGGCCCCAGGGATCAAACAGTCTAAAATCTCCCCCAGTAAATCCAATGTGCTGCCAGGATTAAGAATCACCTTACTAGAGGCTATGTAGGTTAATAAACCAGCAAGCTTAAAATTTGAGAGAAAAGTGCCTACAGCAAGACAAAGATAGAGACAACATCTCTATTGCTTATTCAATTTGGAGATTAAGTAAATTAGGCAACTGTAGAAGAACCGAAAATGTTGTGACTATATGGTGGGCTGATAGTTATTGGCACAGCTAAGGATCAAACATAAACACATTCTATTTAAAATAAGACTATGCTACAACTGTGGTTTTCTTTGTTGTTTTTAGGTTTGGGAAATAGGATCTCACTAGTAGTCCTGGTTGGCCTTGAACTAACAGATCAATCAGCTGCTGTCTCCCAAGTATTGGAATTAAAGGCATGCACCACAATGCTCTGGCTTTGATATTCATTATTACTACATTTTTTAAATGTGCATGTGGCTTCTTGGTGTGGGTGACAAGAAATTGGAGCCAGAACTAGTAAAATAGGTTAGGAAAATCATGAGCACTGTTTACAAAGCAGTTCTCTCTTTGTGATATGATGTGTAAATACTAAGAGTTCTTAGAGATTTGTAAGATAAAAAGTAAATCATTTTAATGTACCATCTCTCCTATAATTTTATATTAGACAATCAGAAAAATAATAAAAGATGATGTAATTCACATTAGCAACATTAAAACAAATTTTAATAATGAAAGAGTGCTGGAGAATGATTTTTAGTAGGTGAAGAGGCTGACGTACAAATGAGAGGATTTGAGTTCATGTCCCCAGCAGTCACTCAAAAACTGCAGCAAGTTCTAGGTTCAGTGAGAGAGCCTGTCTGAAAAATAAGATGGAAAGCCCTGGAGGAGAGCACCTCACAGTCATTTTGGCTTCCATGTGTGTTCTCATGGTTGACTGTACCAGGCATGAGGCATGCAAAACAGACACACACACACACACACACACACACACACACACACACACACACACACATACATACACATACTCACAAATACACACACACACACACTCATATGCTCACATTCACACACACATACACACATACCCATACACACATACATATTCATACACATACACACACATACAAACACTCTTACACTTACACTCACATACAGGAACACACACATACACACACACACACATACACTTAAAAACAAATCTTAATATGAAATGGCAAGATTTATAGCAAGGAAAGCATAAAGCATTAATCAGCACTGTAGAAATGTTGTATATAAATGGAAAGAATTATCATATTACCAGATGAGAAAATCTGATCAGTAGCCAATGTGGACTTTCTGTAAATTTATAGCTTCAATACATTTTCACATGACGTAAAACTGTTTATGTAAAACAATGATGAAATCACTCTCAGGTTTTAAAAAGACATACATCTGTGACTTCTACTATTTGTAAAAAGTATATATAAAAATAAACCTTAGGGCAATAACTTTAAAAAAAAGTTTCCAAAGACAGAACAGCCATAAAAGAAAAGAAGGAAGGAAGGAAGGAAGGAAGGAAGGAAGGAAGGAAGGAAGGAAAAGGTTGATACCATCAAAAGGGTACATATAAATTCACAGTATTTTAAGTCCTTAAAAAAACTAATTATTTGAGTATTAGAATAAAAACATTGATGTACATTTAGAAAATACAATAATGTTAGATTTCTACATAATATAACAAAATTAATTCTAATTTAATTAAACTTGGTTAAATGTTCTCTTGTCAATCAACACAAAGAGCTGAATTCTTTAGTATGAAGTATGTAAAGTTCATATGCCATTATTAAAAGAAAAACAAATAGCAAGGATATTAATTAAAAGGTTATATTTTTATACAAATACTTTATTAAGAAAAAAAGTGGGGAGTAGCTGTAGCTAATTGGTTTCTTTTATATCCCATTGTCAAGGGTGAAAATTTTGAAGGGCGCTTAGAATTATATGGTAAGTGCCTTTAGAATATGTGTTCCTTGGCTGGTGAGCTGGATCATTTGGGTAAAGGGGCTTGCCATTATTCCTGTGGGTTTACTCAATGGGATCCACATGGAGAGATTTTAAAATATCATTTGACCTCTAACTGTGTATAGCACATTCATACACACACACTACCACCACATTAATAAAAATAACAATAAATAGAAACTCTAAAAAATGAATATGTGTTCTTGAGCCAGACATGGAGATACCCACTGATAACCTCAGCTCTTGGAAAATGGAAGCCAAAGTGTTTGAAGTTGAAGGTCATTCTGGACTAACTAGTGAGTTAGACGCTGCCTATGAAACCCTAACATGGAAAAACAATATTACATATCTCAAAGTGTCTATATTTTTTGATAATTAATTGTACTTCTCATGACTTTAAGAAATAATGAGAGATTTGTGTTATGATTATTAGGCAGAAATGTTCAGCATGACATAATATTTATAGTGGAAATTTGAAGCAACATTAATACCCATAACAGAAAATTTCTCATATAAATTTCAGTTTAGGTGCATCATATAAATTTTTTAAAACCTAAACTATCCCTATCATAGGAAAATAATATAAGGAGAGAGTATCATATAGGATACTTTTTTTGTATGCTATGAGTATGCTTTATGACCATTGGTTAATAAAGGGACTGTTTTGGCCTATGGAAAGTCACCTTGAGGGCAGGCAGGAAATCCAAGCAGAGATAAAGGAAAGGGGTAGAGTTCAAGAGATGCTGCAGGCTGCTGCTGAGAAAGTACGATGTGATGGAATACAGGTACAGTCACTGAGCCACATGTTCATATAATAGATTCATAAAAATGGGTTGAGTTCAGTTGTAAGAGCTAGTTGGTAATGAGTCTGAGCAATAGGCCAAACATTTTGTAATCAATATAAGCCTTTGTGTGATTATTTGACACTAAGCTGATAGGGGACTGCGGGTCCAAACCTTGGGGCTAGGATGAGGCAGAAACTTTGACTACAAGCGTATGCTATAAATAATGACTAGAGAAGACTTCTAGGTAATTTGTATATTAGATTTTGAGAAGGTGTTTAAAATTATCCCTCATTCCCTACTAGATCAAGTCTGGACTAGTATTCAAATTGTGTGTGTGTGTGTGTGTGTGTGTGTGTGTGTGTGTGTGTGTGTGTGTGTGTGTGTGTAGATCAGAGGTCCATTCAGTGTGTTCTCTGTCTTGTTATTTGAGACAGTCTCTCACTCTACCAGAAGAGCATCCATTGCCTAAAGCTTCTTTCCTTTATTTCCAGTGCTGGGTTATAGGATTATACTACCATGCCTGATTTTTATGTGAATGCTGGAGATCCAAACTAATTCCTTATGTTTGCGTGGCATGTTCTTACTAGCTAAGGCATCTTTCCAGGATATTTATATTGAGTTGTATTGGAAAGTAAAACAATGTTGCCTCTTTTTAAGGTCTTGTTTAACTGGGAATGACTCTTGCTTCTTTTGTTTCAGACTTACAATGGCCCTTTATGATGTATATATTTGTACAATTTTCTTCTCCCGAAAGTAAGAATGTGAGAGAAAGCAGTGTTTGAGTGTATAGAAGATTTAGTCACTGGGGTATGCGTTTTCTTCCATTTGTTTTAATCCTTTGACCCCATGTCACAAGTGTTCCTTGTACCTTCCTACATTATACCGCAGCAATAAAGGGCAAGATCCAGATTTGGATTTGGGAAGTAGAGAAAATAAACATTTTTGCTAGCTAAAAAGTTTTCCCGACATGAGAGTGCTGTCTTCTTGCTTGCCAGAATCATAGATCAGGTCTTGGGACCAAATAACGGCTAAAAGCACCATTATCTGTTATGACTCGCTCTCTCTGGGTACCAACTGCACGTGGAGACCTTTCACATCTGCTGGCTCTGAGACAGGGCGGGTGGAATTTAAGTATTGATCCAAATATCATCTTCATCTCAGCAGAACTTTTCTGTGTCTCATCTCTCCCCATCTCTCTGGGGTGATTTCATAAATGGACAATGGTTAGGCCACATATAAAAATAGAACTCGGATTCATGACCCAGGGAAAGAGTCTATGAAGACAAACCCTAGCATCTACCACAATCAAGTCCTAAAAGTCAGCACATAATCAATAACCATTTCCAGTTTTGAAGTAACTGGAGAAAGGAAATTTCACCCTCTTTCTAGAAAGTCCTCTTCCAGCGTCTCCCAGCCTGAGGATATCCAACAGAGGCTGCCGAGGGCCTTGGCTTTCTTTCTTATCATAAAATTTTTATTCTTCCTGAATGCTTTTGAGATCTGGTGCAAGGAAAGTCATGGTGGCTTAGTTCCTTTATTAAGTGGTATTTGTTTATCCTCATTTGAGTGGTTTTCATTTTCTCACATACTCTGTGTGTTTTTCTTTAGATATACAGGTGTATATAGAAAAGTATAGGCCATAAAATGCTCAAACCACCGTGTGTGTGTGTGTGTGTGTGTGTGTGTGTGTGTGTGTGTGTGTGTGTGTGTGTCTATATTCTGCTTTCATGGATAAACTTTTTAGTCATGGTGTTTTGTTGTTGCAATAGAAACCCTAACTAAGACAACCCTATACTAGACCACATGAAAATATGATATTCAGATAGTATTCATATATTCTATATACTATATAAAATTCTTTGAGATAAGCACCAGATTTGGTAAATCAAGAAAAGGGAGCTAAAGAATGCTATTGGTAGATATTAGGGAACAAAGAAGACAGAATAGCATGAGATGGAGAAAGAATGTAACCAGTTCTTTCCAGAGCAGGTTGAGTCTCAAACAATAGCAGGGTCACCAGCAGCTCACTTAATGCCCTCAGAAGTGTTCTTGGGAAGGGGAAAACATCAGTGGGCTATAAAAATCTAATGAATTATAGAGAGGTTTGTTTTATGATACAATTCCCTCCAGCTTAGAAACAATAGTTTTCTTAAGGAATGCTAGCATATTTTAATCAAAAACAATTTTAGTTTCTTTTGCCCAATAATTGTGATCTGGAGTGGCCTACACTAGTGGGAATGATGTGAAGTAAGCAGTCTTTTCTATATTGCTAATATTTTGCAACTGAAAGCAAGACGTAATTGTTATGCAAAATTATCCCAATTGCCAGTCTACCCTGAACTCAGCAGGTGACCCCTTCACTCTGCTCCTCTCTGCCTTGTGCATCATCAGCTTCAGTAGTGTACTGAGGGATTGCTCAAAAATGTTGACTGTCAAACGCGTCAACATGAACCAGGGTTAGAAAAACAGGATTAATGCAGCCTGCTTAATGAGTCTCCTCTGCTGAGTGACTCATTGGCGAGAAGGCAGACATCCAAGAGACTCCAGAATGTAACTGGAGCAGCAAGAACAGGTCCACTGGTGGCGTCTCTCTCCAAGCTGTCTGATGCCCTGCCTTGTGCGGCAGTCCCTGCACGCTGAAGCGTTAACCTTTGGCACTGGATAGGGTTCAGCCCTTCAGATGTGTCTTGATTATGAAAAATCTGCCAGCACTAATGGGGAACCTCTGACCCAGATGCCAGCCCAGCCTTCCAGCTCCTCAGCTGCTGTGAGTTTGATTGAAAAACGGGTCTCTGGTGTCAGGAACAAAGTAACTGGGAATTGGGCCACCTGTAACAGTTACACTTTTATGCAGACCATGAAGATTTTTCTTTTCTTTTTCTTTTGCTGTCAAAGGACTGATTTCTTATATTGTCTGAACACAAAACATACAAATCACCATTGTCAACCGCCTTTTAACCATCTCTTTCACTTAGGGGCCTACTGCATACCAATTCCTCCTAGTTACATGATCCTTTTGAGTGAGAGAGTCATAAGCACACATGTACACACACACGCACGCACACGTGCACTTGCACATACAGAAGTGAAAGAGACACACAAAGATCCCCATTCTTGCCTATATTGTTTTCTATTTAAGATGATGAGGAGAACCAATATTTCAACAACTCATAAATAATTTATGCAATTCATGTGTGATGTTATACAGGAAATTCAATGTATATCAGTTAATGGAATAAATAGACTAAGGTCTAGATGTTCAACTATTTTCCTTGGTGTAACGTAAATTCTTATCACACAATCTTATTGATATAAATGGACTATTGAATTTGTTCACTTAAAGTGGATAACTGACCATTCCGATCCAGAACATTTTATGCTTCTCTCCTCCCAAAAGAACCCTATAATACCGAAAAGACAATAACTATGCTGAGTCTCCTAATTCCCAGAAACTACTAACCATGCTTTTGTCTACTCTATTGTTATTAGTAAAGCAAAACAACATATAACCTGCTGTAGTTGGCTTTCTTCTTCATTTTAAGATGGTTTTGGGGGTTTATCCACACGATAACTGAATAGCTGTAAAATGGTCCATTTTTGTCTATCCCTTCATCAACTTATTGCCATGTAGATAGTTATTCCTTTTGACTACTTTGAATACGGCTTCTAAATCATATTTCACATGGCCATATATGTTATTGGCTTCATGGCTAGAAGTGATGAGGCAGGTTTGCCAAAACAAGAGACAAGAGGTAATCCATATTTCATCTTTATTTGTGTGTGTGGCTGTCAAAGTATTTTTCCAAAATGGTTTCCAGTTTTCTTTGTTTGTTTGTTTGTTTTCATGTGCTCATCACCATTTGTTATGGTTCCCCTTGGTGGAGGGAGGCATTCTAATAATATATCCAGGTGCTATTGTAAATGGGATGGTTTCTATAATTTCATTTTTAAGCCATTCGTTGCTCTGCTATAGAAGTAAAACTGAACTCATTTGTTGTCTTAAAGGTCTTTTTTGTGGACTGTGTAAGATTGGTACCTACGGGATCTCCAACACAATATGATGAGAAATGCAAAAGTAAATGTCTGTCTTAGTTTTTTTTTTTTCCTGTTGTGATAAAATATGACAAAAGCAACGTAAGGGAGAGTTTATTTTAGCATCTAGTTTGGGGTACAGTCAATTATGGCAGGGGTTGGAAGCAACTGGTTATGTTGAATTCACAGTCAAGAAGAAGAGAGCAATAAATGCCCTTGCTCAGTTTACTTTCCCCATTATATACAGTGAAACCCTGTTCCAAGGAGTATTGTCACCCTCTGGGAGCAATCATTCCAAGCTAAATTAGCCCAATCAAGGCAATCCCCAAGAGGCAGGACTGGGGTGATTCTAGATTCTCATCAAGTGGACTGTGGAGATTTACCACCCCCACTGAACTCAGGTTCTAATCTGTGTAGACAGCAACATCAGGAGGGCTGCAATTTTTAAGCTGATACTCGGTATAAACTTGTATCAGGAACCAACCTATAGAGATGATTTTGAAGAAAAGTGGGTTTTTTTTTGTTTGCTTTCTTTCTTTTGAAGAAGTGTAGTGTGGGTAATGCTGTAGAAATAAAATATCCACATTGGAAATAGAGGTTTAAAAGTTATTGTTGTAAAAATGGTAATTAAAGCCAGAAGATAAATTAGATCATTAAGGAACCATTCTTATTTATCACCCTTCCCCCATTTTCCCAACCCTAGTTCCCTTTTGCCTCTTTAAAATCAAAAACAAAATCAAAACATAACAAAAATCCCATTCTTCTAGTTATTGACATGTTTTGAGGAGCTGTTGACTTTCTTCAGCTTTTGAAAGATATGTGATACCTGAGTGCCTTTCCTTGCCAGATGAAAATCACTTGGCTTCCTACTTGGGCATTCTAATATGTAAAGATGTGGGGTGGTGCTTGCATGGTTTAGAAGGTTACTGGGGCAGAAGTCACTTCACATTCTTTGTAGTCCTCTGCCTGGAGCACTCGCCTGCATTCCCTAGTTCTTTCCAGCCACTAATCAAGTGTGCCAGATTTTTAGCTTCTGGTTTGCAATCTCAGATCCCATCAGTGTTGTCCCCTTGGAACAAGAGTTAATTAAAGCAAGATTAAAATGTTAATAATTTTGGGGGCAATATGGCAAAAGCTGGGAGTCTCTGGAGGCTGAATGAGATGTCTTTTCATGAAACTGAAAGCATTTGGGCAATGAAAAAGAATTCATCTAAATTGTCAAGCCAGTCTAATTTCAGAATCGAATATTTGCTTTGGAGAACAATTATGATCTTTCTCATTTGCAAGGAAGTTTATGATTTGCTGTAGCTCATTGAGTATGCAGGCTATTAAATTCATGAACACAGGACCAAATATGGCCCAGGGATTTGGGGGAGAATATAAATGGCATCTCTCTAAGTTGTTTCCACAGGTTCTGTTGTAGGTAGAAGGAATTTTTCATATCACTAATCATCAAGTAGGTACCATGCCTGAATGACTTAGAACCCCCAAAACATTTGTGATAAAACAATAAGAATACTGAACATTTTATGTTATATAGCTCTTTATCAGACCTTTAAATACCTGATTGTATCATTACAATAGTTTCCTTGCAGATACATATGAAGTGGAGTCAGCTGGTCTACCTGAAGAACCTCTTTTGGGTTCTGGTGGTCAGCATTACCTGTTCAATCATATCCTCCTTGAGACTTCCTAGACACTGTACATGGATGAACTTGAAGGAGATGGGGACTTTATTTTTCCCATTTTATATGCTATCACAATTTACATTCTGTAGTATTGCAGGATAGTTCTATGATGAACTTCCCATCAGTACAGTGCCTCAGTTTCTACTCACTGTTATGTCTAATGGATACCATATTCATATGATAGTACCAACCAATCTATCACTGACCTCTGGTTTGTGGCCCAGAACATATTGTTTGGAGTTGTGACTCTGAAAAGAATGGTCTAGATCATATTTTTCTTGTGCCTGGATGAGAAAGTATATTATCTATAAAGGCAGCAGTTAGTTAGAGGTTTGAAGAGCTGTCCTGCGCATTAGAGATTCTGATATGGACTACAGTTATTGTAGTCTGATATCCTGCAGGCATTTCCCTCTTTGAAATGTTTACCTCTGATTTGAAGCTGCATTTCTTCTGTCTGAAAAATAGGTGGTCCCATGTGTTGAAGGCTCTAATCTACTTCAGGGAAAAATCATTCTGCTAGGGAGATGGTGGCAGCTCCGCCATGTGAGCATGCAAAATTGAGTTAATATGTGTACAATACATTATCTTAAGCCTTGGGTTATCCTTGTGTTTCAGTGGCTTTTCTTGTTGCTGTGATATAAAACATTCTGACAAAAATGTCTTAAGAGATAAAAGATTTATTTTGGTTCATACTTTAAGATGCAGTCTATGCTAACTAATTTTGTCAACTTGACACAGACTTGAGTCATCTGAGAGAAGGGAACCCCAGCTGAGAAAATTCCTTTTTAAGATTGGAACGTAGACAAGCCCATAGAGCATTTTTTAAATTAGTGAAAGGAAGAAGGAGGGCCCAACCCACTGTATATGGTGCCATCCTTGGGATTGTGGTCTTGGGTCCTGTAAGAAAGCAAGCTGACCAAGCCAGTAAGTAGCAGCCATCCATGTATTCAGCATCAGCATCCTGCCTCCATGTTTCTGCCCTGTTTGAGTTCCTGTCCTGACTTCTTTCAGTAATGAACTATGCACATAGAAGCTAAAGCCATATCAACTCTTGGCTTCCCAACTTATTTTGTGTCACTGTGTTTCATCACAGCAATAGTGACCCCAACCAAGACATAGTTTCTCATGATGGAAAAGTCAAGGCATAGAAATTTAAAGCAACTGTACGTTGTTCTGATGGTCAGAAAGAAGAGAACAATAAAGTTTATGCTCAGCCCACTTTTTACACAGTCCAGCTCAAGAAAGGAGGAATGTCAACCTACAATGGGAATACTTTCTCACCTAAATTAATCAAACTAAGATAGCCATGCTATCTAGATCTCATCAAGTTGACAATTGAAATTATACATCTTACCTCCTTACTAGGACTGTCAGCATCATGATGATGATGCAGAGGCCTTTAAAGGTGACCTTTAATGTCTGAGTTTAACGTCTCCTTGCTCCTACAGGTCTAGTCTCTTCCTCATCTCTTGTCTGTGTTTCTGGAAGAATTCTGCAAGAGGAGCACGCATATATGTTTTAGATTATCATTGGTCTGAAGTTTCCTTAGGTTTGTTGACTTTGAACAGGAAGCTCTTAACCCCATTGATTTCTCTTCCTACACGGTTTTTCTTCTAGGATTTAGAACATAAAGCCCTTTCCCAAGTATCATTCATTGCTGATTTGGGACAAAGAACTAAGAATAGAAGTCTCATTCCCAGCCCCATGATGCTGTGCCATCCTGTGTGTCTTTCTTACATGCCTACATAGTGCCTGTTCTCTTGCAGACCACTGTTATTTAAAAAAAATATATTATTTATTTACTCATTTATGGAGGGGATGCAATAGGGCAATGTGGAGATCAGAGGATAACCTGCAGTTGATTTTCCCTTTCTACAGTATTTTCCAGGGATCACCCTCTGGTCATCAGGCTTGGCAATGTCTCCTCTCTGAACCATCCCACCAAGCCCCCTTCTTTTACTAATGACTGCTTTTGTGACTGGGCTTGAATGTGTCACCTGTTTCTGGGTCAGGAGAAACACACCTTCCTACTTTTGTTCCCCACGAATGAGGTGCAACCTGCATCCCTTACCTGCTCTGTCATTTCAGGATATAACACTGACTTCTGTTCTCTTGGAAAACAACATAACCCTGAAATAATTTGATGGGGCCATTGATACATTGGTCCCTGTTTTGAATATATTACCTGTCCCTGCAATTCTCCTTGAAGCATGGTTCAAAAGACAAGCCATATCTCACCAAGATACAGGAAACTATTTGCATCTGCCCTCTTGGGCCATGATCACCAGACCTCTATAAGCCTCATCTTTTCTAGGCTGTGTTCTTAAAGCCCAGCACCTACTTTTTTCTTTCTTGAACTGACTTCAATACCATTTACTTGCACTGGTGTGATCCGGCTCAAAATTTAGTGAAAATATCTAGAGAACCACTTTGAAGTAGACTGTTTAGAGTCTTAGATAACTCGAGGGTGGGAGGGAGTTGCATTTGAGAGGAAGACTTTACAGATGGACAGCTTCGCAATTCATGGGCATGAGATGTGAAACCCATGAGTAACTGCCTCATGTTCACCTGCCTTTGTTCTCCTGCCTCTCTAAAGTTCCTGACATACTTTAAAATATACAGATAGGAGTTGAATTTTATCCCCCTCCATTATGAGGTTTGAGAAGGCAAACCTGTTGCTAGCTAGCACACAATGTTATATTCCCAGTGAGTATTCTGAGCTCATTGAAAAGCAAAAGCTACATCAAGTTATGGTGGAGAGCACACTGAAAGGCTTAGAGGTCAAACTGGGTCATCTAATGAGCATCTGCAAGACATCATGCATTTTGAGTATGCCTAGGATGATGTTCCAAAGATCTTCCGGTTGCTTCGGCATCACCACTTTGTGATGTGAAACAAGCCCTCTTGATTATATTCAATGGGAGTTTGAATATACATTGTTTTCCGTATATGAATAGGCCTTGTTCTCCGTCTGCCATGACAGACAATGTACTTCCTAGGCAGACAATCGCTTGTGATGAAGGGTGTTTGTCAAAGAGAAAGTTAGGACTCAGGAGAATTAAAAATAGTCTTCCCCATGCAGATTTTTCTCTGGGAAGGAACTGTGATATGCCTTTTGTATATGAGGCTTGGGAAGAGGTCTAGCCTTCTCAGGGTGGGAAAAACCAATCCTGCATGTTAAGTAGGAAAATTCATTCACAAATTACTTCATAAAAAATTTTAACCTCTATAGCTTGGAGAGATATTTACTTTACATATATCAATATTAATACCATAGTGACATCATGAAACTGTTACACTGGTTAGAGAAGAAAATAGAAGACCAATCTTTTTTGTATATGGAGTTTTTAGGGCAACTGAAAAATCTTCATCTTCTTTCTGTCTGTTAACTAGTTTAAATTGTCAACTTGACAAATTGTAGAATTGCCTTGGAAAAGCATCTTGATGTTAGCTTGTCTCCATCTGGTTGGCTTATGAGCACGTCTGTAGGATACTGTCTTGATTGCCTTAATTGGGGTGGAAAGACATACACAATGTGGTGTACCATTCCCTGGACCTGCATCTTGGACTATCAGAGTAGGAAAGTGGACCAAACCCTAGGTGTTTGTGCATTGTTTTCTCTCTGTTCTTGACTGTGCATATGACTGCCAGCTTGACTTCCTGCCGTGACTTCCCATAGTCATGGAGTGTGATCCAGAACAAACCGGTTCTCCCTTAATGTTGCTCTTGTCAGGGTGTTGTATTATAGTGACAGAAATGGAACTAAGATGCTTGGCTACAATATAGTTCTAGAGGTCTTGCACCTCTATGTGATAATTGTGAACACTGTACAGGGGTGTATGCTTCAGGTACTTGAAAGGAGCAGGAATCTATTTTCTATTTTTATTCCAAGTTGTTCTGTGACACTACCTAATTTTTGGTCAATCATTTTCCCTAGAGTTGTTATAAGGATAAAGATATCAAAGCACTCCCTATGGAAACTTCACATTCTTGTTCTAAGAACAGTAATTTTAGAACACATTAATTTCCAAGAGAAATTTCGATAAATCTCCTGTGTATTCCATAATAGCTTTCATGTTGAATTTTATTCTCAGTGTTGTGTCTAATCCTACAAATTTCAAGTATTTTCTATTTCTAATCAAGTTGGCTTTGGAAAAAGGCTTGCTGCCAAATGGAATGTGGGGATAACATCGAATTTCTTCTGTTATCATCCTTAGGCTGATAAAGGAGATTTGCACTCTCTACAGTTCCTTTGGTTAAACTCTTTGTCCATCCACCCCTACTCTGTGTTTCTTTCTTAAATCCAGCCTTTGATTCCTGACAAACAGTTCTTTCAAATGCAAGGTTAATCCATTTTCAGTGGCCTTTGATATGAGCACATCTAAGTGGCTTTAGAAATGTATTTCTACTTATTCCTTTCTATTCACCTCAGGTCAGGGTAATTTGCCTTGGAGTCCTGGGTTCCAGTGAGAGTGCTGGAGACTCTGGAATGACTTGGGGACTTAAGGAGTCTGCAAAGCTAGATACCTTTCTGGTCTTTCCTGTAGATTTTTTAAAAAAATAGTAGTAATCTGAGTATTCATGTACTATTTTTTGAAATTTATGCTGGTTAATTTGTGGTTTTGAAAACTCAAATTATCTTTTAACTACTTGGACAATTTGTAAACTTGTTTAGAATAGAATGTATAATTTAATATATTAAGATACAGAGACAATGTGTTCCATTTACAACATGTTAAAGCTATCTTGTTCTCCTGAGATGTTTATATCTATGTTTTAAAACACTGTGTGAGAATTTCATTGCATGCATACTGTGTGTTTTGCTCTTGTACATCCCCATTTTCATATGTTTTATAGAGTAATATTCAATTGACTTAAAAGATGTTGCCAGTTTGAGCAATTGACAATAGATCCTGGATGTGCGGTGGCCTTTATATTGAAGGCAGAGAATTTATATTCTGCTCTGAGGTCTTTCAGAGATTTTCTATAGGAGACCTAGGTCATTTGTTGATTTTCCATCACCCTCATACGATATTCAGTACTCAGTCCTTCTATTATTTGTTTCTCTTTAAAATCTGGATTCATGGTAACTTGTGGGGCATGTCAGCTACTGATCAAATCACCAGCATTTCTTACATAATAACTATACATTCTATTGGTAGCTCTACTTTTTCCCTGGCCACTCAGATTGCCCCTGAGTAGAAGAAATAGAGTAAGATTAATGCTTTTGAAAGTGTAGCTTGATTACAGACTGTGGCCATTCATTGTACTCACGAGTGTTGACTGTGCTCGCTGTGGGAATCCACTAAGGAAATGGAGGTGCAGAGCACAATGAGAGGTAAAGTGATAAGCAGGTGCAAGTCTTTTTCATTAACTTGTAGGAATAATACACGTTCATTATCTGAAAACATGAAAACTAGCTGGTGGAGTGTGTATGGTAGACAGCATAAAGGTATTGACATTCATCATACAGCAGATTAGGATGAAGGAGGCCATTTCGGATGTAAGGGATGTCTCCAGATAGGAAACAGTAGGGGAGATTTCAAGATGGGAAAGAAGTTATGGAAGTGTTATTTATGCTGGATACTATACTTGGGGTTTTCTATATGTGCATATACACACATGGTTTATGTATATGTGCATGCATTCAGTCTTGTTAGCTTTAAGAGACGAAGAATAATGACTCTGACTGGGTGTCAAAGCATTTGGGAAATTTAGGAGACATGAGCCTTGAGAGTTCTAGTCTGGCCTAAGCCCAGGCTATGTGCTACATCGTTTGATATGTGTGTGTGTGTGTGTGTGTGTGTGTGTGAGAGAGAGAGAGAGAGAGAGAGAGAGAGAGAGAGAGAGAGAGAGAGAGACAGAGAGAGAGAGAGAGAGAGAGACAGAGAGACAGAGAGAGAGACAGAGAGAGAGAGATAGATATGGAGACAAAGAGACAGAGGAACAAGAGTTGAGCATCATAATTTCAGTGACATGAATCATGGATACACAACAAAATCATCACAGAGTTGATATTCACATCTATAACCAACTTCTGGATGCCCAAGAAAGTAATTTTTAAATATTAGTCAGGAAGGAAGATTTGTCAGTCATATAAAGTAAGTCTAGCATAATGCGTAAGCAATGAAAGATGGGCCCTCATGGACCAGGAAGTCCGTATCATGTGCTGGTGACTGTTTGATGCTCAAGGATAGAACCAGAACCAGAAAGAACAGTACATGAATGTCTTCCTGCTTCTTCTGCATTTCCCTCTGTTATCAATCTGTGGATTTAACACGGGGGTGGAGGGGGCGTGTAATTAGATGGCTGAATAAGAAATTCTCGGAGGAGACTGTCACTGCATCTAAGGCTGTAGCTTGAAGTCTGCAGGCAGAGAAATAGGAAGGGTATGTCTCAAGCAGGCTGCAATCAGGTACACACCGCTGACACTCTGGAAGGCATAAGTCACTCTTCACAATGATGTAATGAAACCTGGGTCTGTTTCTATTGCCTCTGCCTTTTATGGGAAAGGCACCATTCTCTAGATGGAACCTTTATAGCAGATATAAAAACATATATGTGCTCTAGATTCTGTTTTACACCAGAGACACAAATCAGCACACCATCACCATATGTGCATACTTCAAAGGGCATTTCCCTTCCATCCTGGCTCCAGAATCCCCTCAGTATCTCTCTTTGAACTTATCCTGTTCAGCTACATGTAACAAAGAGGACTTGGGGAATGGGTGCTCAGCCTACCCCACTTAATATATATCTGGAAGCCTTCACCTGTTTGAAAATGTTTCTTAAACAGAGGAGTTTTCATTCTGCCAATGTCTGCATGTGCCGTTATAGGAACAGATACCACAGCACAGAAGTAAGCTAGTCTGAGGGGGAATCATTCAGTTTAAGGAGTGTAGATAATTAATCTTAGTAGTTTCAGGGCAGAAAAAATCAGAGTCATCATTTGCACAAATGAAGACATTGCAATCTAGGGAGAGGCAGTTTTCAATTACCATTCTAATCACAGCCAGAATAAAGCAGGAATTATGTGCCTTCTGCCATTTGATTTGCCTGACAGGCTAAGACCCTGGCTCCTGGGTACCTTCCTACTTAACTTTGCCCCTAGAAAAGTGATCAGAATGATTTTTTGATGATTTCTGTGCATGCTTCTGGGTTAGAAACATAGATTTAAACCTTTATCTCAAGTCATTTCATTCCTGAGAAGACATTGTTCATGACATTTCCCAAATACTAGTATATAAAGAACTATAATAGCATGTTAGATGGAGAGAGAGAATAAAAGCAAGAAATCAGGTGATCTAGCCCAGGTACCCCATGGCAGTCTGTGTGTACCAAGCTAACCATTAGATAGAGTATGCTAAGTGGTGGAAATGCCATCAAGGCTCTTTAGCCTTTACCGAGTCCAGTTTGGAACGTATACTAAAGCCACTTAGGTATCTTTGAGTCTCATGGAATTGCCATGGCTTTTATTCAAATTAATCAACTCATTTACAATCATCATAGAGCAGTTACTAGGCTTGTATCAATATTGTTGGGGCTAAAATGATAGTGATATTATTATGGACAATTAATAGAAAAGTGTGGATGGAAGAAATAAAGCACACTATAATGAAAAAAATAAGTGCTTTTATTAGGACACTAGCAAAGCACTTTGGTACCAGGGTGGAAGATGCCTTGCAGTTGATGGAGGCATGGAGACACTATCTGAACTAGGTCTCAAAGGCTGGATGAGATCATTGAGGGGTGTAAAACACTTTCCCCATTGTTTAATCTGAGTTTGGTGTAAGAGGCCAGGTGAAGATAAAAGATAAGAAATTTTAAAGGGGCACTTAACTCGATTTGTCAATTTATCCTTTCGTTACAATGATTGGGACTTAAAGTGTTTACAATTAAAGTTAATGAACGTTTTATTACTCATGTCCCATCATAGCAAATTAAACTCTTGATTTCCTTCTCAAAGTGAGAAAAGGCCCCGGGCAACCTCTCCCGGAAGCCAGTGCTTCCCAGGGACAGGCTCTGCAGAATATGTCGTGAGTATGAAATTTGGAGTAGGTATCATGAAGGAAGAAGTCTTCTGAGAAGTTTACAAAGACTGTGTGTAGACTAATTGCTCTATAAGACTAAGAACGAGAAATAAGAAGAGGGCTGATGACCAGTCTGGAAATGGCCCGAGGATCCTGTAATTGCTGGACTCATCTTCCAGTAATGTGCTGGGAGAGAAGAAGAGAACCAAAGCTCTTGCCATTTCTTCTGCCCCCCCAACTCCCCCCTTCCCCCCTCCCCCCGTGTATGTGAAGGATACTCAGTATTTTTTATTGGGTTTCAAGGGGGAGTTTCAGTAATATTCTATAGTATAGCATCCCAGAATGGAGTAATGCTGAGGAGAATTGAGAACCCCTCTTTTTTCCTGGAGAAGTATGTCTGTCTTGGCTGGGAGCCTTCATCCAGTGTTTCAGTTTCAACATGGTTGTGTTTCCTGGATTGGTAGATATGGACTTCAGCATCACCATATATGAAGTAAAGCATGTGTTACATTCCTACAGACCCTTCAGCACTAACTCCAAATAGAAGACCATATTCACACATCCATATAACCTTTCATTTAAAAATATGGCCACAGTTAAAAAATAGCACCCTATTGAGTTTTCTCAAAGGGTCTTCTAGCTCTCACACTTCACGATCACATTTATCACAAATCAATTTTAGAGACTCCTAAGGCCACCTTGGTAGTAAGAAGTTTTTGGCCTGTCTGGCTTGTGGTCCAGACCTGTAGACCCGCAGTCTCACAGAAACACACCTGCACCACCATGCCATCTGCTGGATTTATTCTGTAGAATATTGACAAGGTTCTCTCTATATTCACAACTCCATGTGTCCTCTGTGAATAGATACTGACATCCTTCCTTGATGCTACTCCTCTGTTTGTTAACAATGAAGGCTGCACATAAGTAAGTTGAAAAAGGGTCCATAGCAGTTCAGTACATAGGACATCTGTCTCAGCAGTGGTATCAAGGAAAGTGTATGTGATGCACGCCAAGATGACCATCTATACCTATACATCTATGTTCAAAGAAGTTCAACTCAGTATCTACTTTGACCCACATCTGCGATCTAGCTTCCTCTTCTGGATATTTCTATCCTGTACTCGACAGTAACTTTCTGGTTAGAGTGAGTGGCAAATTCAGTCTTATTTATATTATCTCCACCCTTTCACTCACATATCTACCTAATCCATAGATCAGGACGAGTCTCCATTGTCTGCTTGCTTTCTTCCGTTTTTTGCTTTATCATTCCACTCTCTACTTCTGACCCTCATTGTGAATACATAGTAGGTCTCCATGTTTGATCTCCCTTTTGTCGTTCTCAGCATGTGATTGGGGCCCAGATTTCTGAAAAATCATGTCAAGTGTCAGTAATCTGAGTTGTCCCCTCCGATCTCTGCATTGAAGTCATATCCATCATATGTAGACCTCCTGCCTTTCTTTTACCATCCCTTAGATAATCTTTCCTCCAGTGGGCTCCATCTGATCCTTTTGAACACAATCATCTCACTGTCACCACGCTGACATACTCCCCAAATCCTATGATCAAACGTCTCCCTACATCTCCATCCCATTATGGAGTTCACTGGGCACTATCATGTTCTACTCGGTAGTGTTATTTTTATTTAATTTTGGTTTTGTCGTTACCTTACTATGACATCTGAGCAGGCTTGTGTGGAGGTTAGGGACCTGAAATGGGATTTTTATTGAATTTATTTCAGGATGAAAAAACAAAGAACATAGGTGTTCTACCTCTGGAAACGTAAAGTTCCTAATGTGTACAAATATATGTTTGTATATACACACACACATATATAAATTTGAATAAGTATTTTAACTATATTTGTACCTGTATGAAATGATCAGAAAGACACTGGAAATGTCATAATTCATGCAGTACCTTTGCTGAGACAGACTATTACATTAACCGATGATACATACCTCCAACTATGCTGTATGTTCATCTCTGTAAGTGCATTTTCTTAGAAAGTTGAAATCTGTCACAGAACAGAATCACATCCTGGCATCCTCCTAGGACCTATCATTTTGAGTTTCTTTTTAATTAGAGCACAGGAGTTGCGGCTGAAATGTTTTGTGTGTTTTTGCAGAATTCACACTTTGCACACATAATTTATGTTTTCCTTGGTAACTGGTAGAATCATTTGAAGGGTCAGCCTAGGAGAGCATAATCAGTGGGAACAACTTTTCTAAACCTCTCTTCCTTGTGTCATTAATCAAAAGAAACACACGTAGTAACCCAGCCTGTCAGATTCACTCACAAAAGTTGCAATTTATCTCCAAACCATTCCTGCTCTTTGAACCCGCTAGCTGATTGGGTAATGAGTAATTACACACCTTCAGTCATTGCTCTGACTTAGAATTTTTTCAACTTCCATTTTCTGTCCACAAACGGCTAAACCACATGTGTGTTGGCTTGAGTACACAATGAATCAGAATTAATGAAATGTCATATCCATTGAAGCAAACTCAGAAAATTGCATGCAAATATGGATAAGAGGCCTCTTGGTTCTAACTTTGCAACTATAAGCAAAACTTGTAGGTCATCCCTAATGGGACTTCCTTCTATTGTCATCATTCTGCAGGTGGCAGGTCCTAAGAGGTACCTAAAGCCTCTACGAAAAATACCCAAAAAAGAGTGTGTGCTACGAGGGTTGGTTTTAATTGCCAACTTGACACAACCTAGAATCACTCGAGAAAGGAATCTTACTAAAAAGTTATCTAGACCAAGATGATCTGTAGACATGTCTGTGGGATATTGTCTTTTTTTTTTTTTTTTTTTTTTTTTTTTTTGGTCAGCAACCAGGTTTTTGTTTTAAACCAGATATAATAAACAATAAGCAAAACCAATGCAGAAACTGGTGATTTGGCATTAGAAGTGGATTTTGGGGTAGCAAACTATACCTTTTTTATCAACTTTGATGCATGACATAGTGGGTTTTGATCACGTCTACGCATGATGCCCTTTCCTCCAATCTCTCTGTTTTCTTACGAGGTTCCCTTCTAAATGGTGTGCGTTCTTGTTCGTTTGTTCCTTAATCCACCAAGTCCTCTTAGCTCTGGCTGTATGTGCAAAGGTGTAGGAGCATATAGAGTGTGGAGAGCCTCTCAGGGGCTGTGTCCTTGAAATAAATGGACTCTCTTGCCCCAGCATCTATCAACTGCCATCAGTTTCTCAACTGTGTATGGGACTTCATGAACCACTTGCCCATCCATTCTGGGATTTTACCTGGCTTGGTCTTTTATAGGTCTTGTGTATGCTGTCAGAGCTACTCTGAATATATGTGTGCAATGGCCCTATCATGTCTGAAAAATACTGTTTTTTTAAATTTTGTTTTATTTTTCAGACATCTACTATCTGTGTCCCTTATAATCTTTTCATTTTCTCTCCATAATGATCCCTGGGCTTTATGAGGATGGGTGTGATGAAGATGTTCCATGTAGAGTTGAGTCTGTCACTGCCCTCTTACTCTGCACATTGACCTTGGTTAGAGAGATTTATGTGGGAAGACCCAGCTTCCTGTAGGTGATACCATTGCCTGGGTTCAGGTTCTGGACAGTCTGAGAGTGGAGAAAGTGAACTATACAATAAGCATGCATGTATTTATTTTCTCTCTCCTCTTGACTCTGGAGAGGATCAGATGCTTACAGGTTCCTGCAGTGATGGACTATAACTTGGAATTTTGAGGCAAATAAACACATTCTCATTTTAAGTTGCTTGTGACAGGGTATTTTATCATAGCCACAGGAAATGAAACCAAGACACCTGCCTATTAAGAGCAGCTGTGGTTCTGAAATTCATACATCTTTACCTACACTGCAGGAGACCTTTCCTCTCTGTGAAGAGTTGTAACATAGTAGGGAGCCAATGACATTGGCTCTGTCATTGCCTGCTGCTGTCATGTTGAAGCCAAAGATGGGTTGACAAGCTGGCAACAGGATTTAGTAGTTTGGGTTTCTAGAGTCCACATGATCTGTTTCTAATGCCAAACACTTTTAAACTTGCAGGGCAAATATTGACTCTGCTGCTTCTTTGGCACATTGGTCTAAATTTGTATGCACTTTTCAATCTAAAGTAATAATGGGACAATGTGCCTGCATACATTAGAGGACAGCAATGTGTTCTTCTCTTTCCAGGTAATAATCAGTATGATAATGTCAATAGCCTGCAGACTGTCCTGTGGCTCATAGTTGACTTCAAACCTAACCATGTGTTATCACAGACCTGGGCAGATTGATGAATGAGTGGTAACACTTTAGTTCTGCAGATTTTGAAAAATCACCCAATCACGTAACTGTAGTGAACCATATGTCACCTTTCTATGGACCAGCAGCCTCTGGATTCCTGGTTTGGGCTGTGTTCAGGAGACTAGACCATCGGTGCTATGCCTTAGCAGCCAGTAAGTGCTTGATTTTGGAAGGCTCCCAAGAACATCATTAGCTAGAGGCCCTTCTTCTTTTGTTAATATGTATAATATATCTGTTGCTGTAAAATGTCAAAAACACTGAATTTTCTCTTTTTAAAGTGATGAATAGTTGCTCTGTGTGTGTGTGTGTGTGTGTGTGTGTGTGTGTGTGTGTGTGTGCGTGCATGTGTGTGTGTATGTGAGTGTGTGTATGTGTGTGCTAATAAATTTGTTAAATGAGAATCGGAGCTATTTGACCAGATGTTTAGGTTACATAGAACGATGATGAAAGATGATATTTCACTTCTAAATGCTGTAGAGCCTGCTGAAATTTAAAAATATACGAGCAAAATTATTCACAGATTCTCAGGGCATTGTAGAAAGCCATATAGGAGACCAGTTTAGCAGTCAAGCAGGCAGGCACAGATCATCCAATGGGCTAGCCTCCTAGGATAAGCCTGGGTATTGGTTATTCCATGTTTATATGTACTGGTGACTTAGCTTCCTTCTCAGGCTCTAAACCTACAAAATGGTATCGGATTTGGAAAAAAGGGGCTGTTCAGGTATAAACCGGATCCATCTAGCTTTCTGGATAGGCAAGAACCCTGGAACAGGAACTAAACACCCTGGTATGAAGGAGTGATACCACCTGGACCCAATTCTTCCACGCCTCCGGCCTCTCAAAGGACTGTTTCAACAATTGAATGTAGAGAAGAATGGGTTGGATGATCTTTGAAAATCTTCCTAGCTTGCAATTTGGTTCCATCAAGCTCTGAAAACAGTTGAGTTTTCTCTTGTCCTTCCTGCCAGGAGCCAACGTATCTCTCGTTCGTATTGCCTTGGTTCTGTGGCCTTCTCTCTGCCCTTCCTCCTGAGGCTTCTTGACATCTCACAGCTGCTGTTCTCTGTTCTGGTCACACCAGGATGGAGCAGCCGGCAGGAGCCAGAGAGCAATCAGTACCTGATAAAGACAAATCTGTGCCCACAACCAGAACAGATGTTTCACCTATTAGGAAAGAAGCTCTCTGTTGCTGAAGTAGTTCAGTTTTCATAGGGATTCTGGATTTTGTTAGAAAGTGATTTTTTTTCTTCCTTTCTTCTTTCTTTCCTTCCTGTCTTTTTAAATTTTTCTAAGAATTTGATGTATAAGACTTGTATCTATATTATTTCCACCTGACCCTCTTCCTTTCTAACCCCTCCCATGCCCCCAACTCTCTTTCAAATTCATGACCTTTTAAAAATTATTATGTATATGAATACATTAACGTATATATGAATATATAAATACAATCTGTGAGTTATTGTATACAACCTGTAGTGTTAATCGTATGTATATGCATTTAGGACTGACCACTTGGGATTGGGTAACTTATAAGGGGAGGTCAATCCCTGAAGAAAACTGCTTCATCCTCTCCTACAGTCATTAACGGTCTATAGCTATCCATCTTAGGGAAGGGCGTTGAGATTTCATAGGTGCAGCTTCCCTGTCATATAAAGAATGCACTATCTTAAAGCAAACATCTTGGTCCTCTGGCTTTTAACATCTTTCCATCTTCTTTTCTGTGATGTTCTCCCAGCCTTAAGTGTAGGGCTTTGTGTAATTTACTAGGGCAATGTGAGGGGTTAGGTCATTTGCTCTAGAGAATGCAGTCATAATATACTTCAGCATGATTCTACTCACAGATTTATAAGATTCCAGAGTCTTGATGTAGATGGTCAGAGACTGCAAGACCCTTCATGATACCCAGTGCAGGATTCCTGCTTAATCTCTTCACTCAGAGTGCTATACCTAGAAAAGCACCCTTGCCTTTACATAAGAGTATGTTAGGGACATACAGCAATATACCATTACCTGCTGACCTGCTGAATCAGAATACATACTTTAATTAGACATACAGGGTACTATTTGCATGTACATAAATATCCCTCTACAGCATCCCTGGCCAATGAATAACCATTTAGACATGGGATGCCATCTGCTGCATTTCAAGGTGTTCTTTCTGAAGATATTTCTAAGCACCACAATGTGCTTTATTATAATGATGACACTGAGGGATATTTATCTGTATCCCTGGGGAAGATTTATTCACCTTTGTGTGTGTGACTTTTAAATGCTCTACAAGTATGTATTGCCTTGATTGATCATCACAGCTGGGTAAAACATGCACATTTGTTTTAACTAAACAGAATTGCAACATAAAATCTACAAGGAGATAGCTTTATTTTTTTCACTTTGTACATCAGAGAGATGAGGCAGAAAGGATTGGGTAACTTTCTCAAAGTCACATGGTTGGGAAGTGAATTATGAACTCAAATTTTAGGAGCTTGCTATACAACTATACATTATATATAGTATTATGTTTATTGTATGTACAATGTATATGTGTATTGTGTACATATATGTGTATATTCTACTTTTCTCCATGATAATTATTAAATTGTTGTGCATGTGTATGTACTTATGTATGTAAGATTTTATGTGTGAGCGTACACATGTGTGCAGATGTCTATTCATATGTGCCTATGTCTGTGAAGGGCAGAGGCCAACCTTTGGTATGATTTCCAGGAATGCAATCACACCATTTTTCAGACAGGGTCTCTTCTAGGCCTAAGTCTTACCATTTCAGATAGATTCATTGAACAGCAGCAAGTATCAGGTCCTGGGATTACAAGGGCTTCTCACCTTGCCTGACATTTTTTACCAGGATGCTATGGATTGAATTCAGGCCTTCACACTTACAAGGAAAGTAGTCTACTGAACAATCTAACTTCCTGTTCTAAAGCATCTCTCATGATCATTATCTTTATTATGTTCAACATAGGACTTTGTTAGATTGCTTTACACTATCATCAGGCTGGAATTTATGACTAAAGTGTGGCCTTCAGTATGCATTCCAAACCTCAAATATGTATTTTCAATCTGGGAGATTTGTAAGGTTATCTTCAATTTGTGTTGAATAACAAAGGCCAAGAACCTAATAAATCCTTAAACGTAGTTATAAGGCTGCTTGACATTGAACTCAATCCCTCAGCGCCCCCTCCCTGGAGATTGCTGTTAAACCAAGTCTTTGAAAAATCTCTATTTGTGGAGACGATTCCTGAACCGAGAAGCAAGACTCTGAGGCTTCTGGCCACACAGAGTTCAAGTGATAGCCAGCACCATCTTCTAGGATGGTGAGAACCCTTGGCATCAGTGCTGTTTTCCAAGCCAACGCTGAGTAGGGTGAAACTCACTCTCTGTCTTTGCTAAATTTCATCTTGTTAGTTGTACCTCATTATTCATCCTGTCCAATCTTTCAGATTCTTGGTTCTATCACTCAGCATATTTGCTAGCTAGCCCACCCTTGTGTCATCTGAAAATTTGATCAACACACCTTCTCTCTTTATTATGCAATTTACAGCTGAATGTGCTGAGTGGGCCAAAGTTGAAGGAAGCCCCTGAGATAAGACAAGCTCCCAGAGACCTCCCCTGTAGGCTGACTTTAGTTCATTAATCTGTACCTTTGGACAAGGCATTCAATCACTGTTCTATTTCAGAATTCTTTACAGAGCCTATATTTCTCCATTTCCTTAAGGAGAGTGATAGGTAACACCCTGCTCAAACTGTCAGCACCCTCCAGTTAGATGACCTTGAATTGCTGTGATGAAGGCAGTATTGTTTAGTTGAAGGAATCTGGAATCAGTATTAGAAATGAGCCATGTAGGAGCATTAGATATGTCACTTACATCTACTATGTCCTTTATTTAGAGTGAGTCAAGGAAGCAGAAATGCTAGCTAAGGTACCATATATAAGTCATTCAATAAAGGGAACTGAATGTGCACAACTGAGCTGACTAAATACTACGAGTAGCTATATCTTAATATTGTATGATAGATAGTCAGGAAGAACTAATTATAAAGAGAGCAAGAATAATGAGAATCCAAGGCTGGTCTATTCATTTCAAGGCTTCAGTTTAAATGACGTAATCGATCTGTAGGAGAGCCTGACAAACATGTGTCAACTGTGTGGCTATACATAGCATTAGAACCCATCTCTTGCACTCCTCAAAGCATATTGTGTTCCATGAAGAAAGTGATTCTTCTTTGGGAATTGGGTCTTGTAGAACAAAAGATGCAATATTCTAAGTAAATAAAAACTTTCCATTGCCTGTTAACCAGGAGGAGTGACTACAGGAAAGCGAACATCCATCTTCAAAGTTACTGCTTATAGGACCTAAAAATTTTGGTCTTATGATATAGATAGATCTTTGGGGAGCTACTGGATTATCTCAAACACAGTGAGGTAGTGACTTCAATTACAGTTGCTTATCAGTTGTAATTTTACTGCTAAGACAAAGCAAGTTACTTCCTGGTACCTAGAATGTAGCTATCACTCTAGCTTATGCTTTTTTGAAAAAAAAAAATTCTTTTCAAGACAGAGTTTCTTTGTATAACCTTGGCTGTCCTGGAACTCACTATGTAGACCAGACTGGACTTGAACTCACAGAGATCCGCCTGTCTCTGCCTCTGGGATTAAAGGCATGTACCAAGTGGCCCATCTGCAGATGCTATTTTTAAATGTGTCATATAGTGCAGATTATAAACTGTTTGACTTCCACCTCTCAGGACCATTATTGTACCTTCACAGTTTTAGCCCAGGGAGAGTCAACTCTGCAGTCATCTGTTACAGTGTAACGTTGTGTAGACCTCTCTGGTTTTTAGTACTAAAGATAACTAACTTACTGTTTGAGACTTTTTAGTTGGAGGTAGCAATGATGTGTTTGAGAAGAAAATTGTGTGTATGTGGGGAATAAATTCACTTGTTTTACTATTAGAGTCAAATAGTAACTCACCTAAGTGCTTGGAGTGTGTGTGCCTAGCTCATATGTTTCTAATTTTTATAGGAAGGTGATGTCTGGTTTCCACATTTTATACACTATAGCTCAGCCACACAGCCCTGATCAAGAGGAATGCCAGTTGTATAGAAGTAGGAGGACCTGGGGTCCGTATTAGAAATACACCAACTTCCATATTGCTGCTTCCATCTGCAGGTTTCCTTGGGCACATCAGTTTCTTCAGTTTGAAGAAGGAAATGACAAAAAAAAAAGTCCAACTCGCTTATGATGAGAGTTATATATAATGACCCTACATTAAAGTATTCACATTTCAGAAGTTTGATTGGTATGCGGATACTTTATGAATGTGAGTGTGTTTATTCTGCAAGTAATTTTGTTGCTTATTAGCAAATGGGCACCAAGGTTCTAAGTGCTCTAACATGCCCAGGCACGCTGCTGGATGATGAGGGAGATAGGATTGGAATGCTAGATGTTTTGATGGTAAGTCAGTGTGTTTTTTTCCTCTGGTACCTCTCTACTCTGCCATGCTGCTGTGCACACTCTAAAACACCTGCAGGGAAGAGCTACATGTCTGAGCTCTTACTCTACTTGAGAAGAACATCCCTGTTCCCCTCTTCTCCATTTGCCTAGAAATAATTGTTCATGCCATCTGTGAATTCTGCCTTGAATGCCTGGGATAAATCACATTTTGTTTTCCTTTGGAATTCCATTTTCTCAGTTGTAAAATTTTCCTTCTGACTATTTATACTTTACAAAGTTCTTTTATAACTTTTGTCATTTAACAATCTTTGGAATGGAAGCCCTATTCCCACTGCAAACCAGAAGCCCTGCAGCTTAATGACATGTGGATTCAGGTCACCGACATAGCCTTTTCTCTAGCCCCGGGGCTTTTGTTTAGTCCTCCACATATGATTGTGAAAGCTCTAAGTTTCTGGTAACTATGAAGCCAACATTTTCCTTCTGTCTTTATGGCAGGAAGATTATTCCAGAAATCTGTATCTGTGGGAGACTTTCACAACATTATTAGAGGGTAACTCACTAATGTACCATAGAATACCTAAAGTTTCTCATCCAAACCTTATTTTATAATTTCTTTAGAAGGAACACCATGCTCAAGGTTAGAACCTTCAAAACCAAACAAATTCTAGTTGATTGGCCATGATTATAATACCAGAAAAGCATAAGGAAAACATTTCTGGACTAAATGACTTACATATTATTAAGCCAGTCTTCTGTTAAAAATATCTCCAACTCTTAATCACAGAGTGATGAGTGGTATGGAAATCCCTCTCCATGGCAGCAAGAAAGTGAACACTAACCATACATCAAAAAGTAAGAAAAAACAGAAACAAAAGGTAGGAAATTCCCTACACACAGCTTCTTCTTAGGTCTATTTACTGACTCCTTTGGACACTGATCTTCAGTTTACAGGTAAAGCAGAAGTCAAGAAAGAGTTCACTGAGGAGCTGACTCTGACATGTGGCCACTGCCCTATGAGGTAGTATCTCAGGAAGATTTATTTCCACTGTAGAAATTCTTACCAGCTATAGGTTTTTTCCCTATTATTGGGCTGAACCTTAGAGACTGTTGATACTGGAACATTGTTTCCTAGCGAGATTGCAAATGACATATGCTTTGAAACAATAGCAAGTCATCATTTGCTCAGAGTTCTGTCTCTAATGCCTTGAATAGTGTTTGGTCCACTGCAGGTCCTGAGTAAATGCTTGCAATGAATAAAATCAAAAGATAAGTGTGAAGAATGTGAACCTTATACCAATAACCATAATAAAAGAATTCGCAATGAAAACGAACAGAAGTCTATATTCATTATTTGCCGTCACCATCACGAGGGGGGAGAGCTAGGAAGCAAGGGGCAGCCTCCAAGAGTGGCCATGAGTGGACGCGATCAGGCAGCTGGGTACACGCCTTGATGTCTACCAGCCTTTATAGCTGTTATTTGCCCATTTTAAATTTCTTAGTTCCATTCTTGTTTGAATGACTGAGTTATTTAAAAATTAAAGACGTGGCTTTTTCAATGTGTGTAACCAAACATAATTTCCTCGTATGATGTGCAACTTCATATTTCTAAGAGAAACATGGATTCCCAATTAAAAGCCCTGTGTTGGAGTCTTAGCATCTTTCAGTATAAGAGTTACCCCAATTGTATGGTAGTTTCTCACCAGTGCGCCCCTCCCCATATTTAATCAGATTTCGAGATTACAGATCCAATTTCCTTTTGTGTCTAGCAGTTTATTAGAATGCTGTATGCTATTGTTTCCACTCTGCCCCTCCCCACCCTCTGGTTATAGAACTAAACTGTCTATCATACAATCACTTATTAAAAAGAAAATTATTTACTTTTTCAACTTAATGAACAAAAATAGTGTGAACTCACATTTCACATAGGTGCTAGATTCAGGAATCAAGGAATAAGATGAAAATCACATGAGGCTAAGGCTTCACTGGGAAATCTTTTTCTATTATCTATAACTTAAAATAGCCAAGGCTTTAAGTGGGCAGTCCTGTGTGCATTTATGTTTTATCTAATGCGCCAGGTAGAAGTAACTGAAGGCAGAAATTAAAGAGAAGCATATCAGTAGATGTTCAGTTTCTTAAATCACTGTTCTCTTTCTCACCCTCCAGCCCCTGGTGTGTGTGTGTGTGTGTGTGTGTGTGTGTGTGTGTGTGTGTGTGTGTGTTCATGCATTCATGCATGTGTGTGCACGTGTGGAACCAGAGGTCAATATAGAATGTCATTCTCTGCCAGAATTCACCTTGCTTTTTGAGAGACATTAGGTCTTTCAGTAAACTGGGAGTTCACCAATTTGCTGTCCACTGAGCCCCCAGCAGCCTCCCTCAATTCCAGTGCTGGGATGACAGGCACATGCAGCCACACCTGGCTTTTTACAGTTTTGAGGATCTAAACTCAGGTACTCTTTGTTTACTGAGCTACCTCCCAGCTCCAAATTCTCCACTTTTAATAAATGTAAGAATTCGTGAGGATGGACATCAGGATAGGCTGACAGTCCTACAGTGCCTCTCTAAGCCCAAAGGGTTCATTTTGTTTTGTTTTAATGACTTTCTGTTGTATTACATATCCACATATATCTTGGGATGAATGCCAACCATTTGGTAGGATGTAGAAGTAATGGCTAGTGTTATGGTTGAGGCATATGAACCTGCAAGTCTTCTATACACATCTGGAATCACCCGTTACTATAAAGAGATTTAAAGCTCAGATTAAGTCACTTGCATCCGGGACCTACTACCAGACGACCTCCTTCCTAGAGAAAGCATGTAATATACTGAATATGTTCAAGAGCACTGGTGAGTATTAGAAGGTAGAAAGTGTGAAAAAACACTGTTATGCCACTTGGCTCTCAGAAAACCCTTTTTTGGACAAGCTTGGGTTATGACAGAAGGATCTTGACCTATAGAGGTCAGGGATGCTCCAAAGGTCTGGCTTCCTGTAATAATGCAGCCTAAATAATAAGGGCTGATTGTTTCCAGACACATTTATCAATATAATTGAAAGGAGTATGATGGGACCCCGGAAATTTCAGCCAGCTGCTGACCAAGGGGCCAGTTAGTGTACTGCTTTGGTTGGCTACTTGTCCCAGGGATGGCAGAGGGGCAGAAGGAAGAAAGCTGTCTCTCTTGCTTTCTAGCTTTCTATTAATCAACATCACGTTCCTCATTAATACAAAGGCAGTCTCAGCTGCATGTTTTAAGTCACTTCCAACAATTCGTTCTTCCTCTGGTTATGGTGGAATCAGCCTTCATAATGAGGAACAGATCTGCATTTTCCACAGAGCCACAGATTATTTCTTCATCCAGTTTATCACTTACGTAACCCTCGGATTGGGTTTATTTTTATTAACTTATTTATTTTTGCAACTTATCCTGCTGAAGCCCCCTAGTTTGAAGATACATAGTTAACACTCTTTCTTCTGTAAGGGTCAGCAGGTCTGCTTTGCCAGCTCAGGCTTTGCTTAAGATAGTAAGGAATGAAATTTAATTGGCGTGACTGGGGGTATTGGGTATCAGGATGAGAGTAAGAGGTACATCCAGTTCTTCTCAGTCAGCCATTTTCCTGTTTTGACCAAGGCTTTTCTCTCACTGTGGTGCCTCTTCCCTACCCAGCATGGAGTGCGTAACCTCTCTGCTCTGTAACCTTAGGGAGCAATTCTGCTCTTCCTACCTGGACACTACCAGATCCAGGGACCTCTTAGAATGTTGTCTCTAGCCAGATATAGTGATGAACAGCCACATTTGACGACCAGCAGTTGTCAGGCAGATTTTTATGAGTGTGAGATAAATGGCAAGATGCTCAAAATTCTCCTTGAAGTTAAGGAATGTGAACCAAGTGTTTATTTCCTGCAAGGAGGCTGTACTGATCTCATAAAAATTCTCCCATTTATCTTTTTACATATTTTGTTTCCTCTCCCTCTCCATATCCTGCTTCCTCTACCTTTTTACTGTCTTTCTCTGTCTTTCTTCATCTCCATTTCTTCTCCTTTTTTCCTTGCTTGTTGGCTTTTTGCCTCCTCCATTCTCCATTTCTCCATTCTCTCCTCCTTCCTCCTCTCCTTGTGTTTCCTTTCTCTTTCCTCTTGAATACCTCCTGAGCTGAGACACAATAGACACTTTGCTCAGTGGTATCAGACGTACCACTGAGATGAAGACAACCTAGAGGGAAGGTAGAGGAGAAAGCTAAAGCTTTAGAACAATCTAATAATCACCTCCATGGGAGAAAAGCTAAGATTCCGTGATATAAAGAGGAGTCAGACAGGTGGGGATGTGTTGTCCCTGTGAAGTTGGTCAGCCCTAACTATCCGTCCCTCACCATGGGCTTTCTAATTCCTTCTGTAGTGTTATTTTTCTGAGAAGTGTCTGTGAATATGCACTTTGACCAAATGTAATATCCCTGTGTTCATTTTTTCTCACCCATGGAATACAAATGGCAACAAAACCTGAGTTTGGTTCTACAACGTGCTTAGAATCCAAACACGACAAATTCTTTCCAAGTCATGGATGGTATCAACGCGGGGACTAGGAAGCTATTTAACCTTTCTCTGCAATGACAGTTTATGTCTTGAAATTATGTCCTGGATTCTTAGGGACTTAAAAGACCTCCTTTTGAAAGTGAAAGCAAAAAAATCAAGGTTCATGATGTTGGCTCCTTTTTCAGACTGCTGAGCAGCTGCATTTCTGTCCCAAATGCTTTCTGGGGTCATTTGAAGTTAATAAGGTGGTGGGTAGTTTTCAGCTCTTCATTTTGAGTGGGTGAGAGGAATCAGGGAAAAATATTGTATCTACAGAACCAGTAGTTCTATTTCAGGTTTTTTTTTTTTTCTATTTCTTTTAATCACCTGGAATGTGCATTTGGAAATCTTCACTCTCAATTAAAAAACCTTGGTGTCAACGAGTGCTGAGGTCAGGAAGAGCTGTGTTCAACACCTCAGATTGCAATTTGCTACTAGCTTGGTCCACTTGTGCAAGCTGTTCTAGTCTCTGAAACTCAGGTTCTTTCCCTTAAAACAGAGAAGTTAAGCTCCAGCTTTACAGTTACTGTGACTACCAAAGGATCATGGGAGATGCTAAATGTGAGTGTGTGTATATGTGTGTTGTAGGATTCCAACTGCATAATGCTGTACATGTATGGGTCAAAATACATGCAAAACATCTTCACATTGCGCAATGCAAAGTTCTTGGCATCCCTTATCTTGTAAAGGGAATTTCTAAGGAACTTTCATTGGTTAAATAATTGGAAGTGGAACCTACATGGAGAGGGGTGCTGAATATGAAATATATACCCTAAGATCTCTTGCTCAGAATAAACTTTTACCTTCTCATCTAGTAAATATCTCATTTATAATATTTCTGACACGCAACTGTCAAACACATCTTCACGCATTTTTCAGTAGGAATGTACTTCCTGAGGGAAGTCAACATGACCATAAAGAAAAGCTTGGTAAGGTTCCAGATTGTAAAGATAGGAAACTAAAAGTTGACTTCTATATTTCCTTCCCATTGTCTCACTTGTTTGTCCCTCATTTGTCAAGCAAATCTGTTTAAGTTTTCCTACTCCTCATGAAATGTAGGATGCCTTGCACATATTAAAAAGAAATGTTTCCTGTAGGCTGTGCAGAGTTGAAAGCTTGCATGAGCATAAACCTACAGGAGGCAGGTGTAAGTTCCCAGCTAGTTTCCAGTTTATTGTTGTATAAAATTTTTATATATGCATCTACTCTGTTTTATTCAGTGTTACTCCATCTTCTCTCCTCTTGTTTCTCCCTTATTCCTACGACCACTCTCCTCTCCCAGCTTCATGTGCTCCTTTACAAATTATTATTTTTTCATGATTTTATGCAGTGTTTTGATCACATTCTTACTCCTCCTCAAGTCCTCTTATTATCTCACCCTTCCCTTCCCACCCAACTTTGTGACCATTTTTTTTTCTAATTACCAAATCTTGTTTGTGCTCTCTGTTTTTTGGAAGAGGTGTGTAGGGTCTTCCCCTGTGGTATGATTGAATTACCAGGGGATACAGAATCATGGAGGGGGGAGTTTGGCACCCCTTACTATGGAATTATTGGGGATTTCAGCAGGCAGGAGAAGCAGTTTTCTCTAAGGATCATAGCCTTACACAGGATATGATCAAAACATGTTGTACAAAACACTTAGAAGAAGAATTTCTTAAAGACTAGAAAGCTGATTTCCCTCTCCCAGCAGATATCAATTACTATCTTTTTAGTTGGGGTGGCATATTGTTCCCATTTCTTGTCCTTCCTGAGATTTTTAGTTGGACTTGAACTTGTGCTGGTCCTGTGCATCCTGTTACGACTACTGCTAGTTCATATGTTCAGATTCCATGATGTGCCCAGAAGAGAAGATGTTCTACTGTTTCCTTTTGCCATCTTTCCCCTCTGGATCTTACAGTATTTCTGCTCTCTCCTCTGCAGTGATCCTCGAGCCTTGGGTATAAGTAGGAGATAAATGTTTACCATCCAGGGCTGAACTGTCCACAGTCTCCTCTTGTTTTTATATCTTGACCATTGGTGATCTCTGTGTTGATCGCTACCTGATTCAAATAGAGCTTCTCTGTGAGGGTTGAGAGATGTCTTAATTTATGAGTATTACTATTAGTTATTAAGAGTTTCTTTATATCATGCTCATTTAGCACAGTGCCTCTCAACCTTTGCAATGTTGTGACCCTTTAATACAGTTCCTCATGTTGTGGTGACCCCCAACAATAAAACTACTTTTGTTGTTGCATCATAACTGTAATTTTGCTACTGTTATAAATGATAATGTAAATATCTGATATCTAGGATATCTGATATGCAACCCGTGTGAAAGGGTCATTTGACCACCAAAGGGGTCACTACCCAAAGTTGAGAACCACTGATTTAGCAGGATAATAATAATATGTTCTCTACTAGTACCAAGTCACAGATTCATGGCCCAATAAAGATGCCAGGTATGGATTTTAACTTGTGGAGTGAAACTTAAGCTCAAACAGAAGGTGACTGGTTGCTCCTATGGCTTTCATGCCACTATTGCACTGGTTAAACATATCTTTCCAGGGCAATCATTATTATATCCAATAAGATTCACAGACAGGAGCACATCACTATTTTTATCCTTAGATTCCATAGAATCTTCCAGCACTGTGAAAAGTATATAGTAGGGATCAAGCTTCTAGATTGGTACTAGCTTGATTTCTACGTGTTCATGTCTTCAACAATAAGGTCTTACCATCAAAGCAATAGTATTGGCAATAGCCTGGAATTCAGGGTGGGGGGTGAGATAAGGGACTTCACTGTCCAATAACTCCAAAAGATGTATGTAGGCTTTTTATGTGTATCTTCAATTCTATTCTATTGATCATTGAGTCTGGTTTTTTACACTGTTCATATAAAAACATAAAAGATCTAGAAAGTAAAAACAATCCTGAGGAATTAAAGTACTGCTAGAGGCATAGCTCTCCGTGATTTAAGGTTTGCTACAGAGTTATAATAAGGATTACATGTTCAACACGTGGTGCTGATAATGATATTCAGCCACATGTAGAGGAATGAAAATGAATTCTTATTTTTTTACCCTGCTCTCAACTCAACTCCAAATTCACCAGAGGTCTTAACATAAGACTTATTATCATGAATATGACAGAAAAAATTTAGGAAATATATTTGAAATTATAGACACAGGGAGACTCTCTTGACAGATTACCAATAGTGCCAACATTAAAGAATGGTATGGTTAAAAAATGGGTCCTCATGACATAAAAGAACTGTAAGCAGAGGACATGATCGTTTGATTGAAGAGGCAACATACCAAATAGCAAAAATTCTTTACCCTCTATTCATCCGACATAGGGCTAGTGTCTAAAAACATGAAGATCTAAAAGCATTAAACAGCAAGAAAACAAACTACAAAGAATTAAAAATTGGTGCATGAACTAGTCAGAGAGTTCTCCAAAAGGAAACAAAAATACTGAGATATGTATTATTCAACATCCTTAGCTATCAGGACAACGCCAATTAAAACCTCTTTGAAATGCAATCTTATCTTAATCAGAAGAGCCAAGATTTGATTTAAAATGACAATACATACTATTATGGATGGGAGGAAAGGAAGGGAAACAAACCTGCTCACTGTTGATGGGGTTGCAAACTGCTGCAGTCACAGTGGAAATCAGTACGGAGGTTCCTTCCCTCAGAAAGCGCAGAAGAGATTTGCTGTAGATCCAGCTGTATTCCCTGAGGATTCTGTATCCTACTACAGAGATGCTTGCTCATTTCTCTTCATTGCTGTTCTATTCATGATGGACAGAAATTAGAAACAATTTAAATGTCCATCAATGGATGAATGGTTAGTGAAAAATGGTACAATTGGTCTTAGGAATATTATTTAGCTGTAAGGGATAAAATAAAATTCATAGGAACATAGATAGAGCTGGAAACAATCGTTCTGAGTAAGGTAATGTAGACCCAGAAGGATAAATACCTCACATCCTCTTTCATATGTGGGTACTAGATTTAAAATTCTAGATACAAGTACTTAAACCCAGCGCCCAGGAAGTAAGGAAGATAGAAAGGGTGTGCAAGTTGGGGAGACATCAAGAGAACGTAGATGTTATGAAAGGAGAAAGGGGAACAGTGGAGGAGAAGAAGGTAAAGTGTGGTGGGGGAGGGGAGGAACATGGGAAAGGAGAGTATGGGAAGGGATAACAAGTTAAAACACCATATAGCCAATGCAAAAGCTCCCCAAATACGTACACACACACACATGCACACACACACACATGCATGCACACACACATGCATACACATGTATACACATACATGCACACACACGTACACACACACACTCACACACGCGTGCATGTGCATGCACACACGCACACACATGTATACACATACATGCACACACACATACACACATGCACATACACACACACGAGGATTTTAAGTGGAGTTACTCTATAATGGTGATGACAATGCCTTTCTGAGACACCTTTGACTATTTAGTCGCAGGTAAAAATTAATCCTCTTTTGTTGGTCAGTGAGTATCTCTTGGGCTCCTCCAAACAAGAACTACATCACAATGCATTTTATTTTCAAGGAATGCATCTTATTTTAATTGTGTTTTTAAAACACAAGCACATCAGTATTTTACAGTTTGAAATCTGTATTATTTCAACATATATGTCTTGAATCTGTTCCTTCCTCTTTGTCATTTCTGCCTCTGCTTTAAGCTACCTACCATCTCTTCCTGGAAGATTACATTTGAATTTTACATGGTGACTATAAAGTTAATTTGAGTATCTGCAACCTCATCAGTCTGTGAGCATCTGTGGGGAACAATTCTGGAGTATGTTTTCTGCATCCCCTTTCTCACATAGCCCTCTCTCCCTGTGTACAACTTCCAAGGCGCATACTCGGTGTCTGAAAATATTACCCCACTCAATCTTCTCAGCCACTGTAGGAGGCAGGTGGATATTATCTTCGTTTTTCAAATTAACAAATGCAGTTCAAGGAGGTTAATAAAATTATATAAGGTCACAGAACATAACCACGGCAGTGCCAGCATTTCTGTCAAAGTCTCTCTGACTCTGAAGTCTGTGGTCTTTTTACAGCCACAGTAGCACTCAAGTCTCAACATTTCCATTCATTTTAACTTTTTTTTGAGAAAAAAGTACCATGTCTTTTTTGTGTTTTTTTTTCTTATTTTAGGTATGGTTAGCATGCAATCTACAGTCATGCAAGCTTGACTTCTTCCTTTTTCCCTCCCTCCCTCCCTCCCTCCCTCCCTCCCTCCCTCCCTCCCTCCCTCCTTCCCTCCCTCCCTCCCTCCCATTCTGTCTTTATCCTCTCTCCTTCTCTTTTTTATTCTTTTTACCTAATTCCTATTCATCTTTTATATTTTGACTTAAATGTCTCTTTTTATTAGTTACTTTTTGTTGCTCTGAGAAAGTATTTGGCAAGAACTAACTTAAGACAGGAAGACTTTTGCCTTATGTCTTTGAAGAGTGTGGTCCATTGTGCTTGAGAAGACCCGGCAGTAGGAGCATGTGGCTGCTTGTTGACATCTGGGTATATTGGGGGAGATAGATGCTGACTTTCCACCAATTCTCTACTTCTTGCTTTTTTTTATTCCTCCAGGATTCCAATAAATGGAATAATGCCACCCACATAAGGGTTTGTCTTCCGTCCTTAATTCCTTATAGATATATCTAGAGATAGGCCCCTTAGGTGGTTCTAAATGTTCTCAACTTGGTAATGAACATTAGTTCTTAGAACAGAATAGGTTAAAGATTTCTGTCAAGCTCTTGCTAAAATATTCTTTTACTTAACACCCAACCACTAATTACATAATTCTTTATATAGACATATGTGGTTTCTTCGGCATGAGATACTTTAGAGGGCAAGGACCGTGTCCATTTTATCCATCATTCATTTATAGTATGGATTACAATGCTTTGAGTGTAATACATATTTAAAGCTATTGACTGGAGGGCTTATGAATAGATGGAAGATAATAGGGCTCATTTCATGTCTCTCCCATCTGAAGGAGGGAGATTTAAAAACTAGCTTTTCGTTTGGTGTGGGAAACAACAGCTCAGTAAGAAGCACAGATAATTTTACCCTCTGGACTGCTGTGTTTAGGAATTTGTCATTTAGCCATTCACTTCATTTAACCACTTAAATTCCTGAAAGGACAAAGGAAAATAAATGAATTTCAAGTAAAAAAAGGTAACCTGGGAGGCCAGGCAGCTTGAGCATGTACAATTCTCAAGAGTCAGACAAGGCAGGGTAATCTATCTTTCTTTGGGCTGACAGTATGTTATTGAATTTTCTATTACTATTATGACTATCCAATACAGTCAACTTAGAAAGAACAAAGGGTTGTTTTGGCTCACAATTTTAGAGGTTTCCATCCATGATTGGCTGGTTGTTGCTCTGAGTATGTCACTGGTAAAAGAACACACAGTATCAGATGTTGCTGGTAGAGCAAGCTGCTTAATTAAAGGACCAAGGGCAGAACAGAAAGAGAAGAGACCAACAATGCATATGCCCTTTGAGGAGACATCATTAATTAATGCTTCCCCCACCCCGGGGGTTCACCTCTTATGTTTCCACCACTCTCCGATACTTCCAGACTATTTACACACGGATCTTTGGGGGTTACTTATTTGAACTGAAACCATGTTTTTCTTATATTTATCTTGTTTGATTTATATAGGTGTTTTGCCTGAATGCATATTTGTGCATTGTGTGTGTGTGCCTGTGGAGGCCAGAAGTGGGCAATGCATTTCCTGGGACTATGGTTATTTATGATTGTGAGCCAGAATGTAGGTGCTAGGAATTGAACCCAAGTTCTTTAGAAGAGCAGCCAGTATTCTTGATGGCCGAACAACATTCCTCTCTATCCAAAGTGCAGTCCTCTTCATTGTCATCTTTAAAAGTCAGATGCAAATTTTGGAATAACACTTTTCTTCAGTTTTGGGAATGGGTTGTGTTTTGGACCATATAAAAAAACAATGAATGCTTATTTATATTCAATAGGCTCACAAGTTTAGACTGTGCATTTTCCATATTTTAAAATGAAAAGAGCAATTCATGCTCACAATACAAACATTATTGGGCATCTTGTATAAAGATCCAGGCTGGTATAAAGCCTGACAGTGGCCCAAGGAGCTTTTAGATTTTCATTAGAGTTTGGCATGACATCAAATTTAACATTTAAATAGGGTGACTGAATTATGTATCTTCCTAAACCAAGACATCAGTGAGAATAAACTACATTGATAATTGTGAATCTGGATAAATCTACATAAATAAGAATTATCTGAGCCTTGACATAGGTACATTCTGTATTTAATGCTACTTTGCAAGACCAATGAACAGAACTCTGTAAATGTGAGTTATTGCTAAGTTAATTTCCAAGTTGATAATTATTTCAGAAACTCTTACAATCACTTACTACTTACTATAAAGTGATGAGTGATGGCCACAGCCAAGAGATTTGCTCTGAGCTGACTTTGGAAGGTAGCCTGAATTGGTAGATATACCATGCGAATGAGGATGTATTTTAGAATATAACTTATTTGTGTTATTTAAATTAGAATAAAAATTTAAAAATATTATTTGACAAAGGAGAAGAAATTATGTGGTAAATACTTTCTTTCTAGCTTTGATTGCTTAAAGTAGGTTTGTCCAGTCTCTTAGCCATCCCAAATCTTCCAAAAATCAGATTAGAGCAGTAGGAAGCAACATTTATAAGACACCTTTTTGATCTTCTGTTTTCTGCCTTTTCTCTATCTCCATTCTGCTTCTTATTCTCTTACTACTGATTCTGTGGATTAATAACACCCATGCTGCACATCCCCTTCTGTCTCCCACATTATGTATGAGGACCAGGCCATAGCAACAGTACCTAGAACATACCGGATTTGGGGGGACTGTCATTTTAAAACAAGAATGCAGAATTCTGGGGACTGAGGTTGACCAGTAGCCCCCTGTCAAGGGAATTTGGTTTTCTCTATTACCAATAGTGGTACTTTCTTCCTCAGAAAGCTGAGGGTACAGCTGGGAATTTCCCTTTAAAAAGTCGCATTCTTTGTTAATTCCCTGACTCTGAGCTAGGGCTTAATACCTATTCTAGCATAGAGCTGATGATCATTCTCCAAGAGGCTTAAGACAACAAATTGTTGAGTATCATTTTTCTGGTCCTGCCTGGAGAGTCCAGTCATTTACACCTGTGAACTGCAGGCTCTGATTCATCAAGGGTGAATCAGATAAGAACTGTGTTCCTAAAAGGCATGTGAACTCAGTGGGTTCTCTCATAGCCTCCAGGTTCCTGTGTTGGCCAGACAACAAAAGGGCAAAAATTTTAGTGCATTCACTGTAAGTTTAAAGATTTCAACCTAATTTAAAAAAATCTGTTGATGTCCAGATGAATTTCTCACAATTTGCATGAGTCTCTCTGTGCCCGCTGTCATACTGTGCTTGTAAACCCACCTCTTCTCCCGCTCCTTTTCCTCGGATCCCCTAGAATTCTTGGCAATGTTCTCTTCACTGTCTTTTATGCCTGTGGTTCTACTGATACTGACTTATCTGATGATGCGTTGCCTGTCCATCATGGCACACTGCCAGAAAACAGGATGAAAAAGGAATTTGGTCAGGTAGCTCAATTAGAGACAGAAAAGAAATAATGGATTTTAAAAGCAAACCATTAGTAGCTACATAATTTCAGAGTGAGGGAGTATAAGGCTAGAGGCTTTGTGGGAAAGTCTGTCCATGAGGATATTGTTGATGCTTCTAACGGAGCCTGCAGTCGATGCTGAGGAGACTGAGCTGTGGTGTATGACTGGTGCATAGGGTTCTTATATGGCAGTAAACTTGATTTTGCTCTAGGAAACTTATTTTGTATGGGGAATATTGAATAAGTATCTAGACTGACACAGAATCTAGATTGTTAATGTAACACAAACCTTAGAGAGCTGTCCAGTGTTAACTAATAACCCACTTCCTCACACTTCAGTTTTCAGCTATTACATCAGGCTTTGCAATTGAAAGGTAGTGGACAAACTAGCAGTGCTGGAGGCTCTCCAGCTGTCACAAACATGACAATGGTGGAGAGTTACATTTATCATGATTTTGAAATGGAAGAATATTTTGTTTCACTTGAGAATATAGAGTATTTGAGCACAATTAAATAAGTATCAAATTCAAGTTGATGCAGGGTTGTAAAAGGTTCCATTAAAATTGGGTAGTATTTCCTAGAAAATGATGAATCTTTGCATTTTGTAGAGGAGTCAGTAAGGCTGGACCATCCAGGTGATCGGAAATCCAGACTATTAAGAGCTATCTTTAAAAAGACACACTTCATTCCTTCCTTCAGTAACAGATACCAGCCAGGACTTTTAAGCTGCCTATCCACATATTCATACTTTCAACACATGCTATCATCAGGCTGAGAGCGTTCTGTTTCCTCCACATTGGAGTTCCCTGAGCCCCAACTGAACAAGCAGAATTCACTATATTCCAGTTCCCATTCGATATCCAGTCACTGGGTAACGCTAAAACAGTCTGGCCCCAAACCACGTTCTTCAAGGTAGGGGTTTCCTATTAGTGCTTACTGTTCCTCACAGCCAAGACGGTGCTTCTGGAGCACAGAGCACTTTGTTGCCAGGGATCTTCATCACACCCTGGAGCAGGGAGTGTTCACTTGCTTCCCATTCTCTTACATAAAAACTGATTGGGCCTTTAGGGACAGCACGTGACTGTGTGGTCTGCTACCTTGACACATCCCTGTTTTCTTTCCCTGGGAAATTCTGGACAGTCGTAGTTTGCAGAATATATTCAAGTCTACTCGCAGACCTTGACATTTTGAAACAACTAACCTGCTTTGTTTGAGAAATGCATTTGAATAAATTAATGAAACGACTGCCTCAAATGAATCCTTTCAAGCCGCTTACAGAGAAAGTTTGAAAGGGCAATATCGCCAGACAGAAAACCGCAGCATCTGAGCAAGTTGATACCCAGAAAGCTGAGTGGGGAGAGAGAACATAATGGTAGTTTTACCTATAGCAAAACCATTAAGGGTCGCTTATCAGAAGGGCAGCTGAAATCAAATTTGCTTTCAAATTATAAAATTAAAGAACGGGGCTTGAAGAAAGTATTATTAGACAGTGTCATAAGATAAAGGGATGAAAATAACTGGAAGATGCAGAGGTTGCTTGGATATATTCTTCTTTCTCCGGGGTTGGACCACCCCAGCTCACTGGCTCAATGGATTGGGTAGGCTAGAGAAATTAGCCGGGGCTAGTCTCTCCACGCAGACTCTTCTCCCACTGTGAGTCCCAATCCATTCTGATCTTAAAGAGAGCACACTTGCCTAATAGAGAAACCACGTGGAAGAGTGGAGGGTGCCTTTGTTAATGTTGCCCATTGGAGAGACAACATTAAAAAATTTTTCAAAGCGAAGGGGGTAATTTTGAGGTTCCACGTCATTAGGCAGCTTTATGACTTGTCCATTTGCAAGGGAGCTGATGGGGCTTTCTACACAGCCATTTGCTTAAAATTGGCTCATCTCTCACAAGGCATTTCCATAGTACTTTCTTCTCCCTCTCCTCTCCCCTGCCTGGAACTCCTCTGGTATAGCTAAAAGTACACGTGGAAGACACATGGAAAGTGTGCCCTGCTCCCTCTGTAGCACCTGTTTACCGGAAATGCTAGTGCATTGACGAGGCTGTGCATGACTGTATGCAGTGAGCTAGTTATGTGAAATAGAAACCCAGTCTATTGCCACTGTTGATTCTGAAACACGTGCCGTGTATTATTGTTTTCACACATGTTGGCTAAGAGCGAACCTGGGCACACTACCTCGGAGATAACCAAAAAGAAGCAATGCACACACGTCACGAGTTTGCAAAATATTTGAATACTGTCTTTTGAAACACAACTTTGTATATTTGTATACAACCCTTTCTGTACTGAGCACAGTTTGTTCAAACTCTAAATAGAGCAGGATGAGCCCCGAGTTCGCTCTGTAATATAATAACGCTGTTTTGGCATAGTTATAATAATGTAGCACTTTGAAATATATGGTCACGACAGTCTTCCATATTTAAAATGTCAGCTTCATATAGCAATGCCTCCTCCATGATCACAAAATGGCTGACACTATTTTTTTTTTTTTTTTTTTTTTTTACTCAAGAACAGGTGGTTGTCTTGCTTTTCCGCTTACTATTGAGGCGGAAAAGACCATACACCATACAACTTACTAGGGCCTCCTGAGGCTTGTGGAAAGTCTCTGTGGCTGCACCAATGTTCCAAATTTTATTTCCTATCCTCCAGGGAATGGTCTTAGGAGCTTCTGTATGTTCGCCAATGGTCTCTGGTAGGTTTTTAAAATACCTCCGTGGTCTATCTCAAGAAGAAGAACTTGATTTGAATCCAATTTTAAAGAATTACACAGCCAAGCTCTTTGGGCTCCTCTGGGGTTGTGGTTCTCATCACCTATGATCAGACCTCTATTCCTTGTCTCTTTTTCCCTTTCATGTTCCCATTCTCAGGCCTAATCTCACCCCACATGGATTTTACGATAACAGTAACATTTCTAGGAAAGGCAGTCTGTGCCTTGGGTGTCTCTGAAAACTGATCAACCAATGATTCTCTATTTCTTTGCTTGATAGTTTGTCACCTTTTCCTCATCTGGATTTAATATCACTAAGACACCAGATAAATATTAGAGAAACGTTGATGAAAACACTAAAACACAATTTGTTGATTCCAAATCTAAAAATTGAAAACATATATTTAAAAGTCATCTTTAAATTGTACCTTCTAATCCTTCAAGTTTACGCTCTGAGGTTCACACTTTGAGTCTGCCTAGAAGATGGACAGAATAGACACCCAAACATAAACTTTTACCTTGGTCTTTTTTATCTTCTATAATTTTATGAGGAAGATCCTCTCTCTATGCTTTTTTTTTTTTTTTTGTAGTTTAACACATATGCACTTAGAGAGACTGACAGACTTGTCACAGATTCAAACTAGACAAAGTCCCATCGTGGAGGGGGGAAGTGAACACAAAGAAAGTCTCACTCCTAACCAAGAAGCTGTTTGCAAATAATACCTTCTGGGAAAGGGAAAATCAGTTTCCTCCAATAGAGTGTCACTGAATATATCCACCAAACTCCAAACTCCACGGTAGGTTCCTTTCAAAGAAGTATTTGGCCAACATGAAATGGACTCCATGATTATTTGTGTATGATTATCATTGTGTTTTGACTTTTTTGTATAATTAGGGTTTGCTGTTGTTTTCAGTTTGTTTATTTTGATTTTCATTTTTCTGGCTGCTTGAGATGAGAACAAACATGAGGTTAGATGTCTGAGGAAGTTCGGGAGGGTCTGGAAGGAGTTATAGAAGGGAAAATATGATCAAAATATACTGTCTAAAAATTTTTATGTAAAAAGTAAATTCAACAGATAAACAACCTGAAATAACCATAATCACAGCCTACACGTAATTTATATCTTAGTGGAAAGAGATGACATGCAGAATTTAAAATACAAAGAGATAAACTAGATAAAAATGTAGCAAATAGAAGAGACCTAATTAGAGCAAGTCATCTCAACAAGCTTAGGAACTTAGAGAAAGAGAGTGGTGGGTGAGCTAGCCTCAGCCACTAGAGACACCCATAAAGTAATGGGATCCTATTACTACATCTGATTCATGATAGTTGCTTCATGGATATCAATCTTCTCTTTCTTATCAATCTATAGTTACATACTTGACTTGGATACACACTGAAGTACTAATTACCACCAGTAGGACAACTTTATGAGGTTTAACAAGTCTCTGCTGACAATCACAGTAGACTGGATCTTGAACTAGGGAGACTGACTAAGAATAAACATCACTGTAGCCCCAAGATACCAGGTTACCTTGGCACTTACCAACAGGGTGAAACTTCCAAAAGCCTGCTCTGTTACTATCACTGATGAGCATATCAAACATGATGATTGTTTAGGAGGCACTGAGGATATGAGCCACAGGTGTGGTTAGTGACATTCTGTGGAGAAATGTAGGCATTAGCCCTTCAAACATTTTAAGGACCGCGTTGACTCTGTATAATAATTTGGACAGATGGATGGATGCAGGAATGGATAGATTGCTTGTCTCTGTGATATCCCAAAGTGACTTATTCCCATCATTAATTCCTGTTTAAAAACAAAACAAAACAAAACAAAACAAAAAAAACAAGCAATCTATCCTAACACAGTTGAAGTTTGTGGTTTGAGAATCCATTTACTGGCACACTAAGGTTGTAGAATTATTGTGGTATTAATGGGAGCTTTACCTCCAGTCTAGTTACTAGTAGCAAAATGACTTTTTAATAAATTTTAAAGCTCCTCAAAATCCACCTAGGTCATCTTCTGTGTTCTGTAGAACCCATGAAAAATACCGTGGGAGACAAGTTAGTTTTATAAAAATGGAAAATATACTTTTACATATTGAGATGTTTGTTCAAGAATTTAAGTTTATTTTTTGTATGCTGGGGTGAAGATGAGTATGCATGTGCTTGTTGGGTGCCAGATAAAAGCTTTGGGAAATCAGTTTTCTCCTTCCACCATGTGAGTCCTGGGGGTCAAACTCAGATAAAATTTGGTAATGCATGTCTTTATCCACTGAGCCATCTCTCCAGCCTTATCCAAAATTTAATGAAACTGAATGATTTAGAGCCAGGTTTGGTAGGATCAGCCCTCAAGCTGAGCACCTGGAAGGTGGAAATGGGTGGATCTCTTTTGGTTCTAGGCCAGCCTAGTGTACATAGTGAGTTCAACCAAAGCTACATAGTGAGACTTCATCTCAAAATACCAAATAAATAATAGTATAAAACAACAGAATGTATTACTATGTCATGTATCTGAATTATCAGTATATAGATTCGTTTTTTTTTCTTTGTTACAGAAAGTAAGTAAAAATAATTTCGACAATTAGGGCAACTATGAGGGATTTGTTTATTTTAAGAGTTTCCTCACTATGTCAAACAAAAATATCACTATGGATATGTTGGGAAAGGCTTGAGAAATTTTAGAATGTCTTTGAAACAAGATGGCCATTCTAATTATTTCTTCTGAAATATTGCTTTCTCATTGATATCATATCATGCTGTTTTCTTTTCCACAAAATGAAGAACTCCATGGTAAGGCCCATGTTTCCTGTAAGACAGACACGTAATTGATTATCTGGAGTTTGTTGTAGATGTGTTCTTTGAGGCTGGGCACTACAGAAACACTTGCTCTCTGCATTTTGATCAGCAATCTCTCATCTCTGTCTCTCTCTGTCCTTTTCCCCTCTCCCCACCCCCCAACACACATGACGCCAATTAAAATATAGAGGCCCTGTATTTGAAAGCAAGCAAGAGGTTGCATGGAAAGGATTTCATTGTGGAGATGGAAGGAAAATGATATAATTATGTTTTAATTTCAAAAATAAAATACAAACGAGTGTTAACGCTAGAAACTTTAGGATAAGGTCTAAGCATGCTTTAGCAAGCAATGCTGCAAGATTTTTATTTCTTGGTCAACATGATCAAAATAAAAGCAGTAATATGTATCAGGCTCCTAAAGAGACACAGGAAAAGACTAGCATTTAGGATGCTATTCTAAAATCTCTTAGGTAATTGAGTGTTAGTGTTAAAATTAATAAAACCCCAAACTCCCCCTCCCCTTAGACATGGAAGGGCACTCATTTGTAGATCACTGATGAATATCAACTCTCCCCAAAGGAGATTCAGTTTGCTTTCTTTAATGTTTATGCAAGCTATAACCATTATCACTGAAGACTAAGGTTAGGTCAGGCAATGGGCTTGTTCTGCTAAGTAGGTGTAAATATATAGCAATGAAAATAATTCAATTTTGTTCTGAACTTTCTAAATATCATTCCAGGGTCTCAATTTTATAGCTTTGTATACAGACACATGCATGCATGAAATAGCGTATGGTTGTATTTGCATTTTACAGAGTTGCTTAAATGCTAACCCAGTCTACCAAAACTTTTGCAAAACTCATAATTAGATTTTGAGACTCTGTGTATACGAAGAGATGGATGGAATTCTTCATTCCATAAACACATTACATTTGGTTCATGGACCATTACTCCGCTCCCAGTGTTTTGCTACAACAAGCATCTTTTTATACGTTTTCTGATTCACATGTGCAAGAGTACCTTGGGCTAACTAGAAGCTCATAGTTGGGTCATAGGATGGGTTAAGTGTCAAATCTACTAGAGTCATATGTCCATTTGAAGCAGTTTTAGCAATTTACAGATTTTCTAGCACTATAAGAGAGCTGTTATACCCTCATATCCTTACCAACATGCGAACTGTGTCTGACACTTATAGCAGGCTTGCCTACAAGTCTTGCAACTGAAATAACAGCTTTTAGTGTTATGACAGCTCCCATTGTTAACATTCACTTCTGTCCCAGTACTGGATACTGAGTTCTGCTCATCCTCAGATGAGATAGATGACCTGTTAGGGCAGTGGCTTGGCCAGGGATGCCCAGGAATGGAACTGTGATGGGAACTTGTCCCCATCTAACTTCACTCTGAGTAAAATCTCCATGACACTCCCCTTTTCCATCATGTCAACTACATTTTGTGGCATCTTATTCTCTGTAAAATAAAATTATGAATTATTAAAATCTATATATAAAAAAGAGAAATCTGGGGTTGTAGAGATGGCTCAGTAGTTAAAGTGATTGCCTCATAGGTATGCGGACCCAACTTTGGAATCAGCACCCATGTTAAAGCTGAATGTGGCAATGCATGCAGGCCCTGCTGTCCCTAAGGTTGGAGTCAGAGGTAGATGGACCCCATGAATTCCCTGGTGAGCCAGCACAGCAGAAATTTGAGTTCTGGTTTCAGCGAGAGGTTCTCAAAAATACAACGAGGCAAGAGCATGCCTGACATTGACCTCTGGCTTCCATATGCTCCGGCATGGGAAAACTCACTGACATACATGTTTGTCACGTATGCACACATATACTTCATATACCACAACACCCAAATAAAGAAAACAGAGAAAAAAAGAAAGAAATGAAACATATTTGTAGAGGAGCCCAAAGGGCCTTCACAGTTCCAGAATGGGAAAACAGATGTCTGCACCTGGACTGTGAAGCCCAGGCTCCCACCTCCCACAGGCTACCCAGAGGCACATTTCTTTCCTCACCTGCTCTGTGAGCCATGTGAGCTGCAGTAGACTCCCTGGGCTAAGCATTGCCTCATCTGACAGGCCATAATTTGGGTCATTACACTCTCCCATGGGCAGTAATGACATTTTTTCTTTTCTAGACACGACCGCTGTGCAGTTGCCTCATAGGAGAGAGAGTTGATTACTCCATCTCCTTGGAGGTACTCCTGCAGGCCAGTAAGCACACAGGGCGGCATCTGGGGGCTGCTGCCTAGGGCAAGTCTGCTCTCTGGTGCTTGTCTTCTCCAAGCTGGGCAGTGGTGGATTTGATCCGAAGGGTCACATTCTGAAAGAGTGTGGCTTGAGAATAGTGTGGGAATTGGCCAGGGCCACAGGGAAAGTGCACTCACTCAAAAATAGGTGTTTGCTTTGCCCGTGGAGATGCTTGTGTGAACAGGGGCAGAGAGATGCAGCTGAGAGACTCTCCTGAAATAGGAGACTCATGAAATGACCTGTCCTGGGCTAGTTGTCTTCAAAAATATCATTCCGATAAACACCGGGGAAAGAAGAAGAAAAAAGCAAACAAACAAAATCCTGACCTTGGGAGAGCGTAGCATGGGCAGGCTAGAAGGTGCAATGAGCATCGAAGGCCCAGGGAGTCTCCAGTGAGAGGCAGGCTTTACCTTCGAGTCCTGCCAGCCTGTCAGATTCTCTCATGGAAGCACTTAGGAGAGACGTGGTGCGGCTCCATGGATTAAACATGCTGACCTGGAGGTCAGATAAAATGGGATCCAGTGGTGGTCTGCCAATTACTTCCTTAGGAATGTCAGCAAGATGTCATATCTCCGAGCCAGGGTCTTATTTGTCAAATGGGAGAACGATCGCAGAGTCTGAGAGTCTTTCATACTGTGGTGTTTTATGACTCTAAGAAGGAGCCATATTTCTAGGAAACTGCCAAAAGGATGCAGCTGCCTATGGCAGATACTGCTTTCTTCTTGGTCCAAGAGCCCTGAGCTGCACGTGACCCTTAGTCATACTTGGCTTTCTCTAAGCCCTGGTTATGGGCCTGTCATTGTTATTTCTGGCTCCCATACAAATGTTTCATAAATCATGTGATTTAAACAATGGGGCTTTATTTCTCACGGATCTGGAAGCTGGGACTATTAGGTCAGGTGCTCTCAGGTAGAATTCAAAGGAATCCTCTCCTAGGTTCCAGAGGGCTATCCTGCTGCAGTCTACTCCCATGGTAGGAAGATGGCAAGAGTGCTTTGGGTCCCTTTAATAGGGCCATGAATCCCATCTTGCAGTACACTACCACATTTTCTAATGACCTCCTTAAAGCCTTAACTACCATCCTAAATATGTGTGTGTGTGTGTGTGTGTGTGTGTGTGTGTGTGTGTGTGTTGAAATCATGGTAATTGGGATTTAACATAGGAACTGTGGAGATTGAAGGAACACAGACCTTCCGTTTGTCCTAGAGGTAATGCCTTTGTAAGCTTCAGGAATCTTATTTGACAACGAATCAACTAGACACAGGCTCCCCCTTGCTTTGCTTAGAAGTAGGGATTGAACCTGGGTCCTAGTTAGGTACATGGTCTCTGTTGGCTATACCCTCAGCTCCTATTCATTCATTTCCTTCCTCTTTTTTAAGTGGTCAGGTTTGGTCTTGATATCCTTCTGCCTCACGGTCCAAAGTATCTAGTATCATAGGCCTGTAGCATTCATTAGTCCTGGACTCTGTACCTATCTCTCTTCATAAATTCTGTTTTCAAACTATAAGTAGTTTAACTTAAATAACGAATTTTATTTTAATTCTTTAATGCTTGGAGGTCATGCAGTTATTTCTCTCTAGAGTGCTTTCTCTCTGAGTGGGAAGCATGAATTCAGGTGTAGTAAGAGTTTCTGGCCTGGCCTAGCGCTGAGGTATAGATCCATAGTCCCAAGTAATCACGCAAAGTCTTATATTAATTACAAGCTGTTTGGCCTACGGCTCAGGCATATTATTTACTAACTCTTACTCTTAACCTAACCCATGATTAACTAGTGACTTAGTACCTTTCCTCAGAGAAGCATTTTAATCTTCTTTCCTCTGCATCTGCCTGGCATCTCTGCTCTGCTTTTCCTCATCCCAGAATTTTCTTAGTCTAGTAGCCCCTCCCATACTTTCTGCCTGCCTTCTGGCCAATCAGCGTTTTATTAAACCAGTAGGAGGGACAAATATTTACAAAGTACAAGAGCATAATCCCATAGCATCTCCACCTTTTTAAAACAAACCCCCCAAATCTAATATTCTTTGTTTATTTTTTTCTCACCATTATCTACAACAACTTGTAACTAACACTGTTAACAAAGTAAAACATCCATAATCCATGTTGGGGAATGTGGGCATAGTTCTCTAGACTAATTTTTACTGCTTGATGGCAGTGATAATTTTATGGGGACTTAAAGAACAATTTAAGATTAAGATCAACTACAGAGTGGAGTAGTGAGTGAAGCTGGTTCATCTCAGCCGACAGCCTTGAGCTGTTCTGGATGCAGAACTCAGAGGAAACTGCAAAGGAGGTACTTTGAAACTTTGTATCACCTTAGTCATCCATTCCCATCTGAGACCTTCCAAAGGGTCTTCCTTGATCAAACTTTATTTTCTTTAACCCAGAATAAATCTATAACCTCTGAAGATTAAAGGTGTAATAACAACTTTGTCATCCTGAGCGATGGGATTAAAGGCATGAGTCACCACTCTCTGACCCTCATGGCTTGACTTGGGGTGATTCTGTTCTCTGATATTCCAAGCTCACTTTTATTAAATATAGGACATATCACCACATTCAGGTGCTAAATCCCTTCCTTCTCATAGCACCTAATAGGGAGGACTTGGCCTTTGGGCTGGTTCCAAGTGATCTTCCCTCTCTCTTCATAATCATATAGTTTGTAAAATGAATGTTGACAGAAGGTCTTGGCATGTTATTCTCTTGAAACGTGATCTCCAAATTTTTGCTATTATTGACTCAAGTCACAGGATGAGTTGGATTGGGAGGAGATGATGGTATACACTAAATGGGACCCTCCATTCTACACAGATTGCTGGTTTGGGTTGCTTCTGTGAGACAGAATGCCTCAAAGGAAAGAAGTAACTCTGGGAACTTTGTCAGGTGTCCCCCACCCCCATATAAACACATTGCAAAAGCACACACATTTACAGACGCAAAGATTGCAGAAGAACACACACAAAGAACACACACACTGAAGATGCATACACACACACACACAAACACACACACATACACATATACACATTCACTCACACACAAGTAGTAATTAGTTTCTGGCTTGGACTTCCTGGCCTAGCAACAAGGTTCAGACTGGCAGCCCCATTGCTGCTTATCCCCAAATAATCAAACAGAAGCTTACATTAATTTCATGCCTATCAGCCTATGGCCTAGGCATATAACTTGCTAACTCTCAATTTTTAAAATTAACCCATGATTAGCCAAGTGGGCTTAGTACCTTTTCTCAGAACAGTGTTTTTCTCTCCTCTGCATCTGCTGGTGTCTCTTCTTGACTCTTCCTCTTCCCAAAGTTTTCTTAGTCTGGTAGTCACACACACATTTTCTGTCTGTCACTTGGCCAATCAGTGTTTTATTAAGCCGTATGATGGACAAATATTTACAATGTATCAGAATATAATCCCACAGAACACACACACACACACACACACACACACACACACACACACACACCACAGAAGAACATGAGCACAAAGTACACACGTACACACTAATAAACACGCTCCAGAAGCACATGAACACACTAATACACACACTGCAGAAGCACATAAACAGAGTACATACATACATGCTCACAGACACACTGCAGAAGCACTACGTACACATACGCACACATACAACTGCAGAAGCACACATACAAACACACATACTACAGAAGCACACATACACACACTGCAGAAGCACATGAACACAGAGCACACACAGAGATGCCAGGACGTGTCTCATTCCTTCCTCACTTCCAATCTGCCAGATCAAGGCCTCTGCAGGCTGGTGTTTAAAGGGCCAATCTCTTGCCTGTAGTTCATACCACACAGTCCTATGAAGACCACACCACAGTGTGAGACATTGGAATGTCTCACTGCAGAGGCACATGAATACACAACACACATGCTCACACACACTCCAGAAGCGCATGAATACATAGTGCACATGTACACACACACGTACTAATAAACACACTACAGAAGCACATGAACACACACTAATACATACACTGCAGAAGCACACGGACACACAGTACAGATACTCAAACACATTTTTAATGCACACACATACATGCACACCTTCACAGAGAGACAGTGGTGAAGAGTGAACTTGGTCTCTTCTGAAACTGTTCGTCCACCTTGCCAGGGAGGGACATTTAGCCAACACATGGGTGTAGTATTATTTTATTCTGCTGTTTGTTGCCGACTGTCCGATTTAGGCAGTCACACATCTACTCTGCTCAGCTGCTGTGTCCTGGAGAGCTGGGACTTTTACCTTCTCCAGTTTTGATTTTGTGCTATGTTTTAATACACTTAATATTTTGACAGGGGATGAATCATTGTCTCTATTAAGTAAGGAGATTGGCTAGGATCACTAGATTCAGTCTTCTTTAAGGGAAAGACTTCTTATGGTAAACAATAAGATGACACCTCCAGTACCAGGAGTTAGCATTAGCCATGGCTGGCTGTACTGGCTGACTCGTCTATAGTATAAGTGCTGTCAAGGAAGCCATGCTAATGAGTGACTCAATGTCTCCCTGCCCAGGGTATCAGAAGCTCACTTTGTGGTAATCTAGGGTCCCTGGAGTCTTCATCTCAGCATCTGTGTATCACCTCCAAACCTGCACAGGGTTGGATAAGGGCAAGAGCAGTTAGGAGAAGATCCTAGGACAAGTTCAGGACTCAGTCTAGCCTCTCGTCTCAGGGACAAACCATCTGTGATATTGAGGGGAATGTATCTGGCTTCCAGGCCTCAACATTTTCAACTTAACAGAAGAATAAATTCTAAACTTTGATTTAATAGTCTGATTGCAGAATTTTCCCATGGAGAAACTGGACACGGTAGTTCTCCCATGTGTGAGGAGAATAATATTCCTTCCACTGCTCCAAAATACTGTGAGTTCTGCTGGCTGCTTTTCCCCAAATGTGATCTCTCTCCAAATATTGCCTTTTGCTAAAAAAGACTTCCTATATGAGGTCACCAACTCCTTTCCTGGAAGTAGATTTCATCTAATGTTGCCATCCAATGTTTTGATAAATTGGACAGAAAGGTACTAGCTATCCTCTATTAGATCTCTAGACCTTTCTTCCTGCAGATAGCAGATGCCTAATATAAAATGTCTCTTTAAAATAAAGGTTTATTGGCTTGGCTGGTGGTTTTAGAGAGTACTGTCCATGATGCTGAGGAAGAAACACCAGAGTTGATGGTGTTATAAGAGCATGATGCTGGACCTATACACATCTCAAAGGACCTGGAGATAAAACAAAGTACAAGTGTTAATCCAACCTCATACCCCACCCATATTTTCATTAGTATACAACCTTAGTCAATGGAATGGTGCCACGCACATTCAGGACAGTTAATCGTCTTTAGAAATGTTCCTCGTGGACATGCCAATCGGACCTCACTAATGACCCAGACATCATTAATTCTAATCAAGTAGACAATTAAAAGTAATCATATTCCTTCCAGAGAACAAAGAAGTCATACCAAGATCTATGAGGAATATAGACCCATAGGGACCAAGGGAGTAACAAGCATAGGAAGTACTGCTAACCAGGCTGAACTTAGGGAGATAGAGCATGGAGATAGTCACAAATATTGAACCATCTGGTAAGGCCAGTGGAACTTGATTATAACATGTTAAGGTGGCTCTGAGAAACATGTGGAAGGCTATGGCTTATATCATGAAGATAGAGATACAGATTTCTTACAGCATATGAGGATCAAAAGGCTTACAAACAAGAGCATGTTAGCATATGAAGTACCCTGTAATCTGGAAACTTACCAGCTGGTTCTGCTCTTTTGGTAGATGTAGAAGATTCTATGTTTCTCGGAACAATAAGAGATGTTGCACAAATAAAGGAAACTCAGAGACAGATCTCAGGGAAAGGCTGATATATCAGAGGAAGTAAACACCACAGTCAAATCTCACCCAGCTGTCTTCCAACTTCCTCAGCCTCGCTCCTCTGGACTTCTACTGCCTCTCTGTCTTTCTATGCCTGCCTAAAATACCTTCTTAACTCAGTTGTTTCACATCCGTGTTAAGATTAAAGGTGTGGCACCACCACTGCCTGCCTGGGAGCCTTGAACTCCTTCTGTAATAAACTGCTCTCAGACTCAGATTTTCTGGGATTAAGGGTGTAGGTCACCACTCCCGGATTTTCCCTGTGCTGTGATTAAAGGTGTGAGTTACCACTGTCTGATCCTCCTAGACTGACTGTGGGTATATCTCTCTGGTATCTCAGACTGGTTTTTATTAAATTTTAAACATATCCCCACAAAGAGATGACCTAGAAAAAGAAATGCCAGCATCTCCCAGAACTCATCATCAGCTGTCTCTGGAGACATATTCTGACAGATAAAGTATTTAGAAAACTAAAAACAATAAGGTGATCTGTATCATGAGCCCTAATTGGTTTTAGTAATAAAAACTTAGAGTCAGATATTGAGAATGAAAGCTGAAAGATCAGAGAAGCAGAGCAGCAGCCACTAAGGAGATTTCTTACCTCTACCGAATCCTCAGGCCAAAAGGACAGAGACCCTGTCTCCACCATCTTATATTCCTGTCTCAGCCTCATAACTGCTGGGATTAAACATGTGAACCACCACCACTGCATGGCTCTATTTCTCTTTTAGACTGAGTTAATCTCCCGTAGTCTAGAGTGACCTTGAATTTATGAACTCCCTGCTTCCTTATAAGTGCTTGGATTAAAGGTGTGTGCCACCACAGCCAGACCCATATGGTTAACTAGTGACTAGCTCTGATTATCACTGGGTCCTTGTACTGTCACTCCCTCTGAGAGTTGTCCCTCATGGTGGAGAATCTCTGCTTAGCTACTCTATTCCAAAGGACTGGCCACTGCATACTCATAGAAGTCAGCCACTTCCAGTTCCAGATTTCCCTGTGGGCTGTGCTGAGACCTTGTGGCAACTCCATTGCTTCTGAATTTCCCCCCCTTCTCTATAAAGGCTTTCTTCCCTTTCTGCCATGTACAAGTTCTGAGAGTATCACCCAAGATCCTTCCTGTATACTGCATTCTGCTTCTTAGCCTACTTCCCATCAACCCTGCCCCATGCTGTCAATACTTTCCAAACAATCAGAATTATGCAAGAATTATTGTGATAATAAGATTATATATACTTAGATGCCTAATAAATTATGTTGACTGCATTAAAAATGCACAGGATATTTTTGTGTGCCCATTGCTTCCATCTCCTTGGGAGAATATTCATTTACATTGTTGAATTGTAATACTAAGCCGAATCATACCAATTCTGTCATAAAGGAAAAAAAGCCAAATCTTTTTCAGAAAGGAGCAGCAGGACATGCTGCTTTTGGTGGCTCTTCTTTGGCTTATTCCATATTCCTTAGTCTAATTACCATAAGTACTGGCTTATTTTCCATCTTTTTTTTTTTTTTTTTTTTTTTTTTGGCCAACTTCAAGAGGAGTTCTGTGAATTGTGTGCATTTTAGAAATTGGGTAAATCCAACTTTGACAGGCATAGTCTACACTAGAGGTCACTAGACTTTGTGATTTTATGATCCAGAAAGTGAACATTTTATACTTCATGGCCGTACGGCTTCTGTGACAGTGTTTTGACTTTATTATTGGAGGGTAGAAGATGCCAGAGATGAAATGACGTGTAAATGAATGGGAGTTGCTGTGTTCTAACAAGATTTAATCCAGAGAAATAGCTGTTGGAATACGTTTGGCCTGCTTGTCATGTTTAGCCAATGTCTGGCTTACATAATATGCAGAATTTATGAAATATGACAGCTGCTTGTCCTCTGGCCAGAAATTAATAACCCCTTGTGCTTTGTTCTGTATCCCTGAAATCACAAATTGACCACCGAGGTATCCTATCCATTTATTAGTTTTCTCTGTCAAATAATATGCTTCGTACATATGAGTTTTGGCACCACAAGGATAAACAAATAAACCTCACTTTTTAGGGAATAGTTGAGATGAGCCATGCAGTTCCTTAGCCTTATGGAAAAGGACCCATGTAGGCCTAGCACAATGTAAAAGTGGAGGATGAGTTGGGAGATTCCCATCTAGAATGTCCAGCAATCAGCCTGGTATGTCTAGGGATCAGTACACTTGCAGGAAAGCTGACCAAGGGAACTGTGATAAAAGTTCTATCTAAAGGGGCTGCAAGGACCAAAACTACTACAGCTTTAGACCAGATGAAGTCTGAAAAGCAGAATAGCTTTAATAAGAGTTAGACAGAATAGAAAGGCCAGAACAATTAAGGAACACGGGATAGAAAATGAGTCACGCAGACTAAAGTCCAGTGAAAGACTTGCCAGCTAGAGTCAAGAGTTTCCAACAGAAACATCTTAACTGGGCAACAAAATGGTTCAGCAGGTAAGGGAGCGTGCTACCAAGCTTGATGAGGACTTTCCTAGGGTGTGTACAGTTAGAGGAAGAAACTGACTCTGCAGGTTGTCCTCAGGCTCCACACATATGCTAATTCCTCTCTCTCTCTTTCTCTCTCTCTCTCTCTCTCTCTCTCTCTCTCTCTCTCTCTCTCTCTCTCCCTCCCTCCCTCCTACCCTCCCTTCCTCTCTCCATCTCTCTCTTTCCCTCTCCCTTTCTCTGTCATACACACACACGCACACACACATGCACATACACACATACACACACACACACACACACACACATACACACACACACACACTCAAAGTCAGTCAATAATATAAGAATAAAAACATCTTAATTCCCATGTATCCTTTGTGATTTAGTGTTTTATCCCATCTCACTGCACCTTGGGAATCATCCCAGGATCTCATTTAAGTGACCTTTTAAGATGTAACTTCAGAGGCTACTGCTGTCTTACATATAGCTTCTGCAGAGACACTTGAGTTGGATTCTCTTTTAAGGAATCTGCACCAATACTTGAATGTTTCTCATATTTTCCTGTGTTTCTCTTTCCCATATCCATCTCCTCCATTCCTAAATGTTTGTTAACATAAATATCTTTCTGATAAACTCCAACTCTGCCTTCTACTGGCTTGTCCTGAAATTTTGTTCTGTGGCTAAGAGTCCTGGCTTCACCTGAGTAGAAGTATCTGGCCAGAGCTCACCAGGCTGCTTCTGGTAGCAGCCTGACACTGTATAAGGCCCGTTGCACAGAACCAATGAAAAAAGCAGAGGGTCAGTGAGGTTGGTGTTTTGTAAATAGAGAGCTGAATGATTGCATGGGATTGGCAGGTGGCTGAAATAAAGCCGCAGTGTTTCATAATAGCTCATACAGCCTGTCTCAGAGTTGTTTATTGTTTATTCATATCCAATTTTCCTATAATATAAACACCAATGAGACAGAAATTTACTTATGTTTCCCATTGTTCTTTACAAAAGTACGGGATGATATTGGGCAGTGGCAGGCGCTAGGTATGTACTCACTGAATGAATAAAATTACTGAATATAAGTTTCTCTTTTATTGTGAAAGGGAAGATGGTAAATGCAAATTCAGTTTCTATTTCCTCAAAAGGCCTAGATGCGGCAAATATCTTTAGTAAATTGTTTTGCAAGCATTTGGGCTGCGGGAAGATCCAAAATGACATAGATTGACATGAGGAAAGATTCAAACTGATAAATGTTAACATTCCTACCAAGGCGAGCTCCCAGGACTGTTTGCAGAGAATGAGCCGGGAACCCTGGTCTGTGGGGGGATTGCTTTTACCATATCTTTTTTACTTTATATTTTTGACAATTTCATATGTGAATATAATGAGTTTTGATCACATTTGCTCTGAATTCCCCTGTCTTATCTCCTACCCACTCCTCTGGACCCCCTTCTTTTCTTTCCAACACATCTTTCTCTTCCATTCTTGTATTTTTTTAAAAAATGATAACCTACTGAGTTTAATTGGGGTTGTTTATGTGTGACTTGGTATGAGGTTATTTTTAAATAATTGGCAACTTACTAGTGTCATTATCACTGAATAAAAATGGTCCCCGCACCCTCAATGGCCTCAACTGCCAGCAGCTCCTCAGTTAAGGTGATGCTCCATACAGTCCTCTCCCATCCAGTATTGTAACTTCATGCATACAGTGACCATGCCATGTCAAGCAGCATTTAATGTTACTCTTCTCCATCTCCTGGCTCTTTTTTCCTTTCTCGCCCCTCTTTCATATTGTTCCCTGAGCCTTGGTGTGGAGATGGGATGAAGATGTCCCATTTAGGCCTGAGCAGTCAACAGTCCTAGAAGTCTGTATTTGTAGTGCCATTTTTGTACTTACTTATGTGAGGTTGGCCGTACGTCTTTCTCCTCCTTACCTCAGTAAAGTTCAGGGGCTGTAGCTCATAGTAGGTGCTCAGCACATGGGCTATATGATAGTTACAACGGGAGTGAGGAGTAGATTCCTTGTGACTCGCAAAGCTGGAAAGGAAAAGGTGTTAGAGTGGTGCTTTTCCCCCAGGCATCATGTGACTATCCCATTGTGATCATGATGGAGCAGAAATAATTTGGGCACCTCTCTCATGACTGCTACAAATAAATAAAACCTATAGAAACCGCTCTGCCTATGGTAATGGTAACAGGCTGTTCACTTTCCTTAGTGGAGAAGAAGAGAGTCACAAGATGATGAATTGGGATTTGATGTATCCACCCTGACTGTCCTGAAGCTGTATGGGATCTTGGAGTGGTACAAGAGTACTTGGGAGGCAGAAATTTGGCTAAAGAATGTGATTCAAGTAATGCAGCTTTTATGAGGTGGGTGGGACTTCAAGGTGATAATAGCTGACTTGAGGTTACCTACACTCCTCTAATCTAGATAAACTCATTGGTTAACCAAGTTAGATTTAGGTAGAATTACTTCATTGGCTTGATGTTGGTACCTCTTCTAGGTGGATTTGTTCATATCTTTTCTGCGAAAATAATGTAACGTAAGACTCAGAGATCAGAAGGTGAAACCTGCAGGGTAAACCATCTCTGTTACTTGTAATGCTACAAGATTATGGCCAGAGGTCTCCTGAGCCTTCTCTGCTCACCCTGCCTTGGCTTTGTGCAAGCTTGGATTGCTTAGTGTCTAGTTGTCGGCAAAGATATTCTGGCCAGCTTAGGGTCATCAGCTATAAACCTGTACCCTTCTGGAAAAGAGTCAGCTGTTGAAACTAGATGTTCCCCAATGGACATCTGCCTAAGTCCCCGTGGGACAGCCAGCCATTCCCCAGGCAATGAAACCCTGACTGTAGGGATCATAAGACTCCCACTTAGAAGCAAATTATTTTCTCTATAGTAACTACCTGGTCCTTCTCCTCAGAGCTTTTCTCTGTTTATTTTTCTCTACCTGTTTGGGTCTCAGACCCAAACTGATATTATGTATACATTATGTCTCCTCCAAGTGGATAGTAAGCAATGTAACATGAACTTTACTGTTTTTGCAAACTCCGATACAGTGTTGTTATCGGTCCTGAGACAATTCAGAGAAGCCTTGGACTGTACTTCAGATCCCTAGGGGTGAGGAAGAGATACTTCTGCCTTCTTTCCTTAGTCATGGTGTCTAGCACAGAGACTACATGAAGCTGTGAGAAGGACAAGGAAAGGTGAGAGTTTCAGGGAGCCTCGTGAGCAATGTCGTTCATCTGTCTACATCCTTAAGTTGGCAATAATTTCTGGGTTTTGAGGATCTAAGAAGGACGTACACAAGGTCTCTGTCCTAAAAGAAATCTGGCATTTGAATAAATATACCAGTATCAAAGTAGACATAATTGATCATAGCACCACATACTGGCTGTGCCACCTTGATGAAGGACTGTGGGTGTGTTCTCAGCTGGGAACAAACTTACAGATCTCATCTGGCAGCAGGGGAATTTGAGGGTTCTAGACATCTATCTCTGGGCAAAATAAGGAGCCCTGTGGGAAAGCTCACGCTGAGGGAAGACTGATGAGACAGGGTAGGATGAGATTTGTCTTGCTAAGAACCCTCGGGGGTTGCGGGATAATTTAAATACCTGTTAGTATGGGCCACTGACGTGTGAGTGGAAAGAAGGAAGCAAACTTTGACTTGATGCCTTACTTGATGAAGCATGGGCACAGGCAGAGATTTACAGAAATTCTCTAAGCAGTAGAAAACTACAATGGGCTCGTATTGGCTTATAAGACTTCCAAGAGCTAGGTGTGGGCATCATTTCCCAGTGACATAAATATGGTGGTTTCAATTGGCCATGTCCAAGGTAGCTCACCATGGAAATTTGTCAAGGTGATTTATGTCCCCTTGAAAGGCGGTTATTAAAATTTGCCAACATTCTCCATATAGGATGCAGCCTTTGTGACCTAGTCTCCTCTCTGCTACTGTGATAAAACTCTCAGACAAAAAAATTACTTAAAGACAAATCAGTTTACTTCACCTGATAGGTTACAGTCTATCATTAAGGTAAGTCAGGTTTAGAACTCAAGCAGGAACTTGAAGGAGAAACCACAGCACTAGTTTGCTTGAAGACTCATTTTAGCTACCTTTCCTTACATAGCTCAGGACCACATGCCTAGGGAATGAGTACACCCTCGGTGGCATGTGTGCCTTCTCATGTCAATTAGCAACTAAGACAATAGCTCACATTTATATCTATTGATCAGTGGGAGTTGAACAATGCCTCAGTTGACTGCCCTCATTAATTCATTTGAAATGCCTTGATCTATGACATTCTTTTGTTCTGTTGATAAGTTCAAGCAATGCTTCCGCACAACTACATGTTATTGGGTAATCTGAATTCATGTTTCTGGGACCATGGGCCGCACACATTTAGATCAGAATAAGCAATCTTTTATTCCCTGTGAGGGAGAATATAGAGACAATGGAAAGGTTTCCTTCTGTTTTCCATAAAACTTGCTGTACAATAGACTTTGCAAGTCAGAGGCAGAGGTGGACATGTAAAAGGAGACTCTGAAGTGGCCTCTGTATGCTAGTATTGGCTTACCATGCAGCTTGTCTCAAACTAGTCTCCCTTGCTTGAGCGCCTATTTCTCTCTCATAATGATGTCATGCCCCATGAGTGATGTCATGGTTTGTGCATGCATATACATGTTGTCTCTTAACAAATTTCTGAAATCACTGAATAATAAAAGTAATATTTATGTAGCCTGTATTGGTTACTTTATTCTTCCTTGTGCTAATATTCCTAACAGAAATAGGCAGAAAGATTGAGGTTATCTAATACTTTCAGACTGTCCAGGACCTCAGAGTGTGAATCTGAGAGAGTTGTTTACTTCGTGGCCAACTAGGAATCAAAGATCCAGGAATGATATGCCCTCAAGGGGCCACCCCCAATGACCTCGCTGTTTCAGCTAGGTCCTACATCCGGAAGCATCTAAAGCCTCCCAAATCAGCTGCACTGTGTGAGGGGTAAGTGTTCAAAACATGAGCTAGGCAGGACATTGTAGATTCAAACACAGCATTCACCACTCATATGGATTGAGTATATGTTCTTGAATTTATAAGTTGGAATTATATCCCCGAGGCGATGTAGTATGACCACTGCAAGCTTATAGGAAAGGAAAGCAAGTTTCAGGAAAGTTGAAAGGTATGTGGGGGTCCAGCTGAACAGCACAGTTTGTAACATCCAGGTGATATTTTCTCTTCATTCAGTTCTACCCCCATAGTGTTTATCCCAATATGCCGCAAGATACAGCTCAGCAAGCAATGTTACATCAGCTCATCCTTTGTCTAGGAATTGTTCCAGTGTGTCTACTTCATCAAGGACAAGGGGAATGTTGAAGTAAAGAGTGTGAACCCGGTTTTTTGTAACAAATTTACAGTTTGGGCTTTCACCAATTATCGGTAGCATTTGGAATTATAAGCTCCTGTTTTTGTATCCTTCTCATTAGGATTTCACTGATAGACATGATCTCTGCCCCCACTGGAGTAGTATTGATGATCACACACCACGCCTCAGGCATTGAGCTTAACATCTGTTTCTGTTTCAAACTCTCACCTGCCTCTGTCCGTGTGAAATCAAGCCACAAGCCACTGCTTGTATCTTCCTGCTCTAGATAACCTCTAAAGTGCAGGGGCCATTTTGGTTTGCCCATTTATCTGTGGTCAGCTTTACTTGACATTTTTATCTTGATGAGCTTAATATTGTAGATTTCTGGGCAAAGGGGTAAAGCCTTGGTGAAAGCTCAGAGCAGTGTGGGCTTCTAGTAATTTTCAGCAAAGGTGGAAACAGATCAAACCCAGAGATTAAAGAGCTGAGAAGACCCAGCTGAGAAGCCTTACCACAAAGATAAGGACAGGTGACTCCTTCTTCTGAAAACAGAGATGAGGAAACGCTACCTTATTTCAGGGAGAAATGGGAAATTTTGTGAAGAACGCAATCGATACGTGCTATATGACATAGCATGCGGGTGGATAGGCTTGAACAAGGATATATAGTAAAGCCTTGGGAAACAGAGACACAGCTAGAGAAAGCCATTTGCTCAGATCAATGGTCACATAGTCAGATAGGAGGAAGTGTAACCAGGAGTTTTCTGACCCATCTGGGCCTGAGGTTTGGAGGAATCCTTCCCACCCATGGTCCTGCAGCCTCTTAACTGTCTGGACTATGGCTCAGGCTTATTACCAACTAGCTCATATAACTTAACGTAACACATTTCTATTATTCTATGCATTGCCATGTGTTTTGTGGTTTGACCTGTGTACCCTTACATCTTGCTTTCTGGGCAGCAGCTTGCAGCATCTCCTCCTGACTCTGCCCTCCTTCATTTTTATCTCTGCTTGGATTTCCTGCCTGCCTCTAAGCTGCCTTGCCATAGGCCAAAACAGTTTCTTTATTAACTAATGGTAATAAAGCATATTCACAGTGTACAGATAGATATCAAGGAAGTAACAAGGGAAGTCTACACTGAGCTGTTTTGCTTGATACATGTATATAGAGACATTGCTGGGTTAGATTGGGTTAAGACATGTTTGGACTTTTATTTTAGAAATATCACTGGCTTTGAGTGGAAATTGGTTTGTACGTAAAGCAATTAAAAAGAGGCAGGTGACTAAGGGAAATTGTGACCGTTGTTCAAGTAAGGGATGAAAACAATGAACTGAATTGAGGCTGAATTGGAGCAGGAGGGTGGGAGTGGGGAGGAAAGACATTTGAGGGACTTCAGGAAAAGGACTTGGTGTATGTGCCATCACGAGGATGACAATGAGGTGAAGACTGGTAACTAAGCTATCTGACAAAGAGGTCAAGATGGTGAGCCGTGCCTGAGATGGGGAATCTGTACAACTGTATGTTTAAAAGAAGGTGTTTTTTGCCCTTGTTCTTTGTTTGGGGGTAGAGAATGGCGAGGGCTCCTTTGTTTTCAGAAGAACTGAGATATGTGACAAAGCCAGAGAGAGATAGCTGGATATTTCCGTCTGAGACTCAGAGAGAGAAACCTTTCCAAGAACTGGTCCCAGAGCAGACGGTGAACATTCACAGGACAGACTTGTGTCAGCCAGAACTTGAAGAAGTCTGGGAAAGAGATGACAGAGGATAGAAGAGGAAAATCCAGGGGAACAGGACAGCCTAGAAGCCCAGGGAAGAGGACATCTCAGGATGGACAGATATCTGAGCAATGTCAAGTCTGTCACCATCCAATGTGCTCCTGATCCCATTTTAGGGCCTCTTGGTTTTATTGTGACCTCAGTTGCTGCAAGCAGGCTAAAAGAGGGGTCTGTACTTCTTTGGGCTATGGTGAAACCCAGAAGTCCCTATAATTAACATTACAGAAGAAAATCAGGATACTTGAGCAACTGAAAATATAACTTTGTTTCCATTTACCTATTTAAAAACTATTCACCAAGTGCCTTCTTTAGACTCTGGACTCTTGGACAAGGGAAGAGGGGCATTTGATTAGGGAACAGGGAGGGAGATAAACATAGAAGAAGGGACAGAAAGGTAACATAGCAATAAGGATATTATAAAAAAATCATGAAGAATCATATTATTAACTATTTTCTTAAAAATCTTTAATACTCAAGTCTGTATACATATAAATATATAATTTAAATAAAAGTTTATTATATGGGCTGAAAATATCCCCTCCAAAAGCCAAATACACCAAATAAAACCTTCAAATGCCAGACAAGAAAATCCCTCTTTTGATGTGTTATTTGGAGTTTTCCAAGAGATTCTCAAAACATTAGAGTCTATTGCTGATGTATTTGCTTTGCCCTCAAAAGGGGAAAATAAATCCCTACTAATGAAGGCATCATGTACTTCAGACAGAAGGTCCAATGGTCCCTGGGTTGAAACTGACTTGATGGAATCCTTCCTGAAGACTAGCATTTATGGTAACAGAAAGTGCCATGCAAGCTTCCAAAGGAGGGAAGCCACCAACAGTCTGACCCAGCTCTGATACTATGAGCAACAACAATGATCATCCTGGCTCAGGAACCCTAAGGGTACAGTAGGTGAATACATTCTTAGATGGGAGAAAACAGCTCCCTAGTTAGATTTAAGACTTGTTCAACAAAAGAGGAATCATGTCTGAAACTAGAATCCATCCAATCACTCAGAGATAATCTAAATTCTTGAAAGACACCTTATAATTACCCCTTTACTAAACCAGAATAGTTCATAACTATAGTCTTATATATTTGTCTTGTAACAAGGGATCAGTGTAGTCTTAACCCCGTCATCAAGGAAACTTTTATTTGCAACAGATGGATACCATTACAGAAACCATAAATAATAACAATGTAGAGTTATGGAGCTCAGTCCTAATGGATACATCTACAATACCCAGTACCTAGGGCTCGGGGTCCATTGAGGAAGACGGGATGGGAAGATTGTAAGATCAGGGAGCTTTCTGTGAGTTCATGTCTCCTAGTAACGTCAGAAGCTACACCCATAAAATCTCACCAGCATGACTGCCCAAACATGAGCTCAAGAAAGTCAATAATAATAGACATGCCACAGTGGACAGGGGGAGCACACACAGTCTCAAACATACACAAAGAATTATAGGCAACTAAGGAATGGGTGGGAATAGCCTAAATAATCTTCCACAGGGAAAAGCAGACCAATTGGTTACCTAATACTAAATGTCTAGCCCTGAAAACGTAAGTGTAAGTAACATTATACAAAATGAGCAAAGAGGGGGAAGGAGGGAGGAAGAGAGAGATGGGGTGAGGGAAAGAGATAACAGAGAGAGGGGAGAAGAAGCAGGAGGAGGAGAAGCCATGAATTTAGAAGAGAGATCAAGAAGAGTATATGGAAGGGTTTGGTGGGAGGAAAAGGAAGAGGAAGACGATATAATTATAATTTCAAAGTAAAAGAAAAAATTGCAGGAGATGAGTGTTGGTGGTGGGACTGGAGAGAGAGCTAGAAGTCATGGACTTGGCCTGGTTTCCAGCACCTACGGCAGTTCACAGCCAAGCCAAACTCTAAGGCAACCTTCAGCCTCTTCCTGCCATTGTGGCCAGGGCCATCACGAGAAGCACTTACATCTTCATGAAAAAACACTTATACACACAGTAAAATACATCACTGAGAGAAAAAGAGATGAGTGTTGAGTTTATCTGAGGGTTGCTGGGGAAGGGTACCATGTAGATTGGAGGCATGAGGATAGGATCCCAGAAGGTTAAAAGAAACAATTGTGGGATGGACGTAGGCTCAATGCTCATGTTCTCAGAGCTGGGCAGTGTGAAGGGTGGAGCTTGCAGATGACTTAACAGAGGAATGCTAGAGCGGCATTTTATTGTGGGCCACAAAACATTCAAGGAAACAATTCTTGACCACCAGTGGTGATTGTCCCTGGCACACAGAATTCCACAGTTGTCAGGTGTTATGTTTGTTTATTTAATTATGTATGGCTAGTCATCCCAGAGGAGATTCTCCTCTCCTCCTTGTGATTTCTCAGCACAGCATTCTGCTTTTTCGAGCTCCTGATTTTAGGGCTGATCATGTTTCTTCTCTCCTGAGAAAAGGACTATTTGCATGTTTTTATGAGTCTTATTACATAGCTTTATGACTGGTACATGTAACAACAGAGAGCCAGACGTTCATGGTATGTGTCTCCGGAGGAGTCATCAGCTGAACATAAAAATGTAAATCCGTTTGGAAAAACACAGGCCAGTTATCGAGAGTGAAGCCCGCAGAACATATGTCCCCTGTGAATGATTAGCTGAGGCCGAGCGACACACACATCCTCAGCTCAGATGGACTCTGAAGACCATCTGGAAACACATGACACTTAATAATGCAGACTAATAAAATCAGCCCAGATCCCACTTACAAATGAAATAAACTGGCAAATGAGGGATTACTGTGATCAGGAAAGAATGGAAATGTTTTCTGCACATTTGAAGCAGAGCTAGAGATTAGGAGGGGGCAAGGAAGAGATGGCCCGAGATTTGTAGTTCCATTTTGGAAATCCTGGGTAAAGCCAGACATTTGAAAAATAAGAAGGTAGAGACAATGTGGGGTTGATTCTCTCTGTAAAACTGACCTGTCAAGACCCTCCAGGAATGACTGTAGTTTCTCTGAAAAACAGATACCAATATCTAAAAATGTTTCCCCACATTTCTCCTTGCAAAGTAGTAGGACAATTTTGAACCAACAACAGCTTGTAAATGGTAAATGGTATTCTCAGCTCTCTCACCTCCAAAAGTACAGCTGAAGAGATGAAAAGGTAAGAAACCTGGAGCCAAAATCAGGATCATCTGCCGCAACCCAGTGGGACTCTTTTTCAGACAGGGCAAGCCAGGGAAGCTGGACATTGTTCATTACATCAGTTTTCCTCCTAAACTCTTATGGGTCTTTCATGAACAATTAAGACCATTATTCATCTTACTATAAAATAGGAAACCAAGAGCCTTGAAATTTTATGTCATATATAATTGAGAGGCAATTTAGCTGGAAAGTCTGTGACCGAGAAGGAAAGAAAGGAGCTTGGACATTCCTTGTTATAACTCCTCTAGTGCTGATCTTGGTGCTGGGTAAGTTTAGGGCTAATTGTTCTGCAACAAGAGTCACTCAGCAGAGGCTATCTGATAAGGCTGGGTGCTTTTCTAGCATCAGATCCATCCTTGAAATATGTATCTGCTCCTCCAGCTCATTCACCGAGTTCGAGGACTGAATCTACTGCCACTTCTCTATCTCTTGGTGTGTTGATGAAATATTATTGAACCAATTTTGGCAGGGCCTTGCTTCAGTTTGGGACATCTTGTCAGGATCATGGAGGCATCTTAGTAGGTGCCTTCTGGGACTTATCCAGGAAGACAAAACTAAGGGTAGAGACAGACAGACAGAAAGGCAGAAAGGCAGGTAAGGGTGGGAAAGAAGAAAGCAGGAAGAAAGGAGAGACCAGGCCTAGGAAGAAATTGTGAAGAGAGAGAGGCCGAGGTGGGATTGCTCTTCCTACTCCTGACCTGTCACTCTGTAATGGAGCAGGATGCATGTAACTGTTTCATGTGCCACGCAAGCAAACCATCTTCCTTCCCATGCTTAGACAGTGTCTGATGAGAGCATTGGATTCACTGAGAAGAACAAGGATGGAGTGCACATGACTGAGGCAGTACATTTTACTTAAAATACATTAATATAAGGTTAATATTTATTGGAAAACAAATTAACACTACATGGCAAGACAAACTAATAAAAATAAGTTAAATTAAAATAAACAAGCTAACAAAGTGCCTAAGCCATACGCCTAACAACAGAAACTTAATATAAACGTCTAAATCATTTTTAAGGCCTAAACAGCGACAGGCAGCTAAAGAGTCTAAGACTACAAGTCTATAAGTCTAGACCTCTGGCCACTCTGGGTCAAAAAAACAAAAACAAAACAAAACAAAAAAAACAAAAACAAAAAACAAAAACAAAAAACCTTATTGAAACACATGATAACATTTTTCTCAGTCTGATTGTATTCATGTCTGATGGCATCTGAGCCTGTAGACACCTCTGCTAACACAGGGTCATGCTTGGGAACTAGGTTTGCACTAACTATATTGTAAATTTATAAAGTAGGAGCTTGGTGGGCAGAGGCTTGAAGTTCTTTGTTGCTGTAGGTGCCTGCAAGTCTTCCAGGTTCCAATATGTAATCCCAATAAATTCATTAATTTTACCAAGCGTGGAGTGTTGGAATCTCTCTTTAGTCTTGCATCTTGCTTTACTTGAATTGAAGAAGTCTCTTTTGTTTACCAAGGCAAGTCTCTTAATGAGCTCTACAATTCATAGGTTCTTCATGAATGTCATTGGGAGAAATACAAGATGTTTACAGGTCTCAGTTCCTGCTGAGAGCTTGAGAGGAGAGTTTGTTTTCCTAACTTTCCTGTCTTCTAAAGGCCACTTGTAGTCAGAAGATTCTGTTCCACCAACACCTCTCAAATACCCAACAGCTTCTTCCCAAATAATTGGCTCAGAGCCTTAATAGTATAATAAATGCTGGGCCACCAGCTCAAGCATATTACTAACTAGTTCTTACACTTAAGTTAACCCATAATTCTTATCTATGTTTAGTCATGTGACTTAGTACCTTTTCTCAGCTCAGCATTCTTGTCTTGCTTCCTCTGTGTCTGGCTGGTGATTGGGTCTTGGCCTTTCCTCTTCCCAGAGTTCTCCTAGTCTGGTTGTTCCACCCACATTTCATGCTCTGATACTAGCCAGTCAACATATTATTAAGACAATACAGAGTGACAAATTACAGTGTGCAACAGCATTATCTCACAGCAGCCTCTTTGAATTCATTCTTCCTTCAAAGCCTTCCAGATCCATCTGAGTATGTCATGCTACAATTTCTGCTGTTCCTGTTTCCATTTATAAGTTCCTCTGGCATTACTTTGGGACTATTTAGAATCAAAAGTTTAAGGTCAGTAATTTTCATCTTCAGTTAAATCTGCCACTTTAATTTCTCCTTGTCCTTATAACTTAATATACTCCTACGTTCTTAAGATCAGGATATAGGTAACTCTGATGAGAGTGCTATTCCACTTACCCCATAAGGTCTAAATCCTTCCAGTCTTCACAAAACTAGGAAGGAGGAAGAGAGAGATTTGAATTCATGAAGCTGATGTGCTAGTACTGACCATTGGCACCGCTTTGTGCTCAGTATTATTTAATCTTTCAAAGTTTCCAAGCCTATCAAGGTGCTGAGGTCTCCTGAGTCCTGATACTCTATTTTTCTGAGTTTCATTACTTTACTAAATTTACCCTAGACACTGGACTCACCCAAGGCATCATCTCATCTTGATATCATATTTGATCTCTCTCTCTCTCTCTCTCTCTCTCTCTCTCTCTCTCTCTCTCTCTCTCTCTCTCTCTCACACACACACACACACACACACACACACACACACACACACACAAAGATTTAAAAAAATCGATGATTTCCTTCATAGATCACCTACATAGACTTACCAAGTTCTTCTAGAATTGTCCTCCTGAAGATCTGGACACATACTCACTTTTGAGTCTCTTGTCATTGTGATAGTCACTGTCATTTCCTGGCTTCTGTAATTAACCAGCTGTAGCCTTCTTCCAGATGAGTATCCCAAGTCTCTATTCCTTATATAAAATGTTTACAGACACTTTGAGAGAATTTAGTAGCAAATGCTAGTCTTTTGCTATTAAGTTCTCAATAAGCAGTTGTTTCCTAACTCGAACTCTCTAATCATCCTTAGCCTCATTACACCGTTAAACTCTTTGCTTATGTCCTTTACATCACTGTATTTAATTCCATCTAGGTGGTTACTGCCAGAACAGTGGTTCTCAACTTGTAGGTTGAGAACTTTGGGGAATGAATAACCCTTTCACAGGAGTAGTCTAAGACCACCAGAAAAACATATATATTTGCATTATGCTTCATAACAGTAGTAAAATTGCTGTTACAAAGTAGCAATAAAAATAGTTTTCTGGTGTGGGGGGTCATCACAACATGAGGAGATGTATTAAGAAGTTGCAACATTAGGAAGGTTGAGGACCAGTGTTCTAGAACCTCCCATATGTGGGAGAATATCTGAGACTGAGAATATCTCAATGGTAGGACTGGCCTGTAGCTACAGCAAAATTCTCCTACTGTAGTAGTGCGGTTTCTTGGTCCCCAGTGGCCAGAGGCCCAGACCCTGCCTCGCCAGATCCCTTAGCCTCTCGCCACTGCTGCTCAGGCCCCTAGAAATGACTCAGATGCTTATATTAACTTCATGTTGTTTGGTCTATGGGTCAGGAACATTGCTAGCTAGCCCTTACATCTTAAATCAACCCATTTCTATTAATCTGTCTGCCATATGGCCCGTGGCTCACCTGTGTTCCTTACATGTTGCTCCTTTGGGCTTCAGCTTAGTCTGTTTGACTCTGCCCCACTTCTCCTACCTATGCTCTGATTTCTCCTCCTACTTCCTACTTTTTCTATGGTGCCTGTCATAGGCCAAAACAGCTCTTTATTTAAAGATTGATATTTACAGTATACAGAAAGACATTTCCACATCACCCTACATCTAGTAAGAAAACTCCACAGAATCTTAGGATGTAATTGATACAATATCCACACATTCTTTTCTGGTTTATATTTTTCCTAATTTTTTTTTTTCAGATCTGTTTATCATGGTAGAAGAAACTTCCAAATAAGCACCAAAATCTGACTTTGATGGTAGCCAGAGCCTCTCTGCCTCTTGCCCAGTCAGGCTATTTCAAAGCCTCTCTCTCTCAGAAACATTTTGCTCTAGGTAAAGGCTGCTCCCATTCTGACTTACTACCACCCGTTAAAGCCAAGTCTGAATTTTCTAGCTTCCTAGAAATTTCTACCAGGCAGGTGTTTCCTGCAGCCAAATGCTGCCTGATCTTTACAGTTTACTTTCTTGAGTTTTTTCCTTTCTCTTTCTGATGCTTCACTCTTCAAAGGACCAGCTGGCACATTTGCAGATGAGTGAACTGTGTGCAAAGGCTGAGGTCAGGTGGTGTCAGCAAAGTGCAGTGCTGGGGCTGAGAGGAAGCTTTGCACTCATGGAGAGCTTTGTCAATGGCTCATGCCATTTTACTTTCTTACCATCCTCGGGTACAGGTGGAAGTTCGAAGATGAAATGAAAAGCTTTTTCTTTGGGGGGGGGGGACTATTCCCTTTGGATAACTTATGTGACCTTAATTTTGCAGGGATTATTAACTCCTTTAAGTAATACTAACTCCTACTGCGATGAGATCATAGTATAGAATTTTTAAATCATTCGTTTAAAATTGTTTCTGCTATAATTACAAAAATGTTCAAATGCATATTGCATAAACACTTTAGAAGATGTCATTAAGCTAATTATACTTGAAAGGGGCTCCTTAATGTTGTATTATCAATGACCCATCTTCAGCATATATCATCTTCTTGCTTGATTGTTGTATGATTGTAAGATGGTTTTTTGAGATTTGAAGATTATATCCTCTGTGACACATTAAAATGACAACCACTGACCACAGTCATATAGTAAGGCTCCATAGAAGCAGCTTATGGAAGATGCTGGGGATGGATTTAGCACATGAAGGGGCTTTTTTTTTTTTTTTTGCATGTAACTTGTGTTTGATCCCTGGATCACATGTCAAGATGAAGTAGCGAACCATCTGTGCAAAGGTGTTCTCTGGCTTCCATATACATGCTGTAACATATGTGTCTCCCCACACATGAGCATCCATGCACATACAAACATTCAAATGCTCTAGAGAAGCTTATTGAAAGTGAAGGTGAGTGGCTGAGGAAGGATTGGCTCAGTGGCAATCCTTCCCTGGCAGAGTGGGCATGGATATTAATTCCATTTCTGTCTTTACAGAGCCATAGGGTCAAAGCAAGGGTTATGTCGAAGACCTAAAGTGAGGAAGTGAAGATTAAACCCAGGAGGAAAGGAGCTTCCCCAAGGCAGAGTACCATCAGCCAGGGCGGTGCATCTCCACCATCCCCTAACATCATTCACAAGCTGCTTCTAGCTGACACTCAGGAACAATGTACAGAAGGTCCAGACAACAAAGCCGCAGCAACACAGCCAACAATTCTCCCAGAAGGAAAACTGGGACTAAATTATAGGTTGTAAATCTCAGGCTGTGAAGATCAAGAGGCAGAATTTGCAGGTATCTGCCCTGCCCCACATTCCTCTTCTCCCTGAAATGTTGATAGGCTTTAAGCCTGGCTGCTGGTTTACCTCACTTTAGGGCCTCAGGGCTGTGTTGCCTTCCTCTGTCAAAGCCTTGGAATCAGATTTGCGGCTTTGCATAACAAGAACTAGCTTCGACATACATGGATCCTAATTTTTATTTTGATATCTGTTTGTTTGGGGGGGGGGGTGCCTGTGTGTGTTTGGGGTGCATGTGTGTCTGTGTGTGTGTGTGCACTTGTCCTCACATGCACATGCCACAGCAAACGTGTCAGTCAGAGCACAATTTATGGAAGCCATTTCTCTGTTTTCACTATGCAGCTTCTGGAAATGGGATCCAAGTTGCCACACTTGGCTACAGGCATCCTTATCCTTATCCGATGAACCATCTTGCCTGCCCAAGGTCCAAATTGTTTTAACCACTGACTAGAAAGGCCAAAATTCTTCTAATTTGAAGAATTCCTCATGCTCAAAGCTCCTAGGTTTTTTCCTAGTGATTTAAAATTTAAAGGAACTAGTGAGCGTGGGTTCTCTAAGCTTTGCCCTGAAGTAAAAATAGAAGGCAACTAAATCCTTGAGGAAACCTTGGTAACTGTATGACCTTTCTTTCTCTGGGACTGGAAGGGTCAGACCAAATTCTTCAATTCTTCAATTACTTTATCTGAGTTATTCTAGCAGCTTGAATTTGCTTTATTTAAAACAATAACCAAAAAAAAAAAAAAAAACAACCTTGCCTTTATTAGGTTACTGCTTTAGAAAACTATTAAAAAAAAAAAAAAAAAAAAAAAACAACCTTTCCAGAGAGATGAAATGAAGAAAATTATAGAATGAAGGAATCCTGAATATTTTCTGACTACAGAATCTGATTTTTACTTTTTCATGGTGAAGATCCAATTTGGTTCTACTCCTAAAGCACAAGGGTATCGTGGAAACCTTGCTAAGAGAGAGAGAATCACGAGGCAACATTAGATTTTGTCTACTTTTTTTGCGTTAGGAGCATAAAGCAATGAACATGCAAAGCTGGCAGAAAAGTCAAGCCTAAGTGTCTCTTTTTGAGGCTGTCTTCAATATGTGTCAGTCAAGGGCAAATACTGAATTTCCTTTCTATTCAACTCCTGGTGCTTTTTGCTAGAGGGCTGTCTCTAGGGTGTGTGTAGGAAGGTTTGTCTGTGAATTTGGTGCCCAGTCTACAGCTCAGCTGGAAGCCCTTTAGGTGAAGGAGGGTGAGCAAATCACCAGGTGATCAATGCTTCCCCCTTGGCTGGCTGGGACCTCCTCACCTTTGGAGCTACCTAGAACCTCTAGGGAAGGCATTGGATGGGACTTGCACAGGGAACATGAATAATCTTAGTCGATTTACCCAAAAGTGTGTAAAGGTCTCATGCAGTTTGGAATGGTTGTGAATAAATATGCTGCTTTCTCAAGATCAGCAGCCCCATAGATCTGAAGACAGAGGCTCACTGCGCCCCAGTGCTCAGCTTATACATAAATAAAGGATGCTCCCAGTACAGCTGCCAAATGTGACATGGTGATGAATTTCCAAGAGTGTCACTCAGCAAGGTGACAATTGCATTGCTGGCAGACACAGGGAAACAGACTACAGGAAAGGTATATATGTTTATCAGTTTTGCATCCAGGTCCTTTGGGAGGTGAATGACCTGAGACTCTGGTCACTGGCATAGCCCAGCTTGCTCATATATGTAGCTGACACACAGTATAAAAATAAAATGTAAAGACTTAAGAGACCTGATGCAGTAGATACCTAGGAGAAGGTGGTTAGCTGCTGGACAGAATGTTTCCAGATTGTCATCTTAGTCACAAACTTGAAAAAAGAGGTAGCACAGATTACAAAGTACCAAGGGAGCTTATAAAGAAAAGCAATGGTATGTATCAGATACACAAGGCATTAGTGACCACCTGGGGGAGAATGCTCAAGCATTCCCAGGCAGAAACCTGAGAATTCCTTTGATGGGGCCCAAGAAAAGAAAGAGTTAGTTTCTAGGGGTATAGCCTGGGTAAGATCACTATTTTTGATTGACAGGTCTAGGTTACATACCTTTTCCTTTTCTGTGCAGGTTCTTTCCCATGATGCTATTGTTAAGGATATTCATGCCAAATTATGCACAGGCATAGGATGAGATATAAAGAATTCTCCCTGAAAGTTTACTCAGGAGACACAATTTGTCTCATTGCACACGCACCCCAAGCCAGTGTTGACAAGACTGGCATACTACCTCACATTCCCAGATATATCCAAAAGTCTGTTTAAATAGAATCTGTCCATGAGAGAGAAGTTATGTAGGGTGTTAGGGGCAGCAAAACTTATTCCATTGTTCAAAGCAGAATGTTTCTGTAGTATGATACAGATGGGAAACTATGTTGCTAGGTGCATTGTTAGAAGTATGCATATAGTCCAAATCAAGGGGAGTCCCAGGTTATCAAGCTACTCCCTATGCTTATCTGCCTCAAAGGTGGGAGAATGAAATATATATATATATATATATATATATATATATATATATATATTATAAGGCATAGAAGTTTAAAAAAAAAAGTGTTGAATGTAGATACCTTTCACAATTCTGCCAGACTCCATCTATCCTCTATGTGGCAAGTTCCACAGAGAGTTTTTCTAAAGTCTTCCCACCCAGCACTTCTGTTCACTAGTAGAATGAAATTTCCATTGCTGGGCTTGAGTTAGTCTTCTACAAGGTTTTCCTCCCATTACCATGGAGATGTCCTTGTGCCCAGGCACACTATGTAACTGCTGTGTATTTATCGACATCCTTACAAGAAACAGAGTGATTGCTAGATGCATTAATTGTCCTATTTAAGGCACTGGCTGACTTGGTGTGGCAGGTGGAAAGACTGGAATCTGCAGGGTGACTTATTAAACTCCCAAACTCAAGTAGTATGCTTGAGATATAGTCTCGAGGCCAATTTCACTCTTCTCCGGGAACTCTCCACTTTGAAGGTCTTCAACTGATAAGTGTGGAAAGAAATGTCTTTAACTTCAGCCACTTAAAGTCATATTTTTGTGGTTGGAATGAGAACTGCTTCTCAGAGGTTCATGCCTTTGATCACTGAGCCCAAAATGATAGGGCTGCTTTAGATGGTTTTAGAACCTGTAGGTGGAGCCTTACAGAGGAAGAGGGCCATTGGTGGTTTTGATGTTTGCAGGCCAGCCGTGATTCCTATCTAATTTCCACATTTTGCTGTATGTTGTTTTGTATAGTCCCAGCTCCATGATCCCCGCAGCTGTGACCTCTACCATGTCTTCCCCACCATAATGGCTTATACCCTTCTAAAGTGTGAGCCAACATCTTTATTCATTCAAGGTCGCTTGATTTTGTCAAGTTATAGATGCCAATCACATCTGCAAAATGTCTTGTCATAACATATATGCTGTTGTTTATCTGAAGGGCTGAAGTCCCTGGATTGATACATAGAAAGTTGTCACGGTAATATATCTGCTCTTCTGTATGCGTTTGTCATTGACTAACCTACCTCTGTCAGCACACACACTTTCCTGCCTCTTAATATTCACTTAATTTATAAAGCTCAGTTCAGAATTCTCTTCCATCATTCTCACTCCTGACGTGAACTTCTCACTATCCCTAATTGTCTTTTGTTCCTTTGTCATGACACCTGTACCTTATAGAAGTGACTTATTGTTTGTTCTCAAGATAGATTATGAGCTCTCTGAAGGCAAGCATTTTGTCTTAATCACCTGCATATCTTCTTCTCTGAGTACAGGGCTTGAAATGTAGTAAAGAAGAGGTGAATGGCTTATTATTATAATTCACCAAAGAACTTCCCACCTGGCAAATTTATGAGATAAACTGCCTTAGGTCTTTGATCAATAACAATGTATCTTTTTTGAGCTTATTAGAGGTAAGTTCTCATCAACCCAATCTGGATGAGTCTGAGATTGTTTGTCTTTAAGCTCTAATCACTTCTCAGCATTTTGGCTGAGATCAAGCCTTGTGTTTGCCTACTCATTTCCAACTAGATAGAAGTTAGTTAGATAGAAGAATAGTAGGGGTGAGTGGTTGTGTGTGTCGGGTAAGTTCTCTCCCAGTCAGCTTTGCTGGTCTGTTTCCCAGCCCTTTCACGTTGTGAGAAAGTGACAACTAGAATCCAAGCACATATTGTGGCCTCTAATTTCCTTGAACATAGAAGGATTTGTCCAACAACTTGAACCCAAGCAGTTATTTGTGTGCAAGGGAAGAATTAGGAAAACTTGTTTTGTGTGGTTATCACCTGAAACGGTCAACAAGCCCCTTAGCTCACCTAGTTACCATCTCGCTCCAGGCCATAACTTTAACAATAATGCATCCAAATAGAGGTTTGTTTTGTTTTGGTTTTGGTTTTCACCAAGACCAAGTTTCTTCTCCCAAAGATAAGCTGAGAGCCACATTTGCACAGACTCATCTTGTTCCCAGGGTTCTGAGGGCCAAGTCACCTGTCATTTGTGAGGTGAAAGAGGAGAGAGCAGTGCCCTGAGAGACAGTAGGAGGCAGTGGCCTGGGTTTTTTTTTTTTTTTTCACATCTTTAATTCCCAAATTTATACCCTTGTATTAGAAACAACTGTCTTCCTTCTGTGATTCTCGTTGTTTTTGTGAGGTCATGCTGGATCACTTTTTGTGTAGTATCCATAGTAAAATGGGCCTGACCTATACTACGACTTAGATGGGTGTGTGTGTGTGTGTGTGTGTGTGTGTGTGTGTGTGTGTGTGTGTATGTGACCTGACAATCAGGTGGCAGAATCTCTTGCTAGTAAAATGAGAAGTTGAATTAGTAATTTTTAAAGGTCTCTCTTCAGCATAAATGTAAAATACAAATCCTAAATAGCACATAACGTGACATTTTAAATGCATTGCAGGTCTACTTAATTTTATTCTATCAGAAAAAAAGTGTTTGAGCAGGTCAGTGCAGAGGCAAAACTTAATAGGCAGACCATAGGCATCAAGGATGGGTTCTTAGGAAGAATTTAAGGAATATTCAATTATGTGATCCACAGCAACATAGCAAGGGCCTTAGTGTGTAACGTTTTCTTTGGGTGCAATAGAAACCCCCCCTTTTTTTTCAGTACCCGAGAGTACATGATGGGCATGCTTGTACAAATTAAAAAAAAAAAAAAAAAAAAAAGGGTTGTATCCTACTGCATTTGAGCACATGCCTCACATTTGCTAATGAGCAAGGCCTAGGGCTAGAGGTGCTCAGCACATCTATCTTGTGTAAGCAAACACTGGAGTTTTTATTGACAGCTGATCTCTGACCCTGAGAAGATTGTGTGCCCCAAACTCTTTGTAACCCATTTCAGTGTAACAGTGACTTGTAGCTCTTAGAACACAATCACATGATAAGAAACCTAAAATTCAGATCTGGAATGCAGAACACATGTGAGTGTTTTACCCTTTTTGGTGGCATGTCTGAGAAAAAAGCTTCTGCTTTATCCTCTGGCTAATGTCGCACGAATGAATGAGACTCAGGGATAGATCTCTGAAGAAGTTAGAGATATTAGAGAGAATAAACACCACAGTCAGATCTTATCCAGCTGTCTTCCAGCTTCCTCAGCCTCGCTTCCCTTGGAATGGCTTTCTTTCTGTGTTTCTATCCTGTTTTAAGTATCCTTTTGTAAATTAAGGAGTAGCCCCACCACTGCCTGCTTGGGAGCCTGGAATTCCTTCTTTAATCTAAAGTGACCTCGACTCAGTTGGGATTAAGGGCGTAGGTCACCACTCCCAGGATACTCCCTGTGCTGGGATTAAAGGTTTGAGTCACCACTTTCTGATTCTCCTAGACTGACTGTGGTTAGAGCTCTGGAACTTCTGGAGCTTCTATTAACTCCCCACATAGACTGTGGGTAGATTCCCTCTGATATCTCCGAAACTTCTGAAACTTTTATTGAATCCCCACACATATGTGAGTGTTTTACCCCTTTTGGTGGCATGTCTGAGAAAAAAGCTTCTGCTTTATCCTCTGGCTGACTGGAACACTTTGGACCTCTTGCCTTATCCTTGAAGGAGATAAGGATTTCCTAGAAAAGATACACTCCCCTGCCCTGCAAACCATTACCAACCACCGAAGAAACACAAGAATTGAATTTAAATGCTACTAGAGGGTGGTAGAAATATGTTAAAAAATGGTGATTGTTAGCATTTATTTATTATTTACTTGTGTAAGTAACTAAGAGAAAAGTCTATTGGCCTCAGACAGGTACAGTTACTTGGCACACTTGACAGGATGCTTCTAAATTCTCTTTGATCATACAATTTTAAAGAGAAAGCATCCACAAGCTTCTAGTTTTCTGGTTCCCTCCGGGCAGTGGGTACTCCAGCTCTCTGTCCCTATATGTCAGAGCTCTGTTTCAGTTGGTAGGTGTTTAATGAATATTTTTTAGTTGATGTATTCTAAGTGGGCTGTCCAAAAATTCTCCCAGAGGTAGTCAATATCTTTACTCTACTTTACTAGTGATTTTTTTCCTGCCAGAGGCACCACACATTATAGAACAGAATCCTTTTTGCAAAGTGTTGATTTCCTAAATAAAGCACTAGATTTATTAAGAAGGGATCACGTTCCTCCCTTAGGAAATGCTTGCCCTCTGGAGATTAGGGAGGTGTGAAAACAGGGGTTTAAGCAGTCAGCTCCACTGTCAGTGTTTGAGGCCCTGGGTCGAGAGCATCTCTCTGCCTCCTTGCCTCCCGGAAGAGAAGAGCTGCCAGGGACATAGTGTTGGTTTGAGAAAACCCTTGGATACAATTGTTCACATGTTCCCTTTCTCTATTCTGCTCCTTAAACCCCAAATGCTGCTGTCATGTTGGCAGCAGATAATACTGGAGTAGAAAACACACTTGGGCTTCTTTGCAGGCTGGCCCTGCTTCCCCCTGGGATGGAACCATTCTAAAATTAGACACTCTTGGCATGACATTTCTTGATATTGAGCTGAGTTCAGAAAGAATAAAGTTTGAACTTTGCATTGTTTTTGAGACATACACAGCTTTTAAAAAGTAGAGTTTCAAGTCATATTTTGCTCATTTTGTAAATGCACAAATGTCTGCTTTTAGATAAAATTTGTAATCATTTATTATAAATTATACATTAGGTTGTAAAGATTTTATTTTGTGTACCCAGGCCCGAATACTGTTGTGAAAGATTAAGTTTTTAAGAGATGGTGATATACATGGGAAGATTCTGTTGTCCTGAAGTCAGGATTCCTGGAAAATGAGCATGTGCTTTGTGTTTGCATTACACATGAGGTATACTTGTACCAAGGAGTTAAGATCAGCAAACACCTCAGCATGTTACTCTTATAGCCTGATAAGCTAGATGACTAGTTTTGATAGCAGACATACAAGCAGAGGAAAATAAGACAGGTTACTGTGCTTTCATGTTGTAAATACTGGATTTCCTCTGGTTCCTATGGTGCCAGAGACGTGTGCCAAGGACAGTCACAAGGCCTCCTCTCTCTCTCCCTCTTCCCTTGACCAGCTTATTCTTCTGACATCTTACTGTCACTACCATTACGCTGATAACATAATATCATACTTAATCTGTCTGCACAGCCTCAAGTCTTTGCCAACTTTTATTCTTACCTGCAAACAAATGAACTTCAAGTCTGGTTTAGAAATTAAATAATTTTTTAAAAACAATTTAAGATTAGAAAATAGCTTTGAATGTATTGAAGTACGATTAGAGACATGACATGTTTGATAGAATAAATTGAACAATAAGATAATCCATCAGACTTTCTCATTGGTCAGAGAATTTATATTAGTATTTTCCTCATGAAAGTAACTTTGTAAGATCACTGTTATTGTTGTTGAGAGAAGGGAAATTGAGCAGAGAGCCATTCATTTGCTATGGTCACAAACCTCAGAGAAGATGGCACTGGGATTGGCACCCAAGTCTACCTGATGATAATTTTTTTTCCAGTTCTGGCCTATCCATTCTGAGCATACCAGCTTCACCGAGTTGTGCTCACATCTCTACCCACAACTTTCTACTACTTCTACTAAATAGTTCTGAGACTATATTCTAACCAATTGATGAATCTAGAGTCATTTTTCTTTGTGGATAGATCCTGGACAGGGCCATGGTATTAAGCCAGGCACTATAAAATAACAGAGACAATTGTGTGTGTGTGTGTGTGTGTGTGTGTGTGTGTGTGTGTGTGTGTGTGTGTGCGCGCGCACATAGAATAAAAAAAGGAACTTGTTGGCTTATAGAACAGGAGCTGGTAGCCCACTAATGGCTGGGAATGCAATAGAGGCAGAGAATTGAAAGCTGTTCAGAATTCATGAGCCTGGATGTCTTGGCAGCCTCATAGCAGTGCCAGAAGCCTGAAAATGCCATCACGAGCGTGCCCACAGCTGTGTCTCCAAGGTTGATATAAGATCCTGTCCAGTTGATAAAACCAACTATCATTGTTGCCTTCTTTTCTCAAGGACCCTTTTCCCAGGTAAGGATAGTCACTCAGACTGTTCTGGCTTTTCTATACTGCCTTTCATCTGGTTAAACCTGTAGCACTTATATTTGAATGGGGTGAGGTGTTGGATTGGGGAATGAGAGGCTTGAGAAGCAGTAGGAGGACTTGCTGTGTCTTTCAACAATTCTGCCGAGCATGTTTCTCTAACTCGGGATTCTGACTTTCAGGAGAGGAATGGAGCTGTGATGGATTTTGCAGAGGGCAGATAGTTTTGGAGATCGAAGGGGTAGTTTGATTGAAACAATAAGCGGAGGGTGTCAGAGGATGGGAATATGGGGTGACCTAGGTAGAGCCTGAGGCAGGGGTGGTGGAGGGTATGAAGATCAAGGTATGGTTTGGGACAAGTTTGATTCTGAATTGAGAGCATGCCCTAGGGAAGATACAGAACAAGGTGAGAGCTATGCATACTATCGTGTACCATCTGTAGCATCATGTATATGTGTGTTAGATGTATGTTTTATACATGTATGTGTATGTATAACTTAAAGGGTATACATAGTCTGCCTTCATCTCTGAGGGTATTCTTCGTATTTCCATTTAGGATCCTCCTTCTATAGACTGTCTCCTACCCCATCTCTCTTCTCATAAGTGGAGGCTGGAAGTCAAGTATCTCCATTTTGAAGGCATTTTTAATACACTAGGTGACAGGGTGCCTGCATTCAATGATACCGAGTAACAGGGCACAGGCTAGTGTGTATAGATCCTGTGTGTTCAGATCATTTATGCTGAACAGAAAGCTTGGGAGTACAGAGACCTGTCTTTACTATGCATACACCTTAATTGGAAGGAAAACAAAATCTGTCTCCTACTTTGATAAGAAATCATTTAACTAAATTACTCAGAGCTCTGAAATGTCTTTTAAAAGGGACAGGACACAGTGCCCTAAACCTGGACCAAATGATAACAAATCACTGTAAATAGGAATTACTGAAGGATTGGAAAGGTCTCCTTTCTCATTCAGACAGAGCCTGAATCTGTGTTTTATTCAGCTCATGCTGAGGGACCAACAGTCACTAAGAGACTTTATCTGCTTTTCACCAAAGGTCCCCAGTGCATAGTGACCTGCCCAGAGGTGCACACTCCAGCTGACTGTCAAAGTGTCTCCTGATTCTAATTCTCAGTGGCCATTACATTGCCTTTGCTTGAAGAGCCTCCAGAGATGATCTCTTACTGACCTCATTGTTCTGATAGGAAAGAAGCTTCTGGAAGCCTCACAGCCTCTGCCTTGCTTCTTGCACTTCCCCCATGGGTCTCTAGATCCCCTCTTTTGCTTTCCTTCTGCTTGGAAAGAACAAGAATGTTCAGCAAGCAAGCTCCTGTTTGGATCATGTTTCCACTGCCTGAGGCTGGGCTTTTGAATTTTTCAATAGAAAGAGAAGAAATTGTACCAGGGAATAGTTTTCCTGTTGGTGGGTTTTCTGCAGGTCCTGTGGCAACAGCCATGCCACACAAATACTCCAAAGTAACAGCAGAGGCTTGCATTTTCGTCTCTGGCAGCTGATGGTGACCAGTGGTCCTTGATGGCCCTTCCTGTAGGACTCAGGACTCCCTCTTTGACCACGATTAATTCTATGTTCTGAACTGCAATGACAATCATTTATTATTCTGTTTTACATATGCACCTCCGGGGAGTCCAGCTAAGAGCTCTAATTTTCCAGTTCAATTGCAGCAACGTTCTCTGAGAAGCACTGACTGCAAAGAAACTAAAGGAGATCAGTTCAGTGAATTATTGAGTTGTAGGCAAAATCATCTACTTATATGGAGTCAGGTAGTGCTTTCTGAACTATGATGCAGGCTTCCCTTTCACCCTGGGTGTGCATATTCATAAGAAGACCAATGAATGAGTTAAGGTAGGAGTGACCTATTAGGAAAAATCAATGAGGTCCAGTACCCGCCTCTCTGCCTAGGATGCCTGGCTGTCCTTAGGTACAACCACCATTGTCAATCAATTCTGAGAGGACCTTGGCTGCCTGTCCCTTCATCCTTCCCCAAGCCTGTGCCTGTAGGAGTAGAAATCAAAGCAGTTTTCAGCTGATTTAAATTGTGTCATTCAAGATCCCGTCCACAAAAAATATTTTAACCACATGAAATCTCTTAATTCCCTGCTTAAAATGATCATGGTGATTGCAGAGCGGCAGTTGTAGGGTCTGTTGAATTTCCCCAGCATGCATAAGAGTGAAGCACAGCTGAGACACTGTTGGGGACCTCAAGCTATTACTTTGCGTAGATTAGAATTTTCCTATCAGAATCGAGCCCTTTTTATATCAGCCTTTGAAAGGATGGAAATGTCCAAAAATGTCTTTTATATGGGACACTTGCTGGGCATCTTACCTGGATAATTTATAAGGTTTGTGTCTGCGTTAGTTTGTGATATTTGCACTAACAACAATAATAAAAATATGTGAACTTTTGACTTCTGAGTAGGTGAATGAATTGGAGACCGATTTGAATAGAAATAATTGGGGAGATGTGAGGAAGAAATGAGCAGCCAGGGAACCAGCGATGAGAGGAGGGTGAACCCTGTTGTAGGGAAGAGAAACAGAGACCTCAAACAACAGACTTCAGCCAGGAGGGGAAGCCAGACCTTAGAGCCATTATGCTTGGTGCAGGAGAAACAGGAGTGAAATGGAGGGGAGGAGGGTGGGAGGTGGAGGTCAGGTGGAGGAAGGCCTTGGATAGTCTGGTTAGGTGATTTAAGGATAATTGACTGATAAAGACTAGGCTTGGGAACTAAGGAATGATGGTGCCCTGTAGACCTCCTTCAATATGCTTATTTTACTATGGCTCAAATTTTGACTGTACACTGAAGGTTCTTAGAGACATACTCAGCTCAGTGTGTGGCTATGAGGTGATGGAAAGAGAGGTGGTGTCCAGTAGATAACCTTTGACTTACTATGCCTTTAAGGACATGCTGTGACTCGATTCTTTCCCCTTACTCTTCCTATTCATGAGATAAGTATACTTTGTTTTCCCACCTACGTGACGTTAATAACCATGGACTAAGATCTGCTGCACAAACTCTAGTTAGCATATAGTGACAACCTAGAGACGGATGTTTGGGGGGGAAAATGGAATATAAGAAAGAGGAAAGAGACAGTCAATTCTCACCCAGCCAACTTCTCAGGCTGAACAGGGTAAGCGCTGTCTTCGAGGGTCTTCAGCCTGGCTGGTCACTTCTACAGAAAGAATCTCTGCCTTCTCCTGCCTTATATATCTTCCCTGACCAACGGTTTAACGTCCTGGTTCAGCTCTGTATCATAATCCTAGAGTTAAGATTAAAGGTGCTTGGCTATTAGGCCCTGAACTCATAAATATCCAGTCTCTATCTCTTTCTCCTGAGTGATGGGATTAAAGGTGTGGGTCACAGCTCTCTGACCTTCCTGGCTTGACTGTGGATGATTCTGTTTTCTGATATTCCAGACTGATCTTATTAAATATGCAATATGTCACCACAAAAATCTTTAAAATTATGTCATTATGATGATGATGATAAATTAATCCTATATAGTATAGTACATATCTCAGGCATTTGTTATGAAGACCCACACTAGCAGAAACCCTAGTCAATAATTATATGTAGTGATGTGGAAACTTCTTTATGCTTAGAACTAGGAGTACACAAGATAGAAGCAAGTGTATTACCTGCTCTTTGGTGAAGGTTTATAATAAAATTATTCTAATGTTACCCGTTGAATCAAACAACAATGTACAGAGAATGGTGGGAATGAGGCAGAAGGTGACGCTGATTACCTCATGGGAACAGGAGAGGCTTCATGCTGGATGTGGCATTTGAGCTGTATGAAGTTTGATAATTGAATCTATATGAGATTGTGAGAATGAAGAAAACCTGGTCTGGGGAGGGTACTTCATGATAGCATGTCAACATAGGCACATACCAGAAACTTAGATATTCTGTAGAATTCCTAGAATGATTCCACATTTAAGATGGTTTAGAAGTTTCAGAAGGAATTCTGGGAGATAAGAGTGGAAGCCCAATTAAGACCTTGTCCAAAGAAATTCATAAAAACTTGCCTTGTTTGCAACCCACAAACCACATGAAGGACTTAGGAAGAGAATGTGTCAAAGATGATTTCCATATACCTCAGTTTCCCCACAAGAGTAAATGGTAGACCTTGGAGTTGCATGGTGATTCTACCCATAGTATTAACAGATTTACTGGTAAGCATTCTCTTATAACTTTCCATGCTGCCTGAAGCTTTCTCAGGCTCAGGCCTCCAGTTGAGAGCATTGTGTAGCCTCAGCATCTCATGTCACTAAGACATGAGAGCAGGTCATGTAGCAGCTGACTCTGAAATGAGTCCCATAATCAAAATCAAATTTAAGAACATTTCAAAGGCTGGAATTCACTGGATCTCAGTTAAAGGTCTACTTTCTAATAGCGGGATATTCACTTTTCTTTGCTCTTAAGTTGACTCTCAAATCAACCTACCTCCTTTTACTCTTCATCCTCTATGACTTAGGAGCCTGAATGACATATTCTTCCCATGCTGATGTTTTCACAGGTCAACAGAGTGGGAGTAAGAGTTTCGAGATTATTCATTAGAACAGTCCTTCAGAAGGCTTAGTGATGCTTTCTTGCCAAGATACACTAGGAATGAGTGGGTCATAGAATGAAGATCAATGCTTATTTAAAAAGTTCAAAGCTGTTTTTGCTATGACTTGGGATCAGTATACTTTGTTCTAGTATCTTTCTATTCTTCACAGTAAAATGGGAAAGTTGAACAAGATCATGGTGACATTTAAGGCACCCTCCTCTCCAGAATTACAAAGTACCCTGAAACTAGTTCATTTGGGGTTCAGAGAAAACAGTACATACTATGCAATACCAAGAGATTTCCAAGAGCAACAGAACATAACCCTGAACCTTCCAACCATGCAGGCAAGAGGTCAACCAGGTTTAATAAGAACAGGACAGAAAAGTGTGAAGGCAAGAAAGGTGCCTTTTCTCTGAGAGATAAAGTAGGAGTCAGTCTCCAAGAACAGAGATTTCATATACCCATTAACTTGACGGGGGGTTGACTGATTTGGAATAGCCCTAGAATACAGATTCCAGCAGCACGATCATTTAGATGGCCAAAGAGCAGAGCTATTAGTCAAGAACAGAGTAGCCGAGGAGAGTTGACCTGACTTTATTAATGTTTTGCTTAGGTAGTTTCATCTGTCTCAGAAATTGCTTGCTAAAGAATAATATCCCTACATCTTATTTACTGTTCTATGCACTTTATGTTCAAATGTTGGCCTTTAGAACAAACCCACAGAATGTGTCAGGGACACTGAAGAATAAAAAGAATAAAACATTTGTTCAGTGATGCATAGTCACTGAATGTGGTGACTATGGTTGGTGGATAACTTAGTATTCAAACCTAGACAGTCTGTCTCTTTAAGTTTCTATATTCCAAACTACTGTATCATACTATTTATATTTGTTGACTATTGCTGCTATACAACATATTATAAACACAATGAGCTAAAAGAACATTAATCTATTCTTTTGTAGTTGCAGAGGTCAAAAGTCTAAGATGGGTTTAAGAAATGAAAATATAATTGCAAGAGCTGTATAAGTCATTCTAGCAAATTATGAAATTGTAAGGACGTAGAAACCAGTTGGTGTGAAACAAGGGCACTGCTGTGTGTTGATCTCTTTAACCTGCGTGGTCTGTTCTGACTCTGCTTGGTTAGTGCCAGAACTTAATTGTGGTAGAACAAGGAAGATAGCAGAAGGAAGCAGCGGGAGGTTGTGGAGCAATCCCTCTGGGCTTATATATTCTGGGCTGACATACTCTGAAGGAGAAGGCAGGAGACCTCTCGGTCCAGTTCTTCCAATTATTTGGTTGGCTTATCTAAGTGAATCTCACTGACCTCTCTGACCCTGAGTTTTCTTTATTTCATTTGAAAACTATAGATACAAATCTTTAGTCTGGGCTGGAAGAAGTCTAGATCCACTGCCATATAAACAAAAGGACACGAGTTCAATCCCCAGAACCCATGTACAAAACTGCATATGGTTGTATGGATTTACCATCCAAGATGGAGACAGAGGACCTCTGGGGCTCTCTGTTCAGCAAGCCCATACTAATGAGTAAGCTGTAGGACCCTGAGAGATCCTATCTCAAAACCCAACACCCCAACCAGACAAACTACATGGACTCTTTACTATGGAACAATATCTAAAGTCCTCTGGTCTACATATGCATGGACATGTGAACCCTTCCCATATCAGCATGCACATGAATGTTCTCTCTCTCTCTTCCCCCCACCACACACATACCTCTCTGTTGTCTCCCACCAAACATAATTCTATGGAAATTTAACAAGATATTCAAAAGTTAGTAGTGAATTGTTAAAAAGAATGTGTTTTGCAAATACCCTGCCAATTGGCAAATACAAACAAAACTTGATAAATCACTTAGTCTCTGAGTTATTTAACATATGTACAAGGCTTTTTACAAGCGTCTGGAGATTTAGTTCTTATGATGATTAGAGGGATGCCCACCCAAGAAGTAAGTGCAGAGATGGAGGAGACACAGTCACCTAGTGTCACAAGTCACATAGCAGGTAAGTATCTAAACCAAGCCTGACTTGCAGGTGTCCTGGCTCAGAGCCCAGTCCTAACTGCTCCATGCTGCTGTCTAGGTGGGGACAGGAGGGCCTGGGGTACATACGGAATGTGGATCTGCTTCATCAGCTGCTAAAACAGTACAGGGGAATAACACGGAAAGATTTTTATACCCAGAGCATCAGACAGTACGTATCAGGAGCTCTAGGCCCTCCTCCAACATTGACCTTGACAGTGACACCCTCACACTACTACACATTATGTCGTAATGGACAACCACAAGTTGCCAAGAATACTGCATATCCTCAGCTGACACATGACTAAAGCTGATGGAGTCATTTCTGCCGTACACCGGCCCATTGGGGCTGTTATGTGAAATTATGTCTTATAAGCCTTAGATGGTTCTGACTCAGGACTCTAATTATTCTGTCTTACTGGTTTTCAAAACACCACCAGTAGACCAAAGGAGAGCATACACATTTATAACTATTGCTTAGTCTGTCTCATTCTGTCTATATACTAATTATTAAAATCTGGATGACACTCTGAGCTCGAGTTTTCCCATGATCAAATAGGGTTCCAGGAAGTTAGGAGGATTGGGTGAGGCCATGTATTTAATAGTTCTTGCAGAAAACCCTGACGTATAGAGGACCACCACTCCTAATTCTCTTCTTGGTTTTCCACTTTGCCTCTAGCTCAGTGCTCACCACGAGGACTCGGCCATTCTGTGTGTCTAGAGCCCTTTGCTTCATACTGCTCTCCAGTCTGCTTTCTGGACTAGTTATTTCTCTTATAATAAGGTCTACTTGCTTGTCAGTGCTTATATCTCACCCTGTTCTAGATCTTGTGAGCCTTCCTAAAACAGTGGGCACCCAGACCACATCCAAATCTATGACTGTAGTCTAGAATCCACCCGCTTCTTAGGGGTTTCTCCTCGGGTTTTATACCCTTTCCCTTTGCACCGACTATGTTTCTGCTCCTGTTCTTCTATAGCTCCACTGTGTGGCCCTTTCACTTTCTTTTTCTTGACCCTTAAATACTAATAGCCTTCCAATCGTCACTATTTCCTCTTACTCTTCATCTTTGTCTCTAGTCTCCATTTTAATCATATCCTGCTGCATGTCTGTATGTCTGCAGCATTGGGTATTTCTCTTCTTGTCCCTAGGAAGTTAAACACTGGTACCTCTTCTTGTGACAGCATTCCAAACATGGCAAACATGCTGCTCATTCTTCACATGGGATTGCTCAAATAATTCTTGCCTTGATCTTTGACTAATGGCATTCAGAAAAGCCTCCCTCATTTGTCCATCTTCCCTCAACAACTCAGAACTAACTCCCACTATATTGTCCACTGTGTTTATTCAAACATTCTAGATTAACTGGCAAGCCAAGTTTTAGTCAATAATCCATGGGTTTAGATAATTTAGACACTTCCCTTCTAGACAATGAACTCTATCTAGGCAGAAACAGGATTTTATGTGGCCAGGAAGAAGTCAAAGCATTCACCTCACAGTTGGATATTACTGTTCTTTATGTGGAGGCTTGATTTCACCAAGACGTCTGCAAGTTTACTCAAGACAGGATATATTCTATGAATTTTTGTATGACAAAAAGTATTTACTTAAAATATAATGGAAAAAACCACTTCTGTGTTCAATACAATGACTTGTAATTATTTTACTGGCTGTTATGGATTGAGATATATTCTCATCACTACACTCATTCATTGAAGTCCCACAACATAGACTGTGACTCTGTTTGGAATTAAAGCTTAAAGGAGGTAATTAAAATACGATTAAGTCTGAGTGGGCCCTAATATGGATTGGCTGGTGTGCAGATAAGAAGAAGACATTTTTAACACAGTCCTGGGGGCAACAAATGTTAGGGTAGCCATTTGCAAGCAAAGGAGAGAGACCTCAGATGACATCAACTCCTGACACCTGGATTTTAGTCTTCTAATACTGAGAACCATGTCCAAATAAATTATGTTCTTTATATCATCCAGTCCATGAGCTTGTGTTATGACAACACTATTAGACTGATAATCTGGCTAAATGTACCTGACCAGTTCTGTGAATGAGGAATAATGTTTCCTTTGGACTTGACATTTCAAAACATCACTGTTTTATACATGATTCAAATTAGACAATGGGCTGAATGAATAGAGTATTTGCTCCTAGAACCTAGTGGAAAGGGGGGATTTATCAGTGTTTACCGGCATTAAAATCGATTACTTTCTTCCATGTAAGTTCTTTTCCTCTGATCTCCCTTTCCATCCTTATTCTTCTCTCCTTCCTCCTTTCTTAATTCCCTTTATCTTCTCATCCTCTTCCTCCTGCCTCTCCCCCACCACCCTTTTCTTGCTGTCTAAATCTTAACAACAGCAGAGTGGAGATTTGAAATTTAAGACTCAAGACAGCCCATGTTGACTAGAAAACAAAGTAGACTATTTGGTCTCTAAAAAACTTGCAGCTTGATAACACAGGAGATAGGAATGCCATGTTCAATTTCTGCCCCAGCGTGGATGTGTGTGTATGGCAGAGCCCAGAGACTGACTCATCGCACAGGCTTAACAAAAGAAATGTCCAGGTGCATACAGTAAAAATTTTTGAGCTGTTCTTGCTGTTAACAATCTGGTTTCATATACCCAGATGATTATATGTCATAGACATCAAAAGGAGGTCAATAAAATCCAGGCTTTAAACTTTGACAATAATTTGAGCTGAATAATAGTTGAATTTCAGGACTGAGTTGTCATGGTGAGAGTTATTGAAGAGGAATAATTATCTTATAACTCAGTTACTGTCCTGCTGAACTCGAAGCAATATTCCTAACCCCATGTCTAACTCACCAAGACCAGACTGTATTTAGTCAAGCTCAACAATATTACTTTTATATTACTTTATGTATAGATTTGCATTCACAGCCAAATATATACATAAATGATTTGAATAAATAGGCATTCAGTGGAGCTAATGGAGGGTAGGCACAGGTGGTTTAGACAGCTATGAATTACATGTTCTGATAGAAAATACTGAAGCACTATTCAAGTATTCTCAAGAGCCAGGTATAGAGTGAGGTGGGCAATAATTATGTTTTGCAGCTTAACATATAGCACAATGAAGCTATTTGTTTCCATTATTTTTGTGAACTGAAATTTTCCTCTCATTTCTCTTGGGTAATTCTATATATTTTCCCTTTTATTAATGTGTAACAACATCATGGTGTACTTTGTTAATCAAAATTGCACACTGCATAATAATTTGTAATCTCATAAGTATGAGCTCCCAAATTTTATCAAATGTACTAACAAACACTGAAATAAGCTAAAACACTACATATAAATCTGGACTAAAAGGAAGTGAAGGTGGGTCAGAGATGCTGGGAAATATTCAAACCGAAAATAAATTTATTTTAAATGCAATTTAATAGATAGAGGAACATTCCAGGGGTGTTGCTGAAATGAGTAATGAGTGATGACCTATGCATCAAGAGGAGACATTTTTCAAATGATTCTAAGAACTGAGCGAAGAGGCAAGGGGTGAGATTTTTATAATTATTTTATGAAATGGCAGAGAAAAGGAAAATGAAGAATTAATGAGAAGAGTCCCGTGCTTGATCATCTATCTCCCTCCCTATTGAAATCAATAGAGAAACTAAATTAGAAAGTATCAGTGAAGAGCCATAGAAATGATGTCAACATGGCAGAAATTTCTGCTGTCTAGAATCTGCCTGGTAGTATACCTAAGATGTCTTGATTCTATGTAGTCCCTCTCTGAAGTAAATATGGTGAGAGAAAATGCTGAGTCTTTATCTCAAATGGAGAACAGATAACAAGGCAGGATGGTCACCCCTCACATCTGTTGTCTATCAGGACCAGGGATGAATGGCATTGATTGGCTCCAAGTGGTGTCCTGTAAAAGGGCAGAGATGCTGATGTCTGTGTCTGGTTGGGGCAATTCCAACACGACGTAGATGCAATACTTCAGAGCACACTGACAGAGGTGCCCAAAGCCCTACTCTCTTATCACCTTGCTGAGACTGCTTGGCCTGCAATAAGTTATAATCTACTACATGAAATATTCATTTTCTCCTTCTAAAGGAACACAGGAACTGAGAAAGTGACACAAATCTCCAATGGGTCTGCTCACTTGGCTAACAGCTGATAATAATATTTAAATGTCCCTAATGAAAAATTTGAAAACTTTTTGAGCAAAAGTGTAATGTAATTGTATGACTATTTTTGGATATCATCTTGACTATATCTAAAATGAACTATAATCCAGAAATGAAGGGCATACCTGTGATCCAGAACTTGAGCCAAGAAGACAACATGCCTTTGATCTGGATCTTGACACTGGAAGACACAGGTCATTAATCCAGACCTTGAGACACAGGCATAGCTTTAATCTGGGCCACATCTTTGGCTGGAAGGACAACGGAATAAGGAAGTTGGCGTGTTCATTCTTTGCCTGCTTGCCTTGTCTTAGAAGTACAACTATTTATTCACTAGCATTAGAGCATATTTATTCAGGATTCCAGCATTTTCCAAAAGACAAGCGAGGTACCCAGCCTTTTGAGTCTGGGCAACTCTAGATTCTTGGACTTTCCATTCATAGCACTGTGGTTGCACTGTAGCCTGTAAGTCTTTTCAATAAATTCCCAAATTAAGAAGAGAGAGAGATTCATTCCATTAGTATGTTAGTCTAGAAAACCCTGACTGATATAGATTTTACTGGTGAAAAATTCCATATTTTACCTTAAGTATCAAGCTACAGTCAAGTCATCCATTTGCTGTTTGCAAGAAAACAGATGGATCCTAAAGATAAGTACCATATTTTATCTCAAATTTGAAATCTAAAGCATAAAGATCATGAGAATCATTGGAACTACGAGGGGTGAAGAAGTGAAAAAATGAAGTGAACTAAGTAACAGAGGAAGGAAAATGATCAATACAATTTGAATATGTCATGTGCATATATGCAAATGACGTGATAAGCTTCCTCTTGTACAATTAGTATATATGAATTAAAATGTAGATAGAGTAAATTATTGTATAAGATAGCCTTCTGGATTTGTGCACCAACTCTATATGAAACATAAATCAATGCTGTACTAGAACTCACGTCATATTCAATATATATATAGTCATATATTCATATGAATATGTATAATTATATATGTATATTTACATATATAATTACATATTTCAGTGGTTCTCATATATTCTCAATCTTCCAAACACATGTGAGAAATACTAAATGGACTCAGAAGGTGATGTTCATAAATTTATATCTACATACGCACACACATATATGCACACGCATGTAACAAGAGGCCATGAATTTGAGAAGTGAGGACATGAGAAGCATTGGAGGGAGGAGAGAATGTGTAAATATGATATTTGTCTATGAAATCCTCAGACAAATAAATTAAGTATCTGAAGCTCCAAAATTTGAGACACTTCTTATCACAAGCACTTTGGACAAGAAACAATTATTTTCTCCCTCCCTCCCTCCCCTCCCTCCCTCCCTCCCTCCCTCCCTCCCTCCCTCCCCCCCTCCATTTTCTTTCTCTTCTCCTCATTAATCTTGCTCAATCTTCTCTTCTTCTCTATTTCTTTTTCTTTTCTTCCCCATCCTTCTTTTAATCATCCTTTCCTCTTTTTCTTATCATTTTATAATTATTATTTGTGTCTGTTTGTTCATGTGTGTGTCTGTATCTCCCTCCCTCCCTCCCTCCGTGTGTCTCTCTCTCTCTCTCTCTCTCTCTCTCTCTCTCTCTCTCTCTCTGTGTGCGTGCACACACCTGCATGCTACTGTGATCATGTGTAGGTCAGAGGACAACCCATGGAAATTGTTTTTTTTCATAAAGCATGTGAATTCAATCATTTTTTTTCTCTAAGGGAAAGAAAACAGGAGAGATAAAAAAGCAAGGCCTGTAGGCAAATAGCATTGTTCTTGGTAGATAAATAAAGAGCGAGCCACTTGTGAAAACTAGAACGATGACTTCCAGTAGAAACAGGGTGAGTGTGATGCCTGGAAGCAGGTGTTGTCTTTGTGATTCTAGGGGGTCACTGCGGTCATGATGACATGGAGGGGGAATATCACAAAGACTGGAGTCTCCTACGGAACCCAGGGTCAGATTTATCAAACTAAAACCTCTACCTTACTAGTGAATAGCAAGTTGAAAATTACATTAAATCAGATAAATGAGTTAGAAGAGGAAAGTGTAGAATTATCCCGAAAAGTCAAAAGAAAGAGATAGAAAAATGACACATCAGGTAAGAGACAGAGGAAGTTAAAAGATGACATTTACATGTCATAGGATACTTAGAGAGCTTCATTGTGGAGAACAGAAATAATAAGTGGGAAAAAAAAAATCAAAGACAACAGCAGACAAAAGATCCAAACCTTAAAATTATGAAAGGATCCTGTGTCTCAGTAAATACCATGTGAAGAAAAACTAACAAGGACTCAGCTGCAGGATACAGAGAATTGTGGCCCCTGCTTAGGATTTTTCTGATAATGAAAACATAATTAACGTATGCTTGATGAATGAATACCGCTTAGTAAATGAAATCAAACCCCCAGAAAATACAGTCACACCAATAAGAAAACCCGAGCCAAGATAGAAACAATTGCTTTAAGTGTATCTGCAATATTTATCAATGACTCTATCCTTTGTCATTAAAGTAGACTCTAACTAACATTAAGTACATTTTTAAAAGAATGTGTATAAGTTGAATTAAATGGAATTTGGGACATACGTGCCTTTTCTATCTGTTTTTTGTTGTCTTAACTGAGGTTACATATATATATATATATATATATATATATACATATATAGAGAGAGGTTATATACATATATATAATGTAAATCTTTGTTATAAAGAATGAAATGCAAAGAAATAACAATACTTCTTAAATATTAAATAGAAAATATAACAAAGTAACCAATAAAAAGAAATCCACAAAATTACCCAAAAGAAACAAAAGGAATAGAAAATTCTAAAGATCTTCATAGCCTCTGGGGGAAGACAGGAGAATGAAACTGTCAAATGAGCAAATGTGGGGGCCCTCTTATGTAGATAGAGATGAAAAAATGAAATTCCTTCCTAGGTAGACATTACAAGAATTTATAAAATTATGTATCCTGTAATTAAGTTGAGTGGATAATGAGGTGGGAAGGATCAGAGAGGAAATTATATGGTCAAAGTATATCATAGAGAAATTAGAAAAAATGAGTTATATTAACTTATCAAAACCAAAAAATAGCTAAGAGATAGTAATATGCCTTAAACTAATGAAATTTTAAAAGTTAAAAATAGCATTAATCAGGACAAAGAAGAGTATTTTTATATTAATAAATTGGTCATAAAGAAGTTTCATTGTGCAATTAACATGAGATCAAAAATATAGAAATAAGGGCTGGCATTTTAAAAGAAAAACAAATACACATTTTTCATAAAATTAGACATAAGCACAGTGAATTTTAGAGACACTGTTGTAATAGGAGACACGGTGAGGTGGTCAAATCATAACTGTCTAATGGCTGAACTCAGGCTAAGCAGTTGCCACATTATTTTTTTCTGTGAACTCAATCCAATAATTCCCCGTAGACACCTAGATATATATAAACATGCAATACATAAGCAAGGGCCCCTTCCTATTAAAACAGGAGTTTGTATAAACCATCTGTACATTAGAAAGGAAAAAGTCATTTAGTGATTTCAAAGCATTTTTGTAAGAGCTAACAATTTAACATTGCAGAGGAAAAGCTCTACCTAAAAAAATGAAAATAATCTACTGGAGATGGGGAGTAGACCTCTTAGAGCCCACAAGAGTTCAGGCAGTGGCCAGCTTGAAATTAAATATGAATTAATGTAGTAAAAGAATCAGAGACATGCCCTTGCAGAAATAAGCAATAACAGCCTATATCATAAGAATGAAGCTGGCCTAGGATGTGGAAGACTATCTATGAAACTATACTGAAAACTAAAAAGGATTTAATATGATCAGAAACAATGTCATGAAACCAGCTCTGGGGCTAGAGGGATGGCTAAGTGATAATAAATACTTGGACCTAAGTTTCATTCCCTACATCAACATGGCAGTTCACAACCATCTATAGTTCCAGTCTCAGGGGATCTAATGACCTCTTCTGGCCTCCATGGGTACTGCAACTGGGTACAGACCATATACATACAGGCAAAACACCTATACACACATAAAATAAAAATAAAGGCAGAAACAAGTCCCTATCTATTTAAACTATTATGATATTTAAAGTCCATTAGTAAAGTTAATGATGTGAGAGATATATAAAAGTTTTGAAAAAATGTAGAAAGAAGAACTCAGCCTTGTCAGAAATTAAAAAGTTTCAAGTTATAATAAACAAATCGGAAGGGTGGCAATGTAAAAAAAAAAGCAGACAAATGGTTAGGATGTAAAGTTCTCAGATATATCTATGCACAGATCTTAAACTTAGAGCCTAAGGGGACATGTGAATTCATTGGGAAAACAATGGATGACAATCTTGGTGGGAGATGGTGACTGTGAGAAAATGTGAAAGCTACGGGGCTGTTGTTGCTGTTTTAAGTTTTAAATGCCATATTAAGATTGAAATTAATTACTGGACATAGCAGTGCAAATCTGAACTTGGGAGGCAGAGGTAGGTGGGATGTCTCTGAATGTCTTCATAGCCAGCTCCAGGCCAGACAGAGTTACATGGTGAGACCCTGCCTTAAAAATAGGTAGGTAGGTAGGTAGGTAGATGAATGATTGGTTGATTGACAGATTATAGATAGATAGATAGATAGATAGATAGATAGATAGATAGATAGATAATTTTTCAAACTGATGATGTAGCTCAGTATCTTAGTGAGTAAGGATACTTACCCTCCCGGCATGAAAAGCTCCATCATTCTCAGAACTCATATGGTAAAAAATATAAAAGACCTAATTTCTAGAGGTAATCCCTCTGACCTCTGCATGTGCAACATAGAAATTGTTTGCTTGTGTACTGGCATGTGTTGCACCCATATATTAAATAAGTGAAAGTAATTATAAAACAGTAAAAATAACTACCTGGTACATGTGTTCACTTCTTAAAATATACGAAGAAGGGCAATGAAAAGAGATGAACATGGAACATTCATCATACATGTCAAAATTAGCAAAAGCTTAGAAAGACCTGTTACTGGAAAAGTTGAGCAGATGAGCCAGCCATTGTGACGCACTCATGTATGGACGCTGAAAATGCTGATATCAATTCATGTTTGTATTATCACTATGCTCTCTGCTTATGACAAGTCACATGAAAATCACCTCAGTAACATGTGAGACATGGCACCTCTGGAAATGTGGCTTTCTATGTTAAGTAAACTATGGGAAGACATGTTCTCTCCCCAAATGATGACTAATGGATATAAACTGTCTTTTCTCTATCTTTTTTCAACATATTTATTTTTTTACATTATTTTTGACAGGCAATACCATCTTCTAATATACAAAAAATGACATAAATATTTATGCACTAAAATGAATGGAGAAAAATGAGAAAGGATCTGAATTCTGGAGCTATCTCCTCCATATTGCTTAATGAGAATAATGCAAAATGGAAATGGAGCAGTTCAAAATATAAAGAGAATACTATCCCTCCCCTCTACCTTAGTACAATGAGCTTCCAGGTAGCAATTTCTTGTCTCTTGTAAGTTTTGAGTGTTTGCAGGTGAATAAGTGTGTGTTAACTCCCCCACAAATACCCCTTCACAGATAGAGGCATTAGTGTCCTTCATCCTGATCAATTTGATTGTGACATTGTGTTGACCTTTGTCTAAGTTGGTCTCCAAATTGATTATAATAATTTACGTGTATCAGATTAATGAGAAATGACATCTTGCATTGTCTTAGGTAGCTTTGAGTTTAGTAGACTAGACTCATCTCTATTGTTTCTGTCTCTACATACAGATATTTATGTTAGTTGTTAGGGCCCTGTTGTCTTACCTACTTTATAATTAATTGTTCTGAACAATTGTTAAGGAAATTTTCTGCTTTGTGATATATGTAAGTTTACTCAGTTCTTCCTTTGGCTCATTTTGGATGACAATAGAGAAACTGAACATCTTAAGTATTAATTGAGCCAAATTTTATTTTTAGCTTTTGTTTTTAGTACTAACTTAAAAACATTTCACAACTTCAAGATTTTGATAATTATCTATGTCCATATTATGCACATTTATATCATTTCTTCTATGACTTTATTCATTTCTTACTTGGGTAACATAAGGAAATATGAGACTTACATCAGTGATTAGAGAAATACCCTTAAAGAAGTATCCAGTTACCTCAAAGTAATTTCTCATGAATTAACTTCAATGTAATATCACATCAAACTATCTTAACGCCTCAACTTCACAATAAGTTTTATTTTATTCTTAAGATTAGAACATAATTACACTTCTTCCTTTCCTTTCCTTCCTTCAAATCTTCTTATATGCCTCTCTGGATTGTCTTTCACATTCATGGTGTCTTTCTGCATTAATTTTTATTGCATGCATATACATATATATTATTAAATATAATCTGTCAAGATTTGAGTCTTTTCATTGCTGGAATATATCAGCATTTTCTAAGTTTACACACACACTCATACACGTGTATGCATATGTATATGTGTGTGTATATATATACACATACATATATATTCTTGCAGAAAAATTTTAGCATATATATCATTATTGAAAAGAGGCCCTTGGTGTGCTAATTTGAATTACACAAGACCTGAATATTAATTTGTGCAATTTTATACATTCTTTTTAAAAATTGGGCCCTCATACAGACTCTCTTCCCTTGGTCTCTGGACCAGAAGCTCTGCCCAGTGCTCAGTCATGGATCTCTGCCTCCACCATTATTCATTGTTGAATGTAGGTTCTGTGATGACATTTAGGGTGGTTGCTCATTTGATTATAGGAAAGTCCTGTTTAGGCACTTGGTTAGAGACCTAGCCAGGGCCACCCTGTGAGTTCTTGGAGGTTTCCATAGTACCCAGTCTCTTTCCAACCCCACAGCAAGGGGATAGGGGTTATTAGACAAATTCCCACAGTGATGGATATCTGGAGCTTTGAGGGGCTCACTGAATCAAAAACAGCCCCTGGAGATCCATCAGGAAAAGGAGCTAGACCCTTCAAGGGTAGGCAGCTGTCGATTGGCCTGGACAGTATGTGGAGCCTCAAGAGGTGGGATCAGACTGTGTTCGTGTGTGTAGGCTGGCACCTTGGAGCCCATTCCCTGATGAGGAACAACTAGCCCAGTATTGACTTTGGGATAAAGAAATTGGACTTGCCTGATGTGGATGTGCCAGGCTGAGCTGACCCACCCTGGGACTTGCCCTTTGGGGCAAGAGGATGGGTGGATGGGGAAGGGAGAGGCTGAAGACAGACTGGGAGGGATTGGGATGAGGGAAGGGAGGGAAAGTAGGGGGGATACATAGATAAAAATGACATTTTTAAAAATAAAATAAAAAAATAAGAAAAAATAAGATAAAAAAAAAAAAAAACTTTGGCCCTCACTTGACATGTTTGGAACATGGCATGACATTACAACCTGTTACATCATATTTCTCACTATTCAAAAAATTTACTTTCTTAGGGATTATAAAGCAGGTTCTAGTTTTTAAAGTATTTCATTTAGGGGAGTGGCGTTTACAGATTTGACTTTTTCATCCATTGTATTTTCTGATGATTGCACTTTTTACATAAGAAAACTATTTTGCTGCTAACTTCACAAACTTGGTAAAATGTCTTGCTTTTTAATACATTGCATCTGAATTGTCTTGAGTTTTGTGAAATAACAACTGTCACTCAAAAAATAATGGGACTGTTTCTTGATTTCAGTCTCACACAGCAATTGTATCTCCCAGCCACACCCCACTAATTACACAATTTTATACTTATATAAAGATAAGTATAGAAATGGTGAACATTCCTGTATTGTCTTTAAAGTTAAAGAAAAGGCTTTTAGGGTTTTCATTAAGCGTATTTCTGGTTTTCAATACACATTTATATATATATATATATATATATATATATATATATATATATATATTGCTTGGTCTTAAGATGTTTGTACCTATTTCTAAGGAGTTAATCTCTTACCCTAAGGTTAAAATTGAGGTTTAGAATTAAAACTGAAGTCTCTGCTCGGAGGTCAGTGAGATCTCCCAGAAACAGCCATCTGAAAATGACCTGCTCACTGTATTTCTAAGTGTCTCATACATACACTTTGGGTCAAAAATCTGACCCCATCTCACAACATTCTTGCTCTGACTTCCACAGTACCAGTGGCAGTAAATGCAATTATCCAGTAAGAATATAACAGCAAACCCAGCACTTTTGATACTATAGCTTGGAATTAAAAGGTTTTAAGGCCCAAGCTTAAGCATCATGCTGACACATAAAAGGAGACTCATCATAAAATTTCTGTAGAAAATTATCTTCTATACGTATCATGGCCCCATCACAGAGAAAAAGTGTGTAACTCTTAGGAATAATTTCAATGGTACTCTTTTAAAACAAAGAATACCACAAGGGTTTTCTTTTTTAACTTGTAAAAGTTAAACTTTTTAAAATGTATAACTGTATGTACAGATTCAAAATCCATTTCAGTAAGAAGCCAAGTATCTTGTTATTATAATGATAAGACAGACCAATCTCTATGTCTGTTGGCTAAATTGAAAGCATATGAAATCCCCCCTGGAGGCAATTATTTCTCATGTAGCCTTTTAAATAATGCCTGTGTTTTGTGCTCAAATAAGCTGATAAGTAGTTGCTCTGGTAGCCTATCTCACCTGTGCCAGTTTTCCTGAATCTTTCCTATGGATAAATCAAAATGGAAAAGCTATATTAAATGCCCCCTTTCAGTTCCTGAAGGCATACACCCCAGAGTGGGCAGTAGGAAGTGGAGATTTCTACAAATGACCATGTTAAGAGGGAAGCCAGTGACGTGGATACAATGTCATCCATATACACAGAAGGGTCAAACTGGCCCCCTGTGCACCGCCATTTCAGCTTGGCCATGGAAGGGGAAATGGAATCTGCTGGAGTAACAGCATGGTAAGGACCACACATATACCCCTTTCCCCTTGTTCCCATGACCCACACACACCCCACAGTCCTCTCAGGGAATAGTTCTAACCTCCTTATATCCTAGCCTCCCGAGGCCTCATGGGACTCCCTAAAAACTCTTGCACAGTGAAGGAGGGAGAGAGTTGAAGCCTGTGGAAATTCATGGTGTTAAAAAGCTGTGAGGATTGTTATGAATGAAAGTGTTTGGGGTATCATGGCAATCCACAGAGCATAGGGCTTGATGGAGACAGCTTAGGCGACCTTCTGAACAGCTGAGAGGAACAAGCCTTTGTGATTGTAATATAACCACAAGCTACAATGAAGAGTTGCAGTAAGTTAGAAATCCAGACACTACCTTTCTTCTGAAATCTCACCCCAGAACATGAACTTCAAAGAACATGAGTTGTCAAAACTACATATATATATACATCTCCACCAATTCTACAGTGTAGTACATCAGGTCAAGGATGAATTCTTCTGGCTCAGACAAGCAAAGGTTAAAAACTCCATTTTATATAGTCCTTCCTTTGGATTCCCTCCAAGAAAGATGGACGCAATGACTTTGTTCAATGGATAACTGAATTCTGCCATGTAATCTTGCTGATTCTTTAAACAGGCCAGTACGCCAAGTGTTGATTAAACTTCTCATGCATCCACTAGTGGGCAAAGGTGCTTTGGACAGGGATAGTTTGAGAAAGGAATGTCTTTCTAGGCATACATATGTTACTACCTGGTCCTCAGTTGGTGAAGCTATTTGGAGAGGTTGTGAAATGTCCAGAAGGTGGAACCTTGCTGGAGGGGCTACACTATGGTGTGTAGGCTCTGAGGGGTTATAGCCTAGCCCTACTGGCCAGATGGCTTTCTGTGGGAGATTATGTTGTTACATTGTAAATAATGTCCCACCCACTAGTTTAATAAAAAGCACTGATTGGCCAAAAGCAGGCAGGAAGTGTGGGTGGGGCTACCAGACTAAGAAAACTCTGAGAACAGGAAGCACAGAGCAGAACGCCAGAGAGAAGCCGAAAGAAGCTGAAAGAAGCAGAGGACAACCATGCTGCTGTGAGAAAAGGTACTGAGCCCCATGGCTGAACAGGTTAAGAGTTATGGGTTAGATGAAGGGTACAGAGTTAGAAAATTATATGCCTGAGCCTTAGGCCAAACAGCCTAAAACTATAGTAAGCCTTTGCGTGTCTCTGTGGGTCCGTGGGTCTGTGGGGCCTAAACCTTGAGGTTAGGCCCAAAAGTCCAGGCCAGAAACCTTCTACTACAGCTTCCTTCACTCTGTAAGTGGTTAGAGATGTGACCACTGAGCTTCCTGTACCAGCCTCCTACTGCCATGCCTTCTGTATTATGGACCCTCCTTCATGCAGTGTAAGCCAAAATAAATGCTTTATTTGGTAAATAGCTTATGATTATGGGGTTTTTCTTGTTGTTGTTATTCTGTTTTGTTTTGTTTTTCTCCCCCTCATCGCAACAAAAAGTACCTCATGCAAATGGTGTGGTTTGCAAAGTCTCTCACCCAGGAGTTGCAAAGTGAAACTTAAGCTTATGTCTATTTTGTTTGCAAGGCTGTGTTTAATTGAATATGTACTCCTCTGCTGCTAGTGGAATAATTTACCATACCAAATGCTTTGCCTCAAAGTGTTTATGCTAATCCAGGCATGGTGGTACGTTCCTACAGTTTCTCAGAACTCAGGAGACTGAGGCAGGAGGAGAGTAACTTTAAGGCCTGCTTGGGTTACATGATGAGACTGTTTTAAAATATTTGTATATGTTAAATCCCTAAGCTTTACCATGACATTTTGAGAAGAGGTCTTTGGGATATAAGTCGATTTAAACGAGATCGTGATGGTGGTGATCTCCCAATGAGGACAGTGTCCTAGTAGTTAGAAAAGAACAAAGTTCTTCATCTCTTTCAATCAGGGGTCCATAGCTAGATACTGGCTGGATATTTGTGTTCTGCAAAGAGTACCTTCACCTGGAATAGAATGAAGTGGCACCTTGTTAATAGACTTCAAGTTCCCTTGAAAGTGTAAGGAGTAAAATGCCTCCTGGTTAGCATATAGTATGTTCTATTGCACCCAGAGAAAACCAAGGTACACCTCAAGTTTCAGGAGCAGCCGTCTAGAAAATGAAATCCAGCTCCATGCAATATCAGGCCCTTCAGTCCGTGGCTGCACTTCTCTGCATCAGTATCACCTCGTTTCCCATCAATACTCTGTGAGACAGTGGGAGATAGTTGTATTGAGCTGTAACTGTGCCACAAGCATGATATGTAGTCCTCAGAAAGGCTACATGTAAATAGCTACTTGAACTTCTCTGCTGCATGTCCTTTTTCCTTTGTACCCAACTACCTGACTCTGAATTTTTTTTAAAAAAAAAAAAAGCTACATTAAGAAAAATCTATTAATCCTTCCTTGACCCTCTTAGCAGATTTAGGGCCTTTGCATTTCCATAACACCCTGTGCTTATATCTGATTAGAGACTTATCATCATATATTTTATTACAGCCTTCTTTCATCTCTTCCATCCAACACTGAGTTTCATGGAGTTAAGGTTTAAATCTCGTTTTTAATGTTTTGACAAATACCAGGATCCTATAGATCCTTAATAAATGTTTGCCAAATAAATCAGTAGATGAATGACCCATACAATATACACTTGTAAGCAGACATAATCACATAAGCAAGCAGGCATACAAATGATACACGTGTATACATGTACAGCCTGGATTTACTATGAGAGGAGGAAGGAGGGCAGTGCACCATGTCTGTAAACAGATTAAAGAGCTAATCTGATGATGAGAAGCAGATGATGAGGCATAGAGCTTGGGACAAAGTTTCTCTCATGGCTGTGCCACATACTGGAATCCTCCAAGGAAGATTTCAAAAATTACCATCACTTGGGTTCTCCTCTAGATCACATAAGCCAGAAATTTGTAGAAGTCAGCCTAGGGCATGAGTTTATTTGTTAATTTTAATTTGAAACCAATTCTAATGTGAAATGTCTGATACTCTTTCTTTGCCTGAAGAAATTCTCAATATAACGACCAATGAGAACAATCTATCTATATATATATATACATATATATATATATGTCAAAAAATGTATTCCCCAAGCTAACTTTGAATTTGAAACTTTGACACCAAGCATTCTGTACTTTTTAAATTAACTTTCCATTGACAGAAAAGTTTCTTTAAGGCAGTGGTTTTCAACCCATGGATCACAACTGCCTTGGCAAACCTTTATCTCTAAAAATATTTATATTATAATTCAAAACTCTAGGAAAATGATAGATATGAAGTAGCAATGAAAGTAATTCATGCTTGTGGGAGTCACCACAACATGAAGAGCTGTATTAAGGGTCACAGCCTTAGGAAGGTTGAGATCCACTGCTTTAAGGACTATAGTTAGGTTGGCTTCCCTGGTGTGGGGTATAACCCTTGTATTGTACCTTAAGGCACTAAGGGAGTGCAGGAGAGGCTTGTTGGTAGTAGATGTGGCTTTATATCATTTCTGTTACCTGTAGTGCTCAGAGATTTGGAGACTATGCTGTTGAGCCCCTGTGCCAAGCTCCATGTAATTTCATTTGCCAAACCATGCAAGCATCGCTGGGAACCAGCTCTTTCTCTATCCCCTTTGTTATTTCAAGCTTTTTCACCTGAACTGTAAATCTTAATGCATCTCCTATTTACAACCTCCCTTTCTGTGTTGCGCCTGTGAGTGGTTATGCTTCCAGATTGGCTTCAGTGACCCTCAATTAACCAATGACTTCCTGTCATATTTCTTGAGAATACTTTAGAAAATTTCAGCCAACAGTGTCACTTCAAGCAATAGGAACATATTTATTTTCTCTCACTCTGTCCATCTGAAATCCTATTATCTGCTAGTGTACCGAAGTCCCTAGGAGAGGATCATTCCTGCCTATGTCAACCTTTGGTGGCCCCAGGAACTGCATGCCAGGCAACTATAGTACGTTATTCTGGGCTTCCGCCATCAGACTATATTCTGACCCCAATGGTTTATGCTTTTGTCTTCAGAACCCTCATTATATTGGATCAATTAGAAGCCCCTGCAACCTCAGGATGACCTTACCACAACTGATTATACCTTCTGTGACCCTGTTTCAGAGTAAGGTTACCTTTTCATATATGTAAGACTAGCTCTTTAGCCATCAACTTTTGTAATTTCTTAGGCTAGCCATAGAACATTATAATTTGAGAAGCACATTCAATCATTAAGACTTCCAAATCTGCAAATATATTTTTTCTTTGTCCTAAACTCTAGTACACTTGGCGGACTTGTCTATGCAGGGTCATAACAGATAAATAATACGCTTCAAAATAGATGTTCAATTCATTCTCCACTTTCTCTGGGTCCTCATCATAGTTACCTGTTTCAGTGAAAGTTGTGTTAAATTAGTTGACCCATGTGGGAAACCAGGAAGATAGTTTTCATTCTTGATCTAATCTTTTCTTAATTCCAATCACTCCGAAAATAAAGTCAGGAATTCCTAGAACCTACAGCATTTCTCATGTAATTTCCCCCTCCTCTTTATAGTCACGATTAATTCATTTGTTTTTTTATTAGCAGATATTAGTTATATATAATTACATAGTAATAGATTCATTATGATTTTTTCATACATGGGTATGATAAGTTTTTGTTTGGCTCACTAATATATATTCCCACTGTCTTGCGAATCTATTTCAGTGGGGTTCAATAGAGCTGCTGAAGGGAGCACACGGTGTGGATTATTTACAAGAACATGACTCTCTTGCCAGTGCCTATACAACTGAAGAAAGTATCTCTCTTTTCCTGCAAAATCTCTTACCCAACACTGGCTCCAGCTTGCGTTGCTATAGTAAATTCTCTATATGTTCTCTCATGATTAGTGTCATCCCCATTAGTTAGTATCTATTTAGAAGATCCTTCAAAACACACATTGGATTTATGATCATTCTGGTAACATCCTTCAATATTTTCCATTCCCTGGTGTCACTTTCAGAATAGCTGTAGTCACTTACAGGGCCTTATGGATTTAAGCTGCCCATTCCTCTAGCTGGACTTCTCCCTTCTGCCCACCTCCTTCACATTCCAGCCACATGGCTTTCTCAAGCATCCTTGAAAGGGTGTGATGCTTTCCTATCAGAGACTCTGGACATTTTTTTTCTCAAGCATTCCCTTTCTGACCCCTTATTTGTGTATATTAAGCTTTAGGGTCTCGGATAGAGTTTTATTTCCTCTAAGCAGCTTTCTGTGACCTCTCATTCTGAGTTAGGTCACCATGGTGTGCTATCCTCTCTTATTGATGGACAATTATTATTATGAAATTTTTTATTACAAGTTTACAGTCTATTTCACCCACTGAAATATAAGCTTCAGGAAACATTGAAATTGGGACTGTTTTCTCCACTGGTATAGTCTTCATGATTACAACATTACCTAAGGTAGTCAAGAAATCTTTCCTAAATTAACAGTTCACTTAAAGCAGAACATCTTTTGATTTTTCTCACTAATATATATCCCCAGTGTCTTGCAAAGCTCCTCACACATAGAAGGCACTTCATACATACTGGTTGAATAAAATGATGGATTAGTTCTTTTTTTATCTTCAGAGTCAGAACACACATCCCTGGAACAGCCAGAGGCAAGCATTCTGGAGAGGACATTTAACAAGGAGATAAGCGAATAGCAAATATGAGCTATGCCTTCTATCGATATTCAAAAATTCCAACTGCTCTACTCTGCTTTAAAGTATTTGTTCAGCCCCAATAGCAACAAGAGAGTCATCCTGACAGCTTCTTTCTAGGTGATACAGGCAACAGTAAGAGGTCTCTCTTCCTCACGTCAGGAAAAGCAGCAGGCAGGGACCCATTCTGTGTCACACCCTGATCTTAGAGGACAAGGCTTATGATAAACACTTTTAAGACTATTGACTCCAGGAACATGTTGCTTTGTTACCCATTGCAGACATGAATTACATGGAACTAGGTCTGGTCTATAGTTACACAGATACTGCCCCATATATTTAGCAGTGATGCCATCTGATTGAGGGTTACAGCGTTTTATCAGTGTGCAAAGCCAGGCACACATTCTTTCTGTTGATTATGCAACTAGCCTATAGAAAGTGATTGTCTCCCTGTTGCACATTTGTAGAATTAAAAAAGTGTGGCAACTGGAACTGTTTATAAATAAAGTAAAATAAGATTTATATAGTGGATTGGAGAACTCAGAATTTCTGAGGGCTGGACAGATATCCTTGCCTTTCCATCTGCTTCCATTGAGGAGAGCAGTTGGGTGGAGACAGTTGTGTATGACTTGGTGTTCTTCAGGTGCCTTCCCACTGAAGCTGGCCCCTGGTGTTCACTCTCGAGAGCCACCTCTGATCCTTGCAATCGAATGTGAATTGTTCCTATTTATACCAGATAACCATGGCACAAGACTTCCTGCATATCCAAGCACTTTACCATATCCTGTGTATCTCTTATCTCATTTGGCCCCCAGAACATGAATAGGTTAGAGCTATCATTGTCTCCATTGAACATCTGTAGAGATCGGAGCTCAGAGATAGTAAGTGAGATTCCCAAGTTTGTGCCATAAGTTTTAGAACAAGTATTGTACTCAGACAATTTGAACAGAGTGTCAAAGCACTTAAAGATGGATTTGTATTGCCCTGTGCACATGTCTATTCTGTTTTTTGCATATTCCCATCACTAATTTTTCTCATTATGTGCTATTAAAGTTTATTTCCTGGTTTTGCTGATATTTTAAAATGGACTTGGTTCTCTCATTCTCTGTGTCTTCCTCTGGTTATAGGGAAGGGAGGGAAAAAGGAGTTAAAGCTGTATTTGAATTAAAAGGAAGACCATATAAAAAGTGGCATGATATTCTTGTAGGATATAAGTACTTACTCACTGGTAGTACTTAGTGGCTGATTATAATAATTATGCAAAGCAAACAAATTAGCTGAGTTAACTTCTCACCGAAGCTCATTCCAGTGAAGTATATAAGACAAAATGATATCTTCCATTTATTGTTCCACCAAATGGGAATTCTAAAGGGCCTAATAGAGATAATTCAAAGAGACACCAGATCGACATCACATTAAAAGTGTACACACTCGCACATGCATATAACTGCTACTTAAGACTGATATGCAAAGATGTGGATTCAGAGACTGATTTCAAGGTGGCTTATTTCAAATAAAGGTAGTGAAAACTTGTGATTGAGAACTACGGCAGTACCTTTAAAATGCTCATATTTCTGAAATAATGAGCTACTTTGCAAGATGACAGATTTAAATGGTGAAGCATACACTTAAAATACTTGCTGTCTAGGCAAGCCTGTGATATTTCTACAAATGGGGGTTTTAAAGTCTGGTGGGAATTGGGAAGAGTTTATAGAGTGCTTCACCATTTTAACAAGCACTTTATATTGCAAAGTTCTACATAATCACTTTTAATAATTGTTCCCTCCAAACAGCTCTGTTATTCCCATTTCACAAATACAATAATTGATGTGGATTGAACAAAGGGAATATTTTGGAGTCCACTTCCTAGCCAATCAGAGATGTTTATTGATATCACCCAGCTGACAGACTTGAAAAGGCAAATGTGTTATTAAAAGGTTGATCTGAGAAACCTATAAGAGGAAGGGATGGTGATGTAGAAAACTCAGCCTTCTGCGATTCGAGCTACCTCAGTGCTGTGCTTATCTCCAGAGAGATCACTGGCCTCAGATAGAAGGAGACACTCAAATATCCAGGTTCAGTCTCTTCTATTGCCTCTCTCTAGTACTGCATTTTGAAAGGAAAAATTTGGTCATTTCCCCAGTCCCTGGAAACCATTTACAGAGCATAAACAACACATTTGTTTTAGAATTCTACTAGGCAAAAGGTGTTTGTAGTTCTGCCTCTGCATTTTGCTACCAGAGTCCCAAGGTCCAATCAATCATGCCCACAGCATTTTACACCTGAACTGTCCCAAGTCAGATACAATTTAGATGTCAAGTGAGAGGTGAAATTGTCTAGTTTTATTGATCAAAGTTCTAAAGACACTGTATGCCCTACAAGATATTTGCCTAAATATCTTCAAGATCAATTGATCTGTGACTCTGATCATTGTCAAGGCCCAAGGTCAGCTCACCTTCTCTCTGGAAACTTTCTGGACCAGTGCATCTTCTCATCTTGAGCACTTGGGGTTACTGGGATTCTGGCTTCCACTGCACTTCAATTCCATTCAGTGTTTCTTTGAACATTTACTTTTTGTGAGATGCAGCACGACAATTTTGAAATCGTACACAGAAGCTTTTATGACTCCAGTTCTGGGCCCTTTTATGTTTTTAACCTTTCTTTTTTTTTATGGATCAGATCATGAGCTTCTGAAAACTGGACACAGTACGGACGTCTACTGAGCACTTCTTGGCTCTACTTGAAAAAAAAAAAAAAAACTTTTCACAAAGTATAGAAGGGGCTGTTGTTCATAAACAGTCACCCGAGTTTCATAGGGCAATGCAAGTGTCCACTAATTTATGACAAAATTCTAAGAGCTTCACTTAAAGGGAATAGACTGTGTCTTATTTTCTGACTGATAGTTGTTATTTTTGTATTGTGTTGGAAAGTTTATGTGGGGGTGGGGTAAAGTGTTTTCTTGCACACAAGTGAGCACACACATTAATTCTGTCACTGTGAGAATGTGTGTCTGCAAGGAACGGGAAACAGAACTTTCCATTTCCTTCTGCCTCCTTATATTTTGTACTTTTTTAAATTGGGGAAGTAGTTGCTGGGATGAATGCATGCCAGAGCTGCACCTCGGAGCCTCACACATACTCTTGAAGCTGACTTGTAACCAGCTCCTTTCAGTGACTTTTAATTTCTGATTCCTGAGTTCCTCTTTCATATCACAGAAACCCACTAAACTTCTTTGGGGCTCCAATTATTACCTGGCATACATTACCCTTCGTTTTCCCTTCATTTTCCATGACCTTCTGGATAGCTTTTACATTTGCACAAATCTGTGATAAGACAGGGAATTCTGGTACTCCTTGACAGATATTCTGTCATCCCTTGCATTTTATAAAGACAGAAGAGGCAGTAGAATTAGCAATGTCACCTCCAACGTCAAACTCAGTTAACAATCCTTTCCTGTTCATTTTCATACTCCACTTAGCCCAACGTTGTTTTTTTTTTTTTTTCCCCTGTTGTCTTCTTTTTGGAAAATGAAAAACATGTCTTCATTTGCAAGGAGTGGCGACAGGAGATGCAGCTGATATCCAAAAGCTGATGGGAGAGAATTGTGTTCAAATATGTGGCTTATTAGTTATATCTCACATGGCAAAGAGATTTGAGAGTTTTCCTTCTGCTTTATTTGCAAATGATAAACCCGAAATCCAAAGCTGTAAGCAACCTGTTCAACCATCTACTAGTCAATGTGAGATGATGAACTATAATTTGGATTGGGCGTCTTTCGGACTGACATCTCCTAGTCCTTCCCTGTCAAATCCATCTACAAAGCAGCAGATATGGGACAGCAATGGGACTGTCCACTCTTCTCATATATACACACAACACAGTGGCTTCCAGTGTAAGATTTGCAGTTTTGTGTCTCTGGATTCTCACATTCAGTTTCATGAAAGAACTTGAACCAGTTAGTCTCTCTTTTTAATGTCTGCCCCATTCTCTATAAAATGAAAATAATGATAACGTCTACAGGGTTGTTATGAAATCCACTAATTGTCCACAATCTGGCATGCTGTGAAGCTCACATCATGGCTCTCACTATTGTACATGTGCCATTTAGACATAATTGTGGAGCACACAGATGAGTCCTTTGGCAGAGGGCAATCCAATAGCACATGTTGTATCTCCCAAGTAGCCATTGGTGACCTATTAAACTAGGATATTATCTACTTGCCAGGTTTATTCATTTGCTCTTCCATTGGGTGCCTGATTAAGTATGTAGTGGGTGCTGACTCTATCCCGACTGTGAAAAGCCAGAAATATGAGGATGATTTAGGCGTGGTATCTGTTCTTTAAATACCATTCCAGCAAAGTAATTGCATTCACCTGATAAAGACACTAGTAAACGTGTTGGCAAGACAGACAGGGAAAGGAGTGAGCATCACCTGCTCAAAACAAAAGTCAGAGAGTTCTGTGGGTCATTGAACTATATTTGTTTCGTTCCCCAGGTTTCTGTCATCAGGCTCAAGATGAACCAACACTCGGAAAATCTGTTCTCTCCTAATATGTGCAAACAAATTCAGAAATGACATATTGCAAAGGTAGGTCATATCTGATTTAACATGCTGCTGGCTTCTAAAGAATCTTCCCTTGTTTGTTTGCTCTTCTTCTTCTTCCCTAGGGCCTGTCAGCAAAGTGGGCACCACAAAACAATAGATACATGTAGGCTGTCTGCTCTAGTGATCAGTCTACTTCCTGAAGGACAATGAAGGAGAGTGATTTGGCTGCTGAGTGCGATCGGGTAGCACTTGGAGTAGATGGAGAATCATATGTTATTTCCACTTATCAGAAAATGAAAAAGTTTTATGGCTGAGATGAAATGAAAAATGTCTCTGGGGAGGATGGGAGATGAATGTCGCTAAGAGTGTTGTTAGGGGTGATGAGAAAGAAGCACCTCACCTCTAGCCCAGCACTGGGAAAGACTCCTGAGGCCTTGTGAAGAAGGCCATGTTTGTGCTGATGCATGGAGCTTTGTATGGCTCAGTCTGTGCTCCTTCTTGCCCTGAAGGTATTTTGCTTCTCGTGACCCAAATGGTACAAGAACACTTTGAGTAATTTCTAAGGGTTTTTAAAAAGACCAATTGGATTCTACAGCATTGTCCAGCATGCTTCTCTGTATACATAGGTTTCATTCTTTCCTTAGTTCGAACCCAGAGTCACTGCTTTGCAGCCTGGCTCTCTACCTCTTGATACACCCTACTCTCCTCCTTCCATTTTTCTACTTTTCTGCTCCTATCCCTTCCCTACCTGATGGTGAGCTAGGATAATAAAGCATCTAATAAATATGTGGATCTTTATCCCCCAAAGCAATGATTTGATAATAGACCCAAAAAATATGTCTAACAGAAAGATAATGTCACACTGTGGAGATAAAGTGAGTATTGACAGCAACATAGCATTAACTGAACTTCCTTTGTGACTTGTGTGTCCAGTTTTAAAGGGAACAGACTTCACTCAGAAGGTTCAAGATTAGTGCTTTTGTTGCCCCCCTAAACACCTGTGTCCCTATAAATCTCAGCAATTGCTGATTTCTGGTAACTTTACAGATCCGCAATGCTTCCTGTGGCCTTAATAGAGGACTGTCCCCTAAATGTGTCCACAATTCTAGAGCCCTCTGCCTTTCCCTCCCTTGGGAGTACCTGGGATATGTAGATAGAGGTGGCTCTGTATACAGCCGACTTCCAATGCCCAGCCTGAGCTTCAGTGTGGCATGCTATAGGCAATTATTAAAATAAAATTTGCTGAAGATGCTTTGCAATCTGTGGTTAATGAAAGTACAGGAATTCAATGGTTGGGATTGGAGTTTGAGATGGGGGGTACTTCAGGGTGCCCTGTGCATGGCCCATCTAGAATTCATTCTCGAAGACCCCTGGTATTACTTTTCTCACTGAGGTGACAAAATGCCCAAGAAAATCAATTTCAAGAAGGATTTATTTGGGCTCATTATTTTAGTGGGAACAGTCCTTCATGATGAAGAGGCGCAAGGGTAGGGACACAAGGCAGCTGGTCACATTGTATTTGTCCCCATGAAGCAGAGAGGTAAACATTAATGATCAGCTTGATTTATTGTTGTTACTCAGTCTAGACTCCCAACGCATGAAATGGCGCCACTCACATTTAAAGCTGTTCTACCCTCCACAACTAAGTTGGCCTAGAACCCCCCTCACAGACATGCCTAGAGATTTGTCACTTAGGCGATTCTCTATCCTGTCAGGCTGACAATTTATACTCACCATCACGTCTTGGTAATTTTGTTTTGTTGCATGCTACTTTACTCACCATGTCGATTCTCAATCTGTGGGCCAAGACCCCTTTGCCAGCCCTCCAGATCAAAACATATTTATATTCTGATTCATAACAATAGCAAAATTACAGTTATGAGGTAGCAATAAAAATAACTTTATGGTTATGGGTCAGCATAACATAAAAACCATCTGAAAGGGTCACAGCATTAGGAAGTTGAAAACAATTGCCATAATGCCTCTCCAAATCTTTATACCATCTCCCCCGACAATATCAACAATACTGTAGATTTTAAATGGCTCAACCACCTCCCTCATTTCCAGAATGTGATCACTTAGATGCCCAACCTACCTGTTCTAGCTCATATATTTCATTTGATATTGATACTGGTCTTTATGCTTTCCAGACCTCCCATAATCATTTACTATCCCCTATCACCTACTTAGATAAGGGCCCTCAAAAGGTTCACCCATTGCACTATCTACAGATGGCATTTCCTCTCAAGCTGCCAAACCACCATCTCCATAAGACAGACAGCCTTTTCCATATGCCTGTCATCTGGTCAAGGACCTTCTTTGGCTCCCACTGCCTTTGTAAAGGCCCTCAAGGGTTGTTTCTGATTGATGGATTGCTCAGCAAACTCCACACGGTGCCTGTGTTTACGAGGCCCTGACACAGATTTTAATGACCACTCACATTAATCTTTCTCCAAAAAGGTCTTTTGAGATATTTAATGTGCATTCCGTGTCTCTTTCAAGCAGACAGGGATGTCTGAGAGGTAGAAGTAACTCCAGAGAAGCTGTTGAGTTTAAACAACACATGAATGGCATGCCTTCTTTGGGGGATATTTCTCCAAACTGATCAGCTTGCTCGAACGTGAAATGTGCCTTCATTTTTAGCATCACTCCAAAATTTGAATGCCGTTGATGTTTCAGAATGCCACGATGTTCCCCGTGACAGCTAGAGCAAAGTCTAATTATGGAAAGACACGTATGAGTTCCAACTTCTTGCTTTAACTGAGGATGTCACAACCTTAAATGTTTTGTGCATTCAGATTTTGTGAGCCACTATCACGGTGCAGGAGAAAAGTTGATTTTATTAAATCTACTCTGGGCTGTACAATTTCTTCAGAGACCTAGAGCCCTGCCTGCCTTTACACGTCTAAACAAATTGGATAAAGAGACAATAACCCGTGAGTTTCCAGAGACACCGGATGTTTTGATCTATTTTTACTGCAGTCTATTTCTAAGGGTAACATATATATATATATATGTTAATCAAGTGGTGAGAATCGAAAGTTGCAGCCTGACCCCTGGAGCAGACACCACAGGATGTCAACAGAAGCTGTGAATATCATGCACACCAAAAAGGAGTTGTCTTGGTCTTACTATGGGGGATAACTTTGACCCTCAGCTGAGAAAGCAGGCTCCAATCTCAAAGAGCAGGAGAAACCATTGCTTTACATTTTGGATTGCGAGACTTGGATCTGCTAGGGATTGTTAGTTTGGTCATCCATAAAATTTGACCTACGAAAGTTATTGCATTCAGCTAAACACAAGGTTAAAGCTGTCCACATTCTATCTGCTATCAAATTTTCCCTTATCAAATGAACACCACAGGTACTGGCTACTGAAAAGTATCGGTGAGATGCAAGGATTGGGAACAGCCAAGCAGAGAAAACAAAAGGCCCATTCATATTTATTTCTGAATATCAGGAATTTCTATTAGTTAATCTATAAATAAGAGATGGCTTATTGATACTTCTTTTGTTATTGGAACCACCAGTTTTTGTTTTGTAGTAAGACATCTAGGGCTAAATTGAATAACTTCATGCTTGTCCACTTCTGAACACATTCTAAGGGGCATAAACCTATTTGGTGATTGATAATCATACACAATGCAGGAGAGAATCTTATTGAGTATTTCTATTTTCCCCAAGAGTGATATATCTATATAGTAAATGTCTGTGGCACCCTTGGTTCTAATCTCCAAACTTGTAACCATTTACTTGTGTTTGGTTTCACTTCTGGAATCCCTTGAGACTTTCACAGAAGTGTGTTGGGGCAGGTAATGTTTGTCTTTTGATGGTCTGCAGAGTCCTAGCTTCTAGGATGGAAGCTGACATATTGTGCACAGCTAATAAATATATTGCAGGAATGATTAATGCTAAGAACTTGTGGGTGGGGAGATGTCTCCTTCTATGAGGTGCCATGTCACTTAAGTGTTCATACTCCCTACAAAAGTAGGGCATGGGACCGTATGTCTGTAAGCCCAGCCCTGGAGTTGCAGATACAGATGGATCTGTGGGGTGCACTAGCTATTCACCCTAGTTGAACCGGTGAACCAAAGGTTCTAATGATTATGTGGAGGGTGATTGGGGAAGACATCTGACATTGACCACTGGCCTCCACATGTATACACATATGTGCATACATACCCATATTCACATGCATACTTACTAGCGATCATGGACACATGAAAAAAATTACAAAGAACTTATATATTTGGCACTACTGATTTCAGCTAGTAATTGTCATTTGCTTAGACTCTCTCCTCACAACAACTTGATTTCTGAGAGCCCATGAGTCCCTCTCTCTTCTTTTCAAACACAAGGATCACTTTGTTGTTCATGTAGTCATAGAGATCACATGCCTAAGAACTCCACACATGCTTTCTTTTGTCCCTTTGCCTGTGCCACAGTAATACAAATTAGTCGCTATACACATTCCTCTATCCATTTGATAAGTTAGCTAAGGGTGGGGTCTGGTGGTCACAGGGAGTTAACAGATGGAGTAAGGGACATTGTTGGAACATTTATTTTGAAGACATCACATCCAGGGACAGGGGGCAGATGGGAAGGTAGGCAGTTCGAGGACATGCCTGTTTCTTGGACATACATAGACATGTAGGCAAAAAGCAGATGAGATAAGCTGTATCCCAAGAGAAATCAGGTTAGAGAGTTGAATTTCATCTCCCTTGAAGGATCATCTCTCTAACAATTTCTGGACATTGAGAAAGATAAAAACAAGCAAAGAACAAAAGAGTTCTGGAATTTAGCTACCATCCCAAGTTTTAAAAAAGTAGAGAGATAGAAGTCAACATTGATGCCACTGTTAAAAACAAAACACAAAGAAGTGAATGAATGCAATGTGCAATGTCCATTTAAGTATAAAAAATATGTAGAGGTTTTGAATTCCTCTTGCCAAGTGATTATAAAGGGGATGAATTAATTTAGAATTTTAAAAAGCAAGTGATTCTATAGGTATAATCATCAGAAACTGATTAAGAATCTTGGTGGTGGTGGGGAGACGGGCTTTAATTGGAAATGGAAAAGAAGAAAAGACCTTCAGGAAATAGATGGCCTGTTCTGTTGTTTAAGTGATGAAAACCTGAATGTCACATCTAGTCACCGATCCACCTATTCTTCTTGAGCAAACCTTCCTTCATTCTCCTATATTAATTGCTAATGGCTGTAAGATGAACTTAACCGACTAACCTCCAAATAATTAAGTTTCAAACACTGAATCTTTCTGAGCATAACTTTCTTGTCATTAAGTTTTTAAACATTTCTTTAGAATTAGAGAGAAAGAGTGGAAAGAAGAGCCTGCTGCTGGGGCTAAAATTTTAATTTTTTAGTCAAGAATGTCTCTAGAAGCTTCTTAATGGGACTTTTGAATTCATGATCTGGAGGAGATTCCCTGCAACCTGCTGGGTTGTGGGAAGAAGCTGTTATTCGCTGGGTACTGGAGAGAGAGGACACAGTGCCTGCTGTGTACAGTCTCTCAGGCCTTGAAATAATCACTTATTCCGCTGTGACATTCAGCCAGGAATTTGGTTTTTAAAACTTCAGCATTAAACACAATCAGTTGCTTTGAATTCTGTGCCGTCCACATGGAAAGGAAAATGCAGTTTGCAGTCGGTTGTTAATTGTTTCCTGGATGTGATGGTGAACTTGCTTGAAAAAAAAAATATGGGTTTTCTTCTGAACGGGCCAGTTCTGTTACCATTGCTTGTAGAACACGTTTCAGTCTCCAAATATGGACACGTAGTCCACTTTCACAGCCCACCTTTATTTTATATTCTTTCTCTTTCTTTCTCCATATTCTCAGTTTTTCATGTGTGATATGTATTAAAAAAAAATCACCCATTTCCGCTGTGCTTGTGACCATAACTATAAACCATGTAGACTTCTCCCTAGAACGAACACTATTGTCCTTTCCAAAGCACAGCTGGGGTGTTCTGCTTTCCCAGGTCAGAATGCTGCCTATCTTTTGATTTTGTTTAAACATACAGTATGAACCTGTAGACCTTGACTTTTTTTCTGTTGTCTAATATATTTTTATAATTCTTTCATGTTGACATATAAGTACTTTGGTCCTTTTTTTTTTATTAGATAATATTCTGTTATACAAAAGTAAGGGAGGCACTTGCCAGTTTTTTCTGTTTAAACTTTGAACCTCAATCTAGTAGTTGACTATTAGGAATGAAAGTTACACACATTTTATGGGCATATATTTGAATGCTTTTCTGTGTAAAATCTAGAGATATGAATGCCACAGGACAGGATAAATATATACTTAATTTTTCCTAAAGTTAGCCAATGGGTCTTCAAAGTTTTTTGAATATATTCTGTATGATTTCCACAAATGAAAGAGCTCAGATGTTCCAACTCTTCATCTCCATTCAGAACTATAAACAAAGTTTCTCTGTCCCTCTTCATCCCACAGCCTCTTCCAATAATCACTCAGAGGTTTATATTAATTATAAATGTTTGGCCAATGGCTCAAGCTTATTACAAACTAGCTCTTATATTTAAATACAGCCTCTTCCAATAATCACTCAGAGGTTTATATTAATTATAAATGTTTGGCCAATGGCTCAAACTTATTACTAACTAGCTCTTATATTTAAATTAGCCCATTTCTATTCTTCTGTGTATTACCACATGCTCTGTGTCTTACCGGTTCTCTGGCATCTTGCTCCTTGGGCTGCTACTTGAGTCTGCCCTGATTCTTCCCTTTTTTCTCTGAATCCTCAGTTTGATTTTACTGCCCAACCTTACCTTGCCTTGCCATGGGCCAAAACCAGCTTTATTATCAACCAATGAGAGAAATACATATTCACAGCCTACAGAAGGACTATCCCACAGCACAGAACACCTGATTTCCAAGTTTATTTTACTCTATATTATATTTATATTAATAGTCAGAGATTCTAGCAATTGAAGAATGATATCCTGCTTTCATTTTCATTTGTTTTAACTGATTAATGTTTGTAGTGAGGATTGAACTCAGAGCCTCACCATACTAAGCTAAGCATAGGATCTACTCCTGAACTTCAACTTCATCCCCAGACATCTCATTTTAAACATTTGTGCTCCATGATGGCTCCTGGCAGCCAACATTTCTCATCATTTTTTTCTTCTACTTTTGTGTCCAATAATTCATGAAACCTGTTTAAGTTCTCTGCCCATTTTTTATGGCACTTTTTATTGTTGATTTTTTAGGAATGGCTTATACAGTTTACCCACAGACTCTCTTTTTTCAAACTTTCATGATGTCCGGGTAATATTTCATTTTTATTGGGTATTGCTTTTTCATTTCCTTATCAATGTCCTTCAAAAAGCAATAGTCTTTATGTTGATAAAACCCAACTTACAACTTTTTTTCTTCTGTGGTTTCAATATTTTACATAATCAATCTTTTGTTGACTTGAGGCTGTACAAATAATCTCTTCTATGTTCTTCCCGAAGTTTCTAGCTGTATTAACAGGAGGGGAGTCTCTCTCATCGGGAATGTCTCAGAACTAAGATTGGTCGAGAAAGTCTTACACAACACCTTGGAAGTGGCTACTTTGCTGTCTTTTCATTTTCTGGATGACAGTGGATTCTTCTTTCTCTAGCTGCTCTACTTGGGATGGAGGCATGACCTATGTTGTTTCCCAGGACAGATTTGGGACTGTTTTCTCTTCTTTGTGTTCTCAAGAACTCAATGTATTAAAGTAAAAATTACTCGGGTTCACTCTCACTGGTGAGACCTTCTCTTGCTGTTAAGGTGGAAGCAACCATTTCTTGTGATTTGTTTAACTCTAACCGGAAGCAGAAGTAAGCTATTCTGTTACTGGCCCATTTGTTGACCAAATTTGTATTTCTTCGGTATAAAATTAGTACTTTAAAATCTTGACTCTTCCACAGATCTTCTGAGGTCATGATGGTTGGTGCTTTGATGCACTCAGAATTTCAGTGCTGTGGGATGGAAAGGCTCATCTGCTTTTGTTCTATTTTTGAACATGAAAAAAGTGCCTGTTGGAATACATTCCCATTCAACCAGACACCTCTTGGTAAATAGTAATTGGCAGTTAGCCCACTTGAAGCCAATCTCAGGAATGATTTCCTTTGTAGTACCCTCCTGGGACTAAAGCTCTCGTGGACACTGGAGCAATTGAGCAGAATGAAGAGGCACTTCTCTTTACCGCCAAGTTCTGAGCTTCCAGCTAGCCAGGAGTTGAAGTTTAGTTTTAACTTTCAGTAAACAAACAAACAAAAAAAGAAACCCAAGTAGTCTTGGTACAGTGGCCTGGATTCCACAAATGAAGCAAGAGCACCTTGATTCATGAAACTCAAGTAGAAATGACAGTAACTGTAAAGAACTAGCAGTCAGTTGTCTGCACGGGCAAAGAAAGCAGATGTTAAAATGGTCTCAGGGAACCCTGTGCATCCTTGCTGCCTATATAGCTGTAATTTGTACATGTGTGGAGGGGTGTCTGTGAGAATTCCTGCTTCTTCTCTTTTGAGGGCTTCTGCATAAATCAAGGAAAGACAGAGACTCGTAGTGTTTTACCATTTAGTGTTTAATGCTGTGGGGAAAGTAAGTAAAAATGTAAATGGACATTCAAAATAGTTTGCCTAGAATCCACTGTTTTTAAAAATAATATAAGTAACTAGATATTATTAATAAGAAACTGAGAACTTCCTTGACCAGCTTGGTGGTGTGTATGTATGTATAGGATGCAGTCTCTGTAGTCAAGAGGATTATATTTTGAGTCAGGATACTGAGTTGAATATAAATAACAAAAAAAATTTGGTAATGTTTGCCCTTTGTTTATTTTTTATAATGGAGTATTATATTGGTTAGGCTTGCCACAAACTCAGACACCATATAGCTTAGAATGACTTTGAACTTAGGATCATCCTGACTCCACCTTCTGAGAGCTGGAATCGTATGCGTCCACTAACATATCTGGTTGATACAGTGCTGCAGAGCAAACTCAAGACTTCAGGCATGCTAGACAAACATTCTAGCATTGAAAACATCCACAGCCATACTTTCAGTTTCTTATTTTTCTTTTAAAAAGTATTTCAGTTATCAAATAATAGCTGCATATTTATCAGGTACAATGTGCTGTTTTGATCTATGTTGTCACTGTAGAAAAATTCAATCAAGCTAATTAGCATATTTATCATCTCACCAGATTATTTTTTGTTGAAGTTGTAAGAGCATTAAAAAAAAAAAAAGTCTTCCTTTAGCAATTTTGAAATAGAGGGTACATTGTGATGAATTGTGGTTACCGCACAGTGAAGATGGGCATTGAAAGTTATTCTTCTGTCCCAGTGGACTTTTATGCCCTTTGATTAAACTCATCCCATGTCTGTCTCTCTGTGCTGGTTGACCACTATTCTACTCCAAGTGAACGTCTCAAAGCTCCACCATGTGAGGTGAGATCGGGAAGCATTTGTTCTCCTATGCTGGGCTCATTTCACTTAGCACAATGTTTGAAATGTGTCCAACAAATGCTTCGAATTGTTGAAGGTGCTCAGATGAGGAAGTAGGTAGGAAAGTTCTAGAAGAAAAAGAAGCCGGTGAGTTTAGGGGTACTTCATACAGGGAGGGAACATTATGGTAGGGTTCTGAAGTCTGTATCGAGGGCTTGGATGCGGAAACCCCTTTGTAGTGTAGCCTGTCACATCAAAGAATTGGAACCATGTGGAACTTTGTATGATTTCATTCAGCCTCTTACTGTTCCCTATGGAAAGGCCAACAAGGACTGAAATGTCAGATTAATGAACTCCATGGCAAAAGATGTTCCACATGTCATACAATTATAAAGTGCAGACATGTGGAGGAAGCCCATTCATAATGTCTTAATATGAAATTGTGACATGTTGGCTAGAGTGGTGACATCTTAAAATAAATCTTAGTCCTTACTCCATTGACAGAGATGGTGTTAAAATTCCATAAGAAATGAAGTAAGAGGATCATTATTCCGAGCCCATTTTATATTTACTTGTGGTCTTATTTTTCCATAGCTGTGGAAATTAAGACTTTTTCTTAAGAGGTCCTAGGTGATTTAAAAATTCAAACGCAGGGCATGGAGAGATGGCACAGTGGTTAAGAGCACTTGTTGTTCTTGAAGAGAGCCTGGCTTTGGTTCCCAACACTAATGTAGCAACTTACAACCACCCGTGACTCCAGATCCAGGAGATATGATGACCTCTCCTAGCCTCTGCAGGCACCAGGCTCATGAATGGTGCATATAAATGCATACAATCAGACACTCAAGCATATAAAATAATAATCTTTTTTACAAAGGAAAATGCAGTTTTAATGATATATGACTGGCAATGAATGACCTACCTGTTTATGCACCGAGCAGAATGTTGTTTATACATACACACACAGGTCATTCTTATTTAAGTATTTATTCCATAGAGAATGTTAACAAACTTTAGCATGTATTAAAACATATATGGTCAGGATCTTCCTTCTTGAATTTCTGAATCAGTAGGTATAGGATAGACTGAGAATTTCCATTTCTGACCAATTGCAAGATGATACTGATGCCATAGAGAAGGCCTAAACTCTGTACTTCCTAGGGAGTAGAAACTATTTGGAGCTATCAGGACTGATGGGAGGCTACATAGCCATATGGTTTATGTTTATGGTCACAAGTTCCCTGAAGGGAAATAAAGGAAAAAAATTGAAGCAGGAGGTTTGAAGTGGCTTTGTTTACCACCTGTGTTCCTCTGTACAAAGGAAGGGAGAAGACCTCTTTTCATCCCTGCTAGCTATGTGCTAGGAGAGAGATGAAAGCACAGTCCACATTTCAGTTGTTTACAGCCTCTAAAATTACATCTTTTCCTTACTCATTAAGGACTACAAGTTGAGATAAATAACTCAAAGAATCTCTTAAATGGTCTAGGCTATGTGAGAATCCTTGAATAGGGTCTAAAGTCTTTTAAAGGGGCTTGTTGGAAGAGAAAGTGTGTGTGTGTGTGTGTGTGTGTGTGTGTGTGCGTGTGTGTGTGTGTGTGTGTGTGTGTAAGTGAAAATATGAGTCAGGAAGATGTAGTAATAGGACCCCAATGGAAAGGAATGTCTTAGCCGTGACACCGTCTTAGAGAGATGGCTTATGGCAGCAATGAAAACCAGACTGATGTTTTCGGTCTGTCTTCTTATTGTTCCCCTTTATTACTTGTGCCTGTGGGGTCCTTATTCCTTTGCTCTGCCCTTGGTATGCCACCACTCAAAGGTACAAAGATATTTTTTGCACGTTATCCTCTTTATTATGGCCACAAATCACTATTCTTCAAAGGGAAAAAGAAGAGGAAATAGACTTTCTAGTACAGAAATTTCCACAAAGACCCCAGAGATTGAAGATTTCTAATTCTTGGAAATTGTATATTCTGTCTACTCTTCTATGAGGCCAGTCATTCAATGGAAGCAAACAACTACATTTTCTTTCTCAAGATGGTAGATGAAAGGAAAAGAAAGCCTGGAATTGAAGGCACTGTTGCCTTCCCTGGTCTGAAGAGCCCCGCCACAGCATGCCCCCAGACATACCTTTCCCTTTTTCATTCTTGAGAGCTCTGTTTTGTGCAAGAAGCTGCTACCAAGAATTGTGCCAGGAAAGCAGAAGAATTTTAGCAGAACGCACTTTAGTGCATTATGTGTTGGTCTCTAGCAAGGGAGCACTCGACTGAACAGGAAACCTCAGATGCAGTGTCTCCAAGGTGAATGTGTAATAACTTAGGTGGCAGTAATTTCCTAGGAGACAGCCATAATTATATCCAAACAAATTGCCTGAACAGCCATGGATTTATTAGCATGAGATTAAAACTCTCTGGTTTTAACAAACCCGGAGAGTAACGACAGTTGTAAAGACAATGCCAATTGCCCAGTACCAGAGAGTGGTTCCTGGTAGGGCTTGGAGGCTATAGTTAGTTATGTCCCTGAGGCCCCACTCTTAGGTCCTAGAGATGGGGATTAAAGTAATTAGGTGTTAGAATTTGGAGCTTGTGTATCTTAGCTAACTAAAATGAAGCAATGCACTCTGAGCCTTAGTAGACTTTAAGAAGCATCATCTATTTACTTAGAAATTTTGGCTGGATCCAGTGCTGGGATCATATTGACTTTCACATATGTAGGTTGAAATAGATAGTGTTTTTTGTGGACTTCCCTGTCTGTTAGACAGACAACAGGATAATTGGAGGTGTCTCTAACCCTGCCAGTCACTGAAGCCAATCTTGGCCTTACTTTTGTAACAAGCCTGGGGAAGCAGCACACCATCATTTCCACTGAGGTTGATTGCCTAAGCAAATACAAAGCTGGCACAGAATCAGAGTGGGAAATGGGCAGGTAAATATTACTGGTTAATTAGGGGGCCACTGTGTCATATAACAAGAGTGCAAAAAGAAATGAGAGGTCATAGATTTTGTTTTTAGAGATCTATCAGGGCCTTTGAAAAGACAAAATGAAACCAAGAGGTACACATCTCTTGGGCTGGTGGACATACCAATGTAGCATTCAAACTAAGAATCTTCTTGACTTGGTCGTTTTTATTCAAGTGAATTAGCGCACATGTATTAAATATGTTTATTAACCATAGGCAAAGCACTATGTTAGCTACTAAACAAAAGACCAGGTTAAAAATGAGGCAGGAAAAGAAGACTAGGAAGTGTTTTTGCTGCTGTCTAGGGGCCAGGTAACAGAGGGGACTGCACATTTGCCAACACTAGGACGTTTTACTCTATGGGATGTAAAGAAGAAAAAGGTTAGATGAAATCATATGCAAAGGTGTAAGAGTATAGCATTGTTGCTATTAAAAGTAGACCAGGACAGGTTGATGAAATTTAATGCAGCTAGTGGGGGAGGTTTCACTGAGGTGAGCTGAGATGGCCCACTGCATAAGTATTTCTCTAATGAAGCAGGAGATATTGAAAGCAACTAGACAGATGTAAATGTAACTTAGCCTTTAGAGGGTCACAGAGAAATCAGATGAGCCAGGAGTTTGATCAATGCGCTTAATTTACCAGACACTACCTACTTGGTGGGAAGATGGATGTAAGAGATTGGAAGCTGAGAAGCAATAACACTGACTAACAGTTGAGATAGAGCCTTAAGAAGAAGCTACAGAGGGTTTCTAGTAGCTGAAAACAACAACAAATAAATAAAACTAAAGTCCTCAGAGATGAATAGTTACTAGTGGTTTGGGATTAAGGCATTGGACTTTGATCACTAATATAGATCCTGCAAACACATACTCACAATGTGTATCTGTCTCCCACCTCTCTATATGTGTTTACTGGCTTATTATATTCTAAGGAAGACCTGGTTTTCTATAGAGACATCACAAGATGTTTCCTTCTAAATTAGTGGCTGGAGTGGTACCAGGGTAGGTATGTGTTCTTTGTACTCTGAACAGTTATTGATTGGCTGATTTCATGCATCCCAACCTCATAGGCTAAAACATTATAAAATGTCTACTGAGATATTAAATATATCCATTCTTGTAATAGTCCAGCCATCTGTTATGCTTGGGCCACAGTGTAATTTAGGTTCCCTGAACTTATATAAAAAAAAAAAAAAAAAAAATAGTTACTTTTTGGGCACTTAGCGTCCATGATGCCAAATTCCTCAGCTTTGGTTCTTTGTGGTATCATAATCTGTGGGGAGAGGGCACAGAGGGGGGCTCTCTAAAGTCTAGTGAGATCAGACGTTATGCTCCAAGGTTGACTACATGGCTGCATGGCTTTCCACTCATGCAATCAAAGGCTGATTACAGTTATTTGGGTTCTGTGGGGAAACATATGATTCTGGGTCTTGTTGGGGAAACTTAAGTTATGCATTAAATGGTCTCAAAAGACTGCTAGGTTTGAGGCAGTAACTAAAGAAATGGCTGTACTTAGTTACAGCAATATCCATTCTTCCAAGGCCTTCCGGTGTGCTCCCACAATAAGCATTTTCTACTACGTACTCATTGCATTTATTTCTTTCTCTGTTCTTATGATAAAATATCCTAAAAGAAACACCGTCATCCAGGAAGAGTCTATTTGAGCTCATTGTTCAAAGGTCCATCCTGGTAGTAAAGTGCAGAGGCTTGAAGAAGCTGCTGCTCTCTCTCATCCAACTGAAGTCAAAGCAAGGAGAGACACAAACTTGCATTCAGTTAATTTTCTGCTTTTTATTGATGCAAAGACTCCAGCCCATAAAACAAGCATCACCATCTACATTTAGGGTCAGTCTCATACTAAAATTAACATAATCCCTCCAGAGTATGCCCAAATAATCTAGATAATCCCTCCAGAGTATGTCCAGAAGACTGTCCCTTCCCTGATTCTAGATTCTGCTAAGATGATAATATTAACCATTACCATTAAGGTCTTTATGCTGCTCACAAGGTACAAGGAGACAAGGTGTCCTTTATGTTTCCAATAAATATGTATGTATGCATGTGTGATATGCATATATAATCTATATACACATATATGTATACATAATATACACACATTCTTTTTCATTAAACACACATGCACTCTCTCACACACACAGAGAAAGAGAGGGAGAGACAGAGAGAGAACAATATAGAGAGGTGTGAGGCTGATATGGTACATGCTTTATAAAGTTTAAGACAGGGTCCTGAAACAGCCCAGAGAAGAGAAAGGCCAGGTTATCTAGGACTCAGGATATGACGTTAGAAAGGTGAGGGCCAGAAATGTAAGGACAGTGATGACTGATTTACAAACATTCTGTGGTGGGAAGGGGCTGAGGGTCACTTTGACACTTCTACTTTAAAATGAGGACATAGATCCACATAATTTTCAGTTGCATGAGGGTACTAAGATTCAATCCTATGAAATCGTGTTTCCATTCCTGGGTGAATAGATGAGAATTCTTTAAATGAGTTGTTTTATCCGACAATTTGAGCTTCTGAGCATAGAGTTTATCCAGTACCCACAGTAACACAGACTCCTACTGGAAATCTGAGAAAAATGCTGACACATTAGAAAATGTGATTTGTACTCAATAACTTGAAAGAAAGAAAGAAGAAAGAAATACCCAGTAATTCTGCAGTTACTAAATGGGGCCTAATGGCACTTTCGTTTTTCACCTTGGCATTCCAAGGCTGTTCCCACAAAGCTCACCTGGGAAGAGGGGCTTTTAGTAAAATGGCAAGCTGGTATTCCTTCAATGCCTCAATAGAAACCTGTGCTTTCAAATCATTTAAATACCATTAAGTGATGGTGTTCTTATCAGTAAGGGGAGTGGCTCGCCAATTTGGTTGCTTCTGAGAATAACTTGGTGTTTTGGTGCCATAAATGCTAATTCTAGAAGCAGTACATTCTGATGCCATCTGTCTGTGACAGGTCCCAGGAGTTGGGATGGGTGATGAGTTCAATGCAGGTCTTCTCCAGGTAGCATGTATGAGACACTGTGTACCGTGCTTCATTTCTTTTGTGACCAGAGTTGCCTAGAGGGTGTTACTGAGGACTTCCTCCAAGAGACTATATCAAGTCTTACCTGATGAGACTGACTGGAATTCCAAACACATGAGCAAGGTAAATGTCATGGTGTTTGGTCCAGTGCTTTTATTAGGGGAACCTACAAAGAGATTGTAGTAACTGCCCTTAGGATTGACATTAATAAGTGGGGGTAGGGTGGATCTAGCCAGTTAGTTCTCAATGAGGGTTTGGGTATGGAGTTAGTATGAGAGATAATAAAACTCGTCTTCAGGATGAAGCTTGTTTCTATAGCCCCTCGATGGCTCCCCTCCCCATAACATCTGTGGCAAAACTTCAAGAAGTTCATTAGTGTCTAAGAATATTTGAGGCCTTGTCTCCATGTAGTCTGCAGTTTACATCTGTCTCGATCATAGAGCAGTGTGTTAGTAGATCAGGACTCAGAGAGAGGCTGATATGTGGGGCTACTGATAGTCCCTTTGCACTCAGTACAAGTAGAAAGACACTGAGTTGTCATTAAACAGTATGTATATTCTGGACACAGCATGTTTTTAAGTGTTAAGGATAACCCAAGCAGTGATTCTGTGGGACAAAGGAGACTTGGGAAGAAAAGTGCAATTTAAGCTACTAATCAAGTTTGGGAACTTTAATATTCATTAAGAAGCTTTAGGCCAATATTTGGTCTTTGTTTCTCCCATGTGACCCCCTCACAAGGCATGTTTTAGCTATGCTGTTTTTCAGAGTGTCCAGGTGGTTCTAAATGATCCTTGCTACTAGCCTCTGGACTGTATCCTGTTGTTTTGAGCTTCTATTCTAGAAAGACCTTTCAGAATAATAATTGAGATACAATAAAATAACAGTGAGAAAGGATGTCAAGATTTGATTGGCATATAAAGAATATGATGATCTGTATATTATTGTATAATTTAGAAAGATGTAGAAATCACAGTCCCCCTCATTTCCAATAAAATATGAAGAAACAGTTTTGAAGACATTTTTCTATGTAGGAGGAATTTCAGGCTTCTTGTTAGAATTTGAGACCTAGACTGTGCATTTAGGGATTCCAAGGAGTCAGGCATCTATATAGGATGCTGTGCTAATGACAGAGTGCTTGCCATAGAGCACTGGCTCTAGTGTGGGCTAGGACTTTGAAGCGCGTGTTAAGCATAGAGGTGATCAACTACTTTGAAAATAAGAGATGTGGAGGATGACTTCTGTTTCATAGGCTTCTTTTTTAATGGTAACTCAATTAATTTTAATAGCAGTGCCTACAAATTGCCTTATAAAATGCTGTTCAAGGTGCTTTATAAAACCTACAGTTTAACAGACAATTTAGAATGGTGAGAAATTTCAAGAGTGATGTGCGATGTCATATTGGGCTCTGAAAAGAGCCTGCTCCATTTTTTTTTCCTGCAGCTTCAGAGCTTGGGGGAGGAAAATCGGGTTTTAAAATTGTCTTTACAGAGGGTGGGTGAAAAGGTCAGTCTAGAAGACAGAAAAGGAGTAAGAATTGCAGGTGAGAGAAATGATGACCACCAGAGGGCAGACTGGAGCTTGATGGGAGACAATCTTTACTTTCTCCAGAAGAGAAAGAGAATACCACTGGGCTAGTCCTGTATGCAGGTCTAGCCAGTATAATCTTTCAAATTTACTTCTTTATAATTGCCACCACTGAGTATGGGAGCATGTTCACATGTGTATGTAATAAGTACATATACACTGCTGTTTATGCATATGTGGCAGTCCAAAATTGATTCTAAGTATCTTTCTCAATCAGATTCCCTTTATTCTCTAGGCAAGGTCTGTTACTGAACCCACCTCGGGTACTAGCCAGTTTAGCTTGGCTTGTCTGGCTAGCCAGTTTCTCTCTAGGACACACTATGCCTGGGTCTTGAGTGTTGAGATTACTGGTGATCACTTCACTTTTTTTTTTTTTTTTTTTTTTTTGGATGCTAGAGATCCAAACTCCCTTCCTCACACTTGAATGACAAGTACTTTCTTCCATCGAGTTATCTCCCTTCTGGGGCCATATATTCTTGCATCTCCACCCAAATTCTCTTTCCAAAAATATTCATATAGAGGAATCTTTTGTAATTGATTAAAATACCAGGCTTGATATTTTGAAATCCCAACAAATGATTGTTCTAAAAAATGAAGTTAATGTAAATGAATAAAATGAAAAGATTATGTCCCATTGCAAGTTTGCTTCACTTAAGGATTTTGCACATATTGGAAGGAGATAAAATATCCCTGTAAAATGTCAACTTGGCTGGGAAGAACACAGCAAGCGGTCCCTGTGCTGGTTAGCAGAGCTGGAGTCTAGAGCCCTGTGACCTCTTTAGGCTGTGTCTCACCAAGTGGAATTCCCCAAAGAAAGCAAAGCTCAGCAGAGAAACTGCTTTATGTAGTCAGCCACAGGCTTCGTTGTCCAGCCCTTCAGAAGACCTACAAGATAAAACCTTAACAGTAGCATTGCAGATCAATCTAAAGTTGTAGATAATTCTTATTTGCATATGTTCTTGTGCTCTGGCCCACCTACATCACCTCTGATTTTGTGAGCATTTCCCATTTTTAAGACAGTATACAATACTCCAAATTATCTTTCTCATGGTCTTTCATTGTTTAAAAATCCTAAAGTCACAGAGATTAGCTAGCATACATACTGTGAAGATAGAAAAATCCTGTTTGATTCTTTCCCCGTAACTACCTTCCTGAGGTCCCCGAAACTAGCCAGGCTGGTGGAGTTTCAGTCCCTATGTGACTGATAATTAATCAGATAGCTGTTTGCTCAAAGACTCAGGCTCTCAGAACTCTCGGATAAAGCTTTGTCCACAGGATTTATGGCAGCTTGCTCAACTGCTCAGGATATACTTCCTGAGTTCTTGGGACCCACCTGATCAGCAGCTTGACCTTCTGGACTTCACTTGAGAGATAAGGCCCTGGGACCACATTCCTGATATAACAACCTGGGTGGGGCCACCCAGGAAAGCCCTACCATGATAACTGTTAACCATGTACAGTTTTGCCAAGGAACTTTCTGAAGCTTGCACAATGTGCCCTGCTCCAGGAAATGAATGTCTTCAGGTGGTCCTATTGTTTCACAGGAAATAGCCTGCCTGCCTGCCTGCCTGCCTGCATTCCTAAACTCTGTCCTAAACTGACCTTTAGCCCTGTCCTGTTATTGCACCAAGCCCGCCCATACCTCCTCCCCTACCCAGAGTGCGGTGGTATAAGAATTCTACCCCGAAAGTATTCTGGGCCCTTGGACAGTGCCTGGAGCCCACACATATGTGTGTACCAGTATTCATATCCGTTAAACTCTCTTTTTCTTTAAAGTTAACAGTCGTCATTAGCCGTGGTCTTGGGGTGTCTTGGGGTGCTCTAGGGGTGCCCACCCATTACAATACTACAGTGAACAATTCCATTGTCAGTGGTTATATATGATTTTCTGGTGGCTCCAGATGTGAAACTCTGTTTTCTTAACGACACTGTAGGTATCTAGAGAAACTTAGCATCTGATCTAGAGTCTAGTCAGACACACAGCTCTTGATAACTTGCTCTTTCAGGAGACAAGAAACATGTGTTACAAAAAAAAAAAAAAGAAAGAAAAAAGCCACTAAATGGATGAAAGAGGCCATGGGGGCCTCATGGTCCTGGTAGCTAGCCAGATGAGGAAGTTTGGATAGGTCAGTCTCTGTGGGGACCACTTTTCTCTCCTTCAAAATTTGAATGAGGTTTTCTCTGCCTGTCTAATCTGGAAATTATAAAACTATAAATGATGGTAATTTCAAGAGAAGAAAGCCATTCTATAAATGAAAGGTATTGTTTTACTACGTGGTGACATTGAGAAAAAGAAAATGAAATACTACGACCACACCTTTCCAAGTGTAGCATTAAAAAAAGAAATGTTACATCTGGATTTACCAAGGGAACACACATTTCTAAAACCGATGTAATTGTCAACAGTGGAGTACCAGCCTCAGGGGTTGTACAATTTTTAGACAATGGAAAACAATGGATAAGCCAAGTGAGAGAATGTTGGTGAGGAACCTGCAGGTACCCAGGAAGAACACATAATTGACAGAAACTGCTATCCTCTGACCCACAGTTTGGTTGGAATAGTGTTCTTGGACTGACTCATGAAAATCTCCCTCTGGGGACCAAATCCCTTGTTGCCAATTTAGTGGGGTGTCTAATATATAAAAGGGAAAGAGTTTCATTGATGTCACATGCTTTTCTCAAGCCTCCTGTGTTTGCAGATGGTGAGGTTAAGACCATTGAAATGTAAAACACAAAAGACAGAAAACTCCCAGGGCCTCCTGCTGCAAAACAGAAAAGGTATGGAGAGCTACTACTGTGCTGGAACATTCCTGCTGGAGGAAGTAGATGAAAAAATGTATTCACCTCAGGCTCCAACTGTCTGAGAACAAAGTCTGGCTTAAGTGTGAAGTTTTCTGAAAAGACCTTGTCCTGGAGGCATCCAGCACCAGGGGGTGGGGCTTTCAAGGGCTACCTTATTTAGGCCTAATGCTCAGGCTCCATCTGGGGGTACAGTGAATCCATGGGAAGCTGGAGGGTGCCAGTGGCTAAAATCTCTTAGATATCTGTCTGTCAGGAAACCTAGGGTGCTTTTAGAATTTTGTAAGCTTTAGAATTTGAAGCTGAATAGTAAACAGGAAGAAAGAGAAATGGGCTGAATATTAATAAATTGTGGAATTTGGGGCTACATTTGCTTCTGTGCAGTCACTTGGGGACATTTAAAGATCATATACTAGAAACAAAAACTTCCATCAGAACAAATATTGGGGCAAACACTTAGTCTAACAAAAAAGAAAATTGCTCTTGACTTCATGAGATCCATCCTGATAGTGGTCTTATGGTGGAGACGTTATTTGATATTTAATACAGAACTAAAGCTTACTTGTTCCCCAAAAGCATATTTGCAAAGAACTGGGGGATCAGTATAGCTAAACTTTGGCTCAGTTTCCACAGATTACAAATTAAATACAGGCCAAATGTGGTGGCAGACCCCTATAATCCCTGTGCTTAAGAGTCAGAGACAAGTGAATCTTTGTGAATTCAAGGTAAATTTGGCCTACATAAAGAGTCCCAGGCCAGAAAGGGCTACCTAGTGAGACAGTGTCTCAAAATTAATTAACAGATTAAATAACTAGCAAGTTAACCCTAAAGTCCTCATAGGTTGACATCATAAATGCAGAGTTGTGATGGATGTTCTTAGATTATGAGGCTTTGAACCTTATATGAATAAGAGCAACTGCTGTATCTGCTACCACATGATGCTTAATAAGTTTAGATTTGGGATATTTTGGTGTCAATGAAAAGATTAAAGTAAGAAATGAATCTCTGCCAAGAAGGACTACAAGTGCATGTGTTAAATATGATTAGTAGGTGCATATCAAAAATGAGAAAACTAAAGCAAAGTGAATGAGGGTAGGTCGCCATGGCAACTCCTCTTAGCATCACTCCTCTACCTTTGACATGGCTGATGCTTCCTGACTCAATACAGAGATCCTCGGATTGATCCTAGACAATGCTATCTCTCTCAGTAGCCATAGCTCATTAGTCGTAAAACCCTATTAGTTCTGAAAGAGCAGAACCAACACCAACCTGAGAACAGGCCTCTGTATGGTAACTGGGGGCACAATTAACTCTCTAGCAAATTTCTGGAGCTGGGACTTTCACAGGAATTGCACTTGCTGACTGACAGTCCTTATGTAACTCCTCCATAGCCATCCCTCAAGGTGCTTCATACAATTCCCCACAGTGATACTTGGTGGCACGTTTCGCTGGCCTTTTCCCCTGAGTCTATACCAGGGCTGACCCTCAGCCACACCAGGGGATTCTGTGTGCTGGTGCATCAGATCCCGAGATGTAGAAGAAGGCTATCTTCCATGGAGAAGACATCCAACCCACCAGAGCAGACAGTAACATCCATGATAGGGTGTCCATAACGTACTAAAAGAAGAGGAAGTAAAAGATCGTAACCAACACCATCTTGAGAACAGGCCTCCATATGGTGACTGGGGGCTAAACTTAAGCCCCCAAAATGTATTGTACCAGCAGAGTTTAAAGCGAACATCCCAGACACAGTCAAATAAAAGGCATGGTAATAAAATTTAACAAGGTCCAGATGTCTCTGCAGACACCCCATATCTTGCTATAAATCCTATCAGCATTCTATAACCATTAGCAACTTCACACCTATAGCCTGACCAATAATTTCAAAACATTACCTCACTCTATGTCCTTTTACCCAATTCTAGAATGCCAGGACATATATATAATTTCCCGCTTGTGTTTTCCCCTTTATGAGCTGTTTGTTATCAAGGTTTAGGGTTTCCTCCTTCACTCATTGTAACTGGAATTCTGAAGAAGTCCTTACCAGGGCTTAAATAAAGAAACCTTTGTTTTTGCATTGGGGAGCTAGCTCTGTGGTCTTGTTGGGAGTCTCAAGACACGGATACAATAGTTCATAGCTCAATAAAGTTTGTCAAGTCTACAGATGAATTACTTTAAATAATAAGAGTGAACACTGTAGAAAATGCTGACACCAATATGCAAAAGTCCCTGCATTTTGAAACCCACAAAAGGGAAAGGTTAAAACAAAACAAAACAAAACAAAACATAGCTTTGATAGCTCACATTAATTGGTTCCTGCTTATGTGCTGTATATAGCATATCCATTATTTTATTTTTCTGATATGCCCAGTGTGTGTGTGTGTTAGCATGCTATTGGAGAGAAAATAGAGAGGGGAAAACACTAAAATATAATGGATGATACTTCTTTCTTGTGGAGCAAGCTAGGAATGAAATAATTTCCTTTTTTATTCTACGTTAATTAATTGCAGGGTGTATGCACTGCCTTTGTCATTAATAACATAAAAAACTTTAATTTTATAAAGCTATCATTTCTAACAGCAATAAAAAGTTTGTTAGGTAGAAAAAAACCTAAGGAAGTAGAAAAAATCTTTACCTAGAAAATTCTAAGCCTCATTAGACAGTCTTTAAAATGACCTACATAAATGAACAAGATATATCATACTCAAAGACAATTTTAATATTTCAAAGATATCAAATCTCCCTGAATTTACCCATAGTCCCAATGCTGTTTCAAAAAAATCCCACAAAGAATTTTTATGCAACGTTACAAGGTCAATCTAAAGTTTATACAAAAGAGCAAAAAGCCCAGAGTAGGTAAGGCATTTTTGAAGAAGAAAAATTTGGGGACATTTGCTCTTGATATTAATATTTAAACATCATAAATTTGTAATAGTGCTATCCAATAAAAGTGGAGTGAGAGGAGCTAGGCTTTGTAGCTCAGTGGTAGAGCTCTCACCTAACAGTACAAAGTCCTATATTTGGTGACACCCAGCCCTTCCATAAGCAAAATAGAAAAATAAAAAGAAAGAAAGGAAGGAAGGAAGAAAGAGGGAAGAAAGCACCTTCAAAAATGATCAAAACTGCCATACCATGCCTTTAGCCCCACCCTCTAAGAAATACCCAGAAATCCAATGAGAGTGAAACATTAAAAGAATAAAAAAAAGTGATAGAAATTTTAATGATTATATTTAGCTCAATATATATCTAAAGGCATCTCAACATGTAATTGATATAATAATAAGAAAAAATATTTTCAATACCTTCGTAGTAAGCCCTCCAAAACCAGCACTTTATACTTACATCTCATTTTAGGAGATCCACATTACTTATTGGTTCTTATTAATCAATGTGTGTGTCTGTCACATTACTATTAGTGTAGAGAAAAATGTGAGTGAATATTATCAGGGATTGCCAAAGCAGTAAAGAAATTCAAGAAAGAACCCTAAAGACTTGTAGATATATGTGGTCCTTATGTGTGGAAGAGTAGACATTGTGATTTGCTGTTAAGAAAGCAGCATTGGGTCAATTGGTCAGGTACTTGAAAGAAAATAAAATTGACCCACCTGTCTTACAATTGCACAAAATTCAGTTTACTGCTTGACATAAAGTCTTAAGCATGAAACGCAAATCTTTAAATTTTGAAAAAAAAATAATATAAGATATAGAGATTGAATATCTTTATGACCTTTGAGGAATAGTTTTCTAAGACGTGAAAGCATGAATTATGGAGGGAGATACTTTGAGATCTGATTGTATTGAATTTAAAAAGTACTGATTATTAAGTGATCCTATAAAGTAAGTTAAACCACAAGCCCACTATGAGAATTTATTTACAGCACTTAATTCTGAAAAGCATTATAATTCAAATAATAAAATAACTCCTAAAAGTCAATAATAAAAACATAAAGCCCAATAGAAAAATAATCATTTCAGAGAACATAAAACACTGAAGAAAATAAAAGTGTGAAAAGATTCTAAGCCTCATTAGCAATCAGAGAGGCACAATTTAAGCGCAGAAAATAGAAGATTCAATAGATAGTCAAATATTACCATCCACAGTGAAGTGTAGACTCTCCTTGATGCTCTTGATGAAATTCTAAGTGATACAAGAACTGTAGAAAACAATTTGATTTTGTGTTCTAAATAAATGAAGTACATGTTGATGAACTTGGAATTGTGTGCTGATTGTACTACAGATAGACACACTCAGGACAGAGAGTCTATAGCTTAGTGTCTCTAACACACTAAAGTAGGCATGATACTGATGCTTATTGGCAGTAAAACGTATGAATAGATGATGTTCTGTTTATGGAATATTTATATCACAGAAAATAAATATATCCTTAATAATGTGGCTGAGTGCATATAGTTTTTTATGAAATTTAATCAAAATTTAAGCAGAAGGAAGAGTTGTACAAGACAAATAAGATGCCATGATGTTTTTTTAAGATGTATTTATTTGATATGTATGCAATGTTCTTCCTGCATGTATGCCCCAGAAGAGGGCACCAAGTCTCATTGTAGATGGTTGTGAGCCACCATGTGGGTTCTGAGAATTGAACTCTGGAGCTCTGGAAGAGCTGCTGGTGCTCTTAACCTCTGAGACCATCTCTCCAGACCAAGATGCCATGATTTTTTATAATACAGAATCTTTTCTAAGAGAGATTTACATATTATAAAATTCATCTTTTCCAATATACAATACATACCTGTCTGTAAAATCTACAGCATTGTGTAACCTTAACTATTGTTTAAGAGCATTCAAGGGCTATAGAGATGGCTCAGCAGTTAAGAGCACTTGCTGCTATTTCAGAGGCCCTGGGTACCTTTTCCAGCATACACATGATGTCTAAGAAGCATCTGTGAATGCAGTTGCAAGGATCTAAGACCATCTTCTGACCTTCTCAGGAATTTTACATACATGGTACACAGACATATATATGCACAAACCTATATGCCAATGATAATAACTAATAATAATAACCAATTGATAATATTAATAACAACATTTAGAATTTTTTAATCACACTTGTGTTGTCTGGTTGAGTCTATGGATAGAGCTACCCCCAACATGGGAATAATTCCTACCAGGGGCTGCCTCAAATTACCTTGCACTAGAGTTGGCTGTAACTTTCAAGACAGTAGCACCATACAGAAGTAGTTTAAAACCCTTACTGCAGGAGCTTACACGCAGATTGCTGTCCTTGGGGCAGACAGAAAGGACAGCAAACCTTCCCAGGTATTTCTACAGGGCAGCTTGGATTGCACAACTTCTCCAGGCTTTAGTGAGCTTGGCTCAGAGGCTAGGCTAGCTTGTGTGTGCTATTCATTATTGTTGATCTGTTCGGTACTTTAGAAAATAACCTAAACATGTTGCTCATGCTTCTGTTTCCTGACTGGGACATAGAAAGAAAGTAACCTCTGAAAAATATCCTGTTCGTCACCTCCCTTTTCTAAGCTTTTCCCATTATCAACTCACTTTATTTTCTGGCTTTATAAATTTGCTTATTCTGTATATCTTATTAAATGGGAATAAAATAGCATTTAGCCTTTGAGCCCATTTTCCCCCCACAGTATAAAGTTTCCATGGTTCATACATGTTACAGCAAGTATAGATGATATTCCTTTTCCATTGCGGAAAAGCATTGCTTTGCAAATATTGGCTGTGATTGCCTACTTGATTACTGGATAGGAAATTAAGTTGTTTACAACATGACTTCAAAGGCACAGGATTATAGAACCTCCCCCAATACCCTTTATTCATTCTTTATTCTTTACCCCTTCTAGCCACAGAATACTCTAAAAAGTGTGCATCGCTGTTGAAATACTTTTAGTAGCATCCCTGTTACACTAAGAGTATAAAATAAAATATAAACAAGAAGATGTTGTTATGTTTCTGACATAGCTTATTCTATATCTAACCTTGGCCGTCATTGTCCCTGGCCAACTGAACTTCAAACTCTAGAAAGCCAAGCAATCTTTCCCACGTTCCCTACCTCTGTGCCTTTGAGATAACTCTTCTCAATTTCGTTCTCATATCTCTTTTTTTTTCTCTTATAGAAATAATTTTCACTAATCCCCAAGGGATGATAGTGTCTAGGATAGTTGAGGTATCTGCCATTTGTTGGTATAAATCATCATAATGCTTACAGTTTACAATAATTTACTTTAAAATGTGCCTATCTATCGAAGCATGATTGCTTCTTAAAAGTCTATATCTCTACTTTCTTCTGAATTCAGTGTTATTCTACTCAAGAACATCTCTTATTGTTTTTCTGGGTAAGGTTTGATGAATTATGAAGTCTGTCTTAAAATGTTTACTATGGCCTCTTGAATAATAACCAATCTGCAAATAAAATTCCCAAATTAAATTGTTTTCCCTTTATTATATTGTTGTCATGAATTTATTTTCTTGAGTATATTTGGTAACAATGAGACCAGTAATTAATTGGTTGTAAATATTTTACCCTTAGTAGCATTTGGTGTCTCCAATGGTTCTTGTCACAACTTGACAAGAAATTTAGAGTCACCTGGAAAAAAGGAATCTCAGTTGAGGAATTACCTCCATCAGATTAGCCTATAAGCATGTCTGTGGGAGTGTTTTCTTCATTGAAAATCGATATGAGAAGGCATCATGTACCACGGATATGGCTAACCCTGGGCAGGTGGGCTTAAGCCAAATAAAAATGGTAGCTGAGCAAGCAAGGGAAAGCAAAGCTGTTTCCTCCATATTCTCTCTTTCAGTCCCTGCTACTACTTTCCTGTCTACTTTTCCCTCTATGATAGAAAACATCCTGTAATACAAATAAACCCTTCTCTTTCTCCCAACTTGCTTTTAGTCAGTGTTTCACCGAAGCAATAGAGAAGTAAATTAGTGTAAGTCTCTGCTAATCTTTCAGGGTTTGAAATTCAATGGAACCGGCCACGTTAAGCTATACTTCAAAAGCCCATCATTTTCTAGGTCAAGTTCACACGCTTCACCAGGGCATCTCTGTACCACAGCTCATGTGAGAGACACAACTCAGAAGCTGGTTTTGGCTCCGATTCTGTGCTCTAGACGTTCTAAGGCTTTATGTAGGTGTAGTTTAACCATGTTGGGCACCATTTGTTGTATTATGTTTCTGGCCCATACTTTCTGGCCTAGCTTCGTGACCTGGACCTGCAGACCTCCAGACCCACAGAGACACATAGAAGCTTACATTAATTTTATGCTGATCAGCCTAGGGCGCAGGCATATAACTTGCCAACTCTTTAGCCTTAAACTAACCCATGATTCTTATTCTGTCCAGCCATGTGGCTTGGTACTTTTTCTCAGACCAGCATAGTTGTTCTCTGCACCTGCTGGCTTCTCTGGCCTTTCTGCTTAGCTCTTCCTGTTTCCAGAGTTTCCTTAGTCTGGTAGCCCTGCCCACACTTCCTGTCTACCTTCAACCAATCAGCATTTTTATTAAACCAATAGGTAGGACAATTATTTTCAGTGGAACAACATAATCCCATAACATATGTGTCTATCTATGGTTTTTTGGAAAGAATCTTGACTATATTTGGGCATTGAAAAACCACATCTTTCACTGATTGTTGTGATCTAAGTGTGAAATGTTGCTCACCTGCCCTGCTCCTACGTATGTAAACACGGTACCTGGCTGTTGCTATTTGGGAGGGTTGTGGAACCTTTAGGAGGTAGAATCTTGCTGGATGAAATGAGTCATCAGAAGCCAGCCTGGAGTCTTTATATCCCAACTCAACTTCCTGTTCAAAAGCAGCTCCCAGTTGTGTGGACGAGGTGAATAGGCAATCACTCTTCCCTGCCTGATGCCCTGTCCTCCCACTGTGATGGAGTTTAGCCCTATGGGTAGCCTTTAAATGCTTTTGTCAGTTTATTTTTCCTTTTTTTCACAGACAACATTAATTCTGAAAAATCTCTAAACATCCATGTGAATGTTGACTTGTGAACATTCTCAGATCCTGGTAGAACATCTGTTAAGTTTGTGACAAATGCCCCTCCTACCTTAAACTTTGTTCAGTTTTCATCTTTTTATCAATAATGTTGCATCTTTACAGTCTCATTCAGCTTTCACTTCCAGCTCTTTGCTGCAGTCCCTGGTTGTGCCCTTTGCAGAACATTTATTGCTCAAAAAAGATGTGGATTTATAATTTCTACACATTCCATCAAATCTTTATCTTCAGAGTCATGCTTCTTCACAGTCTTCAATGAAGGGGAAAAGCTCTGCTTATTCTCCTAGCTCTGCATTCATTTTCAACATATGACTTTTTATTATTTAATCTTTCTACTCTCTCTCATCCTTTGGGATTGGATAGTCTTATCTGTTAATCTTTCTAAGGAAAAATAATTTCCAGTAGTTTGTGTTTTTTTTGTTTTATTATAAACTAATATTAACAAGCATAGTTTTATTTCTTGAACCCTTGGTCTCATAAACCTTTTGTTACAGAATTTTATTTTCAAGTGTCTTTATATATATAGTTTTTTGTGTATAGATAAAGACTTCATTAATGTAAAGCCAGTTTTTGACTGCATTTATTATTTTGAAGATCCAAATTTCACTTTTGGTAGAGCAAATTTAGCTTTTGCAAATTTACCATATATAGGGTGCATTATCTAATTAAAATGATAATCTTTAGGTCCTTCATGCTAGTTCATGTGAAATTAGTTCTTTAGTTATTATATAAATACACTCTCACACACATCTATACACATATTCACACATACACACATACACACATGTATACATATACATTCACACAAAATTTCTCCTTTGTATTGTTATATACTGATATATATTGTTGGTTCTATAGGTTGTTATATAATGATCTCTTGGTATCTGGGCTAGTGGCTATGTTCCTTCTGACTGTACTGTCTCTAAGACATCTCATTTTCATCATTCTGTTTCACATACACAAACCTGTGTTCCTATGCACACTACAAAACCCATTCCGATAGCATCTTCATTCAGCATTCTATCCAGAATTTTTGTATCATTGTAGTCACTGTGAATAAAAACTATCACGTTGGATTTCTAGCATATGTTAGGTTTCCATCTTTTGTACATTATTATGCTAGAATGGGGGGACTTACGTTTCATTCTAATAACAACAAATACAAATGAAAATACAAAATATATATGTAGTCAAACTAGCATATTTGTTGTATATGAGCAGAACTGTATCATTGTTGATTGAGTTCACAGAATTCCCAGAATTCCGTGTCCTGTGGGGTCCCTTAACATTTTAAAAACAATACTTTATTTGAAAGAAAAATACTTAAGGTAAGAGTCTTCTGGTTTCTATCTGAATTACCACTAAAGTAATACAACAGGACAAATGAAGAGTGGCTGTAAACCTATTGTGAAATCTAGAAAGAATTCCTACTATTAGGGTGATTGAAGCAGATTGAAATGTGTAATTGATGGTCTGTTTTCCAAGTCCATGAGAAGTCTTGCTGCTCCAGGGAAGTTAGAAAATCTCCCTTGTGTTCTTCATTCATGGCTTTCTCAACCATAATAAGTGTGCATGCTCTCCCTCCAATCCACAGTGGCAGTTTATCATTATAAAATATTATTAATTATTATTTTGAGATAACTGGAGAGTTGTTTTCTCTCTTTTTCTTCTTTTCTTTTATATACTATTTCCAGCCCAAAGCACACCAGTATTTGCATTTTTAGCATTTGGCAAAACCCCATGATTGTTAAAGTAGAACTATAAATGGAGTTACAAGCAGGTGTGAGCCACCCAAAATGAGTGCTGGGAACCAAACTCTGGTCTTCTGCAAAAGCTATACTCACTCTTAGCTGCTGAGCTACTGTGGGGTGCCTTTGTGTATGCTGTGAATACCACTGGATAATAAAGGAATTGCTTTGGCCTATGGCAGAGCAGTATAGAAGCAGATGGTAAATCCAAGCAGAGATATAGGAGAAGGAAGGTGGAGTTACGGGAGACAAAATCCATCCATCCACGAAGCAATATGTAATGGAGCACAGGTAAGCCACGAGCCATATGGCAAGACTGATTAGTAGATATGGGATAAGATGTGAGAGCTAGCTAGCAATAAGCCTGAGCCATAGGCCAAACAGTTTGTTATTAATATAAGCATCTGAGTCATTATTTGGGACCAAATGGAGCTGTGGGTACAAACCTCAGGCTAGGCCAGGCTGCAGCAGGAGAGATTCCTTTAGACTGTGGGGCTAGGCTGGGCCAAATTTTGTACAACACTGAGACATCTCTCTAGCCCCATAACTCTGGGTTTTATTGCACACTTACACACTTGTGTTATGTATTCATGTATGTATTTATTGTTCTACTGTGTGTCTGTGTATGAGAGTGCCTGCAGAAGCCTGAATGGAATGTCACATTTTCATGGAACTTGAGTTTACAGGTGTTTGGGAAGTATTGGAGATAGGTGCCAGGAATTCAACTTGCATCCTCCTGAGGAGCAGCAAGAATCCTTCCATTTAGCCTACTGTCATGCAATTATTTTTAACAACGTTTGTATTTAGATATGTCGGCTACATATGTAGAAATAGAATTATTGAGCAGACCATACTAGGCTGAACCTAAGTAGACATCTCATTTTCAAATTTATCAAAAGCAAACGACTTTGCCATCAGTGACAAATATAAAAGTACCATTTGTTCTATATCATGACCGACATTTGTTGTTATCATCTGCTTACATTTTAGCTGGAGGAGTGTGTGCAAATGCCACCACATTTGTGTTAAATTTGTACTTCCTTAAGGACTGAAGCATGGAGAGTTGTATACCTATGTGTATATGTCATTTCATGTTATTTATATTTATATGTACACACGTGTGCCAATGGGGGTGCACATACCCAAGCAAGAACAGTTTGAGAGCAGGGGCCAGTGTCAAGTGCCCTCCTATATTTCTCTTCACATTGCTCTTTGGGACATGATTTTCCAATGACCTTGTGGCTCACCAACTGATTGCTCAGTGGGTCCTTTATTTCCATATTCGCATCTTTGCCTCCAGGCTCCCAGGCCCCATCTCTGGCTCCTTCTTCTCACTCTCATTTATACATAATAACTTGATGCTTGGTATCTTCAGTGAAGCATCTTTTCACGAGTGCTGGCTATCTTTCTTTGTTTATATGGGCGACAAGTATATTCGCTCACATTTTCTATCTTTTCAGTATTTTCTGCTAAGAAAAAACTGTGTTTGGTTTTGTACATTTTTAATAATCAACGTATGGTTATTACATTTTTTTCTTTGAGAAATTACTTCATACACAAATGGGCAATATATTCTTTCACATTGACTTCAGACAGCCTTATTATTTTTCTTTTCAAATTTAAGTGTATGCTCTACTTCAAGTTGATGTATTTTATGTAATAGGAAACAACATTGAAATACTGTTTTAGTTTCCTTATTATTTACAAATGATTCCAGAAACATCTATTGCAAATCTGTTCTTGTTCTATCACTCACATAGAAAGCACATATACAAATCTAAATGGATCGCTTTCTTGGTTCTTTTATTGTGCTCCATTTGTCTATCTTCAGGTTCTCTTTAACAAGCTTTATATTGTGATATTGTAACTAGAAAAAAAATATACCACCCTAATTTTCATTTTAAATGGATCTTGGCTTTATTATTTATTTATTACTTACATATCTGAATTTCCATAAGGCTAGTTGTTATTACTTGTGAAGCTACAAACAAATTTGAACTTTAGATTGTGATGAATTGAGTCTGAAATTGGAAATGAATTTGACAGCCTTAAATATGAATATTTAAACCGTTCAACACATGCCCCCTTTATTTAACTGGTTTGTTTCAATAAAATTTTATCATTTCAGTTATAAATTTGGATAATTTTCATGAGACTGCCATCTGCTGTTTCGTGTTTTAGGCGTGTTACATGTAAGATCCTTATGCCCTTCTGTGTGGTGAAGTTGATTTTTTGGTGTTGTTTTGGTTACGGCACACTTCTGCAGTCACTTATTCTAATATTAAATCCTCTGTGACTCTTGATAGATTCACTTTTTTCCTTTCCCACTCTCTGCCTTACATTTCTGTTTCATTTCTTCCTGTCTTCATCAGGACCATCACTACAGTGTGGTCTAGAGGTTGTAGGTGTTAAGGAAATGACTCCCCTGTCTTGTTTCTCATCTTGCTGTAGGATTTTAATGCATACACTTTATTTTTAATCATATCTTCTTTCATTTCCCGGCCTGCTAGGAGATTTGATTTTTATTATGAGTACATTCTGAATTTCCTTGAGTGATTTTTTTTCACCCTCTGTGCCACAGGTTATGAAGTGATCTGTTCTTCCTCTCCTAATGAGGTAGACGGGGCATCGGGTATTTGATGGCTAGAGATTGAAGCTCAAGAAACACCACAGTTAGGAATCACCACACAGGACTTCTGGTGGCTTTTACAAGATTTCTGGAGTTAAGATGATTTTTAAGCAACTGTAGAGTAAATATATATATATATATGAATGGTAATATGACCTGGAATGTGAGTCACTATGCCTTGAGGAGATGGAAAAATTGAAACAGATATTTTACTTAAAAGTTAGAATAGTTGGTTAGGGAAAATGTAACATTCTACTGAGTGCTTAAAGAACAAACATGGTAGAACAGGAATTGCTTAGCAGGAAGCACCACTTCCCGCTTCACTTCTAGTTGGAGCTGAGCTAAGCCATCGGACGCCCACTGTGCCTGATTATTATTATATTTTCTCTCCCACCATCTGTTGTAGCATAGACTTTGTGTTTTGGAGACTTGATCGTATTGTATTGTCTGTTCTAACTATGAGCTTGCCAGTCATTCTGTAGATCCCAGGTCATATCTTCCCTCTTCGTCTTGCTGATAACTGGTTTGTGCCGTGGCACAGGCTCGGCAGTCTCCCCTACTACTAACACAACCTGGTCAGCACCATCTGGAACTATCACAGTCTCGGTGCATGTCTTCTATTCAGTACCTTTCTCTGTGATTTTCAACTAGGTCCTGCTCCTTTCATCCAGCGTTTAAACGCCTAAAGTCATTGGGGATCCATATATTAGTAAATAGCCACAGTTGTTCTTAGCTTTCTAGAGAGCAGAGAGCAGACGGTGAATATCACAGCCATTCATTTGCAAACGATGTAAGAAATATTTCATCATGCTTTATTGTGTTTCATGTGATATAAACACACCTCTCAGTTGAATTATGCTTTGTACCCAAGTGGGAGGTTAAATTACACCACAGAGAGCAAAAGAAAAGTGTAGCTATTCTAAATAGGGTTAAGAAAGAGAAGAGAAAGGTGGTATAGGATTTCATGATATTAATAAGAATGCCTAGATGCAAAACTCTAAGCCAAACCCTTCAGCTTCAGAACTTACACATAGCATTTGATGCTACGAACAGACTTTTTCCATAGTAATAATGAAGACTCTTGGTACTGGTTGCTATGCTAGTTAACAGGAGGGACCCAATAATTTTTAACTTGTGATGTTGTGATTGGGACAGTAATAACTTCATAATTCTAAGAAGACAGTGGGGGGGGAAAGTTGAAAATAACACCAAATGGATCTCAGGGAGCTCAAGAAATGGGTTCTTAATGATAAGAAGAGAATATTATCCTATTTAATGAGGGGAAGACATAGCTGCGTAGTCATACTTCTGCAGGTCACGTAGAGATACACTTTCCCTGAGGTTATATATTAGAGCAGTGAAGGCGGCTGCTGAAAGGAACCTATCTATTTTTAAGTTTAAATTCAGCCTTTTCACAGTTGAAGCTCAAGGATAGAGACTAGTCAACACAGCACTGAAAAGAGTCTAGACGGTTAGTACTTCCTGCAAGCTAGACTATGTGATTGCTTTACGTAATACATTCCAGAAATAAGCCCAGGCACAACATTGCGTGCTTTTGTTGTTGTTGTTGAGAACTGAGCACTGAATCCAAGGCCTCCTCGTACATAGTGAGCAAGTGCTCTGTGGATGAGACCCAACTCCTCGCTCTGTGTGTTTTGAGGCAGCGTCTGACTCAGTTGTCATCACTGGCTTTGAACTCTCTCTGTAGGTCCGTTAAGTCTCTTGCTTGAAACCCTCTCCCCTCAGTCTGAACAGTAGAAACTCCAGGCCCGAGCCACTTGGCTCAGTAGCCAACTGCTCTTAAAGGTACAGAAACTTGCCAGTGTGAATAGATGGGTCTTGTTGAGTGTGGTTTTATATGTGCACGTGGAGGCCAGACTCAAGTGCCTTTCCTTAGATTCTGTCCACTTTATTTAATGTTTTTGTGACAGGTTCCCGAACTGCCTCAGGATCACTATGTAGGCTTGGAGAGCTCGGGACTGAGCCCCAGCCACCTGCCTGTTTCTATGAACCCCATCACTGGGAATACGAAGGGTCTCCAGATAAATTACATTTAATCAAAGAAGCCAAACCCATCTATGCAATAAATTTCCCTCATAGAGAAACTGTTATCAAGGGCAAAAGGAACATTTCTACTGCAGGGCAGATTCATGAGTGTATATAGTACATCTGACAGAACGTCCCTGTACACACTCTAGTTTTATTAACATTTATTCCATATTAATCTGTCTTTATCAGCTACGCATTTAAGATGCTGTCTTAAAATGTAGACTTGTAAAAATCTGTCTCTATGTATATCCATGTAAATCTCAACAGAACTGATTAGCAAATCATAAGGCCATTGAGGTCATGTAATATTTTACAGAGTGTTTAACATTTATACCTGGCAATAATGAACTTTCCTCAAAGAATTACTTCTTTTTTAAGTGTTATAAAATGCAAGAATGTATCTCTGAGAAAAAATAGATAGGATGCTTTCTGAGGCATGTGATGATGGCTGTTCCTTCTTACTTTAGGCTAAAAAGGACTCCTTCCTAACCCCTTGTTCATAGCATATTTTGAAATGCTAACGTCAAAACCTCAGAATGTGACTTCATTTGGAGATGGAACCTGTAAAGGGGCAATTAAGGCATATTCAGACCATTTGGGTGGGTGTAGCCTAATCTGATGAGTATGTTAGAGAAGACACACAGGGCCCATAGACACAAAGGAAAGACCTCAAACACATACTGAGAAGGTGACCACCCTCAAACTAAGGGGAAAGAGCATCAGAAGAAGCCAAACAGGCAGAAACCTTGATCTGAGGCTCTCAATCCGCCTGACCCTCTGTAACAGTGGCTCTCAATTCTCAATCTCCCTAGTGCTGCACGCCTTCAATACAGTCCCTCATGTTGCAGTGATCCTCCCCAAACCATAAAATTATTTTCATTGCCACTTCATACCTGCAATTTTGTTACTGTTATGAATTGTGATATAAATATTAGACATAGAGATTTGCAAAGGGGTCATAACACACAGTTCGAGAACCACTGCCCTAGATGAGAAACTTGGCTCTTAAGGCCACACATGTCTGGTACTGTGTTTCCTTGGTTTGCAGCACACTCAAGTGCATGAGCCCAGGTCTCCAGCAGCAGTTTTTCCTGTCTGCTGGGGCAACTATTTGCCAATATGCCTTTCTCTACAGAGCACCCAGAATATCACACAGAGCAGCAACGGGCTGTCACTCAGCTCAGGGCACATTGTAATAAGACGACTTTTCAGCTTCCAAACCCAGGCAGGCACGCACCCTGCGGCACCTCTTTAAGTGACTGCCATGGTGGGGTGCCTGCTGGGGTTTGCAGCTGCTGTGTGGTAGGCTCCAGACTCGAAGCTCCTACCGCTGAGTACGATTGTCAGGTTCAGCCAAGCCCGGGCTTTGTATAACCAAGTGCAGTGTGTAGGGAGACATCAAAAAAGGAAAGAGACAAATGAAGCTCGCAGATTACTTCACTCATGGGGATTTTATTTCCTAGTTCATTTATGGCACTTTTCATCTGAAAATTTTATCTTGCAATGTAGAACCTTAAATATCTTCAATGGAATTACTGTACGCTTTCTAAGACTCTGGCGTTCTTTGTATAAAGTGGGGCCTGCTCCTGCTCTCTCCCTTAAGATACCATGTCCTCATTTATTTTCATGCCGTTTAAACTTTTCTTCTATCTAACAAGCCCCTTGAACACCTCTTAGGATATTTTTTTTTTGATCATAAACCAGATTTTTCACTCTTTGAATGCTTGTTCTCTCCAGCCCTCATATTAAACTCCCCGCTGTGTGAATCCATGAGTGATCTGTCAAACATAAGCATAGAAACTCCTTGGAGACAGAGACGTGGTTTTATATCTCACACATAGCCTTCTGGGCACTAAGTGTTCCTAATAAATCACCATAACGGCTTCCACAGTGTCTAAAACATTTTCCTTCAATAGGACTGGACAAGTTTTCACATAACTCAAACTAATTGAGAAACAGTTATCCACTTATTTGTTCCTTGGATGCATGCATATTAGTTGATGGGGTTACTGAGTTGAAGAAGAAATGGGTTTGCACTACAAGAGAGATTTGAAGATGTGGAAGGGAAGTGTGGAGTTGAGTTAGAAATAGACGGACTGTGGGGTAGTTGGAGTAGAGGCGTGTTTTAGAGGAGACTTGAAAGACTTGGAGCATAGGGTTGTTTACAGTCAGACCTCTTGCTACATCCTTAGTGGAATGCATCTGTCCAGCTCTGGCATAGTCACTATGAGATGGGTGGGGCAGAGGGCTTTCCTGTAAATGTGCTGCTTACTTACAACTCTCTGGACATAGCTTACCATAGGATAACTCTGAATGTTTTTAAATATCTTTCCTTTGTAAACATGCATTGATTGACTCAGGCTAGAGAAATGGTTCCTCAGGTAAAGGCATTTGCCAGCAGGCCTGACAGTATGAGTTTAATCCCAGAAATCCACAAAGCATGAGGAAATTGACTTCCTTAGGTGCCTCTCTGACCTCTACACAGGTACAATGGCTCACAATCACCCATCAAGTACGGGCACACACACAACAGATAAACAGATGCTTCAAAAAATTAAAAATACTCTCTATGCATTGAACTAGGAAGAATTGCTGGACAATTTGACTTTTGAAAGTGTTCTAAGCAAAGTAAAATATGTGTGTTTATTTTATAAATTTTTCCAAGTTATTTTATGTGACAATTTTGTACTCAAGTTCTAAAGTTTACTCTAGATCTCACTAAAAATGACCATCACCCTGCTGAAACCATGGCAATTTATAATATAACACTTACTTAGAACAAATCAGCTCTTGGATCTCTAGTAATTTCTTTTTTCTCTTGTTGTTTTTTTTTCTTTCTTTCTTCAGAAGCTCTCCTGACATTAGATGTAACTATGTTTTTTTTATCATGTTTAATTCTCAAATCCTAAAATATACAGATATATAATTTAGCAGACATATGTCAATTATATTTCATCTTTAAGTGATAGCTACTTCTCACCCCCTAGGTTTTCCAAATTAGGGTAAAACTCCTGGAGAAGAGTTACCAACTAGTTCACAAATTACCTTTAAGGATCCTGGCAGAATATGTGACCTACAGTTGTCATCTGGGGCTGTGACAAAAGACACAATTGTTGGCAATGGAAGGTCCTTTGCCCTTAGGGCTTCTGGTAGATGGCTGCTTTCAGGGCCATATAGAAGGAAGTGACTTTGGGAGATGACTCACCAATGATGTGGATATTGCAAGAGGAAGGTAGCCTCTCTAGTTCCTGGAGAGCTGAACTTGGGGAGCATGGATACTGAGTCAGAGCCAGTGGCTTCTAGGGTCACTGTGTCACACTCAAGTTGAATAAAAAAAACTTGGAGAAATGAGCAGAGCAAAGGCGAAAGTGAGAGGGAGGGTTCTGAGGGGGGAAAAAAAAAGATTGGATGTGCTGCCCTGCCCAGTGGGCTTGAGTCAGTCTCATATGGCCAGATTTTACAGTCACTGAGGTCATCTTTGCTAAAATTGGTTGGTGTTTTAGCTTAACACAGGCAAAGCCACCTGCCTTACACATGCTCCTTTGAGTGACCTGAAGAAATGATGATTTTTTTTTTTTTTTCCAATCAAGAGAACTGTCCCTGTATAACTAGGCCACGGTTCACCATGGGTCCCTTCTTACTTCCTGTGTGGAGCCCTCTAGTATACTGCTGGAGTCTCCATTTCCTCCACCAAAATCATTCCCAGTAGAAACATCATGGATTATGATGCTAAAGTGCTGTTGACCTGAGCACTAAAAATAGTGGGTTTTTTTTTTCCTCTGTAAATACATAAATTTCCAGAATGACTGACTTTCACTGCTTCCTCCACTATGCTTTTTCTCTCAGGTGTCTTCCCCTAATATGCTTGATGGCATCATGACCATCTCTCAGCCTCTTTACTTTTAAGTCAACCCAACAGCCAAAACTGTCCTCAGATAGAGTCTGGTGCTGCCAGCCCACAACTGGCACATGTCATGCACAGAGGGATCATGTCCCTCCCTATATCTATTTACCAAAATGGATATTCATTTTCTAGTGAATGCTGCACAGATCACAATTTTCAATATCATCGCTAATGAAGCTCACTGTGTTGCTTTGATTACCATCCCCGCACTCACAGCTAATTAGATTGATTGTCTATTTGATGCGTGCTGATTAGCTTACGAAAGCCTTCTGAATTCCCGACTTTGTGAGAAAAGGACCCCTGACTTTATGATTACTGATTGATGCTCAAATTTCTGATTGCTGTGTGAATAGACACTTCATATCTGTACCACCTTGACAAGGGTCTTGGTATTCATCTGATGAGGAGCACACAACACCCTGCTCTGCCAAACATTTAAAGGGCTTCAGAGTGTGACGACCAGTACAATGACATCAGAGGCCTCCTGACAAGGCCAAGTAAATAATGCTGCATGGTTACCAATAGCGACACTGGAAGAGACAGCCTGGCAGGTGTTCCTGAGGCTCTGTTTCTCCCCAAGATTGGTTTTAGAACTAATGATAGTCCTTGTGGCTGAGAAACCCAAAGATGACTGTTTTAAGGGTGAATTCTACAGAGTTGGGCTATTTCTGATTTGTATGGAAATATTTAGGAAGATGACTATGTTGGTTAGTGTTACTTATTTATTGACCTGACATCACATAAAATCACCTGAGAAGGGAGTCTCAGTGAAAGAGTGTACATATTAGCTTAGCCTGTTGGTATGTTTGTGGGGAATTATCATGACTATGTGAACTGAGATAGGAAGACCTGCCTAATATGGGTGACAGCATCCCCTAGGTAGAGGATTCTGGACTGTCTCTTATGTAAATTGGGTATAGACCACTCAAATAATGACTATAACACTCTTCCTCAGCTTTTTAACGCCTGACGCTCAGAGTCAGAATGCTAAATTGTGCCTCAAGCAAAGAATAGGGTATTTTTTCCTTCTGCCCTCTGGGAGATGCTCTTGCAAACAGTCCTGATGTCTCATTCTCTGCATCTAAACAGAGTGACATTCAGGTTTACATTGTCGTATAGTACAAAGGTCTGACAGCCAGCATTCTCATCCCTGCTGGCAGGCACTCAAGACATAAGAGGCATACACTGATTACCTAAAAGAGATGCCTTGGGTGGGGAAAGTGCCAGGTTAACATAGAAGAAGTATAAAGGTGAGATAAACGTCACTCCCTTCAAGCTGGTGTTGGTTATGTCTCACTTTCAGTGTGCTTTATTTGGTCCCCAAATATCAAGCATTAGTCAGAATCAGACCTTTGCAAACATTCACATTACCAGTTGAAGCGAGGTAGCAGTTAACTACAGAGTATCTTTTCACGTTTTCTGAAATGATGAACATCTCTCTTGTCATGTCCTTCAGAGTTGAGGCCAGTCCTAGTGAAAACACATCTCCATGTGCCTATTGTTATGTCTTGGTGAGGGAGAAAGAGGGACAGGCAGACTATGAGAGGGTAGATAATTGTCCTCCAAGCAAGAGACTTATTAATGCCCTAGGAAGCAGTAAGTACAGTGAAGGTCTGAAATAAAGATTTCGTTCTGCCAAAGCAAAGAGCCTACTTGTAAGGATTGCTTGAATGTCAAGGAAGAATTTTTATTATACATACATGCATACATGTATACATGTATACACACACATACACACATAACCTATGCTATGGGACCAAGTTGAACGTATGTGACTTAGACATCATGAAAGGGATCTCTTTTTCTCTGGTGAGGTAGCAGGGTTTTGCTAAGTGTGACCCATGCAACATGACAGTAGTCTCATCTTCCCCACATTGTGGCAGTAGTAAGTTGGATATATTCCTGTCCTGCTCCTAACCACCACTGTCTATAAATTGAAAGAGTGAGAAGTGCAGTAGGTATGGTATATATAGAAAAGTTCCAGAGCAATGGCATATATAAGTGAATTTAATTTCCTTTCATTGATCACTAATTTTAACATAGTCAAGTGAGTGTATTATTCGTTTTAGGATTGATGGGCTATTTACATCTTCATGCTGAAATCATAAAGATATTCTTGGTGACATGAGTATTTTAATTCTTTGTGCATGATACATTATAGAAATCTGAGTTCTTTCTTTTCTTTCCTAGATGGAGATATTACTTACTTTGTAAAATTCAATGAAAAACTCCTCCTTTTCCAACCAAATGGCAGGCCCGCACTTTAACAAACAATCCTCTTGTGTGCGCATGTGTTTGCTTTGCAGAGCTTCTGCTGGTAATTGAATAAGAAGCACAATGAAAATGTCAATCAAATTGGACAAAAATCTTTTACCATTTAGTTTTTATTTTGCATGTATGCCACATATCTGTATCTAGAAGTCTCAAACGTTTTAAAATTAGGACTTCTACAGAAACTTTCTACAGAAAACGGTTCATATACCTTGGATACATTCAACCCCAAGTGCCATGCATTTTGTTGTTATTTTAAAAGAGGGTCTTTAAAAAGTTTCTATCATATGCTTCTTGCTAACTAATATGAATGTATGGATACTTTTGTGTTTTTCATGGGTCAAGAATTTTAATTAATGTTATCAGTGGATGCCAAGCTTTTGGCTACAGATTTGTTGGTGTTCTCTGCAGATGACAGACATGTGCTCATCTCTAGTGACATATTTCCCCCCAGGGCTTGTCCCTTTACTTAATTCATTCCTTGTTCCACTTGTCATGGAGAAAAGGCAGCATTGGAGTGCTCTTGTCTTTTCCTACCTGCTTAAAAAAATGGCTTGGTGATTTATTATTAATTACGTCTGTTCAAAGATTTTCATAGATACTCTTTATCAGAACATGGGGGATTTACACTTAAATTTTCTCTCTTTGTCATATGTGTCTTTCATAAAGACTGGCTGTTACATTTCTCCGAACATTTTTCTGCAGCTGTGGAGATGGTAATGTGTGGGTTTTCTTCTTTAATGAGGCTGTCTGATAATTGCATTAATAGCTTTTAAAAATACACTCCCAGATGATCTCAAATCGATCCTTGTGTATTATAGTCACACTCTATTCTGAAATTTGATATGTGTGGACATATTTTAAAGGAATTTTCATCTAATTGCAAAAATAAAATTGGGCTGTGTGTTTTCTTTTGTGGGATGTCATAGCTAGCTTGGTTGTTAAGCTCCTACCATCCTTACCAAAACAACTGAGGAATAAGTGTGTGTGTGTGTGTGTTCTTTGAATATGTACAATAGAAGATGCCAGAGTATCTAGTTACACTCTGCTATTCTTTACATCTTTGCTATAACTTATCCCTAACCCCAGAGTTCACATCCTTTCTCTACCTACCCAACTTTGTTTCTTTATACTTTTATATCCATTATGTCTGGTTCTGTTTTGGTATTTTTGGTGAGCATATACTTCTGCATGTATGGGTATCCATTGGAGTGTGGTCAACTTATCAGGATCCACACACTTTCAGAAAACTCCTATAGATACCAATTGTCAATAGTTCTTCAGCTAGGGTTGGGAGTTCACTTCTGTCTGTCTCCCTTCTCCATACTGAGATTTTACTGCTTTAGCTTACACGAGTCTTGCCCATGTTCTTACAATCTCTCTGAGTTCTTATGTACAACTGCCATTCTGTATCCAGAAAGCATTGTTTCTTTGTAATAATCCACCGCCTCTTATTTTTACATCCTTTCTGCTACTAATTCCACAATCATGCCTGAACCTTGGGAAGGGGAGGAGTATGCTATAAATGCCCCAGTATGAGCATTCTTAAGTCTGACCCCTACTAGACACCACAGACCAGAAACGTTTCTTTCCTATCTCTCTCCTATCAGAATTTTTGTTCATGTTAATTTTTTGTCTGACTGAATTCTTTTGTGTATTATTGTGCAATTGATAACATTCAAATATTTCTTAGATAGTCACTTGTGAGCTTTCTACTGCTATTTTAAGGAGTTACACAGTATGGTAACTGAAGAGCCAAACATATTCCTAACATTTCTGGAGACCAGAAGTCTGAGAAGCATCTCACTGGGCTTACGGCAAGCTGTCAGAGAAAGCATTCTCCCTTTTAGAGGCTCTAGGGAGGGTCAGCCTCCTTTTTTTTTTTTTTTTTTCTAACTGTCAAATGTAGTCTATAACTTCTGCTCTTGAGGACACTGTTGTCTCCTTGAGCTTTCCTCCCATCACCTCCCTTCCTATTCTTTCACATTTATTGAGGATCATGAGTACATTTTGACCATATTTGTAATTCAGCATAATATGCCAGTATTATCTGTCATATCAGAAAGCTTTCCACCCGAGCTTGAGGACTTGAGTTCTGATCATCAGAGTCCAAAAGAGTCCTGATGTGGTGACTGTAACCCAGCTTCAGAAGAGGTAGAGCAGGAAGAGGGGTCCCTGCAGCTCATTTTCCAGTCATCTTTGCTGAATGGATGAATGTCGGGCTCAGGGAAAGATCTTCTCTTGGGGAAGAAAAAAAAAAAAGCAGAGAATGTCTGGGAAAATGTACATATTGACTTCAGGCCTCCGCACTCATGCAACCACATCTGCACATCCACATGCAAACATGCATGCATACACAACACCTTTCTCTTTCTCTCTTGCAAACACACTCTTGAGCTTGCACGTGCACACACAGTTATCATTAGCTGATTGGGACCACTAAACCCATTGTTTGTAGGTGTCCCCTCTACAGTCCAGCTGGTCACAAATTGGTGATTCTTTCCCTTCAGGCTCCCACAGGCTGAGATGACAGTCCTGTATCAGTTCGTTTTCTACTCTAATTTACCTTTTACATATTAAGTCATATGTTCGTAGGGTTCCATAGCTAGGAGACAGCAAACACCTGTGGGAATCCATTTCCATCTACAGCAAACAACCTAGATGTTTAGCTTCATCTTTTGACTTAAGAGGCAGTGGTGGCTTAGACAGCCTACCAATCTAGATCAGTGGGGACGTGACAGCTTTTTCCATACCCTTCTTATTATTTAATATTTTAGTTAATTTAAATATATTGTTTCCTATACTCAATTAAAAGTCATTCTTACTTGTCTCTTGTATATGTATATATGCACCTGTGTATTACATGATGTGACTCATATACATATCCTTCTTGTATTTCGTCTTTCTCCCCATGGGATAATTTTGCTTCTTTTTCCTTTTGTGTCCTTCTGTTTCTTGAGTGAAGGCCTCTTAGCAATGGACCCTCCCAATTTTCAGTTGTCTAAAAATGTTTGTTTTGCCCCATTTTTTAAGGTAACACTGCTGAAGATATAAATCTTAATTGAAAGTTATTTTTAGATGGTGTTGCTGACATGTACTTTTTAACTGCTGAGAAGTTAGTTGCCAATCTGTGGGGTTTTTTTTTTTTTTCTTATTCTGAAATGGTATTATTGTTGTAACTGTTTCTTTGTTTTTTATTTGAATGTTTTCCTTATATGGAAGTCCTTCAGCTTCATGGAGGAGTCTCCTGATCTCAATTGATAATGTTCTTTTGTTCTTTATTTTGTTTGGGATTGGTTGATTTTCTAAAATGCAAGCATTAATGCCTTTGTCTTTTGGGTATTCAATTCCTTGCTGTGATATCCGTCATATTTCAATATTGCTGACTGACTTCCTTTTGCTGGTATGTGTATTTGCTTCTCCCTTTGACATCAGATCATTTCATTTTTCACTTTACTGTTTTTTGGTGGGAATAATGCTTTCAATCTTATGCTACAGATGGCTTGGAAAATACATAAAGAGTTTCAAAATAGCACCTTTCCAATAAAATTTATATGTTTTGAGCTGGCATTATATATGTTTATATATGCATATATGATTCCTATACCCACATACACACCTATATACATCCAAAAGACATGAAAACTGGGACTTAAACAGATGATTTATAAACCAATATACATAATTTTTCATTGGAGAGTTATTCACAGTAGAATCAGAGTGGACTCCATGGAAATATCCACGGAAGGTTTACTGATAGACACAGTGCATGCATGAAAATTATATGGTTATTGAAAGAAATAACTTGCTGGTTTATGCCACAGCATGAGTGGACCTGAGCATGCTGTACCTCTTTTCTTAGGTATGAATCTCAAAAGTCCTGCCTTCTGAATTTAGCTCTTCAAGTACTCCTGTCTTAACTCTGTTTAAATAATATTTTAAATAATATTTTAATTTATTCTCTTTAAATTTAAAAAATGTATACAATGTATTTTGATCTTATCTAACTCCCATGACCTCCCCCCAACTCTATACAGGACCTAGCCATGTCGGATACTGTAAACCTGCTGAGTATTTTCCATGAAGGTCTGTTTTCTCAGCTATATTAAGATACTGAATTGAAACGTTTTTTATAATTTCTCCTCCACAGACAGCTACAAAGGAGCGAGCACACCTGTAATGGTTGAGAGGTATAACCTCATGGTGTCCAGAACATGTACCTGGACAGTGTTGAGAGGTGGTCCAGTCACATTACTTATTTTTCTTCTCCAACATGCCCACAGCCCAGCTCTCCCAAAACTTGTGCCTGGTCAGAGGAATCACATGTATCATGAGTATGATTGCTGCACTCAAAACCCACTCATCTCCAGCTGCCTGGTAATTATCCCTAACATTGAGGGGGAGCTTCAAAATCTGTTATTTTGTTCCACTTTTGTGCTCAATAATTATATTTGTCCCCCCACTCAAAAAAAGAAGCTCAGTGCAGGCTGAGTAGATCTGCGTGGTGTGAGATGCCGCAAACCGTTTTTCTACTCTTAAGTAGAAGATGAGGATTAATCCCTTTACTTAGGAAGTAAAGCACTGTGCATCCATTGGCACGCTGCTAGCAAAGGTTCCTTGATCAAATACATTTTTCACAATGTACAGACTGCCAAGTGTTGTTTCAGCACTCCGAAAAGCACATTTTCTTGACTTGAGTGTCAGTTTGTGTTGACTTTGAGTTTAGAGGGGGAAAGAAACCATTAACCTCTAGAAATTACAGGGAGAAAATGGTGTAGCTGTACGGTATGGTGAGGTAATGGACAAACAATTATATGCAAATGAACAAAGATACTAGAGTCTCAGAGTGCAAACTCTTATGCTCCTTTGCCATGATCTTGTTACTAACAGCACATGTTGAATCCTAGCTGGCCTCTTAACACTTTACTGGGGATGTGGTAGGATTACCAAGTCAGTCCAAGACTGTGGCTTTTCCAATTGTCTTCTCAGGATAGCTGGTGGTATGAGAGCTCAAGGTATTTTAAACAGACTGATTACATGCATTGATTGATGATTGGATTCAGAATAATTTTCTTTCTTTGGATGAGAAAAAGTGACGTTATTGACCCTGTTCATTCAATCAAAATGGTAATGCAACATAAAGCATGCCAGCCTGCGGAAGCAGCCAGCTAGGGGAGAGTCTAAATTATGCAAGGGCTGCCTGTAAGTTGTGTTTATGAATATCATTGATTGACATTACCTCTTACACCTCCTCAACATGCATGTGTCCACATGCACTCATCTTATTACAGATAAACAAGGCATTGGGATTGCAGAATGGTTTCACTCCACATTTCATTGAGGAGATAATTATTACTATTTGTTATTTGTGGTTAATGTGCCATTATGTGTAAAAAGGGAAAATGATTAAATGTATTATCAGAACCACTTAGAGTCCACGCTTTGTAAAGAAAGTTGATTACTCAAAATATCTGTCAAGAGAGTTTTGTGTTATCTAGATCACTTGAAATGCCTTTCTAATTATGGGACGTGTCTTTTTGCTCCATTTCCTTTGCAGTTTCATGCCCAGCTCTAGAAATGCCTTCTTGACTTTGCCCTTTCATAAACAACTCAGCTTCTGGCGATCTCTTTCTGAGCACTTACTTCCACAGGGTGACAGCCAGGTCCAGGAGGCTTGGAAACAACATGGCACCTAAAACACACCCTCATGGTAGAGATGGGAGTGAAGAGACTTGATGTAATGGTGACTGGACATAAAGTGAGATCAGAGCTCATCTGAAAAGATACTAAGACTGGTGAGACAGATCTGTATTCTCTGCTTTGGGCTGTAAGTAGGGGTGGGAAGATTACAAGTTCAAGGCCATTCTGACTTGTAGAATGAGTTTGAGGCAAATTTAGGCAACTTCTCTGATGTCCAAAGACTAAGAAGTCATAATGGTTAATTTTGGTTGTCAACTTGATTGGAAGTGGGATCAACCAATGGGAACTTGCCAGTTGTGCTTCCTTGGGCACACCTGGGAAGGGTGGTCTTGATCAGTTTATTTGAAGGTGGAAAACCCGCTGTAAAGGTGTGTGGCACATTCCAGCCTCAGTTGAGTGAAAGGAAATTTGAGGAAGAGAAGACTTCTGTTTTGGCCTGCTTGCCTTGAAGTTGCTTCAGCAAGTCCATCTCCTTTGTTGGCACCTTATTGCTGCTACCATCTCTCATGCTGGCATCAGCAGCAGGCATTTTACCTTTCCAAGATGAATTGAACCAGTATCTCTCCAGGAATCCCATATGCCTTCAAGCACCAGAGTGGGGGTGTTGAGACTTCTAGCTTCATGGGCTCTAAGCACTGAGTTCTCAGCCTCTCCAGTGTGAAGGCAGATATTGAACTCCCTAGCCCATACCATGGAAGCTGATCTAAAATATCTTTCAAAATCTATTCAGTCTATTAGTTGTGTGTCTTCAGGGAACAGTGAATAATAAACTTGTATGTATATCTGACCTAGTGTGTTTGAAGCTCTAAGTTCCTTGCATTATACCTGAAAGAAAATATTATAAATTAAATTAAATTGCTTTTTTCCATATCTACCATACAGTATGATTGTGGGACCTATTGCTCGCAGTAAAGAGAGTATCAACCCATACTCACATCACAGTGTCCTGTCTTAGGGTTTCTGTTGTTTCAAAGACACACCATGACTATGGCCACTCTTGCAGAGGAAAACATTTGATGGGGTTATTGCAGTTCAGAGGTTCAGTCTGTTATTATCATGGTGAGATGTGGTGACATACAGGCAGAACTGGTGCTGGAGAAGGAGCTGAGAATGCTACATCCTAGGCAGGCAACAGGAAGTGAACTGAGACATGGCTATGGTTAGAGCATATGTGAGACCCCAAAGCCCGTCCCCACGGTGACATACTTCCTCCAAAAGGGCCATACATACTCCAACAAAGCTACACCTCCTTATAGTGCTGTTCTCTATAAACTTATAGGGCTAAAGGGCTAATTACATTCAAATGACCTCGATCCCTTCTCTAGACCTGTGGTATGTTAAGAGAATGCAAGTGTCTATCTTTGCCTTGAACCCATAGAGCTAAACCAGCTCTAAGGTTCTGAGATGTTACTTTGCATAAAACATTTTTTTTTTTTTTTTGCTGAGATCTGATATATCTTGGCTGACAAAAGTAGACATGGTTATTATTTCCTTGTGAATATCCTCATGCTCACCTATCTTATATAAACAGCTCTGTAACATTTCTGTCTTCGAAGTAACCTGGAAGAATCTTGAAGGCAGGTCGTATTTTTGACTTCACATCAGATAGTTTGGGGAACACCTTAAGCATCCAAAACCATCCAAGCATTTGGGTGAATAGCAAGGCTTCTCCACTGTATTTTATACTGTGCTGTTGCTGAACGCTCGCTCCTACTACCTCTTTCCCCATGTCATCTCTCTTCCTAGTTTTATGATGTTGTCGTATTCTAATTTTGCATTTCCCACTGCAGTTCATACCCATTGTTATTTCAACCTTGGCGCTCCGACTCTCAGGAAGTTTCAGAAAGCACAAACATCTTTGTAGCTTTGACATACATAGGTTCCTCTTCTGAGACAATAATAAAGCCTCTAATTTGGACAGCGAGAAGACTCCACAGGTTAGAAATAATGTCAGCCATGACTCACTCCATTCACCTGGTTCAGATAGTTCATCTCAGCAGGTTTTACTCAAAGGATATTCTGTTATCTTTTCCATCTCTGTAATGAAGACACTATGTAGTTTCAACTCTCTGAGAGACAGAACAACACCATCACTAAAACTGCGAGTCTCTGCTTCCTTTACTTCCCATGTATTTTGAAGTGTGACTAGGAGAAAGTAGTTCTCATGTGCCTGCCCTTTGGCTCATGCCTGTTTTTCATAATATTCTTTTTTTAGGATGAGAATTGGTACTGTCAGGTATCAGGTTCATGAGTGATACCTAGAACAGGGAGCTCAAAGAAGATCTGAATTTTGTCTCCATGGAGCCCTCGAAATTACTCAGCCCTATCTACTAGGTTTATAATTCCCAAATAACCTCATTAGAAATCTGTCTTCCAGGATCCAATATTCTCTCTAAGAGAAGGAAATGACATAAATATTGAAAACATATAGCTCTTTTTTTCTCGATTTTCAAGTAGTGCTCATCATGATTAGGCAAACTAATTTGTCTTTTTTTCAGTATTGGATTTAAATTCCAGTGCCACCTACGTACTGATTGTGCTATGACTCCATGTAAAACCATACTTGGGTGATTTAGTCTGGAATCCTTAAAAGTTGGTTGGTGATAGGATTTGAGGGCAAGAAATCTTTATTCTTATTGTGTGATTATTACCACACTTGTGTTATATGATCTTAATGCTTCAGAAGTTTCATTATGTCCCTACACTGTCCATAGTTTGTATCACATAAGGATATTTTTATTGCACTAACTACTTGCAATTCCTTACTGCAATCCCATTCAGCTCCTGCTAAAGGAATCCACAGAATTGCTTTCTGTGTCTATAAATTTGTATTCTTTTCTTTGGGGAGGGGGGCGGTACTTCCTATAAGTGAAATCATGTAGTCCATAATCTCTGTAGTCTGGCTTCTTTCGATTGTTGTAACTGTTTTTGAGGTTCATAAACACTACAGGACAAATCAATATTTCATTTCTTTATATTGCTGAATAGTGCATGATATGGATGTAAAATACCACCTCTTATTATACAATCCATTTACCAGTTAATAAATATTTGGATTGTTTAGTTTGGACTATTATAAACTGCTTTTATGGGCATTTATGTATAAATCATTGTATGGGCACATTTTCATTTCTCTTGTGTGAATTACTAAACATTCGAGTTGCTGGCTTATATCATCAGTTCATGTTTTTCTTTGTAAGAAACCTAAATAGTTTTTCAAATGGCAACTTTAGGTTTCTAACAACAATGTACAATAGTTTGTTTTGTTTGTAACCACGTCAAAGTTTAGCTGGACAGATATTTTTATTTTAATCATATTTGAAAGTTTTATGGTACCTTTTGGTGACTTGGAATAAATCTCTTTAATCATTTATATAGCAGCTTTTCATATGCCTGTTATTTGTTGGTGCCTTCTTTCCTTAGGCCATTCATATATCTTCCTTGATACATATAAGCTTTTGCAAAATTTTAAAATTGTCCAGTTGTGTCTTTATGTTTGGGTTCTCACATGTCTTATATCCTACCATTGAACTATTACATTATTATTCAACTGAATATATACATTGTGTTCTATATTATGGGTTAAAGTCTTTGGTTAGATATGTTTTCCAACGACTTTTCTTCTTTTTTTGTGTGTGTCTCTCTCTCACACTATACCCACAGTGAACACTGGTCTCTCATATTATCTTCCTGTTAATATAATTTGGTGTCAGAGAATACTAGTTACTCAAGGCATTCATTTATTATGTTTTCTAAAATAACTTGTAAAGGAATAACATTTTTTTTTCTGTAATTATTCTGTAGCCAATTGTACCTAACATTTTCTGTGTGAAAATACCTTTACTTGCAAATTCAATTAATTTATCTATTATAATTTAGCTAGATTCTAGATTGCATTTTATTTTTGTTTCTGGGTAAATCATGTTAGTGGGGGTTCTACCCCACAGAAAATTTACCCAGGTACTTTAGCTTGGCTAATTCCAATTGCTGGCATATAGTTATGCTAATGTTAATTTTAATTTTTAAAAATTTGCATACAGTGAGAGTGATTCCCATTTTTATTATTAATTTGGATAAGCTGTTAGTTTTATTTTCTCACTTAATTCTTTTTTGTTGTTTGTTTGTTTGACACAGTCTCATCTCTCTTAGGCTGTCCTCGAACTTACTCTATAGCTGAGACTGACTTTGAACTCTGAATCTTTCTACCTTTACTTACCAAGTGACTGTTACAGGTATGCTCTACCATGCGTAATAATGCCATTCTTTCCTTATTTTCTCATGGCTCATTTTACTTGTAGTTTCTATAACACTGAGTTATCCTATTGTTATGTATTATTGTATTTAATTTTTATTGTTTTAGACTGTTCTTTTCACATTTTGTCAATGTGCAAACTAAATTGTCGGCTCATGACTATTTTATTTCAGAGTAAGGTGTTTACAAGTATAGATCTGCACTTGAGATATCTGCTAAATTTTTATACCGTGTTTGTATCATTTCTATTATTCAAGCAATAGATAAATTTCATGATTTATCCCTTTGATCAATAGATTATGTAAAGTCTATAGTTTAATATTTGGTAATTGGGGTTGTCTTAGATTAGCGTACATTGTTGGTTTGCAGCTTTCCAGCATAATTTCTAGATTTTAAATTTGCTGAGAATCATCTGATCCTAGCCTGCTGTACTCTGGGTATTGTTCCCTGTGTGTGTGAGACAGTGTTTGTGCTGCAGACTTTAAACTGTACTATTGACACTGGTGGGTGATTAACGTTGATGAGTGATTGACCTTAAATCAGACAGAGTGTTTGGCAGGGCTATCCATGTCCTCTGTGCCTCTGTACATTTGCTATGGGCTGCTTTTTGTCAATTTTTGAGCATTTAAATTTCCAACTGTTATTAAATTGTCTCTTCTCCTTTCATTTTTATCAAGATTTGCTTCATTCATTTTGTGACTTTCTTGTTAGGTATATACATATTAATAATTCTTTCATCCTTCTGGTGTATTGAGACTTTCATTCTCTTGAAATGTTCCTCTTTGACACTCCTAATACCTCTTGCTTTAAAATCTATTTTCTGTGAAATGACTGTAGTGAACTGCTCTTTTTGTGGTTAATATATATTTTAGTTTTCCATTATTTTACTTTCAGTCTATTTTTGTCTTTGGATTTAATGTGCTTCTCTGATAGGCAGCATTGAGCAGGCTTTGCATTTCTACTCAGTCAGTCCATCTTTATCATTTCACGAAGGTTGTACCATTTCTGCAAGTTCAGTCCCGTTCTGTCGGGCATTTACATCTGTACTGATGCTGTGTGTCCTGGTTCATTTCTCCTCCCTCGTCTGCTTTTTTTTTCTTTTTATATGAGATCACTTTTTCATAGCTGTCACCTCCATCCCCTGATTGAGTCTCAGAATTTGCTGAGATTTCTTGGCCTTTGTTCTCAGAATCACAACATGTAGCTTAATATATTACAATCCTGTGCAGAATGCTTTTCACCTAATTGTAATAAGTTTAAAAAAAAAAAAAACAGTTTCCTGTAAAGAAAATATTTTTAAGTTGCCAGCTCACATACACAAAGAAAAAATCATGGAGACTTACTATTAATTATGAAAGCTCAGCCTTAGCTTGAGTGTGGTGGTATATTAATAGAAAAAAAAACCTTAACTATCATAGGACAGAGCCAAGCCATAAGGGTCAGGGAGTGGTGACCAGCACCTTTAATCCCAGCACTTGGGAGGCAGAAATCCTCTGGATCCCTCTGTGAGTTCAAGGGCAAACAAAGAGCCAGGTGGAGATGGCACCCACCTTTAATTGTAGCTCTAGGAAAGTTGAACCAGGAAGTAAAATAACTGGGTGGAAAAGGGGGTGAGGGGTGGGAGGTTGTTGGGGGGTGTTGGGGGGATATAAAGCAGGAGAAGGAGAAATTCAGCTCTTTTGCCTGTGCACCCAGACAGTCTGAGGACTTGTGAAGACAGGACCTACCCTGTTTCACATGAAGAACTGGCTTGGTGAGAATTGACTCTGGTTTGTTCCCAGTCTCTCAGATATTTCAGCTTTTTCTTCTTATTAAATATACCACCACACTTCGGCTTGTTTTTAACCAGCTCTTATAACTTAAAATAAGCCATATTTTTAATCTGCAGTTTTCTGTGGGTTCATTACCTAATTTCCTGCTTCCTCCACATCTGGGTAGTGACCATTCCTTTCTTCTTCCCAGAGCTCTCCCTACCCACAAGTCTTGCTTAGCTTCTTCCTGCCTAAATAATGGCCTGTCAACTTTTTTTTATTAAACCAGTCACAGTGACACATCTTCACACCATGTGAAGGAATATTCCCCAGCAATCTCTGTTCCTATAGGTTTCTAGTTTGTCTCTACTTCAGATGACTACAGATTGACCAACCTTAATTGATCAAATTATGAGGAAAACTTCACAATATCCCACTTTATTTTTATACCAGATATCTCAAAAAATTCTATAATAATAGAATTGTCACAAAGATAGGTATATATGAGAAAAAACTATTCCCCTTTAAAATTGGCTTCTCTTTCCAGGTATTTTATTCTGTATGTGCAAAAATGTAGAAATCTACAAAGACTTCTAGCTCCGTGTACATGAGTTAAGTGATACTCAAGGCATACTTTTTCATATGTTAAATGTTGTAAGCACAAGAAAGTTGTAACTTTTGGCTTATTAAACCTTGTATATCTTAAATTATAAAGGGAAAGGTGTCATGGAAGAAGATTTGTACAGTCTCTGTATAAAGTCTGACAATTTTTTATTTGTTCTTTATTTCTTCTTCTAATCTGCCCTCAGGGACAACCTTTGTAATTATATTTCTTTGGCTGATTTTTTGTTGTCATATCTAATAGGAATGGATTTATTAAGTACCCTCTTGTGTTGGTGGGTGGGGCCTCTGGTTCCCACTAATATTTGAAATGAATTTGCTGAATATAGAATGCCTATTTGACTTTTGTTCAGCACGTGACTAAATGATTCCCAGTCCTTTCCACTGATTATTTTGGGGTGAGAATTACGCTGTTGCTCCATATGGAACGGGTTGTTTTTCATCTGTTACCTTCAGGTCAGGCTTATTCTCTGTCAGCCTTTGGACATTCTGGAGACAAGGGTGAGAAATACATGTTTCTTTTCACAGGTATCCTTCTTGAGTTTGGGTTGAACCTCTTAGAATTTTAGATAATGAATTGCTTTCCCAGGATTGTGTACTTTGGCCCCTTCTGCCATTCTTTGTTTCTAATTCTGTTATTGTGCCTATGTTGGCTACGTGACTCTGTTTACCTTTTCTCCTCATCCACTTCTTCATCCTTCTTCCCCTTCTTTCCTCCCCACTCCTCTCTCCTCCTCCTCATCATTCTCTTCCTCCTTCTTTTCTTCTAACTGAACATGACTGAATTCAAGTTCACTGATGTTTTTCTCATGCCAAAGGAATGTGGAGTTAGATTTTCCTCTCTAAAGAAATACAATTTTAAAGAAGATTTAATCCTAAAATAATTTAGTTTGTCACTTTTTGATCAAACTTTTTATTACTTCTTTATGTGTATGAATTCCTACTGTTCTTGGGAGAATTTTTTTTTCATGCTTCTTGTAAAATCCGACTTGTGAGATATTCAGAGAATATTTCTGTTGATAACTTTGTGTTTTAATTGCTCAGCCATCATTCAGGACGTTCCCTCCTTATGATACATAGTTGCTGATACATTTATTTAATTTTTAATCTTATTATTTTAATTCCTAAATTTTCATTCAAAGAGTTTGACCCATAGCTTCATGAGCAGAAACATTTCTAGTTTTTCATTTAATACCCCATTTTCCTAATCTTCTCTAGTGAAGAAATGAGAACCAGAAAAAAAAGGAAACACCATTGTGTCTGACTTCAGTTCTTCCCTGCCTTAATGTTTTGTCTCTCCTTTATGTCTCTTCCAGGCACATCTTCAGCTTCCTTCAGTCAGATAGGTCAGTGGGTTCAGCCCATTTTAGCTCCTAGCAACCCTGTTTAATTTGTAAGTCCATGACCATCCTCACTAGCAGCATATCTATTTCCCATTTGGGTCTCTATCCAGATCACAACATTAAATGATGAGCCCTAATTCAGTCTCTTCTGACGTCCCCAGTGGTGACGCACTTGCTGGATTTCCTCACCGGATCTATTATGGTTCAATTCTCACACCAGAAATTCAAAGCCAACACAGAATTCCTGTTGTTCTTACTTGGAGCTCAGTAGTTCTACAAAATAAGTACTTTCCAGCTCTTGCTAATACTGAAGCTTTTAGATGTTTTTATTAGTGTGAATTAATTATACATGATAACTGATTCCATTCCAAAATTTTCAAATACATGTATAATATACTGTGATCATGTTGACCACACCCATTGACTTCCCTTGACTTGCCGACTTCTCTCTGAATCCTTTCCTCTCCCAACCAATCTCCTTCTCCTTTCATGTGTTTTCCGCCTCCAGTGCCCCACCCTCATCCACTCACAGTTGTTTACTGGGAAGGACTTCATCATCTCTATTCTGAAAACGTCCTGACTGATATTTATTCATACTTATTTCCTTAGTGCCTCTGATCCACAGTGCACAACCAACTTTTATTGACTTAGTAAGTTATAGGGGATAAGTGAAATCATGATCTCTAGTGGAGCTCAGGGATTTCCAAGGGTAGGCTGATGGCTTTCATGAGTTGTAAGAGTGCACAAAAGACATAATCTGGAGAAAATTGGTTTCCCACTCAGAGTCATTTAACAAGACTAATGGTCCCTCGTGATAAAGAGGAATTATAACAAGAAAAAAAAAAATGAGCACTCCAAAAACCTTGAGAGCAAATACTTTGAAATGGATAAAGTGCCAAAAATTGCAAGTAGAAAAAGTGTGGAATAATGAAAATAAGAAAAAGTTTCAGTATAAGTATTTATTTAAAGTTCCTCTTTGACCTAAGCAAAGATTATCTCTTTTTTTACAGGATTATTTTTATTTTACTTTATGTATTAAGAAGTTTTTGACCTGTTTGGCTCAAGGTCTAAATGAATCTCTCTTGCCTGGGGCCTGGTTTAGTCCTAGGTTCAGAGCTGCCTGCAGCTCTGCTGCCACTTAGCCCCAAATAATGACTCAGACACTTATATTAATTATATGCTTTTTGGCCTATGGCTCAGGCTTATTGTTAGCTAGCTCTCACATCTTAACTCATTTTTATGAATTTGCCTTGTCACAGGGCTCATGGCTTACCTGTACTCTATTATACATTGTTTTTTTGGGGTGGCTGGATTGCATCCCTTGTGACTCTGCACTCCTTTTCTTGTATCTATGCTTGGGTTTTTCTACCTGCTTTTAAGCTGCTTTGACATAGGCCAAAACAACTCCTTAAAAAAATTATCTAATGGTATTTACAGCATACACAAAGATATCTTATATCACTTACCCATTTCTGTCTAATCAAAAAGGAGGGTTCTAATTTTAACATAGCAAACTTATATATAACAAAACAACTATCAAGCAGTAATTATAGTTATAATTTTTAGTTTATCTGTATTTAGAAAAATTAAAGAAAATCTTTTATTATTATTTATTTTGTGAGTCTAATGTTTTATATTTAATGTACTTTTTATTATAACTAAGAAAACTATAATTGTAACTATCATCTTTAACTATGTCAAAGTCCACAGACCCAAGTAAACAGGAATTATAAGCAACTTTTAAAATCTAGAAATGGCAAAGATGACATCTGGCTGTCTGGGCAATCACCTAAAGGTTTTTGTAATCCTGGGGCATCTATCTTTAGCATATAGGCCTAGAGTCTTTGGGTTTTTTTTTTTTTTAAGTGAAGCAGGAAATTTGAAGGACTGCTCTGTCTTGTCATAGTTTGTCAGTTGTTGTTGTTGTTGTGTGTGTGTGTGTGTGTGTGTGTGTGTGTGTGTGTGTGTGTGTGTGTATGTGTGTGTGAGTCTTGAAGCATGTCTGGCAGTTTTCTCTGAGAAGCAGGAAACTGAAGGACCATCTCGACTCATTTTGTCAAAGTTTAGAGGTCACTTTTATGTGGATCTTGCATGTCTAGTTTATGCAGCACACTGTCAGGCAGTTGAGGCAAGAGCAACTTCGTGTCCAGGGGCTAACTTTTGCCACAAGGAAAGTAAATGCTACGTCGGGTTTCTTTGATGTCCATCTCCTTTTCAATGTAGATTTGTGCTGCTGGGAACAGACCTGTCTCACTGTCTAGAAATGTCTAATTCTTTAAAATATCTTAAATTCCATATTTTGTAGGTCCTTAAAGTGTTTGAAGATTACTTATCTAATTGAATATATTTTTGTGTACTTAAAAAACCTTATTAACATGACTATAAGTATGGTTATTATAGATGACTATTAATCTGCATTTTTAATCATATATTATAATTTTAATGAGCTACATAAACATAATATCTTAAACAGGAGTACAAATGTACATATAGTATAACAAAATTGACCTTAAATTGTATCAATAAATTAAAATCTATACTTATGTAATTTTTTTGAGATTATCAGCTCTTTTTGATAAAAGTAGATTTAATAATGTATCTCTTTAAATCATTTATATATCAATTTTATTATTATTTTTTGGCCAGAAGTACCATGCAATTACACTATGTTTTCAGAGGAATTATTCCAAGAGCACTTACTACTCACTAGGCACAATGATATGTTGGAAATATGAACAGGGTGAAGTCTGATTTCTGCCCTCTAGATCTAGACATCTAGTTGGAGGGGAGATAAAAATTATAAATAAATGCAAGTAAAAAATGTATCACAGTGCTACTTGAGATAATGTTAAGGGCTCTGTGTGTGTGTGTATGCACGCGCGCGTGTACATGACACACTCCAGATCACATTGTGAGGTCATTTGCAAGATGACTCTCAAGGTCAAGAAAGTACTCAAATCGTCAACCTTTGAGCAGAGCACTGCTGATAAATGAAGTTAGTTGGAGAGATGACGGGAAGACATAGCAAGTGTGGTGGATACGGATATGATAGAAATGAGTTCCCAGAAGGCCTGTGCGGGTAGGGTCTGAAGCTATGGATTTCACTGCAGTGAGATCTTACCATCAGGTGCTGTCAGGTGGAAATGGCAGGCTAAGTAGCATATTTGATAGCAATGAAGATAAGGCTCCCTTGCAAATTGAACTTGAAACAAGCTAGATATAAATATAGATCTATTAAGGCATGGCGCTTCATGTGTCAGTCTACATTAACTGCATGAGACTGAAAAGCATTTGTGCTGAGTGGCAGGAATTGGTGGGCCTGCCAGTCCCAGTAGGCTGTTGAGATGAAGAGAGTTATTCCTCCCACCCCAAAGAAAAGTACTTGCTTACAAGTGCACACAACCTCTGTTGTATTACAATAGGATTATACATCATGCTCTTCTAAGAGATAAAATTGCTTGTGATGGAAATCAGAGCTAGAGTATAATACCAGGCTGGGGGCTGGTTGGCAGCAGGCAAGATCAAACTCTCTTTTAACTTACATCAGACAAGGGATTAACATTGGATTCTGTGATTATTTTTGAGTGATACTCATAGGGTTCCACTAAAAACAATTTTGGGAAATTATCTGATGGCGTCCACTTAAATGGCAAGAATTGGTTGACGAATTATCATTTCCATACCTGTCTTTGAAAGCAAAAGTCTGCAGCTAGATGCTGGGCATTTGGCTTTGCTTTGTATTCTTACAAGTATATTATTTTCAAGTCTTAGATTAGCTAAATGTCAGCCATGTGGCTGCCTCCATCCTGATGGGGGACAGCAGCTACGGTGGCAGCAAGTCACATTTTTTTTTTTTTTATTTTTTAAGATTACCTATGTATAGATTTTTAATTATCAACCTTGGTGTTATAAGTTTTAAATTAATCCTTCGGTTACAGATTTTACAGGGTTTCAACCCAACATGCTGACAAATCTTGAGGTACAGGAAGTTTGCACAATAGTTTTACAAATCTTGAGATAAGATGTATGCCTTAGCAAAAGTTTTAGAGAGTTCGACCAAAAGAGACATGCCATGAGCAGCGATAGTCCCTATTGAGAATAATCTGTCTTTTGTTGGTTTATTTTTCCTTCTGTTGTTTTCTTTTATTTTCTTCCTCTATCACATAGTCAGGTGAATTGCCTGATATGGGATAGTTTGAAGGAAACCTTTAAATGAGTATGCTTGAGTCTAGAGGAAGGTGAACCAGGCCCCAATTCCAGAGCCAGCTTTAGTTGAAGTGGGACAATAGTAGTACTTACTAGATTCATGGACAGTGAGTCGATCACAAACCTGAGAATCCAGAATTCTCCACCTATTGTGTCTATGTCACCTATTTAGTGATGTCATCCCACAAACATTTCTCACTTGGAATAAAAATTCACATCTCTAAGCCGAGTAACATTTGATTAGACAGTTCATTTACATGACCAGTGTGTGCCCCCACCTTTGACACAACAAATGCGTTTCTCTTATTGTCCAATCTTGATTTTCTTTTAAACATCTCTGTGCTATCCTAACAGGACCCTTGGCTTCCAGGCCAGGTTTATGAGATAACAGTTCTTTGCTACAGCTCCAGGGAGAAGATACAACATTGAATCTTTGCAGTTCAATATAATTTTAAATGCTTTTGTGCACTATGTTTTCCAATATTTTTATGAAATTTTGTACTTTCTGTATTTCATAAAATCCTGTGGCTCTTTTAGCAATAACCAATTATAACCTTCTGTCCTGTTACTCTAGGTTGAATTTACTTGAAGTAGAAACAGCTGTGAATACTCAATGACCATTTTATATTTTAGAAAATTGAATAATGTTGCGTTCTCCGTGGAAGTACCTTGGAGAGTTTAATTGTACTGATGAGTGAAAGTTGGCGATTTTACTGGAGTTTATATATGCCAAACACTACCACTATGGGTTTACACATAGCCTTTCTGTATCAATTATATAAAAAGTAAATTGGACACTTGTCTTTGAGAAGCCCATACACTTACCTTCAGTAAGTCTGTCTTACTTTCTTTAAAGTACCTCTTTTATCCCTGATTATCCTACAGTAAGCCTGTCTTAAAGTATCTTTAATAAAACCTTCAACTCCTTTTTATAAAAGAAATAGTGTGAGCTAGGAAGACAGGTCAGTGGATAAAGTACATGCATGGCAAGGGAGAGAACAATGGCAATGGCACGCTGGCCTTGGGTTTGGCCTATCATCCCAGATCTTGGGAGGCCGAAACAGGATCCTCGGGGCAAGTTGTCTAGCTGAACTAGCAGAATCAGCTAGCTCCAGGCTCAGAGAGAGTTGTCTAGCAAGATAAACAGTATCAGCCTGTTACCTTCATATGCACACATAGGCATGTATAAAGTATGCCCCCATACACACACTCAAACACTACATACTACTCCGCACACAAATATTTTAAGACAAATAAGAAAGGAAACATAACCCATACTCTTATTTATCCCCAATAATTTAAAGAACCCCCCAAAATTTCTCTGGCCATGAACTAAGAAGTGTCCCTAGAAACCTCAAAGGAATAGCCATCTTTTCCTCTTTTGCTGTGATTTGCTCTGGTGTCTGCTACCTCAACATGCTTCCTCTCCCCATTAAACCCTTCAATTTTTCTACAAGTTTTAATAGCTTTCATCCAGGTCACATCATCTGAATTCCTTCCTGGCCCTGAAAACAAGACAAAATGTAATTACTCAGATCTTGAGTTATACTTTCAATTTTATATATATGTATACATTTATACATATATATATACACATGTACACACACACACACACACATATATATATACATATATATATGTATATATATATATACTATTGTCAAAATTTACACATCAAGTAAGAAGACCATTTTTGTAAAAATATCACTTCATGTTTCTTCCAAATTCTTCCTGTTTTTAATTGCAAGTTGCGAATAAAATAAGATATGATTTGTAGTTGAACAAAGTGCTTCTTTCCAGTCATTAGTTTCCACTGTCCATCAGGGGAATCAGGGAAGGTATGAACAGTGTGTATGGTTTGACAAAACAGCTTAATTTACTCATGCAGTGAAAGCTCTTCTCTGGGTCAAACTGAAATGAGCCACCTTGTCAATTAGCACCAGCAGCTTCCTCAGTAAATAGATCTTTCACTTTGGCACTGCACTGTATGCAGAAAACAGTCCCCAACGTGAGACTTGTTTGTTCACGGTAGTATCTAAACTTTTAAGTTTAAATTGACAGAGTGGTCCAGATTTCTAGAACAAAATATTAACCAGGATAGCTGATTTCTCAGATAATATATGGCAGATGAGACAGCTTGGACAGGTAGTTATGGAATAGGTATTCCAGTTGGGCTGAAATGGACCTTTTTGGAAAAGCTAGTGACGCTCCCTAGGAACTATTACCGAGAGTGATGTATCTGCTGAGAAACTAACACAATCAGTAATTGATGTGGGAGGTCTTTCTGTATGCTATGAATATGCTTTATTACTATTGGCTAATAAACTGTTTTGGCCAATGGCAAGGCAGATAAATGGCAGGCAGGAAATCCAAGCAGAGATAAAAAGACAAAAAGGGCAGAAGTCAAGGAAGCTACAAGCATCCCAGAAAGATGTAATGGGACACAGGTGAAGCCAGGGAGTCATGTGACAATACATGGATTAACAGAAATGGCTTAAATTATATGAGCTAGTCAGTAATAATCCTGAGCTATCGGCCAAACAGTGTGTAATTAATATAAGCCTTTGTGTGATTATTTGGGACTAAGCTGCTGCAGGGCTTCAGGTATGGACTTAGGGGCTAGGCCTGACCAGAAACTTCTTACTACAAGTAATGGAGATCAGGCTTGTGAGGAAGGGTAGAGCATGTGGAAACCAATATGGGAAGAAAAAAAAGGTGGCTAGTTTTGATAAATGCTATAATAATGGAAAACAAAGTTGGCTTCGTCTTCGGTTGTGACTAGCATTCTGCAACCAGGCATAGAATAGGAGCAAGTCTAGCCTTAGGGTGATGTCTGGTGAACAAAATTTTATCTGAAATTTGACAGGTGACCCTTGCTGGTTCCATCATGTCTATTCCTATTCGTAGTTACAAATATGGATGACAGAGTGGGGTTTCTTTGTAATACAATTAGAAATACAAATACATATTTACACACTTATTTGTATCACAGTTTTAAACCTCAGTTTGTGTATGGAAGCAGCATAATTACATTCACATATAAGTATTTGCATATGAAAGTCCTTGATTTGCATGGACAATTACAAGTACTCTTTTTTTTTGCTGATGCAAATGAAGGAACACCTTTGGAAAATTGGCCTCATAATTTCTAATCATACATCTTTGAGTGCCATGTATAGTTTTAGGAAAGGTATCGGCCTCCTTTCAAATATGTGAAGTGGTTTAGTCAGATTTTCTCTGAGAGAAGTGCTTGACAGACTAATTTTTCTTGCTAATAATAATAACACTTAAAAATTGAGCATTCAATAGTCCAAATTAGGGTGAGATAAAATACTGACTTAGTTTTCAAATAGGCACAGAATGGTGCACTTGACTTTACTATTCTATGGAAAATTTTATGGGTGCTTTATTACAGGCAATCAGAGGACTATTTGTTACTATATTATTATTATTCATTGGTTTTGCATATCAGAAGATGAAAATCTCTGACGACTCTTTATTGGTAAAGTTGAAAAGGGTTGAAGCTCTTGTTGTAGAAGGGAAAGGCCCGAAAGAGGCGTTTTCAGAAGTATCCCCAGGTGTCTGTCTCTTGAGATGAATCTCAGTGTGAGTTAAACATTTCCCAAGGGAGAGTGAAACTCACATTTGAATTTTAGCAGCTGTCCAAAGCCCAAGATCTCTCAGAAGAATGGTTATTTAACATGATCTTTAATGTCAACTTTATGTCCAAAAATGCTGTGTCTGTCTTGGAGTGTTTCTATTCAGTTCTCAGTTTTTTAAATATGTGAAATTTCTTCTTGTCATGAGCATGATCAGAAAGAGAACATTTTCAGTTCTATCATTTACATACTTTTGGTAATTACACTTCATTTATTGGGTCATGAGAAATGACATTTTGTTTCTAAGTGAATAGAGTTATAATGACTGCACCTCGGATAGTTAAGTCTTAATCCTGCCACGGAGGTGACTCTGCCCTTAGAAAATCTCTCTGTAGTAAGCCTCTTCTCCTCTTGTTTACTGAAGGATGCAACCATTCTGAGCACATAAAACAGATCTCTGTTCAAAGACGGGATGACAAGACAAAATCATTTTTTCCAAAGAGCATCAGGAGACTGCTGAGGTCCTGTCTCGTCACCGTGGATCAGGGACTTGGGGTCCAGGTGTGCTGGGTTCCTAGATGATCTGCCCTCACTTTCTTAAAAAACCCACAAGGAAGATTTGTTACTGCAAGGGCAGATTCTGTGCACCTAAGCTTTGTTGAGAGAGAGAGAGTTGTGATGCCCATAAGGAATCACTTCGTATAATATTGAATGTTTTTCCAATTTACAAAAATAGGTTTTAGCTGACTGGTGGTGGCATATACCTTTAATCCCAGCATTTGCAAGATGGAGGCAGGCAGGTCTTTGTGAGTTTGAGGCTAGCCTGCTCTACAGAGTGAGTTCTAAAACAACCAAGGCTATACAGAGCAATCCTGTCCAAAACCTTCCCTCAATAAAAACAAATAGGTTTTAAATCTTAAGGACATTTAGCTACACACTAATAAATACCAGAGCTTTTTAAATCTTCCTATACCTCATGATTATAGCAACCTTAGGTATTGGTTACTTTTCTTATTGATGGACATATGCCTGTTTCTCAAAGATCACATTGTAAGATTTTTCTTGGTCCATCATAAAAAATGAAATGGTTGGGCTGGAGAAATTGGTTCAGGGTTAAGAGTGTCTGCCACTCCTCCTGTAATTCCCAGCACCTGTGTCAAGTGGCTCAAAACAGCCTGGTAGTCTAACTCCAGGAGATCCAGCACATCCTTCAGGCTTCTCAAAGCACATTTATGCATTTGGCATACACATAGGAACACACGAATAAAAAGAAATCTAAAAAAAGGACATACAAAATGCCTAATATGAAATATAAATAAATAAAATAAAGATGCTAAGTACCCTGAACAAAGTGATTCTCTCTATATAATATTGTCCATATCATATTTTAAAATGTATATAAGGGGCTGTGGGACATTGCCTAAAATATTCTTCTCACTAAGCCACAATAAACATTATCACATGCGGCAGCTGTTATTTGATTCGATTAGAGTTGGGGACTTCTCCCCTACTCTAGCAATGTCTTCCAATGACTCTTTATTTTCCAAATCTGCCAGGTGGCTTTTTATATCTCTCCTATACATATTTGTTCTTTGTCTGGTTTCCTCTGGTTCTCAAGTCTATGCTTACACAGTGTTACACACAATCTGCCCAGTCTGTCTGTTGTTTCAAGCATACTTATTTAGTCCCCACAACCTGGAGTGCAGGATTAGTCCACAAACCTTGTTATATCTCTCAAGACTTAGTAGTTACTTAGCATGCTTTTAAATGTGAAGAATAGAATTGAAATAAACAGATTTCCTGTTATGATTGTTAGCCATCTGTAGGCATGCTGTATTAAAGTTGAGGCATGTCGATTCAGGTGCCATAATACAGAAAAAGAAGTAATTGTAACAAACTGAATACAAAGTGAGACCTTGAAGATATTAAGATGAGACAGGGATATGCAAAGGGGAGCTTTGATGACAGACATCTCCATATGTGTATTACTGGAGCAGACTGTAAGATCTATGAACATGCCTAAGATTTGCACAATATATACCAAAGAGCACATGTAGATATTTGTCAGTCACATTAATAGATGATATTTGAAGACAGAAAAAGAACATTCCTCAACTCCTACTTTCTTGTTGAGTCTTTAAAACTCTACCATTTGTCTCAACATTGCCTCCTTACCCACAAGATGAGAGTCTTCTGGGAGAGAACACTGTAGAATGGAAAGATCACGCCTTGCAAGTGTAGTGGCCATCTTTCAGCCTTCAAAAGTCAAGGAGATTGCTTGCCTCTTTGAAGATGAAGGAAAACAGACTTTCATGATATCAACAGGAATACTTGAAATAAGTAGCACTTTTAAAAATATTTACCTTATTGGATGTTTATGAGTGTTTTACCAGCAAATATATCTATCTACCAAGTGTGTACAGTGTGCCCAGAGAGGCTAATGGAGAGTCTTCTAGGACCGAAGTTGCATGTGGTTATGATATGCCATGAAGGTGCTAGGAATTGAACCCTGGTCCTCTGGAAAAGCAGCAAATGCCCTTAACCTCTGAGCCATCTCTCTGGGCCTTGGTAGCAAGTTTTGTAGCTGTAAACAGACCTCCCTCCTATTCACTATCAATGCAAAAGCAAGAAAACAGTCATAAGACCAGAATGTGAACTTGATACTTGTTATGGAAATGTGTGAGGAATTGAAACATGTCTAGTAAAGAAAATGTTGGTTTTTGAATCAGGCAAACTTTATATATATATATATATATATAAGCTACACAATGGGGATTGCAAATATTGGCTCATCCCCTGAATGCCAACAACTTACTGTGCACCAAGAGAAATGGCAATGTGACTCTTTCACGTGCTGATGCATTGCTCCATGACCCACTTGAGCTGTGATAACCATGTGGGGCCAATCATGAGTATTTGCATGGGGATCATCAACAGAATGTGGTGTGCTGAGGATTCTGCATCATCCCCTCTGCATCAGGGACAAGCTGGTAATGGCTGTGCATATGGAATCCTGTGTTTTTTAGCAGATGAGAATTCAGAGATAATGTTACCAAGGATGTTCAAAGATTACATCAGAGAGAATAATTTGATATCAGGATAAATAAATAATGCATTCACTCATTAGCCTGCAAATAAATGGAGACGCCTAAAAACTGCACCTATTCAAATTCTACCTTTTTGAGCAAAATTAAGGCTGCCATATAGGCAGAGCTGTTCGCTATTTCTGACTTTAATATTCTTGCATTGGCACGGTACTTCTTTTTCATTAGAGCCTTTCAACCAGAAAAGCTAGTATCTGAATATATTATTCTACATATTTACTTCAAACTTAACAGGACTGAAGCTCAGCAGAGAAGTTCCCATGCATAGAATACTAACAGGGGTTCTCAGATACGTAGAAAGAGAGAAGCGGCTGTATCAGGGTCCCCTGCACAAAACTCAGACAAAGCAAGAGCAAAACTCTGCTGATAAAGCTTAGGCAGAGGCAAAGCATTCCAAGAAGGAAAACTAAATCAAACCAAAACAAAGCAAACAAAACCAAACAAATAAAAACAGCATGAAGCTGTTTGAATTGACATTTTTATACTTTTATCAAACAGTAAGCAAAAACATTTCTTTAAATGCAGAATTTCTAAAATACAAATCCAGGTGAACTATGAAAAGTTCCTTTTTTATACATAAAAATTGGTTAATAGGTGCTCTATCATTAATTTGGTTCTAAGTTTTAGAAGTGGGATAGTTAAAATAAAAAAATGAAAAACAGTTCATTGAATTTTTGTTCAATTTTGAAATTTATTTTAAAAATTAACTTTATTTAAACTTTTAGCTTGAACTTGTGCGTAGTTATGGAATACCATGGGACACATGAAAAGATTCATTTTTTTTTCACTTTTGACTAAAAGACAAAAATCACCAATAGTATATCTATCTGATCTGTGTGAACTGACCTGCCCACTGCTTTGCTTCACATGTCAGCCATGTTCCTAGATTAAAATCATCTAATGTTTGGAAATGATGGGAAGGGAATTGGGAGTTCTGTGTGGAGTCTTTGTTATGGCTTTGAAGCATGATTTCTTTTCTTTTTTTTTTTAAGTTTTACTTTATTTGTAAGGGTGTGTGTGTGTGTGTGTGTGTGTGTGTGTGTGTGTGTGTGTGTGTGTGTTCTTGAACATACGGTGGGCCAGGGAGGCCAGAAGATGGTTGGATCCCCTGGAACCAGCATTCCAGGCGGTTTTACTCCTTCTCGTATAGTTGCTGAGAACTGGATCTAGTCCTTTGAAAGAGCACCAAGTACTCTTTGCTGCTGGACTCTCTACCCCTCCAGTCCATGAATTATGTTTTCCATGGTACATTGACACAACCTTCCAGGCACACATTTACTTTGTGTCATGCCATCTAGGCTGAGGTCATTATTGTTTTTTATTATTCATATTGCGATTTGTTCTTGTTTGTACCTGTATCCCAGCCTGTTCTTGATTCACTATGTAGTTAAGGATGACCTCAAACTCCTGATCTTTCTGCTTCTACTCCTGAATGCTTGGATTAAAGGCTTCTGACACCATGCCCTATGTGTTATTGTAGGAGATAAAGCCCATTTATACATGCTAGGCCATCAGTGAATCAACTGAGTTTACATCTTCAGCCCTCACATTTCATTTTTAGCAGGCCATATAGCATCTAGCATCTAATTAAAAACAGATATATCCAAAGAAAATCACTACTCCCCTAGATCCAGGATTGGATTGTAACTAAATTATAGGCAGATCTGTTCTCAGCGCACATGGAGTCTGCTTATAAAGAAAGGATATATTCCTGTGAGACACATGGGTGCAGTAGTGTCACAACACACCCAGGATGTAACATAAAATCTAGCACCGAATGGGAAAATCAAGGGTCACAAGCCCTTTTTTGTTTGTAACATGTGTCTCTGAAGCTCTGTCTCCCCATTGCAGTCTTAAGGGATGATTAAGATTCAGGCACAACTATAAAATGCACAACTATAAAATTCATGCTCCCCACTGCAGTCTTCAGAGATGATTAAGATTCAGGCACAACTATAAAATTCATGAGAGGAAATGAAGTCATCACATAGATGTGTTGGATATGGAGGCTGAGAATGACTGAATGCCCAGAGCTGAACTAGGCAGAGGGCGTGGAGACTGACTGTGTGTCTAGAGACTGACATAAAAGCAAAGGCTGTGGCTTGACAACGGTGCAGATCCAGGCTTCCCAAGCTATGATGGGAAGTGGTAATGGTTTGTAGCTACGTGAGTCTTCAACAAAAGTGGAAAGACCGTTTCTTTGAAAAAGTTGAAAGTGATATAGGTATGAATGACCAGAGGAAAGAAGCATAGCATTGAGGCAGGCACACCCACAAGCACATTAAGTGAGCTTACACTTGTAGTTTCTATCTAGAGTGCTCTAAAATGTAGAGATAAATACTCTCGACAGAGCCACATGACTCTTTCTTTTCTTTAGGCTCCTATTCAGTCAAGATTCCTTGGACATGATTTTTCTTGACCAGTTAGCCCCCCCCCCCCCCCACTTCTCTCTCTGTTCATCTCATCTGGCTACCCTACTTTTCTGTATAGCATTGGCTACAACCGATGCTTCCCATTTACTTATTTATGATGTGTCTTCCAAGTATACTGTAAGGTCCAGGAAGGTGAAACTGTGGCCTTGAATTATGGTCTGCTCTCTTTTCAGAGTCTGGAACAGTGCTTGGGACTTAGCAGATGTGTAAAGAAAAGATGGCACAAAAAGAGGCACTTCCTGAAAGAAATGGCCTGAGGGCTAGGCAGTACAGGCATTTAAATTTCTTTGCCTGTCTATATGTGTGTGGTATAGATTCAGAGAATGTATTTCGTGCATATGCATATTCACATCCATGCAGATGGAGGCGTGCATGTCCATAAGTAAATTACCATGCCGATGTTATGTCTGTATGTGTATGGAGAGGCCTAACATTGATGTTGGATATAATTCCTCTATTACCTTCTACAACATAAATCGAGACAGAGTTTCTTAATCCAGAGCAAGCAGATTTGCCTGGATATCTGGTCTGGAGAGCCAGATTTCTCCAGAGAATCTGTCCCCATGCTGCTGGGCTTACAGATTGACTGCCATGCCTGTCGTGCTTTCAGATTGGTGCTGCGGATTCTAAATATGGTCCTATGGCTTGAATAGCTAGCACTTTACCCACTCAGCCATCTCCCAAGTCCAGGCATCTCTTGAAAAGAAAAATTCTTATTTCCTGAGTAATCTGCGTCTTCTCACTTGGCTCACTTTGTCATCTGTAGTCCTGTGCCCAATAAAGAGGGGTAGAATATGCTCTCTCTCCAGGGGAGAATCAGACTAGCACATCTCTTTGAATTTCTTTGGTTTAACATCCAATAACTTTATGCTTTTAAGATTTTATGACCTAAAAGTTCCATTTTTCTCTCATAGTGAAACTTCCATTTTAAAAATCAAGTGAACATCCCAACTTTACATGCAACCCAGATATGCTACAATCTGAAGCTTCTCTCTCTCTCTCTCTCTCTCTCTCTCTCTCTCTCTCTCTCTCTCTCTCTCTATCTGTCTCTCCTCTCTATCTCTTAAAAACACACACACACACACACACATGGAGAGAGAGAGAGAGAGAGAGAGAGAGAGAGAGAGAGAGAGAGAGAGAGAGAGAGAGAGAGAGAGAGAGAGAGAAATAGTTCTGGATCTCCTTCATTTACTAGGCAAAATTTTGTACTGGTTATTCTACATGGATAATGTGTGGTTCACATAGTGAATCAGGAGGAGAGAATCAAGCACTTTACTGCTGTATTTTCATTTTCTTTACCTATTATTGAAAGGAATTGATTAAATATGGCAAACAATTCTTTGACCGAAGGGAACGAATGAAGTCCTGAATGAAGTATGTTGTTTACACTGCCATGTCAAAGACTCCAATGTCTCTGTCCCACGGGAGTGTCAAAGCCTTCTCTAGGTGAGGCACTGAGAGATAGCAACATCTTCCTCGGGTCCAAGTGCTAATGTTCACAGTGTGTGAAAAAAAATGTCTACTATAGCTTCTCTCTCTAGAGTGTGATGGCCAGATGACAATTTTTCTACAAGGACTGATTCTATTAAGGTGAGTTAACCCTGTCCCTTTGTACAGCTGTCTATAATGATCCTGCTTCTTTTTTTCACCTGTATGTGGTAGTCACCCATAATATTTGGTCATCTGTATGCAATAGCCCTGCTTCCCTATCCAACTGTATGTAGTAAACACACTGAGATTCTGGGGGTGCTGTGGCTCCTCCAAACCACTTGACCCTAGCTTTTTCAAAGGTGTATCTGTAGATTGTTTCTTTGGCTGTCATTCCCTCATTCTCTGGCTGTTCCAAGCTGTGCAAGGACTCAGCAGCTGTTATTTAGAAAAAGTGTTGTGTACAAATCAATATGATATTTAGCTTTGTAGGTATTGAAAATCATTTCACCGTTGTCACTAATTACTTTGATATTCTGCAAAAGTACAAAGTGTCAGCTATTTATTAATAAATCTGTTTTTCTAGCAGGGGGTTCATCCTTACTGCTTATCATGTACCAGAAGTTAAAAAAAAAAATACTAGATCCCTGAATAGAGTGTGTAATGAAAGACTCTGTCAGTGTGTGGCATATCTGTTGATTAAAAAGCAGGTAACAGAATGTACCAGAAGGACAACATGCATGCAATTCTTCTAAAGCCCTTGTTGCAAGTGATCACTCTTACATGGATTAAAAGCTGTCAGATATAATTATTTACCAAGTTCTTGTAAAATGGAGAAATTTAAAATTAAGGAAAGATGTCTGATAGCTTGTCACAGAAAAGTCACTGGACCAGGCTTGCATAGAATTTTTGAGATTAACTAAATAAAACACATTCATGGATTCTTCTGGAATAACTAAATTGGGACAGCAAGGATCACCTGATGTTTTTTTTTATACAGCAGTGAATGACAGAGAACAAAGAAATCTCTCTTCATCCTTTGCCATGGCTTTACTAGGGACACAGGTCACCAGTATAAGACATTCTGGAAAACTCCAAAGAACAATAGAAACTTTTAGTCTTCCATAATGCCCAGGCCATCTAATTTTTAAGTTGGTACTGTATATAGACATCTTGGTACACAATTTGGCCAGTCAGGCAAGTTTTGCCCTCATGCCCTAGAGTGAGCACTGCTACCAGCTTCCTGTAGGTCGTGAAATCACTACAAACTTGTATTCAAATCCTAGAAGCAAAACCCTCATGCATTGTTTGTATCTGTGGTCTTATTTATTATAGCTGATTTTGTTTCTCAACTTGACTACATTTGGACTTAAAACCCAAATGACCAGCACACCTGAAAAGAATTTTTTCTTAATTCATTTGAAGTGGAAGATCCATGTCCAATCCACATCTTTGACGTGGAAAACCCACCTTTAATCCAGAATTTTTGAGGTAGAAAAAAAACCCCACTTTTAATGTACAGCACACCTTCTGCTGCCAGCCTGTAGAAAAGACATGGACAAAGGAAACCCTCTTTGCCTGCTTGCTCTTGGTCTCACTAACAAGTCCATTTCTTTCCTGGCATTAGAGCCTGTTTCTTTGGGATTCTGGCATACACTGAAGACCAACTGAGCTATGTGGCCTGTGGACTGAATAGCTACTGGAATTTCTGCTGGTAGACAGTTACTGTTGTTAGTTGGACCATGGCCTGTAAGACATTCCAACAAATCCCCTTCCCATATGTATTCATTCTATAAATTCAGTTCTTCTAGCAAACCCTAATATACTTATTTAAGGGTATGTCTAAAGATTCATTCAAAAAATGAAGAGCATCTCAGTGACAAATATGAAGTACCTCTCAGTGATCATGCCCTGATCAAATGCCCTAAACATGCTTGTTGAACCTCCAGTGATTCCAAACAGAAAATACCATTTTCTCTGAAAAATATAAATAAGCAAAGTATTCCACATATAAGATCCAAATGCCTAATTCTATGGGCCAGGGAAGGGGAGGGGATGCAAAGTGACTTCTGTTCTTAGGATGCATTGGTATCAAACTAACAACAAACGCACAGTATGCCAATTGAGAAACACAGTATGTTACTCAAGGTTTCTAAAACGATCCCTGACACTGTAGGCTTAAGGAAATCCATCAAGTTACACAGATAAAATGACTCCAGAGTAAGAGTTCTATAAGGACCATGACGTTGTTAGGTTTGTAAACCAGGCAGTTGGCAATATTCCAAAAGAGGAAAGTAGCTTTCATTGTGGCTTTTATTTCTCCCACACTCATGGCCACTCCCACTCTAGCCTGTTTCACTTATTTTTCTTTTCTATGACAATTTTCACTTATGGAATATTATGGGATGTGTGGATGTCTATACATTTCCTTACTGGATCCTCTAGACACCATCTGCAGTTTCACAGTATAGCAAAGATTGGCCAATTACCGTGGAAATGTACTTGATTGACGATTTCCCCAATTTCCTCTGGAAGAGCACATGGATAACATCATTCTGTATGCAATAAGAGAGGTTAACTTATCATCACGGATATTTTAGAGCATGAGATTCAATTCTCTGGCTCAGAAGAGCTAGGGAAGTCATTCATAAAATATATTTTTTTTTCCTGGAAACATACTTTAAATCTTCAAAATGCCATCAAATGCCACGACTGAGCAGCTGGAGAGATGGTTCAGTGGTTAAGAGCACTGGTTGTTCTTCCAGAGGACCTGAGTTAAATTCCCAGAAACCACATGATGGCTCACAACATCTATACTGGAATCTCATATCCTCTTTTGGCATCAAGTTGATAGAACACTCATTTATAAAATAAGCAACTCTTTTAAAATATATTATTATTGAACTATAATACAATCATTCATACATGAAATATGTTGAGTTGCTTCTTAAGCTGGTTTATCACTCTTCATTAATATTGTAAAGGATACTATTTTTGGACTCATTGCTAAAGAAAAATTTACATATAGAAAAGATTTGATCAAGGTAAAATGGCTAGTAGATGATGAAAGTCCACTTGCTTTATTTAATTTAGTTCATTTTAAAGCCCTTGCCTTCTCTCATAATTGAGAATTGACTCTTTGCCCCATAAAGCAAGGATCGTGGTTAACACATAAGTTCTGATCCCCTTTACTGGCCAGAGATTTGTTGATCATGTGGTTATATCTGGTTGAATATACACTGGCAATATATAGAACACACAAAATTCTATGATTTTGATCTTTTGAAACCTGGCTGAAGGGCTGAAGAAATGACTCAGTAGCTATGAACACATGTTGCTCTTATAGAGTACCTAGGTTCAGTTCCTAGTACCCATAATGGGCAGCTCCGAGTCACCTTTAACCTCTGCTCTAAGTGACGTCCTTTTCTTGGTACTTGAATTCACATGCACATATCCAAATACAGAAACAGTCATGCACAGAATTAAAAATAAGATAAATCCTTGTCTTTGACTGATGGCTCAGTAATAGTCTCTTTGGTTCTGACTAGCAGATCAACGTGATTCCTATTCCTTCATATCTAGTACTACAGGGTACCTGTTTTCTGCTTTGTTTTGCAGTTCTGCCACCTAACACATAATCTATAGATCAGAAAAATGAATATCCCAAGGTAACTATTAGAAATACAGTTTTATGATGCCCATTCCAGAACAGAAATCAGTATCATGGAAGGATCTCCATGAGATTCCTATTCATTTAATATTTTGAAGAATGTGAGTCAATGACATCAATATACCTCAAGATTTGGTTTCCTGAACTAGTGTACTCTAAGCAACCATGTTTCTTTTCACTTGAACCCTTGCCATCTCTGTCTCTGTGGGTTGTCTCAATTGACCACAGTTTTCAATTGGCTACAGTGTTTCCAGCTGTAAATATATTGATTCATAGAGCCCTGTGTGGACTCATGTAGCAGAGCTTGTATATAGTAGACCAAAAGATTTAACTATTCAAGATGGAGAATCTAGACCTGGTGGCACGTGTTGGGACTTAAAACGCATCTGCCTACCCTAAGAGAAATATCCATGTCCTGTAGAGATATTAATCTCTCAGTTTATAAAAGTGTTATGTAAGCTTCATGTACTGAATAATATCTATGAAAAATGAGGCCTCTATTAGTCAAGACATACAATCCACACTAAAGCAAAGCTGGTAGCATAGGTAGTCCTCCTAAAAGAGGCTGTTTTGTTGGCACCCATTTCAAGCCATTTGGGAGCTTGTAAATTCATATTCAGTACTACTGGAACATATTTTCTTCCCCTACTATTGCACAAAGAAAAGTATCAATGCCAATACTTTAAACAGGATACTGTGCCACTAGCCTTAAATAAAAGGCCTCAAGTAGAGCAGTAATGGGTCATAGCATCCTTTATCAACTTGTTATTGATTGTTATTGATCCCCAAGCACTTGGCCCTGAGAAACAACCAGTAGCAGGAGTCCAGAGGTGATACTGCACAGAGTCTCCTACAAGCTCTGTTCTTTGAGCTCAGTGACCCAAGTATTTTTATGGGTCCAATTTGTAGTCTCTAGACTACAAATACTTAAAATAACCCAGACACTTATTGATAGTTAACTTTAGAGAGTGTAGTTTTGTTGTCTAATAGCTAATAATAAGAGGTTTTTAGTGATATCATGAAGGTTGGTGGAAAGGACTGTGGGTAATTGGGATAGTTGTAGGATGTCTTTGTGTATCCCGTGAATACCACTGGATAATAAAGGAATTATTTTGGCCTATGGCAGAGCAGCTTAGAAGCAAGTGGAAAATCCATAGATACAGGAGAAAGAGGGCAGAATCAGGAGAGACAGGATTCAGCCATCCAAAAAGCAAGTATAATGGAGTACAGGTAAAGTCACAAGCTGTGTGGCAAGACAGGTTTATAGAAATAGGTTAAGATATGAGAGCTAGTTAGCAATAAGCCTGAGCCATAAGCCAAACAGCAAGTAAATATTATAAGCCTCTGTGCATTTCTGCAGGTCTATGGATCCTGACTTTGGGCTAAGTGGGTAAGAAACTCCTTACTATAAGCTTTAAATAATATAGTTCTACCCTTTTTATTCTTTGAGCTTGAACAAGTTCCTTAATTTCTGCAAATTTCAGCTTCCTTGCCTGCACTAAAATTTGCCAGACTTCATGAAGTTAAGTAAGTAAGACATCCAAAGTGCTTAGAACAAGGCAGACAGCGATACATGGTCACTAATGAAAAGTCAGCCCATCCGTTATAGGTACTACACCATTGTCATCCTCAGTAGACAAGAGTAAAAAAGAGTATAGATACATCTGTTCACAAATAGTGTTGACTCAAAAGCATACTTTACAGGCTGTGGGAGTTGTAGTATTAATAGTAATAGTTGACAGCTACTACTTTGGATAACAACGCTACCATACAGGAGTGTGATGGGGGCTAAAAGGACATATGAGAGCACTAGACAGGGAAACGGAAGTAGTCATTGACTAAGTATTATTGTGAATATTATTCTTACCACTACGCCACCTCTTCCAAGACTCTCAGACTCATTTTCCTCATGGCCAGTGTTATGCAAGGTCACAGTGTTCTTGTGCCACTTTCAGCCCCTGATATCATGAGTTCTTCATCCCCCTCCCCCCACAGGATCATCATTGGCGTTGTAAGGAGCGATGGCTCCGTCGTCAACTATCATGACTCAAATGCTTCTTAGGAATTACAGAGTCTTGTGCAGTTCTGATATCCCATCTCATATTTCCTTCTTCTGTTGTCCAATCATTTTTTAATGATACCAAAGTGTGACACACTTACAGGGTATTGTGTCCTCTTCAAATCTTTTCCAAACTGATTTAATACCATTTTATGGGCCTGTGAAACTCATCTGAACCCTTAAATCATTTTCCTCTTCTGAGCTTAAAGCCTTTCAATTCTATACCTACGCTGATAAGGCTTAACATTATAACAGCTTGAATCGTACTTGCTCTTAGCCATGTATGAGCAGAAATCGCTGTCATACAAGTTGGCAGTGTTTATCGAAAGATTTTTTTTAAAGGACATCACAGAGCACTAAAACAACCAGAATTTACTAAATTCTATCTTCTTGTAATGTTTAGAATGCGGTTTTGAACAGGAAATTACAATTGTAGCTGTGACTCACTTCCAGAATATTTTCAGGGGCATCATCTTCAGAGTCACCCAAACAGGATTATATCCTGTTCTCCCCACCCAAATATTAATAAAAAAACCTCCAAGTCTTTCATATTGTTTATTGCTTCTGACACAAAGTCAAATGTTTTACATTCCCCCCAAAGTTGTCACTTTCTTAGTTGTATTCCTTTTCCACAAAGCCAATAACTGTCTTCCTAGCTGTGTCTTTTAAACATGTCAGTCATAATTCATTTTCCATCTTTTCTCAACACTCTTTGGCATTGCCTCTATCCCCTCTTTTCTGAAAGTGATTTTATGTCATGTTTCTTATCAGAGCATTTGCTATCCCTAGTGCCATACTTTTCGTATAGCAGACACTTGTGGGGATTTAATAAAGTTTCAGAAGTTTTGGAGATATCAGAGGGAATCTACCCACAGTCTATGTGGGGGGTTAGTAAAAGCTCCAGAAGTCCCAGATCTCTAACCACAGTCAGTCTAGTAAAATCAGAGTGGTGATTCAAACCTTTAATCCCAGCATAGGGAGTATCCTGGGAGTGGTGACCTACACCCTTAATCCCAACTGAGTCAAAGTCACTTCAGATTATAGAAGGAATTCCAGGCTCCCAAGCAGGCAGTGGTGGAGCCATGCCTTAATTTATGAGAGGGTACTTAAGACAGAATTGAAACACAAAAGGAACAATTCAAGGGAATCGAGGCTGAGTAAGCCAGAAGACAGCTAGGTAAGATTTGACTGTGGTGTTTATTCCCTCCAGTATCTCCAACTTCTTCAGAGATCTATCCCTGAGTCTCATTCTTTTGTGCGACAGACACTTGTTCAACATTTCCCCTGAAATGACTGTGTATAAATCAAACAAAATAAAACCAAAAGAAGCTTCAAGTATTCCTTAAACGTGTGACTTTCCTCCTTAAAAAAAGGGTGAGGGGTCATTGGGTAAGTTTGTGAGGCAGTTTGAAATACCCCTGCAGGCTCCTGTGTTTAAACACTTGCTCACCAGTGGGTAGTATTTGCAGTTTATGGAACCTTTAAGAGGGTGGAGCCTCATTGGAGGAAGTGAGTCACTGACAGTAGGCCTTGAAGTTTTACAGCACTGCTCTGTTTCCTGTCTGCTTCCTGCTTCCTACGAGCAGAAGTCATGTGACCTGCCCTCAAGTTGTTGCTATCACACCTTTATTGACCATGATGTACTTGAATCTCCTTGGAATGAGAAGTTGAATAAGTCTTGTCGGTACTGGGTTACTGCAACATAAAACATTACTAATACAGTATGACAGGCAGACTTCTAATATAGATCATCTGATATTCACACTTATCTGTGACTTTATAGTCAGTATGATTCAGAAAGGTGGCCATAGGCCAGGCATCATATGACTACCTCACATGACCTTACAGTATTCCTTTCCCTGTTTTGATAAGGTTGAAGATCAGAATACCATGTTGGAAACAACATGGTAAACAAACAAACAAACAAACAAACAAAAACTCTAAATGATTTCTAGAAACTTCAGGTAGTTTCCTACAAATTTCCCAGAAGAAATAGAAACCCACAGTTCAATGAACATAATAACTGAATTCTCCCAGCACTTGGATGCATAGATTTGAAAATGAACTTCCTAAGTGGGTCTCAGATGATGGTAAAGCTCCAACAGGCATCTTGGTGGCATCCATGTGAGATACCTAGAGAAAGACACAGGTCAACTATGTTTAGAATTTTGCCTCAAACTTTAAGAAAATAACGTGTTGTTCTCAATTGCAGAATTTGTAAAACAGTTGTTAAATCGTGTTGTAAAACTAATACAGTAGTTAATTCATATTGTTCTGCATATATTTATCAAACATTAGCAGGCATACTGGTCCTACTTTACTGATGCATTTTTAAAAATAAAGTATTGAAATGGGAAGCCAAGTCATAATACGTCTTTAAAATGCAGAAGCGCTGGGTAAGCATTGTGTTTTAGAGGAAACTATACATACAACCAACCCATTTTTATACCTCTGACGACATGGGGAAGGACATGATATTACTGTCTGAATTGTGTAACTATAGAAACCACTATACCTGTTTTACAGACAAAGAATCTGAACATCAGAGAAGTCAAGTGAGCAAGTGGCACATGGCAATCTAGGTTATATGGTGCTACGCTGTCAACCCACAAACAATGAATTAAAAACTCTGGTCATCTTTTGTTGATCGCTGGTCATATTAAAAACACACACAGTCATTACCTACGTATGTATGCTTCTTTTTAGGAGTCAACTGGACACATTCATCTTTTAAAAATAGTAGTAGATTGATTTTATTTTTTTTTAAAGTATGGTCTCTGGGATCAAACCCAAAGCCTGTCCCATGCTAGGAAAGGAATCTCCTGTGGAGCTATTCCAGCATACTTACATTACCTATGTTTAATGAAATAAGTTTGTTTTATCTAAATACTGCCGTAAGTGCTGTTGTTCTGATAAGTTGTTTTAATAACAAGCATTCAATGCTTACTATTTTCTAAGCATCTAACACATAAAATTTCAATTAATAGGAAATGATGGGTCTGGAGAAATGGCTCAATGGTTAAGAGCACTGGCTGCTCTTCCAGTGGACCAGGGTTCTCTTTCCAGCACCCACACGGTGGTTCACAACTGCCTGAAATTCCAGTCCAAGGAGATCTGATGCCCCCTTCTGGCCTCTGTGGGCACCAGGCATGCATATGGTACACAGATACATACAAAATCTTATACACATAAAATGGTTTTTAAAATTTAAAAATATGCTTTTTTAAAGACATTACTTCATATACTTCAGGCTGGCCTCCATATCACTAACTATCCCAGGATGGCTTTAAGCTTTTAATCTTTTTTCTCCATCTCTAGAGTGCTTGATTATCATGCATGTACCACCAATGCCCTGTTTATATTGGGCTGGAGATCAAACCCAGGGCTTCATGAGTATTAGGTAATGCTCTACCAACGTAGCTACATCCCCACCGCAAATGCTTTTTTTTTTTCCTTTAAAGATTTATCTGATTACCTGTACATGAAAGTGAGTTCAGTCACCTGTTGAAGCCAGAAGGCATCAGATCTCCTGGAGCCAGACTTAAAGGAGGCTCTGAGCTGCCTGAAGTGAGTTCAGGAAATAAAACTCAGGTACTCAGAAAATGCAGTACATGCTCTCAACTGTTCAGCCATCTCTCTATCCATTTCAGCTTCTTGAACTTTAATAGACAGGTGTTTTCAATAAAACTGGGACTTTTTGAAGCAGCCCAGGAAACTTGACTTTTGTTAACTATGGTAAGAGCTAATGACATCATTTCTGGCTTTGAAAACCATAGAAGGACTTGGGCAGAAGCTGTCACTAGTCTTCAAATCCTTTCTGGTCTACAGTAAATAGAATCCTTATGGAGCTTAGTCCTTCACGATCTTCTGGGGTGGTCCCAGGATCCACTGTGTTGTTCTATCAGCAAGTAGACATACAAGAAGAAAAGAAACAGGCCTAGTTCTGTGGCTCTCTGTATGTTCCTGGCTTTTTGATTGATCTGAAGGGACATAGGCTTATTCCCTTTCTTTTGAGCAGAAAGAAAATTACAGTGTCAGGCATGGGGCAAGGCCCAGATGAAGAGAAGTACACATGATGTGTGTTCTTCACACTGGAGTATAATTCCAATTCCAATGGGGAAGGAATAGGTATCTCTATTTGGGTATCAGGGTTAAATTGTATTCCATCAACCACTGTCAAAACAATTAACAATTGATATTTTGATACCTGTGTGTCAGTGTATAGAGTTTTTAATCAGTTGGGTTATAAAGGTCAAGAATGATTACTGATTGGTTCTCAGAATTGCTAGTAGTGTCTTAAAAGTCCTTAGGACCTTGAGTTTTCATCTTTGGGGGAATTTATTCAGTTCCTTTTGAAATCATGTAAAGGTGATTTTCAGACATGTATCACTCTATGTTTGAAACTTCATTCTAGAGCAGCTGTCTCCAGCTTCTAGTTGTTAATAAAATATTCCTAGTTGGATGCTCAATCATACCTTGATAATAGCCACTTTGATTCCTAAACTGGGAACATATTAGTAAGTCTGTTAAGCCACATATCTCCTACGCTGTTCCTCAGGGGCTCTTAATGAGTGACAGGATTTTCACTTTCAACCAGTGAGTGTAGAATATTATTTTAAGATGTGTTACTTTTGTTTATGCACTGGAACATTTGTTTAATGATGCAAATATGTGTTTGATTAAATAAAATTTACCTGTGGTCAGGAGGCTGAGTCAGCAATTAGCTAACAGGAAGTGGTAAGGAGGAGTCAGGTGGAGAAGGATTTTTAAGGAGGGGCAAGAAGCAGCTCAAGGGGCTTTTCGGAGGACTCCAGCAAGGAGAGAAGGTGAACTACTTAGTGTTCAGTTTCTCTGAGAGCAGGATTCTACCCCAACCTTTGAATCTTAGGTTCTTTAGAGGGACAGAGATTCAGTTAAGTTCCGTTTGTAGCTTTGAAAGAGTCAGTGCCTGAGGGAACAGAATTCCCTCAGGTGCAGCTTTTGAGGCTTAATGGCTTTGCTGGTGGTGGAGAAGTAGTTGCTGATATGGACATCCCTGATCCCTGGCTTAAAAGGAAGCAAAAAAGGTTAAAAAAAAAAAAAAAAAAAAAAGAAGGACAAGTGCCTAAATTCTTATGGTATAATTATGCAATTCTTACGACACATTAAACTATGGTTTAAGGAATTGGAAGAACCAACTCGGATTACTGCTTGACGGCCACTTTTCCTCCTTCAAGATTTCTGGTACACCCAGAGAAACACACTGGACTCCTACTTGGGGCTGTCTCTGGTGTCAGAGAGACTTACAACCTACAACGTGTGTGTGTGTGTGTGTGTGTGTGTGTGTGTGTATGTGTGTGTGTGTGTGTGTATGTGTGTATCTTACTGTAAATGAACATGTCCTAGATTTTTTTTTAATGTATTATGTTATGTGGTAATCAACAGCTGTCTAATTAAACTAAGGGCCCATGTCAAAGAAGGTAAATCATGCCTAATACTATACAACTAGCCAACCACCTCCAGCTAGTGAGGTCATAAATTTGAGACAAGAACTTTTCTAAATCAGTAATATTCCAGATTGTATTCTAAATGTTTATTATTGTACCACAGATAAGTGTAGCTCTCATCTCTAATCAATTGACTATATTACAGAAAGCCACAATGGATGAAAATTCAGAGGACAGCTGACCATGGGGTGACCACCCCTGCTTGCTGCATCTCTCATATAATTCCTATATGGACAGCTCAGGGAACATCATAAAGGTGGAAGAATGATTGTATGTCTGCTGCAAGATATAGCAGAGAAGCTATACCCAGGAAATCTCAACACATCTGTAGAAACAAGACCTGAACAATGACACCACCATTTGACATGCCACCATGGATGAGAGAAGTGTCACAGGGCACCACCTAATGATGAAGAGCCACAAGCTGAGAAAGAGAGAATTTGTCTTCCCAGAGTTAGGCCCCCTAATCAATTATTCAATAGCAAGTGGTTAAACCCTGAAAATGTATGCGTACAAGTAACACTAAATGGATTCAATATGTAACAACAACAATAATAACAACAATAATAATAAATAGAGGCTATAAATATGGGGAGCAGGGGAGAGATTGGGCATCATAAAAAGGTGCTTAGGAAAGGGATCAATGAGAATTTTAAAAAACTAGCACCAAGGATATTATTTCATTATGGTACATGATGTGTGATATTATAAGGTGTGTGTGTACAGCACGCCTAGGCAGGTGGAGGTATTATGCATATGTGTGTATGTGTGTGTACAGCATGTCCAGGCAGGTGGAGGTATTATGCATGTGTGTGTGTGTGTGTGTGTGTGTACAGCATGTCCAGGCAGGTGGAGGTATTATGCATATGTGTGTGTGTGTACAGCATGTCCAGGCAGGTGGAGGTATTATGCATGTGTGTGTGTGTGTGTGTGTGTGTGTGTGTGTGTGTGTGTGTGTGTGTGTGTTGAGGATAGAGGTTGACATGGGTTATACACTCCTCAGTCTCTTTCCATTTATAATTGGGAAACAAGATCTTTAGCTGAGCTTAGAGTGCCAGTAAGCAAGGCTGGCTAGCCAGTGAGCTTTAGATATCTGCCTCTCTCTATTCCTTCAGTACTAAAGTTACAAATGCACACCCTTGTACCCAACTTTTGTATCAAATTTGGGGATCCAGACTCAGGCCTTCATGCTAGTGTGGATGGACTGAGCCATTTCCCAGCCCATGCATCCAGCGTTTGCTGTTCCTTCTCCTTTAGTAGTAAAAATTTTCTTCCGTCAATTTCTCACTTGCCTTGAGGTACATTCCTTCTGGGAAAGTACTTTTTCTCTTTGTTTTCCTGTTTTCAATTCATTTCCTGAATACCTTTCAAAGATGACCTATAAGTCATTAAAAATAAATACCGTGATGGATTTTCCCCCACAGATTTAAACTTATATGAAATACTTCCATTAATTTGTGTTATTGTCCTCAGGGTTGCTCACATTTTCTCATGTTCTTTTTGGGGTATTTTGAGTCTCATGGCTCATGCCTTAACTTTTGGTCAGTGCTTTATCAAATATGCTTGCTATGTGCATTCAGCACCACTCAGATAGCCTTTGCTTCTGATGACTGATCTGGCCTATGGAAAACTCGAAAAAGAATTATATGGAAATTTTGCTCTGTGTCTTAAAGTTGTGCTTACATTCTGTAGGCAGTCATCTATACGTCTGCAGATTTAGAGAAGGGAGTTCTTAGAAACAAAGGTCTAACAATCACTTTCTCTTGAGTGGTAGTTGAAAACAGCAGAGTATCACAGCCAATGCGGTTGCCTGGAGATCCTGAAAAGAAACTAAATGAACATTACAACCCCATTTTATATAGACCTGTCCAGAAAAGAGAGAGAAAATGAAACACAGGAATCACAGGAAAGGACATTAGGCAACATTACCGAATGATTTAAGAAAACAGTAACGGAAGAAAGGAAGGATTTAGAGACCAGACTCCGAACATCAGATTACAGAGGCTTGTGAATTTACTTTTAAGAGTTGACTGGTGCCCTTCATTAAATGACTAGAGCTGCTTAAATTGTTTGGGCAACCTGCTCCCAAATCCCAGTGGATGAGAGGATCCCCACCCGGTAGTCAGATTCCAAATATTATTATGCTCTGGCCACTGTGCAGTGACCATCAATCAACTGCTCTGTAGTGTCCATGGCAAATTTCTGTCCACATTATCCCTGGAGGTCTATTCACTATAATGACACCCTAGCTAGATGGAATTTAGAATCTACTTGGAAGCCCCCAATGTCTGCAACAGCACAGGGCTGAAGTTGACATTTCTACATGCCTGGCCTCACAGGGAGTGTTAGGAAAGAAGTCAGTGTGTCTGGGTTTCAGACATCCATAGCATTTGCTTTTAAGGGAACGCCTTAATTACAGTTTCCTTAGGATAAACTAGTAACAAGTGAAGGGGAATTTCATTTAGCTGTTTACTGTCTTACACAGCTGCTATTTCCCCTACCAAGAGCAACCCAACCTCTTCTCCATACCCAGCTATATTAGTTACTTTTCTTATTGTTGACACATGATACCAGACAAAAGCAAATTAACTAAGGAAATATTTATCCTGAATTGCACTTGCTGGGGTATGGTCTACCATGTTAGTGAAGCCATGGCAACAGCAGCCTGAGGCAGCTGGTCCCACTGCATCTGTCATTATAGCAGAGAGAAATATGTGGCGGCACTCAGCTCCTCACTCCTCTTCATATATTCTGGAACCCCAGCTCATCCAAGAGTGCCCGCACGTTGAGAATGGGTCTTCCCACTCCAAGTTAATCTAGACTCTCCCTTATTATATCCATATCCAGCGATTTGTCTCCTGTGTGATTTTAGATACTGTTGTGTAGAGAATGGATATTCACCATCACACAAAACACAGTTTTAAAACATCTTTTAGGCAAATGGACATGGTGTCAATGGAAATTGTTGGCTCTGTGGCAACACTATCAGTGAAATAGTTTGGCCAGTTCTAGGCTCCTCTGCTCTGATCTTATGGCTATAGAGCTCAAGGAAGGGAAAGAGGAAACAAAGCCATTTCTACAGCAGGCTTTTAACAAGGGGGCCAGATTACTGCCAGACAATTTACATCAGATGAACTGTCTGGTTTTCTCAAAAAATAAAATGAAATTATTCTTCCTAAGCTTTAAAATCTTAAGGAACTTGTCTGCTCTATCTATTCTTAACTGATGCTTTCCTTAGGATTGATTTTTTCTTTCTAAATCCTGGTTCTTTGTTATTCTGTAAGCACGGTCTTTGCTCATAGTGTTTCTCCCTGAGACCATCAATCTTCCTACTATGGAGAACTCAACCTGGATGGTATCATTGTTCTTGCTCCCCAATTTCCTTTGCTTTTTTTTTTTTTTTTTTGGCCTGATACTCTGCCATGGCACACCATACTGACACTACCTGTTTTTCCTTTAAGTGAAGAATCTGGATGAAGATAAATATTTTGTATGTGGTTCTATCCTATAAACATAGGAGTTCAAATGATAACTACTTGTTAGAGTGGACGGTATTTGCTTACATCTTATTATGCGAGAATCGCCTATTCATATTTGAGCTCCTGTATTGGTATTGTTTGAAATATCACCGAAGTGAGAAAGAAGACTAGAGCATTTCAAGTGTATTTGACTCAACCTTTATACACATGACAGTCGGTAAAAACGTTCCTTGTGAACCTGTGTTGGTGAAGGAGATACACAGGCATCCTTTATGTTTCATAAAGTATCTAGGGAAAGAAATAACTCCCAACTTTTTAAGGACCTGCTTTGTGATCAATAAATCTCTCTCTTGCTCTGTACTTTTTAAATTTTAGGCTATACTTTGCAACAAGAAGATGCCTTGTAATTATATGTTGCCTCAAAAAGATGGTTAGATTAGGCCTGTCAAATAGAAACTTGATGATATCTCAAAGCAGTTAGTAGTTGCTTATAGAGAACCTGTGTGTATCTTGTTTGCCTAAAAGGCATATGCACTCAGAGACAAAGGACAAGGATTTCTAATGGGGCCACTGGAATGTGATGAATCTGTTCCCCAAAGAAAAATTAAGAGCAAATCCCTTTGTAGGTTTAGATGATACCTGATACTTTTCAGATCATTTACAGACAGAAGGATCCGCTTATGGAGAGTTCACTGAGGTCTCTCTTATGAAACCTCAGAGAATCAAGACCATTCACTAATGATGACTGGGTTTTCTGGGAAGCTTGTCTTGCTCAGTGAGAAAGTTCAGATGTGCAGTTAGTGTTTGAAAAGCTTCCCAGATAGGAAGAAAGACATTCAGAGAAAAGTCATTGGGCCTTGAATAATTTTACCACCACCAACAGAGACAAAAAAAAATGGCCATCTATTTATATTTCTAAGAATTATTCTTTCTCATTGTGTTCATGAAATGTGGTTTCTTGAATGGCTCAATGAAATGTCATCCCTAAATATTTAATAGTGTTGGTTTTCCAACTTGAAAAGAAGAAAAAGATTGAAGAAAAAGAGAATGCTTTCTGGGGAAATTCTTTGAATTTTTGATGTCTGCTTCCTTCACTGAAGACAGTAAATGGTTCTTAGCAAATGAATCAGGCTGTTACACACTATACTTTCTGGCTGGCCTTTGTCACTCTCGTCACCTGAGATCCTTTTCATAAATGTGTGGAGTCTCTTTTACAAATTTTCTGGGGGAGGTGATATGTAGTAGGTGTGTGGCATTGGGATATCTTTGTTTCTTTCTCTAGCCCTACCCTGTGGATACTTCCCATTCTTGAAAAGGGCAGGGGTTAGTTTTAGAAACACTTGGTCATGCTTCCATGTAGATTGCTGTGTATGCCTTCATTAGGATGTGAGCTCAGGTTCCCACTGTGTTACTAAAAGCTGGAGAATAGTAATATTGGGAGAGAGGTGGTAGAAGGACTAGCTAGCCTGAACTCTTCCCTCCCCTCCCCTCCCGTGCCTACCCCTGTCCTCCCCTGCCTACCCCTTCCCAACCCTATCATATACTCACTCTGCTCACTCCTACCCACCCCTGCCCACCTCATCTGCCCACCTTTTCCTTTTATTGCCATCTCTACCCACCTATGCCCACCCTGCTTATTCCTGCCCATCCATGCCCACCTATGCCCACACCTGCCCACCCTTGCCCACCACTGCAGACTCCTGTACACTCCCACCTATTCTTCTACTGCTAGCCCACTGGCTTTGGAATTTCTCATCATACCAGCCTCGCCCAGAGCACTAAGAACCTGAACCATTTACCACTTAACTCAAGTACCACAGTAATCCCTTCATAAATCCTAGCCCATGAGGTGTGAACCTTCTCCTTCCAGAGGATGGGATTAAGCTCTGTTCACTGACAAGAGGCATATAAATCAAAATATAAGTTCTGAATATTATTTAGTGAATATCAGCCAAGTATCCTCTAAGCAAGCTTTCTGGCTACAGGGAATTTTCATACATTTTTGGTAGATTAACACCCTTATCTCCTCTGATAATCGTATTTTAATTTTCCACCAGGACACTGGTTTTCAAACTTTTTGGTATAATTTAACATATAAATGTCTTTAGCACTGTGACCTAGTAAACACTGTGGGGCAGGTGATAAAAAAACTTTGTAAAGTAATACTTACATTGCTTACCTGTGCCATTCTCGAATCTTTTTTCTTCCCTCGTTTTTTCTTTCCCTACTGCCCCTTTGTAGCCAAGCCACAGGAGGAAAGAACAAGACTGAGGTGTGTACCTGGTTACAACTCACTCTGATATTTTTCACTTCACTGTGTTTTCCATTGCAAGACAAATTACCCACATAGCCCCCTTCCCTCTGTGACCCTAGTTGAACTGTCAGAATGCTTAGTTGGAACTATAGAGTCTATAAACTGATAGATAGCATGCAACACTGCTTTGGTGTATGGAAAATGTTCAGGTGTAAACTCAGCTTAAGCCCACTCTCTCACAGTTACTGCTTTGGGAAGTCATTTTCTGAGGGGAGGAGGTCACAGTCTTGGGCTTCCATTATGAACTCACACAGAGACAATGGATGAAATGGTGTGTTTGGTCTGGCATCCAGCTGTGCCTAAAGCCTGCCAACCTAGTTCTTTCCATGCCAGTTATAAGAACTAACTTATTAGGATCCTAACACTGAATCATCAGGAATCATTGGAGGGGTAGATGGCCTACCAGGCAGTTTTTGTCTACTTAACACAAACCAGAGCCACTTGGGAAGATGGACCCTCAGTCGAGGATTTGTCTCTACCAGATTAGCCTAGAGGCATGTCTGATTAAGAGCACTGGTTGTTCTTCCGGAAGTCCCGAGTTCATTTTTCAGCAACCACATGGTGGCTCACAACACTCTACTGGGATCTGATGTCCTCTTCTAGCATTAAGTTGATACAGCACTCATATACATAAATAAATCTTTAAAAATATATCATTATTGAACTATAATACAATCATTAACAAATGAAATATGTTATGAGTTTCTTCTTTAGCTAGTTTAACTGTCTTCATTAGTATTGTAGAGGATACTATTTTCTGGGCTCATTGCTAAAGAAAAATTTACTCAAGGAAGATTTGATCAAGGCAGAATGGCTAGCAAGTGATGAAAGTCCACTTGCTTCAGTTTATTTTATAACCCCTGCTTGCTCTCATAATTGAGAATCGGGGATGGGGTGGGAATGGTGGTGTCTCGATTAATGATTGATGTCAGAGAGTCACCCACACTGGAGAAGAAGCCAGCCATGGACAGTTGGTCCTGGCTTTTATACAAATTCAGGCTAAGCAAGAAATGAACATCAAACCAGTAAGTAGCATTTCTTCAATGTCTCTACTTCAGTTCTTGCCTCCTGGTTTCTACATGAGTGCCTGTCTTGACTTCCTTCAGTGAAAGATCATTCCTTCAGTGGAAGCATAAGACAAATAAATTCTGTCCTCCTTAAGTTGCTTTTGGTCATGATGCAAGAAGGCCCAGATCACTGGATCAATACCATCCCTGGGCAGGTAGTTTGGGGCATACGAAAGCAAGTTGAAGAAGCCATTGGGGAAATGCTACTAAGTAGTACTTTTCCATGGTCTCTGCTTCAGTTCCTGCCTCGAGGTCTCTCCTAGAGTCTTGACCCGATTTCCCTTCCTCATGAACTGAATGATAGAAGATAAATAAAGCCTTTTTTGTAACTAGTTTATCTTACTTTATGTTTGTTATAGCAACAGAGAAACCTAAGTAGGATACCCAGAGAGGAATTTCATTAAGAGTAAAAGATAGGAGAGATCAAGAGGTGAAAGAGGAGAGAACCAGCCCCTTTGAGAGGAATGACGACGGAGTTGAGAATAAAGAGCTTTCAGGAAAGAGCCCCGACGAGTCTTCAGAGAAATCCATGGGAAAAAAAATAAATATTTACTTGTTATAAGTTTTACACCATCTTATTTAGTTTGAGATAGCAAATGTGACAAAGACATGGAGGAGTCATGTCACACAAACTAAAAGCTGTCAGTGTCCGGGCAGTGGTGGCGCACACCTTTTATCCCAGCATTCTGGAGGCAGAAGCAGGCGGATCTCTGTGAGTTCGAGGCTCCAAAGCTACACAGAGAAACCATGTCTCTAAGAATAAAAAGACTGATTAGTGATAACCCAAGGGTATCTTCTTAACTCCCTGTACTACACTAAGGAGAGCTGTGTGAAGAGTGATCTGATTATTTCAGGCTATGGGATCTGGTTTGTTTCTGAAGACAGTGGTCAGCTGTGGTTTAACAAAGAAGATTTGCTGTTTCCTTTTGGTGACACTGTATGCCACACAGGATATATCATATGATGGGGCCTTCACAAAAAAAAAAAAAAAAAAAAAAAAATTCAATGAAGATGATCCTAGCTGACAGAACAGAGCATGGGGTGAAGCAAGGTTAACTATCACAGGCTATGATCACATGACAGTAAGATATAGTACTAGAATTAAGCCCATTTGTTTGATTTCGAAGCTCATGGTTTATATATCTTCTTATTTTCCAGCAATAGCCTTTACTAGAGAGCTGTAGAAATGAAACAGGGGTTCTACGCAGGCAATATTAATAGTTCATGGAAGGTGGTCCCAGATACGAGAACATTGTCACACTGCAAAAAAAAATATGGTAAGCATGGCTGGGGTTCCTTGGGTTTGAACAAGAAGTTTGCTTATGTGATGAAACAGAAGGTGGGAGCTAAGCTAGGCCCGGGCAATCATAGCATTCATTTTCTTAAGATAATTTTATTTTATTTTTAATTAAAGAGAGGATATTTTATGAGTCTAGAAAATACTATCCTTTCCCAAGGCTGAAGGGATAATCACTTTCACCTTCAATTATGTATCTCCCTAAAGAACGAGCAATATTTAATGAACTCCAGGTGCATACCTTTAAAAAAAAAAAACTCATTTTACCAACATGTGCCCTCTAAAATTAATTTTCTTTAGTGTTAGGTGGGTTGCCAGTTTTGTAGTGTTGCATTTTTTTGTGTGTGGGGAGGTTGGGGGGGAGGTGAGAGAAAAGTACTGCTTCTCATTTAATTTTCAGCATTATAAAAGCTTATGTCTCCATTTCCTCCAAAAAACATCTGTTAAACTACAAAGCTGATTCAAGCAAACAAAGGAACTTGAAAGAGAGACCAAATGCTCTGTCTCAAAGAAGACATATTTAGCCTGGCTCTAATTGACATTCATATGCATTCAAAAGCAATTAAAGCCTCACAAAAGCAACCCAACACAGAAGTCTGGAGCTCTCTTGTTTTGAAGCATTTCAGAGCTCTGAATCAGGCAGGGAAGGCCTGCAGAGTCTGTTTCTATTAGTTGTATTTGCAACTCAGTAAGGCAGCAAAGAATCATCTCTGGTACTATTTTTCCCTCCTTTTGGTACTTCCCAGAGAAGGATTAAAGAATTTTCTACTACCAGATGCCAATCGAAAACAGCCCCCTCCCCTAGAGGTATAATTGAATGCTCTAAAGCCTTTTATGACACTTAACTGTCAAGAATTATTTGTTGACTTGTGTATTGTTTAGCTTCACAGTATAGCACTGATTCAGAAAGGGTAGGGGTAGTGGCTACCCCTTACTTGAAGATCTCAGTACCTTGTCCTTTTTTGATGTTTAAAGAATATTTTTTTTTAAATGAATACACATGTAAGTGGAATCTCTCTTTCAGAATGATAGAAATTACAGTCCAGGTTTGCTATAGCCTTAAGTTAACAGTACACTTCAGTTTTCTTACTTTTCACATTGACATCAAAAGTCCTACCCAAGGTACCCTGATTTGTGAATTTTATTTTTAGTTATTTTATATGCCCCACCCACTACTTCAAGTTTAGCTGCTGATAACAACCTTTCCAGCTTTTAAACTGCTCAGACATACAAAAGTAAATGTTGTACCCATGTCAAGAGACCCCCAAAGACCACCAGCAAGTTGGGTTACAAAGGAAATACAGGAGGATCAGCTTATTTTGGGGACAGGTTCAAACCCAGGCCAAAACCCTATGCTCTGATGTAGCAGAGGGAATTTGGCCTTGAGTTCAAGTATAGGAGGGTTTTCAAAGAAAGAAATACACATCTTGGCATTTAGGGATAAGGTAAAGGGATATGAGGTAGAGTAACTCTTTGAAACTGTAAGGGTTGAGAAATCTGCCGTGAAAAGGAGGACTTCAAGAGACATTCTCTCATGCAACAAGCAAGGGGATTTTTATTTACCAAGCATGCATGGGGCTCACTGAATGCGCAGGAACAGAGAGCCCTGAGCTGAAGTTGAACAAAGCTTTTATAGGGTGTTTGTACAAGGGAGTTCAGGTATAGGTCATGGGGTTTCTCTGTGCAGGAATGCAGGAGGCAAATAGCTTATATCTTGCAGTCTTTCTGAGAACTGGGTGGACCGCACATTTAAAGCCCCTAGGAGGATAATGCATGAGTTATGCTGAGTTTAACAAAATTTTTCCTAACAAAACTATTGGTTATGCTTTTTGGCAAGAAACCAAGTTTTGAATCTATTGGTCATCAGATGCAGTTCTGAGATTTTTCCTAGATTCTTCTTAGATCTCAGCCCTGCCCCACAGGCACTAGATGGTCTTTCCCTGAGATATGGTTTTGTAAAGGTAGGTCTATACTTTCATAGTAAATATTCTATAACCAAGGTGTTTATGTTTAAAATTATAGATTATTAGGCTATAACTGATGACTTTAGATTCCTGTTATTAGATATCCTCTGCCGCCAATGTAATAAATCAGATCAGGCCAAATTAATAAATCTAGGTTTAATGAACAGAACAAAGCAATTCCCTGGATGACTCTGCAGAGGACAGGAAAAGAAGCACAGGGCAAATGACCAGGTTTTAAGTAGCCTATATGTGTGGTCTTGAGCATCCTGGGGACAGGCCTGACTCTTGATGGGATTTCTGAGGGGAGGGGTTTGGAAAGAGCAGTACCAGGAGATATCCACAGCAATACCTTTTAAAAACAATAGAGAAGCTAAAAAGGTGACTCGGCATTGAGAGTACTGGAGGCTTTGTCAAGGGACCTAGGTTCAATTTCCAGGACCTACAAAGAAGCTCACAGCTATGTGAAACTCCAGTTCTAACATCCTCTCCTGACCCCCTGAAAGTACCAAAGGCATACATGCAAGCAAACCACTCATGCTTTAAACATTTAAAAGTGGTTAAAAGAAAGCTGAGATGGATTACCCTTCAGAAAAGCATCATTAGGAGAGCTATAGCACCTAGGCCACAGGCAGTCACTGGAGTCCCGAAAAGATGGAAAAATCTCAATTCAGAGATGCGAAGGGAATTTCTTCCTTTTTAAAGTTTGGGGATATGGGGAGATTCTACACCATGTGACCTAGCCCATCTCCTAAGAGCCAGTATGCAGAGTTGTAATTAATGTAGCATTATAATTCAATGTTATCTTGGGGTTGGGTATCAGTAGGCTGGATTTGCAATTGTAAGCAGAGGAAAGGGGAGTCCAAGACCCCAGCAGGATTGTCTATCAGTTCTGTGTCCAGAAAGCAAAAGGCATGAGGGAGGCCCAAGGCCTGATTTCTTAGAGAGCTAATTGGAAGCTGGAGAATATAAAGCCGAACTTGTCTAAGGTACAAAAGTTGAAAACCAGATGAGATGCGGGGGATCCAATTGCCTTTTCTTGTCCTCTTTTTCCCTGATTGGGAAGATGACTTTCTTGGTGAAGGGTTTATACACAAGAATGAAAGCCCAAAGTCAACCCCATAACTCATGTTTTAGGAGAAAACAGAAAAATCCAAACAGACAAACAAAAACCAAGTCCCTTAATCAAGGAAGACGAGCTGAAGGGCATCTCTTAGTCTTCTAACTCAGTTTACAAGATGACCATTTAGGAGGTATTTATGCAAGGATGGAACAGACAGTGTTGCTAGCTTTGACACCCAGCCTAGAATCCTCAATGGAAGTGATATATCTTTTGGATGCAGTGTATCGGGAGTTCTAGAGAACAGTCCCTCAAAGGCTTGTCAAAGGTCACATGAATATCTATTGTCCACCCAAAGTGGTCCTCAGGATGGGCTCACCTGGACCCGAGTATTTGAGTATGTTAACATTCCAAATACTCGTGAGTCAAAGACTTGAATAAGGAAGAGCCCAGGTAACCTGGTTGTGTTACCAGACTTCTGACACTTTGACAAGAGAATCAAAACCCTTGACCAGATGATAGCTCCATGGAAGTAAGGAGACAGGACCTGAAGACACGCAAGGCCAGTTACATCACATGCAAAGCCAAGACAGGGGGTAGACAGAAAATGTCTGTGACTTAGACATTATTTCTCCACCATTGCTTCTGCCGCAGCAGTTATGTGAATTTTGTAGAGATTTGAACCAATATATGGGAAAAAGAGAATACAGTTTGAGAGTGATTTTAAAAATCTGAATGCAGCTACACTGTAAACCTGAATTGACTGCGAGGTGCTTAAATGGGAAGAAATTTACCTGAATGCAGCTTGATATCAGTTTTTGACTGCTAGACAGAAGAGAGAGCTTAATGATAGAAATTACATTTGACTATAGAAAAATAAGTTACATTTTTTGCATATATCAGTTTGTGAGTGTAAATTTGAATCTATTTTATAGTCTTAGCAATTTAATTTTCCTTTTATGGTTTCAATTCCTGATTATTTCTCCTGGAAGAAAAAAAAAATCTGCTGTCACTGATTTGTATGTCTCATTTCTTTTCCTGAAGTGTTCATCATTCAACTGGTACAGAGATAGTTGTTCAAACAACACAGAAAAATCAAGAGGAGAAGAACTTCTTATTCACAGCAGTTAAAGGTATTTCTCAACTCTGTCCCCTTTCCCTGCCATTGCTTGCTGTTTCTCTCACCTAAAACAGCTTCTTCTACTGAATCAAATGGTATTGATCAAGGTTTCATTTAGATTACACCAACTCAGTTCAGTTTTCCTTCAAACCTATACTATATCCCCCTCCCTTCAGCTCTTGAAGGATGAGCAGTCTACATTTAAAAGACTGAATGATAATGGCCAGTCCTCATTATTCTCCTAATGATTTTTCACTTCTATTATTAATTAGACTCTGAACTTCACAAAAATCTTTATATAACCTTAAATAGAAAGTTTCAGTTAAGTGGATAAGAATCACTGGCTAATGTGTTTTACTTATATTTTATATCCCACTGTGATTCAGAATTAGAATGAAGAAGATTTATAACCTAAAGTTGTTCTATAGAAATTCAGCCTCTAGCCAACTACTTTCAAAGAATGTTACCCAACCAGGCTTATCCTGATTCATAGTAAATCCAAAGATATTTTGGTCAATTTGAAATATGTGATGGTTTTTAAGCAATGTAATATTAATTAGATTTCTGTAATATTGAACCGAGTTTACATTCATCTCCAGTTCATATGACTTTTACTTCTGATTCTAACATATCAACCTATCAAAGCCATGCCTTGTCCAGTTCTAGTCCCTTCTCTGTAGTTAGGCCACTTAAGGGACAAAAGACATATTGAGACCAAAATCCCTTTATATTCGGGGGCTGTCTAATAAAATCAATAATGTGGATACTAGGATCAGTGGCCTCAGATGTCAGGTCTCTTATAGATAGGGTTTCAGGGATTGACCTGTCTGAAGTGATGAGGGATTGAGTAGGCAGGCACACATAAGTGTGGACAGAAAAGCTGGGGATTGTGGACTAGGCTCTCTGATGGAGAAACTCTGGAAGCTTAGCATGTGAGTTATATATAGTTGAACAAGGAGGTGGGCTAGTGCATACAGTTAAGTTAAGGAAGCAGGTTTAGCTAATCTCAGGAGGGAGCAGTCTCTGAAGGAAGCAGCATCCCAGAGGAGAAAGCTGGGGAGAATTTTCAGCACACACTGTTAGCTTAAAAAGGTGGTTCTCAAACTTCCTAACGCTGTGGTCCTTCAGTGCAGTTCGTCATGCTGTAGTGATTCCCCCAACACACACCATAAAATTATTCTATTGCTACATCATAACTGCCAATTTGCTAGTTATGAATCCTAGTGTAAATATCTGATATGCAGGATATATACCCCAATGGGGTAGTGACCCACAGGTTAAGACCCATTGCCTTAGGAACAATCTGACCTCATCTGGGTAAGGCTTTGCTACTCCCATGAAGCTTACCTGAGCCCATGTCAAACAATACAAACTCAGGTCTTCACTCACTCCCTATACTCAGGAGTATAAAAGTTGTGTTGAAGTTGAAATCAGAGACTAGAATGAAATACCATTTTCTTCCCGATCTTCAACTTGAATTCCAGACATGTGAATCTTCTCTGGCCCTGCTGACTTTTTGATGTTAGACACATTTACTTAGGAATCTTTTATTGGCATATGCAAATTAGCTGATCTCTCCAGTCACCTCTTGTAGACATCTGTGTGGGTGATGGAGATGGATTTGCAACCATTGTCTGGTCATCACTTCACTCTTACTTGACCTGGCGGCTTTAATGAAGGAACACATTTGCGCATTGGCAGATTCTTTTGATAATCGCATTTTAATAACAACAGCATGACTCTCCAACTTTAAGATTGTGTTTACTCATGTTTGCTCCCTTTCTTCACTTTCTTGTCTATATTACTACCATCTTTTTACTTTTTGCATATCTTATATTAACCAAATCTCTGGCATATTATACTCAGGACAATATAATCTCTATTATGTCTTCTGCTTGCTGAGAAAGTGTACTAGCTTTGAGGTATTACAGGAAGCTTTCTTCTATTAACCTTCAGCCTTCTATCTTATCTCTGTGACCGGAGTCCTCAAAGATTCTGCCCTCCCTTTCCATTCCTTACACCAGGTTTGTTTCCCGGTCCATAAATAACGGCATGCTGAGTGGGGTTGGCAGTGAGTGATGGCAAATAAAACCCCTCTTTGGTGGCAAGAAAGAGACCTACGGAGTTTAAGTTGCTGGGATAGATCGGCATTTCTGTAGTTAGATGGGCAAACTTGTCTCAGAAAGGAACTAGGAACACTTGTCTATTACCTTGAACAAAGATGCCTGAGAACACCGAAGGTAGTCAAGAGACTTCACCAAGCAGTTTTTAAGGAGAAATGACTAGCTGGGTAGGTGTTTAGAAATCAGCTATCCATTTCTTGCTGACACAGATATTGTGCTCCTCTGGTGGACACTGGGCTGCTCCTGTCTTGAATTCCTTATATTAATCTTCTCTGTAAACACATACAGTTTTATTTTCCTGCTTTAAATCTGCTTTATATAAATAATGTTTAGGAACTTGGAAAAAGATCAAGTCCTCAACGTTAAGATTGGACTTCTCAAACGTGGAGGTGAGTTCTACCTGATCTCCCACATCCAGTAGTCTGTCCAGGCTCAGACAAATGTTCAGCGACTGTGGAGTATAAGAGGTATGCTATTCCTAGAAAAATGCCAGGAAGTGATAATAAGCCTTTCTGTTATTAGTCAAAAAAAAAAAAGCTAAGATTATTGTAGAACCAAACACCTGCCCAGCATAACGGGTTCTCCACTGAGAGGTTTGGTTCTGGCCAACATGAAGCTCACAAAGCTGGCTTACAGGTGCTATTAGGAAATCATTCTCCTTTAGTCTTCCTGCCTGGCAATCTACCCATGTGGGAATTTTGTCTCTCTGGTCTGATGTTCTGCCATCTTTCCCTTTTGCAGATAGATGGTGGGTACAAGGAGAAAGATAAGGAGTGGTCCCCACAGATCTCTTAAATATTCAACTGCTCAGAGATGATGCTTTCCTTGAAGCTGAAGAAAGAAAGAAAATGGGAAATTGAGTTTTTAGATATTTTTTAGCTCTATAAGTAGAGGCTGGCAGGAGAGGAGGCAATTACACCACTCATTATGCAGATGCATGGGCCCATTACATTGCATGGGTACCCCACGGCAAACCGCTGCTCTGGGGCCCCCTTCATAGCATCTACGTTACCAGTGCAATAGGCTGATTATGTATTGTTCATTTAAGTAGAGCCTTAAGTTCTTCATTATTTGCTCTCTATATTTGTACAGAAAGGAAATTTCATAAGTTCAAAGAGGGCAGAGAACAAAGCAGGCACACGCTAGCATACTTAGCCGCCCATTCGGTAGCGTTTGAACTTTCCTCACGATCATTTACCACGCAACAGTGACTTTCTTCTGTATCTTCAGCGTTTGTTACAAGGTCACCCTTGAAGAGCTGCAAGGCAAAATTGCTGAAGTCTTTAGCACGGTGCTTTACCCTCCTTCTTAATTAGCTGCCCGGAAGGAGTGGAATTGTTTTTGCCATTCCTGTGTCCCCATTTAACTCATTGGGACTTGGCTCTGCCGCTGGAGAAAGGGCTGGGGACAGCTCTTGATGGCACCATCTAATGAGGCTATCAGTAACATAGTGATGCGATTAGACCTATAGCATCTCTGATATGTAAGGAGGCAACCTGCACAATGCTGTGAAAACCTGGAGCAAGAAAAAAGGATTTAGTGATTGTGTTTTATTTAACTAAGATGAAAGCGGCAATCTTCCCATCAGGCACTATTTATGATTAATTAAGATAGATTTTGCAAAGCAATCTAAGCTCTTTGTGCTCAAATGGAGGCACGCTAACAAGAGAGGACAATCATGAAGCTCAACCGAACAGTAATAAGCCTGGCCTCAGCCCCACCAGCTAAATCTCATCTCAGTGACATTCAAGGTTTGGCAGCCACCCCGAAGCCTCATCAGAGATGCTAATAGTGAATCGTCGGAAATGGATGGAGGGAATGCCAAGCCTACAGTGATTCATATCTTTTTAAAATCCTCTCTTCCAATTTTCTGGAGATTTGCTAGGGATGGATGAACATATGACTGACATGCATGTGAATTCAAAGGAGACAGATAACATCGCCACCGTGCTTGAAGGTGGGCTTCAAAAAAGAATAGAATGTGGGGAGGAAAGGGAGGCAACTGCTGGGTAAATAAAGAATTCACAGAGGGCCTCTTTTCTGATACATAGTTAAATACTTTTTTTTTTTTTTTTTAACGTCCTCTATCATCATTCAAAGGGGTTTAACTTGGTGATAGACAAGATTTCACCCACAATTACTAAATGTGGCCAAACAAATGTTTTTCTGAGCCACCAAACTAATGTCAAACATGACAAATGTCAGGAACAAAGCAGTAGTGACCTTCTTTGTTAAAAATAAAAACCAACTATAGACCATATTTTTGAGGTTTTCAAGTAACTTCAATAGATGTAGTTTTACTAATTCAGTCACTGATTTGTTAAGCTGTGGGATCATTTACTCACTTAGAACTTGTACCCTTCTGGTGGACAGTACATTTATTGCTTCTGTGTTGAATTCCCAAGATCAAATCCTTTGTGTTGAAATACATACTTTTCAGCCCTTGCTCATCATTTTGAGGAAAATAGAAGACAAGATTCCTTTGTCTGCTTTCAAACCACATACAGGATTTTATTTTTAAATTTGTTTTCTGTGTATTTATTGATAACTATGTGCTACACTGTTAGTAAGGTTGGTGGTTCCATACTAGTTCTAATTTGACTGCTGTTTTGTGACCATTACGCGGACCAGGAGCAAATCTGGGGGGCGGGGAGGGTGAGGCTTTATTTAGTGTATCATTCCATGTTATAGTCCATCGTTTAGGAGACTCAGTGCAGGAGCTTTCTGAAGAAGGCCTTTGTGCTGGTCCACACAGCTTTACCTCTGACCAATAAACTCATTTCACAGTCAAAGAAATATGGTAGGAATGGTAAAGGATGTGCCTTGATGGATAACAGGTTTTGCTCTGCAAGCTTTCTTACATAGGTCAGGACTACCTGTCTCCAGAATGTTGCCAACCACAGCTGCCTGAGTGCTCACACACCACTTAACAGCAGAAACAACTCCACACAGACATGCCTACAGACCAATCTGACATAGGCAATTGTTTAATTGAGATTCTCTTCCTGGATAATTTTTTTTTACATCACTTGACAGTTAAAGCTGACCAGAACAGTAGCCAACACTTAGAAATGCATGTTCTCACTGCATGAACTATGACATTATGTTCTACTTATGTTTCTATTTCACTATTATCATTTATTTGCATGAATAGGCAAGTGCTATCCCACTGATCTACATCTCAAACTCTTGTATTATTACAGAGGATTTTGCTGTATTGCTGAGGCTTGTCTTGGATTTGTAATCATCTAGCTTAAAGTTCCCAAAGGGTAGAATTACAATGTCCATTTACACGCAATTTGGGTGAGGAGGAAAATGATGAAACATAGTGCTGTGCATGCAGTGAGAGGAGATAGAGTCTGGAAGAAGAGACAGGAGACCCTTAACTGAGATCTTCTGGTGAGAGGGGGCAACACCAGAAACTTTCTGAGACAAAGGGATGTCAAAGCTGAATAATGAATAACAAACAGAAGCAGCCTGGCATTGAATAAGTAAGGTTTAATTGGAAAAGGAATGTTCTGGAACCATAAAAGACCCAATTGAAAAACTTGGAATCCAGAAAGCTTAAAAGATATTGAAATAAAATTCTTTTCTATGCCTGGAGAAAGTATGTGAGAAGAACAGGGGAGAAGGATTTCCCTAGTCAAGGAAATAGATCTGTAAGACCCACATCATGATTCTTTTGAACTATGTTGGGGAATTTGGATGTATCTTAAACTATTTTTAAGAAAGTATTTTCCTTGGTCAAATACACAATTTTGGAATGGAAGAAGCATAAGATGGATGCATATGGTAAGTGAAAAATGAGCACCAGGAGACTGAATCAGAGGTTGTTTGGGGTGAGAATATTGTCATGAGAAGCAAGACAGAAGTAGGTGGGATTATAGCATGTCAGGACCATTTAGCATTTGCAAATAATAGTCATTAGGGATTAAGTTTGGGAGTGACTTTATGAATAGCCTAAGACTGTGGTATATGACGATTGCATTCTTTGAGATAGGAAATCAAATATGAGGAACTTGGAGGTTGGGATAGATCTCATTTTGTTTTTGTTTTAATTTTAACTCTTTTGCTTATACATGTGTATGTGTGTGGTATACATGTAGTGTATGTACATTTCCATATGTGTTGGCATGAGCATATGTACATGTGTCAATGTACATGTGCTCTTGTATGTGTGTGTGTGTCTATGTTTGCACTTGTTGGAGGTTGACTTTGGATGTCCTTTCCAGTCACTTTCCATTTTATCCACTCACATAGTCTCTTTCTTACCTTAGAGGCTGCTAATTTGAATACTCTAGCCAGTTTACTTCAGGGAATCCCGTCTCTCCCTCTGAGGCTAGAATTACAGGATGACCACTATACCCACCTGTATCATTATATGCTAACTGGGAATTGTTCTCACAATTGCACAATAGATATTTCATCCATTGTAGTATCTCCTGGGTACCTGAGTACCTTTTACAGAATGTTAGTTTGAGTGTCTGAACATTCAAGCAACTTTCAAGTGACTATCTCACAGACAATGCATAATTCTAGTTCCGGGATCTGACTGATAAGCCCAGTGCTACAAATACTTATTCATCTTTGATAAGCCTGTATATGTTAGAAAAGTACACAAGATCAATTGAAAGCCCATGGTGTTAGAAGGGAACCTACATAGATATTTGGAGAAAACATTGGCAAGTTAGGAAGAGGAAGAAACCTTTAAATTGTCTGGGTACCAAGAAAGCATTAGTGGTGACCTTAGTTTTCAGTGAGAGATTATAAAAGTCTAGTTTACAATGTTGGTCTGTAAAAGAGGAAGAGAAAGTTAGTTGATTTGGGTTGAAGTGTAATTTCTCTTTAAGAAGGGAGAAAGCTTAATGTAGGCACACAGATTTGGAGGTTATGATAATCCAACCTGGGGATAGAGTTTATCTTTGAACAGCTCATGAAAAGAGGATTTGCTAAGCAAAGGAAGGAGGTTAACACATTTGTGAAGAGGCATATTTAACCTACTGAGGAGAACAAAGTATTTCTCCATACTCCAACAGCAGCGTTTGCAGAGGCATCCTGTGATTAAGGATTGCTTCTACCCTCTCCCTGGAGTCAGGCTTGGCTTTGCCTATGAGGTGTCAGGAATGACTTTGAATATCAAAGTTTGTTTGTTCCTCTGCTGTTTCCTTTTCTCCAGCTTTCCAGGTAGAAGTCTGGGAGATATGAATTCCGAGAAAGCAAAGTTTGTATTCTCCTCTCAAGAAAGGAAGTGCCCAAGAAAGGCATTTAAAAGGCATTTAAAATACAGTAACGTGAAGAAGGAATTGGGTTAGGCATATGAAGGAGGCCTGGACTAGGTGGGGAGGTGATAGATGCATGCAGAAGTCAGGGGAGGCTGCCTGCAGGAGATCTTGTTTCTACTGGAGCTTGCCTAAGAGTTTACTAAGCAACACTTCCATCTGGATATCACATGTTGTAACAAAGTGTACTAAAACTTGTTCTTTTTTTCCCCAAAATATTTTAAGCACCACTACACTTTATGTTTCTGTGGATTTAATTTTCAATCTTTCAAACTCTGAAATCGATTCCTAGCTCACAGATCATCTAAAAACTGGATAGGAGCAGATCTGACATGAGAGCTATAGTTTACCATCTCTCCTCTTTGTCAAAGAGGCTGTAGGATAACAGCATTTGGTCAGTCTGACTTTTGGAGAATTACCTGTCAGTTTGTCTAGTACACACTTATTAAGTGCCTGCTCTATGTTCAGCACTATTCTTGGACCAGGACTTCAAGTAACAAGTCCTACTTTCAAGAAACTTAAGGATGCCAGGATTTAACTTCAGTTTTCTCTACATTTCTGTGACATGCTGCTGCAGAAATGGAGGAGGTTCTAAAAACAGCTTGATGGTAGCATAAAGGGCACTGACACTGGACTTTCAGTTTTCTCAACCTGGGCAACTGTACACAAACTTCATTGTTATTATTGGGAATAAATAGGAGATGTCTTGGAAATTGTCTCTGGATTTGGAAGAACATTCTCCGTGTTTCTTCCAAGAATGACAATTCTTTACATGCTGATGATGAATTTGGGTATCAGAAACTGTAAAGTTATGTCTACTCATCTCCTACAAACCTAAAGGAAAGATTCATTGTAGCACGTGCCTTTGTCGGAATTCCTTCTTGTTCCCTAATATCTCCAAAAGAAAGTGCTTGGAGCCACTTTACAAAATTTTCTATCTAGAAATACAAAAACTAGCAAAAAAAAGGGGGGAGGGGAACAAAACCCATTTATTTCCAAAACTGATACAATATCAAATTTACCTTGAATTTTCTGACTTGGTTCTCTGTCAAGGATTTTGAGAGAAGGTAGAGGTAAATGCTTGAATGTATATGTGACAAATAAGAATGTTTACTATTTTCACAACAATTAAGAACATAAATAATAATAACAGGCAAGAGAGGCCGAGTGAATGAAGAACTACATTGAGGATTGAACTCATCTGATTCAGGGAGTGAGTGACAACATGAAGATTGACAACTATTTGTTTTATGGACCAATGGTTGCTGGTCATTCAACTGAACAGGACTGATTGTCAATGTTTTCTTTTGCAAAAAGTATGTTTGGTCCATGCTATCCACATCAGAATTGGGTTGCAATGTTTTTCTTATCTCCCTCTTTTCTTTTAAGGAGAAGAAGGGGCATGATGTGGATCAGTTTAGGATCAGATCTGGGAATCCAGAGAAAGAGGCGGAGGAGCACAGAAGAGGGAATGGAGAACCAAAAGCTTGTCAGCTTGACTACATCTAGAAGGAACTAGAACTCCAAACTGGCTGGGCACACCTGTGAGGAATCTTTGCTTAATTAAATCATTCCAAGTGGGAATATTCATTTCTAATCTCAATCTCTGAGGTCTGATATGGGCCCTGCCTTCTGCTGGAAGCCTATATAAGGACATGGAAGAAGGAAGCTGTAGGTTTTTGCTCTTTCCCTTGTTATCACATCCATTCCTTCACTGGCATTAGAGCCTATTTAGGACTTCTGGCAAATACTGAAGAATAATTGAGACATCAGCCTTGTGAACTAAAAATCTTCAGGGTTTTTGGACCTCCCACTCATCGGTGGCCATTATTGGATTAACTAGACCATAGCCTGTAAATCATTCTAATAACCACTGTGTGTGTGTGTGTGTGTGTGTGTGTGTGTGTATGTGTGTATGTGTGTGTACATATACATGAATGTATGTATATATGGAGAAAGGTTAATTTTATAGGTTCTATTACTCGAGAGAACTCTGACTAAAGTCTCAAAGGGCAATCATAAACTACTATTCTGAGGGCAGTGAGGTAACAGCAAACCTCTTTGAATATCCAAAACCAAACCCTAATTATCACTAAAAAAGGTGAGGAAACCATGGCATTCCTTCCATTTCTCTTCTCACACACCTCACAAGACATGCTAGGTTGGCCAAGTCTAAGAGAAGCCACCTCAGTGTGCTAGATGAAGGAAAAGAGGGTTGGGATGATACTTTTTATGGACTCACTATTTTAGGAGGAAGACATTATTTTGGTGTCAGTGGGCAACTAGGTAGAAAGAGATTGCTATTAAGTGAAAAATGAGCTTCCACAGGAAGCCACGACAATGAAAGTAATAATTAAATCTTCCTCTAACTTAGGTTGCATTGTAAGTGCTTAGCTGAAAAATGTGTCTGTACCTCCGGGCCTGCAGCAATGACATCTGTTATATTTTAGGAACAGAAAGCTAATGAGGTGGAATGTGGAGTAGTGAGCTTAATTGGGCTTGTTTTGATTAAGTGTATGTGCTAGGAGTATTCTAATCACTTGTCTGAATTGCAAAACAGCCAGCGTAAAGCCCCCAAATTCTTGCAACCATTTGTGAATCAGTTTTAAAATAGATAAGGAAATTGTATGGAGGAAACAGTAAACTGTACAGCTGAAATTATCTAAAGTTCAGTTGAAGGAAAATGTATGTGGTAGTCTTTGCCCAATTAAGCAACTTTACCCCTAAATAGCAGTACAGTCATACATGCCTGCTGTTCAGTGTAAGTAAAAGCATCTGCCTCAAAAAGGACAAAATGTCAGAGACTGAAGGACCATAGGGAAGTCTATGTCATCCCATCCTTTACACTTCTACAGAATCCGAAGTCTTTAGAGAAAGAGGCTTTTTCAAGATCAGCATGAAGCCCATGGCAATGTCTAAGCATTAATCACAATCCTGTGGTTTGTACCCCATGACCCTTTGCATGTCCTAGCCCACTGCAGCTAAACTAACGGGGATAGTGAAGTCCAGAGCTTGATGCTGCCTCCATTAACCCAATAACAAGATGGCACAGAGATGCCTGCTTGTCCCAGCTGATGACTGTACTATTTTGTTCCCTTTATCACACTTCCTTTGCTCACACTGAATTTTCTTCATTATAGAAATTAGGCTATTTCTTTATATACACAATTGCTTGTTATTTGTGTCTCTCTCTATATTCCCTTTCCTGAACATAGCCTATCTCTCTGTATCCTTTATGTAGGCCCCGTTCCAAGCCTGTAGTATTCTTTCATTTAAATGGTGAAGTGAATCTGCAATTAAACACATGAGCATCTAGATATCGCAATACATGGCAGTGGAGAAAGACCCAGATCTCAAAGGGATGTGGAGGTCACCTTGGAAATCAGAGAAAAGAGCTCCCAGACTCTGGAATGATGCCTAAGGTGGGGGGGGGTTTAGGATATTGATCCAATCTAACGGATATCATTTATTTCTGTATCGGTACAACAACATTTTCTAGGCACACACTTAGTTTAGACTTATGTTAACACTTGAAGCAGAGGATGAGACTTAACTCCTGTGCTCTAGAGAGCAGAGAACTAATCGGCTATGGTCTACCATTGTGTTGACCCTCCACTGATTCTGGAAGGCTCCAAACATACTTCTCCATGTGCCATTGTGCCTCTACAGAATGAAAGCCGTGAGAGAAGAGGATGCATAGGAGCAAAGCCTATAGTATTGAGACACTGAGACCATTAACGAATGAGGTCAGGAGAGGAAAGGAATGGTGTGCATGGGAGGGAAAGTGAGAGAGTGAGCAAACAAGAGAAATAATATTTGCAATAAACTGCCAAGGTCAGCAATGGAAGTCGAATAAATACTCTTAATAAGGAGGCAGACAGAAAAAAAAATCTACATAAAAGGGATATAGCTCCTGACTAGAGCGGCTATGACCATGTAGAATTTGCAGAGTGCTGTTTAAAACTTACCTTCATGATGAAGAGGTACAGGAATAACCCCAGCCGCCTCACCTCATAACTTCTCCCTTTGCAAGCCTAATTTTGGAGTGTCCTCTGAGTTAAGAGGACATTGGAAATAGGGAAACTGAACAGATTTGCAAAAAGCAGAGGCGTAAGAACAGGTTATCCAATGCCATTTTCCATAAACCGCAGCCTAAATGGCCAAACATGCAGAAGGAATATGAATAATCCAAGTAAGTTTTAATTACTTTCAGTCCTCTCTTGTTCTTCTCTAAATAGGCCAGGCTGCTTCCAAGCATCTGACTATTACTGTGGCGTGGATGTAACATTTACTGGTACACAGAAACACGGTGCAACAATTGAGAATAGATATTAAAGAAAAATGCCTTACCCAATGTAAACTGTAAGGATAATTCAGTCTGGCAGAATGTAAGTACCCAAACTGGAACACAATTTTCAAGGGAACAAGAAAGCACAGGAGGACAGTTCACTATCATACCCTGTGAAGTAAAGAAAAAGAAGATGAATAAGGGGTGGAAAGTTAGACACAAAGACCTGCCCCCTTTTTTGTGACCTTTAGTGAGAAGTGAAAAATTGGTGAATAATTACTGCGGTGGTGAAACCTTCATATTAAGTGCATCTAATACTTATCCCTTTTTGTATATATGTTCAATCTTCACTCAAGCCCTGTTTGACTTGACCATATTCAGTAGGTGCTGATGAAGTCTATGAAGTCTATACAGTGGTCACAAGTGTTCCCTTTACGAAATTAAGAATTTACATCCTGCACATCTACCAGCTGAACTCTGCTTGGTGTTTTAGAGCTTTCCAAATGTCCATTTCTTCTTCTACCAGATCAATGTGGAATACTTGAATCTGATTTCTAGTAACTCCAATCTTCTTTGCCCATTTAAATCTGTATGCTCATGTATGCTCAGTTGTGTTCCTTACATTTGCTAGACTCTTACATGTTTTAGACTCACACTTAAAAACAAGCTGCCATTTTTCACCCATTCTACTGTATAGAATTAAATTTATTACTAGTATGTGAGACATCTGGTCTACCACCCATATAGATCTGGAAAGTAATCTTGTTCATTTTTTCAAGAAAATTTCTTTGGCAGTCATATAGTTTTGGTGAATTAGGTTGGATCAAAAACTCTGCTAACTCAACTCTGTTCTAGAAACTATTTGCTCTAAAACTTCCCCTTTTTTGTGTTTTTTGTTTTGATTTTTTTTTTTTTTTGCTTTCTTCTGACTCATCCAATGGGCTCTTGGCATAAGCTACCCTTTATTTTAATACAAATATTTAAAATTTCCACCACTATTTTTTGTTGGCAATGACAATATAACCTTGTTTGTAAAATATTTTAATCTCCATTGTGCCTATTGGAGCCATGGATGAGTTCAGATATATGTGCTTCAATGATTATGGATTTGATCTTTCAAGGATAGAGCCAGTTGATGGGGTGGACAGGAAAGTCATAGATCTTATTTTATGTGAAATTGTAGGGCAAGGTTCTTAAGGCAAATGGTCTTTTCTGTTTTCCTCACCACTCACATGAGACCTGTAAGTACCGGCAGCATTTCCTTAGACAAACTTTTAGAAAACATTGTGTAGTTCTACAGACTTTCTGTCACAATTTAACTCAACTTTATTATAAATTCTAATCATTGTAATATTCTCATTCAGAGAGCTAGATTGTCATGAAACTATAGTAGAAAACTTGGCTTGCTCATACCATTGATAGTATTTTCCAAATTGGTATGATGTCATTACATTAATATGAAGTGAGATCTTGGGTGCAAGGATGAGCAGAGATAGTTAAGGATTGCTATGGATGTCTTTACTTTCACTTATTAAGGAAGAAAACTGGATATTTCTTTCAGTTTCTACCTTTAGATAAGTTCTATATTGTTCTACATTCTTCCCTTTCCCAGTTGTTAAATTAAAAAAAAAAAAAAGACTGTCACTTTGGTTCATTTGTTTTAATTCTGCTCATCAATCAAGAAATATTTATTGATCCTCTGCTGTGCTAGATCCCCAAGACCTCCTCTGGAGGAGACACTCTAGCTGCTGCCTTATTAGTCTTGACAAATACCAAGCCAGAGGGAGAACGTTCACTTCTCTGCCTCTAAGAACTCTATGGTAACAAGACATTGGCTGATGACTCATCTCTTGGTCCCCCTAGGACTTCAGATATATAAGGAATCATCCCTTCTGGTTCATTTAATGTGGCTCAGAGTCTGGTACAGGCTATAGCCTTTAGCTGTTTTCTAATCACAGCTAAGGTACAGATTTGGAAAGGCAGCTATGTTAACCTATTGATTTTAGTCCACAATGGACTATTTCTTGAATAATGTGTGAGCAATTTAGTATGCATATGGATTAAGGACAAAATAAGGGAAGGGACCATAAAGATGCATATTAATGGCTAATACATATTCAGTAGTTTTTTTTTTTTTAGGTGAAAGGTATATGCTACCATAAAGTTTAAATTGTCTTCTACTCCCCTATTGCTTTCTCTAACATAATAAACCCTCCTTCTTATTACATATTTGTTGATATGAATGCATTGAAGAACATATATATATATATATGCATACACACAGACACACACACACACACACACACACACACACACACACACACACACACACACACACATTAAAACAGAAGAGATGACTCAGTAGTTAAGAGCGCTGACTGCTCTTCCAGAGGCCCTGAGTTCAATTCCCAGCAACCACATGGCGGCTCACAATCATTTGTAACTCTGGTTCCAGGGGATCTGACACCTTTACACAGACAGTTGTGCACATAAAATAAAAATAAATCTTAAAAAAAAAAAACAGAAATCCTCTGATCTTCTCTTACTTTTGGGAGATGATGTCGTTCATTTATGCATTGTCTAGTATGGAGACTACTATGCTCAGCCAGGAAGTCCCCTTCAGGGATGCTTTCTCTGCATTAACACTTATGAACGCACTTTACAACATATTTTCCACATACATGTTTCACCTCAGAACTTTTCAACAGTCTACATCTTGGTGTTACACCCTGTATTTACCTTTCACTTGTTTGGGATATTGAAGTAGTAATCATTAGAGTAAATATAATATCAGCATTGTAAGGAAGAAAGGAAGTTACTGTCTCCATCTCCAATGAAAAGCTACAAAATGAAATTTGATTCCTTTTTATTTTTTATTATTAGTAGTTGCCACTCTAAAGTCATTCTGAGAAAAATCAATATTTGGTTTAATTACTTTTGCATTCTTTGAATTTGTTAAAGAAAAAGGTTGGTGACATCACAGAACTGAAGCTTCTCTTTGAATAGCATGGAGTATTGAAGACCTATACTAGGTTTGCCTAAGCACAGCATATGTGAGGGCTGGGGGCTCCATAGACTCCTTACAAAGGTTCTCTCCATGGGAGTGACCTGTGGCAAAATGCTGGTAGGCATGGGGACATCGTCTTTGTCATTAGGCAGCTATGAAGACTTGGTGACTTCTATTGGTCTCTGGATCTTAGTGGCACACATCTAAATGTGAGCACTGGGCCACCAACACATGCAAAGTTTTAGGAACTGAAATGTACACTGAATATCCTGTATACTCTTACCTCCGTTCTGTAATGAATGAGCTTAGACACCTGTTAGACACTTGGTCAACTCATGTTGTGAGACTGGTCTTAATTTAACATCCTCATATTTCTTACCATACACATAGCAGATGCCCCTTTCCATCCAGAGGTCTCAGAAAAACCATTTTTTTAAAAATGGAGCCATGTCTCTTTGGTTTGCTTTCCCCATTCTTTTGCTGGAATCATACTTGTGTAAGAACTGATTTCTGAACACCAAACTTTCAAAACTCCAAACTCTGCCCTGGCTGTTTCTGCTTTGTATCCTATCTCATGTGTATAGAAATGTAATGATTGTTTCATGGCATAGGAACAGCATCAACCAAGATTTGGTGACTAAAAAACTTTGGATTGACTCCTACCTCAGCTTATAATCATTACTGCAATGTTAGTTATTTTCTTCATTCTGACTACTCACATTTTATTTGCTGTCCAGAAGGCACAGTGGCTTTAGAAAATTTAAGAAGGAAAGAAAAAGAAAAAAATGATGTTCAAAGTGAAGCAGTTCGGTTGAGTGTCTAACTATTTTCTCCTTTCAATCTAGGATCCCAGGTTCCATCACTTGAGGAATAATTTTAACAAGTGATTATCTACTTTTCCTTTTTTTTTTTTTTTTAAAAAAATGGTTTAAGTGGATCTAAGAAACACAAACCTTCAACATAAATGAAAACTAGAATTCTTTCTTCAAAAAGCACTTTCTTAGTATGTAGAATCATGTCTGAATTTTAGGAAAGACTTTTCATAAAACTGGCTGACAGAATTAATCAACCCGTACCCTCTTTACCCACTGACCTCTGCCAGGCTGTACACCCTGGGATGCTCTGGGGAAAGAAGAGGCAGCTCTTTGTAGGCACACCAGGGTCTGTGATTAACGTTTGGCTTTGAATTAAATAGAAGCCATAGGATGCATGTCGGTGGTAGGATACTTTAATGATTGGAAAAAAAATACTAGAAATGCAATTTTTCCTACACACAGTCTCGCCCGTCTTTGTACGATGATGTGAAGGGTCACCTATTCCACAAAGCCTTCCTTGGTCACTCCTCTGATACTCTGCTAAGTCTTTCTCAGAACGTCTACAGCACTTGTGATCTGTAATACCGAGTTCTTGAATGCTTGCTATAATTGTGAAAACCATTTCAGGTGGGAGCGTGCACTCTTTCTTTAGTGAGTCTACTGAAGGCAAAAAGATTAGGGTAAACCTTATTTATTTAGTAGTTTTAAGCTGAAGTCAGCCAAGAGCTTCCTAGGTGACTAGATATGGAACAGATAACACAATATGTGCTTTGTAATGCCCATCACGCATCCTGAGAGCCTTGGGATACAGAAGTAGGTATGGGAAAGAATGTGGAAGCTTCCTTTTTTTGTTGTTACCCATGTTTGTTCCTTCTGTTATTTGGGGATGAGATGGGTCTCAATCCCACAGGCTTGCACACATGCAAAGCACTGAGTTACATTTCCAGGGCACATAGAAAGCTTTGGGAAGACATCACTAAAGCAGGGCATGATGTTGTGTGTGTGTGTGTGTGTGTGTGTGTGTGTGTGTGTGTGTGTGTGTGTGTGTGTGTGTGTGTGTAAAGTAGATTAGGTTTAAGTGTTCGTTACATATTCACAGCAGTGTATCTATAGGCAAGAAACCTTAGAATATGACCCAGAAGCAGCAATTTAGATTTTCAGAGTATGTACAAGGATTACATATTTTGGATCTTTCACTCATATTCTCAGTGGATGGAATTAAAGAAGGGAGGACTGACACAGTCTTTTGAATACTTCCAGGGACAATGTCTGGTTGGTCCTCACAGGGCTCTGAGAAGCCTATACTATCACTACTTCCAGCCTCCAGCAGGAACAGAGTGAAGGTGACGGTGACTGAAAATGAAGCACCTGCCTCATGGTGCTCACAAGGTCTTCAAAAACCAAGGGATATGCTAAAATGGTTTAGAGAAAGATATGAGATGTTCTGGAAATAAAAAATGTGGTCCTCAAAGAACAGCACATTGAACCATGACCTGCCTGGAAGTTGGCCTGGATGCTACCCAGCAGTAGGCAGTTCCCTTGGTCTGAACATTTAAAGATCCCTGTATATGGAAGGGAAGTCAGCTAGTCTTGCCCTCTGACACCAACACAGGTTATATATGTCTGGTGGTAAAACAGACCTCCAGCTTGGCCCTCTAATACAACAGTTGAGCCACTGAAAATAGACTTAGAGAGAAGAGCCTGGGGCTTTGTGGTACATGTTATGGCTCCCTTTATACAAACAACTGAACAAATGCAGTTTTAAGAAAGTGTGAATCGGCATGTGTAAGATTAGTTGTGTCAGAGTCCCTGTCTTTTTTCTGTCTCCTCCATCAATGCCATGTCTAGAAACACTGGAGGGAGACTAATTGCATTTTCATTTGGTGCAAATTTAGGAGGGTCAATTTAATAAGCTAGTTCCCAGATAAAACTCAAATAATCTTGCCAAGCTAAAATAATAGGCTCAGGCGTAAAACAAGGATAAGCATTTATTCAGTGTCTAACATCTGTAAGGAACATAAGAAAATGCTTTTATATATTCATAGTTTATTATGTTCAGAAAATCTATAAATTATGTGCTATAATTATGACTGTCTGTGGATCAAAAGACTGAAGTTTGTAAAAAGAGATGCAATGTTCTTGGGTTGTACAGCTAATAACTCAGATAGCAAGGATTTGAACTTGAACATTTAATCATTCTGCTATATTAAGTTCTTAAGTCTGTAGTTGAGATAATCTAGTCATTGTTTTCATGATTATAGAAACATAGGTACAAGTAGTTAGAAAATCACTCTCAGATTTAAATGATTACAAAATCAGCCTGAACCAAAGACACAAGATAGCTATTTGAAAAGTCAAATGTATTTGGAGCTACGGAGCTCAAGGGAAACAATTCTCTTATTGTGAATCAAAATCCCATTTGGGGTAGTACTGATCTTTTGTTGAGAATGTCATACATGTAGCTGTTTTGATTAAGCCCATACCTGATTTCTCTCTCCCCTTCAATTTCTTCCTGATCGCCCCAACCACTTCTCTGCCCAACGTTATGGGCTTTCTCACTCTCTTTTGAGTATCACATTGAGTACTACACTTCCTTCATGCAAGGGTCAGAGATCATCATGAACAAGAGGCAGAAAGGTTTTTAAGAGCCAGAGTTGCAGAAATCTACGATGAAATATAATCTTCCAATCATAACAGGGCCCTTGAGCACATGATCTCAAGTTGATTGTGGTTGCATGCACAAGGCACACAGAAGACCAAGCATACAAAAATCCCAGTCTGGATAGGGAGAAGATGTTGGTAACACTGAGATGATGTTGGAAATTGATGGCTGCTAGAGCAGAGAAAGCAAGTCTTCTTGAGGGACATCTCCCCTGAGGGGTCACCCATGATGTAGTGGATGGTCCATCTACATACATACAAGTAGCACTAAAGAGCCTTTAAAACTCTGTTATGTCCAAAGAGGGCAATATTGAGATTGATGAAAGATCTTCCAGTGTTTCTGGCTTCAAATTAATTTGACAATGTTGGTTGAGTACTGGGGAGAGATACTGTGGTAAAATGTTGAACAAAGCAGAGTTATATTGGGAAGCCTAGTAGCCTAAAGAATTAGGCTATTCACTCCAAGGAAGAACATATTGAGAGTAGGAGAAGGTTTGATTTAATACTAAAGACATTTAAATGTCTAGTTTGGAGCATACATCCTGCTGGGATTACAGATATAGGCAGAAAATAATGGCTTCACAGTGTCTACTCTCCAGGACATCATGGTTCAGGAGCTGAAAGGAACCTGCAATCAACCAAGATCTGATGAGTGGAGTGTTTTCAGTAGAGCAGAAGGACATACTAGGGAGCAGACCATGGGGCTGAACAGAGTGCTTCTGTGGGTTTGGGAAGGGCCAGAGAAGAGAGTGATTTCGGAAAAGAATTTAGGAGTTACTGTGTTGTGTGGGAAAGGAACTTAATTTGACGTAAAGAAGGGGGAAAGAAGATGGAGGCTAGAGAGAGAATTGGAAGGGGAGAAAGGAGGAAAGAGAAGGAAGGAACAAAGAAGGGAAATCGTGGAATAAAGAAAGAAAAGAAGGTAAGATAAAGGCCCTGGAAGGAACTTTAAAATATTGTAAACAGCAGAGATGAATTTTGTTTATATGTTAGTGGATGAATTTCTGTCTAGTTCAATGAAAAAGGAGACAACAAATATCCAAATCGGTTATCTAAAGATAGATAGTTCCTAGAACTCACTGCCTGTGCCTCTCATTTCGTGTGGATGTTGTGGGCAAGGTTACGGCTTTGGCGAAAGGTTGAATCTGATAAATTTTAAGGTCAGTCTGAATTTTGAGAATCTGTTCCTGGCATGAGTAGCTTCCTGAATTAGAAAGAACTGCTTACAGGAAACGTTGGCTTAGCTTCTTCTCTAGATATTTACAGGAATTAGCTTTAATTTTTTTTCTGTCTTAGCCCACCAGTGCATTCTGGATGAGGCCTTGCTCATGCATTCTCATACTGTCTGCCTGAGTTCATTTCAGGACTGCAGGCTGTCTTTAGAGGAATCACTTTCCAAACCTCTACTGAGCGAGTTGTTTGAAGACCAGAGCCTGAGAGACAACACCACAGTTTCTTCTTGCTTTTTTTAAACAGTCATTTATTTTGGGGGGATTATAATACTGCATTATTTCTCCCTTCCCTTCTTCCAAATCCTCCCACATACCCCATCTTGATCTCTTGCAAATTCATGGCCTCTCTTGTCATTAATCATTGTTACACGCATATATGCACATACACACTCTCTCTCTCACACATATATATGTATTGCTAAATATAACTTACTTGTCTGTATAATGTTACTTGTATGTATGTTTGGGGGGGCTGACCATTTGGTATTGGATAAGCAATTGGTATGCTCTTCCCTGGGGGAGATCATTTCTCCCACTCACTCACTTGCTCTCAGCATGCCTAAGTTGCCTATAGCACTCTAGTTTCTATGAAGGTGGTGTAGATTTGAGAGATTTAGCTTCAGCCTGCAGGATGGCTGAACATTTTTTTTTAAACCTGGTCCTGGCAATCACTGATCAAGAGCTACACATCCTGTCACATGGTGATGATGTCTGTGCTTTACTGAGGAGTCTTTAAATCCTAATTACTCTAAGGTCATGTTCAATCCTTTCTTTTTCCTTCTTTGACACAACAGAGAAGTACAGTGTGGCAGAATTCAGAAACACTGGATTGACTTCATTGTATGGTCAGTTATCATCTGTGTGAGTTCTCCTGTCTCTTTTCCTCTGTGCACCATGATGATGCATTAAATGTATAGATTCGAATGTCAGTTTCAAGCTTTTAAACTATGGCGCCAAGGATCTCAGATTCAAGGACACTGTCTGACTGAATGGAGCCCAAGTTGAAGAGGAAGATATTGCATTTCCATATTTAGTTGAGGATCCTGAGGAGGCAGCCCAATTTGAGAAATAGCTTAGGTATTATCTACATTCCTTTTCCTATTTTAAACCTGTAAATGTGTAATTCTCATTTTTTTCTTCTTTAAAACTTCAGTAATTTTTACACATAAACACACACACACACACACACACACACACACACACACACACACACACACACACACACACAAAAGGCTTTTATGCACCATAGCCCATGTGTAAAAATTCAATTCACCTATGATTACAGACGACATCATTTTATTTTAACAATTTCTCCTTATAATGCCTCTCAGGTAGTTTAAAGAAATGTCAAAAATTAAAAAAAAAAAAGAAAAGAAAAGAAAAGAAAAGAAAAAAGCTTGGAGGAATTAAATAAACATTTAGCTAAGTCAGTATGTAACCTTTTCTCATTCTACTTCCTGCATCTACCTGCCCTTCTAACTCAAATCTCCCCTTTCTTAAATCTCAAACATTTAAGCTGAGAAGAGAGAGAGAGAGAGAGAGAGAGAGAGAGAGAGAGAGAGAGAGAGAGAGAGAGAGAGAGAGAGAGAGAGAGACTGACTCTCTCTTATGCTCATTTCTAAAATGATTCTATTTTTAAACACTGCAGTTCATCTCAATTGTGCTCAAATTGAATTCTCTTGTGATTGTCTCCTGTATTATTTGCTTTATCAATTTCTCCCTAGACTCAGTGGGGTAGTGATTGAAATTTGAAAGCTTATGGGGGAATAAAGTCCAAAGCATATTGAAGAAAATATGTCTTGGGTCTGCCGGCTGCCAAGAAGCCCCAGCTTTCCCTCAATAGTCAGTCTACTTTAGCTTAGTCTCTTGGTAAGTAGCATCTAGCGGGAATGACTTAAGAGAAATTTAGATGACTTTTCTCCTTTGTCACAAATGGGTATTTTCTCTGTAGCCTTAAGATGTTTTCACTATTGTATCATGTACTTGAGGCTTTGTTTAAGGTGGTCTTGCATTTGGTAGATATTCGGTGAGTGAGAAATGATACTGAGCTATGCAAGTTAATCAACCAAGCTAGCAGTTGGGTTCCTCTTAGGGATGTAAAAATACTAATTCTGCTCCAAAACTAGTTTTACTTGTAGAAATAAATGGAAGCCTGATTATTCTTTCCTTCCTTCCTTCCTTCCTTCCTTCCTCCCTCCCTCCCTTCTTTCCTTCCTTCCTTCCTTCCTTCCTTCCTTCCTTCCTTCCTTCCTTCCTTCCTTCCTTCCTTCCTTCCTTCCTTCCTTTCTGTTTCATACTGTTTGGCCTATGTCGCAAGCATATTGCTAGATAGCTTTTTCATTTAACCAAACCTATTTCCATTCATCTATCCTGCCACATGGCTCATGGCTTACAATTTTTATTACATCTTGCATCATGGGCAGCTGGATGTAGGTCCTTGACGTGTTTCAAGATTACCTATCTAATTGAAATACATCTTTGTATATCTAAAAATCTAACTAACATGACTATAAGTTTGGTTATCATAGATGACTATTAATCTGCATTTCTTAAATATACATTACAATTTTAAATGAGTTACATAAACATCATAGCTTAAACAAGAGTAGAAAGTTACATACATCATAACAAAATTGACCTTAAATTTATATTAATAAACCAAAATCCATACCACTGTAGAATATTTTGAGACTTAACAGATAATTTTTGGATTAAAGTAAATTAAATAATCTAATATTTTTAAAAGACCATTTCTATACCATATTCCCCCATTTTTTAGAAAAAGATTAACTATGAGCATTAACCATAAAGAAAACAAATTGGAAATTTGGGCATAGCTTTCTATTACTACTTCCTGCTGATTAAGGGGTGCTGGCAGTCTTATGAGGGTCCTGAGACTAGATTATCTTAGCCTTAAGAGGATACAACCATTTCTTTCTATCAGAGAATTTTCAAGTGGTCTTGGTTGATGAAAATATAAGAACCCAGTGTAAACCACAGGTTCTCATCTTCTGTGTAAATAAAAGCAGAACCTCTTTTCCAAAACAATATAAACTTAGACCCACATTTCAAAGTCAAGATACCTTTAAAATATATGTTTGTTTAACTTATCAGCCTTTGCAATCATTTGTCTTTCTGCAGTTAGCTCACTAACAGCTAAAAATGAAATGAAAACACAATATTAACCATAATCCAGACTCTTTCTGTATTTTCATCTTTATGGGGCTTATTGTATTTTTATTACTCTATTTCTCTTTTGTAGAGACTTTCTCTACCCCTTTTCTTTTCTCTCCCAGCCTACATATTCTTTTTTTATAAACAATGTAACCCACTTAGAGGTGTTCTCTATCTGAATCTGTTTTATTACAAATCCTTAATCACTTACTAACCAGAAGAGTTTTAAAAATGTTAGCACTTCTTTGACTGGTGATTCTGCCCCACTTGGCTTTTCAACATTGTGTAGGCACTTTTAGCCATGCTTATTTTCCCAATTCTTAGAATAGTATTACATATTGTGGAACATTTCACCACCCCTACTCTGAGGAATTTTAGGGTCACCCAATGTTCATTCCACTTAAGTGTTTGGCAGCAGGGCTTCTTAAAGGGTCACACAGTTTTTCCTGACAAAGCTGAGTAAGGAAGCCACTCTTAAAGGGGCTGCACCTCTGTTTGCTGCTAGCAAATAGAATGGACCCAAGAAAATGCTGCTAAGGAGCCATTTTTGACTGTGTTCCCTTTTTGTGCAATATAAACAGAAACCTTAAATCCATCATATTCAGCTTGTTTCTTATACTGAGTCTTCTGTGAGACTTTGGGAACTGGTCTTGGTGTCATTTTGTAGCTCAACCCCATATACCACTCTGTACTACAACCCATTTCAGACATACAACTCAGAAGCCACTCATGGCTCCATTTGTGTGCTCTAGAATCCATTTTAAGCTTTTTCAGGCTTTATGTAGGTGTGCAGCCCACATTGGGATGCCATTTGTAGAAAGAGGTTTCTGAGGAGAAGCAACTGATGAACTATGGCGGAGTGGACAGTGTAGTTCTTTAGATTTCCTGCTTCACTGAAAGGTATGCCAGAGACTCTGGGCCTGTAGTCTGAAGGTGGATGGCCCTACATACAAAGGAACTTTGGGTGACTGTCAAGACAGACAGGTGTCATCTCTGTCATTTCTAGATTTTGGATGTTGCTTGCGTTTCCTGTTTACTAGGGTAATATATCCTTCTGTGGTCTTTGATGTATTTGAAGATTAGGTAGTTATAGGTATAGTTTTTCTTAGTTATTTTAAAAGGTGTATTAGATATGAAACTTTAGAATCACAAGGTAGATGATAGAATATTTTCTTTAATTTTGCTAAATACAGAACAAGATATTATAACTATAATTATTGGTAGCTGTTTTATTATAAAAAATTTTATGTTGAAATTGAAAGCTTAATTTTTTAAAAGTTATCATGTATAAGGTGGTCTATCTGCATATATGCATGCAGGCCAGAAGAGGGCACCAGATGTCATTATAGATGGTTATAAGCCACCATGTAGTCGCTGGGAATTGAACTCAGAATCTTTGGAAGAGCTGCCAGTGCTCTTAAGCTCTGAGCCATATCATCAGCCTTTTTCTTTATGTTTATTTATCATAGAAAGTAAGCAGGTTTCTATTGTATGAATTTTGTTTGATATTATAATAAAACCCAGAGCCAGATATTGAAGAAAAGCTGAAATATCAGAGAACTAGAGAAACAAGGTACAGCCAATTCTCACCTAGCTAATTCCTCAGCCTTTCTTCCAACTCCAACCTCTCTCTCCTCCTTTCATCAGGGAAGTGGCAGGGGAAGCTGAACTCCTTTCTCCTCCCTCTCCCTCCACCCAACTGTTGACTTCCTCCTTCAACATTTCTGTAGTATTACGTTTCTGGTCCAGACTTTCCAGCCTAGCCTCGTGGCCCAGACTGGCGGACCCACAGTCCCATAGTCCTACTGAAACACACAGATGCTTGTATTAATTGTATGCTGATTGACCTGGGGACCAGGCATATAACTTGCTAGCTCTTGCTCTTAACCTAACTCATGACTCTTATCTTGTTTAGCCTTGAGGCTCAGTACCTTTTCTCAGAGCAGCATTTCAACTTCTTTCCTCTGCATCTCCTGGCATCTCGTCATGGTGTCTCGGTGGCTTCTCTGTGGCATTTCTGTTCTTCCTGTTCCCAGTGTTTTCTTAGTTAGTTTGCCCCACCCATACTTCCTCTTTGCTTTCAGCCAATCAGCATTTTTATTAAACTAGTAGGTAGGACAATTATTTACAATGTAACAACATAATCCTACTACACATTCTAGAGCTACAATTAAAGATGTGGGTCCCCACTCCCTGACCTTCCTGGTGTGGCTCTGTCCTCTGTTATTTCAGGCTATTTTTATTTAATATATATATCACCACAGGTTCCTTATTACATTTTCACACATGCTTAGTTTGGTCGGTCCTACTCTCTCCATCTCCCTCTTCCCTAACCCCATCTGCATTCTTCTATCTCCAGAGTTCCTCTTTGGCTTATATCACATATGTGCTACCTTAACCTCTCAGGTTTCCCCTTTCACATGCAGGGTACAGTCTCTAATGTTTATATCTGCACATTTATGTGAGTGCGAATGTATGTTAGAAGCCAGGAAACTAGAAACTTATTTTAATAAGTTATCGTTGGTGTCATGTTTGCCAAACTCATAGTTTGTGTTCTAGTTTCCAATTCTGTACTAATGTTTTTCATGCAGAATTCAGCATAAAAAACAATCACCAACTGTAAGAGTATGACAAAAAAAGAGAAGGAACAAGGTAAGTGCATAAAATTCAGTGTAAAGACTGTGTGTTCTAATGTTTATTATGCATATTCATGAGGTCATTATTTTTATAGCTTTATATATTTAAATTTTTAGAAGATTTTTTTTGGCTTTTGGCTGTGAGTGTTTTGCTTACAAGTGTGAATGTGCAATATGTGCATTCCTGTGGGACTGCAATTCTGGATGCTTGTGAATCACCATATAGTGCTCAGGTTCTCTGTAAGAGTACAACTGCCTTTAACTGCTGAGCCATTTGCACTGTCCCAGAATTTCTTATTTTTATTTATGTATGTGCATATGGTTGTCTGTGGAGGTCAGAGAGTATAGCAGCTTCTTAGGAGCTGGAGTTACAGATAATTTTGACCCACTTGAGGTTGGGTGTTGGGATGCAGCCCAGTCTGAGTGCTCTGTAGGAACAGCAAGTGCTCTTAACCACTGAGCTTTTTCTCTAGACTTTCCTGAGATCATTCTTATCATTCATGTCCAAGACCCTTATCTGTTTCCAGAAATGCCCCATCATCTGGTAATGGCCTTCCGTCTTCTGCATCTCAACACTTACGACATCTTTATGGACTGTCTTCCAGGCCTTTTCTTTTGAACTCTTTATTTTAAAAGTAGCTATTGAACACTCAGGCTTCCTTATGTGTGTTTGGGCATTGGAGTTGAAAGAGCATACAGTGGTCATTTAGAACTTGAGACCTTTTTTTTTTTTAATGATGGGTTGACAATAAGCATCTGGTCAACACTCCTTCAATGTACACTGAAGGCTTCCATACTGTTGCTTAAAGTGAGACTTTTATACTACTTAATTCTGCTTTTGTGGATCTGTCTCTCCCTTCTACCTCTACCTCTACTCAAAAGCTGTCTTTAGTTCAGTCTTCCACTTCTTAGATGTCTCCTTTTACCATTACCTTCCCACACAATGTCCTCTTCTGGCTTTTTGTCTCCTTTTCATTTTATTAAAGTTTCTAGTGTGTATAAGGACATTGGATGGTTGTAATATCTGAGGAGTCCCATCATCTGTCACTCACAGGATAAAGGGCAAGAAAGGCTGCAGATATAATCCTAGTTAGATTCCTGAGGTCTGAGGACCAGCCATACTGGGTAACCAAGGTCAGAGAATGAATGACCATCTCGATTCAAACAGAGAGAATAAAGCTACCTAATGGAGTAGAGAGCCCAATCTTTCTCCCCAGACCCTGCCCCCTCAATGGCCACTTAACAGTGGCCCCTTCCCTAGAGCCGCCCTCTGTCCTGCCCCTGAGGAAACCTATGAAAAGGCAGCCCCTCCCTTGGGCTGCTGAAGGCCACACCTACAGGTTACTTAAGGCCAGGTAGCCTTATCTGCCATGTCCACCCCCCCCCCAATCTGCGTCTCTCCAGGGGTCATTCAGGATTGCTTTTCGCTGTACCCGTTAAACCTGGGCTTTTTCTAATTTGATCTAATTTGGTCTGATTTGGATTGTTGCACCAGTGGAGAGGCTTATTGGGGTGCTAAAACCTATCATTATTACCCTTTTCCACTTCTGTAATATCATGGTTTTGGATGCTACCCACCTTTTCTGATGAGGACAGATCTTCTTTATCTACTTTACTGATTAAAATATGGATTAAAAAAAAACTGTAGAAGCCACACCTAGAAATGGTACTATATCATCTTGCTGGGCTTCCCACAGCTCAGTGAAGTGATTGTCCAAAGAAACCATCACATCTGTAGGCTTCTGTAGAGCCAAACAGTGCCCTACCCTACTTATTTCTGCAAGGAAAAGTTGGAAACTTGCGATTATTTGAGCAATCTGCAGATTATGAGGTATCCAGTAATAGTTTGTTGAATGCTTATGTGTTACGTCCATTATGCCTATCTCTCAGAGGTATATGTCTTAAAATTATTATTATTCCAACATGTAAATGAGCATGATGGGAAGCTAAATGACTCAAATTGTGTGCTGGGTGTCAGTACTGGGTTGCAATGTTAGAAACCTATTTTGGAGCAAATGCACTGTGATGTGAGTGGCTTCTCAGCATTTTTTTTTTTCCTGTGATGTTTTACTTCCTTTCCAGTATTGTTTCACTGAAATCATTGTCTTGGGAGTAAAGCTAGAAAGTAGTAAAAAGAGATACAAGAGTGGCCAGACATTTTCCATGGAAGGCACCCAGACCAGAGCATAATGCTTGGCTCCGCGAGGTGTGAATCAAATTATATTATGCAGTGATCAGAGGTATGGAAATTCCAAGTGGTTAAATTTTCCAGAGACGGTGGTATTTCTCGAACAAGGACCAGGTAGGCACCCATAGCAGGGTTTCTATTTCTGTATCACAAATGGAAAGCAGATACTCTGGAGTATCTTGGTACTTCTAATCAAGTTACTCACCTGGACCTACTTGACACCCAACTCCACTCCAAACACTTGTGCTTTCAGAGAGGAAGGAAGTAGCACAAGTACTTCCCCTCTCGTGGATTTGCATAATTGCAGAGCATCAACAATACGACTTGCTTTCTCAAAGTGATTGTTTCAAAGTGATTAGCGAGTGTGAGTCTCAAAATAAAATACATTTATATATTTCCTGTCTCTAGGAAAGCCTGGGAGCAAATGGCCTGGAGAAACGTGAGAAAAGCAAGCCAACATCCACCAGATCAATAGCCCTTAACCACTTACCCTCCTTCGAAGGTAGACCTTAAAAGACCTCCCAAACTAGAATTTTATTCACCAGTAGACTGTTACAAAGGAGGCTGTATATTTAAGGTACTTTGAAAATTTTAAGTAACTGTCTCGATATGAGATACATTGTTTAACAATTCTTATCAAAATGTGTCCAGGGAAGAGTCTTTAGCATTTCTTTTATGTAAAAACATGAATAAATATGTCTGTAATTTAACATAGATAGAGAAGGCATGAGACCCATTAAGATATAAGACAAAGAATGCATTAAATGAAAGATCCAGATCCATGATTATCTGTGGATTAGAATAAGCCTCTGAATAGACTAATGTTCTCTTTAGCCTTTTGACAAGTGACTTCAGCAGCCTCTCTTATCAGAGCCCTTTGGCTTGAATCCTAGAGATTAAGTCATAAAGAATAGTTCCAGGAAAGAAAAAAGTCCTTCCCTAGTCCTGGAAGCTGGCAGCTATGTAGATTGGAGAGCCTAGGAAGGGTTTCTGAGACCCCTATAAGACGTGAGCGACAGAAGCATATAGAGATACGTTCAAACAGCCTTACTCTTCTGTAGCATGGTATTGTGGTAGCCAAACAGAATCATGATGACCCCAGCATGGCTGAAAACCACTAAGGACATATAGTTAGCAAACTCTTTTCTAAAATAGCTCTCTTGTGATGCATAGATAGGTTAGACTATGAGTGCACAGTTAATTGCCACTGAGCCTTTGCTGTCTACTGTATACTGATAAATTAGCCTGCCTCCATTTTAGGCTTGAAAGACTTCTTCTAATAAAACAAACTAGGTTCATTCCTCTTTACGATTAAGTCTGTCTCTCAAGGATCAGGCTATGCCCCACCTGTAACCTTAAGTACAAACAGTTTTGTAGTGCCCATTTCTTAGTTTCAAAAAGTGTCTATAGCCATCTTATAGCTTTACCTTTGCTTTAAAAGGCTGTTATGACCACCTTATGACCACCTTGCTGTCATGGCTTTGTTTCAAGAAGTTGTTACATCTAACTTTTTATGCTTTATGTACTGATTCTGTAACTTCACCTATTTTGCCAGTCAAACCACCCATTTGGAAAATCCCTACGCCTGAGGTATAGAACTCCTGTCTTCCTCACACCAGATGCTGATCTCTCAAACCCCACTTTAGGGGGAGGCAGCCCACATACAGGAATGAAAATAGCTTCCTTTAATTAATTGCTTGCTTTAATTCATTTGGCCATGGTGATGTGGGTTGGTGTTCTTTCCCCTAGCATCTTTGGGAGTAATGATATCTGGGCATGCACTTCCAAAATACTGAGGCTGTTAAGTGTCCAGGTTGAGCCTAGGAGATGAATTGATGTACAGGAAGTGCTTCCGTTATTTGTTGATACATGCTGAACCACACTTCCTCAACTCAAGGGCTTCAAAGAATGGCCATTTATAATTCTCTTAAAACTCTATGCAGGACTGGCCTCAGCTGGGAAGTTTTTGCTGCATGTGACTTTGGATGGTTGTATAGCCTTCAGAAGATACAATATAGCTATAATATCCACAATGGTTCAATTAGATAGCTGGCAGCATTTACAAGCTGGAGGGTAGAGCTCAGTTGGGCTGCCAGCCAGAACTTCTCAAGTCTCCTCCTGGTGGCCTCTCTGCAAGAATTTATCTCCACATAGCATGATGGCTGGCTTCCAAGACTAGAATTTCGACCATTAGAAAGTGAAACTTAAGGAATCCCATTGGACACTGTACATTTTCACAGCTGCCGCGTGTTACTGATCAAAAGAAATTATATGAACAATAAGGTGAGGGTGGAGGGGTTTTTTTGTGAACAAGAGCTCAAGAGAAAGAGAAGTAGAGTCTTAATCTACAGTGTATAGGGAGCTCTCTGTGGGCCCAGGATAAACACTACGAAAGAAGAAATGGCAAGTTTTGTTCTTAATAACTTGTTCATGGTTCATGGCTTAACCATGTATGTATGTGTGTGTGTGTGGGGGGGTTAAGTATCTAACAATCTATTTAATGAGGAAATTAAAGGCTGAGTGGTGGAGCTGCAGAGATAACCCAGGGGCAGCTTAGTACCTGCCTATGTGTCCAAGGACTGTGGTTTCTGGGTTTGATTGATTCAGAGAGAGAAAGAGAATGGGGGAGGTAGAGACAGAGAGGCATGGAGGAAGAGAGGGAGAGGGACTGGGAGAGAGAGAGAGAGAGAGAGAGAGAGAGAGAGAGAGAGAGAGAGAGAGAGAGAGAGAGAGAGAGAGAAGAGATGAGATTAAAGGGCAGATTCTGTGGTTCATGTATTCAAAGGCAAGGCTCAGTGTTCAGAGAAGGGCCACATGTTCTGTCCATGTTGGGAACTTTTCAGAGCTATGACTCGCTTCCCATATTCCTTCTCATGCCATTGTTTTGGGTAATACCTCTATCATCCAAGGCAAGTGAATATTTCCCACCATGGGAAGCCTAGCACTAGTGCTACAAAACCTGGAAATAACTACTTCAATACTCACTTTTTAGAATTCTAGAATTTTTTTTAAATGTCTAAACTCAGTATTATGTATGTAAAACCACAGTCCAAATTCCTTATACTAGTCTTTGAATAAAGGCTTGTAAGAACCTTTTGTGGACATTCAGGCTTACTTTTTTTTAATATATATATATATATACATATATATATAATATTCAGTTTCACATAGCTATTATGGGTTTTAACTATAACATTTCTATTAGCCTAAAAGTGTGCTATTGACTGTAAGGAGAATATGCTGTAAGAAAATGAGTGTCTAGTGAAGCAAAACTCTTGTTATTACAGCGTCTGTAAGGACTCAAACCACAGTAGAATGCTGTGTCATACTGTTTTCAAGGATGTTTGTCCACACAGTTGCTAGATGTCCCCTCTAAATCTCACATAGCACTATGAACTGATTGATGCCATGACTGTAGGAATGGGGGCTAGTTCTAAAAGAGAATCTCTTTTGCACAGGTTTCTTCACTCTATCCCTTGGCTTCCTATGTAGATTATGTCCCCTTACAGCACAAATGACCTCACCCTTAGTTACTTTGATCTTTATCTGTAAGACCTATGGTCCTAGATGTCAGGCTTCTAGACCAAGATCCAAATAAACATGTATTGTTTGTAATTTACCCAGACTGTGGTATCCTATTTTGAAAGCAGAAAACTGACTAAGCATGCAAATTCATTCAAAAGAATATGCACTCATATATCCTAAAGAATGCAAATATAGTCACATAAATACATGCATATTAACTGATTACTAGATGCTGATAGTGTCAATCCAGAAAATACTTTTTATAACATCTATCCTGAATTGCATACCTGGTTTAAGGTAACTCACATCAGAAGGAATGTTATTAACCTCAGCTCCAAGAAATACAGCTCTAGGTGTTACTCTGATATTTCACACTGAATAAGTCATAATACAGTAATATCTTTTCTGCCTATTGTCCATATTCTTCTTGTACCTCACCCACATAGCAGAAATGAAGCGACACAGACTTCTAAGAAGGAAAAGAGCCCCAGCACATCCTGTTGCTTTTGCGCTCTAATGTGAGAGGGAACCTACCCCTGAACAGAAGAAATGGAAGTTAGTCAGTTTAAATGTCTTGGTCCCAGCCATTGGAAGTATCTGAACAGTGAGCATTTTCTGCCTCTGCACACAATGCAGAAACACTTCAGCCCAGTGGCTAAACTCCCAATGTAAAATAATATGTACATAGTAGATGCAAATTCAAATTTGCTTCGGCTCTCCAGACTCAAGTTCCTTATGTGTGAAATGAGATAACTCCCCGGATTTCTGTAAAAATTTTATATCACATGGCATAGTGCCATGTAGCAGAACAAGCCAAATTGCCTTAAATTATACACAAAAGCCATTTACATTAAATTGGTTATTTTTTTGTAATAATGCTAGAAAATAAACTATCACTATATATCCATATACACATATGTATGTACAGTGCATACATATGAATATACACATGTGTGTATCAATACACATTTGTACGTCTTTTTATTATATTAAACCAATAGGAAAAATGTCATGGTTATAATGCCAATGAAATACATACACAATAAAAAGCTTCAACTCATGGCTGAGCTCTATAGAAAAGGGCATATCAAGAATGCAAACATATATTTAGACAAACACTCAGATGCAGGTGCACACACATATAAAGTTATCACTGTCTTGGCCAGCATAGGAAAAACTTGGAAATTTTCTTTCCTTATGAGATTTGTTGATTTATGCAAACAGAATAATGATTGAAGAAAAAGGCCCCTTACATTTCTCACCATCTGAAGTTCTAAAGCCTTGAGGCTATCCAAATTCTTTTACATTTTGTCAGCTACTTCAGAAGTGACATTGGAGGATAAGCAATCATATCAGGTTTGAGCAAGGGAGGCATCATTGAAGCTGCTGTTCTAAAGTAGTGAACAGGATTCAGGGGAGGGCTGAGAGTCAGAGCCCTTTTTTGGACAGAGTCTCGCTGTTTGTTCTTTGTTCTGTGTAGACTAGGCTGTTCTCAAACTCAGAGAAACACATCTGCCTCTGCTGAGTACTGGAATTAAAGGTGTGTGTGTCCATATGCCTATTCCGGTTACATTGATGACTTCTAATGGTTAAACCCATGAAGGAAATGAGATATAGAGTATGTAACTCTATCCTATGTGCCTCACCCTGCCAGTCTCTTCCTGATTCTTCGGAATGCATGTGAAGTCTCTGTCTTTCGAAGTAGCTTATTTTAGGTTGCATATTGAGGACCTGTGTTCATGCAAAGCTTTTCCAACTGTGAAATGTTAAAGGAGTTTGGGCTAAAGATAGACTTGTCGTGGGGAGGTAAGGTAGGGCAGGACCATTTCTGTCATAGGAAACTGAGATACTCTTGTTCTAATTGCTTTTCCCTTGCCGAGGTAAGATACTCTCACCAAAAGCAACTTTGGGAAGAAAGGGCTAACTTAGCTTATATTTTTGGGTCATAGTTTATCATGAAGGGAGTCAGGACACAACCGTAGACAAAACCCTGAAGTAGAAACCATAGAAGAAGCCTGCTTTCTGGTCACTTTTCAGCTCATGTTTAGATAGTTTTCTTATGTAGCCCCAACCACTTGTCTAGGGATCTTGCCACTCACATTGCTTTGTGCCTTTTCGCCATCCATCAGCAACAAAGACCATCCCCAACAGGCACTTTTATAGGCCAGTCTGAGTTCAATCTAGGCAATTTCTCAACTGAGGTTTTCCTCTCAGGTGACTCTAGAGTGTGGTCACTTGTCAATTAAAACTAACCAGAACAGTCGGCATGTTTCCTACAGATAGCTGTTTCTTGGCTAATAAATTGTTCTTTGTAGTCAAAAGTTTCTGGCCCTGCCTAGCCCTGAAGTCTGGAACAGCAGACCCCTAGCCATTTAGCCCCAAATAATCATACAGAGCCTTATATAAATTACAAGCTGTTGGCCTATGACTCAGAAATATTATCTAACTTTTATACTTTAAGTTAATCTATATATCTTATTTATGTTTTGCCATGTGGCTTGGTACCTTTTCTCAGAGAAGCAATCTCATCCTCCTTCTGCATTGGGCTGGCATCTCTGCTTTGCTTTTATGCTTCCCAGAATTCTCCTACCTATACTTCCTACTGGCCAATCAGGATTTTATTAATTTAAGCATCAAATTTTTACAGTACACAAGAACAACATCCCACAGCAGTTTTGCATCAAGACAAGACTTCTCTGTGTTCTTGCCTGACAGTTTGTACCTGGATTTGTCAGCCAAGTAGCTTTTGGCCACGGGAACCATTCAGAAAATTTTATAAGTTTGCACACTAAATTTCAAAGATTTAATATAAACTAAGGTTAGAAAATATGTTATTACTGATAGACTGGTTATATATTGATATGCAAGGCTATGAAGTAAATATTGAAATTCAATTTATTTAGATTTGTATGCACTTTGATGTGACCCCCATAAAATCTAAAGTTACACTTTAATTGTATTAATATAAAAGTACTGTCTAGATATAGTCATCTCAAAAATATAGGTAAGACTCAAGCATCTGGCAGGCAAGTCTACTAACTTGTTATTTCTTATTTGTGTAAATTACATATAAATGGTTTGGGTAGATTATAGGAAAACATGAAATTTGAGAAGGAAGAGAAATTGAAAGGTATTAAGTGTAGAGGACTGGAGATATGGCTCAGCCATTAAAGGGTAGACTCACAACTAGTATAAAATTATTAGCATAGAAACAGCAGTTTTTAAAATTTATTTGTAATATAATCTTTGTAACAGAAAAACATAATAGTAGAGTCCAAGTAAGCTCAAGCTGTCTGTTCAGGAAGGTGGGTTGAGATTCCCATAATGGTTTGATGTATCTTAAAATATCATTGGCATAACTGAGGTGTAGTGCTTAACAGTAATTTTAAGTATCATCTATGAATGCAGAAAAAATGCCTTCCTCTCTTTCCAGCCTACACTCAAGTTGGGCTGCGCTAAAGCTAAATTGATTTAAGCAGCTAACTTTTCCTTGTATTAGAAATCTGAGATATTTTGTATCTCTTGAGTCATTGAGAATCCAAAGCAATTTTGAATATTAGAGTAAATTGTGTCTAAATTTGCTTCTAATTTTGAATGTCCATGGTTGATATTCCTCGGGCAGGATTACATCTAGTACCACAGAGAGCCGCCTGGGTGCTTGGGTGGTCATTTACAAAGCAGATCTAAAGAATAGACAAGCAGATTGATTTCTTTGAAAAGAAATGAACAACAGAAATTGGAGAAGAGCGGCGATAACCCCACTAACACACTCATGTCTTCTTCCCATCTTAATTCTTTATGATAAACAACTCAGCTCTTTAAAGTTTGAGGTAAAAAGTCAAAGATAAATGTAAAGAAGACAAAGGTTGTGTCTTAGTTTCTTTTCTATCACTGTGATGGAGCATCACGACCTGGGCAACTTAAAAAAGAAAATGTTTACTGGGGTCTACAGTCTCAGAGAGTTAGTCCAGTCCAGGAACATGACAGTGAGGTGCCTGGCAGGAGGCAGGTGAGTACTGTTCTAGAGCAGAAGCTGGAGCTCACATTTTGAGATAACCGCCATTGGGGGTGGGGGAAGAGAGAGAGAGAAAGAGAGAGTGAGAGCGAGAGCGAGAGCGAGAGAGCGAGAGAGCGAGAGAGCGAGAGAGCGAGAGAGAGAGAGAGAGAGAGAGAGAGAGAGAGAGAGAGAGAGAGAGAGAGAGAGAGTAAAATGGCATGGGCTTTTGAATTCAAAACCCCAGTGATGTAATTCCTGCAGCAAGTCCACACCCTCCTAATTTTTCCCAAATAGTTCACTAACAGGGGACAAAGCACTCAAATGTGTAAGGCCATGGCAACCATTTCTTTTAAACCACCACAGGCCGATTTTGGGGTTCTGTGCCTACAGTTCAAACTTCCTCCTTATTAAAATAAGATATAAAGGGCAGACAATATTTTACCGGAAGAGCTCAGTTTTGCCTAATTTCTCACAAAAGGGCTTGGGTTATCGAAATTAGCATTTTTTTTTTTTAAGAGAGAACAATAATGAGGACCCAGGTCTTGAAATCAGTGCCTGCAGAAAACAGCAGTCTACTCAGAAGTGGGTGGTGGAGTTTCACATACTTTGTATCTACATTCTCCTAACATGATGCGAGAGTACGGAAAGTGTCCTGTGGATTTAAATATGTCTTCTCAGTTTTCCTATGTCTTCTCAGTTTTCCTACATCCTCAAGCTGTATTTTATCTTCTCGTGGAGGTTTTGTACCTCAGACTTGCTCAACAGTAAACATTATTTTCATCTGCAGCAAGGTCCTCCTCTTCCTGGGACCCCGTAAGTTGGTAATATCACACACACACACACACACACACACACACACACACACACACACACACACTCACACACACACACTTACACACACAGACACACACACACACATACTCACTCACATACATACACACCCCCTGTATTCTTTTAGTATCACTCATTTTTTCTTACCCAATATTTTGATATCCTGAGAACTAATAATAATCTTTGTGTTTTAAGAATTACCATTAATCATCTCCAAATTTCTCTTTATATTTTCTATGTAAAAGACATCACTGAAGAAACACTTTATATATATTTTTATGTTTGAATGTTTTACCGTATGTATGTTTGTAGACCACTTGGGTATTTGCTGACCACAGAGGCTCCCCTGAAACTGAAGTTATGAATGGTTGTGAGTTGCCCAAGTGGGTGCTGGGAACTGAATCTAGGCCCTCTGAAGAATAGTAAATGCTCTTAACCACTGATCCATCTCTATAATCCCAAAACACATTACATTATTGATCATATTTACTATTTTTAGGAAAAAATTGATCATTTTGGCATCTGTCAGAATTGCTTTGTCTTGGATTTGGTCTTCAGCCTATATGTTTTAAGTTTAATTTCTGCCTGTTATATAGTGGGATTTTCTGTAGGTATCAGGTTGCCGAATGCATATTTTTTTATTTACTCTTTCCTTACTCATTCTAGCAGAATGCTTCTATTGCCTTGCATTTTTAGGAAGGGCTGCAGGGTGGATGAATCTTCTCTGACTGGTGGCCACAGACACTTCCTCTGATCTTCCTACCTAAGTGAGAGTTTGGCTAAATAGAGAACTCTAAACTAAGGTGGGAAAGGAAGGTTGAGGAGAATCTATTCACACATACTTTATTCAAAAGCGTCATGATGATATCTAATCTCTCATGATGACAATTTAAAAAATAGAATAGTAAGAAACCTCTGATGAAAAGCTTGTTTCGCTGTGCTCTAAACTCCAGCACTCCTATTGAGAAGTGTCATGTTTTTTCTTATTTTCTCATCTTGACCCTTTTGAGTACCTGGCTTACTGTCTCTTTAATTCCTTCCAAGTTTACATTTTTGTGTCATTTGAGTGTTCTGAGGTAGCATGGTACTGCATTCTATAGTGTATTTTATTCATTTAATTGGAGTGGGGCTGAAGACATTTTCCATTGGAGAACTCAGGTAATCATCCCTGGTAATCTGTCAGTTATTTTTTATTCTTAATTGCTGAACTATCAATTAGACATTTTAAAAATGTTTTCATTATTGCTCTGACTTCTGTTTTCCACTTTATTTTCTGGCAGAGAGCTGACATTTTTCAAACTGCTTGAAATTTTTATTTTTTATTTTTTTTTTGGCTTGTCCATATTTATTTCAAAGTAGTCCTTATCCGTGGCTACTCTTTCCTTATACCACTGTGTGAGTGTTCGGTGGATGACGTCTTTTCTCTTATTTCACTAAGGATATGAGTATTCTCATTTGTTACCCATTTTAAACTAATTTAATTCCAGTAAAATATAGAAACTTTACCTGCTTCAAAATTGTTTTATTTCTAACTTCCTCACACAGGACTATATACTAAATGGTACAATATTAAAATTATTGCTTTATATTATATGCTTGAAAATGGAAATGATAGCATTTTAAAATATACTTTAAGTTTTGTGTTTTGTTCTTTGCCATTTGCGTAGTATCATCCTCAGGTTATATTTTTCTTTTACTGCCTTATCATTTAAGGAGACGATGTTAAGACATTAGTAGGATGTTCTGTGAAAGCCCGGAGGTTTTATTATAGGTGAAACTGCGTAGTCTTTTCTTCCTAGAAAGTAGAGATCTGGCTACCCTGGAGGCTGTGGGAGAGGAGTATGACATGCTTGTTCTCAGCTTCCTACAGTGTCTACCCAACCCCGAAAGGACACCTCCACCTGCCACCAAATAACAGAACATGAGTAGAAGTTCCCCAGCTTCTTCAAGAGAAGAGATGCCAACGTGTAGCTTCTTAAACAAACCTTCCTTCGTTCTCTCCAGTTTAAACTCCCTTCTTTAAACACTTGCTATGGTAAATTCATATGCTTATAGGTCTTTTTGGAGGCTATAAAAGTTTGTTTTTCTCATGTTTTACATACTCTCACCCATCTGTTCAAATCCCCTAGACCTACCTCTTCCACACCTCACCTGTAGCATTGAGAATGAACCATCTTTTCCTTTTAGAGCTCTTCATTCCCTTCTAGATGACTCAATTAGCCTTCTTCCTTATCTTGCTTAGCTTTCTAGAGATGTTCAAAAGGGAAGCATGTTTCCCGAAATACTTCATTTGTAACAAAAATATCTTCCTCAACACTTCATGGCTTAGTTCTCTTCACATGTATATATTTGTTTTCTTTCTTTAATTTCTTATAGATCCCAGTGTTTATGTTTAGTAAATATGAGTTTTCAAATATTTTAAGATTAAAATAGAAAACAGAACCTGGCTCCCTACGGCTCTCTCCCCACTCCTCAGAACACATATTACACATTTCATCTCAATGACTACTTTAGACCCAAAATAATTGTTATTGATAACAGTAATATGGTAATTCATTAAGGTATGCTGTTACCCAAGTGCTAATTAAAAGCAGAGGTAGTTGAAGGATGAAGGAGAGCTTGAAAGCACATCCCACAGAAGTTCCCTCCTAATATAGTTCTTTTCTGTCACACTTATTACTGCAGGGTGGGTTGGCAGGTTAATTATGCACAAGCAGGAAAGCGGGTACAGAGAATGTTACAATCTCCAAAGCAAACACTTAGAATCATTCTATCTAATATAAGACAAACTCACCCGAATGAAGGTTTCCATTTAGTCATTATACATAAGCAGACCTCTTCTTAAAGATTGTGGGTGGCACTAAGTGAATTTTGACTTAATAAAGCTAATAGAGAAATGCTGACCCAAAAGTCACTCTGACTTATAAATGTGGGAATGTGGGTCTATGCTATCTGTAAATTTGCCTTTCCCCCTCCTGTACTTCCAAGAGTTCTGCTTCATCTAGTTCCTTTTCAGGGTATTTTCCCCAAATACAGTTATCTGAATTTTTGATTTTTTAAGATAAGGTCTTACTATGTCACTTTCTTTGGTTTTCCTGGAACATACTATGTAGACCAAACTGATCTTGAAATCAGAGAGATCTGCCTGCCTCTGCCTCCCAAGTCCTGGGATTAAAGGCATGTGCCACTATGCCCAGCTCTTGAAGCTACTTAGTTGAAAAGTACTGTATTTCCAGCTTGAATCTATCAGGCAATGGTAGAAGCTATCATCTGCTTAGGCAGTCGTTTTACCACATGGATAAATCTCTGGCCTGACTCCAGATAATTGCCCCCCACACCTCTCCTGTCTTGTTCTATATCTCCTGGCAGGAAGCCCGCATATACTTGAACAGCCCATTAGAGCAGAGATGGGTCTCATTAGTAAGTTGTGCTTGCTGTTGGTGGATTTTGTCTAGGATTTAGAACATACTTAAGACTCTAAATGGTTCTAAGTTAAGAACTATCTCTCAACATATTTGACAGGGAAGATCTCCCAACGTCTGGATCACGGTGATGATCCATCTCCTGAAAGTTCTCTTTCTCAGATCTGCCTTTATTCAACTTCCTTCATCCTTTCTAACTGCACCCTACCCCCGTGTTTCGAGTAGTCTTATATGAGGTTGTATTCTCTGAAGATTACTATGAACATATAAGTGACTACTTAACAAAACTTAACAAGATCCATAATGTGCACGGTAACATTGATAACAGTCAGCTTGGTACAGTTGTTGTCATTATATGTTTCCTGGTGCAAATCAAGTTGTCCTTGCTTTAGCTTATGTGGAATCTAGAATTTCCCCCACCCTTGTCCACTCTTACTATTTCAAAACAAATATGGCTGAGATATTTCTAATTTCACTATTTTTATATTTTAGGAAACTACAAATGACATACTATTTCATAATCTTTGTTTCTTTTTCTAAATTCTTCTTCTCAAAACGGGCATATTTTCTATTTTGTTGATTGCATTCAACATTTAATTTCCACTTACTCCTCTTTACTCTTTGGAAAATAAAATAGAATATAGTTACTGGTTACCATTCCATTTTAGTTTACACACAAAACAATTATTTATGGAACAAACATCCCCCTGGGCACTGAGTTTAGCTCTGCCGCAGAGAGCAGTCATAAAGCAAATGCGATTCCAAGCTTCAGATGCTCAGAATAGGGCAACAAATACTATGAAAACATAAGAGGGTGACAAGGGGGCAGCATGACTCTACCCACCTCTTAGCTTTCAGAATGTGCTATTCAGTGGTCAACATTACACTGACAGATAATCTGTAGATGCGATGACATGACAACATTGCCAGGCACGACTAATGAATTTTAATGGTATCTTTGTAACACTCTATTTGTTTACATATTGCTTTATTGGTATCAACAGATAATCAACTCCAAAGAAAATGGTAACCACTTATCAACAAAGGTGACTATAGAGTTCCTTAAAAAAAAAAAAAAAAATAACAGAGTTTCTCTGGAGTATGGAGAAAGAATAATTCTATTTCTTTGAAAATCCTTGACCAAAGAACAATACTTTGCTTCTTGAAAAATGTTGTCATATCTGAAAATCTTATTTAATCTCATATTAACAGTGTGAGTTAAGTCTTTCCATTGTAGATGAGAAAATTGAGGAAGTATGTCACTTAAGTTAAAGTTGCGTGGCTACTGTATAACAGAGCAGTAGGCTTTTTCAGCTTTAGGCTTTCATTTACCCAACCAAAAGTCAATCTGAGAAACCAGCCATTTACCCATTTCTTTGCCTGGTAGGCATCTTGGAGGAGAAAAACATTGGCATGATGCTCAATGTTGGGATCATATGGAACTTGTGAACTCATCGAATAATATTCAGTACAGATTTCAAAAACAGAGATGCTGGGATAATCTAATTGAAATATTTCTATGTGAAAGCTAAACCAGGAAACCATGTGATGGATTCTTTTTAATATGGTATTATTGTCAGGGAATAGCTTCAGTATGCACTGTAAGCATTAAATGCTAAAAATAATAACAGCAATTACAGATTGTTCTGACACCCGAAGAGCAGAATTATGCTTCTTAACTGTATTTCCTTCAGCCAATAAAGATGCAAAACTACTTTTCTTTGCTTCTCAAGAACTATTTTCTTCTGTACTAGATTACCAAGAGATGGCAGCATCCCATCCATCATTCAGCAACTATATATTCTTTGGTTAAAAACTAAGATTTTCTCTTTTTCCCAATGAAGTGCTGAGAACAAAGAATCATTTAAAATATGAATCTGTTTCATAATCTCCCATTGTCAAACAGACTAGATTGCCCTGATCTAAGCTGATGCCTTGATGGCAAAGAGTTTTAAAGATTCAAATGGCTTGTTTAAAAATAATGCATAATATATAGTCAATGGCAGTGTGCGAAGTCCTATGGAGTGATAACTCAAGGCAAGGTGATCGCTTTGAAGGTTTGCATGTTTTCAGTACTCCCTTTATGCATAATTTTAAAAGCGACATGTATTGTTTTAATGAAGCTGGAACCACTCTGTGCTATAGAGGTTGGTACTGTGTTTGGAGTTTAATATCTTTCTGGGAGTGGGTTGGATAATAGTTATATCAGCCCACACGTATAAGCTAGTCAATATATGGCGTTCCAGATATGGAGTCCTTTCTTTGGAGAGGTAGAAAGAATAATTTATTAGAAAAGATTCTGAAATGGATAAAAGTTAAATATGTCAGAAGTTTGTGGATCCAGTACTCTACTTGTCATAAAAAATTCTTCTTAAGATTTATTCCCATAACTAAGTTATTATTTTCTGACAGAACCCAATGAAAAAATAATTTTGATTCATTTTTCCTAAAAGAAGTGAATACTCTTAAAGCGTATGGATTTATTGTGAGTCTCCCTTTTCAGTTTTTTTTTTGATAATTTTGTAGTTTTATGAGTAATTGCCTTCAATTGTCAAATAGCACATATTTGTCATAGAGTTAAGTTACCAGCCAATGATTTCTGAATGTGAAATAGCTTTCAACACAGTATTGAAGTCAGCAGCATCTCTGCTAATATGTCTTATTTCTTTCTGCTTTAGTTGGGGTCATCACAGCCTCACTCGATGAGAGAAACCATGAAGCTGGAAATCTTCTAGGATATTTATCTTTATCTCCCCTAAAGGATGACTCATTTATCCCAGAAAGCTGAAAACAGGTGTCAAAAGAAGTCATCCTCAAGGTAGCATCAGGAGAGGCACCCTGGCTAAACTCTGGTCACCTGACTTCCCAATGAATGTGATTTATGTTGAACCATGTCGCACAAAACATGTTCCCAAACTGATGTCTCTGGTGTTTGAGTTGAAACAGTGCCATGGCTCTTTCCAGAAACCATAGTTAACCTGTAGTAGTAATTTTGATGTTATCATTTAAAATGAGATTTCAGGCAAGTGACGCAGAGAAAGCAAGGAAGTGATTGGTCTCTGCAAATCAAAGGAAGATGCAGGCAAGTATTTGGGACTTGTTGGATGACATCTCTAATAGACTGGAGGTCCCAAACCCTCAGTTTCTTAAATATCCAGAGCATGGACATTTATCTCTTTCTTGCAAGACAATCCTTTGCTCCTTTGTCCCCACCTTCTGAAAGAAAGGTGACCAAGTAGACCCCTGAATGCTTCTCTTAATTGTTTTAAACTTGGGGCATTTTGTGAAGCTAAAATGAAAGTTTTGAAGATCATGCTCCTTAAAGTATTCATCCACTCGAGTGAACCAAAGCTAAATTGCAGGTAGATGCAAGTCCCAGGCAGAGACTTATTGAACTTCTCTGCTTCTACCTTCACAACAGCAGTGCCCCAAACCCAAGTATGGGGGTTGTATTGATGATGGTGTTAAGTGTTATCTCTGAGGATTCTGTGCATGCTTCTATTCTATAGAACCAGAAACCTTAAATAAATAGGGAAACCTTCAGGAATGAAATTCTTCTTCAAGGGTGTAAAGCTTTCCCCCTCCCCACTCTCTTTATCTATCTATCTATCTATCTATCTATCTATCTATCTATCTATCTATCTATCTATCTATCTATCTCTCTGTGTGTGTGTGTGTTTATGTCTCTATGTCTCCTTTTTAAAGAAAACATTGTAGGGAACCGTTTGAATGAACTGTAGAAATGGCCTCAGATAACATTCTCAAACAACAGAAAGAGTTGGATCACCTAAAGAGAATCATTCACTCTTACTGTGTGGAGACTATAACTTGGCACATATGACATGTTCCAGTATTTTTACATATTATAGCTCTAGGCAACTGCTACCACCATTTGTTTGCTTTCCTGGGATTCAGAGGAACAGGTTCTGAGATCACTCAAGTTCCAAGACTGGGATTCAAACTGACTTTCATTCCACACTCTGCATTCCTAGTTTCCCTCCACTATCGTTCTGCCTTCTTCCTCCCTCTCGAGAACCTTGAAAGTCAGAACCTGGCTAGTTCTGGTATCTGTGTTTGTAGAGCATTCAAAGATACACAGACCCTGAACCTGGGCACGTGGTGGATTCATGCCTGCATGGAAAGCATGCAGAGCCTTCCTGATATGACCAGAGATGATGCTCAGCCCCAAGGCCATCAGATGAAATTGTCCTTTTTCGTATGGCTGTGCCACTGAGATTAAAATTGCAGCATATCAGTCCCAGGTACTAGTGTAGAAACTTGATCCTTGTGGCTTGACTTCCATTGAAAGAAATCTCACAGATATTGGTTTTCCAAACAGTCCCAGATTCATTTTGTGAGCAGATCTTACTCAATTGTGCTCACTGGGTTGATTCAGATTCTTTTCTCTCCTTCTCTCTTCAGTTTCTGTATTTCAGGTTTCTTTTTTCTTCTTCTTCACAAAATTCTCTATTCAATTCCTTTGAGGTTTTGCATGTTAACTCTTGTTCTCTCTATATTTCATCCACTAACCTCGTTTGGAGGACCTTGGAACAAACTAAATGTGTTCTGCCCCTGCACATGGATAACATGGTGTGTGCAGCCTACAAATGGCTTTGAAAGAGGAGCTTTACTCATTGGAAAAGCTTCCTGAGACCTAGAAAACAGAAAGTGGCAAACGTGTCACAAAAGCCAAATGTAGCATCTTCTCCATTACTAAATACAGTGACACTCATTGGGAACCCAACTCAGAGAAGGGAATGGCAGAGACCACAGAAATAGAGAAGAATCAGGTGACCAGAGATATACAGAAAGGTAACTGGGTGGAACCTTCCAATCTTTCTTTGTGTTGTGTCTTTAAGTTACAGGGCGGCTTTCACTCATGCTATTCATCAGGTTGACAAAAACATAAGTAGAATTCATGAAATTATAATGACTGCATTTCTAAAACGTATTTACTTTCTTGGTAATTGTAGCAGCTCAGTTCTGAGTCTTGGTATCTCTTTTTCAGCAATACATAAAGCTAGAAAGTTTACCTCATTTGGCCAGATACTATTATTTTTCAGGAGACTGCAATTCCTCTGACTTGGAAGAGGAGCACAGGGCCTCTGTTAGAGTATGCACTGCATTTTGAAAAAAAGATTTTATATATTAGGTCAACATGAGTTAACAACCATGCTAGATGTCTTAAATATTATCTCATTTAAATTGAAAGCTAGCCTTATGGAGTAAGTATGATTTTGCCCACTGTAGAGATGAGAAGTCAGACGTGTTAGCAAGGTGAAGGAATAAGAAACTGTCTAAAGTCATGTAAGGTGTGAGTTTTGAGAGTGTGACTATGAAACCTGCAATAATCACCATTACTGAACCAGTGCTATGTAGTGAATAGATACTCTCAGGTCTCCTTAGGAGTTTCATTTTGTTCCTGAGAGAAGGCCTTTGATTTTGGTTCTTCAGAAGCTCCAGGGCTGCAAACCATGGAAATAATACAGGAAATAACCTTGTTGGCAAGTTACATTTAGTGACCTTTTGCAACAAAGCCTTCTCTTGTATTATCTGGACGTAATTATAGACGAGGTGTTTTTTAGTGTCCACTCTACCTGCTTCACTCTGGCCATGTATATCTTATCCCATAATGCGCTTTTTGTATAGTTTTTCTTCTATATAACATACGCTTATTAGGAGTTATGTTTCTTCTACTTTGCTTTTGCTTCATTTATCAAATAACTTTATATATGAATTTAGGCAAGATAGATAAAATGTATTTATCACATAACATTGACTTGCCTTTTTTCTGAGTCTGTGACAGAGTAATAGGGGAAAAAATAACTTCTAGAAAGAAAGACTTATTTTTGCTAACATGTTCAGGGTCCCTAGTCCCTCACACATGGCTATACTATTCCTGGCATTGCATCAGGGAGTAGGCACTAGGGTAAAGCTCTTGCCTTACAATCACCAGGAAACAAAAGAGAAAGGTCAGAGGGGCACCAGAGTTCCACTGTCATGCTGAAAGCACACCCCACTGACTGCTCTTCAACTGAATCACTCCCTGAAGTTTCTATGACCTTATCGTCATGTGAGCAGCTGGGGACTAAGCCTTCAGTGCATGTGCCTTTGGAGGACATTTCATATTCACACCATGACATGCTGCATCTTATATAGAATATGACGCACTTTGTAAGTACTACTGACTTAGTGATAATACCCCAACTCTACAGAAAGAGCAAAAAGCAGACAACATGAGATGTGCCATGGAAAGTCACCACCAAGTGGACTTACTCATTTAAAAAAGTGACTAGTCATGTGCCTCTGTTGCTCCTTTGCCTCCTGCAGCAGTAGTTATTGCATTTTATACCACTGTGTATGTTAAAGTTTGACTTTCTCACTGTACTATGATCTCCAGAAAAGCAAATAGAGTTTATCCATGGGCCTAGCTCCTGGCTGCTCATTACATATTTGGGGAATGTTTGAAAGTGATTATCTGTGGCTGTCTACATCTTCAGATGCTAAGTACACTGCAGAAGTTCATTTGGACTGGATAGACTAAAACACAATCCTGAGACTCTGGGCTGACACACACATGAAAAAATTTCATAAATAGAAAATGTGCCATGTGGCATTCTCAGAAACTGTAAATCAGTTCAGTGATAGATAATTTTGAATTTCATTCTTTTAGCAAGTTTTTCTTTAAGTAATTTATTTTTTTTAATTTTCTCTCTCTCTCTCTCTCTCTCTCTCTCTCTCTCTCTCTCTCTCTCTCTCTCTCCCTCTCTCTCTCTCTCTCTCTCTCTCTCTCTCTGTGTGTGTGTGTTTGCAATCACAGAGGCTAGAGGCATCAGATTTCCCTCGGTCTGGGGTACAGGCAGTCGTGAGTCACCTGATATAGATGCTACGGCCTGCATTCAGATTTTCTGTGAAAGAAGGCTAGGCTGTTAACTGCTCTGCCATCTCTTAGCTCCCTCTGCTAAGGAAGTCTTAAAAGCCACAATTAGTAAACAGGAGAAATACCAAGCACTTGACACTAAGATCTCCAAAGGCAGTATAGTTGGCCTTCTTGAAATACAGGTGGTGAGTCATTCAACAAACAGATACCATTTAGGCAGAGTGTATAACTCTTGAGGTCATAGATGAAAGTCAACACTACCAGAGGGACACATTATAAATAGAGTCTCACGGATACTAATAGAAGGAACACTGGCTGCATTCGTGGGACCCAGTCATTCAGGCCAAAACTGGAGAGTTTACTTTGATTTTCAAGGTAACACAAAGGATTTAATGGTCTTCTCTCAATCAGCACAGATTCCAGTAGGGTAGTGAGTGGCCTTTCTTCCTGTAACGCAGATCCCTGCAGAAACTGACTTCTGGCTTAGAAATGGAAGCGTGTGAGAAAAGCTGCTCCAGGCTGAGTAATTATTTCATGTCTGATCCCTAAGTCTAATACCAAGTGAGCGAAGCAAACACTTTAGTATAACAAATACTTACATTATGCCTATAGGAGCAAAGAGACAAATAGGAAGAGGCGGACAATTCTGTTGCCAAGGCAGGCGCCAGTGAGGATTGCCAGGGGGCATTCGCTGTGGCTAGCAACAAAGCCTACTTCCACGTAATATTTGGGGCATGCTGCTAGCATCTTACACTGGCCCCCACAAAAAGGATGCTACTCGACTGGATATTAGAACCACTCTGCTTCCAGCCTGAACGTGATGTTTGGTAAATTGATTTCCATTTTTACTAACTAAAAGCTACTCTGCTAATGGGAACATGATTTCTAGGTACCATATGGGCACATGGACATTTTCTAATTTAGTAGCTTGACTATTCTTCTGCTCAGCTTTATATTAAGACATTTTATTATAATTATTTATTCTGCCGCTGGCTGAAACAAACAGAGCTATTTGTTGATAGGTTAAATGATGAGTGCTCATGATTTTCACTCCTGCTTGGGGGAATGAAAGCAGATATGTCACCCACATTATTTCAATTATGTTCCAGGAAGCAAGGGTGTCAGGAACGAGTGTGGCCTGCTGCATTGATCAAAGGATAATGGTAAAGCTGGGCTCTCATTTACAACCTTTGTCTCATGGCCTGACGGAGCTGGAAGGCCCTTGGGGACCGTTGATTAAAACAGCTTTCGTTTTTAGCAGCCAGAAGGTCTGGGAAGAAAGGGGTGGGTCCCTCAAGACCACTCACCTGTGGGTACATTTCAGGGAGTCTGAGTTCCACCGCTGAACCTCCATTGCTCTGTATTTCTACTTACAGGTTATGCTGTTTTGCTTATTTAGACAAGACACAGTAGTCATGGCTTCAAATATTTATCTGGAAAAGTAAAATTTGGAAAAGATGTATCATATCATTTTCAGAAGAAACAAAAACAATAATCATTGTCTTATTACCTAGAAGAATATGTGATCGATAAGCTACTTACATGGCCCATCTATATTAACGAATGAGTTTCCCAAGACCACTTTGTCTTTGTTATGGTCCAAATGCTGTGTTTCGAAAGCTGTGTGTGGCAGCTTAGTCTCCAGTGCAGTGACTGGAGGAGGTGGCTCCTCTGGGGAAATATCAAGCCTTACGTGCCCTATCTTTATGAATGGGGCTGTAAAGGTCTTGAAGGAGTTCATTTGCTTCTCACCAAAAAAAAAAAAAAAAAAAAAAAAAAAAAAAAAAAAAAAAAAAAATAGGGCTAGAGAATTTTGTCTTTAAAGCAGGGAACTGCTTTCTAACTCTATGGACACTTTGGCTTTGCAGTCTGTAGATTTGTGAGTGATATGCAGGCAGTATCTATAGCTTACAAAGTCTGAGGTATCTTGCTATGGCAGTCCAAATAGAGTTGTGTTATAGGGAGTCTTCTGTCTTGCTTTCGGTACTTCTGTGGGTGAAGGACATGTTGCATGCTAGAGCCAAGCTCTTGTCTATTGGGCAAAGGGGATCTGTTCACTCCTCCTTCCTCATCACCCCCATCCTCATCACCCCCATTTTCCCACCTTTTTTCCCTCTCCAGACTCAAATCAATGAGGTATTGCTTTAAAACTGCTGAACAATAACTCTCTCTCTCTCTCTCTCTCTCTCCACATATACATACATGCATACATACATCGATGTAGGCAGATTTTTCTTTGAGCCACCGTCTCACTAAAAAACAAAGACACTTATTAATTATGCAAGCTTGATCTTAATTTAGGCTTATTCCAAACTACTTATAACCCAGATCTTTTAACCTACATTCTTTTACATGGCTCGGTTATCCTTACTCTGTAGTGCCCATCTTGCTTCTTCTCCATGTGGTTGATGACTCTGATGTCTTCTCAGAATCTTTGTCTACAAGACCCACCTATATTTCCAGCTTAGCTATTGCCATTTAGCTTTTTTTTTATTAAATCAGTCACAGTGAAACATCTTCACAGAGTATAAAGAAATATTCCTCAACACACAAACACACACACACACACACATTGAGTATAGTAATTTAAGCAAGTAATATTTTCCCCATTGGGAAGATTTCTTGCAGCAATTGCAGCTTGAATTAGCAATCAGAAGCAGGAAATGTGGTGTAACTAAAGAACAGAGAGCAGAGAGTGTACGTTTCAGAGAAGGGATCCACATGTAAGGGGATATCTGAGGGACAAAGTAAGGCTAATATCAGGAGCATAATATGTTAGCATCATTTGCCTCAAGGACACAGACAATGGTCGGAATAGAGGATGCTTTCAGGCAATAGGGAAAATATGTGAAAATTCATACTGAAGAGTTTGTACTACAAATTCTGGGTAGATAAGTTGGGGTTACATGTACAATTAAGTCCTGTCAAGAATTAAAGAAGACTATATGTAAGATGGCAATCATTCTTTTTTGATTGGTGACTTGCAGAGAGAGCAATCTCTTCCCCAACTCCCACACCCATCTGGCCCCAACCTTATTCTCTGTCAATCTAAGTCAAATTTAAAATAAGAAAAAAAAATTGTGTCATTGAAGTTGTCTATTTTTTGCTTAGTTATGTCTAGCTCCTCAACACTGTCTATGATTAAATCCAATGTTCAAATAAGTGCTAATGGTCTTATTGTAGTTTAAATCAGCGTTTGGAGTCTCAGTCAACACATGTTCAGCATATATTTGTTGTCTTTCTGTATGTCTGAGATTGGGAAGGCACCTAGGACTTGGAACAAGAATAAAATGGGGACCACTAGATCAGTGCCTCTCAACTTGTGTGTCAAGACCCATCTGGGAGGTCTAATGACCCTTCCACAGCTGGTCTCATCTCAGATATTTTGCATATTCAGATATTTACATTAAGATTCACAGCAGTAGCAAAATTGCAGTTACAAAGTAGCAACAAAATGATTTTTATGGCTGGTGGGGGTTGACCAACGTAACATGAAGAACTCTCCTAAAGGGTTGTGGCATTAGGAAGGTTGAAACCCAGTGCTCTAGAGGAAATAAACATTGGAAAATATTCCAAATGTGATATCAGAAACCTGGGCACTAAAAGTCACACAGGGGGTGGGTGCCTGGGGTGGGCTGAGGGAACAGACTTTGGAGGTGATTGTTAATTGACAACCTCTTCTTCTTGAGTTACAGATTTCGTTTCTTCCTGCTTTTCCAAAGCCTTTATATTCTCTTGTCCTTGGCTGTTGCATTGGGGTTTCTTGGTCCCGGGTGGCCAGAGGCCCAGACCCATAGACCTGTGCGCCAGACCCATTAGGTGCCCGCTGCTGCTGCTCAGGCCCCCAGAAATGACTCAAACGCTTATATTAACTTTATGCTGTTTGGCCTATGGCTCAGACACATTGCTAGCTAGCTCTTACATCTTAAATCAACCCATTTCTACTAATCTTTCCTGCCATGTGCCTTGTGGCTCACCTGTGTTCCTTACATGTTGCTCCTTGGACTGCTTGCTCCATCTATCTAACTCCGCCCTGCTCTGATTTCTCCTCCTATTTCTTCTATGGTGCCTGTCATGGCCTAAAACAGCTCCTTTATTTAAAGATTGATGTTCACAGCATACAGAAAGGCATTGCCACATCACTTGGCTCTCTGTCTTCCTCTGGTGTGTGTTTTTTTATTTTCTTGTGTTTTTATTTCCAATAAGATTGCTGCGTTGATGTGTTAAACACATGTAAAATTTTTGCTACTTTAGAAAAAATGGGGTTGGGGAGATGGCTTAGTCAGTGTCATGTCTGTCTCTCAAGTGTGAGCCCCTGAGTTCAGTTCTCATAATCCATATGAAGAAAAAGAAAAAAGAAAAAGAAAAAAAATGGTGGAGTAGAACAAATGTGTAATACTAGCAATGGTGAGATGAGAGGCAGAGTTTGTCCAAGTCTCTGGAACTCACCAATGAGCCTTGCCTACTTGGCAAGGCTCCAGATCTTTGAGAGACCCTGTTTACAATAAAGGTGGAAGTCACCTAAAGGGTGACACCCGAAGTTGTTCGCTAGCCTCCACCTGTATGGGCACAAACATGCACCCGCACACACATGAGTACCGCACATACATGAACGTACACACACGCATACACTCTTGGATCCCATCACCTCTGGAACCATTATCACTTTCTTGTGCACCTTGCAGTGGCTTCTGCTTCTTTGAATATACTTTCTTGGATGTCTTCCATTGGCTCTATATCTAGTGCTTCATTAACTTCTACCCTAAGGAATTCTAAAGATTCCATTGTGGCTAGTCCATGTGACTTCTGTCTTTGAATGCACCCAATAGAACACATCTCTGTCACCTTGGAGCTGCCATCTGCAGCCCTCACATGCCTCTGCATCCAGGCATCTAGCTCATCAGATTTTACCCAAGTCACTGTTATTTCTCAGTCTTTTGGGGGCTGGAACTTACCCCATTCTTCAGCTTATAGTATAATAGTATATCATACTTTCTTCTTCTTCTTCTTCTTCTTCCTCCTCCTCCCCTCTCTCTCTCGCACTCTCCTTGCATGATGTCACCTTTGCCTTGGTTTAAAATACTCTTTATGCCAATGGTCCTTGGGTGGTATCTTCATTTTTTATCACTCCCTCATAATGTATGTAAGGATATCTTGTTCTCTTGACATTTCCACCTGGATGCTACATGTACCTCAATCTTAACACAAGAAACACAGTTTGGTTCATTCTCCATTGACTTTTGTTCTTCCATGAGTTCACTGCAATTCTGTTTATGGCTTTGCCATATATCCATTTCCTCAACTCAACATATTTCCTGATTCTCTTCTTTCCCTCAATTCCTACATCAAATTAAAGTATAAATACTGTAGACTACTTCTGAAATCAGATCTTAAATTGTGTATTGTTTTCTCCTTTTTCATCAGTGGGGATTGAATCTAGAGCTACACATGTTCTCTCTCTGCACACAGACCTCTCAGCCACACACAGCACGCTAATATTTTCTTCATCCCAGTTGAAGCCATTTCCACTTTTTCAACCACTTACAGTTTTATACTTTGAAGCTGAAATTACCTTTTTAAGATGTCAACCAAGTGTGGTGGTAAGTACTTGTAAATCCAGCACTTGAGAATCAGAGACAGGAGTGTTGGTATTCCTTTAAGGCTAGCCTGGGCTACATAGCAAGATGAAGTCTCAAACACTGAACCAAAAGCAGCAGTTAACCACCTCATTTTCATTACACATTAGCTCCTTCTGTGGTGCTTTGAAAGAAAATGGCCCCCAAAGGAAGTGGCATTATTAGGAGGGATAGCCTTGTTGGAGAAAGTGTGTCACTGTGGGGATGGGCTTTGAGGTCTCTTTTGTTCAAGCTTCCTGCAGTGTAACTTTCAGTAGACTTCCTGTTGCCTGTCAGATGTAGGCCTCTCGGCAATTTTTGCAACGCCACATCTGCTTGCAGGCAATTCTCCCCGTCCTGAAGAGAATGGACTGAACCTCTAAAACTGTAAGTGAGCCACCTGGATTAAATGTTTTCTTTATAAGAGTTGCTATGGTCATGACATCTCTTCACAGCAATAAAAAACCACAAAAAACAAAAAGCAATAACAGCAACAATAAACCAAACCAAGACATAGTGTTTGTCTGTTTCCCTGGTATTAATCTTTCTCCACTGTGCATAATTGTAAACTATCCCAGAATCCTAAGAATGAAATAGTCTTTGTTTAGTGAGAGCAAATGAGCCTGTACCTTGTGTGTGGTTTTATTTCAATGCTATAGCTACCTTGGTATTTATTCTCTCAAACACATTACTTGAGAAAAACACCCGTTTTAGGTGATGGATTTCTACCTTTGTCTGATTTTCTCTTCTGTAATATTGAATTCTCTTCATAATATGGAGCAAGAACATTATCACTTATGTCTCATTGGAGCTCAGAACTTGAAAATCCTACAAGTTACCATATCTTTTTCTCATATATCACTTGGTAGCAATCCCTTTTGTATATGATCCACCTTTTGATGCTTGCCTAACATATATATTTATATTCTTTTAGTCTGGCTGGAATATTATCTCTCTGACCCCAGGGTCCTTATCTATCATGCACACTGTGTTATCCTCAATGCTAAGAGTGCTGCCCAACATCTAGTGCTCCATTTGAAAAACAAATCAATGAATAAAATAACATTTCCAGCACAATTGATTTTTGTTTCTTGCTTACATGGTCTTTGTAATAACCCCAAAATTATTTTTCTCAAACATAGTTTACTTTTCTTTTTCTCCCCCCATTTTGCAGATACTCATTTTCTACCAGGCAAAGCTGTGTAGAAAATGTCTCTTTACTCTTCAAATGTCAACATATTTTTGCCTTGCATGGCTCTAATCAAGCTACCAGACTGCCACCCGATTTCTCTCTCAGTGGTTCTCAGGGTACATAATGCTGTGGACCTTTAATACAGTTATTCATGTTGTGGTGACCCTCCAATCATAAAATTATTTTGTTTTTGCTTCATAACTGTAATTTTGCTACTGTTCTGAATTATAATGTAAATATCTGATATGTGACCCCACACACACACATCCAAAAGGACACTTGGCCCGTAGGTTGAGAACCACTTTTGTACACCACTTTGTACATTGTTTTAAACCAAACCCAGAGCATTCTCTACTAGGGAAGTACTACCATTGAACCACATACCCAGCCTACCAGCCCCTTTCCAATATATCTTTTAATTAATGGTCATTTCTAGGCTATAGAGTTTCTCATTTCTGAATCCTAGACTAGCAGGCAGCCTATGTTTCTGCTATTGTTCACAACCTTCTGAGTGACTCACTATGTTCTTCCCTTGTCCTGTGGTTTTTCATTTGCATATTTATTTAGTGCTTCTAAAACTCATATATATAGTCTTCTAGACCCCTGACTCTGAATTCCTCCAGTTCTACTAGAGACTTGAACCTCCTTTAGTATTCACTAAGACTCTTTTCTTTAAGATGTATTCATTAAAATTTTATGTTTTTATACCTGTGTGTCTCTCTGTGGGCTTACATGCATGTGTATGTAGCTGGCCAGAGAAACCAGAAAGGGGAATTATTTACACATGTTACAGAAGTTTCAGGTGTTGATGTATTGTCTGATATGGGTGCTTGGAACTAAACTCTGATCCTTTCAAAGAGGAGCCAAATCTCTTAAACATTAAGCTATCTCTTTAAACTCTTCACTAAGATTCTTGAGCCACTTCATAAATGGAGTGTGTGTGTGTGTGTGTGTGTGTGTGTGTGTGTGTGTGTGTGTGTGTGAGAGAGAGAGAGAGAGAGAGAGAGAGAGAGAGAGAGAGAGAGAGAGAGAGTGTGTGTGTGTGTGTGTGTGTGTGTGTGTGTGTGTGAGGCAGGGTTTCAGAGATTGCCCTGGATCTCCCTTTGTAGATCAGGCTGTCCTTGATCTCACAGAGATCTGCCTGCCTCTGCCTCCATGGTGATAGAATTAAAAGCGTGCACTACTGCTATGTGAGTAGATACATATTTATGCTACTCAATGGCACATGAGCTGAACTGTCTTCAGATTTCTTTTGTAGATTACCTCCTTCCTTGGTTTGTGCACCAGAAGTCTCATGTGTACATTCCGTTAGAAAGCATTCATTTTTACTGTATGTAGTTTATGGAAGCAATAGATCTCATAAATCTTATTCTCTGCGAAGAAGGAAAGGAAGCAAGAAAATGGTCAGGATTTCTCTGCATAGCATGTTCTCTGGGTTCTCAGGTGGTTTTCAGTGCTAAGGCGTTTCCTTATCTCCTGGCTTTCTATAAACATTGTTCATCCTTTATTTAACTCCCCTGTTAAATAAACTTAATAACTTGTCCAGTTTGAGAATGCCTCCTATTTCCTGCTTAATTACATATGATATTTTTTTTTCCATTCCTGAGCCATTATTTAGTACATACTGGAATTCCAACTCTCTTGTTAACTTTTATTTAATTACTTCTGATAGAAACCAGACTCAACAAAATGTAACTCAATTTATGTTTGACCAATCATCTTTTTATAGATTCAATTTCTTCTGCATATGACAAAAGAATTTCTGTTCTCTGGTAGAAATTACATTTCAGAAAGACCAATAACTAGCTATTTTAAATCTCTTTCTAACTCTTCATGTCCCTCACAACTGTTCTAGAGCATGCGACTATCATTTCTCACTGGCTGAGGACCATTCCAAGGCTTTCTGTCATTTATTAAGCTATACCTTCAATAGATCTTCTCAAGTCTGATCTCTATATCACATTCAGAGTGATGTTTATTGATATGCTAATCCTAATCACACTTCACTGCTGAATTAGTTACTATTGGACCCATGTCATGTCCAGGGACCCCCAAAGACAACCAGGGATCTGGATTCTGATGTAAACACACAAGAGTCAGTTTATTTTTTTGGACAGGTTCAAAGGAACCCCATCAAAGCCTTTTGTTCTGCTGTAGCAGAAGGAATTCGACCCAGAGCTTAGGGGTGAGAGGGTTTTTAAAGTAAACATACATTAGTGGGGTATTACACATGTTGGCACTTCAGGACTGGGTAAAGGAATATGGGGCACAGTAATTCTTGGAAACTATTGGCTAAACTTTTTGTGTAAACTCAAGTTTTGAGTCTATTGACTATCAGGTGCATTCTTGAGACTTTTTCCCAAATTCTTCCTAGACCTGGGCCCTGCCCTCAGGCACCAAATGGCCCTCCCTTGAAACAAAGCTCTTCAGTGACAAATGCCTGCCTTCACAGTTACTCATCTCATTGCTATGAGAACAGTCCCTGACAGAAACATTTCAAGATGGAAGGGTTTATTCCGGCTTACAGTTCTAAGAGATACAGTCCCTTATGATGGGACAAGGTCAGTAGGCTCCTGAAGTGGCTGGTCAATTTATATCCACAGTCAGGAAAGAGAGTGAGGTGGATGCTTTTGATGAAAGGTACCTATCTACATTTGAATGTCTTGCCTCAATTAGCCTACTTTAGATATTCCCTCACAGATGCCTAGTGATTTGATTTCATAGTGATTACAAAGCCCTTCAGGTTGACAAGCAATATTAACTGCCACATCCTATCTCTTCTTAAACACAGAAATACATGTTAGCACACCTGTCCTCTAACACCCCTCCATGCCCTGAGGACTCATCTCACTCTTGGACTTCACTCGCAAGCTTGGTTTGAGAATTCCAGCTTCCCCGGCTCTACTCCCACACTCCTTCCCTTGCTCTGCCCCTTCAGTGACACCAGGTTTTATTTATTGTTCCAGGTTTCCCAGATTCCCCACTGACATGAGCCTTTGGCACAGTCTCCATTCCCAGAAACGTTCTGTCTTATTTTCCTTTGGGATCTCTTGCTTATTTCCAAATCTTAGTACTTTCCTTACTCAGTAATCCTGCTTTTTCTAGCTAGGTCATATTTCTTCATTTCCATTTTTTTTTTCTTCACAACACTCATTTTAGTGTCAACCTTACACTGACTAGGGTGGTTAGTGGTATAATTAGGTATAACTATATCACCTTTAGCTTTGAAGCTCAGCAGGTATCATGTCCACATTTGCTCAGTCTTACATGATCAGAGACTAGTAGTAGTTGGAACTTAATAAACAGATATTTTCAAAACATTAATGCATATGATCCTAACCTTGTTCTAGTCAAAAGACTCATATCTACTGAATTTCTTTCCAATTTTGTTCATGATTCCTTTGATCAGTATTTCTATTTTAATCAAATCAGGAGACAAATCACGATGACAAAAAGAGTATACATTCATGAAATTATGTAAACATTCAGATTCATTTCAAAGCACTGAAAATGCAGATAAGAAAAAAAATCCCATAGATAAGTACTGTTAATATTTAGGAATGCATTCTTCAAACAACAATTTCTCTGTTATTCAGGAGTCCTTTGGACACAAGCAGAGTAAGTGAAGAAAACAGAGTTTGAATAAGAAGCGAATTTATTAGAGGGACTCTAATAAGGTCACATAAGCAAACAAGAGACGAATACTCTAATTATAGGAAGGCACGAAGAGCCACTGGAACCAGAGTCTCCGACCCGATTAGCATTCTCACTCTGTCTCCGTCCACTGTCCCTTCTTCCTGACCAGCTTTGTGAAGTATGTCTGCAGGCCAGCTTCTTCTGTGTAGAGGGATTCTAACTCTACCGTAGAAAAGACTTCGCGGTTTTCAGCTTGATAAAAATTCTGATTCGAGGAAGGGGGTTCTTATTGGCTGTTATCTTAATTCCTATCCTGAGCAAGGCAGCGGATACCACAAGAGAATTGGTTCAGATCTGGAGGAAGCAACGCCCGAAAACTAAAGACAAATGAACAAACAGACAACTGAATTGTGTTAGGAGGACTGAGCTGAAGCTTGGTGTTCGAGTGTCCTCCTAGCGTGTGCAAGTCCTTAGGTTCAATTTCCAGTACGACAGAGCACACAAACAGAAACAGAAAAACGTTAAATAATGAGACTTCAATCAGGTATTTTTTAAAAAGCTTCATAGATAATAGTTAACAACCACGACAGTATTTACGCATGTGTGTGTGTGTGTGTGTGTGTGTGTGTGTGTGTGTGTGTGTGTGTGTGTGCAGTTGCACATGCATTTCATAGCATTTAGTCCAGGTAATGACTGATACAACTTAACCATCTTTAAAAGAATTGTTGCGTTTCTGGCAACATTGGAGTCCAGGAAAAAAAAAAAATCAAGGCTTGTCCTAGGATTGCTAGGAAAGGGTATTTACATCGCCATCTTAATTTGCAGTTGGGGATGCCACCGATGGATGAGAGGTAGCAGCGGTGGGGAGGAAGCACAGGGCAGCAGAGCATGCCTAGAGGGAGGCTGAGCAAAAAAAAGATCCCGGATTTAGGCCACGAGGAGGAAAGTAATTCAAAGAAGAGGCTAGCAGCCCAAATGAGCTCATTTCTGAGAGAGGAATCAGGAGTTAATGAATAAAGATAGAAGGAGGCATCTAAGGAGATAATTGGCCTGACTAGATAGAAGGTCTCTTGCCGGAACAGTACATCCTAAAAATGCTAATGCTAAACCCCGGAAGATTGGGGCTGCATTAGATAAGAGCAGGCTCATCAGGGCTATTTGCAGAAAAGTCAGGAAGGGCCCCAGAGCAGGGGTATAAATCAGCAATCAGTCATGAGGTGGATGAGGGATGTCACTCATTTTCCTCGGGCCAAAGAAGCCTCTTCCTGAGGTCTCCCGGGGTTGATGAGACTGCTCTAGCTTCGGCTCCTGCACCTCACAGCAGTGCGCATGGTGAGGCATGGCTCTCTGCCATGAAGTTCATGTGGTCCTCACTGGCCTGTGCTGCTGGATGGATCATCACAGTGTGAGAACTCAGAGGACCTGTCCTCAGCTGCCAACCTCACTCCTCTGGAATGCTCTGCCTCAGGGGGCCTACAACCCTGGCAGAACAGCCCAGGCCACTGCCAGCCACCCATTGGGTGACATTAGCATTATTTAAATACCGTTTCATATTTTATGGCAGGTAACATGATCTCAAATTCATGAGGCATCTGCTCTCTCCTTATCCATTCACTCTGGTGATAAGTTTTTAAAGGTATTTTTTTTTTCCTAAGGACTTTAGATCTCAAGCTTTCTTTTTTTTTTCTTTTCTTCTTTTTTTTTTTTAACAGTTTGGGAGACTTTGAAAAAGTCATGCTCAGCAAAAAAAAATGTAATTTATACTCTCTCTAGTTAATAACCTCTTATGTGCTTTAATAATTTAAACCAATTATCAATGGGAAGGTCTATAGTGTATACTTCAATGATTGCTTTTCGTATATTTCTTCCTTTCTTCCATACCGTATGCCACTTGTCCCCAATGTGTTTCTAGTGTCTATTATCTGTGCTCCACACATAAAATAACTTGCGCTAGCTAGGAGAACATGACCTTGACACCGAGAAAAGCAGTCCTTTAAAGGATAGCTCAATTAAAATCCCAGGCCTCTGTTCCTGATTGGATTTCATTACTATTCATAAGACTGCCTTACCGAGTCACATGCTCACAGGGCCCTCAAGGAGGCTTTCAGAAAGGTGCATTAGAGTTCTCAGTGGGATATCTGCCTGCAGCCCTTAGATAAGGATCAAGAAGAGCTCATCAGCCTGACTTGATTTGAGGAGATTTAAATGTACCTGCCTGCCCCTCTGTTAGATGGGGAGCGCCATGAGGGGAACTGTGGAAAAGTAATTAGTGTTGCTGATAGAGTCAATGTGGCTAAGTTTGAATCCACTGCCCGAAATTTAAAAGTGAGTACTCCTGAGCAACTATTTACTCATCTGTAAAATGGGGAGAGTCATAGGTTTCTTGTAAAGTTGACAAGGTACATATACGCTACCACTGGCTTCATTTCCCAGCACAAAGTAAACACCTATGTGTAGATCAGTGGTTCTCAACTTTCCTAACGCTCTGACGGTTTAATATAATTTCCCATGTTGTGGTAGCTCCAACCATAATATTATTCATTGCTATTTCATAACTGTCATTTTGGAAATGTTATGGATCAAATTGTATATATCTATTTTTTCTCAATAGTCTTTGGAGATTGAGACCCCAAAGTTGAGAGCCACTGGTTCAGATGATTATACTAATAACCAGAGAAGCCCATGAGTTACTTTTCTATACTACTCAGTGTTCTTAATGGACAGTGATGGCTGGTAGAAAATTTATATCGTCAAGGTTTGGATAATACAAGTTGAGAGTGGGAGGAGACGAAGAGAGACACTTGCATTGGAGAAGGCAGGGAAGGAAGTATCCTTCTAGAGAAATGATGTGGAAGTAGTCACAATCCTGTGGATGATGCAGGTGGACTCACCTAGAATATAAAGAACTAACAACTTATCCCCAGCCAAGAGATGAGCTTAGTTAGGGTTTCTATTGCTGCGATGAATATTATGACCAAAACAAGAGTTGGGAAGGAAAGGGTTTATTTGGCTTCCATCTCCACATCATCATCAAAGCAACTCGGGGCAGGAACTCAAGCAGGGCAGAGACCTGGAGTCAGGAGCTGATGCAGAGGCCATGGAGGGGTGCTGATTATTGACTTGCTCCTGTGGCTCGCTCATCCTCCTGTCTTATAGAACTCAGGACCAGCAGCCCAGGGGTGAGACCCACAATTGACTGGACCCTCCACCATCAATCACTAATTAAGAAAAGGCCCCACAATCTTGTCTACAGCCCAAACTTGGGGAAGCATTTTCTTAAAAGAGGTTCCTTCCTTCCTGAGGATTTCATCTTTGTGTCAATTTGACATAAAACTATGGCAGCATGGGCATAATGGGTGAAACTTTTAATTCAGAAAAAACCAAATATCAGTGTTCCTCAGCTGATTAGAATGAGTATTATGGGCAGGATCTATCTGTAAGTAATTGGAACGCTCTGGAAAAAGAAGCCTAATGTGTGGTGATTTGAAAGGGGATGCTCCCCACAGGCTCATATATTGGTTTCCAGTTTGTGGGAACTGTTTAGGAGATTGGCCTTGATGGAGGGGATGTGTTGTCACTCGAGACAGGCTTTGAGGTTTCAACAAGCTGTACCAGGCCCAGTTGCTATTTCTGCCTTCGTCTTGAGGATCACACATAAGCTCTTAGCTACTGACTGCCTGCTGCCATGCTTCCCACCATTGTGGTCATGGATAAATGCGTTGAAACTGTAATCAAGCTCGCAACCAAATGCTTCATAAGTTATCTTGGATGTGGTGTCTTCTCATGGCAAAGGAATAGTAGCCAAGGCAGTAGAGTTATGTCTTGTGCAAAGCAGTAGCTAGTATTTTGAAAGCAGTTCCCGACTTCTTCTCTCCCTTGTAACTGGTGCTGGTGCTACATCAGGAATAGTATATGAAAATGAGTGTGAATGGCATGGACACATACAAAGAGCAGTCTTAGAAATAACGCCATGAATTGAGAGGATTGGGAAGGGATAAACCCTGGCAGTTTGGATGAGTGTTCCCCAGTGGCTTCTCCAACTTCCAGCTACACCTTAATAACCCTGTCCTCTCTGGAACATTCTAGTGACTCTAGACTTGTGGTTACATCTTTGTCTTGGACACTGTCAGCATCCGAAGCTAGATCACTTTTACGAGCAGAGTGACAGCTTGTACATTACAAGACTTGTAACAGCATCCTGATTTGTCTCTTCTAAATACCAACAGTGACTTCTCCATAGTGACAATAAACCGTGCTTTCAAACACTGCCAAGTATCCCTTGAGTGAGCGACAAAATTATCCCTGCTGAGAGCCTGTGCTCCCGAGAAGTGATAATTAGTTGTGGAGACACATATACCTAGAAACCTTTCTACTTGCTGTCCAAAGTTTCTGACCTGAGTTCTCTTGAGGTTGAGTCCTATTTCTGAGTCTTTGATTTATTGATATGGGTTAGGTACCATGATATAAAACTTTCATGTCTTAGTCTAGCAGAGTCAAGGTAGAGGTAGTAATATATTAAATAATTTCCAGACAAAGAAATATGTACCCCAACTTTAGTGCCCCCTATTTTTTATGGCTTCAGTTCAGTCCAGTCTTGGCAATTTAACATTATCACATGATCTCTAGTAGTGTCAGTCAGGGGTATGTCTGTTTGCAGATGGTTTGTGCTGGTGCCATGCTTGGACTTTTATTGATACTTGCAGTGGGCTTCTGTTTTTCATGCAGATGGTGGCAAACTCACCCCTGTTTCCACAAAGGAATTCATAGTGGAGTGCTATATTGAGCAGTGGACACAGTTCAACAGTTAGTCTTAGGCAGCATCGAAAGTGTTAAATATGAAACTTTTGTAGTTGTTCTAACAGATCTATGTTCAGAAGAGGGATCTAAAACAGTTATGTTCTCTTCCAAGTTCATGCTCTATACCTGTAGGTAAGTTCATGCCCTTTAAAACACTTTTCTTAAGACAGTGTGGCAGCTTTAGAGTTTTCTCTCTCACTAGGAAGTCTTCATCCTCCTATTAAGTGCTTTTAAATTTGTTTATTTATTTATATGTTTATTTATTTATTGATTGCCTAGCTAGGATAGAACTCAGGGCTTCGTGCATGCTATGCAAAACACCCTACCAGTAAGTGACAGCCCTAGTCTTGGAAATTGACATTCCTGGCCAAAAATATTTAGTGGATGTCCTGAGCACTTACTTCTGTTGAGCATGTCCAGCCCCCACCTTCGTCTCTGATCCAATGTAGTTACTCTCTAGTGCCCACTGTTTGCAGCAGCTCTTAGGTTAGGCATGAGTCTGGATCCCAATGGTAAGCACAGAAAAACAAGAGGAAGCTGATGAAAGCAATCAGGAAGGCAAACCAGGTGAGGTTACGTTTTATGGTTGCTCCCTTCTTAATTCAGTTTTTAAATTTCTCCCCACTTCAACATCCAGTTGTAGGGGATTGCATTGCTTCATTGTAAATAATTGTCCCACCCATTGGTTTAATAAAAAGCACTGATTGGCCAAAGGCAGGCAGGAAGTATGGGTGGGGCTACCAGACTAAGAAAAACTCTGAGAACAGGAAGCACAGAGCAGAACGCCAAAGAGAAGCCGTTAGAAGCCGAGGACAACTATGCTGTTCTAAGAAAAGGTACCGAGCCCCATGGCTGAACAAGAGACATGGGTTAGATGAAGGGTAGAGAGCTAGCAAGTGATATGCCTGGGCCTGAGGCTGATCAGCCAAAAACTATTGAAAGAAACTGTGGGTCTGTGGGACTGTGGATCTGCGGGTCTGCAGGTCTGTGGGCCTAGACCTTGAAGTTAGGCCCGAAAGTATGGAACAAAAACCTCATACTACATTCAGTTATCTTCAGTGTATTCAAACTAACCTATTGCATCTAGCTTTCTTTGTCTGTCCATCCATTTGTCTGTCTGCCCTTCCTTCCTTCCTTCCTTCCTTCCTTCCTTCCTTCCTTCCTTCCTTCCTTCCTTCCTTCCTTCCTTCCTTCCTTCCTTCCTTCCTTCCTTCCTTCCTTCCTTCCTTCCTTCCTTCCTTCCTTCCTTCCTTCCTTCCTTCCTTCCTTCCTTCCTTTTTTCTTTTTTGAGACAGGGCTTCTTTGTATACCAGCCCTGGCTGTCCTTGAACTCACTCTGTGGACCAGGCTGGCCTTGCATTCACAGAGATCCCCCCTGCCTCTGCCTCACACAAGTTCTGGGATTAAGATTTTGTACCATCAAGTCCCCACTGGGCACTCAGCTCTCTTTAGCTGGGAAGCCAAACTTCTACCAAGATAGTAAGTGCCGAATCTCGAGGCACCATAGGTGCAGTAGCACTTCCAAAGCTCACCCCCTGCTCGGCGTCTGTTTTGTCACTTTCCAAAGGTCTAATTTCTTTGAATTGTCTCAGTCCTTAGTGCCCTAATCTAGATGAGATTCATGAAATAAGAACCAAAACCCTTAGAAGTGCTGCCCTGTGGTATTTAGACCCCCAGGGCATGGATGTCAGAGTGACAAATAAAATGTCTCAGTGTGTATCATAAATAGTTCACAGTGTTCAACCTAAGTACAAACTTGAAAGGGCTGGATTTGATCGTCTTGAACTTTGAACTCAAAAGATAAAGGAAACAAGGATACTACATGACTTCATTTTTAGTTTTAAAATGTTGATTTTAAGAAATACCATGTTATTTGTCAGAGATGCACTATTGAACTCTCTAGAGATCAATTGTTCTACTACCATGAGTTTCTATCCTTCCTATTTCTGACTCCTAAACCCTGGGATTAAATATATGGACCACCATAGCTGGCCACTGCCATTAATTTTAATGCAAAGCTTTTTTGTTTTGTTTTGTTTTTAATGGTTGTTGCTGTTTAGACATAAATAGAATTAAAAGTTCAAGTCTTCCTTCTCAGTTTGTTGTTTGACAGACCCAATTCTGTTTCTTCCTGTTTAATATGGACAGCTGAAAATCCTTGGTTGCTATTGTCCCACAAGTTGTGTGGTAGTCCTAAGAATTGTGAAGCTGAGCATGAATAGAAGCCCATTATGAGTGATGGAACACGATCTGGGACTGTGGCAGCTAGGTACAATTCACATGACACATGTGGGATTAGATTGCTTCCCCATCTCCAGAGACAAGCAGTCTTTTTTTTTTTTTTTTTTTTTTTTTTTTTTTTTTTTTTTTTTTTTTTTTGCTCCTCGACATTGATCTGTAGGCAGATTGAGGACACACATGCCCAAGGACAGTGGAGCTGAGCTGTAAGAATTGAAAACATCACCCGTTTGCAAACGGTGCTCATTACTAGCTACCATGTTGTCAGTACCTGGATCCAGGGGAAAGGGTAACTGTAGGTAGTGTTAAGCCATTTGGCTCAGAAGTTCAAAGGATGAAAAACCACAGATGTTTCACTTATAAACCATAAGGATGAGATTGCTGCAGAATGTAACATATGAGAATTAAGGGAGGTCTAAAATGAACATGGAAAATTGGAGCTGCCTTCATTTGCTGAGCCAGCATATGCTGCAGAATAAATAAACCATGCAAGCAAAGCCCAAACTACATACAGGCTCCCATCCCTTGCCAGGCCAGGCTCTCTAAGAGGGACTGTGCATATATATCACTTGGCTGGTCAGCTGCAAGCCTTAAGTCCACCTGGCTTCCTGGACCTGGATTGTTGCTGTGTGGCCATTTCTGGGTTCAAGCATCTCCAAGGACTCGGGAAGGAAACAGAAAGGAAAAGATGAGCTCTCCTCCCCGAGGCCAGGCAGATGGAAGGGGCTGGTCAGATGCTCATGAAGTATATGAGCCTTTTGCGTCTGGGTTTCTCTTTTCGTTATCATTAACACACATATTTTCATTTGCTGACTCCCATGAGCTCCCTCACTATAAGGAAAATGTTTCTCCCATCATCAGCTAATGAGGACGGTTTGTCCCTGCAGTGCCCAAAGAAGTCTGCTCCACTAATTAATCAACAAGTATTTATGGAAATGCTTTGGCACACAATTCCATTGCCACTCCTGGGAGTCTGTTCTTCCTCAATACGTGCCCCAATGGAACTCACTCTTGCCTTTAGTCCTGTTGCATGGTGGCCATTACAGCGCCACACAGTTGGTCCTCTCATTATACAGAGAACTTTCAGACTTGGGGATTGAATATAAGTGTAGTTCTTGGAACAAATCCTGGCATAGGAGTTGGTGCTCAATAGTGGCTTAAAGAATAGATGAACAGATAACTTCATACATGGCTGTCATTCCACTGTCATTGTGACTGACAGAAGGACGTCACACCCTTTGCTCTTTGGGGTAGTCCTTATGCAGGTCAGACAAGAATAAGCCTAGTGTCAATGAAATGGTAAGTAAATTCTTGTGGTAAGTACTGTAAGGGCTTGGGGGAACCTATATAGTCTGAGGAAGTATGGAAAAGGCATAAGTGGGAGGTCTTGAATTGCTTTTGGAAACTGAGAAGTCATGGTGGTATGCTCCTAATTGATAACAGCGATTCCTGACTATCCCCAAAGCCTGGTCATTTCTCCAAAGTGATTAGGAATATAGGGCTTATGCTTCTGAGTGCAGTCAGCGATAAACAGGCTCTTTGGAGATGTATGAGAAAAAGGAAAATTATGTTCTATGTCAGCACCCAAAAGGGACTACATATAAATCTGCTGATATTGTCACAATAAGGTTCAGTACTGTGAAACCTCTCATCCTTTCTTTTTCTCTTGGTTATCCTGGGGACACATGGAAGGCATCTGTGACCAAACCCTCTTAAAGAAAGATGTGAAGGGAAAGCTAGAAGAACTAGCAAAGTAGAAATATGGCAAATAACATCTGACTTTAAGAAAGGCCAGTGGTAGTCCCCTCTCACCCTACCCATAGCTCATCTAACTGTCCCTATGATGGCTCCCCTAGTTTTCAATTGCTGCTCTAAAAGCCAACTACTATCTATTATTTACTTAAATCTAGGGGTGCTTATGCTATTAAGCCAAGATCTAAGGCTATCACCAAGATGTTGCATGAGTAAATGAAACTCAGGGATAGATCTCTGAGAAAGTCGGTGATATTAGAGAGAGTAAACACCATAGCCAGATCTTACCCAGATGACTTCCAGTTTCCTCAGCCAGGCTTCTCTTGGCTTTTCTAACTTCTGCCTTAAATACTCTCTTGGTAAGTTAAGGCATGGCCCCACCACTATCTGCCTGGGAGCCTGGAACTTCTGTAAACTAAAGTGACCTGGAACTCAGCTTGGATTAAGGGCGTAGGTCACCACTCCCAGGATACTCCCTGTGGGTGTGAATCACCACTCTCTAATTCTCCTAGAATGACTGTAGGTAGATCAGAGCTTTTATTAAATCCCCATACCAAGATTCCCTGCTTGCTCCTTTTCTTTCTCATGGGAATACCAGATCATGTGCTTTACCATACCTAGGGAAGTTCATCACTAGGTCTGCTATCACAGAAACAGATTCATTCTCTGTCTCTGTCTCTGTCTCTGTGTCTCTCTCACACACACATCTACATATCGTCTCTCATTTATCTATGTCTACCTTCTATTTATCATCTATTTCCCATCTATTATTCCATCCATCCATCCATCCATCCATCCATCCATCCATCCATCCATCTGTCATCTATCCATCTACCTATCTATCTGTCTGTCTGTCTATCTACCTATCTATCTACCTATCATATATTTATCATTTATCTATTTATCTCTATCATCTATCCATCTGTCTGTCTGTCTATCCTATCTATCTGTCTGTCTATCTGTCTGTCTGTCTGCCTATCTATCTGTCTATTATCTATCTTTCTATTAATTCTTTTTCTTTCTCTCTTCCCTTTTTCTTCCTTTCTTTTCTCTCTCTTTTTCAGAAACCTTATTGATCCTGTAGGTGAGGCATTTATAAGAATTTTTTAAAGACTTTGAGGGATTTCAAAGAACTCTTTAAAGGAGAGAAAAGTTGTATACTAATACTCTCCCTAGTTACCATCCAAATGATTGTAGAGAACATTCTCGGAACCCAGGAGGATGTGTAATACTATCTCATGATTCCTCATTATGAAGCCAGTTGCCCTGGGAGTTTCCTGTGGTGGGCAGAACCACCATGTTTGTCTTAGGAGTGGTGTTGGGTTGGGAGAACAACCTTTCTAATGTAGCATTGACCCTTGTCTGAAGAGTGGAACCTCTCTTCACACTGTTGAGTCCAAGTTCTTCTCCAGTCTTGTCCTGAAGTACAGACCAATGTTTGCCTAGTCACTTGCAGACTGAGGAATGGTCTGAAAAAAAAATCAGACAGAGGAAGTTTAGGAAACCAGACTCTGTACTTAAAATAGGATGTATGTCTTCTGTCTAATGTTCATTTTTATGTGGTTTCCATGGGGATCATCATCTGGCGGTGATGTCAGTCATTGTTAGCACATAGTGCTGTCTTTTAGCTGATGGGCTGGATGAGTGAGAGGGCAGCAGGGCTTCAGAGGGACGGAACAGAGGCAGAGCAAGGAGCTTTAGGGAAAGAAGTGGACAGATGGCCTTATCAGTGGTATGACTCCAAGAATACCTGTGCATTTCTGTGGACATAAAGAACAGATCAGAGACTGAAAGTCTTGTAGGGAAAGATCTACTGGAGCATAGCTCTCCCTGGTGACCCCACTTTGTTCTTTTTAAATCTAATGGGCTTCTTTTGTGTCCTCCTTGAGATACTGATCTTTCCAATTTTTTAAGAGGAAGGACCTGACAACTCACAATAATGAGCATTGGAAATGCTGTGTCCTAGATGACGTAATTCAAAGAGAGTTTGTGTGGGATCCATCTATACTTGGTCTTGGTTCTCCCCTGTGATAAAAAAGGACTTGAAGAAAGAGGTGTCTAAGTATTCTAGTGGCCTAGATGTTCTGCAAACCTCTAGTCTTGCTATAAATCATAGCGGGATACTGGGGAGACATGTTTTATATTGAAGTATGGTTTCTCCCATTTTGTGGAGGAATAGTGTATTACTCCACAGTAGTTGGCTCCACACAAAGTTCTTGGGGTTCAAGGTCAGAAGTAGAGGGAGGTGCATCTATTGTGGGCAAAGCAAACTAGTGATAATTTATTATGCCATTAATTGGCCCATATGCTCAAGAGGTATATGTTTTCACAGTTGAAGTTGGGATATTGCTGTATTCTCCCAGCTACTCTCAAGCTACTGGACTTAAGTGATCTTGCCTCACCTTTTCCTCATCTGCTGCTACAAGGATGTCCCTGTCTCAGCGAATGTTCTTGAATGTCTGTTGTATCTAAGGGGGGGGGGGAAAGCAAAATCAAGACATATTCTTTGCCCCCAAGAAGCTCACCCACATCTAAACTGGCTAGTGTTTAATTATCAGCTTGTCACAACTTAGAATCAGCCGAGAAGAGAGCCTGGGTTGAAGAATTGTCTAAAGTAGGCTGACCTGTGCTCATGTCTGTAGGGATTTCCCTGATTGTTTAGATGGGGTAGAGATATACTGCCTGAATGTTGACAACACAGTTTCATGAGCTGGGTCTGAACTGTGTAAGTGTGAAGAAAGCTGACTGGGCACGAACAGGCAGGTAGCATGGGCACACTGATCCCTCTTTACTCTTACCTATGGGTGTGGTTTGACCAGCCCTGTGGAGCTCCTTCCTTCAGGACTTCCCTGCAGTGGTGATTTGTAACCTAGAATTGTAAACCAGAAAAGTCTGCTCTTCCCAAAGTCACTTTGGTCAGCGTGTTTTCTCAAAGTAACATAAATAGAGCTAGCTTGTTGCCAGGAAAGGGCCCATAACTGAAGTGACTGTGAGACTGGAGAAAGTTCCTGCCTGGGCAGAGGGTTTCCAGTTGTCTGCATTTGGGTTTGATTAAATTAGACCACAGGTAATGGAGAATGGTACATGAGAACAGTAAAGCAAAGAGACCAGTCATTCAACCTTCCTAATGCTGTGACCCTTTAATTTCCTCACGCTATAATGACTCAAACTGTAAACTTATTTTCCTTGCTACTTCATAACTATATTTCTTATGGTTATGAATTGTAATGTAAATATCTGCGATTCAGATGGTCTTAGGTGTCCCCTGTGAAGGGGTCCTTTACCTCAGGTTGAGAACTGCTGACTGAGACAAACCATGGCTTTTTCCATTGTGCCAGCAGGAGATTATTTGAGGGCAAATAGGAGAAAATGGAAAGTTTAGGTTGGCCCCTTTCCCTGCCTTCCACAAGGGATGAGGTAGAGGGAGACCCAGGTCACAGAGAATGGCTGAACCTGGATCCAGGACCCATCAGTTTCTGCCATGCTTTGTGCTTGGTACATCTTGGCTGAGGTTCATTCTGTAGTTTGTGGACCCTGATTATCCATAATAATCATAGTAATTAATAAAACCTTTTAAAAGAGACTTTAATCATGCTTGTGCTTTGCTTCCAAACACATAATAAAAAGGAATTACTTATAAAAGTGACAAATTTATTCCTAATTATACTATTATTTTGTTATGCAATACAAGTAGAGCAATCTTTGAAGCTGAAAAAAATGTCTCACGCAGAATTAATTAGAATAGTACATGGTTTGGAATTAGGCAATTATTTTATTGATATTTCACAACTGAAATTTTAAAGAGTATCTCAAATATTTTCACTATTGCTAGTAAATAGTTATTTTAAACACTTAATTTGTATGAGTTCCAAAGTCAAGCTTTGGACCATTGGGGGGCCTTATAAGAATATTTTTAATTTGAGGGAAATTATATGGAATGCTATTGGAGTTTAATTCTGTTGCTGTGACAAATACCATGACGAAAAATAATTTATAGGGGAAAAGTGTTTATTCTAGCTTACAGGTCACAGTCTATCATTGAGGGAAACACAAGGATTAGAACTCATGTAGGAATGTAGGGTTGGAATAGTAAAGGAACACTGCTTGCTGGCTCATTCAGGCCCATGCTTAGCTAGCTTTCTTATTTAGCCTGGGACCATATGCTCAGGATACGGTACCCTCCACAATAGGTAGAGCACCTAAATTAATTGTCAAGATAATTCATCACAGACATACCCACAGGGCAAACTAATCTGAATAGTCCCTTGGTTGAGACTCCCTTCTTAGGTGTCTCTAATTTCTGCCAAATTTATAGTTAAAGCTCGCTAGGGTAGACACCAAGAATCACAGATGGCCACAATCAGGGAATTCATTTATTATCATGCACAGTAAGGAAAGGTCTATGAGATACAGGAAGGAGTCTTCTTCACCAAGTACATTGCCCAGATAGTACCTTTGTGCTGAGGAAGGAATGCTCATAAATGTCTCCAGCAGCTAGCTTCTAGTTGAGGACCTAAGACCCAACTTATAAAGTGATTTGCAATTTAAGACTGTAATTCTCATTCCATACTTTATAAAATAGTTATTTTTTCAAATAATTCTTATTCATACAGAATGTCCTTTCCTACTGCTTTGTGATCCAATTACAGCCACACCAGTTTTCTTATTTTTGCTGTAGAATAAATACCCTAAGAGCCCTGCCCTATGTTCCAAGTCCTCTATATTCATTTGTGTGAAACTCACCTCTCTTTGCTGTATCTAGGCTATGCTTTCTTTTAGACTTGTAGTTTCTCATTGCTTAGTCAGGATTATGTTTATAGCACAAGCACTGTGCACACCTATGTGGAATATATACAGAATTCATAGCTCCTGGCCAGAATTCAGGAAACTCTATGCCCAGGAAGGACCTACATGCTAGACATCAAGTTAAAAGAGGTGTTTGGGAGAAAGACAACCAACCATTCAAAACTTTCCCAAGCCTCAACTGAGTTTAGATGTATCCATCTACTGACTCATCCTAGGCCAGGACCTCGAGCCCTCTGCCGGTGCAGAAGTTGTCCTTGAGCATTGGGTTATAAGATAGAATCATTGTTTACTGGCCATTTCCTCCTAGAACTATTGCTGCAAAGAAAATGACTTCATGGTCAAAACACTGGTAGTCATTCCATTGGTTTTACATTCTTAAAACAAGAGGAAATAAAGAGACTTACAAGAGGAAACTGGCATGGCATTGTGTCAAACACCCGGAGAGAGGAAATGAGCACAGGACTATATGGTCTCTGAAATCTGGGTGGATATTTCAGTGGATATAGCATGTATTAAGCAAGCATGAAGTCCAGAGTTATGATCCCCTCTAGGGGCCATGAAATGCTGGGTGGGTGCTGCAGCCTGCCTACAATTCTAAAGCTCTGAGAGTGAAGACAGGATTTCATGGAGGAAGTTGGCTAACCAGACAAGTCAGTATGGTTGAGCTCTGAGTTCAAATGAGAAAACTTGGCTCAGTGAATAACATAGAGAATATCTGTGTGAGGTTCCCAAAGTCAACCTCAGTGTTTCCCCTTCCCCTGTACTTGTATATCCAGGTGAGCCAGTAAACCTTTCAACACACAAGGACTGCAAGATTTCTACGAGCCCCATGAGGGCAGGGCTAGTGTGTTTGCTGACCTTGCCTCCAGTCTGAGGCATATTAATTACTCTGCACCTTGGCTCTGTTTCTACAAGTGAGTTCATGGTAGATAATGCGCTCACCCTGTAGGTCTTTCAACAGAGAGTTGAACACAATGAGCTCCGAGTAGCTGAACAGAAACAAATGTTTTTAGTGTTCCATGGCAGCTTGCTCAGTCCTCAGCTCTTGGGTGGCTCTGATTTGTTACCTAATATTTAACCTAACCTTTTTCTCTGCTTTTTTTTTTTTCTTCTCTCTTTAGATCATCATCACTTGTGCAGTCCTATCAATCTACCTATGTATTTCTACACCACCCCTCACCAGAGTGCTTAGCTCCTCTCCTCCCTAAGCAGTGAGGTTAATATTGAAGGTAAAATCCATTTCGTAGAGATAATGTACTATAGACCTTTCAGGAGAGCTCTCTATGATAATGAGGAATGAGTTACCATGCTGAGGTTGTTTAAATGTCATTTATTTTAACAAGTGACACTCTGAATTTATTTAAAGTTGACTACAATGAAGGAAGGGTGGAGAGTTTTAAAGTTTCATGAGACGATGATAAAACTGCAAAGCAAGGAAGCCTGGGAAGAGAGCACAGAAAGAATGGAGATTGTGATCGGAAGGTCCACGAGAGGACTGGGGGTTGGTTGATTGCTCCCACAGCTTGGCAAAAATGACAGAGATGCTCCCGAGGGACCACTGATTTAACTTATCACCCCTTTCTTTGGTGGTGTGTGTATGTGCTTATTTGTGCATAGATGTCATAGCAGGTGCAAATGTGAAGTTAGCTGGGAGAGAGTGGCAACATTTTCTTTCCCCTGAGGTTGCCCATTTTCCCCCTTCTCCCACCAGCATTCAGGGGTGCTGAGGCCCTAGGTTATCCCTGTTGCCCAATTTGACTATGAAAGGATTTGGCTTTTCTGAGAATGAAAACTATTTCAAGTTTGTTTTCATCTCCATCCTGCAAGAAGGACTTACAAAGTTGAACATATGGTTTTATTCTTGGTCTTTGAAGAAATGTTTTGGAGGGTAGAAGGTATGCCAACTGTAAATCTCTCTGGGGTAAAAATAGGGGATAGAGGTATAATCTTTTTTTTTTTTTTTTAATGAAATAGTAGAACAGTCTTTGAACATAAGCCATAGAACACAGAAGAAAAGGCTCTGTGAGAACCATGTGGTTGCTGCTGCATCTCAGAACAAGAGCAGGAGGAGACTGTAGTAGGGACCTTGCAATGCCCTTGGTCTCTCAGCCTCAGTTCACTAGACCCTTAGTTCTCTCTCAGATGAGCTTTTGCCCTTGGTTTTTTTATATGTCCATTAGGCAGAAGAGAGAAGCCCTATCAATATCCCAAGTTGTATCGTCTTAGGCACTGGCAGGCATACAGAGAGAGAAGGTATCAACTAAACCCTCCCATTCTCAGGAAGAGGAATCCGATGGAATTGGAATCCAACACTGTACTGGGTTTTAATTAGTGCCCATTGTAGGAGGGACAGATATGTTGCACTGAACTCTATTAGTATGTGTAATTAGCATGTCAACAAAACAGTTCATTCTCTAATACTTGATTAGTGCACAGTGTGTGCATGTATAGAAATAGCCAACCCCATTAGTACATGGCATTCATTTGTTACTAATTAAGAGTACACCATCAGTGCTTTCTAATGTATCTATCCCCTTTCCTTATACCTAATGGTAAAAAAATGTTAGCTGGAATATGGAATCTACCTCTTGATAAAGATTAACAATAAGCAAGTATTTACATACTGATGGTAATAAGGGAACCTATTATTGGTCTAATCAGTTATGATCAAAAACCAAAATGGAAATTGCTGCCTATTGTTTTATGGATCCTTAAACTCAGTGTGTTTAAAATATCAACCAATAAAGCAAACAAAACAAAAAAGTGAATGTGGGGAAAAAAAAAAATGACTTCTAGGTAGAAGGGTGTGGCAATAGGGGTGGGGTGGAAATTAGACCTGATAGGAGTATCACAGCAGTCAGAATGCATTTTATATACAAACCAAAGTGTTAAAGAACACATTTAAGCAGTGTTATATCTCTTTGTGCGTGGTTCACTGAGTGTACTGGGTCTCATACCACACGAAATGGGAGGGACTTGCTCAGAAGGGGCCCATCAGGAAGGGAGGGAGGAGGTGAGGAAATTGGGAGCAGCCCAATGTCTGAAATCCATTATAGAAATGTACAAAGCTGTCAAGAAGCTTCAGAGGGGGGGTGATAAACACCCCCAAAGGAAAATCCGTGGGCTCCTGGGCTTGTTCTTGTGTATGAAGGAGGTGGCTTTTTCATTGAAAATGGTCATTTTGAGCCGGGTCGATAGCAGGAACTATTTCTTTTTAACAGAAAACTTCAAAGCTCGCATCAACCTGAGTTCAGTATCAACTCATGTTGCCCTGGGGATGGGCCATGGTAGATGACAGCTTCCCAGTCAACATGGAGTACCACAGGAGTTTAGCTGATTTTTATGAAGACTTAGATCATAATAACATTTTTTAAAAAGTTAAATAAGTTATTTTCTTTTCGTTCCAATCAATTCCCTTATTCAAACATTTAAAATAATTATAGGCTACAGGTAAATTATAGATTATACACATGCTAAATTATAACCCATCTACACCAATTAATATTTATTGAGCAATGAATGGGCAAAATATGCTAACTTGAGGATTCAAGACCTGAGTGTAATTAAAAACTTCGGCTGGGAAAGATTATAACTGCATCTTCCCAAACATCCCTCCTTCTTCTCCCCAGCATCTGCCAAGGGAAATGTAAGGATAATATGCTAACCCTTAGCTTAGCTCTGAAGTTGTTTACACAGGGAAAAATCAATTACTTTAAATATTTTAAATCTTATTTCCTAGTAACTAACCAATGACAGTTTATGATGGTCTTAAAAGCCAGGCAAAGGAATCAAATTAAATTTTATTTATTTTTTCCCTTCCCAAGGGCCTTGCGTGGGTCTCTCATGAGCAGACATAAAGAATGCTGTGGGAACCACAGAAGTTTAGAGCTTCTGAGATTCTACTGTGTTCTATAGCTTGGTAACTATTCTGTTGATACTGTTGATGCTATGGTAAGCTTAAGCTAGGAGGGCTATGATGGGCCAGAAAATAGAAATCACAGTGTATCAGTGGCTTTGCAAATTGATTGCGAGCAAAGCTGAAAAACAATGTTGAGCTCATTATAACACATTTTAATCCAGAACATAAGATTTGGGGCAGATAAGTACTTATAAGAACTGATAAATCATGCAGGGAAACAGGATGACTATCAGTGTAGAATCTACCAATCCCCAAGATAATTTCTCTTCACAAGATCAGCACCTAAGCTTAAGAAGTACTTGCATTTGCAGCCTCCTAGTGGGAAAGAAGCAGGAAACAGAGAGTCTTGAGATCTCAAGGTTGTCTGCATCAGACATGATTGAAGTAGAGGCTTAGGTAGAAAACTCAGTGAGCAACAAAGTAATCTAACCAAGGATTTGAGACATCGTTTCCTAGCTGGAATCTGAGACACCTCTTGCATGATTGGTAGATGTAAGCTCATAACTAGTCTCAGGAGATTTCCGTTTCATAGCTGCCTGCATTTGAATGATGATCTGTCTCCTTCCGCTGCCGTCAGTTCACGCGAAGGTGTAGGAACTAATATCTATGATGAACGGATACATATTCACGCTGGGTATGTTAGAAGCATCTTTTATGGTCTGTGTTCCAGCCCATTTGGGGTTTCTAGCAGTCCTCAGTGTTTGTAACAACATCTCAGATATAGCCTCTTTGCGTGATTTTCACATCCCAAGTTCCATTCTGTAGGTCTTTCTGCTTTGACTCTTCATTAAGTACCCAGACACAGACATTGTGTGATGAATTTTAAAGATTTCCCAATTACAGGACAATACTTTGATGGATGCCCATATGATAGTGATATAATATTAGATGTCGGGGGCAAAGCACACTGCTCATATACTTTGATATTCCTATTACGTAAAACATGGTCCATGATGCTCCTAGAATCTAGGCAGAGAAGATAGAATCAAGAATCAGTCTTCTAAGTGACTGCTTGAAATTGTCCTCCCACCCCTGGTCTTTCTCTTCTATAATGCTAGGGCAATAAAGATTAACCTATCTACTTAAATTTTATAATTACAGTTATATATAAAGGACTGGGGTAATGTTCTTTTATAAAAAAAGAAAAAAGAAAATGTTCAGTGCATGATATTTAAAACACACAAAGACATAGCAGGTTATTACTCTAAGAAAATGCCTTGGGGGGGTCTTCTAGATACAGGTCTTTTATTACCCTTCTTTGACCTCTAACTCAGGTATCTTCCCCCCTCCCCAACACCAAAAAATACCTTCTGAGTGTTGACAGTCACCCTTGTCAGATTTCTTGCATGAAGCTGAATGGAAAAACGTACTAGGCTGCTTAAGAAACAGTGACGATACTGAAGACAACACACCAGGGTATAAAGCAGCTAGATTTTTTTTCTTTTTAAAAGAAAATTGAAGGCAGGTCCCAGGCATAATGTCTGTAATCCACACTTTGGAATGGGAAAAGCCTGTTTGTGCTTACTGGACCATATAGCAGCTTGTTTAAATGGATGCATTTTCCTGTTCACTTCCTAACTGGAACTGTTGGGTGTGCTGCTGTTTTGTAGTAGAGAAGGCACATTTGAATCCAAGGGAAATGCTTGAAATTTAATAAGAAATAAAGGGATCAGATGTAACATACACACACACAATAAACAGAACGAGAGGCGACAGACTTGTAATGTGTCTTTAATGTAATCACAACTATATTCCAAGGGTGAAGGTGTGACTTCGATTCGGATGGATGCACATGGTTCTCTCATTTGCAATCATCATTAGTGGGTTGTGTGAAACCCTGTGAAAATGGGAATCTACCCCGTGGAAATCTAATACCCCTTAATGAAACTAGAGGACATCAGTTATGACAGAAGGGACTGGGCTGAGTCAGAACACCAAGGCAGTAGAGTGACCTGACTTCCACTGGTCAGTACCAAAGAATCTAAATTCTGCCACTGATTAAGAACAACACCCTGCAATGCCCCCAGGGCTCTTGTGTTCTGGTTAGACCAAAGGCTCCTTTAGAGTGTGTGGGTCCCATTTATGGGTACATCTTGTGGTAGATACTTGGGATCATTTGACATCTGCATATTTGTCAAGTGGATTTCATTTTTATTCATATCTGCAGGTAAGGGAGAGCATCTTAAAGAACATTTGCTTGCTTGTGTTATTTACTCTCCTGGATTAGCATGGTGTTTATCTGTTTCTTATCCCAGTCCAAAATCTCCTAGTTGTTTGTGTTGGAGGTTTATTTTTCCCAGCAATCTGTACACTTTTTGGATATTTAGGTTTGGTTTGTAATCAGTTCTATAATCCCTCCTTGTACCCTAGCACAGGACCTGACAAAGAGGTAACAGGAACTGTGCTCAGTGAAGTGAACTGAAACCTGTCTCTCAAACCTGTAAACAGAACTGTTCCTCTAGATAAGAGTTCATAGAAGAATTACATGAGTTAATTTTCACTTAGAATTGTTTTCTCTTCCTGTGTTAGCCAAAATTGTCCACATGCTTATTTGCTAGAAGGGAACACAGCAAAATCTTCTCTTCCCAGATTTCTGGATGTTTACAAATCAGTTGTGAGTTTACCAAACGTGGCTAACATTTCAAGTTCCTTAATAAATTATAGTTATAATTAAGCAGGGGCTATCTTTATCTATACCTAATTAATATCACACAGGGATTTTGAATATCCATGCTATACATTTGAATCTTAAAAGTAATAACTAAGCCCCCTTCACATTGTGCAACTCATTCAGTTATAAGTTGATATAACCTAGGATCACCTGAGAAGAGAGTTTGGATGAGGGATTTTCTGAATTGGGTTGGCCGGGGAGGGATTATCTTAATTAAATTGAGGTTGGAAGACTCAGCATAGTCTGGGCGGCACCATTCCCTAGGCAGGGGTCTTGAGCTGTATACACATGGAGAAATCAAGTGGAGCATAAGAACATATATGCATTCATATCTCATGCTCCTGACTGTGGGTGTGATGTACTGACCCTTTGAAGTACTTGCTCAGGCTTCCCCACAAGGATGACCTGTGAATTGTAAACTCATATAATTTTGTTTTCCTTCAGTTTCTCCCTGTCAGGCTATTTTGTGACAACCACAGAAACAAAACTAGAGCAGGTAGCTTTGGATACAAGGCAACTTTGTATGTATCAGCTACAAGAAGATTAAAGACACTTAAGTGGTGCCTGGGCTGTTTATCTAGTAGCATTGTTTTGAAACTTATGAAATGGTTGATGTCAAAGTATTTTCTTATTGGCACTGCTGCTCATAAACAGAAAGGATTGTGGGAAATAAAGATAGAAAGGGCCAGAAGTGCCAATGTTTCTGTTACAATAAATCAAAGAACAGGGGTCTCACAATTAACCTGATGTGTTTATTCTAGGGTCCAAATGTACTTGAGCAACACTGTCAATCCCATGAGACAGGCCTAATTACCACAATATTCAGGAGTTATTTGGGAAGAGAATGTAATTGTTGATAAGGGCACTGAGCTCTCAAGAATATCTTAAAGACAGTCTTAGAGATTGAGGTAATTCAAGGGAACATTCAGACTTATCTAGAGAAGATAGGGAATAAATAGAGAACAAAGAAGAGATACATCTATTGAAATCCCTGTGAGACTATGTGGTGAGGTACCATGCTCTTGTTCTCCTGTGACACCGTATAACGAATAGAACTCACAATACAGAATAATCTGGAATACAATTCAAGATGTAGAAGATGCAGCTATCTTTGATCACATTAATGGATTCATATATAAGTTGGAACATGATGAGTGCCAAGTATGTGTTAGAACAGTATTGGAAGAAGTGTTGGAAACCGCAATGGGCCAATGACTGTGAGACAGGGGAGTTACTTCCTTGGTTGGGGCACTGCACCCAACCTGATGGCAGAAGATAGCAAAGGATGCTTTTGCATAGGGGGACAAATGCATGTGAGCTTGGTATCATGGCCCAGCCTTGCAGTAACGGAAGGAAACTAGGTGGCTTGTAGTGAGATCTCAGAAGACTGGCGCTGATCTGTGGAGTTGGGAGCACTTTGGTGAACAAATTCAAAATCAATTAGAGGAAGTTCAGAGTATGGACTTGCCCTGTGACATGTGGTAGCAAGAATCAGGTCTGGGAACAAGCAGATGACAATTCCAGAGAGAATGGAGTGACTACATTGCTTCAAGTAGAAAATGGCTGTTGGTCACTAGCCAGTGTGGCTCTAGTAGCTTTCTCTGATTTCACATAAAATATGATGATCCTGTATGAAGTTAGTGTGCAGCCAGGATCCACGAGGAACCTAGAGAGAAGAACATCATCTGAGGTATAAAGGGTGTGAGTATATGTTTCACTTGTAACTTGTATTACCATTCCTCAGAACCACAGCTTTCTTAGGCACAGGCAAATGCCCTCTTAGTCCTTAGAATTTAAATTTCACAGTGTTACAACAAGATCTGTTTAATATAATTTAGCCCCAGGAAGCTTAAGCCAGGGGCAGTCAAACAGGGCTTCAAAAAGAGGGAACACCGGGTCTCTTTCTTTCTGTACCCTGGGATTTTTATTTTTGAGCCAAGATAACACATCCTAATAGGAAGCAGCTGAGTTAACTAGATAAAAGGTTTTATAAACAGTGAAATCTTGAAATCAGAAAAACCAGACTCACAGTCTTACATTGCCTGATTGCAGCTAAATGTACATGATTAAAGGCAACACAGGAGATGGTGAGATATTTTGTGGTACTGCCATGAGCCAATGGAGATTTCCGTTCATCCATTCAGTCTAAGGACATGTATTGAATTCTATGACACAGTTTTTTCTAAGCTTAAATTTGAAGAGATGCCACAAGAATCAATCCACTAATATGAACTTAATGATCCAGACAATAAAGAATGCATTAAAGTAATGAATACATGGAGCTAATACAAGGTTGCTTCCATACGATTGTAATAGAAGAGAAAAAGAAACCTGAAGATCATAGATCCATAGGTAAATAGTGGTATTAAAAGTTTAATGAAGGGTCTGGAGAGAGAGAGCTCCGTGGTTAAGAACACTTGCCTCTCTTGCTGAAGACCTGGCTTGGACCCCCAGCACCCATATGTCAGTTTACAACCATCTGACATTCCAGTCCCAGGGGATCTGACACCTTCTTCTGGCTTCCCCAGGCATTAGGCATTCATGTGGTATAACAACATATAGGTAGGCAAAATAGTCAGGTCTAATTAAATAAATAACAAATCTTTAGAAAGTTGTGAGGAAATGAATTAATGAATAAGCTGGCACACAGTGAAAGGAACAGAATTTTAAATTATAAAATTTCAACGGTTCCGGGGAAATGACAATGAGAATGTTGGGGGGGGGGGGGGGCTAAACTACTCACTGGAAGTAATTGTTGAAGGAATTGACTTTGGTGAAGAAAGGAGGGTAGAGACAGTACTGAGGCACTAGACCAGTCTGGAACTGGAGACCCGCTGTCTCCCGGACTGACCACCTTAACTAGGAGAATTTACATAAAGCATAAATTCAAGAAAGTCCCAATTACGGTGTCAGCACTTGTAAGAAGGGGATATCAAAGGGAAGTATCGAGGGGAAAAATGATTGATTCTGAACAAAGGAAAATTAAAGATCAAAGGCAAGAAGATAAAGGAAATCATACTGGGTTTGGACAAAGACTACACACATCCAAAACCTATAAATAGATAAATAGGGAGCAATTTTCTGAAAAAAGTTAATGAAATGGAGCAACAACTGAGATATGGAAAATAATGACTATGTGAGGATGGGCATCAAGCCATTCAAATGCTATCACATCAATTAAGGGAACAGCAGGCCTCCAGAAGAGAGTCAAAAATAATACAACTTCTGAAGAGCCAACATTTACAACAGAACATAAAAGGACCGAGAAACATGTGCTTTCCCACTACTAATCTGAAATATTACAAAACCTGACTGAAAGCTTATTGGAAAACATGAGGATGAATCAGATGATAAAGCACATTCTTCAAATTGTGTCACTTCTTAAGAGCAAACCACTGTCCCCTCCTACCTGACCTCTAAGCCTCTGCGCTCATTCAATAGGTGGCCACCCTGTCAATGATGCCACCAACCCTGTAGCTATTAAAACCCCTCAGCCAGAGCACAAGGGCCCAAAGCTCCTGCCTTCACGGAGCTCGGCTCCATCCCTTGGCTTTTCCTTTTGCATTCATTTTGTTTGAATACCATCTCTGGCTCCCCCTCCCATTCTCTGACATTAATGAGTAATCTGTCCACAACAACTGTCTCCAGACACACCTGCTGAGCACACAGTTGGATGAACAGTTGGACTGAAGGATTTTGTGTCCCTGTTGACCCCTTTCTTCCCAGTTACCACACCAAGGAAGAGCCTAATGTTCCTTTCTGATGTCCTTAATTAGTCATGCTTGACTGATGGTGAATGGCATTGTTGAAACTACTCCCAAAGGTCTCTCTCCCTCCTGCCTCTCATGTTTGTCCTGACATATGCTCATTCCTTGTGGTCTCCTGTGCCTAGCAAAGTGTCTGGCTCACTGATTCTGTCAAGAACAAGTGGTTCTTTAGATTCTCACCGTCGTCCCATTGAATCCACTGTGCCAACCAAGCCGGTCCTGTGTCCACTGTCATTTCTCTGTCAACTTTTCTCCCCCCCCCCCCATCTGCACTGAAGCATCAGAACATGAGGTCACTTAGGGCTGTTTATTTCTTGTGTTTGTCTAGTCAAATTTGATATTTTTTTTCCTCCCTTTTTCATACCGCATTTTTCTCTTCTTGATTTTTGGGTTTATTAATTCATTTTATGGTACTCGTCAATCTCATCCATCCTTTTGCACTCATCATAATAATCTACCCTTTTCCTCCACCATTTCTCTATCAGGTAGTGGTTAATGGCCCCGAGGATAGGAAGGCAGTGAATGCCTCAGTGCGTCTTGCCTTTGGTTTACTTTACTTTTGTCAAGTTTGGTTCTTCTTATTAAAACAGAGCTAAGGATGAATATAATGCAACTCACTAACAAAACTCCTAAAGCACAAAGCCACCAGGGTAACTTCATGGCTTCTGTTTTTCCTTGGGAGGGAGTTTAGACTGAATTGTCTGTGCCTACACATAGACAGCATTCAGTATTCAGGAACTATTTGTGAAGAAGGAGCTGCATGGCCCTATGGGCCTTTAGTACTATTGCAGCAGAATGATCTCCAATACACAAAAGTGCTGGATGCACAACAGGTTATATATGTATAAACTTACATACTTTAAACTGGCGCTTTTCATGATGTATATCACAAACCATTTAAGGGAGCCAAATGACCCTTTCACAAGGGGCTCTAAGACCATAAGAAAACACAGATGTTTATGTTATGATTCATCACAGTAATAAACTTACAGTTATGAAAGAGTAATGAGAATAATTTTATGGATAGAGGTCACTGCAACATGAGGTTTTCAACATTAGGGAGGTTGAAGACCACTGCTTTAAACCTACTGTAAAAAGAATCTTGAAACAAAGAAGAAAAAGACCCTTACCCCAAGAGATACATTTAGAAGTTCAATCTTTTTGAAGTTTTTTTTAGTCAGTGTTAAAGTCATCTTGTAATTTTGTGCTGTTAAATTCTATCATATCTGTGTCAACAGATGAAGTATAAAGTTGAACTTCTTAACACCGTACAGCCTTGGGCCCATTACTCAGCTTCCTTACATACCAGTTTCCATGATTTACAAAAAGGATTATGAGTGCTCCCCTCTTGTTGAAGTAAGAGAATAAATTAGTTAATTCATATAAAACATCCTCAACATTGCTGAGAAAACGAATTAGTTAATTCCCATAAAACCCTCTCAATAAATGTCAGCTACTATTTTAACAAAAACTGCTTAGATTAATTTCCCTCCAATATTCACATTAACTTAATGTTCCAGAAATGTGTGTAAATACATGTAAATATATTTATCCTGTGGTCTCTGAGGAGGGAGACAAAGGCAGGCAGCAGATCGGCACACAGCTGAGTTGGCAGCCTATGGGGCAGTGAGGCTGTGCTTGCTTTTGAGACTTTGCCACTTTAGCCTGTCCTCCTGGGAGAACTGAGACCCACCCTTCCACACTGTGGTCCTGTGTATCTTACCCATGACGCAACGCTGACCTTATCTTTGCAATGCTTGAGCATGAATAGCTTATGAAGGGCTCTCACATAACTCAGATTCTTAAGTACTTGGATTTTGTTTTAGGTTTAGAATTCTCAGAGTGTCTGCGATAGAAAAGAAGCATTTTGCTCCAAGTTCAACTGCAGTTCTTTTTTCCTTTATTTCTTATGGACCTCATGATAATTTTAACTGCCAATGAAATTTAGAGTCGTGATGAGGAAATTTGAGGACCCCTCCTTCAGGAGGCATATATTGGTTGAGAAATTGGTATCCCATTTGGAGTTCTGAAGTTTCTAATAACTTCAAAATAACTTTATGCGCATGAGTGTTTTGTCTGTAAATATGTAAGGATGCTGTATGTATACCTGATGACTACAGAGGGCAAAGGATGGTATCAGATTCTTAAGAACTGGATTCATAGATGGCTAAAGGCTGCCATGTGGATGCTGAGGCCCAAGTACTCTGGAGGAGTAGCTGAGTGCTTTGATCCACTGAGCCATTGCGCCAGCTACCCCTTACCCCATATCTGGTGATTCTTAATCCCTTCATTAAAGGAATTTAAGAAAGGAAGGAATTTCATAAGGAAGCTGGGGGGTGGGTGAGTAAACAAGAAATCTCTGCAGCTGGAAGCCAATACTGTTTGAACAGGCTAACATGTTCAGTAATGGAGGTTAGGCAATGTATAAGACAAGCAACCATATAGTAGAAGAAACAGCGCGGCGATGGTGGTGGTAGAGGGGTGGACCTTCAGGGAAAAAATAGGGAAGCTCAAAGTACCAGAGGCTCCAGTCAAATCCAAAGACAAGACACAGAAAAGTAAAAGGGAAAGTTACATTATCCTGGCTCAGGACTTAGAATGGTAGGTAGGCCTAACTGAACCTCATGAAGATTCTGTAGCGACTGAGAAGTGTGAATTTTCTGAAGATGGGTAGTATATCTCGTCAAAGGGATGTGTTTGTTAGAACTTCTCTTGCTGTGAAGACACACCATGACCATGGTAACTCTTCTGAAGGTAAAACCTTTAATTGGGGTAGCTTACATTTTCAGAGATTTAGTCTATTATCATCATGGTGTGACATGCTGGAACACAGGCAGACATGGTGTCTTAGATCTTGACTTATGGGCAACAGAAAGTCATCTGCCTCATGAGGCATGGCTTGAGCATATATGAGACTTCAAAGCCCTCCTTTACAGTGACACACTTCCTCCAACAAGGCCATGCCTCCTTATAGTGCCACTCCATTTAAAGCCATTTTCTTTCAAACCACCACAAGGGATAATTATTCTTCCCAATTGTTTTGCATAGCTTACAGTAAATTTACCTTCTTAAATTACCCTTAGATACTCTTAATGACTGAGTATCTAAACTATATTGACTCACAAAGAAGACAACAGCATATTTCTACCCAGAGGTCAAATCCAACATTTTGATTAGAAGGGAATCGTTTCTCATGCTACTACTGTAACAGACTCACTTGGAACACAGGTATCTCTGAATATCTATGGAGGATTATCTTGATGAGGTTGAGGTAGGAAGACCTACCCTCTGTGGGTATCACCATTCCCTAGGCTGAGGCCCTGAACTATATAAGAATGGAGCTGAGTACAGCCATTTATCAGTTTGTACTTCTTGACTGTTGAATGCATTATGACTTGCTGGCTGAAGTTCTGCTGCTGTGACTTCCCAACTTCAAACTGGGAGTCAAAACAGCCCTTCATTCCTTAAATTGCTTTCATTATAACATATCAAATAACCCAAACGGACAGAGCTCTGTTTGATGGTCTCCAGATTACACTACTGTGATAACCTGTTTTCAGGGGTAGAGACAAAACCTTTCGAATTTTCGAGTGCAGTCAGGTACACTATGGTTAGAGTAATTCAAAGGCAGAGTAGAAAAGAGGGTGAGAGGTGCCCTGACGTACTTGTCCCTTGCTACATTTGTTTTCCCACCTATATTAGCCCTAAATAAAAATATTTCAGCTTCTCGAAACACTTCCTACATCTCATCCTCTTCAATTAAACTCACTTTCAGGGAGATCTTAGACCTTGGTGAAATAATAGCATATTCCAATTCTATTTTCTCAAGCTAGATCCATGCTGTGCTGAGTGTTGGTGAAAGGAGATTTTAGGGAGGTGAATGTCTTGAGGGTGATGATAGCTGGTCATGGGGAACAATGTCTTTACATAAGGAAAAGCTACCTGAGAATGGTCCTACACAAATGTAAAGTGTCCTGAGCAAATGTGTTCCCTGTGCCCACAATGGCATTTATTTAAGGTTATTATAAAGAGTTATTATCCCCCTTCTTTGCCCCAACCATGTGTTTTGTAATACTTCACCCTGTCTACTTCTTAACACAATGACTTAGAGGGCTGAAAGGATATATATCTTTCATGAATTCAAATTATGAATTCATTTAGGAAAAGGGACGTGAGTAGTTCCTACTTAGCTACAATTACATAGCAAATATCCCGAAACATTTAAGAGGCTAAATTTGCTACAACATTTCATTAATGTGAATTATTTAGATAGGGAAAGTGTTTTCTCATTGTGCTTAGCATCAGGTACTTTCTGTGGGATCTAATCTGGAACTTTTTCTTAAATTATTTTCATCTTTAAGATTCACTTATTATGTATATAGAGTTCGGCCATAATGTGTGGCATCATACCAGAAGAGGGCACCAGATCTCATTGTAGATGGTCATGAGCCACCATGTGGGTGCTGGGAATTGAACTCAGGACCTCTGGAAGAGCAGCCAGTGCTCTTAACCTCTGAGCCATCTGTCCAGCCTGGAAAAAGCTCCTTTGTGATGATCTCCACCCCCTGCAAGTCATTGTCGCCATAGTGACTTAGATGCTGCTCCGTGGGACCTGCTTTCACATTGCTGCTAGGTCTCCTGGAGTTCTTTATTTCTTCTATCAATTCGTTACATTTTGCAGAGAAAGAAAGGTTTTTCCTCCATCCCTAAGGCCTTTCTACCTTCCCTCCTCTCCTCTTTTTCTTTTGGCAAAAGTTTTGTTTGTTTGGAAATAGTCTAGGCATTCCAGAAGGCTTTATGCTTTCTTTTTACACTGCGGCCACAGTCTAAGAAAACTTCTGTGACAGTGAGGTAGTTGTAGATGTGACAATGCATCAGTCTTTTTTTTTTTTTTTTTTTTTTTGGTTTTGTTTTGCTTTGAAACTCATCATTACGGCTCACCCCATGTCCTCCTTCAAAAGTAGTTAACAATAGGCACAGTTTAGAGCACAACTGGAACCACTGTGCATATGGAATCAATGGGAAATTCACAGCAGTCTCCAAGGACTCTTTGAAATCGCCTTGGACCCTAGAAAGAAACTGAAAGAAGATGCTTAACTATCTCTGCCATGCCCAAGGCATTTTCACTACATGGTACATTAATTGAAAGGAGAAAAAAAGAGAAGAAAACCCTACAGCTTTATTATAAGCAGCACATAGACTATTATCTCTTTATAATAACCTTAAATAAATGCCAAACACAGAGGTCTGAAATTATTTCAGAGCTCATGTATCACTTATTTTCTCTGTGATGGCCCTGTGATTGACTAAAATAATGAAACGTATTCACTGGTGTTCTCTCTCTCTCTCTCTCTCTCTCTCTCTCTCTCTCTCTCTCTCTCTCTCTCTGTGTGTGTGTGTGTGTGTGTGTGTGTGTTCTGATAATGCGAATGTAAAGTCTCTGTAACAAAAGAGCCAAATTGTCACAAACATCTTTCCACTTCCCCTTTTATCCGTATTATTTCCATCTCATAAGGAATATTTTCAGCTGATTGTCTCCTTCATCCTCACTGAAGCCCCTCATCTTCACCCCCATCCCCTCTAGCCACACCATGGCGTCTCTGCCGAGTTCCTGCTATTAGCTTTGACTAGCTTTAGTACATCCCAGCTTCCTGTACTGCCGATAGAATTTCTTTCTGTCTTCCTCCTCTTCCCTCCCTCCCTCCCCTCTATCTTTCTCCCTTTTCTTTCCTTCCCTTTCCCCCACTTCCTCTTTTCCTCCCCTCCCTTCTCTTCCCTCTCCTCACCTCCCCTCTACTCCCCCCCCCCCCCCATCAAGGCTTCACGATCATGTTGCCTAGACCGACCTGGAGCTTACTATGTCGCTGTATAGTCAAGGATGACCTTAAACTTTCCATCTAACCCTCTTGCATCTTCCCCCCAAGTTCTGGCTTATAGTTATCTGGCCACCATATCTGGTTTTAAAGGATAATTTTTTTCTAAGCTGTGAGACTGCACCATGAATTTCTACTTACCCTGTCAAGACTGAAGCAAACTTCTTAATATTACAAGTGCAGTTCTTCATAATTCTGTTTCTGCAAGACTCTCCACAGCACAACACTGCAGACACTTCAAATTAGCCACAGTAAGACTTCTTCGATGCTAGGGCACACTGTCAACTTGTCTCATGTCTTGAGGATTTAGGTTGTGTTCTGTTTGTGCAGAATGTTTTTTTCTCTCCACCATCTCCTTGACTAACTCTTAGACATCCACTAAAAGTCACTAATTTGTCACCATCCCTAACTAGCCTCCCTATGTAGTTGTTGACTCCGAATATCTTACTTTGCCTTCTCATTACATTTTGTACATGAATCAATTCCCAAGGCATCATTACTAGACTTTCCTTTTTCCTCTGGCTGAATCTTAAACTCTTCATAGGACAAGACTGGATCTTTAAGATTTAGGATATTATCTGAAGCATATGGTAAAAAGACATTCTGCCATATTGTCGCCTTTAGGTAAATTACAAAGATTGACTTTCAGCTTTTAACAAATAAGTGAGAATTTATGCCTTCAAATACATGTAGTTTTTCTTGAATGAAGTTTCTTTAAGTCATATGCTTAACCCAGTGGGAACAATCCAAAATCTTATGGAAATTCCTTTGGGTTGTAGTTTTGGGAGCTAATTTATGAGTCACACATAGAAACCACTTAGTTTCACAGGCACAGTGTCGCATGCGGCACAAGACTAACCCCGGCCCCATCATTCAGCTTATTCAACAGACTCGACTCTGAATGACTTTTGAGTGAGGGCGAGTTTTATTTTTGGCAATAAAAGGCACAATTTGCTTCCACGGAGAATTTATTTTCAAAGTTCAGCCCATTCTCAAATCTTTTCTACAAGGAATCTAGATATAGTCTGAACAGGCAACATCTTTGGAATATAGGAATTATCTCCTGTGGGGACTATTTGGAAGAAAAGGTCTTGTTTTTTGTGAAGGCCTGGTTCCTTATTTAATCAGGCCTATGACACAAGGACAGATTGGGCATGTTAACGGAATCACAGTATTTAAAGTTAAATGCTTTTAAGTTGATTTCTTACTTTGACTCCTGCTACTTATGTGGCCTTGACTGATTTGGGGAAAAAAATGGATTTCAGGTTAATGTGTTCAAATGAGGTCAGGGATGGTCCAGAATAACAGTAATCAAAATAATAACTACCATTATGCAAATAATTTTTATTGGTTATGTATTGTATATTAGTTAAATATTCATAAACTCAGATGAATCTTTCAATACATAATTTTCAAAAGTAAGAAAAATGCTCAGAAAAAAAAGTGAATTTATTCAAGGTGACTTAGTAGACTGTAGAGCAGTTTACCTTCTGGAAGGTTGATTCCATAGTACGTATTCTGGGCTGGGATGTAACTCAGTCTGTAGAGTTCCTGTTTAGCATTCATATGATCCTAGATTAAATTCCAAACACTACATAAAGATGACATATGCTTAAATTCTCAGCATTTGGGAAGTAGATGCAGGAAGATTGGGCAGGACCTTAATGTCATTGGCTTTATGTGACAAATTTGAGATCAATATTGGCTACATGGCTACAGTTTCAAAATATTTCCTTCAAATCCCATAGCCTGTAGACAGAGTTTTCAGATCCTGGGAGCCACTTCCAAATTACTGCACAGAGGCTTATATTTATTACAAATGCTCAGCCAGTAGCTCAGGCTTATTACTAACTAGCTCATACATTTTAAGTTAATCCTTATTCCTTTTTTATGCTTTGTCACATGGTGGTACCTTTATAAGCACAATGTGTTCATCTCCTGCTCCCTCAGTGTTTGCTGCTGGCGCCTCCCCGGACTCTACCTTCTTCCCAGAGTCCTCTTTTTCTGGCTGTCCTGCCTATACTTCCTGCCTGGCTACCAGGCTCTCAGCTTTTATTAACCAATGAGAATAATACATATTTACAGTACACAGAAAGATTATCCTACCATCTTCTTCAAAATATGTCAACATATCTAACCCTTCCTTAGCAGTATAGATTCAACATGTTGTTGAATTTGAATTATGAACTATTTTCTGTCAAGTTATATTCATATGAGCAAAAAGTTCTGATGATTCTCATAAGCAATTATCTCTTCACAGCTACATGTAAACAGTCTAACAACATCAAAGAAGTAAAGAAAATAGGCTTATAACTCCCAAGGTTCACTTGCCAATCACATTTTGGGTAAGTGATTCTCATTCAAAAAGGAAGGAAATCTCCCTGAATGATTTTCAAGTGGAAGAATTCAGGAAAGCCCGTGGATAATGTTGCAGGAAGATACTGTTTCTAAGTTTAACATGGAACAGGTAGTAATCAGAACATCCCAACAACAGGACAGGCTGCTCTGTAAAACACCAGACTTCCTGTCATGGATGATGTCCTATCAGCAGGTCAATGACCTCTGCCATAGACACAAGTCCTAGGAAGACGCTAATCACAGGTCTTGCGAGTCCCTTACAGCTTTCAGGGTCTAATGTTTCAGAAAGAAGCCAGGACTATTATGACCTTTGTCTTGCTTAGAGGATCAGACAGATAGATGCCAGATAGAATACTCTAGCCCATAGTAAAAGGGGTCCTGGGCAAATGGCTAAGGACAAATGATGACAAAGGTGACAGGCCGGCATCTCTTCTTGTTTCTGTCTGACTCATGAATATCAATGCCTAGATCTTTGCACAAATTAACCAGGTAGAAATCAAGTAGCTTATTATAGAGGGAACACAGCTAGGTAGCCTGATGGGAGCCGCATTTTCCGTGTTCTGGAGAGCGTCCATGGGCATGCTCACTATCTGCTTCCTACTGAGCCCTCTTGGAGTACGTGGCTGCTCCTAGTGAATGGTGATGCATGCTTATCAAGATGCTGGAGGCCAGTGAGAAAGAGAGCTGTCATAGCTAGGGAGTCTTTGGCCGCCAATGAGAAATCAGGAGCGGGTATATTGATTCGTCTCATTTGCACAATAAATGAGTCTGCTGTTTGCTTCTTACCTGACTTCCAATGTCTATGTTTTTGGTACCTGCACCTTCTCATCCTCTCCCCCAAGGGATGCCCAGACAGAAAGACCTGCAACTTTTCTACTCTTATTTATTTTTTGACTTACTATAATAATTGTAGTAATTAATTGTCTACTATAATAGACAATTACTGAAAAATATGTCTAAAGAGTCATTGTTCTTTTAGTAATTTCTATTTTAGTCATTGGTTATTCTTTGACTTACCTGATTCCTTTAAAAGTAATTTGAAAATGATAACTATTCTTGCATTATGGATGAAGAAACCAAGGCTTAGAAAATTATTTTTTAAAAACCAGATTTTGAAATTTCAGGAGTGAAACCTCTGTGATGGGCAGAATGTGGCAGTTAGCTAATTAAAATAATAACTTGCCTTGGTCTATAAGAATGACTTTCCAGCTGCACCCAATCCATGTATTGGGACTCAAAGGTTTACTCTCAGCTTTCCACTTGTTTTTAGCCAGTGCTTTCTGATTTTTGTTTTCAATCCCTTGGGGAGTTTGCCTTTTTCAGCTGCTTGTTTAAGCACATTAGGAGGATGCTCACAGTTATACACTTGATCAGACTATACTCAGATTTATTTCCAATCCAGTGTTTATATGGTTGATGCTCAATAAACAGAAGAATAAGGCGCTTTCTCATGACAGGGAGAGATGCCTGCACTTTGGCACCCGCTTTCAGTTTCTTTCTTTGGTCTAAGCTATTTTTCAAAGGGCCCAATATTTAATAGTATCGCCTTCCCCTACATTTCTTGATGTTTTGCCATGTAAACTGAGTTATTGCTCTTAGGTATTGGAATTTAAACCCATGTTACATACAAGTTTATGAAACATTGGGATTTCATTTTGGAATTGGCAAAGAAGCCATCTAAAATGATATGATGTGGGGGAGCGAACCACTGTAGCCTGCAGCTGTATAGATGGATGAAACACAGTCTGGAGGAAAAGAAGGAAGCTAGAAAAGAGTACGTCATGTGATATATTATTATCCGTCTTGTGTGACATTAACTATGACCTTAAGGACAGTTATCATGTGTGTGGGGGGCATATAATTAGGACTCCAAAAGAAGGTTTGAATGATTTTTAACAAGAAAGACATTCATGATTTGTGTACTTTTCTTTATGAAGTCCTTATTTTATGAGGACTTCACAAAATATATTAAGAACTAGCTCACACACAAACCTTTGCTTTAAACCCAAGGACATGAATATAGTCACTGACTGAGGGGCATGTAAGTGACCGAGCATCTTTCTCCTCATGGGTTCTTTTTTGTTCTTTGCCATGAACTGAATTTCTGCAAGACATCTCTTGAAGCAGCTCGGTTCTGACAAAACAGGCAGCGACTGAGAATTTACTGTGCCATTAGCCTTTTACCTGATCACCAAAGAGCCGCGAAGGAGAGGCTGTTGAAATGTCAGGTAACCAGGCCTGCTCTGGGAGCCTCTTCTTAGTAAACAGGATTATGTACCAGTCTCTGCCTCTAGAATTTGCAAGCCTAGAAATCTGGATTTACAGTGCACGAGGGACTAAGTTGTCTAGGTTCAAAATCGGCTTCCTCCTTTCCATCACAGTTTTCAAAGGGCATGTCTTCTAATGCCTGGTTGATAACACTTACTGAAAATGAGAAGACTACACAGGTAATTTAATGGGAGAACATCCATTTGGGGTTATGTCTAAGGAACCTGTGTTGGAACCCTTTACTATACCTTTGGTCCCTTTCAAAGGACTTCACATTAGCTTGGGAGACTGGGAGAAGTTGAAGAATAAGTATGAACGTCATATACAGACTTGTCTGGTTACTATTTGATACACTCAAGTGTTCAGAATCAACTGAAAGTCTCATAAGAATACCGGAAAGAAAATGTACCTAAGTGTATAAATCAGGTACCTTGGATTCAAGTCTTCTCTCTTCTACTTGAGACCCCTTTGTCCCATAGATATTTGCATCATTGACCACTGTAGTTCTAACTGGGCCCAAGATAAGGATTCCATTCACATCAGTACTTTGGCTAATTCTCTGCTGCGAAGTAAAGCTCTTATCACCCCCTCTTCCTGTCCTCTATTTTGTAGTCCACGGCACCCATTACCTCTTTACTTGTGAATTCTGTTTTCTTCCACAGAGTGAGCTTTCTGGCAGTGGAGCCTTTCCTTTTTCTGTTTTCTCACTACCATAGTCTATTGGCCTGCAGCATTGACTGAATAAATATTTCAAATGCCCTTTAAAGTAGAAAGCATTGGTGTAGATTTCAGATAATATTAGCATTAACCACTTGTTATGGCTCCCTGTTTATTCTGCCTGGCATAGACACCTGCCTATTCTCAACTCTGACCAGGATATTTTTATCCTATAGGATATCACCTGGGCCACATGGTCCACCTGGTCCACCTGGTCCACCTGGTCCACATGGTCCACCTGGTCCACCTGGTCCACCTGGTCCACCTGGTCCACCTGGTCCACATGGTCCACATGGTCCACCTGGTCCACATGGTCCACCTGGTCCATATAGTCCACCTGGTCCACCTGGTCCACATGGTCCACATGGTCCACCTGTGCCACCTGGTCCACCTGTGCCACCTGGTCCACCTGTACCACCTGGTCCACCTGTGCCACCTGGTCCACCTGGTCCACCTGGTCCACCTGGTCTACATGGTCCACCTGGTCCACCTGGTCCACCTGGTCCACATGGTCCACATGGTCCACCTGGTCCACCTGGTCCACCTGTACCACCTGGGCCACCTGGTCCACCTGTACCACCTGGGCCACCTGTTCCACCTGGTCCACCTGGTCCACCTGGTCCACCTGGTCCACATGGTCTACCTGGTCCACATGGTCCACCTGGGCCACCTGGTCTACCTGGTCCACCTGGTCCACCTGGTCTACCTGGTCCTCAGCCTTTGGACTTAACTGGACTTCAAAGTCGGGTGGGTTGATCACTCCAGACAATGAATCTGGAGTCAGTGCATCTCCCTTAAAGTATTTCAGATCATAGACTGGTGAGGTGGCTCAGTGGATAGAGGTATTTTCTGAGCAAACCTGGTGACATAAGTTCAATTCCCAGAACCTGAATACAAATTTGTCTTCGGATGTCCACAGATACACTATGGTGCATGCACAGCTTCTTCCTCTGATGTATCATTCACATACACACACAGCGGGGGGGGGGGGGAGAGGGAGGGAGAGGGGGGGGGAGAGAGAGAGAGAGGGAGGGAGAGAGGGGGAGGGAGAGAGAGGGAGGGAGAGAGGGAGAGGGAGAGAGAGAGAGAGGGAGAGAGGGAGAAGGAGAGAGAGAGGGAGGGAGAGAGAGGGAGGGAGAGAGAGAGAGAAGGGGAGAGAGAGGGAGGGAGAGAGGGAGGGAGAGAGGGAGGGAGAGAGAGGGAGAGAGGGAGGGAGAGAGAGGGAGAGAGAGAGGAGAGAGAGAGGGAGAGACAGAAAAGAGAGAGTATAAAATTGTATTTAAAAATTAAAAAGATATTCTGGCTCAGTCCCTAACTAGGACCTTTCTTTTCACTGGTAGGTATTGAGTAAGAGTGCATTCTCAGGTAGAGAATTATGTATGGAATCTAGAAAGAGTGGCAAGGATAAGATTCCAGAATTTTCACTTCATCGGTGCTTCTGTACCTTTCAGACATTGACTAGCCTTTGCCATTTTTAGTGTCTTATGATAGCATTTGAGAAAGCAGTTTAGGGACAATATGAGTATCAGACACAGCCTGAAGGCAGAGTTCAAAGATGCCATGAGCTTAATATAGAGTGTATTAGTTAGAGATTCTATTCCTGTGAAGACAGACACCATGACCATGGCAACTCTTACAAAGAAAAAGATTTAATTGGGGCTGGCTTCTAGTTCAGAGATTTAGCCCATTATTGTCATGGTAGGAGACATGTGCCGAAGAAGACAAGATGCCAGGGAAGGAGCTGAGAGTTTTCCATATGGGTTTGCATGCTGCTGAGAGAGAAGACAGAGACACTGGATCTGGCTGAAACCCCAAATCCCACCCCCAGTGACACACTTTCTCTAAAAAGCCACACTGACACCATTAAAGCCATGCCTTCTGATTGTATCACTCCATTGTCACAAAGCTTCCAAATACATGTTTCTGTGGGGGCATTCTTATTCAACCCACCCCATATGGTTTTAGACATAGCTAGAAAGTGTTTCGTTTTGTGCTCTGTCTATAGGACACATTTCTCTGTAACCTAGTTTTTGGGCCAGTCCATTGGCTTTAAGAGTCTGTGTGTTCTCTCAAGGAGTTACCTAAAAACAACCATAGACAGAAGGTTAGCATTTCTAAATTTAGCAAGTATTACTTCTGATGTAAGTTACATTTAATGACTTCTTCCCCTTCAACTGTCAACTCTGCACTTCTTATCTTTGGCATTAACCACTGGTCTTGCCCCAATCTCCAGTATCTTTTAGCCTGTGATCCCTTTGAGTTCAGTGATGGCAGGGGAGTGTGGGGTTCCTGCTAAGTGTCTCTCTTCAATGCCCTATAGTTGTATAAACTTCTCTATGAATGCATCACTTTGGATTTTACTAAAGCAGCAGATCCAACAGGAATAACAGATAAGATGGAATTTATTATAATGATTCAGTTAGACAACTGTGACAGTTGGTTAAACAGTACTGGAAAAGTTACCGCTTCAGTGTTTTACATGGAGGCTTGAAGTGAGCAGTGCAGACCGTTTGGAAAGAAAGATGAATATAAAGTAAGGTAGAACAAGGAAGCAGCTTCCAGGTCCCACAAGGCTGAGCTAGAAACCCAGGTAGACAAACTAAGCCTACATGAAGCTCTCACTGCCTCCAAACCCTGAACCTCGCTGATGTGTAAGACCTTCTGAAGATCTTGGTCTTTTTATCTGATGTTAAGTATACCCATGGTGCGGAAGTCAGAAACACCAAGATTAGAGAGAACTAAGAGAATATGCTTTGCTGGTATCTACGACAGCCAAGTGAGCAAGCTGATAAGGAAAAGAATTCTTCCCTGGCAACAGTGCCTGATGTCCTGTACTGATCCGCAGAGACGGAGAAGAATATGATTTTCTAAATGTAATTTCTAGTTCCTAAATCTTTTGTAAAATATATTTTGCTGATGATGCTAACAGATAAATATTCGGTGCAGATATTATTTGAGGAAACATGCCTCAGCTAAATTGATCCACTTATTAGTGACCACATTTTTCCACAATGGTAGACAAATCCACTACTGTCCAGCTTTTTCAACCTGACATCTCGATGTAGTGACGTGCTGTTTAATGATAAAGATGTGTTCCGAGGGATGTGTATTGAGAAATATGCCACTAAGAGATTCCATTAGTGTTAAAAGGTCATAAAGCATATATGAACTTAAATGTTATAGATCAATCATGGGATGTGGTTTCTTTATATAATCAAGAGATAATAAATACATCTTGTGAGCTGCTTACATGACATAGCATGCCCTACACTCAACACTTTTTGTATATAAAAGGAGTACATTTTACAGAGGCCTTTAAAGGCATTATACAGTAAGCATATAAACCAGATAGTCAAGTGTTTGAAAGAAGATGTCACTGCATTTGTTTTGCCTACATGATGGAAGTGAAATGGGTTGGGTTATAAGCTTACTGACATAGAGTATTACATCATTCACAAGAACACTATTTGCTTTTGCCCCAAATTTCCAGCAGCTGCAGTGTCAGGAAGTTGCCAACTCCATTATGGATTTATAGGTCACAACCTTTATATATGCAGTGTGTCATTTCCCAAAGCATCATGTATACAATGCCTAACTGTGCATCCTTAAATGCTCTTATGATTGATTTTTAAATAGGGATAACAACAAAATTAACTTTCTGCCAGCTAGTATAAAATATTGTTTGCACAATGAAAATCAAACTGACATTTTTCCCTCAAAGAGGATTTTAAAAATGTGTTTGTTTATCCATATTTGGTTGATAACTTTCTGTTCTGAATTATAATTGTTAGTTTTAATTGTCAACTTGATGCAATCTAGACTCACCTGCAAGAAATCTCAAAGAGGACTTTGGATTTGTTTGACCAATGAGCTGCAAACCAATGGATGGCACTGATTTTGTTAATTGATGGGAGAAGACCTGTGTCCACTGTAGATGGGGCTGTTCCTTGTGTGGGAGGTTTTGGATTGCATGAGGGTGAAGAAAGGGGCTGAGTAGAAATATGCATGCATTCATTCTCTCTACTCTTCACAGTGGCTGTTTCTAGCTGCTTCAGATCGCTGCCGTCTTGACTGCCCTGCAGTGATGGACTTTAATCCTGCAATTGTGAGCTAAATAAACCCTTTCCCTTTAAGTTACGTTTGTCAGGATGTTTTGTCATAAGAATAGAAAACACAACCAAAATGTGAGTACTTGTAAAATTAGTAAGAATACAGGTTTAGACTATTCACTAGAGTTCTAGGCCAGATTTCTGACTATTTTTATAATTTCTGGGGCTTAAGAGTCTATGTGCATCCTTTGTTCTCATTTGCTACACATTTTATCTCTGATATAACACTACTAATCTCTCTTGGGATTCTGTCTATTGTTGATTAATATGATTATTACAGTTTTCTTTGGCTTTAACCAACGTTCTGTGCCAACCTCAACTTCTGTGTCTCACAAAAAAAGAAAGAAGGAAAGAAGGAAAGAAAGAAAGAAATGTGAATTAGGGAGAAACTGAAGCATTCCAAGATAAATAAGAACAGAAGAAGGACTTTGTCACTATAGAAGCACTCTCCAGGAAAGTTTTACTGGAGCCTTTGAGATTAAAGTAAGTGGAGGACATATAAAAAGTGCAAGTCTGACACATGAAGGAGCGGAGTGTTTAGATGCTCTCCCATATCAGTTCAACTTAGAAGGTTATGAATCCCAGATATAAATGTAATCCACAAATTAAGTAGCTATAGAATGTTCCCAAAGGAAATTGAAAAGAAATAAAGACATTCCACAAATATTCACTGGGTACATAGTAAGATGCATATAGCATTAGAATTGAGAATCTAAACTAACAAAATGGATATGCTGTAAGATATAGATAAAGCAAACATAAAAAGTTTCTTCTTGGTATTTATTAGTGTTCGTATGTAAGGATTAAATTATCCAATAAAAGGGCAAAGATTAGGTAAAAACGAAAACATATGTGCTTATACATTGTCTGAAAAGCAGCAGTTTACCTAATGGGAAACAACTATCCTGAAAAAGTTGAAAAAAAGACATTCTCCAAAATAGAACACAGTAGTTGTAGGAATATTTTTAAAAAATCAAATTTGAGTAAAAGAAAAAAACTTACAAGAGAGAAAAGACATTATATGTAATAAAATATTCAACACAGCAAGAGGATATAAACCTCGTAAACATTTACATAGCAAACAACAGACCACTGTGATATAATAAAAATAGCTAAATGGAAGGCATAAATGAAGGAAATTAGTGAGAAATTTCTGTAGCTTCCCCTCAATAATAAATGAAGCAACTAGAGAAAAATAAATTAGAAAGAGATAGCTTGACACAATAAGACCACTTTATCTAACAGACATATTTAGAGCATTCCTCAAGAAGCAAGTTCCACAAGAAGAAAGTGAAGAACGTAGCTTTACAACTTAAGAAGGTGGAAAAAGACCAAACTGAACCCAGAGTCAGCAGAGAGGGGAGCTAATAAGGATTAGTGGTAAGAAAAATGGAGAATGGAAAAGACTGAGATAATCAATAGAACCAAAAGCTAGTTCTTTGAAAAGTTCAAGGAAATTGGCACAGTTCTAAATGTGATAAACTAAGTCTCCAATGAAGCCTAAAATAAAATCAGGAACATTCCCCCCAATTGTGTAAGCAATAAAAATAATTTCAAGAGGGCACAAAAGGTATTGTATAGCCACAATACCAGAATAAATGTACAAATTTCTGGAAATACAAAACCTACTAAGTCTAAGTCACAGGAAAGAGTGACTAAAAAACCCTACAAGCAGTGAGTAGCATGAATCAGTCATCAGACGTCCTGACATAAAATTCTTAGACCTACTAGCTTCACTGAGCAATTCTCTAAACTATTAAAGGGCAAGCAGCATTAAGTCTTTTTAAAATTTTCCCAAAACAATACGAACTGGAGGATATTTCCTAACTCATTCTACAAGTTCTACAGGGCTGTCACTGTGCAAGCCAACAAACATACCATGAATTAAATAAGTCAATAAAACTAATAAATACATTTTAAGGCCTCCCATGAACACAGAACAACTCAACAAAATTGTACTAAATGAAATTCTGCAGCATATTATAGACTCATAAACACAATTAATTGTGCTTATTCTTAGAGCACACCATTGATTTACTATATGAAAATTATAAAGTTTAATATGCCACATTATAGAGAATTAAGGAAAAAATTCCACGTGGTTACTTAATCAATGCAGAAAATGCTCCTGGCAACATCAAATATCCTTTTATGATAGTCTTTCAAAGCCAGAAATGGGAGGAGTCCACTTCAGTATTAAAGCCGTATGTATAAAGATCAGCACTAGAATCATTCAAGGATATGGGATTGAAATGTTGTTTCTTAATATTAGAAATAAAACTATCTGTTGTCATCGCCTTTCAAAATTTCCTTATTTATTTTTGTGTATGTGACTCTGTAAGCTTTATGTGTAGCACGTGCATACAGGAGCCAGAGCCCATGGAGACCAGAAGAGGATGTCATATCTGCTGGCATTGGAGTTTCAGGCAGTTGTAGTAGATTATGTTGTTCCATTGTAAATAATTGTCCCACCCACTGGTTTAATGAAAATGCTATTGGCCAAAGGCAGACAGGAAGTATAGGTGGGGCTTCCAGACTATGAAAACTCTGGGAGCAGGAAGAACAGGGCAGAAACGCCACAAAGAAGCCAGAAGATGCAGAGGACAACTATGTTGCTCTGAGAAAAGGTACCAAGCCACATGGCTGAACAGGATAAGAGTCCTGGGTTAGATTAAGAGCAAGAGCTAGCAAGTTATATGCCTGGGCCCCAGGTCAATCAGCGTACAATTAATGTAAGCATCTTTGTTTCTCTGTGGGACTATAGGACTGCAGGTCTGTGGGTCCAAACCTTGAGGGTAGGCCCAAAAGTCCAGGCCACAAGACTAGACCAGAAAGTCCAGGCCAGAAACCTCTTACAACAGGTAGTTGTGAGCTCTCTGATGAAGGTGCTTGGAACCAAATCCAGGTCCTCTGTAAGAGCATTAGCTCTTTTAGCTGCTTTTTAAAAAATTCTCTTTAGCCTTTGTATTCTTCTGCTTAAGAGAACACTGGAAATTCTAGGCTGAGCTATTAGTCAGTAAAAAGGACAGTGTCTCCCTACATTGGAAAGGGAATAGTAAAATTATCCCTGTTTGCACATCATATGAATTCAGATGTGGGAAACTAGAGAGTTTCTGAAATTGTTAGAGCTAATAAATGAATTAAGCTAAGTAGCAAGCTATAAAATCAGCATACAGGAATCAGCTGCATGTTGTGATTCACAATGGGAATCCCCCAAAGAAAATTACCTTACGATAACTTCAAAAAGAGTCAAATACTTAGAAATGAACTGAAGAGATAAGGATTGCTTAAATATATGAATGCAGAGACAAATAAATATGAAAGCACCAGTGTTGTGGATGAGCAGACAATAATATGAATAGCAGCAACCTTGAGATCCAGTTCAGTTTCTATCAGAACCTCAACAATGTGTCATTTTGTAATATGTTGTGAAAGTTTTGTACTTTTGTACTCATGGATTTTTAAAATTTCCATCCATGGTTGTGTTCCTCCCAACTCCTAGTGCCACCCATCTCCACTACCTCTGATTTCATGTTCTCCCTTATTTTTTATTGATATTTGATAGCCTCCTGCTCCAGCTAGTGCTGGCCATGCAGACAAAGGTGTGCATCTATATACCCAGACATGGGTAGCCCACTTGCAGTTATATCACTTAGAAAGAGTAACTCTCTCTTCCTCTCCAGGCAACCAACCATCAACTGTTGGTAGCTCTTCCACCAAGTTGGTGCTTTGGATGTCCCTTCTCTGTTCCTGTTAGAACTTTGGGTGGCTTTACCTTGAGCAGATCCTGTGAGAAGTTGTTATGAGTTGATTAATATGTGTAACAGCCATGTCCTATCCAGAGGTCAGCATTTACCTGCTCTCCATTCTATCTTCCATCTTTTCTATTCATTCTGTCACCTTTCTATGATGCTCCCGGAGCCTTGGGTAAATTAATATAGATGATTCATCCACAACTGAACACTCGTGGCCATTTTACTTGGCACTTTGACCAGTTATGAATCTCAGTATTAATTGTTACCTGCTGTTAAAAAGAAACTTCTCTGATATAATGTGAGAGAATCACAAATCTATAAACAATAATGTAAAAACAATACTTAGAAGTCAGTTTGACAATAAAGGTTGCCATCTAGGGTTTTTGATCTCCTTAATCATGAAGTTTCCTTCATAATACAACACATACATTGTTGTAGAACAGACCACACATTGAAACAGAAAGCAGTTGCTTAGTTCCATAACGGTCATGCCATTATTGCACTCTTGGGTTTATCTTGACAGGTGAATCTGCAACATAGCATATCATTCCCTGTTAGGTAGCAACAATAATATTCTTTCTTTAACTGCATAACACTTTCTGCCACTATATCAGAGAGTTTCCTGGCTAGCTGAGATTAATGTTGTCCTTTCCTGTTCTATATTATTTTTTACCAGTATGAAATACTGTTAAAAGATGTCAGATTATAATTCCTTTTAGCCAGTTACTTCAGGATGATGGAAAAGAGTATGAATATAGGCATTAGACCTGTTGCTATGAGTTGATTTCTTTCAAGTGAAACTCTGATCAACAATGCTTGGGAATGACATACTGTGATTAAGAATGATAATTTCAGTAGAAATAATGTGTGTTGGATGCAATGCAAGTCTGCCTTCAGAACGTGTGCAAGTGTTCTTATAGTAAGGATTTGCATACATTTAATCTTTGCTTTATATCACTATTTGATGAGGAACTTGGGAACACCCATTTTTATTTTTTTTTTCTGGGTTTCACATCATGTATCTCAATGCCATCTCTCTCCCTGTCCTCTGTCCTCATAACCTCCCTCCCAAAACAAAACAACCTCCCCCACAAATTTTTTTTTTTTAAAAAACGAAACCAACCAAACTAACATACCAAAAACAAACAAACAAACAAAAAAACCAAGCAGCCTTGGTGTGGAAGTTGTAATGTGACAGAGTAAGTTACATAGTACACCCTGCAGTCTATCTATCTTTACTTTAAAGTGTTCATTTCAATGAGTCATTAGTTTGGTTAGAGGCCTCTGGCTTCCGCTACACCCGCAATATTGGGACTTGGATATCCAGTTGTTTTTCTGTGTTGTGGAGATTGTGCAGCTTTGGATCTGCAGATCTGGCCCCTTCCCATGCTCCAACAGTTCATAGATGAAATGGATGTTGAAGCCAACTCATAGCCCTGGTTCTGGGCCTGGATGGTAGTTGGGTTGATCAGCCTGCCAACTTTCCCTCATCAGTATCAATAGGGCCAGCTTTCCATAATTGTCTCGAGCAGGGCCAGTTCTCCTCTCTCCTCATGCCCTTTGCACTGGCTCACCTACACCTCCACCCCCACCCCCAGGCTCCAATTCTGTCTACTGTTTTGTTCAGGCATGGGGCAGAATCCATTTTCCTGAGTGTTACAGTTGGTAAGGTGCAGGGCCAGCTCTCCCCCTACACTCGTGCTCCCAAGGCCAGCTCTTCTGTCTGCCACAGGTGTTAAGGGGTGGGTTAGACAGGAGGATGGGGAGGGGGAGGGCATCATTTCATCACCCACGCCACTGCATAGTGTGTGTGGGGGGCAGGGTCGGCTCTCCTGTTCACGTCCCCCACCCTTCCATTACCTCAATCCCGACTCCATGAAAAGGATCAGCTGAACTGGAACACAACCTATTTTGTGACATTTGAGACAGAAAACACACAGTTCAAAATGATAGCTCAGATGACCTGAGAATTTAGCAATATGTAAGTAAATATTCAGTTTCTACTAAGATTGAGTAACGAGCAAGAACTGATTTTTGAAGGTAGAATCATTACCACTAGTGGATGGTAAAACTTTACTCTAATATTCTAAGGGTCTGTATGTGCCAAGCTTCACATGGAGGTGGCTCACAATACTCTTTACAGTATTCCTATTTGTAACAGACATTTTTATCTGCTAGGTCTCATTGTATCTGCTAGGTCTCATGGGCTCAGTGGCAAGGAAGCTGGCATGGTTGTATAGACCTGGTGCAGAGATTTACTTGTGGGCTTTGGTTCTGAATTTCCTTAACAAATGGAATAGACCAGCATGCTAAGGAGAAATCTATGGAGTCTGAAAAGAGACCTTGAGAATTGTGATGATTAATGGTAAGAGGAGCAAGATGATGTAATTTACTTTATCTCTTAGAAGGAGCTTTTGATATTTTTTAAGGCCTGGTTTTTCCAAACATCTCACCAAAATAGTAAGCTTTTATAATTTTGTAGAATTTACACCCTTGCTTTTGCACACATGAACCTGCCAAGGTAAAGAACTTTATTTAGCACTTATTTTGTACAGCCAGCAACTATATTTGCATTAATTATCTCATTTAATGTTCTCAACTCCTCTGAGAAAAGCACTGTATTTTCATTTTTCAATGTACAAAAACCAAGTATCATTAAAATTTTGATTTGGCCCAGAGCTTTGAAGTTAGGAGCTGAAGTTAGGTATGGTTGGAAACTAGCAAATGCTGGCATCAGAAACTCAGATAAATCTAGATAAAATTGTTATTTAGCCTCATAATAGTACTCATGATTACTAATAATATAATAGATTCATACTCTTGGTATAATATAATGGATCAGCATGATGTACTGTGGAAGGGTGGGAAAGACTGTTGAAGAACCTATAGACACAGACCGTGATATAAAATAGGATGTTAGTTCCTGGTGGGAAAGAGAGATATATTCCTAGCCGAATCTTTGGGAAATTATTTTTGATCTTTTACTATCTGATCCAGAGAAATACATTCAGCATACCAATTGTGCACATTACCAGAGTATGTGAATTTGCTCCCAAAATAAAACAGCCTACCTAGCTTAAGTCACCACATAGTTAAGTTTTCAGAATTCCATTGCTGTTCGCTTGTTTGTTTGTTTTTTGAGGTCAATTGTTCCTTTACATAGGCGGGTTTGAGGGAGAGTCCTGAAGACATGAGCACCGTTGTATCAGTTAGTTCTCGGTCCGGTCCTTCTGTTAGTCTGCGTAGTCCCACCAGGATTCCCTTTTTCATATGGTTTACAGTTTTGGCAATATGTTTCACTGTTTTAAGTTTGCCTTTTCCCCATAAGCACAGATTCTACAGGACAAGTAACAAATGTGTTGATTCTGGTAGGTGCTTAGTGTCTGTCTTATGTGCTCTGACACAGGAAAAATAAGACACAAAATGACCCAGGCTGCATACACACTGACCCAGAAGCTGGCAAAATTCTGTTCATGTTCTCCCCTTCACACGTTTATTCTACTCTGAAGAGTGCTTGGTAGTGATATGCTTGGTCTCTTGGATTTCAAGTTAGTCAAGCATGTTTGCTTCCCTTTTCCAATGAATATCCACTCCGGTAAATAACTAAGACAGAATTTTTCTTTTATTTAGGAGAGATTAAGTGAAAGAGATAGGGTAAAAAGTATGTCAACATGTCAGTACCCTTTGTTAGAAACCTTAGATGTTCTGTCTATTTTATTTTTAATGTGATTATCTGTCTGTGAATTGGCTCAAAAACTGGAGATTGGCTGACCAGTCATGACCCTGTCCAACTGATTTATGTCAGAATTCTGTTTCTGAGACCTAGGGAAATTTGTTTTCTAAGGAATGTGGAAGATTTTAATACCTTGCCCATCTATTTCAAGTGTTGACATACTGTTGTCAACTAACCAACATTACAACACTTACTGTGGCTTGCTCTAATTCTCATTTTGTGATAGCAACCACACCTACTTTGACTTTGTTGATTAGGTGACCTCACTCAGCCCCGCTAGTCTTAGATCCCATCAATTCCAAATGGATTGAAGGAACCCTAGTCTATGGTAGCCATTTTATCAACCAACACAACATATAAAAAATCACTACCACTGACCTATTTTGGAATTCTAGAGTTTTACATGTCAATATATGTCTCATATTTTAGTGAAGGATGTGTCACAACCAAAGGTGAAGATAAATAACAAAGTAGAAAATAACAAATGTGGAGAATCCATTTAAAAGCTTTAATTTTCCTAAGCCAGTGGATAATTTCCCCTACGAGTCCCAGAGAGCTTTTGGCATTTGAACTCCATTTAATATAGGCCGATTTGGGGCCAAATTTTAGTCAGTTCACCAAAGCAGCTAGTAGGATCACTTGAAGTGTACTTCATCAAATCCAAATTGTCTTTTTAAAAATCACATCAGTAAATCTGATTCAATCCAGAGCCACATTCCTTCATTATTCTCCAAAAGCTCTAGAATTCATTTCCATACAAGTTTTCTGAGGATTAAAAAAAAAAAAAAACCCAGAAAAGATGATACTGTTTTGTGATACATTTATGATTCCTAATGTGTACTTTGCCTCTTGTGAATAATTTGCTAGGGTTCTCTCTGGTTATAGCAGAAGTAATGGAATGCACTGAGGATCTGAATGTGGGACAGCGGTCATCCCTTCTGTAAAACAACTGGATGGTACGAGCAGATGTGGTGAGTTCATAGGGTGGGTGGGGAAGAAAGGCTGTTTTTATATATGTGAGGCTTGTCAAGAGCAGGAAACTGACAGCATACTTTCTTTATTCCATAAATCCCCTCTTTCTAGATATTTAATGTTTCAGGATACAAATAACACACAGTCTTTTAGGACTGGCTTTCTTCATGTAGCATAAGAATTTAAGCAAGTCTCATCCATGTTGCTGCAAACATTTGTACCTTGTTTCTTCTAATGCAAAATGATATTCATTGTATAGATGTATCAGAGTTTGTTTTTATGTTTGTACATTGATAAATGCTTGAATCCAGGTTTTGTCTATTAGGAATTGTGTTTCTATGGACATTCGTTTATATGCTTTTGAATACTTTTGTATTATTTTGTTTTCACTTCCCTTATGTAAATATTTGGGAATTAAATGGCTAGAGCCTACATTTCTTTTTTGAGCTTTTTTTTTTAATTTTAGGAGATTTTAAAAATTCATTTTACGTACCAACCACACACCACCCTCTCATCCCTCCTCCCACCACTCCTCCCTCAGCCTCTCCCCCAAATCACCCTCATTGCCTCCTCTGAAAACGTAAGGCCTCCCGAGGGGAGTCATATAAGCCTGGTACATTTAGTTGAGGCAGGTTCAAGCCCCCTCACCCTGACCAAGACATTCTACCATAGGAAATGGTCTCAAAAAAGCCAGTTCATGCACAGGTTCTAGATCCTGATCCCACTGCCAGGGGCCCCTTAAACAGATCAAGCTACACAACTCTCTCCGTCATGCAGAGGGCCTAGTCTGGTCCAATACAGAGCCTAAAGTTCTTAGTACCCCATGAAGTAAACAACACATTTTCTGTTTTACTGACAAGAAACTGAGGCTCTTGGGAGTTAAACCAATTGCCATGTTAGAGAGCCAATATGAGAGATTAAACTCCAGTGGACATGAAGTCCAGAGTTCATGTTTACCTAGCCTTCTCTGGCACTGAAGACACAGCTGTATCCACACAGCGAATGCTTACCCACTAGAACAAGTTTACACAGTGCATGGGCTGAGAGGAGCTGTTGCCTAAAACCAACCTGACATGGTCCTCGCCATCCTCTCCCTCACCACTGCTTTCTTGCTACAAGCATGAGATGCAGCTGGGCCTACTTTTGTTGCCTACAGTTTTCATAAAATGAACCCTGACCTCTCTTTGAGGAGCAGGTCAGAATGAATTCTCATATGGATTGGCCTTCAGAGCCCAATGGGGAAACACAAAAGCAATCCCAGCAGTGGAATCCTTCTTTGAGACCTCAGAGGGACAAGTACACCTGCATGCCACCTCAATGTTTGTCTGATTAAGAAGCTACCAGAAGGTCACAAGGTGACTCTCCAGGGCTCTGGCTTCATTTCTCAGCCTGAGACACTACTTCTGTGCACAAGTCAAGCTACTGAGTGCTTGTTACTTGAAATATGGCTGTCTCAGACTGACTGCTGCTTCTCCAACTAAGATGCAGAAGTCTTACAAACTTTTATATATTTTTTAAGAGCAAGCAATTCAAAATTGGATTACCTTTCCACATTTTCATACAAAGTGGATTAATGTGCCCCTGTCTTTATTGCATCTTCCACCCCTGTCGTTTCTGATTAAGGCAACACTATGAAGATGTATTACAGATCGGTATAAATGGGAACATTAAAACACTGGCTGTGTGTCAGAGAAGCTCAAGGCAAGTTGATTTGTGCTACACACACCCCCGGCGCAATATGTCTGGAATATTTCACATCTCTTTGGACAGAACAATCTTTCTGTGCTGCCCAAAGTAACACGAGATAAGTAAAAATGAGAAAAAAAAATTGTTGAAAGGAAAAGCGCTAATTTTTGTTCTAGGCACTGGAGGGGGTGTATATGTCTCATCACAATCTCAAGACGGTATTTTCCCTGAGGATCAGATTAGAAGGAACAATTTGAATCATGCTCAGGATACCTAGTTCACACAGTGGGAGGCTGCATGGGCATGACTTACCTTAATGCTTGGGTCTGTATTTCATCTCTCCCAGTTCACTACTGCGCACTGAGTATGTCCATCACTTAGATTTAGACTTCCTTGGAACTGTTACGGTCTGAAAGGAAACATTGTTTTCCAAGAATGTTCTGCTTCCATTTTAATCATGAGGTAGGCACACACTCATTACTGATGGGTACGGGTCGGATGAAACAATTTTGATAGGATGAGGAAGAGATAAAGATGGAGAGACGTGGTGTTTCTGGGCAATAGACTTCTATCTTCTGTGCATTCTTGATTCTGAAGAATCATCTTAGTTGAGTGTTTGTGAAGGATGTCTGGAGTCCTCTGTATTCAGTTCCTTTCTGGATCTCTCTGCCTACAGTGTTACATATGTTCTCTTTGTACCACTCCCCTCTCCTCTTCTGCTCTTGGGTCTATAGCTCCTTGAAGGAAAAAAGTGAATGAATCACAAAAACTTCCTGTAGTCAAAAATTTCTGTCCCACCAGCAATTCCCAAAGATCCAGCATCTACTTCCCAGATAATTGAGTTGAGGGCTTAATATTACTCATAAATACTCAGCTGGTAGCTCAGGCTTGTTACCAGCTAACTCTTACACTTAAATTTGGCCATTCTGTTTATGCTTTGCCATGTGGCTCATGGCTAATTACCTCATCTTTTACGTGTCCTGCTTATTCAGCAGCTGGCTGGTGTCTCCCTGACTTTCCATACAGCTACCTGCCAATCAGCATTTTATTAAACCAATTCAACCGAGAAATTTTTACAATGTACAAGAAAATTATTTCATAGCACTTCTCCCTATTTGCCTAATTAAAAAGTTTTAACTTTAACATAGTAAGATTATATACAACAAAACAGTTATTAAATAAGATTTACAGTAGCACTGTCTATTTGTGTTTGTCAAACTTAAAGAAAATACTAATTATCTATCTCATGATTCTGAAGTTTTGTATTTAATATATTTTTTATTACAACTAAATTAAACTATATTTAGTCTTCATCTCCATAAAAGACCCCAGAACGGTGATGCTACTTAATGACCAGGACCTCAAGCAGCTTGGACAGTCACCCAAAGTTCCTCTGCACTGTTGGGGCATCCATCTTTGGCCTACAGGCCTAGAATATCTGACATGCCTTTCTATGAAGAAGGATTTTTGAAGGTCTGTCCCACCTTGTTTTGGTAAAGTTCTGCAGTCACTATTCTTTGTGTCCTGCTTTTTTAATTTGGATGGCATTCTGTCAGCATTCGAGGCAAAGGCAATTTCTTTGCCCAAAACTTCCCCTTCTTGTTTATATGTGGTAGGGAAAACATCCACAAAAGTATCTTCAGCTATGAAGGGTTATTTAATTGAACTGAAAAAAGATTTCTCTTGGGTAATATTACATCATCAGACTTAGTACAACAGAACAGAATATTTGTGTGTGTGTGTGTGTGTGTGTGTGTGTGTGTGTGTGTGTGTGTGAGAGAGAGAGAGAGAGAGAGAGAGAGAGAGAGAGAGAGAGAGAGAGAGAGAGAGAGAGAGAGACTGAAGGGAACTAGTGACATTCTGCATTCTAGAAAAGCATTGTAATACTAAGCTATACCCCCAAGCTGTACTAAGAGCTCTGAATTAGTTTAATTGTTGTTTATCTTATTTTAATATGACTTTATTCTAGGGTAGAATGCAGTTGAATATAGTGGAAAAAGGAATTGTAAAGTCCTTTTGCCTAGTGAGTTTTTGGATAAGTCACAGAAAGAAGAAATCAAATGAATTGCATTAATTATTAAGAATCAAATAAAACAAGGGCATAGGATATAGTGAGTGGAAGAGGCTTGCTTGCCAATATTAAGAAAATGACTTTTTATATGGGTTCAACACAATCAAAAATGGATTAGAGGGCTAGGGCTTGCCTGGTGGAGCGGCATCTTGAGAGGAAATGGGTCTTCAGATGTGAGCTATTGTGAGCAAGACTGAAGAACTTTGTTTTTAGAATGCACTGGTAATAGTTCTTTTTCCGACACCAGCTACTCTTTTAGTAGAGTCTGAGGATATAGCTGAAATGTGAGATTTTATTATAAGTTCTTCCCTTCAATCTGTCTTCTGAACTATAGATCTGAGACTAGTGCCTGAACAGTTGTAACTTCAGCAAATGATTACAATATAAAGAATCACATCATGGAATATATAGCTATGCAGAAGAAACAGAGTAAAATAAGAGCAGAAGGGGGGAAGTCAACATTCTAAGAGGAGGAAAGGGGACAATAATTCCTTTTGGGGGGGAAGGGTTTATTTTACTCACAGTTCCATATAACAGTTCATCATCAAAAGTGATGAATGTGGGAACTCATACAGAGCAGGAACCTGGAGGCAGGGGCTGATGTAAGACCATGGATGGGTGCTGTCTACTGGCTCACTCTCCCTTGCTTACTCAGTGTGGTTTCTTAGAGAACCCAGGGTCACCAGTCCAGGGGTGGTCCCTCCCACAATGGGCTAAGTGCTTGCCTATAGCCAGATCTTTTCTCAACTGAGGCTCCCTCCTCTCGTATGACTAGCTTGGGGAACACTAATTCTTATCTGAGGTTTGATGAGATGTGTGAGGTTATGTTCATGTGGATAGACTGCAGTCCATATTGTGGGAGGCTTTTGTATGGTAGCAGGTAGAAAGACTTCCTGGCAGAAGAAACAGTTGGAGGATTCTTTGGCACAAAGAAACACTCTAAGAACATGATAAGCAAGCTTAGGTAGAGACCTGAGCCAAGGTATGTGGAGTCATGTAGGTGATGGGAACTGAAAGATTATTTTATATTAAATAGCCTTAAAACAATGCCTTGAATAATTTTTATCTAGGTTTCATGTGTTCACTTGAACTCATGAAGAGTCATTTTGGGTAAGGCAAAAAATAGATGGATTAAAAACCTGCCAGAAACTGTATGGTAAAAATCAGAGGTCACAGGGTCTTGGAAAAAGAACAGGGTGGTAGCAAAGGGAAGATATGAATTCATCAATAAGCACTTACTGCTGGGTAACAGCAGTATCCACTCATCCAATTGCGTATGGGGGGACAACACTGGAACAGTCTTGGAAGTTACTATTGGAATGCATTTCATTAGATACAGCTGCAAGCATGGTGCTAATTCCCTTGATTAAGATTAGGTAAAAAATACACCTTGGTGATGGGAAACACCATGTTCTGTGCTGACCAAAAGCAATGGTTATGGGTTGGTCTTGACTGACGTCAGAATGAGAAGAGAGGAAATGGTAAAGATTCAGTTTGTGCAAATGGGAAGTTAATAGAACAATTCAAACTGTTGTGTTCAAAGTTCAGAGAGGCAATTTCGAGCAAGCTATTCCTTGACATTTCCTTTGGGATGGAAGCTTATACTTTACAAAGCAGGGAATGAAAGCTCCAAGGAGATGAAGAAAAATAAGACATGCAGGAAAAGTGACAAGGTAGATGGCAACAGGGATAAAAGGCCAAATGTAAGTCTGATGATGCAACAGTTTAATTCTTGGATGTTGAAAACTGATGTGAGGGCTTCCAAAATGCAGAGCAATCGGAAAGAGTTAAACTCCGGGCTGGAGAGATGGCTCAGCAGTTTAAAGCACTAGCTGCTCTTCCAGAGGACCTGGGTTCAATTCCCAGAAACCACATAGCAGTTCTGTCTGGAACTCCAGTGCCAGGGGACCCAACATGTCACACTGGTACAAAAGCAAACAAGAAGCCAATGCACATAAAATAAAAAAAATTAAATAAAATATTTAAAAAAACCCTCAGAATCATAAAAAAAGCATTAATACTGTAGGCAAAGAACAGTGAAGTCCAGTAAGTCTGGTCAACAGCAACATGTGAACCAGAAAGCAATAGACAGATTAATATCCATTTTTCAACTGAAGAAAAATACTATATAATTTATGTTATAATTTTGAATTGTAATGAATGCAAATAGAAGTTACAGCTCATATGCATTGAGTAACGAAAACACAAAGTTAGAAATAATTCTCTTAATAGCAAATCAACCCCAAGTAATCTTCCATTTTTTCCCTCTGCAACATAAAATAAAGAACATGCATGGAAATTTACAGACAAAAAGGTGGTACAAGGTGACTTCACCCAGCCTTGTTGTGTTACATGTAGAAAAGTGATGAATATTAGAAAAATATTTACAGATGTGCAGAAGTAAGGATTTTAATCACAAACTTGTATGCAGAGAGAGAGAGAGAGAGAGAGAGAGAGAGAGAGAGAGAGAGAGAGAGAGAGGGAGAGGGAGAGGGAGAGGGAGAGAGAGGGAGAGAACAAGAGAGAGGAGAGACAGACATACCTCTACATAAACCCTTGGAAGATTAAGCCTTCTGATAGGAAGATAAATACCAAAGGAGTTAGAAGAAGCAGAAGTCTCATACAGGTAGATTCTCCAACATAAAAAAGGAAGACAGCCCATTTGAAACAAACAAACAAACAAACAAACAAACAAACAAACAAACCAGATTTCCATTAGTTCATGCATAAGTCTAACTATAAATGCAAAATAGTGTAGCATGAATGATCATTATAAGAAGCATTTAGGAGACCCCAGATTCTATTGACAAGGAAGGATAGCTGTGTAGAAATAAGGAGGAAATATATTTTACCTTCACAATATAAAACATAATAAAGCATATTATCTTTTCCTCCCAAACCAAAGTTAATATTGAAGGAAAGACCCTCTTTGCATCTCTCTCTTTTGAGGAGTATGAAGTCATGTCACTTCCTTTCATTAATAATGTTATTTGACCTCTATCCTAAAAAAGACTTCTAGAATGTTGACTTGTATTGAGCTATGGTGTTTAAAGCAATACGACAGTGGATATGTGAACACAACCTAAACTCTATAAAACAGGAACAGCATAAAACCTTTGCATTATTAAGAAAACAAGTCATTTTTACACAAATTGTAGTGTTTGTGGTCCAATACTTCCTGTATTTGTTCTGATGTTTTCACTTAAAATACAGAGTTTTACACTTAGGTCATTTTAATTTATTATTTTTTAGTTTCAGCCCAACATTCTTCTCTCCATCAGGCCTCTCTCTTCAGACACTGGATCCATTCATTTTAGCTTTGCACCATCTGGAGATTTGGCCACCAGCCACTTATGCCTCCATCTAAACTCCAGTTCTGAAACTTTAATCATTCAGGGGTAAAAGCCAAATTTTGGAACAATTTTGGCATTCATCTGCATCCTATAAGTCTAATAGTTTCTAATAAACTTATATAAGATTATTTTAAAGGCAAGACTATAACATAGATTTGATGTCTAAAAATATTTCTCTGTGCAAACCACTTTTGGTCCATGTGCTAAGTAAAACACTCATTCCTCAACAACAGTGTACCTTTTAGCAACACATGGTTCTACCACTAAAAGATAATAGTAGAGAGTCATCAAATATTTGCCTGAACCATGATGTGAATTTCTGTGTTACAACCTAACATCACAAGTGTGCATGATATTGGAAGCCAAAACCTCAGTCCATAAACTGATACATGAAATGCTGTAGGGAAATTTTCCTACTCAGGGACATCTCCTCTGCCTTGGCATCACTGCATCGACTTCAAATATTTCATCTTACTTTCCATAGTTCACTTGGGTCTTTGGTTAGTCTATATCGTTGAAACTCTGCCAGCATCATTTATATCTGAGACTATATTTCAGTCTTCTGAGAGACTAACTTTTCTGATTTAGGTACAACTTTGTTTGGAATATATCATCATCAAAAACCATTTTCACCTGTAGCTAAAATTGTCTGCACTCAACGACTTGTCAAGTTTAATGGTGATTTTGACCAATGTAGATGTCATCCCAGATAATTAAATAAGATAAAGTATATATTTATTCTTTCATGCCTGAACGGAACCAGAAAAATACTTTTATTTGTTTGAAATTCTGTTTGTTTTACCCCCAAATTTTCCTTATCTCTTCAGCTACAGGTTACTGCCAATGTAATTTTTAGTATAATCTCTTTAAAATGCATTTAACAGTTCTATGAGGATTTCAGTGATGATTTCCATTGCAAAGATCAAAATAGCAAGAGATATTCATTCCCAGTCTCCAGGGACATCTGATCACCAGAAGGTGGCAGGAAGAAAGCCTTTTGGCCAGAGAAAAAGTGTCACATAATTCACATAATTGTTTGCATGGAAATTCTTTCTCTTTTAAGACATGTGCAAACTCTTTTTGATGATGCATTAACATGTTTTCTGCTAGAAACATATTTATATTATACTTTCATTCTTTCCCCTATTTCCCATCTCCATATATCTTCCTTGCATTACATTTCTTCCTCAGTCCCTACTTATTTCTTGTCCCTTTTCATTGTCGAATATTCTATCTTGTAAACCAAAAGCCAAGGCTCTCCATTCCCCTCTCACAGTGTCTTTTGCCCATATACCCATCATCTTGCCATCATTCTGCTGCCCAATCATTAACTAAGACAATTGCTGGCATTCTACAGTAAATAACAAAAGCCAATCACTGCTTGTGGCAAGGCTGCCATGAGGGTGTCAAAGAGACAACAGCAATATCCAGAAATGAAAGTTTAATTTAGAATAGACTATTCAATGTTTTATTACATATGAATTGATCGTACTGAGACATTTGGAATTCTTCACTTTGATAGAGGAAATTTCCTTCTATGTCACTGACAGAGTGTCGCAGGTAAGTAGGGCCAGTGGCAGTAGCAACTGTTGCAATAGCCTTAAAATTGAAATGCATTACTTTGCCTTTTACATGACTTGTTCAACTTTTAACATGTTATAAGCAGTCCAACCAGTATGCAATAAGGATTCATTTTGTGAAGTGGATTGTTCTGCGTGAACTCTATAATACAGTCTTTTTATTATATCAGAAATAGCCAAATTTTACAGGATTCAGTGACTCCAGATTGGATCGTTACAGCAGAGCTGTGAGGCAAAGATTCCTCTTCTATACATGGAGGGACTCAGGATCAGAGAGACTTGCTTGGAATAGATCGCACTCAGTGCCACAGGCTGACCACCTAATACTCAAAGTAGATCCTCTACTCCCAGGGATCCAGATAAAAGTGTTCAGTTGAATCTCTCTACTATCAGAATACATGGACTCAGAGCTCACATTTGTCAGAGGAGAGGGAAATTGTTCTGCATTCAAGAACCAATAAAAACACCTTATTTTCACAAAGTTCAATCAAAAGCAAACTGAAGACATGAGGCTATTGACAACTTTCACTTTTAAAATAAAGCACACAAATGACAAAGGGAAATTGCACAGGACATTGTGTTATAGAGAAAAATGGGCAACTTTTGTAAAGGTAATTTTTATTAAAAAGACCAAAGCTATCATATTCCAGTTGTTCAAGACAAACCAACAGAAGGAAAAGGTCACAAGAATCACAGATGTATTCATTTGCAAACTCCAAAACCCCATAAATACCTGAAAGCCATAATATAAACACTAAGTACCTGGAACAGTAGACCCTGTTCATGATGCTTCAGTCTCTTGTGAGTTCATATGAGCTTTGCTCATGTGGATGTAGTAAGCGAATGTGTGTGTGTTTTCTGTGTCCCTGTGTCCTCCAACCCCTTTGGCTGTTCCTGAGCTCTAAGGAGTGGGGGATTTGATGGGGACATCCCATTTAGGCCTGTGGTATGGAGGTTTTAGGTAGGCACGTTGTAGGAGAATTGTTTCACCTGTGATGATGTGGTCCAGAGGGACAGAGAAGGCTCCAAACACAGTGCAGATAAAGCAAGCAAACATTTCTAGTGATTATTCTTTCAAAGCAAGCAGTCTCATTAACATTTTCTGTATCACTTGCTATAGTGTCTTACCCCAAATGACTATGGTATTTCATGCTGTCCCAGCTCTTCATCCTGGATAAAAACAGATGCCAGTATTCCTTCCCAAAGCAACTTCAACTTGTGCAATGGAAGGCTTAGGATCACTTCTGACTTTTGTAGAATACTTGGTTTTCCAAATGAATAATAAATATAATTCTGTCAACTATTTTGGGAACCCATGTATTTTTTTTCAGGAGACAAGAAATCTATTTGCTTTTGCAGTGTATATGGCAGTCAGAAGTAGCTCATTCATTCACTTTTTATTCGTTTGATGCATGAAAAAAAAGGCATTAAATGTATTTCAGCATGTCACCTCAAATTCTGTGCAGCCAACAGTGATGAATATGCTTAGTTCCTCAGCTGGGGTAGTGTTTCATATTTTCATGACAATATCATTTGACAAGGCGATTCTGCATTGGCAATATTGTATCATATTTTTGTCTGCATGTAAATTATGCTGACAGTCTCATAAACATAAATTGGCAGGCATACTGTCCCAAAGCAATGTTTGTTAAAATACACTAATGGAATAGAATAAATAAATTTTTCCAATGCATTAATAACACAGTGGTGTGTCACTACAGTGTGTAAGAAGGTCTGAGGAATATGTTACTGTCTATGTCAAATTAATGTTGTATATAGTTCTGAAAACATATTAGATTCCATCTCATGTTTATATTTATTGATTAGTCATCCCATTTCACAGAGACTTGTGGACTGAAAAACCATGTATTTGGGATCCTTACAAGAATTCAGTTTTGTCAATCAATATATCAATAATGAAAACTGGGTAAACTGGCATCTCCACAACGTGTTTTATTTTGGACAACGAAGTAGCTCAGGTGTGCTCTGTTGTGATGAGTAGATCTAAGGGAGGGTCTATAATACTGGACATATTGGGAATGGGGCTTTATTTATTTGTATTCTAAAGATTAGAAAGTTCCCATCCATTTATACAGGCAGGATGGACCAGAGAGTGAGAGAAAGAGAGAGAGAGAGAGGAGAGAGAGGAGAGAGAGGAGAGAGAGGAGAGAGAGAGCTCTCTATTTCTAGTCCTTTTACGTATTGGAAATAAGACATTTTGCAAAAGATGAACTCTCTCTGCCCTTAATTACTATAGGAGAAGGCTCATCCCCAAAAGGGATAGGTTTTATGTGCATTCCTTACACTAAACTGGTGGATGGACAGCAGTGGGCGTGACCTGTGACAGCTAGTTCTTAACTGGCATCAGAAGAAGGACAGCTAAAGAGGAGGAAAGGGAGAAAGGCAGACTGAACAAGTGAAAGACAAAACAGAAGAGGAAAGAGAAAATGAATGTCACCCTCCTGTTTGATCCAACAGAGGATGAAAAATTCAAATGCAAATGTATTCAAGCATATGGACATTTAGAGTTATGAGTATGGGTAAATAGATGGTATTCTATATACTCTCAGCCAAAGTGTAGATTGGGTTCCATATGTGCCCTCACCTGCATGACTTTCTGGATAGCATAGCCAGAAAGACCTTGCTCTCTGCCTTCTGAAGCACCAGGTCTTCTAATGAGCGGTAACTTGAGCAGGTCTATCTCCTGACTATTGAAGAGATGATGAGTAGCTGGGATTTCACTGCCAAAGTAATTTTAGGGAGAGGAGTATAGTTGATATCTAAATAATATACTTCTTGACTAGAGTTGGACTAGAGTCTATTTTTAGGCTGTTGCCTCTGAAGCCTGTTGCTGCAGCTTAGTCTGGCCTCTTATGCTTTACTCAGAGACTTCACGGTAGGCTTATGAACTATTCATTTAGATAAACCACACATCTGAGCTTGAGTGTTAAAGAGAGAGGTTTGAGAAGACACAACACTTGGCATCAGATTGTAACTTTAAGTCCTATAAATATGCCATGAATCTAAGAGAGATGGCTCATGTTTAATACATGGATCCACACAAAGATTTCACTGCCCACTCCGATTAGCCATAAAGACACAATTTACCATCCTCGTGTAAAATATAAGGTAATTTATCAAGGATATAAAGTGTAAGAATTTCATATAGAATATAAGCAATATTTATCAGGAATTACAAATGTTTAAGCTAAGGTTATAGCTACAGGTAAAAACTAAGATGTAAGTGCTTTCTAATATCAAGATTTAGGATTATGATAAATTAGAACAGAAGGTATTATTGAACATCTAATGCTTAATACATATTCCACCATAGCAGTGGGTTAACTAGAGAGTTTTAGATACCCTCTATTATCCCCCATGAGGGATATTATTTTTGAGTTGGAGATACAAAACACATATTTAAACAATCCTTTAATATGACTAGATGAGTGGAGTACATTTGTCTGCACAAGTTAGATTGGGCATACAATCAGCTTCACCACTTACCTTGACTGATCCTGTCTCTTTAAGATTTCTCCAGAGTGATTCCCTCAGTCTGTACAAGGTAAAGAATGATCCACAGTTGTCCTTGGTCTAAGGGAGTTTTGTCCCTCAGGGTTATTCTTTCTAGCCAGGAGTAACAAATATCTAATGATTAATCCACAGGGAGGTACAAAGACCTAGCTTGCTAGTCTCCATTGAAAGCATCTCTGAGTGGGCACTGAGCAATGGCTTCCTTATCACCATTTAACATCTTTCTATAGTGGTCTTATTTTTTTTCTCTTTGGTTACATTTCATATTCCTGAGAAAACTACTCAGTGAGCTACTTGTACACAAATATGCATCTCAAAGTCTGTTTCCCAGGAAACCTAATCTGTCCACCACAGCGTGTGTGTTTTAAGGTTCAAAAAGTTATAGACATAATAAATGCATAAAGAATATTGAAGAGGGAGCAATGTCTACATTTTGTGTAATTGAGTATCACTTCATTTTCTCAGACTTGCGAATTGCTTGTTGTATGGTCAGCTCTGGCAGATATTCGCTAGATGAATGGCTTTTGTGTTCAGGAAAATTGGCTGAAAGTTGACAGGCAGGAGGGACAATAACTATAAAATGATTGACTTGAGTAGCAAAAAGAATATTGTACCATTCTTAACCAAACCAAGAAGAGAAATTTAAACCCATTGACATTTGCTGTGTCCAGTTTCAAGATATTTAACAGTCTGGAGTTTATGGAACCGAGTGAAGTATGAGTTCAGGGCTCACTGTACATGTGTGATACATTCTTTTCATTATCCCTGACAGATTATGATAAAAAGTCATCTATAGGTTCTGAGATTTGCATTCTGTGGTGGTATAGGCTCCTGGAGAGTCCCAGGAAGCAAGTTTAAAAGACTACCTTTATTGGTACACAGTGCGTACATGCTAGTGTGTGTGTGTGTGTGTGTGTGTGTGTGTGTGTGTGTGTGTGTGTGTGTGTGTGTAGACACTTGCAACTAAACCTTATTACCTACATTTTATCTTCAGAACCTGAATGGCAGTAAAAGAAGAAAATTCATACAGATTGTGGTTCAACCTACATACATGAGATATTATATGCATGGACAGAGAGGGGGGAGGTGAGGGAGAGGAGAGACAGGAGAGAGAGGGGAGGAGAGAGGGAGGGAGAGTTGAGAGATAAACAGAGAGAGAGAGACAGAGGAGAGAAAAGAGATAAATTTTTAAAAGAGTGTATATATGTGTCCTACAGTATTATTTGTGGCCCAAATAAAATTGTCTTCAATTCTTCTTCTAAATGTATTTTAAGAAAGTAATTAAGGCATATGGAATATTGAATCTAATTATATGCTATATTTCATGATGACATAATTTCTAACAATACCAATTAAATGCAATAATGAATAAATTATGTAAATCATTTTGTTTCCTTCAAATATGTCGTGTTTATGTACTGAATCAATGCTGGATAATATCTATTAACATTAAAAGATAGTCATTCACATATTTAAAAACCAAGTAGTTATAGCATATGCAAAATTAATACATATATGATATGTGGATGTGTTGAACGTGGACTTGGAGATACTTATTCATATATCTACATACAACTATATTGTTTTAACTGTTCAGAGAAGATATCGAAAGTGTGATAGCTAAATGAAATGATTGTGAGACTTTTAATATCAGCCTTTTCCTCATTAGCTATCATTTCCTTCTCTCATCCCCTTAATTTTGTCTCTATCATATGAGAGTCTGTTTCTCACTATAGACAGTCTGCTACCAAGATGCCAAGCTCACTCATGATTATCATAGATTCCTGGCATAATCTCAACAGCAAGCAGATCTCTTGCTTCCCTTCTATATTTGGGATGCCTATGACAACTTGACAGACTGCACTCTGGGTCAGTTGGGTGCAGCAGAGATAAAGGACACGCTCATTAGTATGGTGCCACCATCTTGCTTGTTCACCTGCTCAGCTGCTCTTCCATTCCCCACAGACAGCATTCTAAACTTCTGTCTTCAAATCACTAAACACTTTGACCTCCACGTTCTTTATCCTTTCTGGTAACACTCTAGGCTTCCGATTTACACAGAAAATAGAAACAATTGGATGGGAATCTCACTCTCTGAATGAACCACATTCACATGTCTCACTTCATCTGTTCTCTTTTTCTCTTCAATTTTACTAATTTCCAAGGAAATCCAGATCTTCCAATTGCCTGGCTCTATCCCTTCACATGTGATCACAAACAATGCACAGGGTACTGATGCTTTAAAACTGCATTTCCTACATTTCTCTGCATTGGCTCTTTGTATTCTATTTCCTGCCTTCAACATCCTGTTCATACTTTAGATCAAGAAGGCTATGGTATGGAAAATACAGTAGATTTATACTGAGTCAAGAAATAATGTTCTCTGCTGAGGAGAAAATACAGAAAATGACATACGAAAACATCCAATACGTCTGTTCAAATGAACCTATTCTAGCACATTGCTCTGTTTCCTTCAGGCCAATAAAAATGGAATAATCAATTAATAATTAAATAAAACATTAGGAATAGAGTTAAGGACTTTTTGAATCATTTTCCTTTGGAGATATTATCTTGAAATTGTACTGTACTCTTTCTGTTCTCCTTTTCTCTCTCTCTCTCCTTTAAAGGCTCATACTTTACCTCTAAAAGTATACATAATATTTTCTGGCTTTGAAATTAAGTCTTAATTGAAACTAATTAAAAGTAGTATCATTGTATGAATTATCCTTCTGGCTGTTTATTTTTCTACTCAGTAATGGTCCTGGCAACTGCATACCTTATCCATGTAGATCTAACTTACTAATTTTAATACTTACACAGTATTTCCTAGTCTATATATTCTGATTTATTTATTTATTTTCATACATGGACATATACATTTCCCTCGGTCTTCAACTTCACACATGATGGTATCCTCAACAACACTCAACATCTTTTTCTAGTATAAGCACAAGCATTGCCCTTAGACATTACAGTTTGTGTATTTACAGACATCTGAGCCTTTACACATACATCATTTTTTGCCACCTTATCTATATTTTTCCCTTATCTTATTTTAATTTCTCCATCAGATTCAATGTTCTTGCCATCTTTGCTTACACCCTTCTTTTGAATGACCTGAAAGCAGGCTTTGTCTGCTGTTTATATTTGTTAATGCTCCTTTAAAAAAAAAAAAAAAAAAAAAACAAAAAAACAAAAAACTCACCTGCTGACTATGCATTTCTAACAGAGCATTCTTGTCTGTTTACATATGTCTTCTCTCCCAAAGTAAGTCTTAAACTCAATTTAACTCCTGTCCGAAAATACCACCCCAGACTGTCCTGTTGTCCCCTTGCCCTTTGAAGATTGCCTGAGCCTCATTGGTGTAACCTTTTGTGGACTGTGCCCACTTTCCCATACACAGCATTCAGCAAGACTATTTTTTGTCTTAATGTAGACATTGGGAAAAGGAAATCCAGCCCATGTGTTATAAACCTTCTGATACTTGAGTGCCAGCATCCTTTAGTCTTGGCCTTCTTGTCTCTGAGACCTCTGGGTATCAGGGCAAAGAGATAAAGCTGCCATGGTGAGGTCTCTTTTGGCTTCAGAAGTTAATTCTAACTGTATAGCCACATCTTGCTTCCATGACTCATGCCAATTCCTAGCCTTTACCAAGATTAACACTCAAATCTTGATGTAGGAAACTTCCTGGCTCTCACTTATTTGCAAATCTTCTTGAGAGAACTCTCTCTCTCTCTGTTTTCCTTAAGAAGCATCATTGTAAAAGCACCTTTTCCTCCTGTGGCCTGTGTGGAAGCCTTAGTTTATCCATCCAAAGACAGGTCCTTCTTTTTGCTCTGGAGTGCAGGTAGCGCCAGAAAAGATCAGGTGAGAAACACAGAATTTCTGCCCCTGGTAACTTTCTAGAAATGATACACATTTTGTTTATATTTTCATATTCTCCACATTAGTTATGATGCCTAACTAATCTGCATATTCCATTTGTAAACACAGCAAAACATAAATTCCTATCTTTCAAAGATGAATAAGAAGAAAAATATTTATCTTTTATATCAATTTGTGCACATTTATACCAATTTATGAAAACATAAAATATGATTTCAAAAGAACACTCAGTTTTCAGACATAAATGTGCACCATTTATATGGATTACCACGCAGAAGATGAAAACCTTCCATAAGACGTTAATTCTTAAATCTAATTATATAAGAATATATGAAAAAATACCTATAGACTTTATGAATCGGAATTGTGGTTTTATGAAGATTGGACAGGCTGAGGTAAAGGGAAACACATTAAGCGGGCAGGCCTGGCTCAGGTGATGAGAATGCTAAGTAAATGTGCCCAAGGCACGAAGAGCAGTAATGACACACCAGTACATTGAAGGTTGCCATGTCCTCAAAATTACCGATAGGGGATTAAAGACTTCATCCTTACTGTGATGGTATTAGAGAGTGGGACTTTATGTTGTCACATGGAGCCCTGAGAAATGGGATTGGTGAGGCTGGAGACATGGCTCAGCGGTTAAGATCAAATGCTGCTTTTGTAGACGACTTAAGTTCGATTCCAGCACCAGCATTAGGCAGCCCATGTCTGTCTGTAACACCAACTCCAGGCGATCCAATGCTTTCCATTTTCCCCCAATGGTAACCTCAGTCATGTGCATATTCCCATGTCGATACACATATTTAAAAGTACAATGAACTTTAAATAAATAAATTGTATTGGTACTTGTGTTGGTTAGCTTCATATGTCAGTGAAAAATATGAAGAATATGAAGTCAAAGAAGCAAAAACATATACTTTGGTTCATGTGGTCAGAGGTCTTAGTTTTTAGTTGCTTAAATCCCACATATGGCAGATAAAAAGGTTCTGACTTCAGAGCGGGGTTGGAGTAAGAGTTATGCCATGCCAGTGCCTTACTCCCTTCAACTAGGCCCCTGCCTTCTAAAACACACATTCAGCTTTCAATTTGTGAAGATATTAATCCACTGATGAAGGTAGCATTCTCATGAGCCCAGCCCTGGTCAGTGGCGCCACAGGTTATGTACCAGGGTTTCCATGCAGAAGAATTCTTGGAAGGATCGTTTCCTATAGTGGCTCTAACAGTACCCTTTTCAAAATCAGTCCAGAGATCTCTTTAGCCCCCTCCGTCACCTAAACATACAACAAAAAGTAGTCAACTTATTTACAAGATATACAGGTAGAATTAATCCAACAGCATTTATAATCAACTGTCTTTTAGCAGCTTTTACTACGTCTTTTTCAGCCAAGAGGCTTAAAGATAAGACAATAACATACAGTATCCAGACATTCTTTGTAGTTTCCATCTTTACGTGGCTTTTTTTTTTTTTACTTTATTGCTTTCTCTACCTATTTTCTCTCTCTCTAAGTCTATGTAAATATATATGTATATATATATGTATATATATATCAACAGACTGTAAACCATTTAGACTTGTAAAAAAAATTGTCTTTACTGTATATTTATTTCTTAATTTTTTCTGTCTCTGACCATGTCTTTGCTTGGCTAGGGTGATTGACTCCACCCAGATTCTTCTATTTCTTTCTGTTTCTGACTACACATTTAAGCTGCCAAGGCCCTTGGCTAAGGATTAAAGTTTGGTAGGATGGATGGATGGCTCCAACCAGCTCCTAGTTTAGCTTCATAGAATTTAGCCTCACTAGGGCGTCTCTGTACCATGGAACATGTAAGAGACACAACTCAGAAGCTGCTTTAGGCTTCATTTCTGTGCTCTAGACCATTTTTAAGCTTTCTATTGTAGGCGAAGTTTACTTAGAAGGCATCACTGGTGCAGGATAGATATTGATTAAAATATAAACCAACACTCATGGTACAGGTAACAGTTTATAGCGGAGCCTGAACAGGGACTGGAGTCTGGAACGGTGGACGAGCGATGGATGGACGATGGATTCTGATCCTATCTCTCCAACAGCCAGGAACCAGGAAGAGACTCCTCGTGTCCCAGAAGCCCCTCATCAATGGGGTTGGCCACACCCCCTCCAGGAGCTCGGAACCCTGAATAAGTGTCTTAGGACCTTATCAGCTGACACCTGAATCCCACTACATTCTATGGCTTTATGTGGTTATATTTTACCCATGTTGGGCTGCCATTTGTAGTAAGAGGTTTCTTGTCCAGACTTTTGGGCTTAGCCTCAAGGTTTAAACCCACAGACCTGCAGAGACACACAGATGCTTTCATTAATTTTAGACTGATTGTCCTAAGGCCCAGGCATATAACTTGCTAACTCTTTATCCTTAAAATAACCCATGATTCTTATCCTGTTCAGCCATGGGGCTCGGTACCTTTTCTCAGAGCAGTATAGTTGTCCTCTGCATCTTCTGGCTTACCTGGCAATTCTGGAGTCTCTGTGGCATTTCTGCTGTGTTCTTAAAGTTCCCAGAATTTCCTTAGTCTGGTAGCTCCGCCCACACTTCCTGTCTGCCTTTGGCCAATCAGTGCTTTTTATTAAACCAGTGGGTGGGACAATTATTTACAATGCAATATCATAAATCCACTACAGAAGCAGAGCATCCTGGAAGTCTTAATTTTAATTTCTGGGCTAGAGCTCTTACTAAAGCAATACGTGGGTCTTGTTTGTCTTTTTACAAACCATGTCTCTCCATCCTGCAAGATAAGAATTGGTGATCAGTATTGCAGTTTATCATATAAAGGATTGTTATCTATTGAGGGGTGGTATAAAAACACTCTTGAAATAAATTGAACCTTAAGACAATCTTGGAGAATGTCACTATCCCACGCTGAATGGCTGATCCACTTCTGAAAAGGAAGGACCAAAACAAAGAAGCTAGCTCAGTGTGCCCCAGGTCTCAATGGGGTCTGGTCATGCCCCATTCAGGGTCCTGATACTCTGGAGCTATGCCTCTCAGCTTCCCCAAATAATGCCTGAATCCCACTACAGATGGCCACAAGTGTATTCTACAGGGAAGCAAATCTTTGCTGGCAGCATGTCTCCTCATCTCACTGGGAACTCCTCCTCCACACAGGCACACAGAGTTGTACAATACCCCGCACCCCCATGGAGGAAGTGTGCTTTGATGTTAGATGTCACTCAATTTAATAAACTATTCTTTACTTCCTGGGTTTGCTGGTGGACGTCTTAAAATCTTGTCATTGCGAAGAACTGATATATGTCAGAAAACACATTGATCAATTAAGTTTATTCTGAACCTAACATAGAAAGTTTAGTTTTTCTTTATTATCCAAATTCAGATAACTGGGTAATCCAAGATATTCTTTTGAGAGTTCTGCAACATGAAGAGTGAAGAAGTTGAATTAATCTGTGTGTTCACAATTTGATGATCATTCTTTTTTTGTGTCTAAGTACGCAGTTACATTTCATGTGTTAAATTCTCAAAGGAATCAAATCTAAGACAAAGATTTCTCCTAAAAATAAATCTGAAATAAGTTATATAGTTTATTCGTCATAAAAAAAAATACTGCATACACAGAATAACTATGGCTTTTGGTCCAGGACACCTGGGTTTTCATGTTCTTAGCTCACAGATATGAAATGTGAGACACTATAATTTTTACCTTAAGCTATGTGTTTGCTTTCATAATCAGTGACATGAAGATAATTTTACTCTTGGTATTAGTTTGATGCTCAAATGAGTTTAAATAAACCAGATTGTTAGTATTGCCTTTCATTGGTGCTATGCATTAAAACAGCTAGTATTACAGTATCCCCCCCCCCAAATTGCTCATGTTTCATCAATTAAGCTCAAATGATACTTGATGCCAAGGTGGAATCTAGATGTTTCAGGTTTGTATTAGGCCGATCCCAGTCTCTCATGTGCTTCACGTGTTTTTAATTGTGGGAGACTCAGAAAGCTCTTAATAGAACTACAAAACAAACTCATTCCTGTGCCCAAGAGTAATGATTGCTATTTTTTTCTACCACTGATTGAGTAAATCATTAGTGTTTAAAATCAATTGCATCCTTGCTTCCACCCTGCTTTCAGTATTTTATCGTTTTCTGCCATGCAGGATGCAAATTGTTGATTCTATGGGTCCATAATCTGTAAGGGAAATAAAAAAGAGAATGAGAGCTGTGATCTTTGAACTAGGTTGGGAGAAATTTCCCAGCAAGAGATTAATTTAGGCTAATGATGATCACCTGTTCCCAATCGCTTTTTCCAGCACTTGCAAGGGTAACCGGATCTGCCACCTGAGGAGATTTCAAGGCAACTTTGATACAGCCAGCTGCTTGCGATTACTTCCTCATATATTTTAAATGCCCTAATTCCCCAAATTCTTATATTTCCATCAAATTTTAGCCCATCTATGTCCTGTAATAAACTCAATTGGGAACAATTTCCTTGTAGAAAATGATTTGGGCATTATGCATTTACCATATTCTTATAACATCTCCTTTCTTTAAAAGCAGCATTTGAGAGATTGCTGCCTTCAGAGCAAATTCAGAAATTTGCAAATAATTGCATTCCCAGTCACCAGGACTTATCCAAGGTACATTTATTTCCCAGTCCATACATTCAAAATTTCTTAGGTTTATTTCTCCTTTAGGGCCTCTGTTACTGTTATAACATGGTGTGGAGTTGAGCTACATCTGGTAACATGGCATTTTTGTTATCACTTAAACATGCATCATCAGTTCTATACCACACTCAGTTCACTAAATAGTTGGTATAAATTTTCTTGGACTAAGGAACTTTGAGTTATAACTTGGGGACACCCTCTTATGTGTAGTTAGCCACATACAAGCTAATTTGCTATTGGCTATGAACATGGTATTTGAGTCTATGGCTAAGTCACTAAATAAAATATTCCCATATAAACCTTTTCTTAGATCTAAATGTAGAACAGAATTTGGCAGCTGGTTCAGCACTATCAACCTTGTCTTATGCTGGGAATCTGCAGCTGTAATATCACTTGTATTTGAGAGTCTATGCAAAGCTCAGCTGGTTTATTTAAAAGTGGCAATTAGTGTTTTTTTTTTTTCTATAAGCTTAAGCAATATGTGCAAATTAGCCTAGAACATCAGACCCACTGCACCTATATTATTCAAGGTCAAAATTTATAAGGACACCTGGGCTGTATGATGCTGCTTATAACTATGAAAACCTCAGGTTTGAATGGTGAAGTCCTCACAGATCACAAGCCTTGTCAGCATATAGTTAGCTCTCATTTCCTACTTGGTGGCCTTTCCCATTTCTTAGATGATGCATTCTATTCTTGGTTGCTGAGAAATATGCTTTTTTTTTGTTTTGTTTTGTTTTTTCTTTTTTTTTTTTTTTTTTGTTTAGGGCCTGCTATAGCAGGGTCCAGACTTCTCTAGAAACAGTTACAAGGTTAAAAATCCTCTCCCAAACCTATCAACTTATGAGTGGATAAATAAGATACAGCATAAGGTATACATTTAAAAATTATTGAGTCATAAAATAATAGAGTTGATTTTTGTTGTATGAATGAAATAAAAATATTACACTAGGTGAAAAACACACTTCATGTTCTATGATAGTATTATATAATAAAACGATTGAACTGTATGACGATAGCAACAGTGAGTACAGGACTAGGGATGGGTGAGATTGGGGAGTAATTGTTGATGGATACAAGGGCTCTGTCTAGAATTAGGACAGTATATAAACTCTGACCTGCATCTCAGTTGATGAAACAAATGCATGACATCCAGGCTTAAGCAGGCTTTCTTATCAAATGTGTAGCATTCTCTACAGAGTATGCTTCTCCTTCGCAAGAAATAATCACATTCTCTCCACTCTAACTTAGCTGTGTCCTATGAACAAGAAAGTACTGTGCACTATAAAAGATATGCAACTCTCTTCAGCATTATTGAAATATCAGCAAGGACTGTGAAAAACACAATGAGAAGACAACAAAATGTGAGCCCAGGAAAGAAAGTGAGGGTGTGTTTGTGTGAAAGGGTAAGTTAATGAAATTCCTTTTAGATAGGCTCTGCTCTTCTCCCTCCCTCCCTCCCTCCCCCTCTCCCACTTCCTCACCCCATCCTCCGTCCACATCTCCAAGGAGTCAGACCTCCCTTCAGCAGTCAACACAGGCTAACATACCAACAGAGGCAGGACCCATCCTTCCTACTAGTATCAAGGCTGAGCAAGGCATCCCACCATATGGAATGGGCTCTAAGAAACCAGTTCATGTAAGCAGGTTGTTTCCTGGTCCCTTAGCCAGGGTGATGGTTGTACTTTGTGAACTTAGAGTCATTGAACTTTGTTAGAGTCTAGAAGGACACTTTCATAAATTTAACTTCTAGCAACATTCTTTCTATGCTCTATCTGCCCACTTACCATCTAGCTGTCTGTCTCTTATCTACTTACTTAGCATCTATCTATCTGTCTGTCTGTCTGTCTGTCTGTTATCTATCTATTTTTATGTCTATCTCCTATCTATCTAAGAGAAGCAAACACAAAATAAACCAAAGCCATGTGACTATAGTCTGCCATGTTACCTCCCTAACTGGATGCCTTGCCTCCTAGTGATGCTATAAATTACAAATTCGAGATGTTTCAACATTCTGGAATGTGATATGAACTATCTACCAGTCTATGTATTTATTTATGTGTGTACATATGCATGTATGTATTTATATGTCCTTTTTTTTTTTTCCTTCAAGATTCCCAACCTAATAAACCACATACTGGAAACTTAAGTTTTTCCCAACAGGTAGCATACCACTTTTCCAATTGAGTCAGAATCAGTTCATTAATAAAAATTTTAAAAAATTATAAAACAAATAAGGAAACAAATTAATAGGTTCACTAAAAATTGGTCAACATCAACCAAGGAATGCTGCTGCAGATAAGGAGGATACAGAGAAGAGGCTGAGGGACTTAACATTACCACTGTGTCAGCTTATTGGCAAGAAGATGGAGGATGCAGGAGGATGCAGTTACTCCGGTATGGTAGATTTCATCATTCGGAAGGAAGGAAGCACTAACAGTGGAGAAGGGGAGTTCTTCCCTCCCCCATTGGAATGTGCTCTGATGTAGGAGACTTTGGTAGTTCCTCCCCTTTAGCCCCCACAATCTAAGGAAGAAGGCATTCTCCTTGCTCTCATTTTCTAGATGAGCTGACTGTAGAGGTCCTTTCTACACCACCAAAGTAGTGTCTTTCCAGGGTGTAGAAAGAAGGAAGACAAAGATGAAGACAAAAAGAGAGGGAGGGGGAGGAAGAGGAGGAGGAAGAGCAGGAGGAGGAGGAATTGGAAGATCAGCAGCAGCAGCAGCAGCAGCAGCAGCAGCAGCAGCAGCAATTCTAAATAGATCCACCGAAAAGCAATTAATTCCTTGCTAGAGAGGATAAAGCATGGGACTTCACCACATGAAACCAAATCAGTATTATACAAGGAAAAATAAGAATGTAAAGTTATAGAGAAACGAAAATAGACAGCAAAGGACAGACAGCAAGTCTATGAATGATAGGTGTGTCTAGAGGGAAAATCAAATGAAGTAAAGAAGTTCAGATTATTTTCTTATGTTGTATAAAAAAAAAGTTTCCAAATAGTAAAAGTCTTTCAAAATAAATATGTTATACTCAATAATATTTATTGAAGACCAAGTTAATAGTGGATATATCCCTTACTTCTTTAGTAAAAAATATATAACATTCTTGCTTAAGGAATAAAAAATCTTTTAGAAGAAGCATAAAATGATAATTATACAAATATGGCCTATCCAGCTATAAACATAATAACAATACAGTTTATTCATGTAGCACAAAGGAAGGCAAATAATTGGTCATCTATGCTCATGGTGGGGTTATTGGATGAGTCAAATCTCCAAGAAAATATAAAATATTAATTATTTATGTTTGTGGGTGGCTGAAGACATATTGATTCACAATAGCAAGTCAATATGAACTAAAAATAATAATGGAGAAATGGTATTATCATATAAAATTGTCCATAATTTCTTGTTTTAGGACTAGATCTAACCTTGAATTTTATAATATTCATAGTTTAAATTCATTTTAAAATGTTACTAGTTTCTCGGACAATTATATCTTCATCTTCATTGTTAACTCCATAGAAATAAATATGGAATAATAATCTTTGCCATTGAATGCTAATACTGCAGTTACTAGCAAGATGTTTTGGTGTAACAACCAGAATACAGGTAGTAACTGAACACCCCTCTTTCTTTGGATCTGAAGTTGGCTGCCAATGTCTCCTCTTTTACAACACGCATCAAGCTAAACTGTCACTCACCTCATCAATGTTTGCTCTCTCAATGACACGAAGATCCCTTCAGCTCTTATTGCCAATTCCTCATACCTCCTGGTTCCTCAAGTTCCCTGTATAGGCTATCACCTGTTCTGAGGATTTCTCCTCTGAAATGTCTGTGGTTAGTAGTTTCCTTTTGATCTATCACCATTTATGCTGCCGCCAGTTCACCACTTAATCAGTTCCTTACTATGTGCTCTCTGCTTCTTATTCTTACATCAAGAAATAGTTCATTTCTTTTTAAGGCTTAGTTGGTTTTTAAGAATGTAAATAAGATTAATGTTCAGAAAGCATGTCACCTGGACTGATATGTGGATATAAAGTAGAGAGAGTGTTACTTAGAGACGTCTGTCATGGCTGTTAGGAGTTAGGGAGCTGATACTTCTCCCAGATTGACAATTACGTGGAGTTATGAATAGGTATAAGGAGGTGCCTCTAGAGTCACCGAGAATAGGGATAATCATGTTGGCCTTTGTAGCTGTCATGACCAAGGGAAAGTCTTCCAAGCTGCCACATGGTATCTGGTGTGGCTAGGGGAGAGTGGCTGAAACAAAAGCAGCTGTAGCATGGCCATGACAGCTCAGGAATTTGCAAGGTTGGAATAAAGTCTCAGACATTTCTCCACATATGTGAGGATGAGAAATCTCATTGAGTAGTCCCGGTCTTTTCAAGATAGCCATAGTTGTCATGGGGATAGCATACATAATCGTTAATAGCTGTCATTCATACTTAAGAGGTAATTTGGTATGGTATGATGTCCAAACACTTAATGGAAAAAGATATACGAGACATTATAGAAAAGAAGCTATAATGTCATATAATTGCACTTTGTTTGGGCTTCAATAGTGTATTCTAGCTCAAGTATGTAATGTAATATAGGTTCTTGCATGAAAGCTTGGCATTCAGACCCGTGTGGTTTCCATGTAGAAGCTATCACTTTTACTTGATTGGGTTTTTTTGAGAAATAAAATGAAGTTTGGCAGGTAGGGAGAGGAGAGACACTGGATGGACCTTGTGGAGGGGAAGAATATGATAGAATACATTTAAATTTTAAAATTGTTTAATATAATAAAAATAAAATTAAAATGTGCATGAATGGTATAGGTATATTTGTAATTTGAAATAATGTATTTCTACTTTTTTACTACTTTATATTTTATAGAGTATGGAAATTGTGTCTTTAGCTCAGTTATAACAGGTGAATGTATCCCGTTTAAAATCCACATACGCCCTAGAAATTCTGAACCAAAAGATAAAAAATCTTTCTCAGACCCCTATTAAGGTGTCTATGTCAAGACATTCCTGACACTTGAGGGGGTATTACTCCCCTCCTTCTTTATATATATTCAATTATATCTTCATTTCTTTCATATTTATATGAGCATGTATACACAGATACACATCAAAGCAAGAGCTCATTCAGAAACATTATTTTAAAGCAGGTACTTTGACTTCATAGCAGTCTGAAATTACAACTTCACCAGAACATTTTTTCAGATAAATGAAAAATAAGCAAAACAAAATGGAACAGAATCTACACCGTATCTCATTAACTGAGCAAACACCATTTATATAAGTACTTTTGTATTGATTTATAATTCTTGGTTTTCTATTTTTTTTTCCTCAGTGAAAATGCTACCACAAAGGCCATTCTTAAGTATGTATCATTTACAAGAGTGTGAGTATTGCATTGAGTTAGTTTCCTAGCCTTTTTGTTCAATCAAATAGGATGCATATTTAAAGCCATTATGGTTATTGACAAATTGCCCCCCTGGAAGATCTACCGATATAAGTTTTCATCAATAGTCCATGAGAATAGAGTGTTCCTTTACACAGAACTGATCACTCAATAGCTCTTTGAATGACTCTGTATTTGTTGTTTTAATTTCTGAAGGGTACAGGAGAGGGGATGTGGCAGGACACTGGAGTTTCCATTTTCATAAGCCTCATTAGTGACTCCAGACTCGTTCTTGGATATGGCTAGAGATTTTTTTTTCCTTAGAGAAAGTGTTTTGTAAATACAGTTTTCAAGTTCTTTTCTAATGCAATTGCTATTTAAATTGCCTTTTATGGGCGAACGGTTATTTAAAAGTCAGTTTAAAGCTTCCCAAGTAAATAGAACCTCGGATAGCCTAATTTATACTTAATTTCTATTTTTGATATGTTGTGGCTAAATAAGATGGTAGTGATTTATTGCATCCCTTTAAAATAGTCATCATGTATTGCAAAGTGTTTCGTAGCCATTTGAAAGACTGTTTATTTTCTTTTAGCTGGGTCAGGCTGTCTCAGTGCAATGCTATTGTTTTATTTAATCTTTAACCCTTTTATTAACTTTTATTTATCTATTTGTTTTGTCCACTACAGGGAGATGGCATTTAATTCTCCAACAAGGGTTATGGATTTTTCAGTTTCTTCTTGTTCCTTTTTATGAGATTTGTTCTAAATATTGAATATTGAAGCACATTATAGTCTTTTGGATGGATCAGTTTGCACATTGAACTTTGTCTACCTTACAGTCTTCCACTTCTTGCTCTCTATTTAATCTTATTTTAACTCTTGAATCAGATTTGTCTTTATTTTTCTTTTTTTTTGTTTTTGTTTTCTGTTTTCTTTCCCTAAATTTTCTGGATCTTTTTCATTAATTTGTATTTTTTTTTAAATTATTGTGAGCATAATTGGAGTATTGCAGAGCATCCCTTGGCTCTGCTTTCACTGCCTCTCATTTTCTTGGTGCTTTCTGCTTCTCTGTCTATGACACTGTTATAGAAACAGGGACAGAGCAACCCCAGGCTGCATTTGAGTGTCAGTGATTCCAGTCTCCTGAGTACCGCCCTGCATTTATTTAATCCTGTGAGCCTCAATAGCATCAGTGAGACTCAAGGTGTGTCTAGCTTTGTGCCTGTCACGTGGGACATTAGGATTCCAACTAATTCAGCTTTCCACAATGTCAACATTCATAACCATAAAAAATCCGAATACCTACTTCAAAGGTGTGATATTTACATTATTTTCATTGTTTCACTTTGCCCTCTTTAAGTTGATTCTTTTTGTTTATTTGTTTGCAATTACCTGGCTTTACATCTGTATGTATGTATGTATGTATGTATGCATGCATGTATTTGCGATAGGGTCTCACTTGGCTGGCTTGAAGAAACTCATTATGTAGACCAGGCTAGCTTGGAACTCATAAAAATCTTCCTGCCTTGCCCAACACATTTATCTTTCATTAAAGTGAAAGGACATCTTACATTTCAGACCAGATGTCATTCTTGCATTTTTTAATCATTTTCTATCTAGTGACTTAGAAACATGAGATAATAGATATACAAGGAATGTGCATTGTTCTGTTATTCAGTAATACCTACAATGAACTGCTGAGTTTAAATGGGATTTAGTGCTGCTTTAGAATAAATGTACCCGCTTGAGGCTTCAAGAAGAGTGTGTTGTTTTTACTATAGAAATAGAAATTTCCTAAACTCAGTCCATTTTTAAATTTTAATAAAATATTTTTGTTTTCTTTGCTTGTGTTCTCACCTTTGCTTTTGTGGCTTGCTGTTTAGCAAAAATTAGATAATTCTGGCTCATCTCCATTGTTTCTAAGCCAAGGAGGGGCTTCCCAAGGCGAGAATGATAACCTGCCTTAGTGACTTTTGTATTGCTGTGACTGAATACCCAAGAGTAGGTAACCTGTAAGCAATGGAAGCTTCTTAGACTCATGGTTCTGGTACTAGAAAGTACAATATTGAGGGGTCACCTCTGGAGAGAGGTGTTTTTTACATAGATCCAGTTCTTCTTGCTACTTATCTTTCAGTCCTAAAATATCCCAGTTTGTTAATGTTGCTCTTAAGGTCCGTTGGGTGAGAAACCCACTTCCTACCCTTCCCTATGATTTGGAGGGGTTGAAGTAGAGGCAGACTAAAAAATGCTTAGGGGTGATCATCTCATGACAGCATAAGAAAGTTCAAAAGACATCTTTGGAGCAGGATTGGGTAGAACTTGCTATAACAGTTAATTTTCTCTGGTGACATGAGACCACATTTTCAATGATGACATGGGACATTACCCCTTAACCAGATTGCCTCTTAAAGGCATAACCACGTAACACTGTCACTTCAAGGATTAGGCTTCCAACATCAGACCTTTGCGGTGTACATGAATTCTCCAGCATCACCCCACCCCAGAGTGTGCTGATTTAAGGATTGGAACCTGTAAATAACAGCATTTGGAGCCTAAGAGCCACACTCCTGTCTTCTTAACCCCCCCACCCCGCTGCTTTTGCATACTAACCAAAGGCAGCCAATTGAATTAGGTGGTATTTTTAGTTGTTTATTATTTGAAGGTTTGTTACATGGACACAATGTCTGCACATACTATGGCCATATCCACCTTTCATTTTCTTCGTTTGTCCAACAGTTCTTTCTCCACTTCATATTCAAAATATTTTAAAAAATATCTCATTGTGTGCCCAGTTAGCACTACCCATAAGTACATGGCGACCAGGGCATCCCTTGGAGTATGGATAATCTACCACAGAATCAAGGAAAAATAGCCACCTATTTTCTGGCTGCCACTAAGCACTAATAACTTATAATCAAGTACTGTGGTTTCCTGAAGCCCTCTACTCTCCATGCGGGAAAGTTAACTGGCCTGATGTAGATAAACAGAGATGCTGTGAGTCCACAAGTGCAGCGGCCATGTGCTATAGAGTCTTCCAAGTCGTCGTCCACCTGAAGACCTCGGTCATCTCTGCTTCGACTCCTCTTTAGTTCTACCAAGTATGGCTTTGAAGTTTTCCCAGAATCACTTTTGGTGTACTGCAATGCTCACCTGGATGTCTGGCTGTATTTTCCTTGTTTTTACATAGATCCAGTTCTTTTTGCTACTTATCTCACAGTCCTAAAATATCCCGGTTTGTTAATGTTGCTCTTAAGGTCCCTTGGGTGAGAAACATACTTCCTACCCTTTCCTATGATTTGTGTGTGGTTGAAGTAGAGGCAGACTAAAAAATGCTTAGGGGTGATCTTAGCCAATCTCTTCCACATAATTATGCTTTATAATTAAAAGAAAATTTTATCAAAAGATGGTTATAATAAAAAATGTAATTGGTATTCTCCCCTTCTGAAAAGGTTGAGCAAAATCTAACAGAGGCACTGCCCACTTCAGGCAGGACCTGGTTCTCCACATAGAGCTGATGAATATTTGATATTTGGGATAAAGGTTAAAAAGTACTTGCTATTAACAACTAATTAATGGCTTCTTTGCCATTGTCATCCTGAGCAACCAGAGATCAAGGCAAACCAAGAAAGTGCATGTGAATAGGAAAGAACACACTGGGGCAACATGCTTTATTTTTAGACTTTTCTGATTGTTTCCCAGCACTGCAAATTATAGGCACTGTGAGGTGAACTCAGAAGGCTTGTCCTTTCTTTGCTTGTCCTTTGAACAAAGGTGGCATCAGGCAGGCTGGCTGCCTAGACAGGGCTACATGTGCACCATGGCCTCATAATCACATCATCAGTTGGTAATAAGCAGAGGGTTTTTCTTCTCTTGTTTCAGAGACAAGGCAAACCTGATGGGTACTAATCTCCAGGTTCCTCAAGCCGATTATTTCAGGCATTATTGAGAATGCTGGTACTTTCTGTTAAGCAGAACTTCACAGGGGACTTTCATCTTTAGTTACTATTGTAATATATTAATTATTTACACAATAAATATATTTTGTGCAAAAATATTATGTATTTTAATCATATTAATCTTATTGTTTATTCTTATTTCTTTTTCAGTTATACTGATTGTCTTCCTGCTCCCAGGTAGCCCTTCTCATTTATATATATCTGAAATAGTAAGAAGCACCAGCAACTTACTGGTTATTACACCACTGAGGAAAATATCTCTCCTTGACCCTGCAGCCACTAAGGGTGCGGGGATTGGGGGGAGGCAGAGAGCTGTGTCGTTGTGAGTTCCTATGGAAAACCTTTCTGCTTATGTCCATTTTTATCAACTTAACTAAAATTGAGGTGAAACCAAACTTTGAACTCAGTGGATTTTGATTTTATTTACAGTTATGTTTTCTTCTTAAGGTGAATCAAATGTCTTCGCAAAGTAACATCATTGTGTGGTAGAATAAACCACCAATGTGGGCACATAGTCACAAGCAAATACACATACCCTGAAGCAGCTGAGTCTCCATTGAGTTTATATGAAACTACCTATCATTTCTGTGCTTTTGGCAGCGAGAAATGATGCTCAAATATGTGTCTTCACGAATATTCAAGATACTCAATTGATGAAAAAGAGAGCATTAAATATTGTTCATTACCATCTTCTTGCCCAGCAGGGATGTGGATGAAAGAGGTGAACTATAAGAGGTTTTGCCCATAGGAAATCTCCTCATAAAAGCATTGCTGCCAGCAACTCATGACCTGGCAGGAAGTCAGCACAAGGAAGCTGGTAAATGCCCTGACCTCTTCTGTCTCCACCCCTTCAGTCTCCTGCTGATGTCTCACTGTCACAGAAGCCAGAAAGCAGGGGATTCTGGGTTGAAATTCAGAGGTCCACATCTCCAGTCTTAGAGGAAAGTGAAGAGTGTTAGAACATGACTCTCATCTCAGCGTGACTTGGGATAATAGTCTCTCTTTGAGGAAACCTGTTCATCTTTTTCTGTGACAGCAGTGAGTGATAGCTGCCTGGTGCTTGTGAGTTCTGTTCACATCACTTCTTGTTTAGAGGTAGGTGACTGAGACTCATGCCTGATGATTCTCTACATTTAGATCCTGGGCCACATCATTTCTTAAGTCTAGAAACACAGAGAATCTTTAAGCTTCTAGAATATCTAACAATATTTATTTGCTAGTTCTGAGAGGTTAATAATCTCATTTGAAGCCACAGCTAGCAGGGAATAGTGGTAATGTGGGGTCTGTTGTATTCTTATCTGCTTTCTCTTGAGAGTCAAAATTGTATTTTATGACTTGGATTTTTTTTATGAACTTTATTTGTTCCCTTATGGAAAAATCTTGCATAAACCTCAATGAGCACCCCTTTTCTCGTTCTATGGCCTTTCTGTGCCATTAAACTGTGATATTTTGATTAGTTATTTTACAGCATTCTACATTATTTGACCACTTGATTCTACACACATGAAAATTTCCAGCCTGACTTCCCATTCTTTAATATTTGTTTTACTTCCCTGTAGACACATTTTATTTTTAAATGTCCTTTGTCCCATTTATAATTTAGTATTTTTGCCCCTTCTAGAGCGGAGCTTTCATTTATTTCTTTAAGAAGTCAACACAATTCGTCTCTTTTCCCAACATATGATTTTGCTTCCTATCACACTGAGATTATAATGGCCATTGTTAACTACTTTCATTCTGTCTAAAAGTCATCAATATTTTCATATCCTTGTCTTTTTCTATAGATTCCATTTAACAAAACCCAATAAGGCTTTATTTGACCACCTACTGTGAGTCAGTCGATATGAAATGAGCTTAGCTTATAAAGATTGATAGCACGCAAAGTGGTAGTTACCTTCTCCAGTAGTCCTGATTCTAAGTTGGGTCGAACAATGGAAAGGGGGAGAGAAACTGAGACAGAGTTAAGGCAGTACACACCTGTTGCCACGGGCACATGAACAAGATATGTAGATCCAGAGAACAGTCTCAAAACTCTACCCAGTGGCAGCCAAGGAAGGGATGGTGCATAGAATGAATGTTGGTTACTACCCATGACTGTGGTCATATATTGTATATTTAGTAAAATTAGCATGGAATACCAGAGAACAGAATCACCACAGTCAAGCCATGAAGGTCAGAAAGTGGTGATTCATGCCTTTAATCCCATCATTCAGGAGTTTGTTCAGGACTGTTTCTCTGAGTTCAAGCCCTAACAGCCAAGCAGTAGTAGTTTACTCCTTTAATCCTAATTCTAAGAGTATGATACAGAGTTGAACCTGGAAGTGAAACAGCTGGGCAGGGCAAATATTTAAGGCAGGAGGAGGCAGAGATTCATTCAAAGTGACCAGCCAGGCTGAGGACCCTTGAAAATAACACCCTGTTCAACCTGAGAAGTTGGCTGGGTGATAATCCACTGTGATCTGTTTTCTCTCTCTGATACTCCAGGATGATTTTATTAAATAGACAATATATCACTACACATGACAACCTGCTAATCTGTCCTAATTCCTTTCCCATTTCTCTCAGAAATTAATCTTTAATTCTTGTTTGGGAACTTAGAAACTTATACAATTTCTGTAAAATAAATACATTTTTGATGTGCTGTATTAGTCTTTTTCTGTTAGTATAAAAATATTACTGAGATTGGATAACTTGCCAAGAAAATAAAATCCTTTATTCAGCTCACAGATCATAGTTTTGGAGCTAGCTGTGATGAAGACCTCTGTCAGTCACATCACATTTTGACAGATTAATATCACTGGGGCACAACTACATCTGTGAACCAGAAGATCACATGGCTAAACAAAAAACCCAGAAGAATAGCTTGGAGTCCCATGAGTGGGACTTTAATCATTCACAAGAGAATGCCCCAAGTAAGACCTCATAGTCTACACACCACCCTAAGTCCTAGAATTGGCACATTAGATAGCATTTTAAACAGACCAGTCTCTAGAGAACATGTAAGCCATCTCCATACTATAGCTCATGCTTTTAAGAAGTACTTATCATCTCTCTAAATGTTTGCTTTCTATCTACCTCTTTACCATTTTCTTGCATCCCAGCTGTCCTTGTACTACTTAAAATTTCCCAAATATCCTTACTGTTCTCACATGGTATCTCAGTATAGAAACCCTTCCTCCTAATTTTTATATCTGCCCAAATTCTTCTCCTCTTCCACTGTTAGCTAAAATACCTCTGAGAAGATTTAATTTCTTACTGAATACAGCTAGTCTCTCCATCACCTTGAGTTATAGATCTATTGCCCTACATTCCCCCCCCCAAGTAATGGTTATTTACATATTTTTCTTAGTGTGTATGTTTCCACTGTTGAGTGAAGAGTCCATAAATTCTTTATTTTTATACATTGGCTAACACAGCAGTAAGTGATCAGTGAATGCACTGAAACAGGCCCACTCATTTTCACAGACAATATGAAGACACACACACATGCGCATGCACACACACACACAGACACATGCACGCACGCCCGCATACACACACACGTGCAAAGCCCACACTCCATTTCTGTTTATTGGCTGACTTATAAGCAGACTCATGGATTTTTGACTCTTCAGTTTCTTAATCTGTGAATGGGCATTATAGTGGAATTACATCACTATTGTGGAAAAAGAAATCTATGTGGAATTGCTTGAAAAGGGGTAATTTAATATAAATGAGCATTCTTTTAAAAGGTGATGTCCGTAGCAGAAAAGAAAACTTAGTGAACCCACACATGAAGCTTCATTAGTTTTATAAAGCGTTTTCCCCTTTTAGTTGTTCAATAGCTACATGGAAATTCTGCTTGGTGCCAGATTGATGCCACTGGGGGATAAACGTTAAAAGTAACACCAGGAGCACTTCAACAAGGGTGGTCCTGCAAGAAGGAGGTTTGTGTGCTGGCTTCTCGTAAATACCGAGGGCATGGAAATGGAAGAGCAACCTTGGTCTAAGCCTTTTATTCCATCATCTCATACATATCAAATGGAAACACTGTGTCTCGTTCATTGTATAAGGTAATGAAAATTTCTATGAAGTTGACCAAGAACTTCGTTGTGATAGACACTGAGTATGTGCATGTGCCGAATGCCACCCACCCACACAAACACATGCCTAAATTTTGGCCAATTGCTGCAGAGATGATTTACTTGAAGGTATGGCTTTTCCTCTCCTGGATGGTTTTGACCCCTTCAGCATGTTCACTGAAAAAACATAAAACTACTTGGTGAGTTTGCTGTGAGTCTTAGAAGTATAATGTGAAACCTGAGGGACTCTGGTTAAAAACTAACCACCGTTATTTACACATTGGTCTCAAGCACAGACTACTGACTCTGACTAGTCTTCTCTCCAGATTCACAAGCTGGGTGAGGTTAATTAAATGGGAACTTCTCCTTTTTTGGGGGGGGGGGTCACCATGTTTTTCTTATAGGTTTTATAACTGTTACTCTGTCTGAGACCAGAGCCCTTTCTTTCGTAACTTGTCTGAGGTATCTGGGACATGCAAAGTTTAGCATGTATCTAGTTTCAGCTCAGTATAATGGCTCCATATATACAGTGTCTGCTGTAAAGCCTTGCCCCATAAAGCCAGCCCGAGAGAGGTCTGACTTATAAATCCCATTACCTCTGTGGGACATGGGTGGAAATTTTGAGGACATTTGCAATGGATTCTTAATGTATTTGGCTAATCCTTTTTGGACGTTTTCCTGTCTAGGCTGAGCTTAATATGCTGTGACTAGAATTGGTAGAAAGTCAGGTCGGAGGCTATTTACCTCTTATAAAGCGTAGACTATTGGAAGCCTACCCAGGCTACATCTTCAGAGAGCTGTGTTATTTACAGTCTCCATTCTTATGCACTTTCTTGAAGCATTCAGAGCAGCTGACCCTTAGGTTCCCACCTGCTTGTCATCGTGTTGGCTTATTCTCCAATCAGGACATAAGAATCATCCTCTTTCTCTGAAGATTACGAATGTCATCTGGACTGGACCCAAGTCTCTCATATCTTTCCTTGCCTACCAACAATAGTAAAGCTTTATGCCACCAGCAAGTAAGTTGTCAGTGGCTGCCCTCTTAACCAAGGCTGAAGTGTAATGAGAACATACAAGATATTTAAGCTAAATTGCTTAGGTTGTAGGGAAATTTTTGACTTACTTTGTCAGAAAGAATGGCAGGTTTCCTTAATTTGTGACCTTTTCCAACTAGTCCTGGGTTGCATCATCTCAAATGAAGTAGGTGAGGTAAAGACTTAGGTGAAGTTGCCTTCTTCAGGTAGAAGCCTGGGTCAGTCTGGATATGGAAGAAGTAGAGATGACAGAAATGTTTGGGAAAGCATTGGTGTAATACATTTAGAAGCAGGTTAGCATCATGGCCCCAGTACTCTCCAGGATCCCTCTGAATAATGTCACAGTATGCAGTTCAGTTGGCACTCACCAAAGAACAAAAAACCAAGAAGAATATCCACAAACTCACATACCTTTTGAGTTAGGGATTACTTTTAGAGCCTGGCTACAGAGTAATAGCTCATAAAGAAAACCCGGACTGTATATTCAGGGTGGCATGCTTGATATCTCAGACAGAGGGAATGGGGTCATAGGTAAGCTAAGAAGCTATGAAATGACATTCATGACCTCGGTTTAAAAAAGAAAAAAAAAGTCATAAGATTCCCAACATTGACAACAATCCAAGACATGAAGAAGGTTCTATAATACGCACTTCTCCCCAGAATTTTCAGTTTCTCCCTTGGCCATTCCATGGTCTCTACTCAAAGTGTCAAAGGCCAGTTTGTTTTTCTTTGTTTCTGTGCTCCTTCACTAGTTTTGTAGTTCACATCTGAAAGGCACATTATAGGTTCACATGTTTGAATGTCTGATAGATCTCCAGGTACTAGCAATGTTTGGAGAGTCAGTGGAAATTTTGTGAAGTAAGACTTAGGTAGAGGAAGTAGGGGTCATCAGTGGTTACTTACTAAGAGCTATCAACTTAATACTGTAAGTGATAATGACAATACTTACTAGTCATAGTAATAAATCTCTCTCCACATACAGAGAGAGAGAGACACACACACACACAGAGGTGGGGGGAGAGAGCCTCACACACAGGCACATACACACACACACACACACGTACACGCACACGCATGCACACGTGCACACACACACCCCAGAGGAGCCTGAATGAGAAACAGTTTAAATGTATGCCCAAGTCTTCTACCCCATCAAGGGAATAGGGAATAAGCAAAGTCTTTTGAGGGACAATCAAATAAATATGATCAGTATGTTTGTCTTTTCTTTGAGAAAGTTGGTTTTTGTGCTGATAAATATCTACCTAATAACTGAAAATGTACCCCAGATACCAGTGACTCAACAGTATGAGAAATATGATGGAAGTTAAAAACACGTCCTCTCATGTCAGAACTGTCTGTAGTTGAAGTAGCTGTGACCCTCGTCCCTTGAGACCTTGGAATAAGTGTTTACCATTTTGGCCTCTTACTTTTGTCAAATCACAAGTAGGGTTAGCATCAGTAAATATTTTAAAATTTTAAGCAAATACACAGATATGTACAATGTATACCTTAGAACAATATCTGATTTGCATATGAAGTCTTGGGTCAGTGGCTTGGCTTGTTTTGCCTGAATGAAGTCTTTCTGACAACATGGTGTACCCTACCTTTCCTCAACCCTCCCAGTCTGATTTGCTCACTGGTGTATGTGAAGAACTTAAAAATAATGCTGGGCACATAGTGATCACTCAGAAACTTTCACTCCATAGATGGGAATATGACTTTCAAGTTCCTGTGCCTGTGTTGTCTTCCCTGTAATTTGAAAATAATAGCAGGTGTCTTAGAGAGTTCACAATTTTATCACAATGGCCAGAAAGGCTGCTGGATGCCTGAATCCCTTTAGAAAATTCTCAGAGGCCAGATGAAAAGCTTTGAGACTTTTGTTTCTGTTATTTTTAGTAGGAATGATAGCCCAGGAGAGAAAGTGTTAATAAAAAATGTCCGGAAGGTACAGATGGCGCTTATGAAGAACCAGCCTATTTTTCAATTTGCAAAAATGATTAGCTAGGATCCTACTGAGTTCACTGCATGGGCCAATGCTAGTCTTAATTTGTGCCAATAGGATGGCGAGATGGACTTTAATGAGGACCTGTGTTTTCTAATCATGAGCAGTATTACAGGAAATGGCAGAGGGTGTGGGGAGGGTGAAGGATAATTGGAGGATTCAGGGGATGGGACTGTTTCTCCAGATGGATGGATGCTATCTTCCAGCAAGAGTCCTGCTTCGATGCTTCTCACTTGGCCAGGGGAAGGAGAGAAGGGGAAATGTCGTAATTAACCAGTGAAGCAGTTGTGTAAGGCTCTCAGGCACAGCTCAAGAGGCAGACAGCCTGAATTTGTGTCTGATATGTTTTCTGTTCTCATTTGCAAACCAGAAAACAATCACCTTTCTACCATAAGATTTTAGCGATCAAGGTGATGCAATGGGATATTATAGCAATGGCTTTCTTATGCTAAGCTTCTACATAAGCTTGTAATATTATTTCTATTTTACATACTGCCCCACTTAGAAAAACAAGTCCAGCCGTCCTTAGCCCTTGGAAGATACTTGATTCAACACAGAAAACAGGGGTCCCGGAATGCTGTCTTATCCTGGAGGGGAAGTGAGGGATAAGTGTTATGATCAATCCTGAATGCCTGCGATAATAACTTTTATCCTTGGCTTCTGTTGAGAATCATTTCATGGTTATAATAAGAGAAATATGGAATCAGCACATGGCTGGCGCAATAGAATATTTGAACTCTAGTCATCAGGAGAATGCCCTGGAGGTAGTGACTTTTGGATTAAGAAAAACTCCAAATTCTATTCTCCCTAATATTTCTCTGCGTAGAACTTTGTGAATTGCACAATAGTAGTACCTGCTGGACCAGGTGTCCACATGTTGTTTTTCTTGGCAAACTTTAGAAGCATTTGCACTCCGAAGGCCTTGCCAATCATTTGAACAAGGGATTCTCGAGACAAGCAGATTTATATTGTGCGCCACCAGAATTTAGTTGCAAGGCTGTGGTTGTTTCAAATCGATACATGTCTAAATGCAGAAGATGCAGATATCCTGCAGAAGCTCTTCTAAAATAAGTGAATATCACTGTCTGTTTTGGGACAAGATCATTCTGTGTAGTCCAGGCCAGAATTATAGCTAAACATATCTCAGTCCTAAAAGTATTGGGATTATAGGCTTGAAACAATGTGTCCAGTAGAGTATTTATGTTAAGGAGTAGAGCCTATTACATTTCCTGAAATGTTATTGAGCATTTCTTTATTTAGATTTATTTTATTTCAGTGAAGGCAATAGAGTCACGGGAGTTTGAGACTTAGAAGAAGGTAGAATTACCTCTTTGGAGCTGGAGAGATGGATCAGTGGTTAGGAGTCTTACTACTCTTGCACAGGACCTGAGTTCAGTTCCCAGCATCCAAATCATGGGACTTCCAACCACTTGTAACTCTAGCTCCATGCATTTCTAACCTCTGTAGGCATCTGTACTCATGTACATAACTACACCACACACACACATATACACAGTCAGACACACACACACCCACCCTCCCCCCACACACCCATAAATAATAATAGAAATAAATCTTGAAAGCAAAAACTATAAAGAATAAAAGAAATAGAAATATTTTTCTATCTCTTTCAACAAGTATAGAAATACAAATAAGAGATACTTCCTCCCCAGAAGGAAAGTCTGTTATAGTTTGGAAGATAGACATACCAAACACAGGATCAGAGCCCATGTCAAATCCATATGATGGAGCCCCTGGAATGACATGGAGGGACAAAGGCCTTTGGACATATGGAAAAGGGGCTGTTGGAAAGAAAAGACTAAGGGATTTCTAAATATGAATCCCCAGCTATTGTTGGTTTTCTACTTCTGTTATTATCACAGAAAAACCAACAGTTCCCCTGCACCTGGTTGTCAGGTCACTATCCATTTACTTCTAAGCCAGTCACCCCAGGGAAATGTGCCCCTCAGCCTCACAGCAGCTTTTTCTCTTCAGAATTCTGAGTCTTCCTTGGAGGCCAGTTCAGTTCATTTGTTCTGGAGACAGGCATGAAAAGGAAATGTAAAACAATCCACAGAAACACATCCAGGAAACATATTGTTGTGCAAGCTAATTAGCTTTTGTAAAAGCAGTACTCTAATCAAGATTTCTATATACTGTGCATGGCCTAATTATAGCAACAATAATACCCTGGATTTACAAAGAGCCTTTCAATATGCATCTCTGCAATTATTTCAATTATTCACCAAATATCCTCAGGATACAGAGAGAGGTAGATGAAGAAGCTGAGGTTTGCAGGGGCAATAGAGCATCCATTATTTCATGGCTGAAGCTAGTGTCTTGACCCTATTCCATCCTCAGGGTATAAAGCCCTGGTTGCCTAACTCATTAATGTTTACAAAATAAAAGGTAAAAGAAAAGCCCATGATAATACTAAGGATTATGATAACCTTGATTAGTTTGTTGCTGCTGCTGCTGACTCTAAGATTCCATATAAACACCCCCTGCTCCTACTTATCTCTCAATTATTTTCTGAAGGGATGAATACATTAATGAATGATTCAGCCAATCAATGAACTAAACACTGCTGCTCGGTAGGAAAAAAGCCCATACAAAGTGTAGTGCCTCAGGAGTCCAGACCGGACACATCCAGCATGGATCAGTCTCAATGCAATTAATGTTCAAACTGGCTTATAAGGTAGCATAGGAAGGATTTCTTAGGAGAGAAAATGCTCAAAGACAAAACTGTGAGAAATAAGAAAATCAGTTTATATGTCTAAGTGCACAAAGGGGGGAGAGAGAAATAGATTAGGGGACAAGGAGCATGAGAAAGTAAGATGATCGATTGTGTATTGGGCATTTAGTGAATAATATGGAGAAACAATGATGAGATGATGTCATTTGGGGAAGGACACCAATGCAGGTACTTTGCGGTCTGACAGTGGTGATTTCTCTGTAACTTCCAGAATGGTTCAAAGAAATCTGCATTTAATGAAGATTTCTCCCTTGTAGTTGGGTTTTCTTTTGCCATAATTTCCATTTCAGTAACATTCATTTATGGCTTAAAGAGTCCCTCCCTCCCTCCCTCCCTCCCTCCCTCATTCCCTCCCTCATTCCTCTCTCATTCCCTCCCTCATTCCCTCCCTCCCTCCCTCAACCCCTCCCTCCCTTCCCTCCCTCCCTCCCTTCCCTTCCTCCCTTTCCTCCCTCCCTCTCTTTCCTACTCCTTCAGTAATATATGACATCTTTGGACATAGTTACTTTAGTTCCAAATCTCAATTGAAACTAATGCTTGTGTGAAGACTTCATATGAAGATATGTATATGTCTGAAGGACCGGACCCTCGAATTCAATGCTAAGCAAGATGGTAGGGTTAATTGGGCAGAGCAGTGGGCCCAAACATTCTACCAGTTAATTTATAAAGACTAGGCAATTCCATAAGAAGAACTGATTTCCCGTATCCTTTCAGATGTATTGCTGAAAGTCCATACTAATAACCAATGCTTGGAATATGCATCATCAAAGCTTCATTGCTCACAGTTAAATCAGATATAGAAATAAGTCTCTCTACAGAAAGTTTAACAAGATCGTAAATAACTGGGTAGTTGTGAAATATCGAGACAGAATGAAGTCTTGTATGCTATTGTGTAATATCTATGAACTTTTCACACAAATATGACCTCCCTCTTGCCAATAACCACTAAAACTTCTTGATTTTCACCAAAAGTGTGTATGTCCTTGTGTGTTTCAACATCCTTGATCTATGAAGTATGCTTTTCAATTTAAAGCAAAATAATGTTTCCTTTCATAGTATCTATTCAGAACTCAAGAGAAAAGACAAATGGAGACCAAGACAGAGATGAAAAATTACCAGGACATTTCAATAGAGATGCTCTGTTACAGAATGGAAATGCCAGCCGAGAAAACTGTTCATACATAGAATTACTCTGAGGATGACTGATGGGTCAGCTTCCAAGATATCTGGGATTCTGCAAACTCTTCCGACAATGCATTGCAAATGAGTATATGTTTGTAGATTTAGAGCTTGCCACATAAACACTACTGTTTTCTGTTCATACATGCCAAAGAATAAAAATTTAAATTCTAAGCAATTCATAATACCAAAGGACTTTTCTTCAATTATACTGACATAACTGTATTTTTTCTCTGCTAGATAGATACATCCCTTGTACGTTTTTCTGTGACATTTGACTTAAGGCAAGTGATGCAAGGTAATCGTGGGCAGAAAGGCTGCCAAAGGCAGAAGCGATGTGATCAATAGGCTTCTTTTGTTGTTGGCAAACACTGTCAGGGAATGATCAGCGTCAGAGCTTGGAGCCCAAGGAAGTTAATAAGATGAGTGGCATGTTTCCCACAATATGCTCTAAGTATTTATGTGCTGTTCAAAGCAAGATCTGTAAACAAGATGAGGACAAAGAGAATACAACATTATTGATGATATCCTCCTGATTTATGTTTACAGCATCTGTGGATAATAACTCCATTTGTCAGAGACACCCTCATGAATACTAATTTGGGAAGGCATTCCAACCATGACCAGACTGGCTTTGGGTGACGTCCTCCCATTCTTACATGCCTTGCTCAGGCTGGAATACTTGGAGTACTCTTAATCTCTCACTAAAAGCACACTGGATCCAGATGATTTTAGGTAGAGCAATTCTACTAAAGTTGTAGAAGCTCGCGAGGTCATAATTAACAGGCTTAGAGATCTTATTTTTGAAGTCAGATCTGTTTTCTGAAAGTGATTTTCAGTTTAATTCTAAGTATACCTCCAAGTCCACAGACAGCATTTCAAAAGTCTTCATGTGACTTTTGGTTATGATGATAGATGATAACAGAGCAGCAAACTTACATTTATTTTTTTTTTTAAGTATAAATGAGCAATCTTCTTTTAAACAGGTGTTTGCTGTAATTGTTGGACTACTAGAGACTGTATTTCAGATTTCAGGAAGGCACACCTTATAGAAAGAGTACACCAGTAGGTCCTCAGAAAGGCTGAAATAAACCGTCTTTCCTCTCGGGAAGATATCCCTTTTGTTTGAGATTCTTAGTGAAAGTTCAATTTAGTCCATATACTAACTGTGTTTCCGAAATTTCCCTTTGTGCTTCATAATTTTCAGTGTGTGTTGGGAAGAAATAGTTCTGAAGAATACAGACATTACTCATTAAAGCTTATTCATGTACATGTGTTTTCTCTTGTAAATTCTTCCTGCAGGAAATGGTCCTTCTACCATGTATTTAACCGATTCTTTGGCACATGGTTATGCACCTAGATGATTTTGGAGGTAAAGAACAGAAATAATAAGTCAGAATTTCAGACTATAAAAATTCTTTAAAGATGCTAGCTAAGAGTAAGAAGGTGCTTTTTATTAAATATGTTCTTCTACAGGGCCATCGCACAGGGGTACGCAAGAGGTGATTTTAGCTCTCCATTTCTTAAGGTTTGCCAATACAGGTAGCGTTACTAAACACACAGATAATATTGTAAAATATTATCATTAATGCATTTAATGGCTTTTTGTAAGTCAAGCTGAATTTCCACACATTCTTTTAGTATAAATCCTACTCAAAACATTCACAAATCTTTGCTTAACTAATTTACTATGTTACAGTTATTAACCTAATCTACCTCATTCATTAGATGATCCATTCACTCTCCTGGAGCGCCCTACGCAAATGTAAGTACTTAGATTTTTTGACAGTATCTTTTCTATATGGGATTTTATCCATGAGGACATCTTATGAGGAAGATAATTTATAACCATGTCTTTTTGTTATTTGAATTTCCCAAACACTGAAATATATATACAAAAATGATTTCCTAGGATAGACATCAAAATCCAGTCTCCATGAACTTTGAGTTTCATTCAAGCCATAAAGAAGGTCCATATCAAATGATTATCTGATTTCATGCTGTCCAATGTTTGGATTAAGTTGGACATGAGAAACATCCCTCATGGCATCTTCACATCAAATAATAATTCTGATCCAAAAGTGCAAGGTATTGTTGACACTGCTGGGTTGGAAGTGCTAGAGGGCATCTGTGAGCTATGCTGTGCCATCTTATTTGGATAAGACTTATCTGATGATGGTAGATCTGACACTTTAGGTACCTTGGCTAGCAAAGAGGAACACACTGCAGATTTATGAAGGAAGAGTATTATTGACTCTGATGTAAAGACGGATTCATTTGGTGTCATTTATTTATTTTTTGAGTTAAGATCTCTCTACATATCCCTGGCTGCCCTGTAATGCACTGTAAAGACCAGGCTGGCCTTAAATCAGAGAGACTGGCCTGTTCCTGCTGTTTGATTGCTGAGATCAATGGTATGTATCATCATACCTGCTTTGGTTTGATTTACTCATTTTTAAGTATGTTTCTTGCTCACATCTCTATTTTTTCTAGTCTATCCATACATCTGTTGTTCAGAACTGTTCATTGTTGATTTTTTTTCCTCCCCATCCTGATTTATCTAGGTAAACAGAGGGAAGCTGTGATTTGCTATCCAAGTAGGGCAGGTTATACTAACAGTTAAAAGCTGGGTAGGATATTAATCCACAGTGACCTAACTGTCCATGATTGCTAATAGCCCAGAAAACAACTCCATTCTAATCTCAAAACCAACCACAGTTGTGTTCTCTTTGTCTTCTGACCCTAAGTTACATTGTAATGGAGTTGGACTCCCTAAGCCTTGTGTAGTACATTGAGTAAAGAAAAATGAGGGTCATACTGTCTTTTTGTTGAACTTTATAGACTTTTTCTGACCCTGACTGAGGGGGAAAAAAAAGGTGATATATTATTGTCTTCCCGAGGCTTGTGTTAAGTCAGGTGTGGAAATAGCAATAACAACATGATCTGTCTTGCCTCCAAGAGTTTCTGAGCTGGGAATGGGCCCCAGGAACCCGAGTCTATATTCATCACCCCAGCCTTCTGCTTCAGAACATATGTTACACTGACAATGTGAAGTGGTCCTAAGGTTACTCATAACTTTCAGTTTTAGAGATTTAAAGGACCTTAAGGGTCTAGACTAACCTCCCACCAAAGATAGGAATCTCTGTTACATAATTTATAATAAAAAAATAGTTCAAGAATCTGAGAACATTAAGTGACAATATAAATTTCCTTTAAAAATAGCCATACTCTAAGAGTCTTGTAGAACATGATTTTCCTCTGAGCATAAATCCTAATCCATGCTCAGTGATGAGCAGGAGTCGGGCCTTTACAGGAGGAAAATGTTCAACCGCGAGGGGGGACAGGGAAACTAAAATGAATTGGGTAGATATTTTGAAAGCGATCTGAAAAAAATTTCAAGTATATGAAAGCTTTACAGATGAGTCTAGGTACAAATGTGAACTATGTGGGCTATGAATCAACACGATCAAATTAATAATCAATAAAATGTAAACGGAAACCATCATGTTCTTAACTGCTACTATGAAGGAAGAGATGCCTCCTCCGGGTGAATAACCTTAGGGAGGCATAGGTCTCAAAGCGATTTACTAGAACAGCTGTTATGCTGCCATGGGTAGCAACCAATGAGAACATGTTTTCTAGGAGGGAACAGTTTCATGGGATCATAGAATCTTAGATAAGTATTTTCTGAACCAACAGACTAGTTGAACTTTTTATTTTGTGTTGGGATCCGTGGACAGCCTTCAGCTGGGAGTCCAAAATGAATCTCAAACTTTTAAAATTCTTCTTTTGGATTGATCATTGTATTTACACAATTTTCATTATTCTTCAATCTTCTATCGACATGAATCATTCCAAGATATGAACTTCACAGGCTGTAATGATTTCACTTTAGGTCAGGTCCACTGGAACATTAATCATGCCTCAGGGCTGAGTTAGGTCTCTGCAGATACAAATGGCTTTTTAAAATTCCATGTCATAAAGTTCCATTCCCTTGAATTAAACAGAGCCTCACAACAACATTGCTTATGGGCAAAACATGGACCAGTGTAGTTCAACTCTGTTCCCCCTGGCTTTGTTTCTTCTCTCTGCAGCTCTGTTTTCTCTTTTGGAGCCGTATTATCAGGCTTACATATTGTTTTTGTCTCTGATTCTAAAGCAAATGCATGAATGTACACACTCAGAGACACTAAATATGTGTCACTTACGATGGCATATTCCTAAAGCGACTGTCTCTGATTCTCTTTCCCTCATAAACTCCAGATTTATAAAAACAACAAAAAAATCTGTACACTGACATTTCTTTGCAAATTTTAAGCTCATTGTTTTCTGTTCCACTGACAGGAAGGTTAGGGTGTGTGTGTGTGTGTGTGTGTGTGTGTGTGTGTGTGTGTGTGTTTGTGTGTTAGTGTACAGCACTAAAATTGGAACAATAGTTAAAAGAGGAAAAAAATCTATGCAAAGTGTAGGTAGAGAGAGACAGAATATAGTTATAAAAGTGTGTCTCTCCTAGCCACACAAAGTAGTTATTAATATGATCATCACTACAAAGCAAAAATTTGCATGCTGGAAAGGGCAGAAAATTCAAAGTACTCTTCTAGAGCTAATTATCTGGGAAAATTAAACTACTCAACCCTTCAGTGTTGTTTATTTTTGATTGTGAGACATGGTCTGGTACTTTTTCTGACCCACAGCACTCTTGGTCCCAAGGTCACTGAGACTTCTACAGACTGTGGCTGATGGGAAGAGCAGGACTAGCTCAATCCTCAATGCATTTGCCCTTTGTGCTACCATACAGGTGCTTGATAATGGTCAGACTGGGCTTGTTCTGACCTTGATGTAAACTTTCTGGAGCACTTAGAGATTTCTCCATATTCTTGGTGTTATGCCAAGCCATGAACTTAATGGTAAGCAAGGTCCCCAAGCCTTTAAATGGACAAATCGAGGTCATGTCCTCATTTAGAACTATGCTTCGTTGTCTAAAAGGTTTGAATTAGTTCTGTCACATGATAAGTAATGCATATAGCCCTTGTGATGGAAAGGTATAACAATATATTTCTGATATAAGGAAAAACATATAGCTCAGCTGTTGCTGCATTTATGAAAAAAAGTAGATGGTATGAATATAATAGAAAATAGTGTGTTATATGTACTTATGCTTTTAATGACAAAAATTGTCCAAAAATTGATTATAACAAATGAGAATTGTAGCAAGAAGTTTCTTTAGCCCTGAGGTCTGGACAAATCTCTCCCACCTGCAGTCCCATAGCCGTTTATAAAATAATTACTCAGAGGCTTATATTAATTAAAAATTCTTTGGCTTAGAGCTTAGGCTCATTACCCACTAGCTCTTAAAACTTAACCCATTTCTATTAATCTTTGTTTTGCCACATGTCTAATGGTTTTACTTGTACAATCACATTTAGTTTCTTGGGCAGCAGGATCATGTCTCCCAGATCCACCTTTCTGCTGTTTTGCTGCTTGGATTTCCCACCCAGCTGTAAGCTGTCTTGCCATAGGCCTCAAAAGCTTCTTCTTTCTCCTTCTTCTTCTTCTTCTTCTTCTTCTTCTTCTTCTTCTTCTTCTTCTTCTTCTTCTTCTTCTTCTTCTTCTTCTGCTTCTGCTTCTGCTTCTGCTTCTGCTTCTGCTTCTGCTTCTGCTTCTGCTTCTGCTTCTGCTTCTGCTTCTGCTTCTGCTTCTGCTTCTTAACAAAGTGTAGCAACACTTATTCACAGTGTACAGAAAGACCATCCCACAGTACTTCCCTTTTTCTGTCTAATTGTGATTGTAAATTTTGCTATCTTTGAGACATAATCCCTCAATAGCACATGCTATTTTATAACTCACTATGTAGTCCAGGCTGTCCCTTAACTTATTTTAGCCATCTGGCCTCCACCTCCCAAGTACTGAGATTACAAGTATGAAGTACTTCATATAGCTTTCAAGACATATTTATTTATTTGATATAAGTACACTAAGCAATTGTTAAGCATTCTACTGTTACACGGTGTGCATGTAACAGCAACAGAGAAATAGCTATTAGCAAGTGAACTGTATGTGTATACTCCTTAGATTGAATGTTTTTAGCTGGATAATGTCTATCCCATCCACACATCTTAAAATATGTTTGGTTACAGAGAGAAACCCTGAGTTTAGTTAACTTAAGAATCAATACTGTGGATGCTTCAGTAGCCAGTACAACTCTTGGCAAGACTAAAATGGTATTACAAAGGTAAACCGTGAATTTTCACAATTAAAATGAGTCTTTCAAGGACTGGCTGTTTCTCTGAAGTTAAGACATTTGCTTGTTGAATTGGTATTTATGAAAGTGGGTGCTCTCTTAACAATTTTCTGTTGCTCTTACAATCTCATCTATATACATGGATGCCTATAGCCTGCTTCCTGTCTCTGAATCCTGACTTTGGCTTCCTCTTTGTGCTTAGGAACAAGTGGGCTACATTTTCTCAAACTATGGCTGAAGGAAAGATTTTGGGAAAGGAATTTTATCACTGCATCGTGGAGGTAAATGATAAGGACAAAAATGGCATGTGTTAAACCTATAATGAACCATTAGGCAGTGTGGGATGGTCTTTCTGTATACATTAAGTTCCTCCAAACTTGGTTCTTTTGCCATCTTTGAAAATGTCAATTAAGATAGTCACTTCTTTTCTAGACCTTTTAACCAATATGGGACCTGAAAATCCTTAATGTTAAGGATTGTGGCAATAAATAGTATATGCTTTATAAACAACCATAATCATAGTAAGCATTCGTTAACTATATTTCCTGAACAGTTGATTGAATGGTATGTTGAATATGTAAATGAATGGATTGTGTAAATGAATGAACAGGAATTATTGGCTATTGGTGTTCTTCTACAGTAAGTGGATAAATGAATAACTATGTGGGCTGCCATTTGCTCAGGCTTCATGGCATTCTTGCTGATTCTTGTTACTGGTCCCAGCTAGAAATATGCAAATGGATGTATATATCTAAAGTGATAAGAATAGCTGAGGGATACTCTTTTTTCAAATAGATTGCACAAAACAACTGATTTCTTCTTTGCCTGAAAAATATATTAGTCCTGTAAAACAGAGGGTCTAAACGACACCTTATTAAGCAGTGACTTTCATTATTCCTTGGCAGAAAGTATTCATTCTTAAGAAGCAGTTTTAGAAGGGCGGAAGGTCTACAGATGCTAGAGGTGAACTTGACAGCATACCCTTGTTCTTCATACTCACTCACTTGCTTTGAGTCTATACTATGTGACGCTAATCCTAATTGGTCTTATAATGAAAACCCACCGTATTCTATGTGGACAGAGAAAATATTTAAGAAAGTATTTGTGATCCATAAGCCATCTTTAGACTTTTCCATTTGTCACTGGCTGGAAGCTTGTTTTGTATAATATTTTTATACTTATAAGGATGAAAAATATGTAAATAAAATTGCATGTTAAATATTTTAAACATGAAAAAGAAAGTCTAAGCAAACCCCATAGTAAAAGAAAAATTAGAAGTAAGTAACCTCAGTGGGTTTTTGTTTCTGAGTGTTCACACTTTCCTAGCTCCAGTCACAGTTAAATTAACAAAATAACTAGACATTCAGAGAATAAGACTCCTCATCATTCCATAGAGAACCCTATAGCTGTTCTTATTTTTCATAAAGAAAACAATGACAACTTGAAATATTGCTCTCAGAACAAGATGCATATTATTTAAGCTTTTCATAAAATAAGCAGAAAATACATTGTTGGGTGAATAAACTTACATACAAAATTAGAGTATCTTCTATGTGCCAGACAATGTGTGCATTGCTTTATGTAATAGTGAAATAGATTTGCTCTTTGACCTCAGAGAAGAAGCAATCTAAAGAGGGAAACACATAGGTATTTGAATAATATAGTGTTCATAAAAGTCTTTAAAGACACAAATGGCTAGGGAGATGACACAGATGGTAAAGTACCTACCATGTAAATTTCCAGGAGTAGCTTATGCTTGTAACCCCAGAGCTGTGGCAAGAGACAGAAACAAGTGTGTCTCTGAAAAATCATTGGCTAGCCAGTCTAGTGAAATTGAAGAGCTTCAGGTTCAATAAGACATCTTGTCTCAAAAAAGTGAAGGTGAACAGTGATCAACTTGAGCCCTCTATTAGTATACAGAGAAGGCAGGGGAAGGCATAAGTTTAATTCTGTAAAGGGCATAAGAATAGGGCACAGTGTTTTAGAGAGAGTAGAGAGCACAAGTAAGAACTTGGGCATGATGACTGTCACTGCAAAGGCCTGTCATCCAGCCACATGGAAGGCTAGGGCAGGGGGATTATAAATTCAAGCACTGCCTAGGCACAGAGTAAGTTCAAGGACAGTGTTGGCAATTGAGCAAGACTTAAATGACGAAGAGTCAGAAAGTATTTGCTTCATCAAGTTCAGGAGTGTGTGTATAATCATGTGTATAAGCGCTTGGGGGTGAGCCTGCCTGTGCACATGCCTGATGGTGAAGACCAGAGACAGACAATGGGTATCTTCTTCAGTAGTTTTTCATTGGCTTTTGGGATGAGGTCTGCCATTGAACCTGGAACTACCATTCTGAGTAGACTATCAGGCTAGTGAGCTCCAGGCATCCTTTTATCCACCTCATCTGAGCACAGAAGCTACAAGTGTAAGCTACAACACCGGAGTTTTGTTTGTTTTTACTTGGGTACCAGGGATAAGACTTGGGTCCTCATGCTTTTATGAGGGGTATTTTAATAACTAAACTTTCTCACTAGCTCTGGGAAAAGGATTGTATTTTCTGCAAAACTTCTCAAGATGCTCAGTCTGATACTATTTCACATAATACAAAACCCAAATGGAGCAAATGCAAGGAGCATTCACACCACACACACACACACACACACACACACACACACACACACACACACACACACACACACACACACACACAAACACACACACACACTGCTCTTATTAATTCTTATTAATTTATAATGGAGGTGTTCTAGAGTTCCACAAAGCTCCATTTGGAAATGCTACCTTATAGGGTGTGAATAATTTCTTCTCCTGAGAAGAGTTTCTTATTTCAGAGCTTTGCCAATTTATGTTTTAATTGTGTTACTTGCTTTTTTTTTTTCTTTTGCAAGTGAGCTGATGAAGTTCTTTATACCAATATTAAATTCTTGTAATCTCTATCAGATGTACAAGTTGGAAATAGTTTTTCTCAGTTTGTAGTGTGCCTCTTTGTTCTGGCTTGTTTCCTTTGATGATTGGTAGAATCTTTTGAGTTTTATGTAGAGGACCAGTAAGAAAAAGATGAATTACAATATCATGTCTCACTTCAAAAATATACACGAATATTATGTATCAATCAAACTGTAGATAATAAGATAACTAGAAATAGATTTTATCTATCAGTCTATCATCTAGCTACCTCTCTATCATTTATCATGTTATGTATTTATGATTTATGTGTCATGTATGTATGTAATATGTGTATGTATATATCTACCTACTCATCATCAATCTATCTGATTTCCTGTCTATATTTGTCTGCCTATACTTATCTACATATATATGTTTGTATATTACATATCTAATCTCTTGTAACTTGAATATGAAATGGCCTTTCCAGACTTATGTGATAAAAGCTTGATCCCTAGTTGCCACTGCTATTTTAGAAGTTGCTGGAAGTTTTAGAAAATATTGCCTAGAGGGAGTAAGTAAGTCTCAAGGGGCATGCCTTGTAAATATAAACAATGTCCCTCTTCCCTTACTGTTGGGATTCCCATTTCCTAATCAGTTTAGCATTCTCTGCCCTTTGGTATGATGATCTTCCCACCATGAAACTAGAAACAATGCATCCAAGGAATCAGGGCCTGAAATTATGAGCCACAGTAAATTGTTCTTCTATTTTTCTCAGGCAATTATTTGTCAAAACAATAGCAAATCTGACTAACATAGAGTGACTATATAGCCTCATTTTTTCCTTCTTCCTGTCATCATTTTTTATAATTTAAATTCTGTGGGAAATACATGAGTGTTTTAAGAAATGAGTTGTTGGGGCTTGAAAGATTGCTTAGCAGTTAACAGCATGTATGTACTGTTCTTATCAAGTATGGTTCCCAGCACCCAATTCTGGCAGCTCACAACCAGCTGTTACTTCAGCTCCAAATGATACAGTATTTTCTTCTGGCTACTGTGGGAATTGTATTCACATACATACGCACCCAGGGATATATGAACACACACCCACACCCACCCACCCACCCACCCACCCACACACACATACACACACACACACACACACACACACACACACACACACACACACACACACACATATACAGGAAATTTAAAAATAATAATTGAAAAAAATGAATTGATAGTCTATTTTGATTTTTCCAAACATATGTTTTCTGAAGAACAGTTCTGTGAGTCAGCTGAGGGTTGTAACAACATTATAGGATACAGAATAAGAATGATTACCCATGGCATAAGAGCTTTTTGGAAGCAAGTGAAGAAGGGTGTGGGTGAAGGGAAGTGAGTAGATAAAAATGCAAGGCATATGGTTAGGTTTTTCCCATTTAAGAAGGGACTCTATTCTTCATACATCGGAAGAAGCAAAGCACAATCAATAATTCTGTGGTCTTTGATCTTTTGCCTTTCAGTCTGGAGAGATCTTACCTGGCCTCATTTAGAGGGGCATATATAGATAAGACCCTGACTGTTTAAGTTGCTTTGAAGAATTCTAAGAAGTGAGGCACAAAAGCCTGCTTTAAAATAGATGGCTACCGACCCAATAATTCTTGCAATAGAAGTTGACAAGAGAATGAAATATGGGCTGCGAGACAGTGCAATTTGTTTGATTTCTAATGTGTTGAAAGACGATACCCAAAGAGTGATCATTCATCTTTTCATTTGGTCATCATTCATTGATTGGCCAGGGAAACAAAAAGGTCCTTCACAAAAGACATACCTTAATGACCAGAGCTCACACAGGAAAAAGCTTCAGATCACTGTCGGTTGTCTAGCTCAGGTAGGACAGGTGAGGTATGTGCTATTCTTGGTTCCTCTATATCACTTATGCATTCTGAGTTCAGCCCCATTGAAGGGAGAACACCCCTGCTAGACAGAAATATGCTAAGTTTGACCCGGCCTTGGTATTTGGGGAGATTTATGTGTGTGTGTGTGTGTGTGTGTGTGTGTGTGTGTGTGTGTGTGTGTGTGTGTGTTGTGTGTGATAAAAAAGTGAATAGACACTGAGTCCTATGCATGGTTTAATAGTATGACAGAGGTGGTATAGTGAATCCACAGATTCACTCCAATTATAAAAATGTTACCATTCCAGAAAGACCATGCGAGAGAAAGACTGTATTTTTAAAAGCACTTAAAATTATCTCAACTCCAAGAAGATAATAATAGATTAATTCTTTCAACTCATGGACTCAGCAGGGCTAGAATTACTAATTAAAGCTTGTGTCGAAGACCTGTGTTTTCTTCCTCTTGGCTGTTAAATATCTGTCTCCTTTGCAGACTTATCAGAACACGATTTTATGGCCTTGGTAAGCACTGACCAGGGATGCAAAGATTCAAAGCATTCGTTCTTGCTAATAATCTGAAAAAAATGCAAATGAAAGCAGCAAGCTATCTTTTTGGTCTATCGAATCGGCAAATATTTAAAATAAAGATATTATGCAGTGTTGATGAGGGTGCGGGGCACTGGTGAGCTCGTAGTGCTGGTTGGAGTGCAAATTAGCTCAATCATTTTGAAGAGTGATTTGACAAGCTGTAGCAAAAGCTGAAGGAAAGAGCCAGGAGGCATCCCACTTCTAAGGATTTCTCTTAATAGGATAATTCGAGGTATGCTCAAAGATTTATCTATATGCATATTCATTGGGACATTGTTTAATAAAAGAAAAATTGGAAAAGAGTGAAATGCCCAATAAAAGAGAGATGTTTGACTAAATTGTGTTATAGCCAGAGAGTGGAATACAGCGAACTCTTGGGAATGCTGCTATAAAATGATGACAAGGAGAGAAATAAAATGAGATTTGGAGATAATAAGAGTCCTAAAAAGCAAATCAACCAGATTCAATATGAAAACTGCAAATGCTGATTTAATAAGCCGACCACAAAACAGTCATGTACAAACACATCAGGGAGAGATGTACAGGGAATATTGATTATATTAAGGAATTATTTAAAGTGACTTGGGCTGATTATGGCATTGTGTCATTGTCTCTTTATGTTTATCTAATCCTCGTCTTCGGCAAATTCATACCTCACTCTTTTCTAGCGAAATGATGTGATACTTGGCCTCTGCTTTAAAAGCACCCAATGTAGATAGCAGGGAAGTGGGTAGGATATATCTGAAATATAATGGGTCAAATGTTGATAGTTATTAAATCCTGTTGTAGGTGGGTGGTGATTTATTATAGTGTTGTATTTTGTTTTTATATTTGTTCTCATACTGAAAAATAAAATATTTCTTCAGCTGAATCATTATTTATTCAAATATATTTATAGTTTTATGTTATTTAGTGGATATCAAATGGAATATATAGTGAATCAGTATGCATTGATGTGGGATGGACACTCAAATGTATAGTATGAATGTGGTTTTTCTCATCATTTGGCAAAGAAAAGAAAACACCTCTTAAAAGGTTTTCATTCCTTTTTATTTTATGGGCATGAGTATTTTTCCTGCCTATATAGAAGTATATTATGTATACACAGTGTCCATGGAGGCCAGAAGAGAATTGGATCACACAAACCTGGAGTTATAAAGGATTGTGAGATACCTTGTGAGTGCTGGAAACTGAACCTACGTCCTTGGCAAGAGCAAGGGCAAGGAGTACTCCTAACCACTGAGCTATTTCTCAAACCCTAAGAAAATGTTTATGAAGATGCTTTGTTAAAGTGGTGATTATGCTTGATGCTAAAAATGGCGTTTCTGCAGAGGGATTGGAAGAGTTCATATAAAAAGTTTTTTTATAAAAGTTTTATTTTTTTCATCAAAATCACACAATATCTAAGAAAATCTATTTAAATATATGCCATCAGCAGCAGTATGTTTTTTTAAAATTTTTTTATATGTTTTTGGCATAAAAATCTTCTCAGAATGTTACAGATCAGGGATCATGTAAAGGTGCCACAAAGACCACTCCAGACCTGGCTGCTCTGTGACTTGAAATGTATAACACCCTGCTGGCCACAACGGCCATTGTGTGCACGGACCAACATGAGGTAGTTTAATATCAGATGCTATGTTAGTTAATAACATCTCACATTCAGCACTGTCTTGGTAATACTTGAACATTCTTTCAAAAAGTCAAAATCAGTCACGGTGGTGCATGCCTGTTATTCCAGTAACTCAGAACACTGAATCTCGAGGTTTATACATTCAAAGTCAGGCTAAGCACTTAAGGAGAGGTTGTCTCAAAAAACAATTCAAAGCCCTGGGGTCTAGTTTAGTGGTGGAGCTCTGTGTTCAACGCCCTGTAGTACAAATAAAAAATATAGGCATAGAGAAATAGGTTATATCTGATGTGTTCTATAATAATTTGATCTTTCATGGTTTTTTGTTTGGGATGTATTCCTTATGCATCTCTGACAAAAGTGTTAATGAATAACTTTTTTGAACTTTACTCTCCTGAATTGCAAAGTATGTTCATAAAAAAGATACAGCATTGAGTTAAGAATGAATTATAGTTTATGTAAAATTATTTCTTCAAAATTGTCTCAAGCATGACCTTTTGTTGCTCTGTCCACGCTTTCCTTCTGTTGTCTTTCCTTTCTTAACTTATTTTCTACTAGACTCTCGTATAAAAATTACTTAGTAGATGTCTTTACCATGCAATAAATTGATATATAAGGTTTTTTTTAACCTGAAAATAGTGACAGGCATTGAGAAAATTTATTTACTATATAGATAAAATGCTTAGGTTCACACACATATATGTAAGAGTTAGAATCTATGAACCTGAGAGCCCATGGGGGGGGGTCCATGAAGGAAGTTAGAAGGACAGAGGATAGAGAATTATGTAATTGAATTTCAATCAAATTGAAAATTAAAATTGAAAATGCTTAAAATTGAGCTTTATAGAGCGCAACACAATAACTTCCAAAGTGTCTGAAAGTTAAATGCACACAATATAATTTTTCTTTTTATTTCCTCTGGTTTTGTGTGCATATGAAGGGACCATGTCAGCTTTTTCATGTGAATGCTGGGGATCTGAACTTTATTTCTCACTATTTTATAGCAAGAAGTGCCCTTACTCAATGGGCCATGTCCCTAGCTGCAAAAAAAGTTAAGAATTAAAAAAGAAGAATTCAGAAATTGCAATAACTGATACTAAGATGGGAATCTAAAAGCCTTCTGGGCAGAATTGCCATTAAAAAGTACCAAATGTTTATGCAGATTTTTTGATTACAGAAAGAGCCACATGCACAGCTATTTCAGACAGCAGCCCTCAGAAGTTCTTCCTCCAAAATCTGCAAGTCTGCAAAGTTGTGTGCATCCAAATTCCTTTTCTGAAATGGTACTCTATCTAGAATTCTTCACAGACTTTAGTATTCAAAACAGTTCATTCAAGGCCTTCATTCTGAAGATCTGCTTCATTCATATGGCCCAAAATATCCAAGGATTCTATGAATAATTCTCTTTCTCATAAGTTTTCTGAAAATGGGCTTTTCCTTCACTCACAAAAAAAGCAAAATTTGTTCCCAAAGTTCACGGAAGTATATGTGATATTTCTTTTTAACTCTAGAAAGCTAATAATACCCCATGTACTGGAAAGTAATTTAATATAAGTCTTTTATTTATTTATATTTATATATTTTTTTTTACGAAATCCCTGTATATAAAGAGTAATTCAAGATACTTCCTGTTGTAAAAATCACCATCACTAATGGCTTTAAGCCTTCATTCCACTAGAACTATGGAAGAGACTTCCCTGACTTTGGGCATTGATATATAAGCGATGTCTCAGGCTGAATCACACACCAGTCTTTCCAAGAAACAGTAGCTTTCAAGACCTAACACTGGGTCACGTGTGCCCACACATAGTAGGATTTTCCTTTAGGGCATATGTTGGTAAGGAATATTTTCCACTTTTTTAAGAGCTCAGTCACCTGTGATTTTCAAAAGTTCTTAAAAGATAAAAAAAAAAAAATAGTAGGTAGTTGTGGCTGGGAGAAAAGGTCCTGGATATTTTGCCTGTGGGTGCTGGTTGAGGACAATGTTTGCCCAGCCTCTAGCACCTGCTACAGCTTTAGGCTACTGCTAATTTTGGAGAGTGAGGCAAGAACTCACCCTCCTTTCTTGATTCTGAGTGAAATGGAACTCTAAGAGTTCTAGTGTGTGTAGTTTCAATACACCACAGGTTCTGCATCCTGGGCTTGGCAACAGATAAGGTACAGTATAGAGATTCCAAAGGAAGATGTTTCAGCTGTTGCGACTTGACTTCCACTTTATTTCATTCTTTTGCAAGTCCTTAATATCCAGGTTTGAGTTCAAAGAAAAGATTCTTCTTCTTGCAGAAGGATAAAACTAAAGCAATTGTTTGGGGTTATAAGCGCTGAGCTTCCATGATTGAAAACATGCTCTGTGAAAGTTGTCATCATTTTTATGTTCCAACAGACTAAGAGTGCAATCACAAAATAAGAGAGTCAAAATTTTCCTATCAAAACATATTTAGTATTAAGAAGTCTTAATGGAGATGACTATGCTGCTTTTGATTTCTAATCTTTGGGTGTCAGTCTGACATCAAAATACGGCAGTTATAGAGATGCTGTACTTTATATTTTTTATTTTTTGGTATGTATGTATACACATTCGTTAGAGTGCATGCCCATGCCATGCTTGTGTGTGTGTGTGTGTGTGTGTGTGTGTGTGTGTGTGTGTGTATGTACATGTGTGTAGGCCAGAGACCAACCTCAGGTCTTTTTCCTTAACTATGTTTACAATATGTATGTATTTATTTACAACAGAGTCTCCAAGTGTTTTGAAGCACACCAAATAAGTTGAGCTGGTTCTGGTAAACCCAAGAACCTTCCTGTGTCTCTCCTCTGAGCATTGGGATCATAAGTACTGCCCCCCTACTCAGCTTTGTATAGAGGATCTGAGAATTAAACTCAGATCCTTATGCTTGTACAGCAAACATTTTACTAACTAAACTGTTACCCAAGTGCAGATGGTCTATATTTTCTAATCACATAGATTCTAATATCTCCTCATGATTTGATTATGCAACATTCACCAAAACATAATTTGAACTGGTCAGAGTACTTTCCTATACATTGGTCTAAAGATTCTTTCCCACCAACCAACATTGTAACTCAGTCAAGCTGAATTCCTGACTGAGGTTCTAAATGGCTTCTCTTGAATGTAACGCAAACTCTGAACCATAGTGTAATATGCTGAATTAAACTTAATGTTATGAAAGATGAGCAAGGAAAGGATAAAAATGGAGAGGAGAAAGATGAGATAAAAACAGACAAGTTTTTATTGTCTTGAAAATTTTAAAAATACATAAAAAAATAAAATAAATTAAGACTTGTTTGGTAAAATATCGTATATTTAATAAAATAATCTGGAATATCAGAGGACAGAGCCATCTCTCCAGCCTCTTGTTTTGTCTTTCTAGACAGGGTTTTCTGTGAAATAGTCCTGGCTGTCCTGCAACTTGCTTGGTAGACCAGGCTGGACCTTAAACTCACAGAGATCCTCCTGCCTCTGTCTCTTAAGTGCTTAGATTAAAGGCTTGCACCACCCCTGCCTTGACCTCAAAGAGATCAAGTGGGATCTCTGTTTCTCCAGTGATGGGATTAAGGTTGTGGGTCACCACTCCCTGACCTTCAGGGCTTGGCTGTGGGCGATTCTGTCCTCTGATATTTCAGAATAATTTTTATTAAATATATATATATGATCTATCACCACAGACTTGTATTCAAGAAAGCTATGGTAAAATCCTGAGTTATTGTTAGGTATTTTTGAAAACACTGGGACCATAAGTACCAGGCCATCCCAGTTTTGTGGGAATGGGGCCCAGTAGAGCAAAGAAGGATCATTTGGAAGGTGGGCATCAGAAACCTTCTGATATCTACATCTAGTACCTTCCCACAGAAAGATACTGTAAGAAGGACCATTTCAGTATCATCAAATGAACATTGCTAAAAATGTTGGGTCACATGAAATGCCATTGGCCACCTTTGCTAACTGAGATGGTTTTACAAGCAGCCTTAAAAAGTAAATCACAAAATGAATGACAGAAATCCTTAGAAAGTTAAATCTTAAGATTTTAGGGATAAGAAAATTCTAAAGCAGTTTTTTTTTTCCTACAGAAATTATTCCTACAACTACTGGTATGAACAACTTTCCCATTCTGTAAAACACCCCTCCTTTCTTGAGATCATCTGACCCCATCGTGGTCCTGACTTATTGGGATTTTAAATTAAAGGCAGACTGGTAAGAGTTGCCTTTAAGAATCTCAAAGGCAGTTGAAGTGACTGCTGGTCTGAGGAATCCTCAGCAGACTTAATGAACTCCAGGAAGGGAAGAGATGAGACCAAGGAGCTCTATGAAAGATGACGATCACTGGAAAATGAGAAAGAAAAGAACACTAAAGAAATGAGTTCTGGAAGTTGGGCTAGGTAGGAGGCTGGAGTATCTGCTTCCCTTTCTGAGGGTGTTCTTTCTCTTTGGAAGAGGTCATGACATGACAGTGAGCTGATTTGGTCACCGTGTGCCTAACACAGAGTGTGCTTACACAAAGAAAAGCTTCTGTACCACCACTCCATGCTATCACTGCAGAAAAGCTCAAAGGCTAATTTTGTACACTGGTTCTGGATAGACGCCAGGTACCTCTTTTACTCAGGAGATTCACACACAATAATGTAAGTCACTCTTTGAACAGATACAACATAGAATGATCAGACAGGATCAAGGGACGTATTTTTATCTAAGAGAGAGGGGGGGGTTGACCTTGACTTTATCCCATGCCAACTCACAACTACCAGTGAGTTTGCAATCTAGTGCAGTAGTTTTTATGGGGATTTTTTTTTCAAGGGAGCAAGGGGTGTTCCTCAAGTAAGGGTGCCTGCTCCATTCTTTCACAGGCTCATTAGTTAGTTTCTTTATGCTCATAAGATTTTGTGGAACTTCTGCCCTTTACTTCAGGAAACAGCTGGATAGCCTACCATGCATCTCTGTGACCATGAAGTGGCAACCCCAAGACCTCTTTTTATTTTAAATGTTGACTTCTCCGTCAAAAGCAAATGTTTCCTATGAATACAATGATTGTTCACCCCATGCTACAAGGCCACCTTAGATCTCTAGAAGATGAGCCCTTAGTCTGGTGTGACCTTATCAGGTTATTGTTGGCGAAAGTTTTTAAATGTCTAGGAGCTGTTGTATATGGCTGAGGTGGCTGAGAAGTTTGTTGAGAAAACACTTTAAATCCTTCTGGAGTTGTATTACAAAAGAAGTTCAATATCCATATTCTTTGCTTTATCATTTCCCCGAAAATATTTCTTACCTTGAGTCCCTTTTCCTAACTTGAAACTCTGGAATGAGAAAAGCATCATCTTTTGCACCCCAGACGTGTTCGTCTCATCTAATTTCCTGTTGCAAATGAAACCGGTTTCTCAGCTTCTCGCTTTGTCTAGGCCTCACCATATGCACCTGTAACAGGCCAACTGGTACCTTCACCATCCTGCCAGGAGGTCCCGTCAGCCAGGCCCACCACTTTATCAGGCGGGATTGTCCCTTCTGGGTCGCAGCAGGTGACAGGTTTGCCAAATGTTTTGTGACTATAAAACATGGCCTTCCGTTCTTTTTCTTGCTTCTAATAATTTCCCAAGCCCCCTTTCAGCCTCTGCCAGCAGTTTTGTTTGGGCATCTCTTTTGCCTTTGCCAATAGACCCCTCGTCCTTCTCAAGCCTCCACCTGCTGCCCAGTTCTGAAGCCAGTGCCTCATGCTTGAAATTTCATTATAGCCATGCCTCATTTCTAAGTAGCGGTTTCCCTTTAAGCCAGAGAATAATGACATAAAACAGTGATTGATGTGTCTTGGTGTTTGTGGAATTAGGTCTTCTATAGATCTCTTTTGCGCTTGCTCAAAGGGCTTCATTTACCTGTTGAACTGGCTAGGTGCTCTGTGCAGCTGGGATGCATGAGCCTCTCTCTATATGCAATCTGCTGATGCCCAGAAGTTTAAATGGGGCTTCTTCAAATGAGATGGAAGTGTTCCAGGTGGGAAAGACTGGTGTCCACATGCTGATCAGGCCCGTGTTCCTATCGTATTAGTTGAGTTCCTACTGGTGGGAGTGAGTCACATAGCCAAGCCTGAATATAGGAGAAACGACCAGCGGGCATGGCTATCAAAGAGCGCAGCTACAATGAATAATTAATGATCTATACATAAACAGCAAAGATAGTCTTGAAGAAAATAAAACAATGTACAAGATAAGGAGAAGCTAGACTGCAAACACTGGTTTAGATTGCATGCAAAGATGAATAAAATGCATAGAAAGGAAGTAACACTGATATCGACTTTTAAAAATCTAATTTAAGAAACCCTTTGTCAAAGAAATGCCAAGTGATCTATATGTTGGCAAGTCACTAAGAGGCAATTTATTATTTTTTTTTTAAGTATCAACTTTGGGGCATAATTGAAATGAATATGAAAGAAAATATCCAGAAAGAAGATAAATAGAAGATCAAAATATAATCAATGAAATGATGAGGAAAAAGGCTATTTGGGCCACCCAGATAAAAAAAAGCACCTCTAAGTGCAATTGGAGATATCACGTGACACACTTACCCTGACATAATCATTGATCCTTTCTATTGTTCTAAACTACATTTAAGTAGCAGCCTTTTTTCCTTTTGAATTGTTACAGTTACTATCGGATTCTTTTTTAAAAAAAAAAATAAAGATGCTGGTTTCTTTAAGTACATTTCTACAAAGAACGCAGAGATGCGTCTTAAAATGTCAAAAAAGGAAACAAAAACCCACAAGTGCAGTTATGAACACTTGAATTTGCAGTGCTTCCCTGATTCTACATCCAGTGCCTTTCTAGCTGTATCCAAATCATCTAGACTATTTTGCAGTGAGTCCTGCTTCTTAAGGTGATGGCTGAACCTGCAGGAAGGTTTCCACTCCTGTCGGTCCAGGGCTTTTACTATTAGACCTTTTCCTGGAAGCCGACCTTTACCCTGGCACCAGTCTTGAGAACAAGAATAAGAGGCAGGGGCAGGTGTACATGAGGTTTCTGTGGATAATTGTTGTTTTTTAGTGGAGTGAAGTAAATTTCCCCAACAGATTTTTCTGACAATATTCAGAAACATTGAAGCAATATCCATGAAACATTTCAGAAAAGAGACAAGCAACTTTAACCAAACTTTCTTCACATTTATACATGAGAGATTTGAGCAGGGAATTGTTAAGAAATATTTTTCTACCATTTTAATGAAGACTCCTTTCCTTAAAAAAAAAAAAAAAAAAATGTAATGGAGTGTCAACTTAGGTCACCGGGAAGATTTGTTAAAGTTTAGCCAAAGGATGTGGGGTGATGACTGAATGGACTTATCCTTGAGTAAGTTGAGCAAGAATGTCTCAAACTTGACTATATGTCTATATTATTTTTTAATTAAAAAATTAGAGGCAACTATATAGAAGTCATATCTTGAGAATTTCCTTATCTATCCTTTACATGAAAAAAATCAAAAGATATAAGTTGAAGAAGTCAAATCAGATAGGGAGACAAGGGGAAAAAAGAGCCATTAATAATATTAGGGAGAGGCTAAGAAAGAGAATTCTGTAGGTTAGATACTAGGTTGTGGTGAGGGAAAGCAAGTAGAGATAAGAAGAAGGGAAATACACACTCAATACTGAGTGAATTGATGATATTTAAAGTAATGAACTGTCATTACCAAAAAAGAGCTAAATGTAACCACTGCAATGTAAAATACCCACCCTCATAAATGTTAGACCAACAGAAATCACCAGAGTAAGTGTATTTAAAAAGTGATGTGGAACACACACACACACACACACACACACACACACACACACACACACACACACACACACACACACACACACACACAGAGGTTCCTGTAATGTCGATGACTACAGGTAAGGTTAACTCACTTAAAAGGAGAAAGCTTTGATGCAAAGGCACGCCTACCTCCGAATAGCTCGAGAAGTACTTAAATGATGCATCTCAAACAGCTGAAGAAGAAAACTAATGAACTTTATCCCATGTCAACTCAGACACAAAGAATGCAAGGAAGGGGCTTTCAAGTTAGAACTCAGGTTTAAGAAAAAAAAAAAAGCCTTTTGCTACTACATAAAATAGTTAGTAGTCATTAAGGTATGCTTCAAAATGAAGATCTACCTCTCTGTGTTTTTAATACCCATGCACTAAATGACATCACTCTAATCTTTGTAGGCTAGGATGACAAAATAGAAGACAGAGGTGAAGACACTGGTCCTCAACACCAAAGCAAGGAGCATTTCATTCTTAAACTTAAGAAGATGCACATTTGGTGACTTTATACAGTATTTTTAAAGTACAAAGAAAAACTCTTTACAGCTAAAATGAGAAGTTGTGTGGAGGAAGTGTTTCTGACTCTTACCCAATAGAAATAGATAGGATAATGATGTGGAATAAAATATTTCTTAAATATTCTTAAAAGCTTTCTTAAAAGGTTTATTCTCCTCATCCCTTCTCGGGGTGTGTGTGTGTGTGTGTGTGTGTGTGTGTGTGTGTGTGTGTGTGTGTGTGTGTGTGTGTGTGTGTGTGTGTGTGTGTGTGTGTGTCTGTCTGTCTGTCTGTCTGTCTGTCTGCCTGCCTGCCTGTCTGTCTGTCTGTGTCTATGTGTATTTGTGTGGGTGTTGATTGAGGCCAGAAGAGGGCATTGAATCCTTTGGCATTGGAGTAAACAGGTGTGTGCTTCTTAAGAAACTGAACTCTCATTCTCTGGAACAGCAGCAAGTAGTTTTTAACTGATGAGCTGTCTCTTCCACCATTATTTAAAGATCTTGAAAGAAATACAATGAGCTTTAATAATTTCTGGAAAGCAGTAACACAATTCATGGAAGAAAACTCAAGCCACACTCAGAAGAAAATTCATAGTCCCACATGTTTGGGTTAAGACAACCGTAAGGAGTGAAAAGACCCCCAGATAGCTGCAGTAGAAATGAAACATGACTTTTACACATTTGTTTTTAATTCTTGCATCTATAAATATTTCATTAATTTCTCTCTGCCTGGCTTATCATTCTCAGAAGCCTATCAAAGTAGATCACTAAAAACAAAACACAAAACAAACAAACAAAAACAAAAACAGAGTTCAGGGAGCCTTGGAAATTTAAAATAGGGTCAGTGTATTTTTATGTCTTTTACTTTTTTATGTTTTTACTTTTCCCTATGGAGGAGCTCAGAAGAGTTCATCTTAACCACTTGCCAATCTGATTCTTAATTAAAATCCTGCTTTGGGAGTTTGGGTTTAATAATTCTAGTCCTGTTCTTATGCTTTGCTGTAGTAAACCACATACTCAGTTTGGAGACAGTCATTAAAAATGGTCAAGTATCACAAGTTTTCATGTGTGCCTTGTATTGGTAATATGATAACATCCTAACATGAGGAATATTTATTTAAAGGAAACATTTTCTTTCTAGGGACCAGAAGATAACTCAGTGAGTAGGGCTCTCACTCCAATTCTCATGGCAGAATTTGCATGGTGGAAGGAGAGAATATACTTCCAAAAGTTGTTCTCTGACCTCCACAAGGTGCTATGGGGCCTCAGCATGCACATGAAAATACATATGTACACAAACAAACATAATTAACAAATTTAAAAACCTCAAAGTAGCCCATTTTACATTGATTATTCTTAAAACCATCTATATTTAAAGAAATAATTGATAAAATATAAATGCTTTAAATTTACCTGAGAAACCCATTGCTTATGATACAGTTATAAATATTCTTTTGTGTGTATGTGTGTACATGTTTATGTTTATATGTATGCAAATGCCTGTGTGGTGTCGAAGTCAGAGATAGCATGGGGCATCTTCTTAAGTAGTTCTCCATCTCCTTTTTTGGGAAATAGAGTTTTTGCTGTTATTTTTTTTTTTTAAATAAAGCTATCTTGAGTCGTCTCTGAAGCCCTTGTTATGAATATTCTTTGCATTTGTTTATCTTTTTACCAGGGTCCTTATTCTTTCCCAAGACATCTACTTTCTTTCTGATTGCCTAAATTATATCTTGTCCAAAGTTCAAGTCTGGCATTGTGCAGGTAGCCATTCTAGACTATTTGAGGAAATACTGATTTGTTTATTGGCTCATTTTGCATGTTTCAGAGTCAGCATAGGAAATTATTCCATTATTCCACACTATTAGAACATGCATTAAACACACAAGGAGAAGTCAATGGAGGACACGTCATTGCAATGGTAGGATTCCTAAATGGCTTCATTGCAAATAGTCTCCTATGGGGTCTGAAGATCTGCCAGAAGCCATTGTTCCACTGGGGTAGGAAGGACTTTTTTGAATTGGTTGAGACAAAACTTATGCAATGTTGAGAAGTATGGCAGTATTACCTTCTTGTTGGTTTATTTCATCCTTCTCATGGGGTGGTCCTATTATTTGGCGATCTTAAATGGCCATATATAAATATGAGAAAGATTAGACTATGTTAAAATTGGGAAAATATGCTTGAAGGGAATTTACATATATTGATGACAGTCTTTGTCAGTTTCAAACCTTCTTAGTACCAAACTTAACTGCATTTTTTGGTATAATTTACAGACTTTTTTGTCTTTTTATTCATCAATATCCAATATTCTTTTTTTTTTTTTTAAAAAAAATGCATTTATTTTTAAGTTATGTGCTGTATGTGTGTATCGGTGTTAGTACGCACATGTGAGTGTAGGTTCCTGGAGCTGGAGTTAAACACATCTAATGTAGGTTTAAAAACAGAAGTCAAGTGTAAATGCCAAAATAGATATTTAAAAATTTTTAATTTATAATCTGTAAAAAGCTTATATTTTTCAAGGTAAAAATATTATAATTATTAATCCTAATATTTCCAAAGTTACACAGGTATTTGGAGAGGACAATACCAGCTGAAAAAGAGAACTTGGCAGGATTTATTATCGAGATAAAAATCTGAGTAATTTCTAATTATCCATTCAGGGAAAAGTCCTGTAATGATTGTGCATCAGTGAACAAATTTTGTTTTCTCTTGCTTTCCCAGAGGAGAGAGTGATAGAAAAGGGTGGTGGGTGCTTTAGACATTTCAGGAGTATTTATAGTATTTGAAATGTTAAAAAAAAAATAAAAGAAAAAAGAAAAAGAAATCTGGGAAAGTTGAAAGTTAATTGTTAATAGGAAGGGTCTTAGCTGTTCTACTATCCTGTTCTAATACAAAGACCTGGGTTCTCCTGATGCTCTGTAGAGATAATCGTGCTAAGATTTAGATCGTATTTTAGAGACTCTTTCTTTGGCCAGATATAAAATGGAAAAAGAAAAGGAGAGGAAATGTCCAGAACAATACTGTCCCTTCCTCCTGTGTCTGTGTTTTTCCACAGCCACCCTTTGTTTTACAACATGGCACATATTTCTCCCTCTTTTGCAGCGCACTGAACATAATACTGGTCCTGGAACAGCCCCAATCACACTATTTATATTTACTCATTTCTGTTGCCTTGTGAGAGGATACAGTTCTTGAAGAGAACGCCATATTTACCTCAAAATCATCACTGCTTAGCATAAATAGTGTATAGAAAGGAGACATGAATATACAGGTTCCCTTCTTGAACGTTCAAGTGTTGCTTAGACTCCAAAAAAGGCTCAGTGGGCATGGAAAGATGGTTCAGTTTGTAAAGTCTCTGCTGTATAAGCTTGAGGACCTGAGTTTGTGTCCCCAGAACCTATAGTAATCTAGGTTTCACAGTACATACTCAGGCAGGCTCAGAGAGAAGGGGATTTTTGGAGCTCATGAGATGGCCAGTCTTGACTAATAAATAATTCATAGTTGAATACAAGAACCTATCTCAAATAATGAAGTGGAAAGAAGCTGAAGGCAATACACTATATCAGCTTCTGCCTTATACAGGTATACATGTGCACATATGTATACATACAGTCCAAATACAAGAACATACATACATGTGCACACATAGACATATACACACATACATTTATATATATAAACAGTATTTACAGATATATAGAGCAAGATGAATTCAAAATTTTATGCTTTTAGAGCCAAGGGCTACAAATCTTAAAGCCTTAGATAATAATAGCTTACTCTCACATTCTAAATTGTGACCTTCAGCCTATATTGGAAGGCAAAATATAATAGGAGTAGTTAGATTTTGGGGAGGAGGCACACCAGATCACAAATAACAAAGAGACTTATTCCTTAGGAAAGCTTGGCCTATAGTTTAGGCTAGTTTCTAACTAGCTCTTGTAACGTAAATTAACCCATTTCTATTCATCTACATTTCACCGTGTGAGTTTTTGCTTCCTTTCATTTTGTCCGTCCAACGCCTTCTGTGTCTCATTGACATCTCCTCTGCGCCTCAATTATCTCCTGCTATACCCACTCTGTACCCAGAAGTCTTGTCTATCCCTACTGCCTCGCTAGTGCTGCTCAGGTTTTTATTACACCAATCACAGTAAGACATCTTTACACAGGGTCCAAATACCCCTCAACAAAGGAAGTCTGACGAAGTCATTGAGTGTGTCCTATGCAGTTATTTAAAGACTACTATTTATTAAAAAGCAAACACATTCTTTCTTTTGAGGCCAGCACCTCAGAACCTGTGTAATCCTATAACTATGGACTCTTGCTTTTTCTTGGAGAGAGCCAAAATCCTTGAGGCCCTGGGATTCAGAGAAATCCTTTCCATGCTCATTTTCACGTGTGCTAAATGGTCCCTCAGCTTCTCTCTTTTCCCTCCTCTTCCGTGTCTGGGCTGCAATTTCAGTTACCTCAGTAATGGTTTTCAAGATGGGGAGAATTACTCTTTTAAAGACTTCGAGTTATTTTTTCTTCTTCTTAACCACCCTTTTCACATCAGCAATCTCCATAGCTAATAAATTTTAAACTGTGAAAATTGCTTTGATCAATTATGTATTTAGGTTTTTCATAAACATGCTGATTTTATTACTTATAGAAACGATTAAGAACACATTTGTGTAGAATTCTCTTACTGTAGTGTCCCCGGGTGAAGACTTTATATTTTCAGAGATTGTCCTATTTACTGACTTTATGAGAATCTTGCAGATAGTTTTATTTTTGTAAAATAAAGACGTAAGTTTTTGTTGTTGTTGTTAAAAAAAAATACCTCTCATTACCCTTATATCCACACTGACAACTAATAGCTAGAATTTCAGGCAAAAATTCTATGTCTAAATAAACAGGTAAATTCTGTACCTACCCCTACAGGAGGTATTTTGTATTCTGGGTGCCTGTAGGCAGCAGCCAAAATGTTACAAATTATTCCTACGAAATAATATCGACAGCATAATTAAAATGAAGAAATTAAAAGTAGGTTCATTGCCATGTTCAAAGTGCTGTATATTTAGCTTTAGGCAACAGATTTATTTTAAAGTTAAAGCAAAAAACACAAACAAAAAAAGAAATATCAAAACAGAACAGACGTGATGTGCATTTAAAAAAGAAAATTAGAATATAGATAACCACAGAGTACAGAGCATAAAGACCATACCCTAATACTTTATCTGACCAGATTCTGGATAAAGGCACCAAGCAGTTCTATAAATGATTCAGCTGGTACCACCAGTGCTCAGAGACATACGGCAAAGCCTTGACATTTTCAATTGTGTTTCTCCTTACGTCATTTCTGTGCCGTTTTCCAGAGCAGTGAATTCAGAATCCTGAACACACACAGGCTACACCCGGAGATTACCCAGTATAACCTTGCAAAATCAAGAGCATCATATGCTACATGATTTTAGGCTTCATTATTGCCCATAATTCATCCAGATGGAAACAAAGCCTTTTCTCTCTCGCAGATCACAAAGGGCACATGCTCTGCGTGGAGAGAGAGAGGACCCTAGCCTCAGGTCTTCGCTGCCCATGTGAAGCTATGTTAAGCTAGTCAGGTGTGGTAAACAGGGAAGGCTGACTTCAAACTGCTAAATTTTAAGATGTATTATGGTATTATTTTCTGGAGCCTCATTGATAAGGTGGTAAAACTGAATCTCAAGAGAGGAATACAGATGAAGGAAACAAAGCTGAGAAATTCCAGAAAGAAACAAAAAAAAAAGATGGAAGAATGGTCACTCTGGGGGAGGTAATATCTAATGAGCACCCTAATGTGGTCCCTTGGTGTGCAATGATTTAAAACTAAGGCAACAGAGTGAGATTATGGACCACAGAAAGAATTAATTCTATGTTTTCAAGGACACCTCCTTTGCAATTTGCTAAATTTAAACTTCTGATTCCACGGTCAAATTACATACCTTGATTTGCTAATTGCTGATGTTATTCTTTGAAACACAATCCAGAAATCACTCTGTTGTGCCAGCTAGATTGAAAGCAGCCCCTTAGTCAAAATAGATCTCACTTATGGTTTTCTTATTTTTGGAACATTTGTAATTACCATGAAGGGAATGAGAAGGAACACTTGCGAAGTTTGAATAGAAGGAAGGGAGCTCTGGGGACAAGTGTTGACAGGCATAGCACATTTTATCCAGCCCAACCCCACCTTCTCCAAAGGGTTGAGAGGTTCCAGAACAATTGATATCGTTCATTTCTCTTCACCTTATCTTGGTAAATCATTCTCATTCTTAATACAGTCATATCTTTTCTGCTGATGTGTATTGAAAAGCAGGATTAGGGGATTGCCAAGTGATACAGGAGAAATGAAATCAAAGTTAGAGGGGAGAGTCAGTCAGGCGGAGTGATTTACTTTCTTTGTAAGACTAGAATTGACACACTAGAGGGCAGGAAGTAGTGTTCTCAACAGAAAAAGTTGTGTAATTCTCCTGTGTTGCCTGAAAAGAGTGGGTCACCTATTATGTCCACAAATGCATTGGAAGTATCACCAAATGGTAGAAAGAAAACAGTCCCCCCTTTCTACGAAGAAGGTTGGCTTGTCTGTCTTGGTTTTGAACATGTTAGGAATTAGCCCAAGGTATTTTAATATACATAGAGCTGACTGGATTGTAGTAGGAATTTCTAGCCCTTCCTAGCCCCATAGTCCAGCAGCTGCTTAGCATGCCCCCCCAAAAGAAATGACTCAGACACATATAGTAATTACATGCTGTTTGATTTATGGCTAGGGCATATTGCTAGCTAGCTTGCCCATCTTAACTCAACCTATTTCTATTCATGTCTTTCCAGGAAGCTTGTGGCTTACCTGAATTTCTTTACACATTGCTCCTTTGGTGGCTGGATCATGTCTCTCTTGACTGTGCTCTCCTTCTCTTTTATCTATGCTCAAATTTCCCGTCTGCTGCTAAGATGCCCTTCCATAGGCCAAAAGAGTCCCTTTATTAACCAATGATATTCACAGCATATAGAAAGACATCATGGGATGCATGTATGGAACCTAACATATATAAGTGAGTATCTCTTTATCACCAAGGCAAGTCATGAACAATAAAATTGTTCATAAAACTGAGGTAAACTGATATTTAGCTTTAGCTAGAAATTGCATTTGTCCCCTTCCCCCATATCAGTGTCTCTCAGTAAGTGACAAATATCCTCTTTAGAATAATAAAGAAGGAAAGAAAGAAAGAAAGAAAGAAAAAGGAAGGAAAGAAAGAAAGAAGGAAAGAAGGAAACGAAGAAAGAAACAAAGATAGAAATAAGAGAGTTCTTAAATTAAGATCATGAATATTGAGGAGGCTTATAAACAACAGGCATCTAGTTTTCACTAGTCTAAAGACTGAGAAATACACGTCAAGTTTGTCGGGATTCTGTGTCTAGTGAGGACTTGTTCATTGGTTCATCTTCCATAGGTCCCTTGATAGTAAAAATGGTCAGGTAGTTCTAACATTTATCCTGCTCGTATACTCTACTCTTCTGTCCTAACAATGTCCCTACGGCTCCCACCTTCTGATACATTACCCTGGAAGTTAGGATTTCACTATTTGAGGATGACACAGACGTTTGGCTGATAGCGTAAGATTACATGTATTCATAAAATGGTAAAATGTGAGGAAGAATTCTTTACTGTTTTATAAAGAAAAACTGCATGTATCATATTTTATAAAATGTTTTATTTTCTCTAAATGTTTGCAAATATTTACTTGTGTATACTATGAAACTGAAATTATTATTATTGGAAAGATTTTTTTTAATGGAAAAGCTCTTAAATAAATATGACACTACTTTAAAAAATGATCCTGCATTTCATGACAGGAGAATAGTCAAGGGACACAGCATGGCTCAGTACCAACTTCAAGAGCCAATGTTTGATTTCTGAGCCTATCACAGTTAAGATTCTATTGGAGGAATGGGCAGGGGCCAAGTTCAAGCTGGAGTTAGATGGGGAAAGTTTGCTGGGCAGATGCTCAGTAGACGAAAAGCCCAGAAGGAGAGTGTGAATATTAAGTTTAAAGAGTTCAGTGGGGACTCAGTTGTCAGAGACAGGATTGGAGGGATAGCAGGTGGGGAACAGGTGAGGAGGGCTCTGAATGAGCCCAGCAAATAGCTCTGGGCACATGCAATGTGCAATGATGCTTTATCGGCTGGTGGGGGTTAGTGTAAGGATGAGTCTGGCTGCTGGAAAGGCCAGACCCCTCTCTCTAAGCAGCAAACACATTAACATCACACACTGAGTGAAGAATTTCATCCACTTGGGGAACTGTGAGATTGCATTCCACCCTGGCAGACCTTCCTAGTTTGGGGACATAGTGATTTTTAGAAATTGTCATCTCCCAGAGACAAGCTGACAACAGACAAGCCTAATCATTTCACTGGGAACTGCGCTAGATGCTGGAGAGTAATTAGACACAAGGCTGTAGGAGACTTTATATTATGAAGTGCAGAAGAATTTGCTTTGAAGGGAGAAACAATTAGGGATGGGGATTTACAGAAGGCTGTAAGAGGCAGGGGGTCTCTTATGTTTTATTTCCTAAAGCCAAAAAATTCCTATAAAATCCCTACTTAACTCACATTCTTAAGCTGGAGACCAAGCCTTTGAAGAATAGGCATACCTTCAAATCATCCCACATGGCATTTCTGGGATCAAAGAAAAGATAATGCTCTCTGGGCCCTACTACTTGACCTCCTTGACCTCAGCAGACCCCAGCTGACTTGTATGAGAGAAGGCAGGCTGGAAACAATTGTCTGAGATCCTTCCTCCTTGCCACATAGAGTGCCTTTTGGGATCAGAGAATAGATTCTGTTCTACAGCTCAGCTAGGGACTTTCTCTATCTGAATTTTTTCTCTCTTTTTTTTCCAGCTCTGGGGATTGACTCAGGGATCTTCGGAATGCTAGGAAAGTGTTGTACCACTGAGCAAGGCATATCCCCAGCCCTCTTTTTCACTTTTAAAATTTTGAGACGTCTCAATAAATTGCCCAAAATGGCCTGGAATTTATCTGTAAGTCCAGGTAGAACTTGAACTTTTTGATCCTCTTGCCATAGTCTCCCGAGTAGCCAGAATAATTATAGCCAAGTATAACTCCTTGTCACGTGTCCATATTATAATTAATGCATTGTCATGACATTGAAGGGCATCATTTTGAAAAAAAAAATACTTGTCATCCTTTTCATTTTAGTCATATCTAGAAAGAGGATTTTGCATGTAATAATAGAGTACCTTCTGTTGGACATGAATAAGACATTAACTTATTTCCCTCACATGCTTTAAATTGATACATCTTGATTTAACTTAAGGAGACTGTATGGTATATTTGAGTATGTGTGGTGTGTGTGCGTGTGGTCTGCTGTGTATATGTGTGTGGTGTCTATGTATGTGTGTATGTGTGATTTGAATGAGCATGCTTATGTCAGAGATGATCTTAGTTATTGGTCCTCACCTCCTAATGTCTTTCAGTCCAGATCTTTCATTCTCTGTTGAATACAGTAGGCCAGCTGTTTGGAGAGTTCCTGGAGACTTTGGTCTCTGCCTCCCATGTCTTAGCAGAAGTTGAGAATTGTGGATACATTTGCTACAGGATCTAGCTTTATAGGTTCTTTGGATCTTCACTTGGTCTTCATGCTGGAGAGCTAACTTTTCCTGTGGAGCCATCTCCTCCTATGTTATCTTTAATTGGAGACTTCTCTATCATGTTTTTTGAAACATCAAAGTTGAATAAACCCATGGATGGTTGACTGATAGACAGTGTCTGTCTTTGAAGACAGAAACATGTTCTGTTTTGATATCATTAGTAATTAAGATCACTGAACATTTTATTTAAGTTTCTAAATCTCTGTTATCATCTAAATGTTAAAATATCATATATTTATACTAGATTAACATACATTTTATCCAGAATATAAGCATATTATTATAGTTCTTAACTCCTCACCCTCTGTCTCCCTCCCCAATAAGTTTTTGATTTTCTTTCCTAGAAGCTAATGTATTCAGAGGATGATGACTACCTGGCACCTTTCGCCCTTTCTGGGTGATCCCTTCTCTGACCTATCTTCCTCTTCTGGTCTTGTTTCATAGTCTTTGTTTTCCCTTTGTTCCAATCAATGAAGCATACGATGTACTTCCGAGGCATCACTAGTGAAAGCTGTTATGAATAATTCCTAGGGTTTGAAGAACTTTAAAGGGAGAATTAGAATGTAGGAGAAGATGATCTGAAAATAGGCTACATGAACAATGGCAGCTGATGCAATGGTCACCTACTCCTGGTCATTGGGTTATCTACAACCCAACCATTTCTGTGACATACATTTGGTCCAGACCAACTTTCTTCATTGTAGCTCCCTTCTTATTCTCTTTCCCAAACTGCATCACCTCTCTGATGTAGCCACATTTAGTCTTAGCATCCTGTGTAGGAGCTAAGTATTGTCAGAGTATTTTATTCTTACTTTTTGTCTTGGACAAAGTTGTTTTTAGGTCATTATTCTGCATGTCATAAACAATCCTTTTGTCACTATTGTGTTTCATTGATTTACCATAAGGTATGGAATTGGTCCTTCATTGTTGGGTATGAAAATTATTTCCCATTGTAAACAATAACTGAGTTACTACCCAGTGAACTGAGTTTATTGCTGTAAATGTGGTGGGACCTGGGAGAGTGGAGCCTTAAAACTAAAGTCATGCAATAGCCATCTTTATTCAGAGTATCAGACACTATAGATGCTAATGATTAAGAGGGATCATATTAGTAAAGTTACCCTGAGTTCAAGCTGTATATAAACATAAGGACAAGTTGCATATGGCAAAACCATGTTTTTCTATAGACGCATGTAAACAAACTGTAATGAATAATCTGAAGTAAACTCACTCCTACCTGATACAGCTGGGAGGGACATGAAAATATAATCCAAGAACAATACCGCCGTGGAAGAAACTGAGATCATAAGACTCTTATTTTCTAAGAGGTTTCTCAGAAGCAGTTGGAGTTCTCTGTGCTTGACTCCGTTCTTGGACAGTGTTTCAACAATTTTTGCTCTTATTTACAAAGATTTGCTCATGAAAAACAAGGTTGAATTATAATGCACCTGAATTCTCAATAGATATAGCCTAATTGTTCACAGAACAATTACACCCTCACATGCATACACACAGACACACAGACACAGAGACACACCACACACACACACTCACACACACCACACACACACACACACACACACACACTCACACACACACAAACACCTAGTAACACCATGTTGCTTTTGTTTTCTACCCATGTCCAATAAAACATAATGCTCACAAAATTACATTGGGATTAAAATGTAATTTCTATTATGATAGCAGACAGGTTTCCAATGCATTGTTTCACAATTAAAAAAACAAAACAATATCAGCAGCAACAGAAACCCTGACAGATTGGGGCTGAAGATATGGTCCAAGGGTAAAGAGTACAGGACTCTTGCTGAGGACCTCAGTTCATTTCTTAGTGCCCAAGTTTACTAGCTCATAGCTACCTTTATCTCAAGCTCCAGGGCATCCACCACCTGCTGGCTTCCGTAGGTAACCGAGCTTATACGCCCCCCCTCCCCCCCACACACAGCTGCTTATATATAACTAAAATGAAAGTCTTTAACAAATGACAGGTAAAGGCTGGACATCTAACTCAGGGTGAGAGCATATAGTGCTCTTGCAGAGGACCTGGGTTTAGTTCTCAGTACTCATATCAAGCATCACTGAAATTCAGTTTCAGTGGATCTGATGTCCTCTAATAGCCTCCAAGGGTACCTGCTTCAGTGCATGTGGGTGGGCTTACATGCTTTTGGCTACACACACACACACACACACACACACACACACACACACACACACGCACTCACGCATGCACGCACCATGCACCCATGCTCACACAGCCAGCAAGTATGCACATGCTTAAAAGATTCTCTAAAGAAAATTACAACTAGACATTTTTTTTTAATTTTTACCAAAGGAGAATGGAAGATTTAAAAAAAAAAAAATGAGGTCATCTTTCATATCTGGAACCAAAAAAGAAATCACAGAAATTTCAGGACACAGTATAAACAGTGATTCTTCTGCATTTCTTCTTATAAATGCCAATATCAATTACATAAAGAAATCCTTCCATGCCCAGCTGTGATGTCAGTAATCTCAGCCCACCCTTTACTTTCAGGTGATTGGCTTCCCTGCCCATTCCCCTTGACAAACGACTTTAAATGTTCATCATTGTCCTTGAGACCCATACCCAAACCTCAAGTCCAGAAATTAGAGCGGTAAATCTCTTTTTCACTTCGGGGGAGAGGGAGGAAAATTGAGTGGCTTTCACCTGATTACCTTCAAGTCCTGACATTTCTACTTTATATTTAAATTTACCTATTTGCCCCCACATAGTTATTTCTTCCCTTTTACTGTCTGGGGAATGAGCTGTTTTCTTTCCTTCTCAAGGGCGAAAGACTCCATACCGCCTGTGCTCACAACCTCATTATTTTCTTTATAAAATCCCTAGGTTTGCTCCTAGCTTACCCATAGTCTTTATTGAAGGTCCACCCTGCTCTATTCTATTAATAACTTTCTAGGACAAGCAGCCACCCGGTCATTTTCTTTTTCAAATTTTAATGTGAAAAAATAAAATAAAATAAAACTCAATGGACTAGAAAGATGGCTCAGTGGTTAAGAGCAAGTACGGCCTTGGCAAAGGACCCAAGTTTGGTTCCCAGCACTCTTGTTGGGCAACACACAGCTGTAACTATTGCTCCAAATGGTCCAATGCTCCAGGTCTCTGCTGTCACCTACACTCAGATGCACATGGCCCCCCTCCCACAAGTACAAATACAATACATTTTAAAAAGAAGAGATTTCTTTGTAAAACCCTATGGCCTTGATGTACTGGTGTTCTTTATTTCTCCATGAGCTTGAGTTTTGCTTTATGGTCTTACACTATTCTTTTAAATGACAAATCATAATTGCACATATAGGAAAGAGTATGAATGTTCTGCTAAATGCATGTACTGCATATTAACTTTGTAAAAACTTTCCATCTACTCTAGTTTCATTCCTAAATTTGTCTTTATTCTTTCCTACTGGAAGAGTGAACTGTAATTTTCATTGATACATACAGTTATTTTTTTCAGTTATACCCTTTGAGGAGAGAAGGAACTTAAAAAATGTTAACATTTTTACGTATTCATTCTTGATCACTTATCAGGCTAAAACAATTTGTATTAGCCTTCATTCGTTTTTGATTGTGTGTGTGTGTGTGTGTGTGTGTGTGTGTGTGTGTGTGTGTGTGTGTGTCTGTGTGTACACGAGGCACAGGGAGCATATGCAAATCAGACGACAACTGGCTGAAGTTGGTTTTCTCCTTCTACTATGTGGGTCCCTGGGCTTGAACTCAGGTGGCCGAGACTGACAGTAGCCGCCTTAAGCCGCTGAGCAATGTCTGGTTTCTCCATTTGAATGTAATCACCAGTTCCGATGAACATAGACTCCATCTCTTTCTTGATGTTCTAAAATTATGCTTTGGCTTGTTGAAATGTTTGGTTTTTTTTTTTTTTCTTCTCACTTACTTGAAATTGTGTATGTTTTCAGAAATATTTGTATTTTTTTTCAGTTTTGAGTTTTTCCATGCCTCATGACTGTCATACTTATTATTGATTACAAACTTTCTTAAGCATAACGTACTAATCTTTTCTATTGTTCAACTCTATCTTGGAGGCGTCTAATCTGCTGTTTTCTGAAGGGTTTTCTAGGCTCTTTCTTCTCATTCAATAGTCATTACAATGAGGTTTCTTGGCCCCGTCCAGTAAAGATCCAGACTCACTGACCTGCTGTCCTAGACTTCTTAGCACCCACCGCTGCTTATTCTCTTCCCAAAATGACTCAGAAACTTATATTAAGCTCATGCTGTTTGGTCTATGGCTCAGGCACATTGCTAGCTTGCTCCTTCATCTTACTTCAACCTATTTTCAGTAATCTGTTTGCCATGTGGCCCATGGCTCACCTGTGTTCCTTACATATTTTTCTTGGGCAGCTGGCTTGATCTATCTCTGACTCTGCCCTTCCTTTCCTACCTATTCTGATTCCCCACCTACTTCTTCTACAGTGCCTGCCATGGCCAAAACAGTCCTTTATTTAAAGATTGATATGAACAGCATACAGAAAGACATTCCCACATCAAATAGTATGTTCCTCTATTGTGTTGAGGAATAACGATTAAAATTAAAATTTGTCATTTTAGACTACTAGTTTTCAACATGTGGGTCATGACCCCTTTAGGGATCAAAGGACCATTTTACAGGGGTCATACCTTAGATATCCTTCATACCAGATGTTTACATTATGATTATTAACAGTAGCAAAAATTACAGTTAAAAAGAGGCAAAGGAAATCGTTTTATGATTGGGGAATCAGCAACCACTTGAGAGACTACTAAATGGCTGCAGCATTAGGAAGGCTGAGGACCCTGCTATAGACAACCATCTCTGCAAAATTAGAGGAGAAACTATTTTATCACCGAGTAAGCAGTAAAGCAGAAAGGGATTTCTGTGACAAAGAGCTGCCAAACTTTGCAAAATAAAGAAGCCTCCTCTGCTTCTCCAGTGCCACAGATGTGAAGTTCTCAAGATGCACAACAGCTAGTCTTCAAAACAACAGGACATAGAATGCAGATTACCATTTATAATTTATCCTAGCCTCACTTGGTAATTGTGGGAACTAGCTAAGTTAGTCAATTGTCTTTAAACAAAGGGAACATTCTTTTCTTCTTTCTTCCCTCCCTCCCTCCTTCTCTCCCTTTCTCCCTTCCTTTCTTCCTTCCTCTTTTATTCAGATTGACAGGTGTTTTTACTTCTGGGTGAAAATTCGTTTACCTACTATAGGTTATGTCTAAGTTACCTTTTCCATTGCTGTTTTATAATATTCTGACAAAAGCAACCTAAAGGGGAAGTTGCCTATTTTGCCTCACAGTCAAGGGTACAGCCCAGCATGACATGAAAACCCTAGAAGCCTGAAGAAGCCAGGAAGCAGAAAGGGATGGTTGAAAACTAGAACTCAGCTCACTTTCTCCTCCAGCAGCCAAGTCCACCTTGGCCAGGAAACGTTCCCACCTGTGAAGATGAGCCTACAGATAGGAGTTAACTTAAGATAATTCACACAGCTGTGTTGTATGACATTTTGCTTGTGTTCTGCTAAAGTTTGCTTGGAGTCAGAGGGCAAAGTTAGCCACTAGTTTACCATAGAGGTCTGGAGGTCTATATAGAGAGGAGTCAAGAATTGCTAAGCCCTCTTTGGACAGGGAATGGTAGAGGTAGGAAGCAACTATAACTGCTCCTTGCTTCTCTGAGCATTCAGGTTTTTACCTTGATATCTGACTCTTGGTTTTTATTGATAGAATTTATTATATTTATGCTTTACAGGTGTGCATAGACATCCATGTCCCAGGAAAGCCTGGATTCTTCAGTGGCCAACTAATACTGGCCATCCCAGACTCCTAGGCTTCTGAGGACTATTGGAAGAGATCCCACTGATCTCCCTACGTGCATTTCTGTGAAGTACAAAAATGTCCTTGACAAAGAAGTTCCTGGGAGGTAAAGCTAGAAAGGATCTTAACTAAATCCTTTAAAAGATTTACATATTAACAGACAGAGAAATAACTTGCAGGTATTTGTTTTCTAAACCAAATGGCTTTAAAAAAAATAAAATAAAATAAAAAGGATGGGGAGTCTATTTCTTAGTTTTCACTGGAGAGAATTAAGTTTCTGTCTTTAATTTGTCTTTGCCCTTACGCTTCTGAATGTACCTTCATTTTTCAATGTCTATAATTGGCTGTGTTGTTTTATTTTTCTTGTTTATCCTAGCGCTCTGCTCCCGTCTTATAAATGTACTCAAAAATTAAAGTATTATGAAAGGACGTCTCTGCTCGTGTCTTCAGTATTTCTTTCAGCTCATCGGGTTTAATTTTGTCCTCTGCTCCTGTGGTTTCCCAGCATGCTTTGTCATGTAAGGATCTCTGAGTCTGCACAAGGATGCTTCAAGTGTAAAAGTTTGCCTTTGTGCTGGCTAGTTTCCTGTAGACATGACACAAGTTAGAGTTACCCTTAAGGAAGAAACCTCAATTGAGAAAATGCCTCTTAGAGATACAGTTGTAGGGCATTTTCTTAATTAGCGATTGATGGGAGAGGGCCCAGCCCATTTTGGGTGAAGAATCCCTGAGCTGGTTATCCTGCTCTGGAAGCAGGCTGAGCTAGTGAATGAGCAGCACCTTTCCATGGTCATTTCATCAGCTCATGTCTTCAGCTTCCTGCTCTGTTTGAATTCATGTCTTGACTTCTTTCAGTGATTAACAGTGATGTGGAAGCATAAGACAAATAAATCCATTCCTCTCCATATTGTGGCCTAGGTGTTTCTTCTAAGTAATAGAAACCCCAATTAATACAGATTGGATCCAGTTTAATGAGGCATCGCTGTAACAGACCTCCTGACAGTGTTCTTGGGTTTGGGAAGCTATTGAGTGTTGGGAGCTCAGTGGGATATTCTGTAGGGCTCGGCAGATGAGGGTTTTGGAACAGTACAGGTGATGAAGGCCTGGCTTGTGACGTTTCAGAGGGAAATTTAAAAGACTCTGTGAAGGCCATTTGCTATTTTGAGTCAAGAATCTGTGGTTCTAGTTATCTGGGGCTAAAGAGTCAGCTGTGATTAGCAAGAGAATAGAACCAATATAATAAATCTTTTGCATTACTGGCATAATACATGCAAGTCAGCTGGAACTAAGAAATTGGGGATGATTAAGAAGAGACCAGTATCACTGAGATGAAACCTTCTGGAATGTGTTTCTTCAGAGTTTGCACAGAGAAGCCATGTTCCAGAGGTAACCAAGGTTGTACTTTGCTTTGGCAACTCAACTTGGGAGTGGGAGGAGTTACCCAGGTGGTGCTGATTTTGGAGGCACGAAGGGGTCATGGAGAGCAGCTGAAGATTTCACTGTGCAGCTGGACCGAAGACTCAGCAGAGAGTCCAGGAGAGATTATTTGTGAAAGTGCAGTGGCGTTGCAGCAAGAGAGACTAGCATTTGGGAGATGCCAAGAACAAGAACAGTAGGGGAATGGAGTTCAACAGGGGCCTGCAGGACAAACTGTGTGTGCTGCAGAGGGAAGTGACCAGCCTTTGAAAGAGCTCAGAAAACGGTGAGTAAATCCTGACACTGGGCATCGAATTATTTACATTGTTGGGAGTGGGGGATTTTGCTTTATTCATGTTTTGGCTATGTCTTGATTTTTTTTTTTTTTTTGCTTGTTTAGATTTTATAGGAACCCACAGTTGAGAGACTTTGAATTTCTAAGAACTTGAGATTTTCACAGAGACTGCGATTTTATGTATTTGAATTTTTAAAGATTGGGACTTTAATATGTGATCTTGTAGCACAAGAGAGAAAAGGTTATGACTTAACAGTGATGTGTTTGTTTCAAGTTGACAAGGGATTAGTTGTACTGGCCAAGTTTTATGTAGGACTTGACCAAGCTAGAGTTATTTGAAATGAGGGAACCTCGACTGAGTAAACCTCCACATTTTGTCTAGCTGTAGGGCCTTTTCTTAGTGATTGACAGAGGGAAATCTCATCGTGGACAGGGATATCTCTGGGTTTATGGCCCTGGGCTTTATAAGAAAGCAGGTTGAGTTAGTCATGAGGAGCAAGCCAGTAAGAAGTACCTATCCATGGCCTCTGCATCAGTTCATGTCTCCAGGTTTCTCCCATTTGAACTCCTATCCTCACTTCCTTTGATTGTGAACAGTGATGGCAAAGTGTAAGCTGAAATAAACCCTTTCCTCTACCAGCTGCTTTGGTCACGGTGTTTTTTCACAGCAGTAGTGATACTAATTAAAACAGGCATACTTGGTGGAGAACCACCAACCTGTAGAATGTGATGATGATGATTTGACTTCTGGGTTTGAGGATCCTGGTGCTTCTAGGATTATGAAGGGTTAAGGACCCTTCTCTACAAGCCCAATATGACCACAGTGAAGAAAGAAAAACATGAGTGGGTCTCTCAATTTCTTTGTATTTTTAATGGGTGTGTGCGTGAATGTCTGTGTGTGAACATCTGCATATGCTACCACAGAAGCTTGGAGATCACAGAACAGCCTCAGGTGTCAGTCCTTGATGGTAGCCTGTATGAGACAACATCTTTCTCTTGCGTGCTGCTGCATGCATGCCTAAGGCTGGCTGTCCTGTGAGTGTCTGAGTTTCCTGACTCTGTCTCTTGCCTTGTGATTACAGGAGTGTGCTGTAACATCCTGATTTACGTAGACAGAAAGGATCTGAACTCAGGTCCTCCTTCTGAGCTTTACCCACTAAGTTTTATCCCCAGCACAGTCCCACAGGGTTGATATAGGTTGAAGGCAACCACCTTTGTCAGTTTGTCAGCTGTGTCTCCTCTCCCACATGATAGGAGTGTCTGTGGAGTCCTCACTGTCTTCCTGTCATTATCTCTACCCAGCTCTCATCTACTGTGAGCATTAAGTACTCACTACTTAAGGTTAAGGGGTGTCATCACTTTCTCCACTATAGATCTGTGATCTCCCCAAACTTCTCCACTACCCTGTTATTGAAATGGTCCATTCTTCCATTGCACTGGGGAGTGATCCTGTCATATCTTAGGGTGTTTACTCTAAATTTTATTTTATTTTTTTAAGTGGCTTCTTCATTGTCACCTCTCAAAACTTTTTGTTGAAGTGACCATCTTCTGGTTTATGAGATGCCTTATTTTCTACAAGGGACTTAGAAATCTTACATAGCACTTATTTTTAAACTTTCTCTTTTTCATTCTAACTTGAATCTGGGAGATTTTACCTAGACCTTCAGAAAAACAAAAAAATCGAGTTTTCAGAAATGAAGGTATAAGCTGACCTTCTTTCTTGTCTCCGATTTATCTTACTTAGTTGGTTCCTCCTTTTTTTTTCTCTGTTTATATATTAGATCAGGTCCGGAAGTTCTTATTGATGTGAGAGCAAATTGTTCGCAAGTAAATCTTGCAGGCATCTGTATTACATTTGGTTATATTTTCAATTCAATTAATCTCACAAGAACCTCTTATTAGAACCTCTGGTGTGATAAGCTTTGTGCTACATTTATGTGCAAAGTCAATTTCTCTGTTAAGAAACATATCTACCTATGAAATACCTAGGTATATTAGAGATTGATCTATTTAATTCAAGGTTTTTATGCAGGTACTTTGAAATTTGCTTTTGAATTAGTGCTAAGTCAGTTCTTAAAAATCAAATAAATCCACGTATCACTTATATAACTATTAAAAAGTATATAATAGTTAAATTAGCACTGTATGTATTAATAAGCAGTCTTTGAAATCCTCAAACTTAAAACATAAAAATAAATAATTTACTTACATAAAATTCAACTACTGTATATATTTGGCAGTTTGAAGATAAGGTGTACATAAAGTCGTTTAAAAACTTTAAAAATGTCTACCACAGGCTGGAGAGATGGCATTAGCTATTCTTCTAAAAGTTTAGGTTCTTATTCTTAGCACTTAGATGATATTGAACAAAAATCTGTAATTCAGGTTTCAGAGAACCTGAACCCACACTTCTGGCCTCTGCAAACACTAGGCCCACATGTGGTACACTAACATACATGCAGGCCAAATACCAATATGCATAAAAGAAAAATAAATAAAATTAAGAAAAAATGTGAACCTTTTAAGTAAATGTTAACCACATTTGATATCTAATGTGTGCTAAGTTACCATGAGCCAAAGAACTAAAGAAGCAGTTCACACAGGACAGAAGAAGGCAGAGCAGAAATGAGTTGTGTGCTTTTTATTCTGTAGCTCTGAAGGTGACCTGCACATTTCCCTCAGATTGATGGAAAAAGGAAAATGGCGGCTAGTTAGCAGGGAAGGTTGGGAAATGTAGTCCGGCGGAATGAAAGAAGGAAACCTCCTCCAACTCTCAGTGAATATACTGTAGTCTCTCCCAGCCTCTTCTGCCACATAGGATGCACATCTGGCCAAGAACAAAGATGGTATGCATAGTTCAGGCTCAGCTTCTGTTTCTCTCAAATAACTTTAGGTCTCCTCTCCATTTGTTTTAATAAGACAGTCCTAATCAGGCCAGCTTGGGGAAATTGACCAGACTAATACATACAAAGTCAGAGTGGAAATGGATCCTTACTCAGTAGGTGACTTTTCTCAAATTCTCTGAGCACCGATGATCAGTATATGAGAATGTATTTTCTCTCACTAGCCTCTGTAATGAGCCACCAGTCAACCAGGAGGCAGTACATCCACGGATGATTTTTTTTTTTCCTGTTTAGTGTAATGAGGAAAGGGGAAGAGGTTATTTTGTTGATGTTGTAACCATTAGCCAAATGCAAAGCCTTTCTAGGATAAATAGAAGAGAAGAGGGGGTGGTGGCAAATCGATGCTTTCTAGCCCTGTTCATCTTGGCCTAATTTTTAATAAAGCAAATAAATTCATGGCAAAGCTTGGATTCACTTGCTCTTGAAAACAAAAATATCGAGTAATGAACCTGCACTTGAAGAATTAGAATGCAGATAGATTAAATGTGTGTACTTTCCCTCTAGATTTTGCCTTTTTCCTGCTTCCTCTTGCATAGCATGGTTGTGTGGATGGATCAACCATGTGAAATTTAAGATATGGCATTTGAAATCTTAGTTTGCTTTTTACAACTATCATGCATTTGGGACGTGACCTACATCTCTTCAGCCTCAATCTCAATACCCATTAAATTGGTATAGCTGTGCTTATGTGGGCCATATTTACATAACAAAACTGAAGAATTACACACCTCAGATTGCAGCACCTGCCTCCTAGTAAGTACTTTGGAAATGCTGGTTCTTTGGCATGAGAAATTGGAACTTTCTTGGAGATGTTCGGTGTGGAACAATACATCCAGAATTTGAAAACTTTGAAAGTATTTCTTCAAAAGCTCTTTAAGCGTCCCCACGTCCTGCAGTTCTCAGAGCGCAGTGTGGCCAAAACATCTTACTCAAGAAGCTGTCCTTTATTCCTTTATTTTTTTTTTCCATTGAGAATCTCTTCAGACTTCTTATGGGATACACAAAACTGAAGGTGAGGAACTCCTTTCCCTACAACGTTGCATTTAGGGCATGTAACTTACCCATATTTTCCCATGTAATTCACCTGTAGATGAATAGTAATACACAATCAATGGGATTGCTTTGTAAATAATTGCCCCTCTGTATTACTTAGGGAACAATGACTGAAAATTCATGAATTGGATTCAGGTGCATTTTTTTCCCCAAATATTTGTGATCTGAAGAACTTGTGGCTATGGGGGACCTGTGATGCTGTTCTGGACCTGTTATTACATTTACACAACAGCCTTGGGAATTCTGTTATTTTAATTAGATTGGGAGGTTGTCAGTGGATAGATTAGTTTTTTTCCTAAATGCCAAACTGAATGTGCAATTGCTGGCTCTGCTCTAGGTACCAAAGGCAATGAATGAGAAGGAATGATAGATCTCCAGTTTTACAGAGTTTATTCTCAACAGCACCTGGGGCTCTGCTCCACTTTCCTGGTGGGTTTAGATCCAGTCCAGATACAGGAAAGCCATGATAGTTCCTTTAGCCAGATGCTCCTGAGCTTTGTGTTGAACTTGGAAGAAGAGAGAGATGGCATACAATGGGATGTCAGGACCCTGCTCTTTAGCTTTCCACATTTGATGGACCACAGGAAGCAGAAACAGGGTGAGCAGGAGGTTCCCAGAAGTATGAGACTATAGACATGGACGAATTTTGGAAAATAGAAAAGAAGAAGGAATTCAGGCTGTGCTCAGGGGCAGACGGTAGTTGAGGAATGAAGTCAATTTAAAAAAATAAAACTGCTGGTCTGCACATTAATTTGTAGTTCATGTCTTTTTTTTTTTTTTTCCCCTGCACCACATGCACCAGATTTGGTAATTAACTTCTTTAAGCCGAGTTCAGCAATTTATTGGGCTTAGTTTGCAGTCCAGAAAGCGATCACATACACACCCTGACAAGACTATCCTAATGAGTCTGAACCCAGGAGCCAGATCCCTGGTTGAGAAAATTCTGCAACTTAAGGCCCCCAGCCAATTGCTGGGAATTATCTCAAATGGACCCTGACTCTGGCCACCTGCAGGACAGTCTCTCTACAGATACTGCTTCCAAACATTGGGTAGTGGAGCATCAGTAAAATTACTTCAGAAAAAAAAATATGTATTTTAATTGCATTTTAGGCTTAAAAAAAAGTACAGCTCTGCAATATTTACAGCTCTGTACAAACGGAGAAGGCACAGCACATAATATTGTAGTAATTATAAAGGTCAAAAGATGCACTCTCCTCAGGCCGTTTTGTGGCCCAGGGAAGTAGCACTTCTGAACACATAATGAACAAGACCATCTTCCATTTGAATTGGGAAGAAACCTCTAGCTCCCAGCAAAGGTGTTCTAATGAGATACTGTATTAGTGTAATACTGCTTTCAAAGCAATCACCAGCCTGCTGATTGTTCCCTGGGAAGGTCCCTTCTACCAGCCTTATTTGTAACAAGATGAAGGTATGTGTGACAGGGAAGATTTGTTGTCAGCGGGGAAGATACAAGTAGAATGTATACCACTGAGCCCAGAGCACTGCCATCCCTGCCTAAGACTTGCAGCAACTATAATGGACAGGAAAGAGAAAGAAAATATCCTTGAAGGTAGAAAGAGAAAGAAACCTTGGCAGGTTTCTGGGTGAGTGGACACAAAAATGTGTGTCTTAGGCTTTCTATTGCTTCAGTGAAACATCATGACCAAAAAGCAAGTTGGGGAGGAAAGGGTATATTTGGGTTATATTTCCACATTTCTGTTGATCACTGAAGAAAGTCAGGAACCTAAGCAGGGCAGGAACCTGGAGGTAGAAGCTGATGGAAAAGCCTTGGAGGGCAGTTGCTTACTGGCTTGCTTTCCCTGACTTGTAGTCTGCTTTTATAGAGCCCAGAACTACAAGCCCCAGGAAGGGCTCAGTACCACCCACCAAGGGCTGGACTCTCCCCTGTTGGTCACCAGTTGAGAAATGCCTTACAGCTGCATTTGATGGAAGAATTTCCTCAACCAAGGAGGGTCCTTCCTGGTGGCTCTAGCTTGTATCAAGTTGGCACACAAAACCAGCCAGTACAGCGTGTTTTCTTTGTGTACACTCCTCACGAACCACATCACCACAGCTGACACAGACATTCTCAAGATCTAGGGCTAGTTACAAGACCCAGTCCTTTCTCTAACTGGTCAGTGTCAGGCCCTGTAGGGTTGAAAGTGCAGGGCAGTTTCTCAGACAGAAGCCTGTCTTCTGAATGGAAATACAACAAGCAACAAAGGAAAGGTCTTGGGTTAGTACTTAATATCAGGAGCATCTATTAAAGAAGTGGGCTATTTGGCTTATACAATGCTGTTTTGTTGTTTTAAGATAGGGTTTTTACTGTGTACCTCTGGCTGGCTAGGAAGTCAGAGGAATCTTTCTGTCACTTGGGTGCTGGGATTACAAATATATACCACTATGCCTCGTGCATTAACTATGCACTCCTGAGAATGGACACTGAGTTCAAAGCATGGTCCAAGGCAGGGGCAAAACCAGTCTGCCCCTGCTCTAAAGGGCTGATGGTATTGGATGTAGATTGATCACAACAGAAGCACTTTACAATTTTAGAGGTAACACAATAACTTACTCGTAGGGCCAGCTCAGCCATAATGTGTTTGTTGGACATGGTGAGTGAGTCTTCGAAGGTAAATAGAATTCAGGAGAGGTGGCACTCTGGCAGGCCTCACAGAAGAAGCCAAGTTAAACAGTGAAGATGAGTGTGGGAGATGAACAGGATGCCAAGGGCATTGTCGGCATGATTCAGTTAGATAGCTCTTTTTTCTTGGCCTTATCTTTTAAGGCAGTGGTTCTAAACCTGTCTGTTGTGACCCTTTTGGGGGTGCCATATCAGATATTCTGTGTATCAGATATTTATATTATAATTCACAACAGTAGCAAGATTACAGTTCTGAAGTAGCAACAGAATAATTTTATGGTTTGGGGTCACTACAATGTGAAGAACTGTATTACAAGGTCCCAGAATTAAGAAGTTTATGAACCATAAGCAAAACCTTTCAAATGTCAGACCCCCTCAGCTGTCTTTCCTGATACACTCCCCACAAAGATCCATCACTATCTATTTCTTTTGAATTCTCTAGTTTCCTTTTCTTAATGTCTAATCTTTGGCTCTCAAGCAATTGTGAATTCAAAGGGTAGACTGAGACACCCTTTTTTTTATTTTCATAATGTGTAGAGTCATCACTAGTTAGTATGTGAATTTTTAATAAATGCTGTATTTCCCTCAGCCATAATCTGTTCTCATGTGTCCCTATACTCATTAACCTCAGAGGCTTCTCTGTGCCCCCCCCTTTCTCTTTTCTGTGTTGTTTAAGACATCAAACTCACTGAATCTGAACTGGAAAGCTCACTCACTACTCCGGCTTGAATCTCAAATTTCTGTGACTCAGTTACTCTGGGGTATACTTCATTTAAATCCAGTTATAGAAAGCATTGGACCATGAGATCACTGGCTCAGGTTGAACTAGTTTTTAAAAATGAAAACTTCAGAAATTTTCTGTTTCCTGGTATCATAACTGATGCAAATGGTCTCTTGACCCCAAGTATGGAACTTTAGTCACTAAAACGTCTGATTTCATGTCAGTGACTAAAGACCTACATTGCAAACTTACATGACCATTTTGAACTTTCATTTTCCAGTGCCCCCTTCCAGCTCTATCAAGGATTCCATTCATCAAATCCATGTTATACATTTTTGGGGTTCAGTAAGGGAGTTATGAATATTGAACCAAGGGAGGAATCCAGTAAGGGTTACTTGGAAATGCTCTCCAGAGAAACAAAACAAAACAAAACAAAATGTGAAGTGATCCCAAATTGTACATGGGTTCAAGCAGTCACTGAATGGTTTAAAACATGTCTTCTGGCTGACATTTTGTCATCCGTCAAAGAAATATAAGAAATAAAAAAACTTTGAAATGCTTTTCTATAACCATGATTCACTGATTCACTTTCTTCAACATCTCTTATCTGGGCAATGAGAACACTAATCTGTTAAATTAGTTTCTAGCATTCAATAACAGGTTTCACCATCTTAGTGTTCAGATCTGTGAGCAAATACTGATCAGTCACTTAGTATGAACGGATTCTCAAGGAGTTCTTAAACCCGGAAATGATGGAGTTCCTTAGGAAAACGAAAGTTGACAAAACCCCTGGTTTCCTCTGAATAATCACTCACAGTGCCCCCAAAGAAGTGTAATGTCTTTGTCATAGTTTAGCTACTAACGATCAAAGAATTTTATGCTCTTTCAGTATGTTTTATTATTTATTTATTTTCAATTTTGTTTTCATTTAAAAAATGTCATCTCCATAAATTGTCCCCCTGCATCCCCTTTCCTTACACTTCCCAGTCCCTCCCAGACAGTCCTCAACCTCACCCCTTCCCATCCACCCATGCCCTCTCCCTAAAGCGCAAGAAGTCCCAAGGTGGGCCAGCCCAACCCAGCACATCCACGCAGGCATATCCGATTCACTCATTCCAAAGTCAATGCTGAGCTAAGGTGTTCCTCTGTAGGAATGGGCTCCAAGGTGCCGGCCAATGAACAGGAACACAGTCTGATCCCACCCCTCGAGGCTCGAAAGCCACCCACCCCGGTAGGGCCCATCTCCCCCTCCAGATGGATTTCCAGCGTCAATTCCCGATTTAGTGAGCCCCCCCCCCCCCGCCCCCAGCTCCAGCCAGCCATCACCGTGGGAACCTTCCTCATAATCCCTATATATTTTTATCTTTTAAAAAGATGTGTATTTTTATTTTATGCTCATCGATGCTCCTGTATGTATTTCTGTGTGAGAGTGTTAAATCCCCTGGAACTGGAGTGAAACAGTTATGAGCTGCCATGCACGTGCTGGGAATTGAACCTGAATCTTCTGGAAGAGCAGCTAGTGCTCTTAATCACTGAGCCATCTCTCCAGAACCTAAAGAATATTTTTTGTTTCTAGTTTGTTGGCCCTAGTGTTGCAGAATTTAGAGGTATGGAGAAATGACATTGTCTAGTCTCCTTTTAGCTTTGTAAAATAAAATTTTGGATTTTTAGTGTATTGATGATTTCCCAAAGAGTGTCACAGATTTATTTGTATGTTTACTTCAGAAATAATGAAACAAATCACGTTTAATTTACAAAACACTCACTTTTGACATGATAAAAATATTTATATAACAAATGCATAATTTTCCTAAGAATACTGAAAGATCCATCTAGCTTATCATCCCTTGTCAAGGAGTATAGTTTTAAAAACTTAGTTGCTTTTCTGTGAAACGAGAGAATTAACAGAAAAGATGGCTCTCAAGGTTTCATTTTATCTCAAGCTTTAGATTTTAGGTTTAGTTACTATAGACAGTCAGGAAGGCCTTTCTGATCACTTGGTATCTGTACTGTAGACAGCCAGGAAGTCCTTTTTAACTCACTTGGTGTCTATAGAAATGAGATCTTTACTGCTAAGAAACAGAATCACATTAAGATCTATTACCTTCAAGGGTGTTAGCTAAAAGTGTTGCCTCCTTTATATAGAGAGCAAATTAGTTTAAGAAAAGGAAATGATACTCCACAGCCTGGGCAAAGCTGCCAATCAGTGAGACCATTTAGGGATTTGATACAAAGTTATATTGGGTTGTTGACTCCACATGCCAACAGTCTCACGGATATTTTTATATCATGTGATTTTATATCACAGATATTTAAAATCTCAGCAGAAGAAATCATAGGATGAATTCTACCTGCTTGTGAATATGTTTCTGACATACTTCAGGGTTTTCATTCATCTTCCTAACTGTAACACTTGATGTGCCAGAAAAATCTTTGGGGGATGGACTTGAGAAGAAAAGCAACAAGTGGTAAAGACCCCGGGTTACATATACTGTTCTTCTAATTGGAGGCAGGAAAAAGTTTTTCTAATCTTCCACAAGTTATTTCCCTTCAATTCCCTTAGGCTTTAACTGATAAACTGTTTCTAAGATTGATTGATTGATTGACTGACTGACTGACTGACTGACTGACTTACTGACTTATTTATTTATTTATTTGTTTATTTGTTTATTTATTTAGAAGGTTCTTTCCATTAATCACAAAGAACTGATTGTTTTTCATAATATGTATAAAAGGGCAGTGTGCTCCACTCTATACTGAATCAAGGCATAGAAAAATACTGTTCTGCAGGCACCATCTCTGCCTATGAAATTGGTTTTTTATAATCTTGCAGCAGAGCTGTCCTTACTGAAACAATTAAGGAAGCATTGCATGTGTTAGTAAATTGGGCTGTTTATTTACATCCTATAAATCATCAGAAGGAGCTAATGCTCCAGACATTCTTAACCATGCCCTGACCATGGCCTTCATTCTGACTCTCCACAGAGATTCCACACTGCTAAGCCTAGGCATGCACATTTCAGGCTGAGTGTAACCTTTCCTGCCCAGGCCATCTTCATCTGGAAAGACAATTACATACTTGGAAGCAGCTTTCTTGGCTTACCACCTTACCTCTCTAGGTTGCTACTCTGATTGCTCAGGCTCCTGGATGTTTGGATGCTGTGTTTCCTGATAGACAAGGTCACTGTGTTTTACAAAGGATACATCTTCAGATGCCTTATTCTTTTAAGCTGTCTAGCTCAAGGCTCAGACCTTGATAAATTGCCTATCCCTTACACTCTTTTATCATTTACTCATGAGGAGTTGGGTCTTTGTTCTCTGGGAGATGGCCTGTAGCGAGATAGAAAGATTCATGTGAAGGAGCTGGGCAGGACATGCAATGAACCAGTGGTACAAAAATCCTCTGTTCAAAAGTCCTGTGCTGTATGAGGTTTGTTGTACTCAATTGTGGATGAAATAGGTTAATGATTTCATGCTGCTTCGTATCCATCAATGTTATTTGAAAACAGAGGTGCATAAAAGATTCCAGTGTTAACAACCATTACCACTAAGACAACCTATTATAGAAACTCCCCCCGCAAAAAAAATTATTTAGTTTAAAATATAGTAGAAGAGTTGAAAAATTTGCAGTGCCATGGTAAATGACAAAGAATGATCTCATCACAAAGAAAGCAATCTAGTACACAAGATCAGATTGGAAGAGGAAAAGGGAAACTCTTCAAGATTCCTCATTCTGAGAAGGAGCTGCTTTGTCAGTGTTATCTCTGACTGTGACATTCGTAACTTTTCAAGTACCCATCATTTTGCATACTTATATTTTAACTTACTGTTTTAATATATTTTATGATGTAAGGATACTGTTTATGGTGTTTTCTTTTCTTTTTATTTTTTCTTTTGTTTTCTGGTTTGCTGGTGACAGGACTTAAGAGATGCTTGCTCTTTTAGAGGACCTACATTGCCAGCAACCATGCTGGTGGTTCATAATTAACAGTAATCCCAACTTCAGGGGACCCAACACTCTTCTGGCCTGCTTTGGCACCTGTACACACATGTGTACATAACCCCCCAAAGATACACATACACACCCCCAAAATAATAAAGTATAAGTAAATGTTTTCCATGTTTTTAATACTGTTGTGTTCAAATTTAGCCACTATAAATTTATTAGGTTTATTTTTATGCACCTTTTCTCAGTTTGTAGAGTTTAATATCCATTTTCTTCATTCTTATTTAATGAAATACATAATTAAGCAAATGAATTTTGCTTTTTGTAATGTTACAACTACACCTGAAAGAGTCTGAATAGCTGTGGCGAGATTAGAATAACACACAACAATCTTCCTGTAGCTAAATTTAATAACTCGATGCTATAGATTTGATTTAGCTTTTGAGCTGAATATGATTTAGCAGAGATTTTGTTTTATTTACAAGTGATTATATTGGTTTTTGAAATCATTTTATAATCAATTTTTGTTTTATTATACTGTGCATAGGGAATTTATGATTCTAATGTACTTAGTTCATAGGTAGACTGAAATGCCTCGTGAGAGGAATATTTTACATAAGGGATGCACTGATATCTATTGGTTTAATATATTAATTCCATTGTTCTAGTATTGAACTTGGCATGTTTGACCTTCTCGAACTACATAAATAAGATAACCATATTCATTAGTGTCTTACCAAGACTACACATCTTTCTTTTAAATGTTGGTGTCTATATTTTAGGTTTTCATTGTATACATTGAATTGGAGTGAATTAAGAATTCTTTATCAGGTGAATTGTCCTGTGTAGAATGTACTTCCATTCTTTAGAGTTAATAGAATATTATCTATAAAATCCATACTAGGTTTTTGTTTTTATAAATCTGATATTTTGATTTTGGAATACATTTGGCTCATCATAAATTATAAATTGATGATTTTTAAAGGCAAATCTAATTCACAGTCTTAATTAAGATTAAACCCATTTGGATTCATATTGGTAATAAATATTGTTTTATTTATCCAGATTTTATTTACTTATTTTTACAAAAACTACCATTAAGGACATAAAATTGTGAAAAGGTTCCGTTATGATGCTTAGTGACAATTTTTAAGGGACTGTCTCCATGTGACTGCTGTGTTACTTAGCATTAGATCATCACTTGGCCTTTTAAAGGAAAGGGCTGCTTTCCCTTCTTGGAGGCCTATATTCTGCATACAAATGTCAATCCGACCATCAGGTTTGTACATTTCTGGCTCTTTCATTGGTAGTCTTGTTTCTTTCTTTAGTTCTTCCAGTTTACCTGTCTACTCTTATTTGGTGTCTGAATTAGGTTGACTGTCAACACAAAGCAAGTCTCTATGTCTAAAGCTAACTTTATTTATTTATTTGTTTATTTGTTTTTTGTTTGTTTATTTATTTATTCAAATCCTTCTCAATAAAGTGAAAGTGAGAGAGATTGAAGGGGGTGGGGGAGAGAAAGGAGAGGAAGAAGAGAAAAAAAAAATACCAAACTTACATCACTTCTATGTTTTAGAGAGGTCCTACAATTATTTGGGGACATGTGGCTGAAGTCATCAAGGGCTTACCCAGTTCCATTGACCTTTTCTCCCTGAAAAGAAGGGTCCTGGGTGCCTTTGTCTTTGTTGTAAGGTGCCGCCTATTCATTATACTCTATCCACAGATGCATAATTAAGTCTCTGAAGTGTTCTGGGTTGTTCATACTTTCTTATCAATATAAGCGAATGCACTTGGCATAGATTCTCTTTCTGAGTCTCACTGGCACGTGGACTTTGCTTGATACTTTAATACACTCTTAAAAAAATAAGACAGAACTTCACAAAACCACCAGGTGGGCAGGAATCCTGGCTATGTGCTTCTGCATAAACACCAGTGCTGGGCAACTTCTTGTGACAGGAGAGAAGTCGTTAAAGCCTTTGTAAACCAAATCTTCTATCTGTATAGTTAACTAGAAAAATTCAACCTGTGCAGGACATATCAAGAGGCAGAAGATAAACAGAATAGGTATTTCATTGTGTTATCTTCTTGGCCTATTCAGATACAGCGTAATCGTTGTGCATTTATGGTGTATTTCCCACCATCGACAGGGACTTGATCAGCAAATCAAAAATTAGTGGTGGTGTTGATGTTGGGAGAACAACTTCTATGTGGTATTTAAAAATAAATTATTCCTTTGACTAATTCAGATAAATGCATTAAGACATATTTCTTCTCCCTTTGTGGATTGTCAGAGTACAGTGAAGCCTCAGTGGTCAAACCTCCTAGAAAGTCAACTCTAGACTTGTGCATTACGGAGCACAAAAGATCCAGACACAGTTCTAATAGCTAAACCTGGAGAAATTGAACGGAGGAAATTAAATGACTCTAAGAGCAAAGTAATCCCCGGGGAGTCAGTCTTTTCCCCACAGTAATGTATAATCTTCTGAAAATGAAAATCTGGTGTTAATTACTAAATTATTTAATTAGATTAATTTTATTTTGACTTATTATAATTATTGGCCCAAAATAGTGTCAGGCATTTTACTGAGCAGTGATGCGCCATCGAATGTTCAAAGTGGACACAGACATGCTGGTGTTCGTATGCGGAGAAGGTCTGTCACCATGGTGATTATTGAAAGAGAGAGAGAGAACAGAGACAAGAAACTACTCCAAGTCTGTTCTAGATATAGCTGCGCATCTTTTCAGTCATTTAGAAGCATTCTTTGTGAATGGGACTTCTGGAAACAAGTCAACACTAATAACATTGTATTTCCATGACATATATAATGTTTGTGAGACTCTCATTCATTCACAAATTGACTGTTTGGGGCATATAAATACATTTGATACTGCCTTTCCATAAAGTATTACTTTTGTCATTTAAATGGTTCACTCAGTAAATACAGTGTATATATCATATACATTTTCAAGATCTCTTTAAATCTGAAAAGGAATCCAAGCTGAGCACAAAAGATGTTATAATTGTTAGAATATTAAGAGGTAAACATTTCTACTTGAGAGTCATAAGAGTAAAAGTCTCAGCACAAGTTATCTCCCAAGGCCTCTGTCACCCTCCTCTTCCCAGGGACTTGGGCTGGTATCATTTCATTTCCCAGAGTTCTCGGGGTGAGAGTCTAGGCTAGAGAAATTTCTGCCAGCTCAATTTATATTCACAAGGTGAGAATAGGTCTGGCTACTGCCAAAGTCAACACAGATTTCGGTGGCTCCCCTTGTCAGCCACAGGCAGTACCCACGAGGTGTGGCCTCCAACATATACCTGGGACCCCTCCTGTTGCCTCCCAATCAGGCTCCATGATGAACAACTCTACTAGCTTCTTTGGAAAGATGCAGTCCATGGCCTGAGAGCACCCAGAGATTGTTTTCCTCTTCATCACCATATTTTTCAGACTCTACTAATGTTCCTATTTGTTCTTCATGGAACCTCAGATCTTATTTCCCTACAACGTAGATTTCATTTCCCATTATCCCATGCAAGAACAGCAAACACAGGCTGCTGATGCAGATCTTTATGTAATAGTCGGCATATTACAATTAATCCCTAAATCTGTGTCACTCCAAGGTGACGCTATTATTGAACTCTGACTGACAAACTCTTTAAAATAAAAACTGTTTCACTTTCAGATATTTTTGGCATGAATGAATGCATGAGTAAATGTGACAGGAGTATATTCTTGCTATGCAACATTTATGCATGTTGCCTTTTAGAATATATACTTCTATATATCTACCTATTTGCCCACTCATTACTAAATGACTTTTTTTTTTTAAATTCCCATGAGAGCAACTGGAAGTAATGTTTAGGGCTCTCATCCAAGGCGCCTGTGCTGAATTGGAAGATGACAGCAAAATCGGGTCAATACCATTTTGTAACTGACTTCTAACACGAGGAAATGTAGACCAGCTTCTCCAGTTGAAAGTGCTAGAGAATTCTAGGCTGATGAAAAGTAATTACCCGGGCAATGAAGCAGCATGAAGTACTCTAAATGGCTGCATTAGAACACTGATTGAGAGTCAGCTAATTTCTCTCGTGAATTTTCCTCTGAAATCTCAGCTGAAATATAACAAAAATTAGGGCAATTTTCTTTCTTTTCTCCAACCAATATTCTTCTGGGGAACCTTTCATTTATCTGTTTTTTTGCTATCTTCTGTCAAGATAGACTCATGATTGATCAGGATTATCAACCTGTATCGAGCTTCATTTCCTCTTTGGGGCACCCCTGGAAGGGTCTGCAGTGATGCCTGGGTCTCCAGTTCTTCTCAGTGGTCTGGAACTTCTGCAGAAGCCCAGGTCAGACTCAAAGTCATGGCACAGGACGGACAATTCCTCTCACCTCTCAGTCTCCATTCTCCAGTTGTTTCTGCCAACTCCCACTCATTCCTCTTAGCATCTTCGAGCTCGTCCCTGTCACAGAACACAGTGAATTTTCCATGAAAAGCTCCAACCCCATGAATATCCTTCTACTTCGCCTTCAGAGATCTCTCCTGCTTCCTACAGTGCATGATATCTTTGTCTGACTATCAGGCACATACCTTTGAGTAAAAGCGCCAGAAGCAAATGCCATCCCTTTCCTTTTATCAATAGACTTTCAGAGTTTGCACAAGTGACTCACTTCTCAGCTGCTGCTGAGTATAGAGAGCACAGGAGGATTTCACATACAAAGAGCATTTTAACTGCAGAGAGACACTACCACTCTCAGAAACATGATTCCCTGGGTGTGCAGCCCCCGAAGCTTGTGCTGAGCTTAGAAATGAAGTTGTGGCAAGTGGAGAGGTTGTTTCAAGCTCAAAATAACCATCTTGGCTTCTGGATCAAGAAGAGGAAGGAAAAATAATAGCTTCCTAGAATTAAAATTCATTAACAGGAGCGGCATTGTAATTTACTTCTGGGTCACGTGACTAGAACTTGTTCCCATACCTCATGATGCTTATATTCTAAAATGGAAAAAAAAATTGAAATCAACAAGAAAATCAAATGAAATTTGTGCACGTTTTTGTAAGTTCTGAGTGCGTGCAGAAAGCAATGGAGGGTCTGGCTGATAGGAACGCATTCTGTTGGAGTGAGAGCTCTCCTGGCTGGATTCGGTGAGGAGAGAACATTTGACTAAGGCATGGTAACAGTCACGCGAGGAACACTGTTCTTGGGTGTGTCTTATCTTCCCCTTTCTGGGCCTGAGAAGTGCATTTTTTAGTGAACTCCAAAGCACTCCATCTTCTGACCCATCTGGTAGGCCAGCTGCTCACAGCCAGAAAGCTGTAACTAAGTCTGAATTCTCTTTCTCTGAAGGGATTAGAAACTTCATTGTTAATGTTGTACACACTGTGGACCTACTGTGCACATGACACAGAAAGGGCTCATTGAGAAGGAAGTGTACCAGAGATAGAAAATGATGATCGAGAGTTGAAGAAAAAAAAAATCTGGTTTCTTTGTAGGGCAGTTTTGTTTTTTTGAGATGTGCAAAAGGTCTGATTCATTATGGCTGATGAATAAAGTAAGTGTTTTATTTATTCTTAAAACCATCCCGCCTACTTGGAACTGTTATAAAATATGTGACATTAGCATGAATATATGATCTCCCAATGAGTAAGCCTTTTAGCCCAACCAGTATGTATTAACTGACGACTGCTCTGTATCTGCTCTGGCAGATACTTGAAATATTATTGATGGTGATGCTTCTGCCTTTGAAACACTAATAGATGCACTTTGCTGGGGACAATTTCTTCAACAAAAGAGCCATGTCACACATATCGAGACTGCTCTTAGGAACATTTATTTTTGTGATATCGCAGTACAGCCTCATCCCCTCTCTTCCCATCACTTTTTCACTTCAAAGTAAAAGTATTGTTCAGAGTCCCCCAGTGTTACAAAGCAGTGGGCTTGCTGCAACATCCGTTGCCTGAACACAATAGGTTTTTCCTGCAGAAAGCATCGAATAAATAGAAAGTTGGTAAGAAGAGAAAAGAGGCATTTGTTAGAGTCTGTTAAATGAGCAGAGAGAAAGAAAGGAGGCAAATCAGTGAGAGGAGGCATTGCCTGAACCCAGCGTCATGGTGGTACCATGCTTTCCCACACTTATGTATAGATATGTACACACACACACACACACACACACACACACACACACACACACACACAAAGTGCATACTCACAAAAGCAGATTTATTCTCCCATTATGCAAGAGTCCTTCCTGTTAAGACTCTTAACATACACAGATGATGACCTGCTTGATTGTAAATGGGCTTTGATGGCAGAAAATTCTAGTATTAAGCCTCAGCCCCATGAGGCCATCTTCAGAAAGTAACTTGTCCCTCAGGGTCTGTCCTCTTATCTGAAAAACATGGCCAGTGACCCCTGATTAGAAAGACTGCTATAAAGGAAGGAGCTTCTGTTCCTAAGGATAGCCATCGTAATAGGTGAATGGAGTGGGAGGGTACCTGGAAGAAAAGATTAAGTTAACTTTGAAATTCACTAGAAAAAAAAAAAAAATAAAGCAAGGCTACACTGAAGAATTGGTGATTAAACTATATTAAACATATAGGTGAATTCTCAAAAACAAAAATTAAAAACTAATCAATCAACAGCCCCTGCCTCTAACTTGATCCTCAGGTGCAAAGATACTTGGGACTGAGAGTCCTGAGACCCTGGAGTAGAGTATAGAAGGAGGCAAGCTGTAGAGCCTAGAGCAGGTATTAACTCTTGCTTTAGAAGCATCTAATGGGGAGATTGATGAGACCTGCTAAAAAAATAATTTGGAGTTTACAGTCTTTAGTTTACTAAGGTCATTTTATATCCTCAGTGATTCTTGCGTGTTTCATTCTTGACAAACCGGAATGAAAATGTATCTTAACAATCTACGCAAGAAAAGCCCAAGCTTAATGCCACCTACCACTGACTGTGAAACGGAATGGAGAAGCTAAGAAAACGAAGATATCATAACATCTGCTGAGGATTTGTTAGCCAGCTGTATGTCTCCCTCACAAAATACCTGAGGTAAAAGAACTCAGAGGAGGCAAAATGTGTTTTAGGCCATGGTTTTTGAGTCTCCATTCTGTAGCTGTTTGGTCCCATTGCAGTGAGTATATGTTGGGACATAGAGCCACAGTGGGCAATCTGTGTCGAATGAAGGCAGCTCACATCATAGTGGCTGGGCCCTGGGGATGAGGCCTAACTGGAACAAGATAGAGCTTTCAAAGTCACAGCCTGAGTGATTCCCCCTTCTATTAGCCTGTTCAGGGGTAAGTCCACCAGTGAAGTAATCCACTGATTATGTTGGAATGCTTATAATAAACTAGATACCGGTCTGTGCATTATTAGTAATCAAGCCTTTAGCGCAATATTGTTGGGAGACATTTTTATATCCAAACCATAACATGGATGTAAATTCCTTTCTGTTCTCTATGACTTGGGGCTACCAAGCTATAACCACATTAAATTGGATCTGTTCTCTGTGGATGGTGGAATCAATGGTCCCTGGGGCGGAGAATCTAACCTTATATAGCTGTAGGGGAAAAAGCACATGTATGTCATGAAAAGTTAAAGTGGAGTTCTCTGCTCTCTCTTATGACCTAGATTTTAGAACCCCGGAAGTCATGTCTTCATAACTAAAGACTTTCCCTACATTTATCCATTTATTAAACATAAAAAAAAAGATAAGCATGTTGGAAGTAGTGATTTCCAAGGCATGATCTCCACAATCACTTCATATGGATTTGGAGTTGACACCATGTTCTTGTGGTGTTTCTATAGCTCTTTACTCTTTAAACATTAATTACAGCAAGCCATTCTCCTTCAATAAGAAGCGAGAAAATAAAATGTAACCAGAACTAAGCATCTTACAGGAAGCATGGACTGATGGAGGGAAGAAATGCAAAAGAAGCAAGCCCTTCAAACAAACAGTAAGACAGAACAAGAAAGGCAAAGCAGAAAGAAACAGGTATCATTGCCCTCAAAGAGACACAGAGACATAGTAGGTATTTCATTTTTGGAATGAGAACAAAATGCACCACAGAAGAACATAAGGTTAGGACAGAGGGACACATAAAACACATATCCAGAAAATAAGTTCTGAAACACTTGATCATCACAGAATCTTCTTTTACCTTTTACTGAAAATAGATTTTTTTTAAAAAAAATACAATATATTCTGATTAGAGCTCCCACCTCTGCTAACTCCTCTGGGATACTCCCCATCCCCCACCCCATCCTAATTCATGCCCTTTCTGTCTCTCATTAGAAAACAGACAGACAACTAAGAGACAATACCATAAAAAAAGATAAAATACAAGGAAGTTTGTTGCATGAATAAAGGAAACTCAGAGCCTGATCTCAGGGAAAGGCAGAGATATGAGAGAGGAAACACCACCGTCAGAGCTCACTCAGTTGTCTTTTCGTTTTTTAAGCCTCACTTGCTCAGTGTGGCTTTTATTGTCTGTTTTGTCTTTTTATGTTTGTTTTAAATATCTCCTTTACTCGGTTGTTTCACAGCCAGGTTAAGATGAAAGGCCTGGCACCACCACTGCCTGCCTGGGAGCCTGGAACTCCCTCTGTAGACTTAACTGGCCTCAGACTGAGATTTGCTGGGCTTAAGGGTGTAGGTCACCACTCCCAGATATTCCCTGTGCTGGGATTAAAGGTGTGAGTTACCACTGTCTGATCCTCCTAGACTGAATGTGGGTAGATCCCTCTGATATCTCCGACTGGTTTTTATTAAATTTGAAACATATCTCCACAGAAATTCGAATGGGACAAAATAAACAAATTTGTGAATAATAAAAACATGGACGCATTTCAGAAAACATAGTTGGATTAAATTCCATTCAAGAAAAACAGTGAGGAAATCAATTAATAAACACATTCTTAAAAAATGTATTCGTTGTTTAAAATGCCTTTATTCCATAATGCAAACATACAAAGAAACTGGATTACCAAAAAATTACAGGAAGAAAAAAATCACACATAGCCTAACTTGATGAGAATTCAAGCATTCTTGCTTGGCTCCTTGTTTGGTGGAGGTAGTGGTGGTTACATGACTAACTTTAGATTTAAAAACAATCTCGTCACATTTATTTGTGTGTGTGTGTATGTGTCTCGTGTATGCATGATTGTACCATGGTTCCTTTGTAGCAGTCAGAGAACCATGTACTAAATTTCTTTTCTGTTTCTACCATGCAGAATCTAGGGATCAGACACAGGTCATTAACTTCAAGGTGAGCATTTTTGGCTACTGGGCCATCTAGCTGGTCTTTAGCTTTATATTTTGTCAAGTATGTGTCCTAAGAAATAGAAAAGATAAAAATTAAGAACAAATGACATTTAATTTAGTAATGGAATAATGAAACTAAAGAAAATATAATACAATTGAAAACTGAGGCAAAATGTAAGTAGAGAACTCATCATAAATATATGTGTGTATTTGCATATGCACAATTATGAGTTGTACGTTTTTGAATTATCATAGGACACAAACTGCTAAAAATTTTAATGCAAATAAAACACCTGTTAAAACCCACATATATTAGCAATTGCTTCCACTAAACTTATGGACAATTACCAGTGCTGCAAAGTTAAATTTTAGAAGAAATAACATGAAGCAGGCAAGCTTATGCCTGCGAGAATGAACTAACAGTTATTCTGGAGAGTGAAGATAAAAGCATTCTGTCTGAAAGTCACAAGAGAAAGGAGGTTTAAAATCCCATGCACCAAAGACGTTCTCACACAGGCTGAGAATATTTGCTGCAATGCTAGTCTCTTCACAACCCAATTCTGATAGTTAGGGGAAAACAAGGAAGTCCTGTTAACTTGTCCAAAGTAAATTAGTAAAGGGAGCTCAGACGTGTGCTCAGTTTGGGACTTGGGAGCGGCTATGACTTGGGTAGTGTTTCCAAGTAGGAGACACAGTGTTTTGGCACGTTATACTTGGCATGTGTGTTGATGAAGATGTAAAGTACAGGAACAATCACCACTGCACATCTTAAACATTGGAAACCCATCATCCCTGGGGAGGGATGAAGAGAAGGAAAGCCATGGAAAGGAAGTAATTTTGCTCCCTTGGTGAATCTGTTTTTCTTGTACAACAGAAGGAAAAAAAAAAAAAAAAAAAAAAAAAAAAGCTGAAGTCATCTGGTAGGTGACTCCTCTTAGGACTGAAGATCTAAATGGATATGATGCAATATCCTCAATTTTTCTATAGCTTAAAGATGATTGGTTATTTCAATATTTTTTTTAAAAAAGTGCATGAATAGGAAAGTAGCCAGGTTGGTAGAGCTGATTTTAAGTCTACTTATTGCATGGTTTCAAACAGCATAGTTAAATGAACACTAATGATATTTCCTTTTGCTCTATGGCAATATATAATATGGATATAAATAAGGAAATTATTTAGGAAATCCTAGTGCAGATACTATTAGCAAAAGAGAAAATTACTCTTGGAATATAGAATTTGGAGATGGCCAAGATTTCCTGAGAGTGATTTGGAATTCTTTCCTAACATATTAAGAGACTCTTGGGAGATGCATCTCTGCAAATATCACTTATGCATCTATTCGCAGATCAGCTTCCAATCAGTTTGTTTTAAAATGAGCATCATGTCCAATTAATCAAAGTCTTTCTAAGAATTCTGGGTAAAGAATGAGAGGAATGAAACTTAATTGTGTTTTAATACCCAGTTTACTTACATTACTGTCCTGGGATGTAAAGGAAATGTCTCTAGACACCGCATTAGGCTCAGTAAGTCCTTCATCCCAGTTTCATGGTGTTCAGATCTACCTCAGGCTCCCCCTCCCGCCACTCTCTCTGCCCTGTCTCAGAAAGCCTGGCATCTCTGGGGGAGCTCAAGACATTACTTAGAGGGTATTTAAACTGGCAGTCAGAGAATGCCCATGTGTTTTTATTTTCCAGATTTCCTCTGCTCATCACATCTCTGGGGCTGGGAAAATCACTAGGAACGTGTAGCCCTCTAAACTTTGAGTATTATTTGAATTTGGTTTGATTTGGCTTGCTGAAGCCAGGCAGAGAGACTTAATATTGGGGTATGGAAACCTTTCATACAGCTCCAGAAAAGGACCGTTGCAGTCATAACCACAATACTGTAAATGAACTTTGTCTTGCAGTAATTGTATATGTTGATTTAAGAAATTATTTCAATAAACACTTCTCTAGAACTCAAGGTGGTAGACTAGCAATAAATGAATCACTGATAATTATTCAATAGCAGTTTATGGTTTAGTATAATTGTTATCAAACATCAGATTCAAACGGAAAATTGTGTGTGTATGTGTGTAAGCACATGTATGTATATATGCACCTGAGTGTTTGAATGGACATCTCTTCTTCTTCATACAGCATCAAAAACAACTAAAGCTTCTATATCTATTACATTCTACCTCTTCAAGCCTCTAGAAAAATTTAGCCAAGATTGAGAAAATTAACAAATTAAAATAGAAAGTAAAAATTAACAAGTGTTGCTAATGTGCATTAAAGTGGACTGTGTCTACTTATGGCTCATACAGCTTTTATCAAGCTGGTATAAAAGTTTCTCTGTACAGGCGCTACCTCAAGCAGTGTGGCATGCGGTTCTGAGAAATAAAAAAAAACATTTGCTTCATGGTCTTGCTTCTAAGTGTGACCATTTCTTCAAACACCCCAGGCTAGGAACATCCATCCCTTTAGGTTTACAGTTCTGTGATGATTCTGTTTCTCTCCTGCAGCTGAGATTTCTGGAAGAAAACAGGGAGCTGCAAAATGAGCTTGTGGGCTTCAGCAGGAAAAACTGCTTCCTCCCACTCAAATACCTCAGGGCTTTGTCCACCTTCCCTCCCTGTCACCGGCCCTCTTTGTCCTGCAGATCATCATTTTCAGACTTTTGCAGAAGAGACATCAAATGTTGTTCCAGTTCTTATGCTTTCCTGGCTTTGAAACAAAAGCTTCTAGGATTTATTTTTTTAAAGGACTATTAAAACTACTCCAGTTGTTGACTTGCTTGCTGGCGATGGCCTGGCCGACCTAAAGGCCTGTGGGGGCCAAATCCGCCCAGCTTTTCAAGCTGTCACAGAAAAATGTTTCTCTCACTTTCTTGTTTGCTTGCTTTTTTCCTTTTCCTTTGCTCATTTCCTGTGCACTAAAGTGTTGCATGGAATGGGCAATCAATCCAATCTCATTGCTCTGTGCAGAGCCAACATCTACGTCTATGCAGGTGGTGCATCCCCTGGCCCCAGGAGAGCCATCCAAACAGCTCCTGCCATGCACACGGTCCCTGGAGTCCTGGGATGTAGCGTCCATGCTTGGAGGCTGTTGGAGGAATTCTTTCTACCACATTTAAATTATCTGCACACATGTAGAAAATTCAGACCGTTTTTTTTTTTTTTCTCCCCTCTATTCATAGATTTCTAAAAGAATCCCCTGGTAAACCATGTTCTACTAAAATCCTTTACTGTTTCAAAACACTTAAAATGATTTCTCTTGTTCCACATTAGGATCCAGTAATAACAGTGCAAGAGCTGAACAGCTTTGTCGATCAGCCTGCCTTTCCCCCTTATTTTATAAACAAAGGCACTGTGCAGTGCAATGAACATCATTCTCAGAGTTATAAAATAGTGTCTGGGACCCATTTATTTATTTCTCATCAGGACATTGTGTCACTACATTAAATGTAGGTTTATAGGCCATTTTGGAATCTTCAAATAAAAGCTATAATACAGATATAAAACCATTTCTATCCTAAACAAGAAAATAACCTCCTCCTAATGGAGTCTCTATAACCAAAGTGCAGTCAAATCTGGAAGATATGTTCTTAAGTTATCGTTCAATGGATTAGCATTGAACCTAGATTTTCAACAATTTCTTTTCAAGTGTTAAGAACTGACCCTAATTTTGACTAGGTACTTCATTAATATTCATTTGTGTATAATTGCCTTAATTTCAGTGATAATGACTTCAGCTACCAACTGTTTGATTGATGGGTCTTGCATCTTCTCTGGGAAGGAGCAAAGATATAAAAATCACACCATTCATGCATGCCTGGTATTTTTAGCTGCCTTTAATTACTAACCAGCTAAATAAGCATGCAAACCATGCTGTGATTGATAGCATCTCTGGGTTGAAGTGATTTTTTTTTTTTCCCCGAGAATTTGGAAGATGCTTGAATCAATTGAGAACTAAAAATAACTACTGGGAGCTGAATCTTCCAGTATCCGGGTGCTTGTGAATAAAAGCATCTACCAAGAAGGGGGGATTAACCTGCAGTCTCAAAGAGGCTCTGAGAAGGAAGAAACAGGAAGTTCTTGTTGCGTGAGAGCAAGCAGCAGGAGAGAAGTCCAGCAACCATCCAAACCTTTAGTTATCAAGGACATGATTTGCAGCATCCTTCCAGGAACAGCCAGACACAGGAATACAAGTCAGTGGGGGCAAGGGAAAGAATAAAGCAGAAAGTACAAAATGTGCAGTTGAGCCCTGTGATATATGGCTGGGAAAACACATTTTAGCTCAGAACCATGTCTGCCCTGGAGGACAGCATTTCTCCTATAGTAACTTGATCCTGCTGAGTAAAATCCAGAGGAAGGAGTAACCTAGCGATCTTTGGAAGTGTCTCCAGCATAAATGCTTTCAAACTAGGCATACTGCAAGAACAGTAGTGATAAACGAAATACGGCAATGAATATAAAAGGTACCTAAGGCTGGGAGATGAGCTTGCCAAGCTAGGAAGTGCTTTCAGGTACATTTTGAAGCTAATTACGATAGCATTTTCTAGAGAGCTCTGCTAACAGACCATTGCTGTGGATGTACAGGTGTTTCTCAGTCTACCACTAATATCTTGTGTCTGGTGGATTGAGAAGTTTTTTTCCCTGTCTCCTACATTCCTTTATGTTCTCTTTCTACTGCCTGCTTCCCTTTCTCTTCTCTCTCCCCTTTTCCTCTCTTAGACCTGACTAAAATCCTAGAATCCACTATCATAAAAAGTTAAAACTTTCCCAAATAAGAACACATCATAATATATTTTTTTTCTCCAGCTATGGGAGACTTAGGACTGCGAAAATGTATTTTTAAAAGTGGATAGAGGGAAGCATTCTGATGACTTAAATTTACGGTGCAGTTGATCGTCATTTCCTGACAACCTCTGAAGTTTTAAAGGCATTATTTCCCATTAATGGATTAATTTATATGTGCAAACATAGAGCAAAAGATTGTGTTGAGGTTTCAAAAAGCATTTCCATGTCCTTCAAATAGGTGATATAATGGGGGGAAAACAATGGGAGATGCCTCTAGTTGATGTATTAGCAGCCATTTATTCTCAGTTGCTTGTTTGTAGAAGGCGTTCGTTAGCTTCAGGGAGGGTTCTCACTAAAGGGAGGGAGGTTAACCATAGTGACAATTAGTAAAGGTGAAGATGAGCTTCCAGTTCAGTGATCCCTATCTCAATAACATGCAGTGACTCTATTCTTCCCTATTGTATAAGATTTAGGTGTACAAGGCCACCTTTTCCTTCTTGCTTCAGAGAGGTAATGAGTGTAGATTTATTAAATTATTTGGCAGGGAGGTAAAGATAACAAACTAAAAACAAAGCCAAAATCAAAAGTAAAATTATACTTACGATGCAGTGCATGTGTAATTTTTCAAGGCTCAGACCCAAGGAAAAAACCCTGGTGAGCAAGTCCTTTTCATTTTCTCCACAGGGCAAAGGCTTCTTCAAGAGACTTTTAGGACTGGTTTTTGTTTATCAGACACTTTCTCTGACTCATTGCTCCTTCAACTGGATTCTTTCCTCTACAACTGAAAAACAGCCCCGTGCTGGCCTTTCTCTATAGCATATAGGAAAACAAACAAAAATAAAAACAGAGCATTGAGATCTTGCATTTTTAGCTTCTGAAGGCCATGTGGGAGAGAAAGGAAGCTGCAATTCTGTTAACATATGGAGCAGAGTGAGTCACTAATGTACTTGGTTTCTTTTATTTATATTCTTCCTTCTGTTCCAAAAAGCCTGCCTGGGCTTTGAGCACCCGATGACACTCTCACATGGTGCCAAGGTGTGTTCTTCCTGGAACTAAAGCTGGATTATGTTGGTGTCTTCAAGTGACAGATAAAAATGGGAAATTAAATGCCACAGCCAGAGCTCGTTGTCTACATTAGCTTTGAGTGGATTAAGTCAGGTTTCTGCTAGCCTTGCTGTGCTGGAAGAGACAGAGGGTACCCATTCATCTCCTGTGGGAGTCTTCTCCTGATTGTCTTGTTTACATATGACAGTCACAAGCATCTGCTTTTCCTCTAGGTCACCAATAAACCCTCCCCTGCTCCCACAGAGCCATAGAACTTGGGAGGAGCAGAGAAGTAGCAGGTTCTTGAAATAATCGCTGCCTTGAAAATAAGTTAGCATACATTGAAAGAATAAAACAATCCACTATAAGATGGTGAGAACAATTTATGGAATAAATTAGTGAATGAATATGAGCTACATGAGTAGGATGGCTACGACAGATGTGTTGGTAAAGGCCAGACTCCTCTAAACATCTATGTATATCATCTTAGTTAATATTGGAAAGGAGCCAATAAAGGTTGCTTATATTATTCTCCTTTTACGTGGAGAAAAATGGATCTTTAGTGGATGCGCCACACTGAGCTGACCCACCTTGGGACTTCTTGCCCTTTTGGGGGAGGGGATGGGGGGATGGGAAGGGGGGAGATTACAGGCTGACTGGGAGGGATTGGGAGGAGGGATGGGAGGGGAACAGGGAGATACATGGATAAAATGCATTTTTAATAAAAAAAATAAAATGAAAGAAAGAAAAAATACATAAAAAGGTACTTAAGTGAGCTTTATTCACTCATGATGCTAGATAGTAAAGGAGGCATGACATGAAAGCATTCTTATCTGATGCCAGCCCCTGCATTCCTTGTTGCTGGGAACATGTTATCCCTGCAGTGCTTTTGTGGATATGTGTTCATAGTATATGGTAAAAGTGAATAAGTTCTTTCATAGTCTCCCTTTACCCATATTTATTTTTCTCTTAATCATTACAACTGGAGCAGTTTATTCTATTCATCTGCCATGCTATGTGTGATAGTTAATATTGTCAGCTTGGTTGGATATGGGGTCAACTAAGAGTCCTGCTTCTGAGTCAGTATCTTTGGACAATTTGGGAAGGATTAACTGAGAAAGTTAGGCCTTTCCTGAAAGTGGGGAGAACCTTCTGGAAGGGTCTGGATAGAAGAAGTCATGGCTAAGCTGTTTTGTCTGCTTGATTATGAGTGTGTGTCTATGGTGTTACTGTTGCCATGGTTTTTCAGTGACTCTGGAAATTAGTATAGACCAAAGACCAAGGCCTCTTTAGGAATCTTCTAAGCTTTCAGCTTCAGATTGGGACTTTTGAGGTATCCAGGCATGCTGAAGGAGGAACTACCATGTCTTCAGCCTTTTAGTGTATAAGCAGCCATTTTTGACTATGCAGCCCTTATCATATAAACCAATCTAGTGATATTAGATATTACAAATATCTACTTGGTCTCTTGCTTTTGTTCCAGTAGAGAATTCTGACTAATGTAAAATAAACTGAAATATCAACTGTCTTTGAAATTTTGCTTCCCCAACCACAAAAGACTCAATTTCGTTCAATTATGTGTCTATACCTATTTTATAAAAGTAATCTTGCTAGAAATTGAATCAGACATTCAGCTATACCCTCATATTCTGCATCAGGCTTCAGCTTCTGTGAAAAGCAATGTTCTATCCCTCTTTGTCTCAACTTGCCTAGAATATCTCAGTATCTTTCAAATGAAGTCAAGTTGGAAGTCTTTGGAAATTCTCATATTTCTTACATTATTCACTTATTAGATTTATGGATTTGAGTATTTATAGCCTATTCTGCTTTAAGTAAATATTCTAGAATCTTCACAATTGTTCTATGTGTGAGAATTTGTGATTGTCCCGGGAAAATATGGAAATATTCACTTTTAGAGAAACTGTAGTTACAAATCTCATGACTCACCTCTGTTTCTAAGGCATGGATTAAAGCAACCAGCCTGAGATTACTGTCCAAGCATTGTTTTGAATGAAAAAACAGTTGTTACAAGAGCTTCATGAAAACACATGATGTAGAGCTGTATTAAATGTAATTTATCCCCTCCTACTGAATACCTACTACATTTGCATTCATATAATAGTGCTTAGTCACAGCTACCTGAGTAGAATGAAGACAAATGGGTTAGTGTCTAGAGGGTAGAGGAAGATCATCTTGATTGAAATATTTAAGCTTTTTTCTCATCTACCAATCTCAGTTATGGAGTGTAATAAATTATTCCACTGTCCCCTGAGAGTTAACAGAGACATAGCATTATCCTGTCTAGTTCCTGAGCTCAGTAAAACCTAAATAAGCATTTCTTTCTCTCACACTGCCTTCACTCACTTGATGTGTACTCTCCTCAAAGGGCAAAACATCAAGGGAGCGTCTTCTTCTATGCAAATGGAAATGGGTAGAATCTTGGAAGAATATTATTTCAATTTAAGTGGAGGGTTATGGTCAAGAGCAGTTGAAAGGATCAGTTAAGGGGCGTTAGTCACAATGAGGGACATGACCTCCTTTGTATGGCATGATGAAATATGATGTTAGGTAAGCAACCCAGAGGAATACATACTATAATGTTCTGGAGATGTGAAACACACTTAGGATCATCTTCTCATATATATCACTACAGCTGATGATCTCAGCCTAGCACATGTGCTATCATTCCAAGATACTGTCATCTCCAAAAAAGTTGAGATCTTATCTGTGCTCAATTATGTGTAGTATGTTTGACCCCCTGTTTTCCAATCTTCATAGAGAATCATTTTCTTCCTCTAATTCAGGCCTTTGATGCTATAGAATCAATTAAAAAAATAACTCGTCTTCATTATTCTCTAATATAATGCTTATCTGTTTTTACTTTGAGGTGTTGATGTATATAGTAAAGACAACCAATTCAAGATCTGTTCTGAGTCAGTCTTACATCTTTGTTAGTTGCTATGGGGTGGGGGGGCAGGGAACAGAAAGGGAAAACTTAGTAAAAAAAAAAAAAAAGAAAAGAAAACAATAAAAAGAAAGACCAAATAGCCCCGTTAAATTATCTATAGAAGCTGTATGTGCACAGAAGATCCTAAGTCAGAAATCTCACAGTCACATTTCAATGTTCTGTTTTTCTAGTTGACTGAGCCTAGAACTTCTTGAAGCATCAATTTCCTCCCTAACAAAATGTGCTTAAGGAACCATACAAGGTGGAATTGTTTATAGATTAAAAGATTCTGGCGTCTAATGAAGCAAACAGGATTTATGCTCATCAGGCAATATTAATAACAATATTGACTTAACCCTTTCTTAATGAACCATTGTCTTATCAAGCCAGAAATTGATTTTAACTGCTTCTTCCTATGAGGAGTGGGGGCTTTCTCAGTACCTGTTACTAAGGAGTGGGGATGGTACATGTTGGTTGCATAATAATCATGGTTATTAAAGTTTTATAACACAGAAGCATGGCCTTGCTTTCAGTGGCACTTTATAGCATACACAATCCTTAGTCCTCTACATGGGCTGTTTGTTTTAAAGCACACCTCACTAACATGGAGGACACGCAAGCTGAGTTCTAATTAATTTAATTTGATTAAAATGCTCTTTTTATATGAATGGGCTTCTTTCTTTGTCCTGAAAACAAAGTGATTTTCTGCACTTTATGGCCTTACTAGTCTTTATCCATTAATGTAAGTCATTTTCTCCAAAGAATCAAAGTGTGTGTGTTTGTGTGTGTGTGTGTGTGTCTAGCTATTTAAGAAAACCAAAATCCAAAACCCACCCCATATATATATATATATATATATATAATATATATGTGTGTGTGTGTGTGTGTGTGTGTGTGTGTGTGTATATATATATAGTGTGTGTGTATGTATATATATATGTATATATAAATTTTATAAGTAATTGACTCACTTAGGCTACTCAGTAGGTCAGATAAACTATCTAGTCAAACATTAATTTGTTAGGGGGGGGAATATTTAGAACAAGAGTTGCCTGATGGTGTTCTATGTACTAAATTTTCCTATGTAATGAAAGTGAAACTTTTTGATTCTTTACTGATTTCCTCATCACATCATCAGATGTTCCATATATATATATATATATATATATATATATATATATATATATATATTTAAAGAACAATAAACATACACACACACACTTTTTCTTAAGTAGCAGTATGAGGAAACTATAGTAAGCAAATAGCAGAGTTTCTAATTAGCTTCCACCCCAAGAGCTGCTATCGGCTCAAGTGAGAAAGTCGGAAGTTAAGAAGCCCTGCTGCGGGTTTGGATTTCTCTGAGCCTGTGTTGATTATTTTCCCAGTGCCTCCTTCACTCTTCAGTCACACATTGACTGAAAGAATTCCATCCTCACATCTTCTCCTTTAATATCACAGGATGGGAATATATGTACTTTCTTCCATGAAGACCTCCACAAGTTAAAATTTGGTAAACTGGAATAATATCTTATGTCCTTGCCAAGCCCACCACTGACAAGAGAGTAGCAATGAGCACTATAGACGAGCAGCCTGTATATCCGAGGCAGTTTCTCTGGGATCCAGAGATGGAGAGATGTGATTGAAGAGTTTTCTGTTAAGTTAGACCACAAGTGGGAAAGGATATTGGGATTGTCAATATGACTGTGCTAGAAAGGATACTTGATATCAAGGCTGATGACACCGGTTCAGTCCCTAAGACCCACTTGGTAGAAGGATAGAACTAATGAAATAATTCTCACAAATTGTCTTCTGACTAACACAGACAGACACACATACACACACAGACACACATACACACAGACACACACGCACACACACAGACACACATACACAGATGCACATACACACAGACATACACACACAAAGACACCTCCCATATACACAGACACCCCCGGACAGGTACCCACACCCCTCACACACAGATACCCACCTGCCCCTCCACACATTGTGGCTTATACTCTAATTCCTACAAACTTAATATAATTGCTATAAATTTAAAGATTATTGGAAATTCATCCAATAGTATGCTTGTCTATCTGATTATCAAAATGGATTTCTGCACCTTTGATGACATGATGGGCAAACCTATAGAATCAATACATTTCATGTTTATTCCGCAGGACAATTTAGTACATATACCATCAAGTGTCTCTTGTTCTAAATATTTTCTCCACCTGACAAATTAATCTTTGACTAGATAGTTCATCTGACATACTGTGTATGCATAAATGAAAGCAATTCTTTATAAATTTAGGAGTATTTCAATATATTCATAATGTATATTCAAGGTAACTGAACTGTGGATGACCTTTTTTTTTTAACTGAAAAGAATCTCAGGCAAAGACTAGCATTGCTTTATTTTTTTTTTCCTGTCTTTTTATTCTTTGGGTCATTGTTTGCCTAGTGCTGTCTCGGTGGTCTCTATCTCAGTCTCTCTATCTCTGCAGAGTTTTGACATCATCTTTATTTGACATCATCACTTGTTGTGAACCAAGTGCATTTCTAAAGTTTATACTACATAGTAATCTTCAATGGGACTATATTTGGAGACCAGGTCTTATAGTGAGTGGTTAGGGTTGAATGAAGTCTTAAGGACAAGGCTTTGCTCTGATGCGATCACCGTCATCATAAAGGAAATCAGTGCTTACTCTTTCCACACACACAGGCACCAGGGAAAGACCACATAAGGAGAGTTTAAGTTGTTTCTGGAAAACAAATTTACTTTTATTTACATCAGTACTTGCAGCTTTCACAGTTGAGAGACAATAAGAATTTATTATTTAACTCAGCTTCTTCCCTCTGACAGTCTGGATACATGAAGACATTCCCTACAGCAGAATTCTTTTGAGGGGCAATGCTTATGCCCATGTACAGATGCCTGAAGACAACTGCCTATCAGGTAATACAGACACACAGGGTCAGAGCTTTGCTAACCTTCATACTCTTGCTTAGGAGTAGCCAGAAGAAGCAGTGGAGATGTCTCAATAGAGCTAAGAAATTATCCTCACAGTGGTAGACAAGCTGATTTGTGAAGAACTTCATTCTTTTCTCCCTTTAAGTTCTTCCTGCCTATGTGCTTATCTAGTTCTTAAACAGTTTGTTGAACCCAAGAGCCACTTCATATCTTTATCACTTAACGAATACAGTTTAGTTTGTGTACTGACTGCATGGAGATATATACTCACAAGCCTTCGTCAATAACTTAGAAGATGACAGCACATAGCGTCAAAACCAAGATCATATGACTTCCTGTTTTACTCTCTTGAACATCTGGATGAACATCTGGATATTTGTGCTTTGTTTTGGTCCATGCATCCTCTGAACAGCATCCCACTGCCTAGACTTGGTCCAGGTTGCCAGTCTCACTGGAGAAACTTTCCTATCCACAAATGTTCACACCTACCTATGTGAGAGACTCAGATTATGAAAGATGAAGATGACTCAATTTCCCTTCAAAGCTATTCTTTTTCTAAAAAAAATAAAATAAAATAAAGGAGAACCCAAGAGTCATGATTTGCTTATGATATCAAAAGATGTTTTTTGAAGTCTCTTCTGGATGGGAGAGAAAAACAAACACACTCCAGACCAAGAAGATAAGTGGGTTGGTAGAGGGTACAGTGTGTGTGTGTGTGTGTGTGTGTGTGTGTGTGTGTGTCTGTGTCTACACTATGTGTCCTTGCATGTGTATGTGTGTGTAAGCAAGACAGCCTCCTTCTAAAACCGTACGTTCTATTCAGAAACAGAAACACATGGACTTTTTAAAATCCCCATCCCCCACCAAAGAGGTATATTTGTAACAAGTGATAAACATCAATTGGCTCGCAATTCTCACCCACTCTGGAGTTGACTGTACAATCCTGATATTTCATATCATTTTTATGAATTTCTTTGGTCATGGTTGCTAAATATTTTTCAAAAGTAAAGCTCTCATGCCATGGAGGGAAAAAAAAGAAAAAAAACCCTTAGTAGATGAAAACCTATTCAATAAAAATGCACGTAACTTATATGTAACTTCCTGCTGCATATATTTTTCATATACAGCATGTGGTGGGATTGGTAGGAAGCATTTATTTATTAAATTAGTTGAGGTTCATGATATCTATACTATACCTACCTTAACTAAGGCACTTTTCTGTTCCAAGGCAGAAATGATTCTGGAAAGGACAAGGTAACAAATCATTTTATATGATCAAAATAAAGACCCTGTGAGCAGGTGGCTTCTAGCAGGGAGTATCGGGGTCAGAAGCTGGGAAGAATGGAGCAGAGACATAAGGAAGAGGCACTGGGAAAGGCACGCATTGTAGATAGGTGATAAGCCGGAAACCATAACCACCTCATCATGAAGAACAATTCTGAGTTGGTCTTTTGATTTGTGTGGGTCTATAAAGGCATGGATTGGCACTGCCAAATTTACTAACAAAGATTTGCATTACTTTTCTTGATAAGAGCACTATGCAGATAAACTGCAGAGGCATAACACAGGAAACTTTGCATTTGCAAAGACCCCATCCCCAGCATTTGCATGGGAGCTCATTCAGTCTCTCCAGGCTTGCACTAGGTTAAAACTATATTGTATCTCTGCAAGGTACCAGCACTCAGGAGCAAAAGTCACATCTGTATTTTTGAGGCTGCATTGTGACTCCAGGATGTGTATATTGCCGGAGGGATTTCACAAGAGAAAAACAATTCTGAATTATCTATTTTTCTAACCATTTTGGGCTCAGCTAGGCAGCCAGTCTTCTTACAAAGCCAGGTCAGTAATTGTATGTCCAGAACCTCCAGACAGCAGTCATTCATCAGCAAGCTGCATTTGGAAGCACAGAACTCCCAGGGCAGGAGAGGGACTGTGCTTCCAAGACCAGTTATTCTTTGTCTTCTGGAGACTCATCTTCATTGAAGTACAGCAGGATAATGATGATGCTCATACTGTCTCCTCGGAGCCCAAAGTGTGAGAGGAAGCACGCCGTGTCTTATCTCTTCCTTCTTCCTGGTCGACTAAGCCTGAAGACGTGAATAGCTTCAGGACACATCTTACATTTACCTTGTCTTTCTCTCTTTCCTTTTTTTTTTTTTCATCCACCTCTCAATAGCTCCGAGGTTGATCTCCTTCCTCCATTCCATAATCGTAAAGTTAGACGCTGCCTTTGAATCAATATTTCTTTACAGTATTCCCGGAAGGGATTTTACTCCATATGCCGTGTCCTGAGGTGATCTCAGAGGGAGAAACTAAAGCCCAAAGCAAGAATCATTTGCTCAAGTTTAAAAGGCAGAATTAGCGTTTATTTATCAGCTTTAACTACCCCCACCCACAGATGACCTTATACCTAGGAAGTTCTCATACAGAGCATTAGGGAGGCTATTTATAGGATTTGGGTGGGACTGACCAACTGAGAACATAGTAACAGCTAGGAAGAAGCAAGTTTTATAAAATTTAGCTACTATCTCTGTATGCACTATGCCCATTTTAAATGTGGACTAAAGCCCTAAAGAGTACAGCCAGTGTATGTGATGTCCACTTGTTAACTGTCAATTATTCTAAACATGACACTCGTCTCTCCATGCAGGGGGACCTCAGAACCCATGTCGTGTTCTCTTTGCCTTATCTAGCCTTATCGTGGCTGTGTGGCTAGTTACTGGAACACCAACTCAGACGACTTGAGCTACTACAACTGTCCCCAATCTTCCTAGCTGTACACATTCTTCACTAAACCCAGACTCTTCCTCTACAAAGGTCAGAGGTCATCCCATCCCCTCTTCTGGAAAGTTTCACCCTAGTCAGGAAGGAGAGTCCAGCCTGGCTCTTCTGCATTGAGCTTCTCTGAGATGATTACTTTGACTGCCTAGTTCTCCTATTTTGAACACAAGACTGCTCAAGTTCTCTGCTGCTGTGGCAGGGAATCTTATCCATTGCATCTGTACATCTCTCACCAAGCATGAAGTGTGGCAGGCACAAGGAGAATTAAGAAGTGGTTGGACTCCATATGAACTTGCTATGGGGAAAATCTATCAGGTTAAGGTTTTGACTTGCAGTATCCCCTGTGTTATATCTTCAGCCCCCGCTTGAGGAGGATACTAATGAATTAAAGGCCTAATGTTTCTTATAAGGTCTAAGCTAAGAACAACTCCCATCCAGATCAATACACCTGTTCCTTGCCTCTTGATCTTCCTGACACATGAATAACTCCTCTTTGATCGTGTCTGTTGAGAGATTTCCCCCAGTGTCCTAAAACTCATCTATATTTAGCCGGTTTCATCATTAGCTCTGCCTGGGGAATCCCAGAATCCAAGACCGACTACATGAAGAGACCGAGGGTATTTATCTGGCTGCTATTTATCACGATAGCGTTCTATCTTAATGATACCATGTGAATCCCTGTCCAGTTCATCTTCTGTTATGGAACAAAACTGATTAATAGGTTCTGAGTTTCCCCAAATGCAGTCAGACACTGCTGTGGAGTGGGGGGAAAAGGCTCCAGACATGGAACACCTAAAAACTTTGGAATATTACCGTTATCCCTTATAAACTAGCTGACCAAGGGAGCAGTCATATAACTCTCTGGGCCTTAGCACCCTCATACTTGTATGCAAATGGTTTCACTAGATATGTTAAATATTTTTTAAAATTATATGTACTGTATGTGTCTACATATGTGTGTGAGCATATGGGTCCATCTCATCCTCTGGAGGGTTGGGAACCACTCTGAAACCAGGTCCCTCCCCTGGAAGAATAGTAAATGCTTTTACCACTGGGCCATGTCTCTAGCTCCCGCCACCCCCACTAGATTTTTCTTAATGGTGTTCTGTTGTTTAAATTCTGTAAATTCTATAGCCTTTAATTCTAGCTTGTTTACTGTTATACTTACTACTGTGCTTCGAAGAGGAAGTGACTCCCACAGGCTCTTACCTTTTAAATGCTGGTGATTAAACTGTAGCACTGTTTTGGAAAGTTGTGGAACCATTAGGAGGTGGAGTTTTGCTGAAGGAAGTGAGTCATTGTGGGTGGGACTTTAATGTTTGATAGCCCAGCCCTATGTCTTGCCTCCTCTTTGGTCCTGACTATGGTCCTGACTAGACTAGACTAGCTGTCTCAAGCTACTGCCGCTCTGCTTTTCTGACGGAGATGGACTAAATCCAATTTTAAGTGTTATGATGACAGTAAGTGTTTCTTTCCTTTAATTGTCTCTCACTGATGTTTGGGAACATCAGTGAAATTAAGCAACTGTTACATACATACATACACTTGTATGCACACACATTTCATTATTGTGATAAAATACCTGGCAGAAATGAACTAAGAAAAGAAAAGCTTGCTTCGCTTCATATATTCCAGGGGTTTTGCTCATCCTGAAAAGAGGACTATCCCAGAGCTGATCTGTTCATCTTTTGTATTTAAGATGCAAATCTAGAGAATGTCACACTGGTTTTCATCAGTTTCCCTTGGCATTTCATCTGGGCTCTCAGTCTGTGAAATGGTTGCATCTAGATTTGGGGTGATGTCTTTCCTCTTCTAGTGCTCTCTGAACACACCCTAATAGATACAGCCAGAAAAAAAAATTGACTAATTTTCTAGACAGTTCTCAACACAATCAGAATAAAAGGTCAAAATCAGCCATTGCATCCACCATCGATGTGTCTAAACTATTTGGATTAAAGGAGCCCATCTTGATTTATTCTGAACAAAAGTCTCAGTGTGGAGTACTGTTTACTTCTGTATAAATCTAATATTGACTGTGAGCCATGGATATTGATAACACGCTGTCTCTAACACAAATTCATTTAGATGCTCCACAAAGATATGCTTACTTTAGTATTCTGTGAGTCCCTTTAACTATCCATTATTCTGGTCAGCCAGTGTGACATCATGGTGGCCAGGAAATGAAACCAGAACTTCTAAATCTAAACTGTCTGTTGTCACTGGACCCACTCTGCAACCAGAATTTTTAATTCATAGAGTTAAACCCAGCTGAGTTTGAAATCCATTGCAACAAGTCAACAGAGGAAATATAAATATATATTCCCATCTTTCAGTGGAGAAGTCAAGCACAGCGGGTTCAATTATATTATACTGGCCCCGAGTTCTGCTCTCCATAGACTGGAAGGCTAGAGGGAAAGGCATCAAGGGGGATACGTATGTGCTCCTATTCACCCCCCTTGGCTAGAAACAGCATTGTGTTTGTGACCAGAAAATTAAAATGAAATGATATCCAAGATGGCAGTTTCTGCCCTCGTTTCTAGTAACCCCCAGGATGGACAGCTCTGCATGGAGAAGGGTAACCAAGATGAATTACCTCTTCAATCTTAGTGCATTGCCTTCCCAATGTAAGAAGGAAATCTGAGCTTTTGATTCACATCCAAAATGTCTATAATCATAAGAGTCATTAGGATAGAGATTTTTAGACCAGCCAGGCAAACCAGGTATCCAAAATATAAATAAATAAATGCACTCCAGGATTTCAGAATAAATGAGAGATGAAATGGTAGAAGTTTTATAAAATTATTGGCTCTCAAATTAATGGTAATAATTACTGCAGCAAATTGCTATGTAACTGTTCAGTGAACAAGTTTATAATCTAATCCTACATTTGTAACTGGTTTCTCTCTGTTTTCATGTCTTGAGGATAAAGCTTCCTGCTTTAGAATAATTCTTGCTTTAATCCCTACTTACCTAAGCCCTCGTTGTGCATAATAAGAATAAAATTGTTGAAGAAAAGGTTTTAATGAATGCCAATCCTGTATTCTGCACAAAAGGATCCTGAACATATTCACCCACTGACCTGTCTCCAGACTTTGGTGGGGATGACTCTTCTGTAAGAACTGAAAAATGAGTTGTGATCTCTGGGCCCCATTCTAGGCATCTGTGAGCTCAGCGTAGGTAACTGAGGTGAAGCGTACCTCCTCCACGTTCCTCAGTTTGAAAAGGACTAAATGGCTGTTCATTTTCTCTGCCCAAACTAAGTGGCCAGTTGGAAGACATTTTCCTAATGGAAAAGCTTTCTTCATCTTGGATGCCCTGCTGATTGATTCTGTTCTTATTAGGATCCTTCTCCTGGCTTTTGACAATATAATATCAATTTGTGAAAGCTTTAAAGCCCTTGTTTTAAATACCAGTATTGGTTTTTTTTTTTTTTTTTTTTTTTTTTTTTTTTTTTTTTTTTTTTTTTTTTATCGGCAGCTTATTTATGCTTCTCATTTGCAAAATACCGGACAAGAAGCAGCTAAGGAGGGAAGAGTTGATTTAGGTTCAGAGTTGGAGGAAGTTCAGCTTCCATTGCAGCATGGACATTCAGGAGCTGGTCACATCATGACCCCAGGGAGCAGAAGAATTCTGGTATTCTGCGTGATTTTTCCTTCTGCTTCAGCTCAGGACCTCAGACCATGGGATGGTGTTGTGCACTTTCCAAGTGAGTCTTTCGTCCACTAGTAAACCTTTCCGGAAATAACCTCATACATATTCCTAGAAAAGACTTTTTCATATGGATTTTAAATCTAATCAAACTGACTATGAAGATTAACTCCACAGTGGTCTAATCACTATTAAGTATATAATCATTGGGTCATATAATCATCTGATCACTCAACAGGCATTTATTGTACTGAACTTATAGAAAGTCCACTGTTCTGTGCTCAGGGAAGATACTAAAGCATATTTAATATAGATTTTCAACCCAGAAAGAGCTTAAGACACATGGCTTGGACTGGAGACTGACGAGTACCAAATCCTAGGTGTGGGAAGACTTCCTGTAGATTGAGTAGAAGGCGAAACCTGATGCTGGGGAGCACTTGAGATCATCTTTGAGTAATTTGCCATGTGATACTTGTTGAATAAACTACAGGATAGAAAAGGAGCTCTGTTGTAAATACCAAAGGTGGAGAACCAGGTATCTTTGATAGGGAATATGCTCTAGGTTATGACAATCAATTAGCAGGTATAAATTCCACGGTGTGAGGATATAGTACTGTAAATAAAGTTGCAGGAAAGTTGTGGACTGTACAACTTTACTTGGGAATATCTAGGTAATCACATTGCAGAGTCCTTGGCACACATTCCACAAAGAGTAGTAGTGAAATCAGTCCATTGAGGATATAGAAGCTGATGCCTCTCATATTGAAATGTTGAGGAGTTCTTTAGTAAATTTACATTGGAGAGGGACTTCTTAAATTATTTATTTTTATTTTATCTGCATTGATGTATTGCCTGTATGTCTCTATGAGGGTGCTGGATCCCCTGGAACTGGAGTTTCAGACAGTTGTGAAATGTCATGTGGATACTGGGAATTGAACCTGGGTGGTTTGGAAGAGCAGTCAGTGCTTTCAAGCACTGAGCCATCTCTCTAGCCCCAGGAAGGAGCTTTTTGATATTTAATACACAGCAACACAATGGTACAAGGCTGGAGTTTTATCAGTATATCAATGTTGTCATTATTTCTTTTATACATACATATACACACATATATGATATACTTTATATATATATATATATATACATATATATACATACATACCACACACATATATGTATATACATATATGTAAATATCTGATATATATGCATATATCAGACTCTTCATCTTTACAACAATTGCCTAGGAATCTGTCTTGAGGAGATAGGACCATGAATTAGAAAATTATTTGTATTAAGGTCTGTTCAATTTCTCAAATTTGTAGTAAAAAGGAATAGTTGCTGAGAAATGCCATATCCATATTTGCCAGGTAACCTTAAACTTGCAGGTTCTTTAGACAGCTGTATTCTCCTTGTACTGTAATTCTAAACAAATTTCTTATCTTTTTAACACAAGAGAACCCTCAACTGAAAATTAATTTAGGGAAATTGAAAGTCCTTTTTCTGTGTTCACCTGTTTGTAAATGATAAGGACCATAAACAATAGTTTTAATAATTCGGTCCTTTGCCCAGGAGTAGCAGTTTATGATCCAGGCACCATCTCGTTCCCACATGAGCTGATCCTCCATTTCAAGCCAACACTCACTTTCTATGATGAAATGCAAGGGCTCATCCCAATTTAATACATGGCTTCCTTCATACGGAACACGGGAAACAGAGTATCTGCTAGAGAGCCGGCTAAGATAGTTCCTCTTTCCACCAGACGCAAGGAAGAAAATTAAATGAGGGAAAAAAAAGTTATGCTTATTTGTGTTTTCTAAAACAATTTAAGTGTTGCTTAAAAAAAATTCCCATTACAGGATAGCTATTACTGGAGCAATGTGAGGTTCAGTGGACAGTGGGCGGAAGAACTAGCAGCAATAACCCCTGAAGGGTACTTCAGAGCCAAAGGCACATGAAAGTGAAACCGTGGAAGAAATGTATAACTCATATGCGGAATTTATTAGGCAGTGACAGATATTTTAAGAGGCAGAAAGTACATTTCTTTAAAAAAATATTCTAGAGTCAGTCAACACTTTACTAGTGTATATGTCCATGGTCCCACTCTTCACATTTTTGGGCTAGGTTGAAGAGATCTGAAGGTCATGCCTGGGTATAAATTTATTGTATTCACCATTTCCCTCCCTGCTTTCTCTACCACGGGACACTGACCATTCTTAGGTTGTGTTTATGTCCCTGGTGCCCAGCAGGCTCTCTCTGTAGCCTTTTCTAGATGTCATGTGTGCCAGACTGGTTAGCCAGCATGTTTCCTCTTCAGCGTTCCTATTCAGTCTTTGCCATACTTACATTTCACTAGATGTTTTACTTAAAGAAAAAAAAAATAACAACTTGCTTTTCAAAGTAAGGATACATGGGAATTTACCTGGCATTCCTTGGAAATATTTAGGAACATTGCTCAAGGTCAGAACTGGTGTCCTTCATGATCTCCCTATGGGACACATCTACCGATTTAATTTACCCCAAGTCAATTTACCCCTAATTTTTCTGAAGTTATCTATATTAGAATGTCTATCACTGGAGGAAAATCATTTCACTGGAGTTATGCTTCTGCCAATTTTATTAAAAAGTAATCTAGGAGTCAATATAATTTGAATCATCAAAATAAGAAAAAATATATAACTATTGTAATACATGCCAAAAAAGCCTTTCCAAAAGCTTAGCATTTATTTGTGGTAAAATATGTTAAGAATGTTATAAGTAGGGGAATCTTTTGTCCTGATGGAAAGGAGTCTACCAGAAATTTGTATATATCATACATAATATGAACGAATGAATGGTATTGTTTCTATCATCAAGTTCAGGACAAGTCTATCCTCTGTTTCTAATAATGTCCTAATAGAATGGTAATCTTTGCCCTGTGACAAAGGAAGACAAATTATAAGAAGGACAGAAACAGAAGGGAAATTCAAATTATACGCCAGTCTGGTCTACATAGCTAGTTGCAGGTCAGCCAATGTTAAATAGTGACACCCTAATATAAACAAAATTATTCAATAGTCTTAAGTGAACTTAAACTAATGTTATACAAGTACAATGCTATTAACCATTTACATTTTAATATACTAATACTAATCATTTAAAATGAAAAAATGTTTAAAAACCAAATATAATAGCATAAAGTGTAATAGTTAAAAGCTAATTATAATATGTAAAGCACCTGTAAGAGGAAAAACACAAAATTACAGAGAAAGAAACCAAAGAAGACCCACATTGGATTGTATCATGGCTTTCAGTAAACTCAATGTGATTCTTCTCTCTCCAAATCTACACACACACAGAGAAATAGAGGGGGGGGGTGTCTGTACCTGTTGGTACACTGTCTCAGGGATTTGGATCAGCTACGCTTTGCCTCCTCTGAGGGAAGCTTCCACTATCTGGTGGACATATGGTCTGTGTGAGTCTCCCATGTGAGGTCTCCACATGGTCTTCTCTATATCCCACTTTTCTTACAACCTGTCTTTCTTCTATAACCCTAAGACAGAAACACCATCACCTCTATTCTCAATAATGGATTCCACATCTGGAATCAGGACCAAGCCTGCAGTCAGAATGAGCATGGTCTAAGGAGCTAGCCCTGATTTTTCATCAGCACCTGCTGTGAAACCTTTTAAAGCCCGACTTGTCTATGAGTCTGTGCAGCACCTTTAGTCCAGTGGGTGCTCCTGCCTCCATCTTTATCACATGCCCCACCCCCTCACCCTGCTCAATATTTGCAGCCTGCTTCCTGGCTTTGAAATGCAAAATGTGTTATATCTGGAAAGTGACAATTGAAGATTTTTATCCATTGTCTGTGTCTGATGTGATAGCAGAAGCTCTGTGTTTTATGCTTAAAACACAAGCCGATTTTGTATAAAAATGCATAAAAGTAGAGAGAGCCAGGGCCTAGGGAAGTGAGTTGATGAATGCATCCTGGTAGGCAATTAAGAAAGGGACAAGATAATGCAGGGAAATTATATTTCTCTCGTTTTGCCGAAGATTCAGTGCCTTTCACTTCTAATATATCAGCGACTTCTATCCTCACGCCACGTTCGAATTTTCCTTTTCGAAATTTATGGGTGCACATTGGCTATGTATCATTGCTCTTATTTAATTTCATGGCAAACACAGGCGCATCCGCACTCCCCTCTAAGCTGTACCTTGCTGCAAACAACAAATCGAAGAAACATATGCCTTCTTTTAGAGAACGTGGCAAGGGATAAAGATTGTTTGAAGGGGAGGGAGGCTCCTACAGATACTTCTCTTTGGAGCATACCCCATGACTCACAGCACCCCCCTGCCCCCGCCTCTTGAGCTAAGAGGGGTCCATGGCCACTCTTATCATCAGAGGCTAGCTCAGAAATGATTTCTCTAGTTATGCTAATACACATCAAATTCTCAAGAGACTACTTATGGTCTGGAAACTTACCTACCTTTCAACTGCAGCATATGTCTCCTTTCCAGATTCCCTAGTTTGCTGCATTCCAATGGAGCCAGATTTTATCCCAATGCTTTCATAGTGTTTGTGAACAAACTTAGTCATGTCCTCATTAAGTATTGATGGCTGACTTCGCGACTGGTACCTTCATCCCCAATTTTTCTTCTTCACTATTCTTACATTCTGCTTGACATGTCCACATGGCCTGAATGTTTATGTCTCTCCAATAAAAGATGTTTCATACATGTGTAAGTGTGTGTGCAAGCATATGTGTGTGTATACATATACATGCATGTGTATGCTGAGGAGTATGTATGCAGGTCAGATGACAACTTGGTAGAATTGATTCTTCCCCTGCTCTTTGAACTTCCCAGTTTGCCATGTTTGATAAGAACACTCCAAGAGCTTTAATACACCGCAATAGTCCACAGTTTTGTGCCTAAATGCTGAGGTTTCACACTGGAATTTGGTACAGTTATTTTAAGAGTTGCATTGATAACAAGTAATAATGATGTCTAAATAGTAAGGCTCTCATTAGTGAAGCAATCTAAACATTTAAGGCATGTGGTCACACTTAGCCCACAAATCATCTTTATGTAGACACACCTAATGATCCCATTATATAGCTGAATACATTGAGATTTGGAGAGATGAGATTATTTGATCAAGGTCATTAATTCATTAAGTAGCTGAGCTAGGGTTATGGAGCAGGTCTTTGTGACTAACCTCTGTGCTTCGTCAAATGAGTATACTACCCCCCAGTGATTAGCAGTTCCAAGGTGCTAATTATTATCTGTCTCAAATAAGACTTCTGGCATCTGACAGGATCAGAAGAAATGAGATAATGAATAGCAAGCTCCGATGAATAAAGGAAAAAGGAAATTACATGTCACAGAATTTTGCCTTTACATGATTTGGACATTTTATGCCACAGCTATAGAGCATCACAGAGAGGATTCTAATCAGGTGAGAGAAGACAAGAGTCATGCGCATCAGGAAAGGGCACAAGCTGAGCTGACAGTGAGCGTGGGCTGTCTTTTCCATAACATTTTCCTAAACATCATATCAGAGCTGTGAGGAGAAGCTGCCTTTGTATGTGTAGCAGAGAGAGCCCGAGAGCAGAGGAACAATTGTCCCCCAGTTGCTAGAACACAGTGTCCCCTTAAGTCTGAGAGACAGCCTGAATATTTATGTTTTTTTTTTTTTAAGTTGATATGGAAACTGAGTCCTCAATACACTGGTTTTTATGGGGGGGCATTTAGGGAGTGGCTGAGTCATGAGGCCATTATTGTGAATAGGAGTCATATTTTTACAAAAGAGATTGAACTAGCTAGGACTCGTGCTGCCCTTTCCTTCTGCTCCTGCATCCTTTCTGAGGTAAGCACATGTCTTTCTCCATGTGAAGTCATAGCAGGAAGATAGCCTAAAAGAATAAAGCAAGCCTTTACTGGGTACCCAATGAGCTGTTTGCCTGTGGCCTTCAGAGCTTTCAGAAGTACAAGAGATGCATTTACAATACTCTTAAATTGTCCAGTCCAATGTGACTTATTTTAGCAGTAGTAATGCACTGAAACAATGGGATGCCATTATTTATATAGTTGCATATTTAAACTGTGTACATACACATAGCACTTTCCTAGTATATATTCTTCCCAATACTTGGGGATGTCTTAAGTTCTTTCTGGGAGATCTATAAGATCTTGGAATAGGGAGCCACAGAGGTATGATGTTTGGCCAATGACTATATATATATATACACACCAGAAGGGGCAGTTCTACACAAGTGTGTAAAATTATTCACCAGTATAAGTGCATACCATATATAGAAGAGCCAAATGTTATTGCATGTGATGTAGTCAGAAAGAACAGTAAAAATCATTTGCAACTTCAAGAGCTTTGCCTGTCTAAAATAAAATGGTGGATATTATTGTTACATTTCTCTTGTCATCTTCTGTGGTCCTTGTGCATTGATAGGACTCATGTCTTAGTTTTCCTCTCATATGTAAGAACTGAGAGCTCCAACCTAAGGATCAACCCCAGATCAGTCCCAATGAAAGAAGCCTTCCCTCATCAAACAGGCTCAAAACTTCAGGTTATTTTTCCCTAATGACCTTTTATCCCTGAGCCTGAGAACCAGCCAGTTTTAGTAGCTCTCTCCACATGCCTGTAACCAGTGCTGCCTCCCAGCTCCACTGTCTACTGCCTACTGAGTTCCCTCTTCCTCATCTGTCCTAGACTCAACTTGCTCTGTTGGGAGCCTGCTCCTCTACAAAAGGACCCAATAACCAACGGTAAAATCCAACAAAGAAACAGAATTGATGGCATGCATATACTGATTAAGCCACGAGGCTCACATTGTGCCCCAGCATTTTGCAATTAACTTTCCTCAGGCAAATGGCCTTTTATACCTATTTATATTTATATATAGTCCTCCACTTCCTAATACAACTGTGCTTAGGAAAATAGTGTTAAGTTTTGTTTGTTTGTTTAATTTTTATTTTTATTATGCACCTACAATAGTCACATGCAGGTGATTATTTCCCTGGAAATCAACTACTTCAATTCAGGGCTGGTGGAAACCAAACCCAAATAGAAGCGATTAGCAGTTACCTTATCCCCTTGAGTGTACATTTATCTGTGGAATCAAACAATGCGGCTGTGGGAAGTCTACCTGCCTGTCAGCCATCAACACCACTCCTACTATATCACACACTGCTCCCACTAGCTCTAAGTTAGTCCCTTGCTGGGTACAACTTATGTCTTTAATTCTCTGGCCAGATGGTGAGGTCTTCTGTGAACAGGGCCTATGTCTTTTTCTAATGCCTGTTTTCTAACCATTCACTACAGTCAAAAGAATGAATGAGAATAATAAAGACACAAGTTAGTTAGTTACTGAAAATCACGTGACATTAATTTTGCAACATAGAAATTATTACTTCCTTGCTATGGAAGAGCTAAGAACACACAGACATGATAGTTCGCTTGGACAGAGGGAAACTCGGGTACAACTGCAAGATTGTCCACTAAGATTCGAGTCTCATGTGAGACATGAAGCCTGGATCCCATCTCCCAGTTCTAAATTTGTTATTTTGTTACTGGGTAAATTGCCTAAAATTGTAATTTTTGCTACAACAATATTTTACTGAGCTGCAATATTATCTTGAGCCAGTTATTGGTCCTTGATGTCATAAAGTGGTAATTATTGCAACATGAGAAAAAAAAAAGCATGCCCTATGTTTTTGTAGACTTGCTCCTTCCTATTAATTCAGGTGCTGAAGGTTGTGACTCTTGTCATCTGAAAGATAATTTTCCTCAGATTTAATAATCGCAGTTAAGTCTCAGATTTGATTTTAATTTCAGACCTTGATGTCATGAAGTATTAATTATCTCTATTTCCTACTGATAATATTCCTGCAAACATGCACATGTTTGATTGGCAGAAATTTTTATTAATTTACAAGGATGAACTCAATTAGAAAAGCTCACTTACTGGCCCAATTCTACATACACACCTGTAATTTGGAAGGGAGCATATTCTGAGCCATCGTACAATTGCAAGGACAGAGGGTCAAGTCATACGAGCAGGGTGGCTACAGTTGGCTCATTCCAGCCCGGATTGATTGACATACATTTCATTGATCTACCCGACTTTGGTTTAAAATGAGCAAGGAAAACCTTTGGGACTAATTAAGATTCTTATGGTAAAGTAATGAGAGATTATTTTCATGTCTGCATGGCTCTCTTTCCCCTCTTCTCTTCCATGCCTAGGATTTTACTTGGGGCTGGTCCAGTCACACCTCATTGAAAACACTGCATTTCTTTCTACAGTGCTTTAATTACACAGTGGAAAAAGAAAAACGAGACCCCCCCCCAACCCTGAAACTTGATGAATGTTAATATTTTAAGTTAAATGAATTGGTTTCTCACAGCTATCTCCCATACATCTAAGAAAAGAGAAGCTAGTTCAATGGAATATAACAATTTTTGCATGAGCTAAGGACATTGGGGTTTGGAGGAGCCAATTCTACTTATCTCCTGTCCTGTGTGACACTTACAGAAGTGGTGGCAGAATTTGACCTGGACAGATTTCTCTTGATGAAATGAATATGTGAACAAATAAAAATAAATAAATAAATGCAAAGTAGTTTAGCACGAACTGAGTTCTCTAGTACAAGGATAGGAATCTTTTTTGTTGAACCACCCCCAAGAGAAGTGCATGTTTGCTAAATGATTTTATAAAAATACTGCATTCTTATTCTATATCAGGAGAGAATGCTGTGCCTAGGCTAGGGGAATGACAGTGCAGAATTATACAAGTAAATGGTGCATGTTTCCCAGTGGAGTGCTGATGTCTATGCAAAATGCCCATACACAGCCAAAGAATGCAGCCCTAACTGGTTCTCAGGAAAAAATGTCATTAATTCAGAGCTGCTTGGTCATCTAAAAGGAAACTTGATTGGATGGATCTGGGGCAGGCATGTAGTATAGTACAGCTAGAATAAAATCCCTGTCATGGAGAAGCTTAAGTTGGTTTAGAAGACAGGGTGATTTTTATTTGTGATTTGAGACTAAGGCAAACAAAGTTTTCACTTTAACTATTTGCCTGTGGACTCACTTTATCTGGTGGGTGGCAAAAGAAACGGAATCCCCTGTACCAAGATAACAGTAATAATACATGGTATGGGAGTCTTTTCTTCAAGTATTTTACAAGGTACTACAATGGAGGAAGTGTGCTGGGAAATTCCTTGAATGCAGAGATATCCTTTCCTATGTTCCCTGCTGTTTATCTGCTTGTTCCTCTGGCTAAACTACAGATTGATTCTATTACATACTGGTTGCTATGGTTTGACAGTGTTATCTCTAAAATGTCTGTTGCAAGTTAATCCCTGAGTAGCAGACTGGAGAGAAGGAGATTTGTGGGGTTGACCAGGCCATGAAGATGCTATTCTCACAGAATGAGGACTCATATCTTAATAAAAAGCCAGGAGCAACTAGTTAGGTGTTTCTGGCATCTCTTTTCATTGTCTCTCTCAGGTGAAGAAACATCATTTACTCAATTCTTCAATGTGAGGCAGCTCCTTCTAAGGCATTAAATGCTGTTGACTTAATCTTGTAAGCCTCCAGAGACATGACCGTCATACCTGAGCCATGTCTAAATGAGCCAGTCTGTGATGGACTTGGAATTTCTTCAAGACTTGGACTTGAACATAGTGACATCACCAAAACATCTGGCTTTAGGAGACCAATGCTAAGAAATCCCATGAAAAAAAAATATCAGAAAATGAGAATCCTGGAGGGGGCAATTAGCCATGCCAAGAGCTCAGCCTGAAGTTTATCATTTTGCTCCATAGAGGAATTGACTGAACTGAGATGATAAAAGTCCCTTTTGTCTTTAGAGGCTAGGATAGGAGAAGGAATATTAGGGCCAGAGAGCCATTATCTACATGCCTCATCAAAGACACAGTTTCCCTGGCCCATGGGGTTAGTGATGGGCAAAGAACCTCTTGCCTCCAGATGAGTTCTTCCACAAGTGGTTTCTATGGAAACGTAATATGCAAGAAGTTAATGTATACTATAAAAATAGTTCCTTGCTTATACAAAGTGCTCAATATGATAGCCTTGAATAATTTCTAAATGCAGGATTTTCCTGTATCTTTAATATATTAATTTTTGGCACACATATACAAGAATATTAAATTAAGTACCTCCCTTCTTAACCTGCTCTAGGTACAGACCGCTTGAAATGTCACAGTGGTTTGTTTCTACATCTGAAAATGGTTTTGTCCTTAGTTTAGGGGAAAATGTAATACTGAAGATGTTTTCAGTCACTCATTTGTTAGACATACTGATGAAATCAATATCAAATTTCCAGAATGATATAAACTGCAGAATTTGTTTATATCACAAAGAAGAGCAGGAAACACCTCTGCCCCACAAAGAAACCAGCAACACCCAAAAAAGGAGAAAGCAGCCAATAATTAGAACTCTCCCATAAGCAATTATTACTGACTTTAAGCGCTCATGAAACCAAATAAACAAGAAACCATGTTTGGTCTTTCTTAAACAGTCAGGGTTCTACCCTCTTTCCCTGTGATAGGTCATCTACTTCACAGCTCTCATCTGATACATTTCTGGAGGATCTTAGGAGTGTAAGACTGAGATAATCTGGAGCTGGAAGGATGGCTGTTACGAGGACCTGCTGCATTCACAGAGAGTCCTAGTTTGGTTCACAGCACCCATAGCTAGTATCTTACAACCACCCATGGCTCTAGGTCCAGGAGGTTTAATCCCCATCTTCTAATCTCCTCTGTTACCTGCATATGCAAGCACAGACTCACACCCAGATATGCATGCATGCCTGTAACTAAAAACAAAAATAAATCTTCAAAAAGTACCTTGAGTAATAAAATTTGGTTTCACATTTTCAGTGACTTTTATCCCTCAATTTTACTTTGATTAACATTCTATATTGGCCCAAGTCTATACACAATACTCATATCAGTATCTATCTGTCTGATAGAAATACAATATATAACATGTTTGCAATTTTAAACTTTTAAATAGATATGTTAAACAGGAAAGAAGTATAAGGTATTTTCTGGTGATCATGATCCTCTACTCAAAATACTCTCAAAATATTGTATCAAGATGTAATCATATAAAACAATGTACCATTCTGTATTTATTCCTTGCATACATGTTTTATCATCTCAATGTATATGTTACTGTTATATTACATAGTATGTACTATCCTACATTCTGGTATTCAGTTGTTATCTGGGACTAAAGACTGCCTTATTGAATACTACAAACTTTATGATAGTATTTGTTATAAATGTTCCATACAATTTCTGCCTAGGAGTGTGGGAGATTATGTTGTTACATTGTAAATAATTGTCCCACCCACTGGTTTAATAAAAAGTGCTGATTGGCCAAAGGCAGGCAGGAAGTGTGGGCAGGTCTACCAGACTAAGAAAACTCTGAGAACAGGAAGCACGGAGCAGAATGCCATAGAGAAGCTGGAAGAAGCAGAGGACAACTATGCTGCTCTAAGAAAAGGTACCCAGCCACATGGCTGAACAAGATAAGAGATATGGGTTAGTTTAAGGGTAAAGAGGTAGCAAGTTATATGCCTGGGCCTTAGGCCGATCAGCCTAAAAACTATTGTAAACATCTGTGTGTCTCTGCGAGTCTGTGGGTCTGTGGGCCTAACCCTTGAGGCTAGGCCTGAAAGTCCAGGCCAGAAACCTACTACTACATAGGAGTCATATAGGTATCTTTTAAAAAATATAAATTATTGAGTACTATTTATTGACCCATTAATATGAGATCCTGGAATTGAGAATCAGTGGCTCTTACATGCACAGAACATTTTGACTGTTTTAGAAAAATTAAAAACCAGTGCTCTTGACATTTTGGGAAAATCCATTTAGGTGGGTGAGGATTTATATGCAAGAATTATTTATATACCATAAGGCTTTGCCAAGAAATTTTATAGAGCAATAATAACATTCTTTTTTAATGTACAGAAAAGCATTTCTCATTTTTAATGTTCTTATAATTTAAAAAATATCTGTGTTTATTATGTTGGTCTCTCTTTAGTCAGCTAAAATCCCAAGACCATGCTATGCCTGTATGAGGACTAAGTAAAATCAGGGCGGGCCAGCATGTGAAGGGGTGAGCATGCACCTGTGTCTCCTGTATCTTCTCCTGCAGAGAGAAATGATATGGTTTCTGCCCTAGTCCACAGTTTTCTGCTCTCTGTCTGACACTGGTTTCCTCAGAGGGGCAGCTTTTCTCCTGGGAAATGCAAATAGTTTTATTTTCTTTGGGATAATTGCTTATTTTGAATAATATATGCCGTGCATTAATAATGAGTGCAGAAACTGTGCAAATATGTCTTTCTCCAGTTGCTTCCTATATGGGTATCAAAAAAGCAATGCTGAGTTCAACAAGCCCACTTCTTCTTCTTCTTCATCTTCTTCTTCTCTTTTTTTTAATAATTTTTTTTCCATGTATCCCTCTTCTCCCCCTCCTTTCCCTCCTCCCAATCCCCCTCAGTCACCCTTCCCTATCCCCCAAACCCCTCCCCCAAAGGGCAAGAAGTCCCAAGGCGGGACAGCTCAGACTGGCACATCCACTCCAGGCAAGTCTGATTTCCTCATTCCAATATCAAGACTGGGCGAGGCGCTCCTCTGCAGGGAATGAAGCCCACCTCTTCTAACTAAACCCTTGTTAGTCCCAGCACCACTAAATAATCACAAGTCTTTTTGCTGGTCTTGAGAACAGCCAGCTTCAACCCGCTGTCTTGTTTACTAAATGGACCCAGCAGATAATTTCACGGTGATATAGACAGTATGAAAATCCTGCTCAAGATTCATAAATCCTGCTTTAAATTTGGCCAGCTTATACATGGACTGCTCTCCCTAGTCCAATCCAATTGGATGCTGTAAAGTCACCCCAGGAATGGAAGATGGGGGTGGGGACAGAAAACAAAGAATATAGCGTTCAAGTTTCATTATCTGGACTTGGGAAGAATGCAAAGAACACAGTGATGTGGTTCAGACAGATAGCAAGAATCCTGTAAGTCAATGAATAAGCTCCGACCTTAAGCTAAGAGATCTGAGGTCTTCCTGCACAACAAGACTTGGTTTCTTCAGTAGGATAGAGGTTTGTTAGCTTCATTCTCTCCCCTGAATTTTTTTTTATTTTGAGTATCTTTATCATTCTTTGGTTTAAGCTATTAGAGTACATTAGTTGCAGGGATAACTCAGGTGTTGAGACGGAAGCACTCACTTGCTTCTTTTTGAAAGAAAAAGATAAAGCTAGTTGGTATGAGACAACTCATGACAAAAGAAGCAGTCTGGTACTAAGTTCTGAAAGTGCAAGCACCTGATGTAAGCTCCATTTATGTCTTTGAATTCCCGCAGTTTATTATTTGATGCCTACAAGGTGGAAATTCAGTGGAAGCCACCTAGTTTTCATAAAACTGAAAGGCAAGCATATACACATGCAAGCATACATGTCATAAATCAATATTAATACACCTGACAAAGATTTCCAGATATTTTCCTGAGCGTGATGATGGATCTTTGGACTCAGTAAAGTTATGTTGGTTTAGCTGGAGAAATCCTTGAACTTCTGAGCATCCATCTCACTGGACCTTCTTCTTCACGTAGTAGTATTTAGGGTTCTCATCTTGTCTGTGTTAGCTCACCTTGGGAACAAAGAGTAATCACACAGCAGTATACTCACACCATGACTGAGCTCTTCACATTAGGAAGCCTAAAAACAAACACAGAAGACAACAATGAAAGCATTCTAAAATAACTTTATACAAACTGGCAACAAAGAATTGCTCTTTTGAACAAATTTTAAAAGTGTGTAAGAAATAAAGCAATATAGTAGCCATCACATGTTACCCTGGGAAATCTCCTAAGAGGTATGACATTCCAAAACAGGCAGAGCATTCAGTGGGAAATTGGGGGGGGGGGGGGTACATACCCAAGATTGTTTATAGCAACAGTTTTAGGGAAATATTTCTTAGAAACTTCTTCCAAGGAATTCATATTCATCTATCCTGGCCCCCCTAACCAAATGTCATTATAGATAGACCACAGAATTTTTATTTTCTAGTATTAGGAACTCTGAGATCAAGACATAGTCAGTTTTTGTTAAGGGCTTTCTGGCTAACTGAAAGTTATTTTGTAGGTTTTTGTGTAATCTCTGCTTTCTGCCTATTCACAGAGAGAGTCTGAGTTCTCTTCTGTATATTTGTATGAACATATTGGTCTTACCAGATGACTCCATTTCTTCTTAATTATCTCTTCAGTGACCTGGCCTTTAATATAACCACATCAAATGTTAAAGTTTTAGCATATGGGTTATTTGTAACAGAATATGTTTATGTGCCAGAAATAATTGAGAGCCCTCTCTAACAGCATAAGCCTGGTGGTAGATTTTATGGTAGGCTTATCCCATTAAGGGAAGATCACATGTACTCATCTAGTGCCCCAGTTTCACAAATTTAAGTAAAGAAGAACATGAAATCTAGCTATTATAAGAAACATTTTCAGTGGAGAGTGACTGTCCAAAACTACAGGGAAAAGGTTGAGTCAGACTATTTTTCAGATTCTCAACCCTGTTTTGGACTCAGATTTTTGAACAAAGAAACTGTATTAGGAGAAGCAACATTAAGCAAAAACTAATCGCCATTAAATGAACTAAAGACACTGGATAAATATTAAAAGAGCACCATCAGGCTAGGAAAAGGGGTTAGTGGGTATCAGTGGGTGAAACACATGCATTAAGAAGTTAGGAACTAAATTTGAATCCCCAGAACACACGTAAAAGCCAGATTTAGCAGGATGATTGTCAATAATTCCAACGGTTCTACTGGAAGATAGGAGGCACAAACAGTCTCATAGTCATGGAAGATCATGAGCTATGACAACCGAAGTGGTGCAAACGAAGTAGACTGTGTAGACCAATATTTGAGGTTGTCTTCTACTTCCACACAGGTGCTATGGCGTTTCCACATCCACACCCACACCATGATGCTGTGGCATTAAACTCTAGTACTTTGTAAATATTTGTCCCTCCTAGTGGTTTAATAAAATGGCTGACTAGCCAGAAAGCAGACATGAAGTAGGCGTGGGGCTACCAGACTAAAAATACTCTGGGAAGAGGAGGAGTGGAGAGTAGATGCCAGGCAGATGAGGAGAAATGAAAATGCTGCTCTGAAGAAAGCTACTAAACCACTTGGCTGATCATGTTTAAGAGTAAGAGTTGGTAAGTAATGTGGCTGAGCCATAGGGCAAACAGCATGTAGTTAATATAAGACTTTGTGTGATTGTTTGAGACTGCTGGTCTAGATCTCTGGGCTAGACCAGGCCTGAAACTCTTACTACACCACGAATTCACAAATAAATATACAACACATGCACACACTTGTGTACACTTACAAATCATGCACATATGTACACACAGGATTAAAGATTAAAAAGCATTATCCTTCTTGTATAAATTATAAACTGTAATTCAAAATAAGTCAAAGGCAAATTGCCCTATACCTAATTGAAACTGACCACTCATTATTTTCTCTAGAAATGCTTTCCTTCTGTCTCCCAGGGACAGGGTGAATCATGCAGATCTACATGGGGCTGCTTTGTTTAAGTTGAAAATATTTGTGTCTCAACGCCACAAAAAGGGACTCAGGGTGGGTCTGTTTACAAGTTTGTTTTTACTGTTCAGATCAGAGAGCAGCAGACAAGAAAGAGGTGTGATTATTGATGAGAAATAACAAATTTTTGAGGAACAATGAATTTATTTGGAAGATGTGTCTTGCTCTGCAGAAAGGTTAGTTTCCTCATCTGAGTTAATGAGCTGTAAACTCTTAAACTATTTCCTAAACAAAGGGAGTGTGTAAATGGCAGCTTGATTATTCTTGGTTGGTGTATCATATGTTTTAGGTTACAGCTTGTTTGTAACTGAAAACAAACAGTAGTGATGTGATGGATTTGCCTGTGTGTGAAATGCTTCTTCAACAAGGGAATCACAAAACATTTACACTTCTAGTCCTGAGTACTCCCAATGCTGTGCTGTTTGCCCTTCTCATTCCATCCAAATGTGATGGAAGGAAGATAAAAACTCCATAACAGCAGCGAGCACTTAAATGTCAGAGGGAAATAAAATTACAAACTTCAATAATACTCTAAAAATCTGTGCTGTTATGCAAGAACCTAAAATTACATGCTCTCTGAAGGAAAATTATTATACTACAGAGACTCACAAAAGCTTTCCAAATAGGACTGTGTGGTCTCACCGCTAAGAGCAGTTCCTTCTGCCCCAAAGAAACTAAAACCAAAACAAAGAAAAAGAAATATTTTTCAAGTCATAAGGGTAGATGGACTCAAGGTGACTTTGGGTCACTCTACCATTTTAAACACGTGGAGTTTGAAGACTGGAAAATAAGGGTATAGGTCATTTTTTTTTTAAATGCAATAAATTTAAAATGCCCTGTTATTTGATTTGAACTCCAATGATTACTTTCTTTTACTTCCTAGTAATTTAATATTCTGCTTAAAAAGGCTATTGAATTCTTTTAGAGCTGATCATAATTTAAGAGGGAAAAACAAAGAGAGAAGAGAGACTGCATGAACAACTAGCTTATATAATCAGTGTGATTATTTTCCTCAATGGAGGCCGGGTGGGAGGGGCACTGGGTTGTGCTAAGGGCCCTAGTATTTCTACTTTAGACTTTGTGTATTGGTTACTACAGCAGGGAGGTTTCAGATGACACAGTTTCTGTCTCAGTCCCCAGGAATCAGGATAAGTTAACTGACAGGGCTCCAAGTCACTGTTGTGTGTTCTCCTTGTATTCCTTCCTTCAGTCCTGGGTTTTCGGAGTCAGTTGACTGAACTTATTAGAGAGGCTGAATTATTGTTACTAGGTGGTAAAAGCACTGAGTGGGAAGATTAGCTGAAGTTCTTATAAAAAAAACCATTTGGATAAGTGCTATGATATGTTAGTACTTAAATAATTGATAATTGGTAACATATTCTAATTGCTCAAGTATTTAATCAGAAATTCATTTGTGGTAAGAGTTTACTTATGTTGATTGGATATATCCTGTTGCATGATAAGAGTGGATTATGTTGAGCCAGCTTTGTAGTGTTTAGGGAGTGAGAATACCTAATCCAGGTTAACCTTCCCCTTAGAAAATAAAACAGAAGTAAATAAAAGTCTTTTGATCCTAGGGTATCACTGGCAGCAAAGATTTCAGGATACCCTAAAGACCTTCCCATAGCTGGGCTTCTTGAACACTAAGATGTAATAGGTAGGGCTATATACAGGGCTACCCTGGCATCCCCTCTGTAGTTTTGGGTTTACATCTTCCTTTTCTTATATCTGAACTGGCATAGTATCTTAGAGGCAAGAGGGAATTCTAAGCATAGATAAAGGAGGAAGAGGGCAGAGTCAAGGAGATGCGATCCAGCTGCCCAAAAAACAAGATGTAAAAGTCAGGTAAGCCACCAGCCACATGGGAAAACACAGAGTGATAAAAATAGGTTGAGTTTCAATGCAGTAGTTAAGTTTAGCTAGAAATAAGCCTGAGCCATAGGCAAAACAGTTTGTAATTAATCTAAGTGTTTCCGTCTTTATTTCATAAGCAACTGCAGAACAACAGGTCAGAGTTTTGTCTGGACCACGGGTCCTGACAGGTCAAAAACTTCAGACTATACTCACCCTGCATGCTAATTCAGATAATTTGATTTTTAGAGTGCTCACTACAGCATTCATACAGCTGTATATCCTGTTGGGACTGGATTGAGCCCTGTCTTGATTCTGGTGCTGGTGTTGTGAATATATTGCATTCCTGTGAATAAGGACAGTAGGTTTTATATTTTTCAGCATGTGATAATCATTTTTTTTTATTTTGCATTTTTTGCTTGGGTAGCAAGATTGAAAATTTATTTTTAAACTTATAATTCATTTACTCCTTTCTGATGTTGGTTAACATTTTTGTAGCAATTTCTATTCCACATATTGCCATAAAGCTAGAAACATGATGTTTTTATTCAGGGGGCAGTATTTTGATCTTTAATATGTCAGGGATGCACTACAGTGAGTGTGAAACTGATCAAATGATCCACAACCATATCCTCTCACACCTCTACATTATAGATTATATCAGGATATTGTTCATATGTTCTCCAATATCTAAGTATCATGACTTTTCATTATGCATTTGCACTGTATTAGATTTATTTTGTCCCTCATTTTGACCTTCATATTACTATATGGTGTAAGTTACTACTTCAGGTGTTTGTTCTCCTGATTGTGTCTACCGATAACTGCTCTTCTAATTTAAGTGCTGATCTCTGTCTCTCTGCCTCTCTGTCTCTCTCTCTCTCTCTGTATGTGTGTGCGTGTTTGTGCATACATGAATGCCTCATTGGTATACATGTGTGTGCACATGTGAATACCCACTTTTGGACACAAAATCTCTCATTGAAATCGACACATCACTTGGCTAGATGTGAGCTCCAGGCATCCTGCTGTCTTAATCCTTAATGTTGAGGTTCCAGAAACTGATGGCATCAAGTTCTTTACATGGTCACTGAACATCTGGACTCAAGTTTTTATCCTTGAATGGTAAGCCCGTTACTTACTGAGCCATTTTCTCGGGACCCTTGCATTTTCATTTGACAAAATAATAGTTCTTTATAACTTTTATTTTTATATAAATATTGCATGAGTTTGATGACATTCTTGATAATAAACTCAGGAATTCTCAATTAATAGAATCTCAGGCTCTTTCTAGCTTAGTTTTTGTGATTTTATTTTTTTTTATTTTAAGCAATTTGTACAAAATATGAATTGACTTTCTCATAGATGTTTGGAAGAGTTCACCTATAAAAACATGAAATTTAAGTAAGGATAGAAGATTTTTTTTTCCATTTTTATTTTTTGACAGGGTCTCTCTCACTTTGTGCTCTAGACTGACGTTTTGTGATTCTGGGGTTAAAGGCAGTGTTAGACAAAATTCAGAGGGAGCTCAAGGAACAAAGAGCTGGAAGAAACCAGTCTGGCCTCAGCAGATGAGACTGTTTATTTCAGATAGAGGAAAACACAGCCAGAAAGGATTGCTGAAGAGGGAAGGGGATTCTTGGAGTTTGCAGAGGGGCTTCGGGGCATGGGAGGTTCCCCTCTTGGGGTGATTTGCTCAGTCAAGGCCTTTAGAAACTACATTCTTCTGGCTATCAGAATGTGGGAAATAGTGGGCATCTGAGTTAGGTAATGACAATGAGGGGGAATGGGCTGTATGTAGTCTCAACATACGGTCTTGGTCAAGGTTTATTCCAAGAGCATGCTTCACCTACAATTTTGGTTTTGTAATATCTTTCTGTTTCTGTTTCGCCTTCATTTTACCATTTATTCTAGACATTTATTCCAACTACGTTTTTAATTTTTAACTGCCTCATTAATTTATTGCAATTATTTTCAAGCTATTTTGACTTTCATGGCTTTGTCCTTTTGAACAGATTTTTAAATTTTAAATTCTCCACTTTTTTTCTTAAATTATCATATTATAATTATCTATTAATAATGTCTTCCAAAATCAGATTGGCGTATAATATGCTGTCATTTTTAGCTCTGTTGTATTTCGGAGGTCACTGTGCTATGTAAATCTCTCCTTTCCTTTCATACCATTTTCCTTTTGTTTTTCTTATGCTTTTGTTTCTTAACCTAAGTTTTAATCTTCCCCTATTTTAAAATACATCCTTCCTGAGAGCCACAATTAAATTTGCTTCCTGCAAATTTTGATTAAGCATTCTCTTTTTGTATGCTGATTTTTGTAAATAGAGGTCAGCTTGCTATCATGATATTTCATTTCCAAATCCACAAGAACTTTAAAGCTCTTTGTAATTGCTTTCTATTTTCTATTTTTTTTTTTGCATTAAGATCACAAGGTTTCTAATATATGTGTAAAATGTTTCATCTTCTTTCTCTAAGTGAACATGTTTTCTTCTATTCCTTCACTTAATTATTTTTAAAAATCATCTATTGTAATCTCTTTTAGTCAATTTTATAAATGTTTTATGTGTAATCAATAAGAATGTATGTTCTGTGGTTTCTGGGCTGCAAACATCTCAATTTACCTCAAAGATTAACTAGATTCATCTACTTTTTACTTGTGATTTGCAATTTCTATTAATTATACTTTTGTGATCTATATACTTTTGAAGAAGCATGACACTGTTCTAGCATCAATTGACAATTTGTGTGTCAGCTTAATTTGGCATTATATATATCTTGTGAGTATATTATTTAAGCTTTCTGGTTACTTATGATTGTTTTATTTTCTTGTTATGCTAAACTTTTTATTAGTATTGCAATTCTTTTGGATCATTTGTGAGTTTTTAAAATGAATTTGTCTGTTCATGTGTCTGCTTGTCTGTATGCGCACCATGCACATCCAGGAGCATGGATAGGTCAGGAGAGGGTGCAGGACCCCTTGGAGCTGAAGTTAAAGGCAATTATGAGCCACCCTATGTGGATGCTAGAAACTGAGCATAGTTACTCTGAAAGAGGAGCAGATGATCTGAACATCTAAGTCTTCCTCCAAGTCTTATAGCTTTTTAAATCTAAAATTGTATGTTACAGATATTAAGACTAGTTCATGTGTATTTAAGTTAGTATTACAAATAACAGTTTCTATCTTTCCTTTCAAGTTTTGATTTTATTTTCAGATATTACACATAGATATAGCTTAGATACTTTTGGATGAATTATTTTATTTCAATTATGAGTTCAATATTCTATGATCAACAGTAGCATTTATTTTAATTTACTTCACATTTTGTCTTTCACAATACTTTTCTTTATATTTTCCTTTCTTTCATATGTTCAGCTTTGTTTATTAAATGTTTTAACATTCATTTATTTTGAATGTATGTGTGTGTCCCCCAACACACATATGGTGTTTGTGTATACACATTGGTGTTAGGTCAATTTAGGTAGGTTAGCCAGTCTATAAGCACCAGAGATCTGCCTGACTCATCTTTCCAGTATTGTAAGTGCCAAATTCAGTGCCAGACTTTATATATATATATATATATATATATATATATATATATATATATATATATATATATATATGCTGGAGAATCTGAACTCAAGTGATTACTAGAAAGGTTAGTGAGATATCTTGACAGGTAAAAAAAAAAAAAATTGATCCTCAGAACTTAGTAGAAGTAGATAGGTGATTCCTGCAAGTTGTCTTTAGACCTCCACCTGTGTGCTGTTATAGTACATGCATAAGTACATGTGCACACATGAACACATGCACACACACAATTTACATGCTTATGCACACATATAAAACAAGATTTATAAGAGTGCTTTACAGGGTGTGGTCTAGCTAATGAATAATGACTGTCTTTCAATGGAAAGTCTAAAAATCAAGCAGCTGATTTGTCTAGGAGGCTGGCTATTTCAACTGGCCTTCATTGGGATCTGCATGAAGTAGGTTCTAATACTAGTGAAATAAGGTATTAGCAACAGGGCAGACGAGCTAGTCAGTGAGAGTGACTACAAGTACATAAAAAGAAAAAAAATTCTTCCTCTCCCCCTTACCTACTGTTTCTTGTGAGCTGCCGCAGGAAAGTGTGGTCCAGATTTAAGGTGTGTCTTGTGCCTACTTGCTTGGATTTCGTTGATTTCTAGTTAATAACAAAGATTAGACATCACATATGGCAAGTGCATGACTGAGTCATTTACCCAGTCTTCTCCCTTTTAATTCCTAGTGACCATTAGTTGTGAGCATCCTGCACACATAGTATACCCCATGTTCCTTCCTTTCCATATGTCGGAGGCAATTATAATTTGCCATATAGTATCAAACCATGCTTCCCATATGGCTGTATTTCCTTCGTATATACATTGCTCTCCAAGGAGTGTTTTCCTAAGTGGATTTTTTACATGCTACCCTTTCACAAACATACCTGAAAGTGTTTTATTTTCCTTGATATTTTTTTTTCTTTAATGGTTATGGTTGTATGTCAACTGAACCCATAGCCTTGTTTGCTAGAAAACTCTCTCAGCATCTTGCCTTCTATTTTCAATGGTAATTTAGTTTTATAAGTAACCCTAGAATCTGTAGCCAATCTCACCATACACCGCCTGAATTTTGTGCGTGTGTGCACGTGCGGGTATGTTTGGGGGGGGGTGGAGGGTGGGCTTAGGTGATCTTTTCATTACCTAAGCTATGGGATACTTTCTGGTCCCTTCAAGAATGAGGTCTCACACTGTTTTTAATTATTGAGACTTTTTCTTCTATTCTTGTATAAAATCACCCCCTTTCTGTATTATTTTTCACTTTAATCTTACAAAAGTTCATACTCTACTATTCTCTGGGGCCCCAGGTATCTCATATACTTTATGTCTCTATCCATTTTTGATGTATTCTTAGACTATTTTTTTAATATGATCATTTTCTTATTCATTTACCTCTTCAATTGGACTCCTATTTAGGTAACTTAAAATTTCTCAAATACCATACTCGGCAAATTGAATATTCTAACTTTTTGCCCCTGCTTCATATAATTAATATATTCCCTCCTATATTCAATAATGTTTATTGTGCTTATTTTATATCCCTTGACCATCTGTTTCAGTAATTTTGTTACATGTGGCATATGTTGTTTGGTTTATAGTTTTTCTTCAACGGTTATAGTACTCCACAGGTACATAACATTTAGCTTGCCAGTTTATACTTTCCTGGTTAATAGTTACTCCATTTAAACTAATGCCCATGACCAAATTTTAATTCATCTGGAAGTCTGAAGTAGGAGAAGTTCCTAATCTCAAAGGAAGTCTTATGAATGACAAGAGTAGGCAAGCCACATGAGTCATGCTATTGTGTAATAAAATACTCTTTAAACTACCAGCTGGGTCTATGATATGATTCTAACCAGTAGACCTTGAAGAAAGCACTGAAATTCCATTTATCTACCATAATTATATATTGTTTTCTGGGATTTTATCCTGGAAGTCCTTGAGGAGAGTTTCCCCTGCTGAAAAGGAAACAGATAGGCAGGTTTTAATTTGTCCATAGAGAGAGTTGAAGAATGAGGAACTGTTACAGAGCCCTTAGAAATGAACATCATCTCTGGATGACAAGAAGAAAGGAGTTGTTTCAGGCTTGTAGCTTCAAGGAGGTAAATGCTCCTGACAATTGACAGTTTGGAAGTGGATCTTTGTAATCCTTGTATTTTCCACCAGTGCTAGATTATGTCTGATTAGACACTGGACAGAGGTCCCAGGTAATCTCTACCTGCATTTCATGCCATACAAAATCTAAAGCACATTTCCTCCAGTCTTTGTATTTGTAGTAATTGATTGTATAGGAAGAGAGAACCAGGAAGGACCCATGTGTTGGATGCTCTCTGGCTTTTCGTCCACTAGGCAAGCTGACCTTAATTAGAGGGACCAACACAGAAAGTGGAGGAAAGGCAGTTGATTGTATCTCCTATCAAGAAAACTGGAGGAGATGTGGAGACAGATATCCACAGAGGTTTAAAAATCCCCAACTGTCCTCATTGCTACCACCAGGAATTAATTCTCTAAGATTTCACAATTTACTATGAAATAATACCACTTACTGAGACACTTGACTGCTCTCATAAACTTTATAATATTTTCATTACTGTTCCTATATCACACATACATGGATTTTAAAAATAGATTTTAATATATTTGGGGTGTTTTATAATGAGGTTCTTTTTATTATCACCATCATTATCATCACCACCATCATCATCACTATTATTATTGCTACAGTATTATGTATAGGTGAACCAGGGCCTTGCTTTCTCCCTCAAATGGGAATCTATTTCAACATCTGTATTTATACTTATTTTTTGTGGTCCCATAGAAAGTATCTAATGCTCTGTTTTCTATGTTTATTTATTTTCCTATATTTTCATTTTCCCCCATTCTTGCTCACAAGGAGTTCCTGGGCTCCACCTCCAAATTTACTAATTTAATAGTAACTTTATCAATTTTGGTAATTTCTCATAATTTTCATCTTATTTTTATAGTTTTTCATATGTCTTACCTCATAATTCTGGTGTGTGTGTGTGTGTGTGTGTGTGTGTGTGTGTGTGTGTGTGTGTGTCAAATTCAGAAGATCCTTTTGCCCTTCTGTACTGTCGAGTAAATCTGATTGCCTTCTTTGGTAGTTACTTATTATTTTTTACATCATTGTAAACAAATTTGCTGAATCTGTTTTTAAGGTACTTAGTATTTTTATTTGAAAATGTTGATTACTCACATTCACACAGTTCATAGCATATACTTATTGATACATACATATATGTACACACACAGACAGTGTTCACTGTGCTGATAATCACTTAGAAAGATTGTATTCAAGAGACTTTTTTTTCTCTTTAGCTCGTTATGATCTCTGTGGATGAAGCCTTTTATTCTTTCATACTGAATGGGATATGTTTGGGTGGCACTTGCTGCCTCACCCCCAGCGTTATTTCTTCTCAGGCAAACTCTTGTACTTTTTGGCTTAACAATGTGAATCAGAGTTCTGGCTAAACCCACATGAGTTTACTGAAACTTAGAGAACAAACCAGAATGTATACATGCTTTAGGTTAACCAAAAGGATGCTGTTCAATTCAAGCAAGAGTTTATTTGCATTGCATATGTACATGGCATCAGATAGTACAGGAGGTAAGCACAGAATGTTAGAGCCCCTCACAATAGAGTCTGAGATTCAAGCACAGGATAGATAGTCTATAAGAAGAGGCTCTGGGATTAGCAGCATGTGCTGCTTTATTACTGTGTAAGTTCAGAATAAAGAGCTGTCTACAGACGTACTTGGGAACTAACCAGGAGCCAGACTGTCATGAATATGTGTGCTTTACTTCTTTTAGTCGCTACTAGACAAACACTGAGAAAATCAAAGTTGTTTTCATTTGAATTTTGATAGAATAAACTTAATCCTTAATTTTAAACATTTCAAGGGATGCCCTATCCTAAGATGAATACCAAGACACACATGGATTGTGTATTATAAGATCATTGGATGCCCTTACTCTTAGGTATATATTGGAAGTAGACCAAATTACAGGGATGCCAAGAGATTGGTTTGGCATGTATTATTCAGTATAGATGGAGGATTTTAAGTTGGAGAAGGTCGGACTAAATTCATTGATTTCTGGTAGAGCCCTGGTGTACAAGTTTTAATACAGTAATTTTCTAAGGCAATAGTTCTCAACCTTCCCAATACAGTTCCTCATGTTCTGGTGACCCCCAACCATAAAATTATTTTTATTTCTACTTAACAACTGTAATTTTGCTTCTGTTATAAATCATAATATAAATATGTAGATTTAAATGATCATTCGACACTCTAAGAGGGTTGCAACTCACAGGTCAGTAACCACTGTTACAGGGGATCATTTTACCTAAAGAAATAGATCTGTGGGTAAACCAGAAGATCTTTCCCATTTATTCAGTGCATCTGACAGTAAATTTAAGCAACTTCTTTCAATCTGTAAAACAAGTTGTGTGTGTTTAGAATACCCATGGGATTCAGTCAGCAAAGATGACCAGTCTATCTCAGGGAAGTGGGAGCCAGAAGTAGATTTTTAAGCTTGGTGTTGCATTTCTCAGAGAATAAAATTGCAGTAAGCTAAGGTAGAGAGGCTTCAAGGGAACATTTTCCCATTGGAATTTACATTAGGGATTTACCCAGTATGCTTTTTCCCTACCATGAGTCTTGAATAATGTTGGCACAGAACCTAGAAGAGATGCATTTTTTTTTCTTGTCCTGGAAACCTGGGAAGACTAGGTATTTTGCATCTCAGCTTGGTTGTTTCTTAATGTTTGAAAAGAAATATGCCTACTTGTAGATTTATTTTAAAGTTGAGCAGAAACACACTCTCCCAATGTACAGAAATGCCTATTCCATATTCATGACAGATTTGCATTTGAGCAACACAATGATTTCATTCCTTGATAGTTTGACAAGCTCAAAAATTAGTGTGAGACACACTCCCAATGGGATCCCTCTGCAAATGGGATTTGCAGTAAATAGGAGGGAACACAATAAGCCCTCCCTGTAGAAAGAAGAAATTTCAGTTCCCAGTTTCCTTTATTGGATATCCTGGGAAATAATCATCTTCGACATTTGTAAAACACCCTCCGTTTAACAGTCCCACAGGTCATCTTAACTCAAGAGTGGCACTCAGGATGTCACTTCTGTACTCGGTGACATGTTGTGATCTCAAGGTAGGAGGTCTCAGCCTTCACATGGTAGAGAAAAGTATGATGTGATTAAAGCAAAAACTGGAGAATATACAAGTCCCTCTGTAATCCTTGTGCATACAAATGATACTGCCACCCCATGTGGCTATTTAGGCAAACGTGCCTTGCAGTGGGGCTTCCCTTCAGGGCCATTATTAAGTATGCCTTGGGAATTTGAAAGATTTTTGGAAGAGTCGCTTTACACTTGGTTTATGTAAACTTTAGGGCTGATGACAGGAGCCCAGTAGAGTTTCATTTATAATAGGACGAGGCTCTCTAAAAGCACAAGCCTCTAAAACATGGACACACACAGGGTAACTACTATCAGTGGGTGTACTTTGGACACAGCCTCCAAACGAATGAATGCAAATGACAGCAACTATTATCCTACCTACTCACAGTATTACTCGGTGCTGAGAGATTCTGTGATGGAAAGTAAGGGAATAATGCTTATATTAAATGACATGCTAGAACAGCTGTGGTGCTAGCCCCCCCCCCCCCAGGCTGATATGCTAGAATATGTGAGTATGTGGAACATTTAGGTTCCATGGAACCCAGCCTCGCTGCTAAGGCATCTGCAGAAAAAGATGTCCAATTATGATTTACTTTCCTTCCATACCATTTCAAATATACCAGTTCTGTGTTTGCCTGCTCAGAATAATTCACACACAAATATTTACATATTGATATATTTCCGTTTGGCCGTAAGTTTGTTTTGTCTGAATGAAATGAATTAGATTATCTACTTCTGGTGTATCATTTCTCACAAAACAACTCTCAAAGTGGCAAGACTCTGTGCTGCCTGTGGGATAGTGTATAGGCAAAGAAGCATTCCTCATATATCTTTTTGGGGGGCAGACAGAGTCACAAGTTTTTAAAATAGTATTTTCTTTATATATATATAATTTATATATATACATTACTTATAATTTAAATATATATACATTATTTAAAAAGTTTTTTTCCATGTATACATTTGCTCCCATCCCTTCCTTCCAGTCCCTCCCAATCTTCCTAAATTTAGCCATCCCCAAGGAGGGCAAGAAGTCCCAAGGTGGACTTCTGGTCAGTTCAGTCTGGTGTATTTATTTGAGGTCGCTCTAATTCCCTCATCCCACTATTAAGGCTGGGTTAGGTGTTCCTCTGTAGGGAATGGGTTCCAGGAGGCCAGTTGATGCACAGGAACAGTCTGATCCTACTCCATAAGGCCTCACAAATTGCCCACACCATATGACAGTCAACTGACTTTGGAGGGTTTAGTTCCTTTCTCTAAAGATTCCCCAGTGGCTGTTTCTGATTCAGTGAGCTCCCAATAATTCCAGCCAGCCAACTCTGTGGGTCTCCTCCTCATGATGCTGATCCCTTTGCTCATATACACTCTCTTTAGTATTTTCTATGGATACATTTTCTACATTTCAAAGGTGCAATGTGCCTGGTTTTCCCTTTTTCTCCATTCTTAACATTTCTGGTTCTGATTCACTCAATTATATGAAGGTTCGAGTTGCTGCTTAATAAACAAACTACACATGCTATATGTTTACAATAATGCATTGGGCAGAAATAATACTGATTAAAATATTAATATGATATTTATAGAACTAAAATTGACTCAGGATAAGTGTTTTTTTGTTTTTCTGGCTGAATTCATAAAGTATCAGTACTTTTAATTTAACTCAAATCTGTGCTTTACAGTTGTTTGAAAGTGATTTCAAAATTAATACCTTCATTTTAAAATGTGATCAAGTAGGGAGAGGTCACATAGCACATTTATTCATGATATTTTTCACACTTAGATGTTGGAAAACACTATGACCAATATTCTAAAAGTGAAAAAACATTCATGTTGAACTATTCATAGCTTAAAATAAGCACCTATTCTACAAGGTAAGGAAAAAATATCCAGGCAAACAGGGTGATAGATTTACTTCCCATGTCTCATGAAGCAGAGTCTTGAAGAGGTAACTATGCATGCTCATGCATGTAGACAGGGTATCTGTTCCAATGTGATGCCCAGTCAGTTCAAATGACTCTTCCCTGGATTAAAGATAAAATTTCAAGCTCATGTGTAGTTAATACTTATGAATATAAAGTGAAGGAAATAGTATAGGTCATTACATCATTGCTGTGAAGTTTAGTGAATCATTTTAGCTTCTAGATGGGAACCACTCAGAATGGCCAAAGTGTGAGAAAGAAGGTTACAGAGGATTTTATGGTGAAGGCATCAAGGGCAGAGCTTAGGTCAAGTAGCATTTGTAATTAAATTCCTATAAAACGGCTTCCAGATCTGGACAAGATTGACTAGCAGTAAGTGAATTCACCTTCCAACATTTTAAGAAGACAGATAAAAACTGTGAAACCATTTTTTTTTTCCCCAATAACGTTTTGTATCAGATTGAGCCTGGTGACACCTGTGAGAAACAAAAATGATTATATTCGCAATTGTTGGGATGAATATTATGATTACAGGCATGAATATGCATTGGAGGAACTGACAGATTAACTACACATAGCATAAAATTGTTGCATTTAACAATGTGACAAAGAGGGATAATATAAATAAAATAGAAAAAAATCATTTTGTAAATGAAAAAATATCTGTGTCTATATAGACTCTCTACAAGCAATCAATTGGAGCTGTCAAAGAAGAAGACAGGGAAAATACAACAGAATCTTTGAAAAAGTAGTGGCAACTTTTTTCAAATTTGACTAAAACTTTTAACCGAAGGGTCACCATTCAGAGAAAAACAATGTAAGAAACATAAAGAAAAAAAAATTAACTTGCTCAGAACTAGTGAAAAATGAGAAAACCCTAAAAGTATCCAAAAGGGAAAAAATATTTGGTGTAGAAGAGCTCATCTAGGCAAGAATGTTACTCGGCCATGAAGTCAAATGAAATCTTGGCATATGGTGTTATCGTGAGCAGGAGCATCATACCACGTCACAGTGTAGACACACAAAGACAGAAGTGCCATGTTCTCTGTCATCTGTGGAACCTGAAGAAAGTCAAGCTGAAAGCAGAATGTGGCAGTGCGGAGAGGGAACAAGAGAAGAAGCTCAGAGATCTAGTGGGAGAAACAGTTGGCTGAAACCGCGGATATATGAAATACAGGGGTATTTTGTCTGTCATATGGATGATGTGAAAGAATTTTAGCTCCCATTAAAATCTCTAAAACTTGGCTATTAATAAATTAACAATGGGTGGGTTATAACATAAGTAAAGATAAAATATATTGTTAAAATGTCAAGAAAACTGAGGAGAAATATAGGCTGGAATGTTTCCTTTCGTATTTTCTGGGGAGCAGAACCCAAGTTTTTGAAGATTGTCTATGTTAAGTTAAAGGTATAATGCCCAAATTCTAGGGATACTATTAAAACAACATAGCACCAAAGAGACTTAGAATAAGTAATTTAATACATGAAATAAAACATGATCTGTAGTCAATTAAAAATGCTTAAAACAAAACCATGAATAAATGTACATTGCACAGTCTGCGATTAAATTCAAGTCTATCAAAAGCAAGTTATTTTGCCATTGTCTAAATTTAAATGGTAGAGACATTTAGCTTGAATAAAAATCATGACCCCGCTAAATACCGCCTGTTAAGAAATGTACTTTAGATATAATGACACAGTATAAAGCAAATGGTAAGAACTAGAATGATGCACGACACATTAACAATAATCAAAATAAAACTAGAATAGTTCTCTTATTATCTCATAAAGTTATTATAGAGGAGAAATATGTTCCTAGGAAAAGGAAGGTAATTTTGTACTGCTAAAGGTGAGTGGTGTTATTTAAAGTAAATAACTTTTTCAACATAGCAACTTCTATATTCAGACGTCTTTACTGGTAGGTTCTACTGAATACTGAAGAACAAAACACTGAAAATATTATTAAATTCTCCCCCCCCACAGAAAAAAGAGAGGGATAGAGAATTATTTTCTATGTTTTAAAGCCAACATTAATCAGATTATAAAATAAAAATTTACAAAAAATAACCCAAAGGCAATATTCCACAGGATATATAGACAAAAAGATATTGCAAAAGTCACATTTGATAAAGAACTATTTGCTGTTCCCAAACACAAATGACTCATAAAATTATAAGACACTGGAAAATGCTATGCAGGCTGCTGAGTGTAGAGAAGCCATTAACAGTCCTACTCAACTGTCAATGCTGAAAACCACAATAATGACCAGCTGGCTTGGCAAGATATGCTTATTAGGGCTGGGCATCATTTAACATGCCTTTAATCCCAGCATTTGAGAGGCAGAGGAAGATGACTCTCTGTGAGTTCAAGGCCAGCTACTTCTACATAATTAGTTCCCAAATCCAGCAGGACAGCAGGACTACATAGTAATAATTTTTATTAAAGAAAGTAAACATATGTCCATTTGGCATGAATACAACGCAGGTAACCAACAGTTTAAGGAGACACATGCCCAGAACTGCAAACCTGGCCAAGAACCAATGACTGCTGCATTCATAGACTCTACTACTATTATTTTGTTAAAGAAATAATAATATCAAACTGCCTTATAATACTTTTCTTTATACCTATGCAGTAATGTAACTCATTCAGCAGGGGTTGGTCAAAAGACTCACAGGTGGTCACTGGGCAGAAGAGAATGATTGACTTTGGGCTGTGCATCATTAAATGTGACATATTTATCATTTGATATTGCAAGGCTCAGGAAACACCAAGGGGCTTGGAAAGATTGCTGTGGAATACTGTCTTCTGGGCCTAACAAGGATGTTATACTCATGAATTCCATTTATAGCAGCTGTGATTCCTGGCAGAAATTTTGAGAAGATCAGCTGATAACACTCCCTCATGGAGAGGGAAGAAACTCACAAAGGTCCTGGTGATAACTAAGGAACTATTAGCAGTTGATAGCTCATGGGGGAGGAGAGTCCATTTTCCTCAGTGGTAAGGCTACAGTTAGGTTGCCCATATTCCAGATGATGGAACATTATATCCCATGCACACAGGGTATAATTAAGCTTTGTTGATTGTAGAAGTGACTTTGGAAGAGACCTTTGGGTGAGGAGAGTCTTGAAAGACTAAGAGGGATCTTACTAAACACATCAACACAAAAGGAATCCAAACAAAAACAGGTGAAGAGTATATGAGAAATTTTTCTATGTCCTTTGTCATCACAGAACTGCAAATCAAAACCCAAATGTTAAACTTCTTATGCCCTGAGAATGCCTGGATATGGAACAGTGACAGTGTGGGATGCTGATGAGAGCATGGAGCCACAGGAATTCTCTCATTGCTGGTCAGAATAATATGGTTATAGCTTCTTACAAACTAAGCTCATGCTACATGATCCAGGAAATGAACTCAGTTTTACTTTACCAACTTACCAGACTTGAAAACTTGTATCCCCGCAAATATCTGCACAACTGTATTAACTGCACTTCATTCGTAATGCTCACACTTGACAGCAATCCAAATATCCTTTTAGCAGGAATGAATGGATAAGCTGTGGTCCATCCAGACAGAAGGACATATGTATAATACAACATATAACATATGTCATATACATATTACATCCCTTAGCTAATAACATGTCAAAGTGTTAAAAGATATGAATCTCAAGTGCTATTAGTGACAGAAACAATTGTTAAATTAATTTTTATTATGTACATATTTCTCAAATTACATTTTTATAGCATGTACTATATATTATATATGTTACATTGTTTGGCACATGAGATATGAAATATTTAGAACACATAGAGGAACCTTCAGAGCTACTACCAAGTGATATAAATCAATGTTTAGTTAAATTTTATTTAGTACATTACTCCACTGTTTTCCTCTTCTGCAGCTGCAAGGTTGTGCTCCTTGGACATCTATGCATTCCTCTTGATTCACCAATAAGTCACTCACTGTCTTACAATTGATGCTGTTAGGATTATGGTTTACCACTGCTGTCTCCTGATTGACAGGTGCACTCCCAACAGCCTAAGTATCATGTTTCATAGACTTCCCTCTCCTGAGGAGATTTCCCCTCTGTGGTCAGTGGGAATAGGGTGAGGATGGGAATAGCCTGAGACATAGCCACCACAGACATCATGGCTCTCACGAAAGCTCCAGACCTTTGTCTTGAGTAAATGCTGCACAGTTTGCCAAAGTCCTACTGTTGGCATCATCATCTGGTCTGTGAAGGCTTTGACTTATTTACTCTGTCTTTTTTTCTTTTCTTTATTTTGGTTTTCAAGACAGGGTTTCCCTGTGTAGCCTTAGCTATCCTGGAACTCACTCTATAGACAAGGTTGGTCTCAAACTCGAAGGCCTGCCTGCCTCTGCCTCCTAAATGCAGGGATTTAGGAAGGAGCCACTGGAGCCACCACTGCCTGACTCCTCTGTCTTTTAATGGAACCTCTGACTTTACCAAATAAGAAATCCTTATTGCTGGTGTTTTCTGTAGCAGAACTCTGAGCTAGAAAAAAAAAATAGGAAATTGCTGTATTCAATGATGAATACATATTTAAGAGGTATTTTAGGAATCATTACTCCAAAATTTGTTGTTTCTAACATTCTCTTTGGTAAAATGGGTATTTAACACATTTATTTTTAATTTACAGGACAAATATTTTCTTGAGTTAGAAATAGAATTAAAGTATGTCCGATGTGAGGCTTGCATAGAATGCATCTTACTTCATCATCCGGTGGACTTCTAAATATCAGAGAAGAACCATCAAGTTGTTCTGCATCTTGGAGAAATTTGTTGTGCCTATTTCTCTCCATATCATTTGCTCTCCAGGAACTCACGAACTGTGTTTCTTTTGTTATAAATAGTCTTTCAAACTATTTGAGTCTTTAAAGACTATTTTATGACCAAGATTTAAGTCCACAGATTTATGAGATTATTTATTGCTCTGATGTCAGACTCCCACGACCACTCTCTATGTTCTTTTCATGCGGATACAAGTTATTTTTATTTTATTTATTTATCCTTTTTTTTTTAAAAAAAAAAAAACCTGTTTGGCACTTCTGAAAGTACTGGACATTTGGAACACTTTAGCCCAATACATATGGGTTTTATTAAATTTGCTGGACTTTAGGTCTATGGGTTTTTGAAGTTGCTATAGAATACAATATTATGCTCCTCCTGATTTCTAGCATGTGTGCTAATGAGCACAGGTAGAGACAGTGTTTTCAGATACCACATACTTCGAAAGGCATGGATTTTCTTTTCTAAGCCCAAGTTCTTAGTTGCCATTTTGTCTGTATCTTCTGCTTAGGCTCCATCTACCAAGAACTCTCTCTTTTAGTGCCTCATTCTGAATCACCATCACACTGTCCTGAAATTTCATTCATTGCTCTTCAGGTTTATCTTATATTCTCATCAGTAACACCACCAAAAATGACATTATTACAGCCAGCACAAATGTGCTATCCCTGTGGCTCAGAGACACTCAGAGATGACATGCCCTCCACTTTCAATTTAATTCTAGTTATCTAGGGCTTCAAAGGATGTGGATTTGGGTGGGTGGGGAACTGGGGGAAGGAAAATCATAATATCTTGTATGACAAAAATAGTTTTTCTCAGTTAAAATAAAAATAAGGTAAGCCATTATCATAAAAAAAGAAAATTAAAAATGAAAAAGAACTACATAATGTTGGATTCTTGTATTTGCAGATCTAATTTATTTTAGTCCATAAGTCCTAGTGCTAAAAGAATAAAGCACACCCACAAAAAGAGCTAAAGCAAAGTAAGATTATTCAAACACACACCTGCACACACCTTTCATGCATGAATCACACATATAATGTATTGAACAGCCAATTATGTGAAAAGACACACCATAGGAGAATGTGGTGAGATTTTGTGTATGCTCTAACAAATAAAGCTTGCCTGAAGATCAGAGGGCAGAGCCAGCCACAAGTTAGTCATAAAGGCCAGGCAGTGGTGGCACGCACCTTTAACCCCAGCACTTGAAATCTCATGCTTTTGATTCTGGTACTTGGAAGGCACTCACTTTTAATCTCAGCATTAAGGAGGTTGAGACAGGAAGTGATATGGTTGGGCAGAGGAAGGAATATAAGGTGGGAGGAGACAGGGGCTCAGCACTCCCCTTTCAGCCTGAGGGTTTGGTAAAGGTAGAAAGCCTCTCCAGTGGCTGTTCCTTTGTCTCTCTGATCTTTTAGCATTTACCCTGATATCTGGCTCTGGGTTTTTATTAAGACCCACGAGGATTTGTGCTACAGGAGAAAATACCAAATCTGACAAGAGACAAATAGTCATTATTAAATCCGTCCTTCTAGAAAACCCAGTTCTTTATTTGGAAAGAGACACACTTTTTAAAAATTAAGTTACATCTTTCTTTTGAATGTTTACCACGTCTAACAGTATCACTACAAAGAGAGGTTGAAAGATTTTTTTTTAAAAAAATCACTATTAAATAATTACATAAATCCTGACAGAATGATTCATTAGTTGAATTCATTAATCTTATCGAAGAGAAGGACTCAGAAGGAATTGAGAGGAAATGGTTCACTACTTTTTCAAAGTTATCATGTTTCCCTCCACCCACATCTTAAGAAGGGAGGTTCTATATTTAGATTGACCAAGAAGGTTTATTGTTTGAGGGATGACCAAAAAATCCACCAGCATAGATAACATTCTTGTTTTCTGGGACAGAAAAGCAATATGAAATCGTAAAATCTGTGAAAATTAGTACACATATTGTGAAATGGAACAATTGCTGATATAATGCTCCATTTTTCAGAGAATTGTATACATTTGTAAGGAGGGATAACATTCTGAATCCAAACATATTACGAACATACAAGTACACACAGACACATACACACAGACAAACACATAGAAACACAGATAAACAGACACATGCACATACATGCATACTCACACAGAGAGAGGCACACAAACATACACACACACATACAAAAGTGTCTACACACACCATGCACACTCTCTTTCCCCTATTAAAAATACTTATTCCTCAGTAATCACATTATAGCCAGATTCTGTAAGCATCCTTTGAAAATTGAATTTGCCTATTTAACTGAGAAACAAAGATTTCTGGCAGATATAATATAAACAACACGAAGCTGGATTCAGTTGGATTGAAAGTTTTAATGGCTGGTTTCATCTAGAATTGCCTGAACAATTCACTTAATCTCACTGTAATTCAGATTTCTTATCTACAAATGGGCAATCCAAACAGCTGACTCAGTGTTGAGAGGAAGATATTAGTTAACGTCTGTCAGTTGCCTTCACCTGGCCCTGTGGTAGCTGCACAAAGGTATCAGTAAGGGGAAGAAAAGAACGATACTGAGAATTTGAGGCTTTAAATGAAGAATATTGAATCTCTGAGAACCAAGATCTCTCAAGATGTAATAAAACAGCTTTCCTCCCATGAGAGTTGTAGAACTCACTGAAGGGTAAAGAGTTATTACGAAAAAGCAATAACCACTGTACTGGGCAACATAAATGGCTCACAACACAGGGATGCATAGACCACTCAAGACCTCAGGAAAGGACGGAAGGGGGAGGATTTTCTGGAGAGTGCACAGTTGGGCACTTCGTCTCTCACCACTATGCACCAAGTTACTGTATTCTGATAAAGCCAGGGGAATGCAGTCTTGTACTTCCTTTTCTATCATGTTGTCCACTCCACCCTGAAGGAATTTCTCACAATGTGTTTCAGAAAACATGAGGGTAGGCATTGGATGGGTATTCCTAGGACTGTTAGCCTGGTTTCAGGCTGAACCATTCTAGCAGCATGTTTAGTAACATTTTAGTTCAGGTAGATAGAAGTCGAAACTTAAAAGAGTAATGGTTGCTAATATTGTGCAAACAGTCCTTACTAGCAACATAACATGACTACAATGAAAATATTCACACATGTGCTTTTACCTATGGGGTTCTAGTACCCTTGAGACATTCCATTGCCAGAAAGTTCTCTCTCGTGTATGTATAGCTTCTCTTTCATAAATACAATCATCATTGTAGTAAGAGGTTTCTGGCCTGGACTTTTGGGCCTAGCCTCAAGGTTTAGGCTCGCAGACCCACAGACCCTCAGAGACGTGGATGCTTACAATAGTTTTAGTCTGATCGGCCGAAGGCCCAGGCATATAATTTGCTAATTCTTTACCCTTAACCTAACCCATGACTCTTATCCTGTTCAGGCATGCAGCTCGGTACCTTTTCTCAGAGCAGCATAGTTGTCCTCTGCATCTTCTGGCTTCTCTCTGGCATTCTACTCTGTTCTGCCTGTTCCTAGAGTCTTCTTAGTCACCCCACCCACACTTCCTGTCTGCCTTTGGCCAATCAGCACATTTTATTAAACTCATGGGCGGGGACAATTATTTACAATGGAACAACTTAATCTCCCTACACATCATTGCCCTATGAAACAACCATCTATTTGACTGGTGAATCACCAAAACCAGTATTTTTGGTTCTGTAAGTGTGGTGAAAACCTTGACAACTATTCCAAGCACATACAGAAATCACTGGTACATTATAACTTAGTCTGGATTGGGTCCAGCACTACCCAAAAGTTTCATACATCATAGAAACTCAGTGGGTTTTGAAATCTATTAAAATCCTCTTTATGTCATTTAGATAGTGAATGTATTAGCATTTTCTCCTCAAATAGTTTTTTATTGCAAAGGACAAAGACAAAGAATTGTGGTTATTTTATTGCAAAGGTCAAAGACAAAGAATTGTGTTTATGTTATATTCTTCATGCTAGACTTGAATGCCCATTAGAAAATGAGTAAAGACTCTTTGTTTAGTACTGAGAAAATATGTCCCTACAATAGAGGTTCTAGGGAAGTGCCCGCTGCTCCTTCTGAGTCACTGTGGGAAAAGTGTGTTATAATTTGCATGAGGTTTGGACTGTAGGAGCGTGTCTTTATCACTCATATACATACAAAGTCATTGTTAATTCTGGTGTGTGTGTGTGTGTGTGTGTGTGTGTGTGTGTGTGTGTGTGTGTGTGTGTTATAGAACAAACCTTTCCTTAGGAAAGTCAGGCCCTAAATGCCACTCCATCTTGAAGAGCTATTTATCTTTCAGGATGCAGTGTACATGTGAAGTGATTAGCTGTTATCAGCTCAATCAATGATTGATTAATTTAATTGAATGATTCATAAGCACTGGCAGGGAGTGAGGAAAGTTGTCTTGTTGGGATTAATTGTGTTTTAATACATGCATTGGGTGTGAGCAGAAGAGGTACAGAGTGAGGACATTAAACATTCCCAGAGAAAGGAGATTGAAGGCAAGATGGAGAAGCATAGACGATTATGAACATTGTTATTTTAAGAAGAACCTCTCTCCTAGTCTGCAGAGGCAAGCATCAGAATTGTTTGTAAACTTAGAATTCAGTTACTTATGCTTTAAAGCTTCTCATCCTACTCAATATTTTAGTTAGACATTCATCAGTTTCCACCTTCTATCTTGAGAGATTATGACACATGCATAAAACTCCAGGTCTGATTAAAAATAATTTTTATATTCTGTGAATATCTTCCATGAACCCATCTGGAGATAACAAATAAGAGAGAAGTCCAACTTCATGGAAATCCAGGCCATTGGCAATAAGTCCTTCAGAATTTGGTATAATACATGAAGAATTTTGGGTTGTACTCGAAGAGAATTGATGGCCCTTATATATGTTGAGGGGAGAATGACAGAGAGCCAGAGTCATTGATTTTTTTTTGTCTATTTATTTGAGACAGTGTCTCATGTAACTCAGCCTAGTCACACTTTCAATACAGCTGACAATGTCTTTGAACCTCTCATCCTCCTGCCTCTATGCCCACGTGGGGATTACAGTTCCACATATACCTAGTTTACGGAGTGCCACAATCAAAGTCAGGGTGCACCCACATATTAGGTGAGCACTGTACTATCTCTTTACCCCATCTTGCATTTTTCTGATAAGGACTTTGAGAGTATGCATAAGCACAGATGTTAACCATACAAGATAGGTCTGGGGAAGTACACACACAATGAGGAAGCAGATTATCAGTTGGAAAGAAAACACTCCTCTCTTTTACTTTCGGAGTAAATGTTGTAGATATGTCTATCTCTATATATGTGCATATACTTATATATACATACATAATCACACATGATGCATGCACATATTCACACATACATGCCATTGTCTATCAGATATCACATATTTTATTGTAATGCACTCAGATTTTCAGTCTTGCAGTTCAGAATTTCTCTGTCATTAGTTATTCATTTCTAAGTAATCTTGCTTCTACTATGGCTATCCCTACAGTTGTTTGTATGTTGCTGGTTTTTGACCAATTCCTTAAAACACAATTTAGATACCGTTTTCCTGATTCTTGCTGAGGTCTATGATACTCGCAGTCACTGCCTCTCCTCAGCGCTTCTTCAGATTCTTTATACCTCATTCTGAAATCAAGTTGAGTGTGTAGGAGATGTTCTCACTCAGAGTGTGGCCTCTACAGTATCTTATCTTCCATCTCTTTATGCAGCATTTTATATAATTTCATAAATTACTCCTTCCTTAGTTCTTCCATTGCATATTTTTGACATTCCTAATACTATATATATATATATTTATATATATATTTAATTTTTGAAGCCATGTTTTGTTCTTCATTGATAACATACACACAGTATTATATATTTTCTTGGATTTAAAATTTTGCTGTGGAATATATCAAGCATGCAGATTTTATCCTCAGTTTCCTAATTTATACAGTTAGAGCAACTGTACCTGTCATCCTGTTCTCTGCGTTCACTGCTTCTTATTTTCTTGAGTACAGTTTCTGATTTTGATTATGATGCAATGAACTAAAAAACTTTAGTTACCCGAGGCCGCTGTTGAGAAACGTATAGGCAGCTTGTGTTTGCTTTTGTGAACACCTAGAGTATTACCAAAGTGGAGCTTTGATTATGTAAAGTGTGGTTCTCTATAAAATTAAAGTACTTAAAATTAAGATCATGCTAAGTATTCAAAGGGAAGAGTGAAAGATGTCATTGCATGCTGAAAATGTGACATATCCTTTAAGTAGTCAATAGCTTTTTGTGAATTTTAAAGAGAAATAGATGGCAGCTTCAGTACTAGGTAGATGTCTGAATGACAGTATTATAATAAATTTAAGAGAAGGCAAAGGCACTAAACAAAGTATATTAGGTAGTTTTCTATTATGATATAATAATGCAATATTTCTTTTATATAATCATTATATATGTTCATATATATTCAGAGAATAAATAATTATCATTGAAATATTCACTAGCAATATATCATGTAAAGGATTAATATTTATTGAAGAGTATACAAGCACTCACGATATAAACTGAACCTTAAGACAATTCTTGGAGAGTGGAGCTGTTTCATATCAGATGGCTGATCTGCTCCCTGAGAATGCAGGAACCAAACAGAAATGAAGGGCAGTGACCCTGGGTCTTAATTGTGTTCTGGGCATGCCCTATTGAGGGTCCTGGTACTCCAGAGATACACCTCTAAGCTTCCCCAAATAATACCTGAATCCCATACATCTCCCCCTTTTGTCTAACTAAGAAAGTTTTAAACGGAGTAGAAGACTATATATAATAGGAATCATTACAAGGTAATGTTTGGAAGAGGGAAAGGCAAAACATAAGCTAGTTCAAAGTACAACTAAAAAACAGCAAATATAAGGTACATCTAACATGTCTCTTTAAAGTATTGGTAAGTGGCAAGGTATAGGGATTATTTTAAAGCTGTTTATCCTGAATAATAAAAATCCAACACCTGAATGCTCTTTGCTAAGAGATGAGATGGTAGTAACCTTAACTGTCTAGTCTTTAACTCTGTTAAGACCTGAGAAGAAAAATATATTTTGTGAAGGTTGGAAGCACAAGAGAGTAGCTTTTAAGATTTAGGAGAGGAGAGCAATAGTCACCTATTTGGACAGTCACTCGTGGCTTTTTTTTTGCGCAGTTGGAGCATCTCCTATTTTGACTACAGGCCTATGATACCTGACAGATATTTTTAGAAGTAGGATATTTTTGGAGAAACTGTCTTATCTTATCCAGGCAGGTTTCGGCAGTCTCTATCCTTCATTCTGCTCGTCCGGAGTGGACAGCATATGTACTGACAGCAGTCAGTCGAGGTAAGGGTAGTTCATTGCCCAACAGGCCATTGTCTTCCAAGACAGACAAACTCGTAATGGAGTGTTCTTGAAGCTCAACACTATCTCAGCAAAGGAACTGTGATGCCAGAGGAGTTGTCATGTCTCTTATGGCTGAATTTTAAATAATAAAACATTAAATGCCATATGTTTTAGGTCTATAAAGTGGTTGAAGACTCTTGTCTATTTGATATATTTTAGCATGCATCCGGGAAACGTAAACAACATGACTATTATATGGCAAACTTAGGGAACATGATCTGTGATTCTTATCATCATAAAGACTGAAGCTTATATTGTAAAATTAGGCCGTCTATAAATAGGTGTACAGTTTTGGATTGATGACTTTTAGTATGACGATCATATAAACATTAGCCAGAGGTATATGTACTGTGTAAAATTGCAACAGTATTTTAAATGTATATCATATATAAAATAAACAGAGGTATATAAAACATCTTATGTGTATATTATGACTAATATAGTTATTTATTATGACTAGTATAATTATACAGAGGTAGAAATTGTATAGTTGGAAAGACAATAATATGCTTAATATGTATTAATGTGAAAAATATTTTAAACAGTAAAAGCATGTGCAAAACATGGCAATTACTGATTTAATTTGTATCAATATACAAATTAACTTAGACTTATAAAAATTTTAGATTTAAATTTGTATCAATATACAAATCATCTCAAGCATATAAAACAATTTCACATTTGTATCAATATAAAACCATCTTTACTAGTGCAAATTGTCTTTGGCTCATATTTGGCTAATAACTGTTCATAGGTGGATATAATGATCTACCTATGTCTATCCTATCTATTCCTATCTTCTTTTTTTTTTTAAAGCGATATTTGAATCTATATCATTGTTTTATTTTTAACTTAAATTTAATTGATAACTATCCTAAAGGGAAGGTCAGTGAACCAAGAACTCAGTAGGGTCTGGCCATGCCCCGTTCAGGATCCCGGTACTCCAGGGATACACCTCTAAGCTTCCCCAAATAACACCTGAGTCCCTCTACAAATGATGAAGGATTAGTTAAAGTAGTAGGAAGGAAGGGGGATGGGACTAACATGAAGGGAAGTTTGCAATGTTAGATTAAAACAGAAAGATACAGAACAAAGCTGGATGGAGCTGACCTGACTCCTTAGATTTTTGGGCTGGGTCAGCAGCTATATACATCACCAGCACTCACACTGGGAGGCTAAGAATCCATGTGAGGCTCTTGATTCTGCAACTTGGCTTTCGCTTAGTTTCTAGCCTTGGATGCAAGTTTGGGATGTGGAAATACTGTGATCAGCAGACATTGTGACAATATGTATAAGACTCTCTGCTATTTAAATATAATATGTAGGAATTTGATCAAGAGTACCACTTGGAAGCTACCCATATAAGCATTATAGATAAAAATAAAGAGTATCACAAGGATGACTAATGAGCATTTCTATTGTGAGAAAAATATTGACTTAAATGACAGAATCCTGGGTGTGCTAAAGTTTTCATGGTTGGTAGAGTAGGAAACAGACGAGAAAATGGTAGGGAGAAAGATTTTGCAGATTGGAAAATGTAGAATAAAATTATGAAAGTTAATATATATATATAACAATGAAAATAAAAGGAAAACCATAAAATATATCTCTGCACAAGAGAATAAGTGTTCCATAATTAGATCATGGAAAGTATTTTCATTGGGTCTTAAAATCATTGGGATTCTATTGCAAAAGATTCAATAGAATAATCTGACCTAAATATTTTGGGTATTTTAATAGCTGTACACCAGAGCAGACGAATTCAGCAGCCAGTCACAATGTGGTTGAAAGTGAAAGATAAACATTTAGCAACCCACCTTCTAAAATTAATTGGAAACAGCTTACATTTTTCAAGAAATTTAGAGATGTGTATATATTTAAACCTCTGTTGGAAGGACATGATATAGAATGGAGGTAACTTCAGATGAAAATTTTGAGGAAAATATGGAAAAAGGTCAGAGGAGAACAGATGGACAAGAGACCCATGTGAAGTGAGTATAAAAACTAGTTGATAAAATAGCTCATCTGAGATGAAGGAAGTTGAAGCTTAACTTTCACCATGTAAATGACAGCATAATCGTTCTATGTTATACTTAGTATTAAAGAAAGAGTAAAAATTTAGGCACATGCAACCTATCAAGTATTATATCAGTAAATTCTTCTAATAAATCTAGTCAGAACCATCTCCTTCTGTCTCTCCTTTTGTCTCATTTTCATGCTAAGATCATTGAGGCGCAGAATATTTAATGAAATACCCCATGGCCGTGGTTATCAGGGAAGGCTCAGAAGGTGACGTCATGCAACACATTTCAGCCATAACAGCACGGTTCTGAGACTTGCCACAGAAGGACTGAACTTCCCTGTCTAGTCACACTAGAGGATGTCCATTGCCTTTTCCTGAGGCCATTCTTAATTTCCTGCTCAGTCTTTTAGCAGGACATACTTTCTAGTGCTCCGGAGCTCACATACTTTCTGGGTTGTAGGAAAGACATTGCAAATCCCAACTAGCCACTGGAACACTAGCCCATAATCACCCTGGCCTTTGTCCACTGCCCAGCAATAGGCTCTTTAGGGTTCAAAGAAATGGAGTTTTTTATGATTCTGGAAAGAAGATGCTGTTGTGAGATAAGAAAACTAAAATTCTCAGGTGGATTCAGTGAATGGGAAAGCAATAGAGTGGTAAAGAGTGATACAGTTAAAATAAAATTCTAGGTAGTAAATGCAAATAAAATTTAAACTGACTTAGTTTTAGAATGAGAAATAAATTATGTTTTCCCTCCCATATACAGATGGTATAACTGATTTAATTGCTGATGTCGCATTTTTTTTTTCCACAAAGAAGTTTGAATAAAGAAATAATCTGCTACACCAACATTTCAGTAAAGGTATGGCCTTTCTTTTTAATGTTTTATATGTATACAAGATGCAGAATAAACATTTTACTTTGTATTTGCATTAAATAGTGACATAAAAATTTTCATGTAGCATTTTTTTTAATATTGCTCTGAAGCGATTATAATCTCCTTCATGTAAATATCATCAGCAATTGGGCATTTTAGATCATTATTTTTCAGTTTTTACTGTTGTAGCTGACACTGCTGTGAGCACACTGGTTTCTAAACATTTTACTTCTGTTCAGTAATTTCTTTAGCATGAATGTTCATGATAAGGGTGATCACATTAGGGAGACTGAATAGTTTTACATCTTTGGCTGTAAACCAGACAATTGGAAAACTTACTTTTTAAAAAACGGTATCTTTATCTCAGCTAGAAAGATATTTTATAGGCCGTATGTTTTTTAGGAAAACCTAAAGAAAAAGGAAGCAGACTATTGGGGTGCCATAGGGTGTTCCTGAGATTCACATCAAGGCAAAGAGGAAACCAGAGGCAAATTCCTGAACAGACCTCCATTGCTCCTTCCAAGACATTCAATTCTTATGCATATTATTTCTCTTTCAGTGCATATGCCCTTCTGAAAACTATTCTCAGTCATGGGGAAATGGAATTCACTCCTCGAGCTAGACATCCTAGAGCACGTGATTATAATAATGGATGGATGGAATACTTGTCTCTAGAATTTTCCTTCATGGAAATAATACTTCCTTTTGATTTTATGAAATGTATTCTACTATTACTATGTTTCTTGTAAAATTTTATTTTGGAAAGGTGAACACAAACCTGTCACTTCATGATGTGGAGATGAGCTCAATTAAGTCTTCTTTGCTTTTTTACATACCTTCTATCCTAGTGGGTAGGAGACTTAATCTAAATAGTCCAATGGAGAACTGAGGGAAAGCCCTCAGGCAGTTTGAGATGATAAGAAGCAAGCTAGGCTGAGGTATCAATAGGAAGAATTCTGCCTTTGTCATATTAAACCGCGCAGATTGAAAATCTGGTGCCTTTATTGTGGGTGTGACAGCCCTGATGGATTCACTTTACAGAAGGATGAAAATAAACTCATAAGGCCATGCAGAAAAATCCCCAAATGCCCAGCCCTTTGCCCGGAGGTGGAAATAAATTTTCAAGAAGCTCAGAATTAGGTATTGAGTGTGGCTCTTACTCTGTGTTGACTGAAGAATGGAACTGTAACCCTAATGACGTTATTATTTGATTCCCACATGCCTGAAGCACTGGGGATATAATATTTTGGTTTAGGGGTTGACAGTCTTGTCTTCAGAAATGAGTCTTTTAGGAGTCTTTTGTTTGCTTGTTTGCTTTTGTCTAGTGGCATTCTCTAAAAAGTTACATGGCCTATGTGATTGATAAGCAATGAACACAAGGACATGGTCTCTAGATCATTGCACCACTACATTTATGAATTCAATCTCTGTGCTGTCACAAGAGACAAACAGCTCTGAAATCCCCCATGTCAGGTTTTTTGGATGAGACTTGGAAAGGGGAAGCCAACTCATATGGAGAGATCTGCCTGAGGTGATCAGGCTGGCATTTAATATTATTTAAATGTGTGAACACTTTTAATAAGGCTCTAGAGGTATTATGAAGTTTGCAGAATTTTTCTATTAGAAAAATGTTTTATTTTGCTTGGTAACACGTAGAAAAGCCCTTATTGTGATTAGCATGTGAATAGTGGGATCATCTTAACACTCCTGTTATTAATATGACAGATTTGATTTTCCCAAAGGTGACAATTGAACCCCATTCTCAGATCAGTTAATCCATGTATTTATGTAAATTGAACCTTCCAACTTGTAATTGGGTTCTGGAGTACACTGGATTTCCTACTGCCCTATGGGGCTTATACACCAATTTAAATCCCTAGGTAACTGGCCTACATTCTCTGATATGAAGATGTAAATCTCTTGCCTGACTTTTGAATACTGTCCATGTCTGTCTTTCCTTCTAGCCCTAGTCAGTAATGTCACTTGTGGGATCTTGAAGCTCAGTGCTGCTGTGCCTGCTTCTGAACCTTGTGCCTCAGTGGGGTATATCCTTTAAATTAGTGCTCATTCCCGAGTACTCACTGGAGCCTGTATTGCTGACATAAGAGTAAACGGAATAGGGGGTGGGAGGATAGGATGAGCTCCTTTAATTTTGCTTCTTTTTCCCACCTTTGGTTTAAATATCAAATTTCCTCTCTCTGAACATATTACAATTTCCTGTCTTTCCTATCACATTCCCTTTGCTGACATCAATGGCTGCCAGCTGATGTATATCACTGCAGTCAGCTTACCTCTTCATTAGTTCACACAATGCTACTTCTTCCTTCATCTTAGATCCATGTTCCAGAATATCTCTGAAGGCTAAGTACTTATGATTTTGATATGAAACGTCACCACAGAATCCAAGATAGCATATCTAGTTATTGAGAAATAGCTGAATGTATAGAGCACCAATCTTATCAATGGGTTAATTTCTTGATGAGTCCTAATATAGTAGAGTTATTGGAAGATGAGTCAAGGTTAGAACTATGCCTTTGAAGGGTATATACTATCCTTGTTCCGTCCTCTTCCTCCTCCTCCTCCTGCTCCTTCTCTTCATCTTCCCCCTCCATATGTGCCATGAAGTTATTCATGCTTCTACCATCACAACATTCTGCTTATCCTCAGGCCGATATCATTGGAGGTAACTGGCCACAGACTATAAAATCTGAAGCCATGGACCGAAATGCAATTTTCCTCCTTTAAGTTGCTTTTCCAAGGTATTTATCTAAGTGATGAAAAACACACCCATAGTACATGATTCTTGAGTCTGCAGTCTACATTGTGAGTTACTTCTTTAATTTTTCCTGTTAGAAAAATAACATTCCCCCAATGAGACCCCATTGCCTTTGCTTAGAAGATACATGGAATATTCATTCAGTACTGAAAGTCAGAAAGAATACATAAAGTCCCAGTGGGTAGCTTGAAGTCATTGAATGGAGAGGTGAATAGAAATTCAGATTTTTTAAAAAAATCCACAAACTCTTTTCTTGCTAGTGTTTCATTTCACTGGAGTCCCTTTCATTTAGTCAGTATTTTATCTCCAGAAAAATTCTAAGATCCCCATATATGGTCTACTGATACCTACCACTTTTCTAGCTGCCTATCTTCTGTATATACTGATATGATCACTATTTCTCAAATGCTCCCATGATGTTCCCATCTGGGACCATTCTTAAAACATTTTTCCTCAGTATGCATAAATATTAAATGTTCTTATATATTTATTTCCAGCTGTATTCTTTTAAACAGGGGATAGAAATTTCTCTAAATTACTCATATATTTTGGAGGTCTTTAAATATGAAAACATAGGCCCTTTAACCTATAACTATGGTACAGCCTGTGGTAAACTGAATACGAGCTACATCATTCAGAATCAATTCAAATATATCATGGTAGTCATAGATGTATATGATGAATACAAACCAAAAAATTAATTAGGAATATTTTAAATCTAGATCCTAGTCAGTTCTTAGAAACCAAGAATATATATTACTTTGGGAAGCCTAATTAACCTGTCTTAGGGTTTGAATTGCTGTGCAGAGACATGGTGACCATGGTAACTCTTATCAAGAAAACATTTAATTGAGGTAGTTCACTTAACAGTTTTAGAGGTCAAATCCAGAATCATCATAGTAGGGAACATGGCGGCTTCAGGCAGAAGTGGTACGGGAGTTGAGACTTAGACATCTTGCAGGCAACAGGAAGTCAACTAATACTGAAGAAGGATTGAGCAAGAGAGACCTCAAAGCATACCCCAACAATGATACACTTCCTCCACCAAGGCCCTATCCACCCCAACGAAGCCACACCTCCTAACACTGCCACTCCCTTTGGGGCGATATTTTCCTTCAAACCACCACATCATCTAATGCATTTATGTTTCATTATTCTGCAAAAAGAATGGCGTACACAAAAAAGTTTATTAGGAAATTGTCACCAAAAACATTCAATTTATTATAAATTTAGTAGTATATAATATATAATATTCTTTGAGAATTCCATAGATGTCTACAACATATTATGATCATATCCATCCTCTCCCTCTCCTAATTTCTGGAGAACCACCCTTCTGAAGCATGTATACACACCCCCTCTCTACTCTATGATGTCCTAGTAATGCTACCAATATGTGCATGAGTGTGAGGCCACTCATCAGAGCATGAAAAACCTGCCAGGGGATGGGTCACTGAAGAAAAATAACTCTCTCTGACTCAGGAGCCATTACTTGGCAACAGTTGTTAGATAGGGGAGGGGACACCTTTCACTCTTCCTCCAACCATGCTCCAATATTGAGTAGCTTGATCTTGCATGGCATTTCACGATATCACCAAACACTACTTAAAACCATAATGCATCTTCTACACTCAATAAATGTAATAAAGTAATCAGTCTACGTTCATTAAGAAGAAAAGAACAAGGTCCTATAGGTAAGCATGTTAAACTATACTTGAGAAATAGTATTAATATTTTAAAAGCAGGCCATTTATTTATCCTTTAAATGCATGGCAGTTTTCTTATTATTTTGACAGGAGACATTTTTTTCCCTCTTTAATTTTATTTCAACAAATAGTTTCCTGCTATGCCTGTATATCAAGCAAATGAACACCTAAAAATAATTTTTTTTTTAAAAAAGCATGTCAGGTTTGTATAGATTGACAGATGTGGATTTTTCCATTGAAATGGTGGCATGCCTATTAGGAACTTGAAAAGAATGACTTGGACATGGTGTGGATTGCTATTGAGAACTTCTCCCCTTTTCATGGTCTGAAAGCTGGGGAATGGACTCGTTCGCCATGCTGGAGTTTGCTTTCTCCTCGAGGACGGAAAAGCAGGTGCATGGGTGCGCAGTTAAAGTGAATGAAGAAGCAGAAAGTTGTGGCCTAAAATATCGTGCTCCAGTGATCCTTGCGAAGATCCACCAGTGGTTCTGGTGGGCATTTGGCAATGCAGTTAGATCCTACTGTCAGCCATTTAAGAAACGGAACTGTTTCTTCCTGGTTGCTCCTCTGACCAGAGAGGCAGGATCACAACCTAGTGCTGACAGTGATGGTTAACAGGCTGAGGCGTTAGTCACATCACACTGTCAGCCTGCACCACATTGCTGACAAAGATATTGACCTTTGGTGGACTTGATTCACTAAAATAATGAGAGGGCTGGAGGAAACTGATTTGCATAATGTAAGGAATGTATATGTTCCTGCCAGAAAGGAAAGCCATGTATAATAAAAATGCTAAGCATTCTGTCCTTCCTAACTAGATGTGTAACCCCAGGGGCAGACACAATGAAAGTAGAAACCCTCAGAGCATTAATTGAATGCAGATCTTATACAGCTTTTTGTTTGGGGGTATCTCTGAGGCTTTTGCAGCAAACTAGTAGACACAAAGAAAATACCATGGAAGGAGTTTAGAACTGGAAGGTAAATTCCTTTTCTCTTGCTTATTGTGACCCTTAGCATAGGTCATTTATTCTTTTTGAGGCTTAGCTTCTCAAGCATGAAATAAAGACAATGATACTGCAGGGATAAATAAGGCACTTTCCATGAATGACTTATGCTACCATCAGTCCCCACAATGGAATAAAATCATTAATATTATAAGACTGCTTGCTATGTAATCGTGGCCTGTGTCTTCCTTCCAAGAAAAACCCATAAAGACTGTTTTGTAAATTAATTGTCTATATTGAGAAAACATACAGTTCTGTAGGCTGGAAGAGTAGACATGTCTGTTTTGAGAGATTCTAAGGAAGGAAAGGAGATAAAGGTCAGATGAACATATGTCGTACACATACTGTTGTGCATCCAAAGAATGGGCAACATTGTCCAAATGTCTTTATACAAAGATGGCTGTTCATGGTGGTTTGACTAAGACCTTTCTAAGAAACAGGTGTCTTATGATCACTTCCAATCTTGACCTTTGGCTGAGAGGCATTTCTTTGCTGCAAACAAAGGGAAAAAATACAGAAGTGCAGTGGCCATGTGTCGGTGATATCCTCTCTGGTTTGAAGTATGGAAGCATCTTCCATATGTATTATGGACTAGATGCTTTAGAAATGACAGCCTCAGTGATAGGCAGGAACCAACTAGGTAGCAATAGGGCAGAGGCGCAAACAGAAAAACTGTGCATCTCGGTGCTGAAAGCAACCAGCCTTAACATTTTCAAAGCCAGTGTGGCTGAACCATAGTAAGTAAGGGGAGAAGAGCATGGATCAGGTCTGAGGGTGGCCAGTAGCCACCTGGCAACAGGACATTACTGGACACATGTAGATTGTGCTTTAATGACTTTTTTTTTTATACAATTCAAAATCAGTAATTTTTAAGGCAGGTAATAAATAGCTTGATGAATATTACCTTTTTACAATGTTACTATGTCTGGAGAAATGAATACATGTGGAGGCAGTAAGAAAAGAGATGAGTTATAAAGTCTTGTTCAGGTGACAGGAGTTGGATCAGGCCTAGAGACGAATGGTAAGAGCAGACATAAAAGGGAGAAAGGGAGTTATGTGATGTGTAATGCTTTGGATGTCTAATAACAATACTTTCTGATGCAATGGATACAGGCAGGGTGAAGACAGCATTGGGAGTTCAGGCCTGAAGTTTTGGCTTTCTGGGCACTGCATTTGGTACTGTGTTTTTCCTTAAGTAGAAAAGTGAAAAGTAATTAATTTCTAGGAATTAGATAAGACCAGCTTGAGATAATTGGCATTTAATAAAAATGTGTAGGGATGAGATATGAAGATATAATATTGGTGACATAATGATTACATCTAGTCTCTAATCCCAGTTCAGATTATAAGTATGGCAGGAGGAGATATATTCTAGGATTCCATTCTGGAGGTGTATACTTTGAGAAAAAAGTCTACAAGTGATGGAGCAAAATTCCCTCGTTGGAAACCTAGAGAAAGACATGTTTGGGGAACAGAGAAATAAGCAATAAACTATGACACTCACAAGGTAAATGAGAAGGTTAAAAAAAATCTGTGTTTGTTTTTATACTTCTTTCTTCAATATTGTCCCTATCCTTATGAAAAATGTTGTGATTGCTCAAGACCATGCTGCTGTCACACGTTGTTGACTAAACTCACATGACAATGTAAAACTTAAAGTGTATGTATAACACACAATAATATAAATACATTATGGATATATTAGTTCAATAAGTATTTTTGTCATGCACAACATGACCAATCAATATACATTACAATGAAGTTGGGTTATTTTTGCCGTAGATATATTGGAAACTTTAAAAGAAAAGAGGCAATAGCATGAAATTGGCTGGATTTATGTTGTCATTAAACATAGCATTCTGAGGTCTTAGTGTTTGCTAGTTGGTTGCCCAAGAGTTGGGCCTGGTTACAAATAGTGTTGGTCATGCAACCTGAAAGAGCATTAGACAGTGGTTACTAGAGCACTCAACTAATGTGATCTTTCATCTCACAAGTAAGAAATGTTTTCCATGCTTTCTTGTCATCTCTGGGCACAGTGGCCATTTCTTAGACAAGCTGAGCTACCCCTGGAAAGTCAATGGTGTTTGGATTCCCTTGAAAAGTTCTTTATTACCAAGGTTTTTACTGCTCTCTTTGAAAACACCTTTTGGAGAATTCATACATATATCTTGATTATATTCACAATCCACTTAACCCCTTTCCTCTCTAAACTTCTTCATCCAAATGAGCTTTCTAGTTGGAGAAATTGATACCTCCTTTGGTAGCAATCATTAACAATCAATACTTCCTCATAAAAAAGGCAGGCATCAATGAGTGCTGTAAGTCCAACAACTGAACTTTGAAGATTCAAAAATCACTTAAGCTAGGGTCATAATATTGTCTTCAGACACACGTTCTGCTTTGTGACTCATTTCATGTGATCTGCAATACTTAAACATTGTGCTTTATAACTAGCAGTTACTAATTGTGAATTCGTAATTGGGGCAGATTAAAGTAAACATAAACAAGGAGCCTAAAGTAAGCTTGCTGTGAGAGTGAAGATGTGACTATTAGAGCAATGATCTGACTTTGAAGATGAGTCATCTGAATCTCCATATGTGGGCTTGTCTTATTATTTGCCAGGGAACCCCAAGTGTAAAGACTGACCAAGGTTTTATTTATCTCACCACCATTTAGTATCTGAAACAGGTGTTAGTGGCTTTGAAAATGAAGGGTACATCATCTGTGTTGCCATACTCCATCGATTCTGAGACAGCTAGGACCTGAGGGAGTTTGGCCTGGAGAAAACACTGATGACATGCAGACTGTCAATAAATATTTGATATGCTGTCATGTGGAACAGGAAGCAGGCTGGCTCTGTTTGAATCCAGCAGAACGGGGACAAATATATAGGAATTATATGGAAACAGATGTGGACTTACCATCACAAAGAAAATTCTAACAGTTGGGAGTGTTTGAAATTAAATAGAACAGTTGAACAAAGAAACTAGATTCTTGTTGCTTGGAGTATTAAAAAAGAGACTAGATTTTTCAAAAAAAAATTAAAGTTATACCTAGATTTGTTGATTGAAGTCATTATTAGTAAGAAAAGCAAACCGCTTCCAGTATTACGTGTGGATTTGAAATATCATTCGGAAAGTCAAAGCTCATCCAGTGGACAATATATTTAAATTTCTGGAGGGAAATACATCAATTTTGAGGGTATCTATCAACGTTCAAGTATACACTCATGTACACTTTTATTTAAAATCAAGAACGTAACTCATGGGCAGATGGGCTGATGAACACTAATGTGAACTCTAGGACATACAGATCAATCATGCTTTGAAAGCTCCGCAGCAGCCTTGTCTTCTTTCTAAGAGTTATGGAAGAAAATAAACGAATCAAGAGCTTTCACTACTCATGTTTCTTCATATTAAAAGTTAGAGTATAATTAGATAAAGAGAAACCCTCCAAAGAAAGTTGATACAAGGCAATTAAGAGTGTTCACAGAAATCTAAATCTATACTAGTAAGTTTGGCTATTCACTGTAAAAACAAGTTTTGAAGGTGCTGTTGGAAACTATTTTTACCAACTGTAATGGAGAACATCTAATATTCTGTATCCTAAAATAAAGTGAGGACGCCTAATTTTCAGTTAGTTAAATAGTTTAGAAGTTAATATTTCACCTTAAAGAAGTAAAATGTCAATATATCTTTCTATGTCATTAAGAAAACTGAAATTACAAAATGAATCACTGTTGTTGCTTGTTTTATTCTTTTGGAGGGGCCCCACACAGCCCTCAAATAAATCACATATAGAGGCTTATTCTTAATTATAAATGCCTGGCATTAGCTTGGCTTGTTTCTAGCCAGTTTTTCTTAAATTATCCCAGCTACCTTCTGTTTCTGGTCTTTTTCATCTTCTGACTTCTGTATATCTTACTTTTCTTCTTACTCCATGTCTGGCTGAGTGGCTGTGTGGCTGGGTAGCTGTGTGGCTGGGTAGCTGGGTGGCTGGGTTGCTGGGTGCCTGGGCAACTGGGTGGCTGGGTGGCTCCTAGTGTCTGCCTCTCCTTGTTCTCTTGCTCTTTCTTCTTCCTTTCTTCTCAGATTTCTTCTATTTCTTCTCTTTGCCTGCCAGCCTCACCTATCCCATTTACTGCCTTCAAATTGGCTCCTCAGCTCTTTATTAGACTATCAGGTGTTTTAGACAGGCACGATAACACAGCTTCACAAAATTAAGCAAATACAACATACAAGAACGCAGCACATTGCCACCATTAAACAAATGTTCCACAGCATAAACAAGTATAACACATCTTAAAATAATATTCTACAATATTTACCCCTCTTATCTAAATAAAAAGAAATGATTTAACTTCATCATAGTAAAACTAAACACAAGAAAGTAGGTATCAAGAATTACATTAACAATATACTATCAATTTGTTGTTAGAATATTCAGAGAAAATAATACATTATCTATCTCAGAGAATCTAAAGTTTTACACATAATTTACTTTTTATCACAACTAAGAAAAACTGCCTAGTCTTCAACTCCATCAAAGACCCAGAAGGATGCAAAAGAGATTTATCATAGATATTTTATTGTGTGTACATTGATAGTAGGTAATTTCCAATATATTTCAAAGTATTAGCAACACAGTATTTGAAGATTCAAGTTATATTTGAAAACAGGAAAGCACTTCTCAACTCTTTCAGTCCATACACATATCACTTAGCGACATCTGTAACAATTTTCAAATACATTGAAAAAATTGCCCCACAAATTAAATAATCAAGGTTTATTCATGTAAACTGAAATTTCTTCAGGAGCCCTGTTATCTACATGTCTCTTAGTTCCTCTGTTAATTCCCCTTTTCTATGTCTTTCTGCAACTTTGGCTCTACGTTGACTATTACTTCTCTTATCAAATATTTCAAAAATAACACACTCTCTGACACCTATTTTTTGATGAAAGGCATTGCTCATATCATTAATGGTATTATATAAATGTACCTTGTCTAAAACTAAGAAAAATAATTTCTTATCTTGTACTTTTCTTGGTTTTCATTCTTACAAACTAATGAACATTTATGTCTCATCATTTGCAAAATTTGAGGGGAAATGAGCTCTTATTCATTTATTCTACAGTTTTAATTGGAAATCATTATTGTTTTTCATGGTTCTATTTAAGGCTTGTTCCTCACATCTTGTCAAACAAACTAAACAAACTCATAAGACACACTACATGGAAGTATTATCTACCAGCTCTTTATCCCATTTCTGGAATCTCAACCTTTCCTAAGATTTCTCTTTATGTGGACATTACCCATCATCCTTGAGCAATAATACCACTTCTTTTGTATATAATCCTGATAGTGGGATTCCTAAATAATATGGAAACTATATTGAGAATCTCAATTTTTTTTTCCCATATGGCTACTATAATTGATGTTTTCTGCAAGAATGTACATGGGTATCCTTTCTATCCTCTCCAATGGTGTCTTGTCTTTTAAATGTGAGTTGGCCTTTGAAAGTCATAAATCACAGAATTTTGGGATTATGGTTTATTTTCTTTCTTTGCAAGTATTTGTTCTTCTATAGAAACCTTGAATTAAGGGTGATAATTCCTCATGAGTTTTATCGTTGGCAAATATTTCCTCTCATTTCAAAAGATTTCTCACCAGTCTAACTATAATGAAACCTCATGTGATCTCTTTGTAGCCTAGGCTTTTAAGTTACACTATAAAATGTTGCTAAAGTCAATGTTAAGAAAGTTTCTCCTGGTCAATGTACAGTTACATTTTGTTCTGTTGCTTATTCATTTTTTGTACGCCATTAAATAAAGCTCTGATTTCAGTCTTCAACATGTTGACATTCACTTTTCCAACACTAGTCACTACAGGGACTTTATCTGTTGTGTATTCCTTACATTTTCATAAGGACCTATCAGTGGAAGAGGTGTGTATTCTGTTCCAGATTCCATCTTCAATTCTATCACATCAGATGAGGCAGAATTACACTGTGCTGTGACATGTACGAATTAAGACAGTCCTAAACCTCCAGATTTGCTTGTTTTTGGATTAACTCTTTTGTGTTTTTCAGGGTGTACTATTATTATTCCACGTAAACATAGAATTATGTTTTTCCATTGAGTAGAACATTTATAGATTTTATTTAATCTGTATTAATTTCCAGTGTTATGCATTTACAAAGTGTTCTTCAACTCTATGAACATGGGATATCTATCTTTTCATTTCTTGATGGCTGCTATAATTTGCTTCATCTGCGTTTTACAGTTCTTACAATATTGGTCGTTAACCTCTCGAGTTAAATTTATATTTCAGTTACATTTTATATTTTTGAAATCATTTTAGTGGAATGGTTTCCTTGGTTTCCTCTGAGAACATTTTAGTTTTCGTACAAAGAAACTGCTACGTTTTAGATTGTGAAAATTTATTGAATGTATTTGTTTAGACAGTCTTTAATGCTTACAATATGTTAGGTAACGTCATCTACAAAACAGTATGACTGCTCCTTTTCCAATATGGAAGCTTGTAATGGGCATCTTTGAACTGCCCTGGCTAAGACTGCTATCTTGAATAAAATTGGTTAGTATAAAGAACCTTTGCCTAGCTCTGATCTTCAGATAAAACTTTTGTTTTTTAAGTAGTGGATAGGATGTCAGTTGTGAATGGGGATTTGTTCTTAGATGAATTCTTAGTAGAAATTTTTTTTATTGAAATAAAGCTAAATTTTGCTAGATATATTTTATATCCCTACAGAGATGATCATGTGGTTTTGCCTTTGATTGTATACTGTTGTATTGCACATTTACCGGATTATATATATTAAACCATCATTGTATTTTAGGAATAAATCATGCTTGATAATGGTGAATGATATTTTTAATGTACTGTGAATTTGGTTTGCACTTATTTTGTTGGAAATTATTGCCTCTATATTTATCGGGGATGCTGGGTTGTAATTTTCTTTGCATTTAAGTGCTCTTTGGTTTTGAAATTGTATTAAGGCTTGCCTTGCTAAATGAACCTGGAAATGCTCCTCTTTCCTAATTTATTGAAAGAGTTTGAGAAATCTTGGCACTAATTCGTTGACTACTTGGTAGAATTCACCTGGGGAAGTCATCTGGCCCTTGGCTTACTATTTAGTGGACTTACTACAATTTGCTTACTTCTTATGGTGCTGGTTAGTTTCCTATCATTTCAAGATTGAATCTAAGTTAGTGGTATCTGTTTCCTCTAGTTTAAAATCTATTGGTGTGTACTATTTCAGAATTGTTCTTGTATAAATCCTTTGCATGCATGTAGGCATTCAGACATGCATACTCACTTTACCCAAGCTCTAGGCCGTCCCACTTAAAGCCTTAAATAGGGAGTTTGCTCTTAGTTCATTGTAAATTACCCACTCACATTCTTTGGAGGGGATGGCTAGGAAAAAGCTTTATTTGTTGCAAAGAGTCTATACAGTATTTGATGTTGAAAATACTAAATACAAATTCATAAGAATCACAACCACAAAACATGACGTCACCAAGGAAACAGCAAAACAATATTCACTGACCCTCAAGGAAATAAAGCTACCTACTGATTGAGAAAGAATTCAATAGGATCTACAACTTAGCTCAAAAAGACAAACATAGACATTTGATGAAATCACAAAAACTACACACAAGCTGAAGTAGAATCAGTGATGAAGAATTCATTACTACCACAACAAAACTGTAACAAATTTTAGAGGTAAAAAAATGTCTTAAGTTTAAAAGGGAAACAAGAAAACTTCAAAAGTTTTCTTACTGAAACAAATGCAGTACAAACAAGGACCTAGCAGAAGAAAGTCATTTAAAAGTTGTGAGAAGGACACAAAGAACAATGTAAAGCTGTCTATATGGGTGGAAGGAGGGCCCAGAGGACCACTGGCTACTGTGAATCCAATGAAGGCATGTGGTAGATGGTTTCCACAAAAAACCAGGAAATTGCTTAAAGTAATTATGCCAGCAAGCTCATCAAATCTACAAAGAGAAATGAGTATCCACAGCCATGAATGCTGAAGAGACCCAAATGGTTTTAGTACAAACAGATCTTACTAAGGCCTTATAATTAAACTAAAAAGTCAAAGACGAAGACAGAATTGTAAAAGCAGTGTAAGAAATGCAGCTCCTCAGAAACGTGGATCCCCATAAGGCTATCAACATATTTCTTGACAACAACCTGGCAGGTCAGGAGAGTGGGATGTTATGCTCTGTCTACACTGTCAAAAAAATACAAACTATCAGTCAAGAATTTTATATCTGGCTGGGCTGCCCTTCACAAATAGAGAGAGGGAATTTCACAAAGAAACAATTCCAAGTTTAGGAATATATCACTATAGTCTTGGATTAAAATATGAGAAAGGGGGAGTTCTTCAATTGGAAATAGTTATACTTCCTTTTGTGTGTTGTTAGTGAATAAATAACTAAAAAGGAGGAATATATTAAGTTCAGAATTTTATAATATTGTAACTGCAGGATAGGAATCATATTTAACTGTAGAACAGACTCAAAATACAGAAGTATAAAAATAACTGTAGCAACTGAAACTTGTTAATAAATATGTTGATACTTGTAATATGTTGGTGGAGAAAGTACAGCATACCACCTTTATGTGTCTTTGAATGCAATTTTATTATCTTAAAATAGGCTATTATGTCTATAAAATTCTCTATGTAATTTTTGTGGTGACCACACAGAAAATAAAGATACCCCATTTTTTAAAAGATAAAGAGAAGAATTAACGCACACTTACCAAAATAAAAAATACCACATCAAAACAGAGGGAGGAAAATACCAAGGGAACTGAGGGACAGTAAGAAAATAATGATCAAGGCGGGTGTGGAAAGCCCTTCCTCCACCTGTAGGTTCTTCACAACATTATTAATACTTACTTTTCAATACCCATATATTAGCTCTAATATGAATTCAAAGGTTAGAAAATTTGTTCCATAAAGAGCCAGAGAGCAGATATGCAATTCTTCTTGGCTGTATGACCTTTATCCTCATTACTGAACCTGCCACTGTAGCGCACACACAGAAAAAGCCACTGGCAATGCATTAATAAATAAATGTAATTTTATTTCAAGAAAATTGTATTTATAAAACAAGGTAATACTTAGCCTGAGGGTTACTAATTTCAGCTCTGAACCTCTTCTTCCTCCTTATGTGATTTCTGTAATCTTAATCAGTCAAACCACCCAGACTTCAACAATGTCCTATATTTCCTTGAGCTGTGCCAGACATTATTTGCATATAATAGACTGCAAATAACTCACAATCGCCAGCTCCTCTTGAGAGTATTCTCTTTGTTTTTGTAAAGAGTGAGGGACTGATTGTCCCTTTGATCAAAGTTTGTGCTTTATTTCATTCAGTCGAAGTTCGAAGGGTCTTGGTTTCTATCTGACTCATTTATGCTTGTGTGGAAATTTTCTCCCTAAATCTCTAAATTAGTTCTTATTCATTTCTTTCATTGGTCTGGAAGATGGCAGAAGGAGAGCCATTCCTTGCCTTTAGGAATTGCTGTCTTATAAAGGCCACTTCCCAAGAGCAAGAGTTTGAAGCAAGCCCCTTCTTCGGAAGAACCCCCCCCCCCCACACACACACACACTGCCGTCCTTTTACTTATTCTAAGTAAAATAAAATGTGGATGGCATAGCTGCAGCATTTTTTTAAACTGTCAATCTTCTCTCCCTCACCTCCTGGCAGTAGTATATTTCTGTAAACATTGTTTGGTGGAATCAAGGCTTGCTTCCGAAGTCTCCTGAGTTTTCAATGCCGTCTTCTTTCTTTGTACCATCACTCAAAACTTTGCAAGTTACTCTTCTCCTGGTAGAGAGCATCATCTTGACACCACATTGAGCTCCAAACTGCCATCAGATTATTTCGAGATACTTCTTTCAATCCAGAACTCTTCTCCATTGGACATGGCTTACATATATACTGGTGTCATTAAAAGGGACTCTGTTTATCTGCTTTTGTGTTGCAAGTATATATCTGTTGAATGTCAGCATTTTTATCCTTTACATTTCCTATGATAGAAAAAAATGAACATAAAAATGGCAGCGATTTAGCCTTAAATACATATTGGAAACTTTACTCCACAGTCTTTCAGTTGCTATGGTATAGTGATATGAATTTCAGTTGTGTTACTTTAATAATAAACAGATGACAGTAGACTGATAATGCATTTGTTTATATGTTGATCTATTGATCAGTCATTTAAGCATCCAGACAGTCTTCTAACATAATGGAGATTTATCTAGTTTACAGAATTTCTAACTTAAAGGTTGAAAATAATTCAAGCCTTTATGAAATTTAAGTTCTGAGGGAGTAAGAAGCAGCTTTTCATATTCCTATTTTATTTAGCTTTAAATTGTTTCTTCCATTTCATACCTCAGTTGATGCTCGATATTCATCTTCCTTCAGTGGATTTGAAGTCTAAGAGGTCTTTGTGGATTGTTATTTCTCCATTTTGTGATTCTGATTTGGAAGCTCCTTCTATGCCAAATTTTAAAACATGAAGCAGGTCTATTTATCCCATCACTGTGTGTTTGACTCTTTACATTAATGTATAAGCATAATTTAAAAAGGTTTATTAATTCTGTCATATTCTGAGTGGCCAACTAATTATCCCAACATACTATCTAAATTAAACTTTTATTTGCTGATTTTAAACACTTCCATTAATGATCTATGTTAAATGTGGATATACACTCCCCTCATTGGCATCTTTTAAATCACACGTTAATTAGCATAGATTTGTATCTTTGTATCTGGGAAGCATAGTTTTCTTTTTGAGTCACACTATTAAAATAGGTGTTTAGTAGTAGTGCATCTTGATTCGCAATGCCATATCCAGAAGGAAATAATTAGGGGATTTAGGAAAGTTAATACTCTATATATAATTGGATAAATATTTTCCAGATGTCAATTGAAATTAAAGCAATATTGAACCAGTAGGTTGAAAATGCCTGGTCTACCTATGTGATAGGTATAAGACTGGAAAACACCATTAAGGTTACAGGGTGTGAGGAATCTTGTTGGCCATTCATCAGATTCATAGTACTGGCTACCCAACAAATCCAACACACACATACATACACACTCACACACATACACACACACCTGTTATTGTCCTAACACCAAAAGTTTAGTCTTTACTCAAAGATCCTCCATAATGGACACATGCTGTAGGAATCATCCCTATTGTTAGAAATGGCAATCTTAAGTTTATTCAATTTTTTGAGTCTTCCCTCTTTGCCTGTAGCAAGTCATTTATGATGAAAGTATAAAGTTATGGGGAGGAACTTGTAAAGTATTTTATAAACTGGGTGAATAAAAAGCATAATGTTACGTTTCAAAAATAAATATTTAGTCTGTGGGCACATGTATGTGGGTACATGCACTTCATGGTGAGCCAGTAGAGGCCAAAGGATAAATACCCAAGTTGAGTCTTTCCTTCTATGAGGTGGGTTTTAAGATTAAATTCAGCCCACCAGATTTGGTGGTATGCACCTTTAGCTTGCTCAGCTACATGAGCAATGTAAGCCTCAGTTTATTTTTGATGAACAATGCAAGGAAATTAATGTAGACATGATAAAACCTTTCTCTAAAATTTTAAGACAAGTTTCTAAATTCCTACTCTATGTTCTACACCACCATGCTCCATTTCCCATTACCCAAAAACATAATCATATCTTCTCTGTCTATGTGCAGCACAGCTGAGGCATGCTTAATTTTGGTCCCAAGAAATGGCAATGGATTCGTGTGCATAGAGTTAATCTCTGCCACAGAGCTACGGTGAATTTTGTTTGAATATATTTTGTGTAATTCTTAACATCATCCAGTGACAAAGTAAATATTACAAAGTGCATATTTTGTCATGACTGATCGTGATCTGATGCAATTCTAAAGCCCTTTGCCATTTTTCTCACTGAATCTTTTAATACACTATTTCCATAGACCTTCCAAAGGACAGAATCCTAACCATTAGTGTTTGTCATATAGGTAAATTTTAATGGACAGCTTTGTGCACAACTAATTAACATTGGGTTGATATTATATTGAGCTTTATGCTTGATAGCTTGTAGAAAGATCTCTTTTATCAACAATTTGAAGGAAGATTTTGACAAAGAAGTTGACTGGGCAAATAGTTTTTATGACTCTCAGAGCTACTAGGGTTTTGATTAACAGGGAATAGAGATGAAAGAGTCAACTCAGCTTCAATGCAACTTTTACAACTTGAGTAAATAAAAGTTTTTTTTTTCTGGTAAGTAATGTAGGAAGGGTAGTTTTCAGCTTGCTCTTTTGGAGAAGTAGCATAATTTGATGCACTAAAAAATGCCGTTTAGTGTTTAGCTGTGTCAAAAATTAAAATGTTGTGCTTCAAGTGGGACATCCCGAGCAAGGGTCACCCATAGGAGTTCTGCAATCTTCACGCCAAGAAGTCTGCTTGGTTCATGGTACACCAGAGTGTACAAGATCATGACAATAACATGTTGTAATAAATTTCCTCTCCTTTTTTTTCTATAAAGCTTTCTTGTATTTAAAAATTCCTAGTTATAAAAGAAATTCTAAATTCTAGAACTGAATTTTTTTTTGTTTTTTTTTTTGTTTTTTTTTTTAACTCTGACCTTCAGTTACCAAGAATTAATTGATGAGTCTTTAGGCTTCTATCTTTTTGTTCTGTCCCATTTCCAAATAGTTTGTTCTTAATGATTCCCTAGTTTACATCCAGGATCTGCCCCTTCTCATTTTTTCCCCACTTCTTTCTCTTCTGAATTTAGTGACCACGTAACCACACTCTTCCCCTCTCAAGTGGTGTAGCTCCTTACTGCTATTTTCTTTACTTTATGGACTTATTTTTATTTTGAATTCTATTTATATACTAACTTAGTATCTCCAAAGATTGCAAAGTTTATTTTTTCTTTCTACTGCATTGTTGAAGGACTCAGCCACTGTTTTAAACATGTTAACTCAGAACTTCATGTAAACATGTTTTAATTGTGTTGATTGCATTCTGAAATCGTTCAAATTATTTAGAATTTTATTATGTAGATGTCCAGAAGAAAAAGACTTGGGAGAGCCAATCAGTGAGTGTCAGGAAAAGTGTGTTTTGAACACCCCATAGAAATTGTCTACTCATATCATGCATAAATCCCTGATATATTTGTTAAGCCTTACCATACTAGGGTGTTAACCTATTACTGATGGCTATTCTATTAAGATGAACTGGAAAGCTGAACTTTGAGGAACACTTACATTTTAGAGTAATAATTTAACTCTATCTGCTATGACAACAGTAAACCCTCCATCACTTATTTTTACTGGTTTTGCTATTCATCTTTAGAAGTACAAAATGCATCCTCGGTTCCTATAATGTAATTATTTGTCCTCTATAGCTTATGTGAGGTTTTTCTGGTCCAAGTTGCCTCCTTTCAAGCTACCCTTACTACTGTCTTAGATTCAGGCTATCACACATCTGTGGATCGCATATCCCTGGCACTCTGCTTTGCTTTGAAAACGGTGTTGGTACTCCTGTTTTGTCAGTCTTTGTGGGTTTATACTTTTTAAAAAAATATTGATTTCCTGCCACTATGCTGGCATTTCAGGACGAAGGTAAGGTAAATGTATTTGTTCAGCCTACCATGTTTCACTTCAAGTTTGACCTCAACATTTAAAGGGCAGAGACTTTCAGGATATTTGTCTCAAAGAACGAACAGAATGTGACTTCTCTCAGCATTTATTGCTGAATTGGAAACATACGTGAATCATAACTGCGTGCGCCCATTGCTTGCCTCTCATCAAAATAACTCGAAGCAGTCTGCAAGTTCTTAGAAAACGTTTTCTTGAAGGGAAACTTTGTTGTAACATAAGAGTGATTACTTTTGGGAACAGAGCTGTAGGAAGATAGAGGATGTCACAAGAACCTTCCTTATTGTTGTGTATTAGTTTACTGCAGATCTTTATAACTAAGACTGAAAACATATAGCTAAAAAAATTAAAGTATAGATAAGATCAGTAAAATTTTTCAGTTCAGTATGGAAATATATAGAGGAGGAAGCTAAGAATGTTGGGAAGAAACAGGAGCTCTCAAATGCATAGCCACATTCATGGGTACACTTATAGAATATCAATCATTTCACCAATAGGTATTATGAATACTACTGTTGACTTCAATCTTTTTTTGTATTTGAAGAGTATTTTGGTATTATTGTCTTTTTTTGGGAAACCTTACCTCCCCACGCCCTGAGTGCTAATTAATATTTCCTCATACTTCTTTGCTAAAACCTAGTGCATTTCATAGATCTTTGCAACTTTAAGATTTAAGAAAATTCAATGAAAAAGCATGGCTTATGTAGCTTTGAATTCAGACCTTGACAACCAGACAGGATTTATCTCATGCATATGTATTAATTTTAAGTGCTTTTCTGTAACAGTCATTTGACATTTAATATACCATAATTGTATTATTAAATTTAAATGCATATTTGCAATTCTAAAAGCACTACTGAACTTTATGGGTGAAAAATACATTCTCCTTCACCTCCGTCCCCTACCACCTGCCAGTTGTTTAAGCTTCTTTCTGCCAGTTTGCTTCTGTTGTACCCCCATTCTATCTGCAACCTTCCATTTCCAGCCTTTTGAGTTCTTAACATTTACTTGTATCTTCTCTCTGTAATCCATGATCACTTATTCTTAGCTGTATTTCTCATTTTTCAATGTGGAAATGATCATTGCATCTCGTCTTCATAATGAGTCCCTCCTACAGTCAAATCCCTCACTCACCAGTGGTGTGGTTTCAGGATGTTAAAATGCCATTTGCTATTCATCTGTGAACTGTCAGCATATCCTGAGAGAACATCCTCCCAAACCTTTAAGTAGTCTGCCACTGAAAAAAATTTCCACACAGAGAGAGGGGTTTTCTGACATAGTTCTTTCAGGATCAGAGTTGAAGGGATGCTAAATGTGGAGAAATAGATGTGACCTAAACCCATTGGCTCTCTTCCTTATTCAAGAAACAAATTTTTAGTTCTATTATCTTTGATCTAAAAGTCAATTAAGATGTGCTACTGGATCTCCAGCTCTCTACTATTAATCACTTATGCTTATTCTTTTGACTATGTATGCCTCTTATATTGTCAAGGTATTAATGAGTATTCAGTTTCCCTAATATGTCCCACCATTCTTAGGGAAAAAAAAAGTTCAAGAGACCAGGAGAACTTACTTACATCTTCTTCAGTGTTCACAGAAAGGGCATCAAGTAACTCATAAAGGCTGACCTTAAATTCCACATTTCCTTGTCTTAGCCTTCTTTGTTCGGAAGTCACAGGCATGTGTCTGGGACAAGAAATAGTTGTGTGTTGGTTTAATGGGCATTTGACTAGCTTGACACGATAATAATCTTCCCAAAGTTTTCATCTGACTCCACGTATTGCACATGCTCCTGTCACATGGAACATCTCATTCTGAGTTTTTTGAATACGCCATTCTATTTCACAGGTCTGTTGCTCTTAGACAGATTTATCCAAATTTTGGACCACTGCAGGTCAGGTTTTCTGTAATCTCCCACTTTCTAGATCTAGAACCTGGCAAAGAGCCTGCTACTGTAAAGTTATGTGAAAACATGTATTGAGTTGAAAAACTGACGATGTTAACCGCACCACTTCATGGAAGCCCCTTTTAGCCTTGGTAAGCTTTTCCAGTGAGATGATATTTGCTTGTATTTGCTTTTCCAGCATATTCCTGTCCTCTCTTTGTTCCATACTCTCTATCAACCTTGCTTGGTGGCCCTTTCGTCCTTCGATTCAAATCTGACATACTTTAGTTTTCCATTTCTGAGTGTTCTGTGCTGCTTTAGCATTCACTCTAATTCTTGAACCTCCTTTTCACGGCTGTTTCCCCCTTTGGACATCATGCTCCCAGTCATTCCCTCCCACAGGCGTCTCTCACTCTCATTGGGAGCAGACTCCTTGTCATGAGACACCAGATCTTACCCCTTTGATTTCTGAGCCTAGGACAAAAGTGCTCTTAGGCTCTTTGACTTTGCCCATGTCCATTGTCTTCTAGGAAGATTCCTCAGTAGAAAACAATTTCAGCCAGCCATTACCCAATTCTTGCTTGGTTAAAATTCTCAACTTGTAGACCGATCACCAGATTTTACTATGTTTCTCCTTTCTTGAAATGACCAGTGTCTCATTTTTTTTTTTTTCGTAAAATACTTTTCTTGGATAAATTCCTCACCTCTTATTCCATTGACCTGTTTTAGGATATTGCTATGGTCTCAACAATCTTTCAAGTTTAGTATGAGAGATTAATGCCTAAGAGTATGAGAGACTAGTGTCTAAGATTGAGTTCTAAATCAAGGTGCATATTGTACCTTCTCTCCTAATATTATCTCTCATTGAAGGAGAATTATATGTCCTAAGAATCTTGGTTTTGTTAAAAAATGTAGACAGGGCGATATTTATCATGTTATAGTCTTCCACAATATAATTTCTTTCTGTTAGATGATTAGCAAGAATTGAGGTAGAGTTTTGTTCATTACCACAGTTTCTGGAGCAAGAATCAGAAGAAACAGCATTCCAGCTAACAATTTAAAATTATGTGGCACCAGCAAAAGGGAAAAAAAAAACTTTTTTAAAAATACACAATACTGAAGCTGATTTAATGACAGAGTCTCTTTCAACAAACACTGGAGGGAAAAGTGCAAAACTGAACTAAGTGACATAGAAGTTGGCAACGCAAACTGACTCGGCATCTGATGCTCTTTAGTCACAGAGAGGGTATTATAATTCATTGACAGTATTTGATTAATTTGTTACAAAGCCATTTTGCCCCACAATTTGGACATCATCTGGAGAAGATGTAAAGGGATAGTCCCCCAAACTCCAAAAAGTGGAGTTTAGCCTGCCAAATCTACATTTCAGATAGAGCATGATGAAATATGCAGATTACATGTTTTTCTATGATGAAAAAAAAATCTTGGGATTAAATCAGTTTCCCAAATAGTTCCTCATGATGGATGTAGCTATAAAATATAGATCTTTATTGAAGATTAGAGAAGCTACTTGGGTAGCGGACCCATAAAGGGTTATTAGGATAAAAACATACAAACTTAACATGGAACTTGGGATCAAGACCAAGACTAGTTCATCCACGGCCACTGTCTGAGATGCCACCCTCTCCAGAAGTTGGAATGTACAATAAAGCAAGGATGGCATTTTAAGCTTCCTTAAAATAGCAAGAATGCTTCTTCGTTCAACTGATGGTTGATTTTCTTTTTGCCTTGTACTTGCCACATGAAAACTGCCCTTATTTGATTGTCATCAGCCTATCCCTTCTTCTTCTTTTTAAAAATAAATTACTACTGCCTTGGAAATATATTTGTGCATTGGTTAAGATTATTGTTTTTGGCACACGTTTCATAAATCAATGCTATGGAGAAATTCCTAGCACAGGTCGTCTTTCTCATCTGACACTGGGAAACAATAAAAAGAGGTCAGAAAATAAAATTAAAGATTAAATCTTAATTCTTAAGATCTTAAGATCTCTGTGTTTGTCTGAGGGTGAAACAGAGAGACTAAGAGAGAGACAAGATTTCCCACATTCATATCCTTAGGATGAGGAGCCGAACACACACCAATATGTGCAGAAGTACAGTGAAAGCATTTTTCTTTGTAGCTTTATAAGGGGATAGTCCCCTTTGTGAGGGGAGGCCATCTTTGCTATCATGTTATTAGACTCACAGGTCTTCCCTTAAACCTGCTCCCCCATGATGAATTTGTGAAGAAGGACATGGTTTAACTTGAAGAAAGACTGATGACTATGGTGTTAAATGATCATTAGACACGTTGGCAATTCTATAAACAGTTTACTTACTCGAATGTGTCTGGTCTTCAACATGATCGCTAAGATCTGCATACCTTGGAACATCTTTTCAAAGAGAAAGATACTGAAGCACATAAATAAAGAGTAACTTGGACAAATTTATACAGTTAATTAGTAAAAGGACAGGCTTTGTGGTTCCAATCTAAAAAAACCCCCAAAACAACAACAAAATAAAACCCTTCTACAGCTACGCTCTGTAGCTTCAGTCCTTCTACAATTCTTTCCCTCTGCACATAGCCAAAGTAATGAGTGAATCTCATGAGTAATAGGATCCTGTTCTCATTGAATATTTTTGAATCTTTGAGCTGTACTTTTGACATTTATTTAAAGTGATATTTCAAATAAGTTTTACCTGGTATGAAATCCCAGGAAGAATGGTGTACATGCTAACTCTCAATAGGTATACTTTGGGTAATGCAGATTCTAGGAAGACCTAACTGACTCAAGTCCCAAAGTCAAGTAACACCGTGGTTGTGAAGGCATTGAGAAAGTCTGTCCAATGTTTTTCTTTAATATGATGCAAGATACATGCAGATATTGTTTTTTCCCCTTAGATTTTCTAATTATCTGCAAAACAAGGGGGGGGGGGGGATACTGTTACTAGGTTTCATAGGATTGTTTTAGAATGTAGGCATTATTAACTCTTTGATAACACACTAAATAATATTGTAAGAGTCCCATGATGCTCTTGGCTTACAGTTAAAGTATTAGTTTCAAGGTTGGGAGGAAATCAAAACCACTGACCCAAATAATCATGGATAAATTAATTAAGCAAGTAATTAGTAGACATGCGTACATGATGGTAGCTATCAAATTTTGTCTTTAATGCCTGTGGTCACTACCTTTGCTCATGGAGTCCACATACTCCATGTATCTAGACTTTTAAGGCCTTAATGGAGTCCCTCTAGAAACAGTGGAATATTACCAGTTCTCCTAATTATGTCATGTGAAGAAAGAGGGAGAGTATCAGAACATCACTTAGTGACAATAGCTCCAACCACCTTTAATTCTTCAGGACAAGAGCATCTTGAGTCAAAGTTGAAATGTATGGCTCAGAAAATAATTTATTTTCAAGTGACTTGGTCATGAGATAAACATCAAAAGAAGACTGTGCACCATAGTGGGTCTGAAGCAGTGCACTTTGTAGTTACCCAGAGAAAGCTCATGTCCAATCTGTTTAGGTTCAATGGCTACTTTGAAGCTAGAGGAATATTCTCTTCAGTGTTTGAGGTCTCTCTTCACTTATGCATGTTGCAGGAACAGAGACAGGGCTATCAAGAGACATAGAGATTGAAGTTTATTTCAGATGCATTCTTGAAAACTGGTCCCTTACCATTATGCTTCAGTCCCAATTTTGTGGGAGGAGGAGGAAGGACAGGCCTAGTTTGAGCATGGTCCATTTTAATTTTGAGATATAATGGGGCTCAGCTGAGGTCGCTGTGCTTAAAGAGTTTGAACTCTTCACAGAACTAGGAGGCCCACATGCAAAGGGAAGGGGTGGTTCTCAGAGCCACCACCGCAAATAACCCCCATGACTCTGTTTGCTTCCCATGCTTCTTTAGCTAAATAAAGTTAGTTAAATGCACTTAATTATATCTTGGAACTCCAAAAATAATTTGGTCTTCTAAATTAACCATCGTGGTTTTCTTTAAGTATTAATAATCAAGCACCCCATAATATTCTTTCACTGGCTATCAGGAAGTTAAATGCAATGATTTATTACTTTAATGACAAAGTTTTGGTCTATTTATAACTATCTCTATTATTGTATCTCTGCTTATTTTTGAATAAGGGTCTTTTGTAGTATATCTGAAGTAATTCATTATTACAAGTCTATTTTACATAAATAATTTATGAAAAAGATACAGATTTTTTTTCTTTCATAATGCCTAACCCAGGCAATATGATAATTTCATATTCAATTCACAGAATTCTTCCTACATCTTTCCCTATGGTCTCAGAGGTGAATGTCTCTGTGATGTGTATCCACTTATCTTGTATTTTCTCACGACAAATATTAATCCAGAAGGGCTCTGTCTAGTATTAAAATGGATTGTTTTTTCAAGGAGCTCCATTTGAAAGGACTTAGATGTTAGGTGTTATGTCATAGTTTTTCATACAGCAGGTCTGAAGATAACCATTTCTGAGAAAAGATGAAAGGGGCCTAGCACATGAGACTGTGAGATAATAGGAAATCTAGAGAACAGGGCAGATAAAGCAGGGTAAAGGGCATTGTCAGTGTGCCACACTGAGGCTTTGGTTCAGTCAGATCACACACACAAAGATAAGAAAGAAAAAAAAAACACACATATACAAAGCACACCCTATGCCTTTGTTCTCCCCTGTGTCTTGGTAAACAGTGGGCTGGGAGACAAGGGTCTTATCCCCAGAGTATGTGCCATGTAAGATGAGGGCCTTACCTCCCATGTTCATGCCCCCCTCTCCTGAGTCCCTTGTTTTCCCTCTTGAATACTCTCCAGAGCATTTTCATGCTTTCTTTTCTGTATACCTTTGAGATTTCTATTTGTCTTGGCCCTAATATATCGAAGATTTTACCTAAAAGTTGCTTATGTTTTTTTTAATAGCATTGTTTAGTAAAGTTTTATCTCTGTCTTACATGCTTCAAAAGCAGTATTATATGTTAAAATGAGCTTTTTTTCGGGGTATACAGGTACAAACTCTCTACAATCTCTGTCAGCCACTAAGTATGCTGAGACTTACACCCAAACCATACCTTGTCCCAGGATTGGGTACTTGCACGTGCCAGCTATGAGACTAACATTTAGTGACTCACCTGGAAAAACACATCCCATTTTTCTTCGCTATTTGCATGCTACACTGGAGGGAACCCTGGCAGCCCTTTCCTCAGTTTGTGGGACAATTCAGGCAGCTCTCCATCACTAGCAAACACCAGATGGGTTGGATGGAGGCAATTTTGCAGAAAGTGCTTTCTGAGTGGCTTCTTCAGTGGTCTTTCCAGCTGGAAAGAGAACATCCAGAAAGCATTGCCTGCTCAGCCCAGTTTCATCGCCTCAAGAGCTGCAGATGGCTTCCCCAAGCACCTGAAGATAGCTTGCCTCCCTGATGCATAAGCAACAAGCTGTAGCAACTCTCTTGTTTGCACAGGATAGCTCAGGCTCCACTTTCTGCATTAAAAGTAAAAGTCAGGGCGATGGCATAGAGTAGGAAGGAGCCAGAAGGTAGGGAAATGAATGTTTAATGTTTGATCCTCCCTGGGTCTTGCCAAGTGCTCCAGAATGGTACGTCGGGGAATATTTATAATACCACTTCCTGTGGGCACACACAAAGCTACATTTTTAAAATAGCCCAGGCCTCTTCCCCAAGAGAGAAGTGAGTTTGCAAGTTGAATCTGAATCAATTGTATAACTCTAGCTTAGTACTCAGTGTTGTAGTTTTCACATGCTTTCCTTTTTTTCCCCCCCTTTTACTTATTTTTACTTTTTGTCTCTAATGTGTTGCCAGCAGTAAAATTGGCTGTTATCAGGTACTGGCACAAAAAGCTGCTGCCATTAAGTATTTTCGGCTATGTTTAATGATTTTTCTGTTTGTTTTCCAATTTAGCCAAATGTTGAGAACCAGAGATGGGAGTGATTGGCAGATCCACCCCAAGGAAAGGTTTTGAAATAGTAACCTGGGGACAAATGTCAAGAAGACAAGAAAAGTGATCTTTGGTTTTTCAGAACCAGTCATAGTGGTTACTTTGTATGTGTTGGGTCCAGGAATATTCCAGCACCACATGTCACTCAAGACTTCTCAACTGCTGCCTGCTGTTATGACAGTTTTGTAGAACAGTTTTTTTTTTTTCCTGATTCACATCCAGTTCACACTTTTTCCCTCATCCCCCCATCCTGAAACTTACTTTCAGGAACTATGTCCTTCCTTTTCACACTTTCCATCTCTGGAGCCCATGAAGTGCATGCAGGAAAACACCACAGGAGGGCAAGTAGGAAGAAACCTTAAGGGGGAAGTCGGGCCTCGTGTCTTTTATTTGCTTCTTGGCCCTGGTTTGAGGGGCAAGATGAAGGACCTGGTATTGATAACTCTTAGCTGGACACTCACTAACAGTGGTCTCACTAACTGGTGACCATGCTGGGACAAAGAGCTAGGAAAAGTATAGCTGTCTTTTCTACTAGGTGGCCTCCTAGATGGGTCAGACTGCACATCTGCTAGGAGACTCTGCTCTGAGCCCACATGTGACTTCCTGTAGCCAGAATAACCATAAGTACTGACACAGCAAAGCAGTCTTCAAGTGTGATCTCTCAGCAGACATAGGAACAGCCATTGAACAAGAAAATACCTGCATATCAGAGAACTGAATTCTACTGCTTTCATAGTTGTAGATTAATTTCCTTCTCATGCAGAAACTTGTTGGGGACAAATGAAACCTTTAAAAGGATGCATCGACATGCGACTGAGTCCAGAAAGTTAAGGTGCAGCCTTCACATGCTAATTCTGAACCCCTGGACTAGGGCTGATATGGCCTTAGACTGTAGATTCCTACCTTGGAACATCTCTGGTATATGACAGGCAAAGCTCCTTCCTGGTAAATTTTGAAACCAGGAGACGGAAGATAGAACTCTATAGAAACAGAAATAAAAGGTAAAGAATTAAAATGTACAATTTAGTATCTTCTGTTTATCCAGTTCTGGATCTGGCACTTAAGTATTGCTTTATTTAATGTTCATAATGACCTTACTACAGTATTAAAATGAAGTAACTGATTAAAGACTCGTAATTTACTGAGGACTCAAAGTTGCTGAATGATGGTGCCATAATTTAAATTCAGTTCTAATTGACTACAAATTATATATTGTCATTTTAACATTCAGCTGTGAAATAACATGTAGCATTTAAACAGGGCCTTATCAAATAATAATAATAATAAAAAACCTATCCACACACCAAAATGCACTTGATCCTATCAAGTTTGAGTCAGTTTGAGGCAGGTGAAGGATTTAGGGCTCAAATAGCTACTTGATTTGTCCAGATCACAGGGCTAGTTAATAGTAGAATTAAGATTCAACAGAATGATCCTGTTTTGAATTCCTTAATGACTACATCGTCTACTAGATAAACACTATTAACAATAGTCATTCCTATCAGGCATTATTCATAGTGTTTTCCCTTCCTTCACCACAGAACCAAGAGAGGGGAGAACCTCCAGTACTCTAATTTTGCAAACCACAAATACAAACCAGCCAGGCCTCAGAGGCAGAGGCAGACAGATCTCTGTGAGTTTGAGGCAGCCTGCTCTACAGAACGAGTTCCAGCACAGCCAAAAATGTTATGCCTAGAAACCCTGTCTTGAAAACCAAGCCAACAAAAAAGAAAGAAAGAAAACAGTTTTTCAAGGTCAGACAGCCAGTATGGATTGGTAATTTATCCCAGATACTCTGAGCATGAGTTCAGGATTCAACTTTGATCACGAAGCTGCACTCCCCGAGCCTCTTGATTCTGTCTACATACATCCACCATTTGCCTTGGCTATGCTGACACTCATATTGGAGGACATAAGAGGAGAGTATTGATTCCAGCCAGAGACAAGTTATTTTATGAAGGAAATGGCGTTTGAACTGCCCCTTAATAAATTAAGCATCCTTGAGAAAGTTAGAGCTAATGATTTGTTTCGAATTCTGTAACTTCTGCAAACACAGATCTTTCTGTATACAGATTCACACTTTTTCCAGGATTGCACAGACCAATGTAGTTTTTCTTTTTCCTTTCAGTGTGCCAAATTCCAACATCCCTGAGCTATATACAATGACATATATAGAATTTAGTAGGTCTAACAACTACATAATAAATCATATAAACATGTATATAGATTGATACATACACATATGTATATATACATATTCTATATGTCACTGTGTGAACTCAAGTACAAGTTATAGAAATGAACGCATACACTTATACCCGCAAATCTCAACTCCTCTTGGTAAAAAAAAAAAAAATGCAGCTTATATTTTCTCGTGAGTCTATGAAACATAAACTATACCAGTCTATTAGTGCTTAAGAGGAAAGAATGCCCTAGTGAGGGTTTCATTCACAAAGTGCTATAAAGCAGAAATGATAGAATCAGATTCTAAAGCTTTACCCCCATATAGTTTTCAGGCCCATAGAAAACTTTTCTCCCTATGTAAAATAAACTCCAGTCCTCTGTCGTTTTAATTAGCGATCTTGGAGACGTGCCGCACCTGTTCCAATTCATCTGTAAAGATGAAGACTCCTCACCCTTTTCATTTGCTGACAAGTTAATAGACATTTCTAACTCATGCAAGCACAGAGCTTTGCAGCTTTCTTGTGACAGGTGAATAATAAAATGACACCAGAACGTGGCAGCCTCAGTGAGTGTAAATTCCTGACCAGAAAGACATGTGATCCCTTTGTTCTGCCTGCCTGGGCTGATGGAGCTAGTGTGGTGCCCTGTTTATATTAACTGATATATTGAGGTGGAATTTACACAGCATACAAGGCACAATTTGAAGTGCAGCATGAAATAATTTTTCACACGCTTATACAGTAGTGTAACGATCAATACAATCTTATTCTAGAACATGTCCATCACCTCAAAAGAAACTCAGCTCCCTATTTTCACTGCTTTTGTCTCTTGAGTGATACTATGCTGCCTCATTTCTGTAGATTTTCATGGAGAAGATATAGGCTATTCCATTTACTTGCTACTGTTTTATTGGGAAAATAAATCAGCAAGTGATAAGTTTACGCATTCAATAGCAGGATATGGAGTGAGTGTAGTTTAGCTCTCTCTCTGACTCTCTGTGTGTCCATGTACATGCAAGCATATGTGTGTTTATGCGTGTATATTTGTGTTTTTATGAGTACCTATAATCATATATCCAGCACAGTCATAAGAAAAAATATAAGTAATCATTCATAATCAGAAGAAGTTGGAAGGCAGGTTCTACTTTCATAGCAGAAGTTGCCAGGAGTAATATTCCAAAAGGTATAGCAAAATGCATTTTACCTAGAAAAGAACAAAACATATTTCAAGGAATTCTTATAGTCTGGGAATTCTGCATTTACAATTTCTCTTCTAGCTAAGATTTATTGGTGACTTCAAAACAAATATTCAATGATCTCAGTCATTCAAATGTGCACAGAGCAGAGAAAGGCTTAGTTCATCTCCACCCACTGTGAGATGGCTAGATAGTACAGGAGCTTAGATCAGGGGAGTGGTCTCTAGCATACTCTAAGGCCAGCTGGGGGGCATGGGATTCAAATCCAGTTCTGATTAGTGTTTGTCACATAGCTTCTAGCAATGTAGCCAAGGCTTCTGACCCCATTTGTTACTGTAATAAAATCTAGCAGAATTAGTTCCAGTTATGGCAAAAGATTTTAATAAATAAAACACACATATCACCCTGTGGATCATTGCTTTGCAGTCACTTGGTCAATGCTGGTGGGGAATCTAGAGAACACAGTTACTAGAAAAGGTGAGAATAGAGTGTGTGAAGCTTAGGTAGTACTGAATGCAAAGGTGGTGATGATTTCCTGCTCAAACAGCCAGTGTCCATTGGTATTTTCTATTATATGTCATGGCTCTCCTTGAATTTCCTTATATCTTGGCACTTCACTGTAGTATGTCAAGCCATTGCTAATCTTCAAAACTAAGCTTGAGATGGTATTTGAAGCTCTATCCACGAGGGAGTTGTTTTCCTGGAAGTGTTAGAAATCTGACAGGCTGTGCCTGGATAGAGGGGATATTATGAAGTTGGGTATGGAACATAGTGAGAATATGAATAATTTCTAACTAATTTTCTCATTGTCACCATCATCTGCAGCTAATGTCCCTTACTGGAATGTGTCGTCTGACCTCAAAGGCAAAAGGGTTTGGTGCAACAGTGCCATTCCTCATGGGAACTAAAGGAAAGAGAGTGTGAAGCCAGACAGCTAGGATTTGTCTTCTGGCAGAATCAAGCATGAAACCTCATAATGAGAAAAGAAATTACATATATATATATATATATATATATATATATATATATATATATGTGTGTATGTATGCATATAATATATATATAAAATACTTAATCCTAATTCAGGTCAATTTATAAAACACAGGTGTGCTTGGACATATTGCACTCTCAAACAAAGGCAGATTTTGCTGAAGATAAAAAGGGCCTGGGAAGTTCTATGGACTGACTGAGAGTTCTATGCTCAGTGTTTATTTGCTGTAGACCAGGCTGATCTTGAACTCACTGTATAACCAAACTAAACTGGAAATTATGTTAATCTCCCTGCCACAGTCTCTAGAAGATTGGATTTGTACCATGAAACATCATGTTTGACTCTGGAAATAGCTTGAGAACATGAGTTAAATAGTTGCCCACTGGCCTTCTGACATGTGGGTTCTATTATGTGGCCAAAAGGAGCTATGTACTTTGGCTTTATCCTCATGCCGTGGAATGAGACTGGATTTCCCAGAATGGGATCCAATGGATGATGCTTCATTCCACTGAAGTTTTTTATGGCTTCAGTTTCCATATGACTATTCTGTGAAAGATTCTCTTTTCTAGCAATATATGTCTATTGCAAGAATACAGGGCTGAATTATTTGTACAAGGTGAATATCTTGTTAAAAATAATAAAAGGGGAGATTTTCAAATAAAAGTGTCACTCGGGGAGATGATGAGAACTTGGAAATCTTTATTTGTTAGCTCATGTGTATTTATCACTCCAGAGCTTAGCTCAGAATCAGTGCTGTAATACAGACAAGTATGGTATTAATCTTAGACTAGATATAAGTGTGGTCCACCTTCACTGTTATAGCCTTCCTTTTTGAAAACCACTTAATATTTAATTAAAATATAACTTTTCATAAAAACACTTCCATTATTTCAATACATAAATTTTATATGTTTATTTACTTTGTGGGTCACTAATATTTTATTGGTGCTTGAAAAGATTAATTTTCAAATAAATTGAATATTAAATTCATAATTAAAAATTTAATACCCATGCTATCAATTACTAATACAAATTCATTCACATTCTCATAAAATTACATAATATAAAATCCATGAAAACCATTCCTTAGAACTTAGGGTCAAAAAGAACTCAGTTTGTTAGACATGTTGACTCACTTGTATTTCTAGCTAGTAGGGTGATAGAATAAATAGGGAGATAAATATATAACAGTCTTGGAAACTTAGTAAGAACATATCTCAGAATAGAGTAGCAAAGATTTAGGGATAGAGTTCAGTGATTACCCAAGTTGCATATGGCTCTACAACCCAAACCAGAAGATGAAAACCTTAGACCCAACACATGGAAACAATTTGCCTTGAGAAACAGATCATGCTTTTTGAATAAGCTGCTGCCTAGCCTAAAACAAGCATCCATTTAAGAACAAAGTTAACAAAACTTCTCTCCCACTGCATCATCAAGCCCTTCCTTAGTGACGCCAGCGAGGACTTTTAAGAAGAGAGTAATCATACCATGCTCCTAACTACATTCCATAGCTACTTCCTCGATAGAAAGAAACCATTATGCAGAGTAAGGTGGTGATTGATTAGTAATCCAGAAAATGGAATCAAGTAAATCTGAGTTAAAATCTATATTCGGCACTGAAATCATATTTATGACATAGTTCCACAGTCAGCCATGTACAAGATTTATAGTAAGAGGTTTCTGGCCCAGACTTTCGGGCCTAACCTCAAGGTTTAGGCCCACAGATCCACAGACCCACAGTCCCACAGAGACACACAGATGCTTTCAATAGTTTTAGGCTGATCAGCCTAAGGCCCAGGCATAGAACTTGCTAGCTCTTCACCCTTAACCTAACCCATGACTCTTAACCTGTTCAGCCATGTGGCTCGGTACCTTTTCTTAGAGCAGCGTAGTTGTCCTCTGCTTCTTCTTGCTTCTCTCTGGCATTCTGCTCTGTGCTTCCTGTTCTCAGAGTTTTCTTAGTCTGGTAGCCCCACCCACACTTCCTACCTGCCTTTGGACAATCAGTGCTTTTTATTAAACCAGTGGGTGGGACAATTATTTACAATGAAACAACACAATCTCCCACAAAGATTCACTAATCTCATCTATCGTTCATTAGGACTCTTCACAAAACTTCCTGTTACTATGAGAGAAGGGGCAGGAGAAACACAAAGAGGAGGAGATGGTGCTTAAGGGAGAGATGAAGGGAACTCAGTGGTTAATATGCCAATGAAATAATGTGCAGTTTGATTGACACTGTTGAACACATATTGTATTCTTTTCTATTAACTGCTAAGCAAGAATGCTCACTCCTCCAAGCACCTGATTATTTGGTAGCTTCTGTTTAAACATTACTCATGAGCTAAAGGTTACCTATTGAACATCTGAACTTACATTGAAAAAAAAATACACATAAAATCCCAAGAAAATCTAACACCTTGACTGGACAAAAAGACATAAAATAAGCATAGTTGAAGCATAAAGTGAAAAAGACCAAGGACTTAGATAATAGATAAAAAAAAAGTGTAAGGTCCAATAATAACATTTAAATAATCAAGGGTTGAAATATAGTTCACTAATAGAAAACTCACCAATATTGTGTGGGCACTCACTGTCTAGTTTATTCTCCATCATTAAAAAATATTAAATCCTAAAGAGTGAGTATGAACTTCAGTGATTTTATATACACAACCCAGTAATATTTGGCAGCACATGGGGACACAGTGAAATGGCTACCCTGGCCTTTAGCAGTAACAAGCTGCATATGCAGCTAAAATATCATGCAGAGAATACAAAAACAAAATAACAGATCAAAAAAATTTATAGATAATTATGGATCTCAATGTGAATATTGTTGGAACTGAGAAGGCTGAAAATAAATTAGGATATTAATCATAATAAGTGATACCTCAAGAAAGTGAGTCAGAGAACGAGCTGAAAAGATCTCTATACACTTAAAAGAATAGACACATATGAAAATGGATATATAGATGAATTTAACTTTGGGAACCATAAGCTGAACTCCAACCCCTGAAAATATGTATGGGAGGGTGTAGTGTGATGTACAATAGATAAAGTAACCTGAACTGAGTCATCAATTGACTCTACAGATAGAAGAGATAGCCTAGGGCTGAAGAGAAGGTTTAGCAATAAAGAATGCTTCCTGCTCTTGAGGAAGACAAATGCTCAGCTCCCAGCACCTACATACCTTTTCCCAACCAACTATAATTTCAGTTTCAGGGAATATAACATAGTCTTCTGACCTCCATGTGCACCTGGCAAACACATGATAAATGTGTTACACACATGCAGATCAAACGTTTGCACACAAAAGTAAATACCTTTTAAAAATAATATATCCTAAGATAACCTGCTTAAAACAAAAATGTGCTTTGGGGTTTATGTCTGTAATTCCAGTACTTGGGAAGGTAAGGCAGAAGAATCACTAATTTGAGTCCAACATAAGCTGCTTGGTGAGTACAATGCAGGACTGGGCTTTGGGACCCTGTCTCAAAAAGGGAGAAATAAATGTAGGGAGAAAATGAAGGGAAGAAAGGAAGGTTGAATGGGAAAAAGAGGGGAGAAAGAGCAATATTTTTTAATGAAGAAAGATCAAGCCATTCTCACATATATTCTGTCCTAGGTAAAAAGACCTTGATGTGGGATGTCTTTGGGTACACTGTAAATACCATTGGATAATAAAGGAATTATTTTGGCCTATAGCAGCGCATCTTAGAAGCAGGCGGGAAATCTAAGCATAGATAGAGGGGAACAAGGGTAGAGTCAGTCATAAGAGAAGCAATCCAACCACCCAGATAATTTTGTTTTGCTAATATTTATAGTCTTGTTTAAGGTGGTATGTTTAAGTAATTCATTTAAAATTGTAATTTATAGTTAGGAAATACAGATTAATAGTTAATGATCTACGATAATCAAACTTATAGTCATGTTAGTTAAGTATTTCAGATATATTTCAATTAGATAGGTAATCTTCAAACGCTTTAAAGACCTATAGAATATGGCATTTAGAATATTTTGAAACCAGACTTTTCTGGACAGTGAGACAGGTCACCTCCTGGCAGCACAAGTCTACTTCAAGAGAATGATGGGCATCAAAGAAACCCCATGTAGAGTTTACTTTCTTTACGGCAAAAGTTAGCCACTGGATAAGAAATTGTTCTTGCCTAAACTGCCTGACAGTATGATGTATAAACTAGACATGTAGGACTCATAGGAGAGTGACTTCTGAACTTGGTCAGAACAAGGTGAGATGGTCCTTTAGTGCTTCACAGAGAAAACTGCCAGAAATTCTGCAGGACACAGGGAGAAGTGATTGACAAATTATGCCAAAATGGATGGAATTGTTCTTAATTTCTTGCTACAAAAAAGTCTTCCAGAGACTCTATGCCTCTGGCAGAGGATGAATGCCACAAGGTTATGAAGGACAGGCAGACAGATGTCATGTCTGTTATCTCTAGATTTTGGAAGTAACTTGCACTTCCTATTTATTCATGTAACATCAAATACTTCTGTGAACTTTGATGTAGTTGAAGATTAGTTATTTATAATTATAGTTTTTCTTAGTTAAAATAAAAGGTAAATTAGATGTGAAACTTTGGATTCACAAGGAAAAGATAGATGATAGAATATTTTCTTTATTTTTGCTCAATACAAATACACTAGAAATTATAACTGTAATTCTTGCTTGATAGCTGTTTTGTTATATGCAATTTTGCTATTTTAAAATTGAAACCTTTTTTTGATTAGAAAGAATAGCGGAAGTGATGTGGGGTGTCTTTGTGTATGATGCGAATATTACGCACAATTACAGAAACTATTACAAGGCCTGAACAAACATCACAAATGAACAAACAAAAATCCACAGAGAAATGACCTTGTTACAAAGTTTTCCACAGAATAAATATGTACCAGTAAAAGAGCTATGACTAGATATACAAGAGATATTAGGATATCTTATATTCACTTCAAAACAATAATAGTTAGAAAACAAAAGGTAAGAATTAATATCATAATACCAGAAAACCAAGACATGAAAATCTTGATCTTTATCATTTAAAAGGAAATTTAGAAATATTTTACATAATTATTTAAATTTGTTTGCAAATTAAAATGTAAATAGTACATTTCTCATTTGTAATTAAGTTTAGATTTATTTATTTTTCTTTATGTGTATGAGTGTGTTTGCCTGCATGTATATATGTGTGTCATGTACATGTTGTTCTTAGAGGCCATGAAAGTGTTACCAGACCTCCTGAAACCGGAGTTCTTGCTGAGGAGCCATCATGTGTATTCTGGGAACTAAATCAGGTTCCTCTGCAATGCCAACCAGTTCTCTAAACTTCTGAGCCACCTTTAAAAACTCTATAAACATTTATTGTTATTTCAATATAAGTAGGTATTTTTTTTTCAAAAGTTAGCAATTTGGTATCCAAAGTACAAGCGAAAAGCTACAACTACAATGAAAATATTTTTAATAAAATGTCATAAAATCTAATACTAGGAATAAGCTGAAATTCATCAGTTTTTAAAACTTGAGATTACCCTGGATAAAGTATTTTTCCACTGGAAAATAACAACTTGTAAAAGCTGTTAACAACTGCAAAGTCTCTATCATGAAACTTTCCCCACAAACACATAAAACAATATATATTATGAAAATACAGCTAAGTTGATGGAAATGCTCAACTTTATAACTAGAAAGTGATTAAAAAACATGTTCCTAGGAACTAGGAAAGAATACAACATTCTAAATACAAGTCTTCTCATAAATAAATCAAAGTAGTTGATGAAGTGCAGGTGTCCACATAGGAAGATATACCCACAGAGCTCCCTTTTTCAACAACTGATGATATGGTTGCCTTAGAAATTACTTTTTAGACCACAAATCAACCACTAAAACATTATAATAATATGAAAATGATAATGGGTCCCTCTAGCCTCAATCCCAATAAGGCACATTACTTAAAAGTATTAATAAAAGTTTAAAGAACAAAATTAATTAAGTAAAATGTGGTTTTCATTATAAGTAACTCAAATAAATGAGAAAGAAAATTTAAGTTACTCCACAGCAATCATAAGAATTGTTTTAATCAAACTTCGTTGAATATCTCCAAAGCTATTCTCAGAGGCAAATGTGCAACCTTAAATACTTTGATTATTCATTAAAAAATGAACATCACCAATATATCCTTTACACTTTTGTAAAATAATACAACAAGCTTAAGGACAGTAGAGAAAATAAAATATTGAAATACATTTACTTGACACATTCAAAATAAAATTTCAAAAATAAATTCAAGAGATGGTAGCATAAGATGTTGTAGAACATAATTAAGTAAAAGTTAGAATATCTGTATCACCTTTAAATGGAAAGTTTTCATTTGAAGATGTAGAATGGTTACTATTCATGTTTATGTAAGAGTCCGTGTAAGCACATTTGAGAAAGTTGATGTAGGAGGAACTTTCTTCGAATCTTTCATGTGATAAAAACTGACTCAAGCAATCATTGAAAAGTAAAGTCTCTAATATTTATAATATTTACTGGAAAGAAGGAAGAATAATTCAGAGCTTAGGAGGATAGTATCTGATTGTTTCAGTCTGTATGTAATTTAAACTATGATTCCTCGAGGTAGGTCAAATACCATGTCATTTTACAATTGAGGAAACAGAAAGTTTTCCAAATTTGTTTTATGAAACTAATAGTAACTTGAGAAGTGTGCATTAAGATAATGAACAGTAGTCCAAATTCTTTATTATTCTACTATATTATTATTAAATACTATATTATAGTAAAAAATAGCATGAAAGTAGAACTATTTAATTTATTGATATTAGAAAATTATTTTAAGATATTTTTACTTATGTGTATACATTCTTGCCACGTATGTGGCTGCCTTTGGAGGCTAGAACAGTGTGGTGAATTCATGGGAAATGGAGATGGAGGTAGAGAGAGCTATGAGACACCTGACTTAGGTGACCTTTGAAGAGCAGAAGTGTCCTTAACTGCCAAGCCATCAATCTAGCCCCAGACAATTATTTTAAAATGGGAATTGATAAATGTACTTTTCCAGCATGACATCCATTGTAAACTATGTTACAAATTCTCAGATCGTAAAGATACGATTGCAGTTAGTAAAGGATGCTGGAGGCTTTTTTTCCTTAGTTGAGGCTAGCACTCCTATTATTGTCTCACATTATTTTAAATTTTTGGCCAAGAGAAAGAAGTCACAAAGTCTCAGTAAATCTTTAGCTCTGAATAAGTGTAACAGTAGCTATTACCTTTTTCTTTGGACACACTAATACATGATTCAAATGTTATGAAGTCACTCAAAGTATAATGTGCTAGCTATATCAGGCTGAAAGAAAATATTTATGATAGAGCAAAAACCAGAATCTATGAAAGAACATTTAAGAAATAGAAAACTTAAGCCAATATAAATATATGGATAAAATGACTAAGCATATATAGTGTACTACAATGAGATATTCTATATTCCTAAGTGGAGATGCCAAAACAGTTAAGAGGTGCATTCCTGATATCAGCATAGCATTTTAAGACAGTGAGGTTTCAGTTTATCTTCCTGAAAGGAGGGAGAAGCCATATAAAGAAAGGTGACTTGAAGGTTTAGTTGATAGAAAAATGCAGAACCTATCGAAACAGGAATGAAAATTTGTAAAACAAAAATTACTTAGGTATTATGGAAATGAAATTGTAAAATTGTAAAGAGCATACTGGAAATGGTTAAAGAATGACTTTACTTTATCACCACATTTGCTATTTAGTCATAATCCACAGTCTGGAATTTATTGTCACCAAAATGTAATAAAGAATGCAGCATATACCAATAGGGAATCAATTAATTATTGAGGATATGCTGTTGAGAAAATGGTTAAGTATATAAGAGATTAATAAAGTTGGAGTTTTCCTGTGACATTAATATTTAGTCCATATACTTAAAGATTCTTTGTAAAATTAATCATATCTTTGAAGAAACATTACAAAATATCCATTATATGTTTGTGTGTTTGTGTATAGAACATAGATTTTTTCCAATTATAAATCAACCAAAGATATCAAAAACCTACAGATAATTCAAAATATTTTGCAAAATACATGTATGGAGCAGGTAATGTTACATTTTTAAAAGAAGAAAATATTCAATTCTAATCATGTATCTAGATATTTAAACATCTATATTTATATATTTGAAATTATATAAATAACAGATGAGCTGAGGTTCAGTTTAAGGTTAGATGGATTCTTGTTTTTCAAGATCTAATTGTAAAAACAATTTTTTTACTAGATGACTAAAATTAATTTTTAAATTAAAATAAGTTGGATTGACTATACATCAAGCAGTTTTATACACTAAAGCAATTTTACGCAAATGGAGATGATATTATATATTTTCACATTGAAGAGATATCATGAAAAACAATTTTCAAGTGCCCCAACACACAAATGGCCACTCAGTAAGAACAACATAGAAAAGTTAGAAAATGCCCTGCAAAGATCAGCTTCACAAGAAGCCAGTGATGTAAATTGAAATAGTATTGACTTTTATCACTCATTACATTGAAATAGATTCCATAAAAACATATTTCAGTACTAAAGGGAATGGATGATGAAGAGCCTTAGATTTTTACAACAGGGATATGAATTTGGTGACCATGATGTAGAATTTTCTTTTAATTTAGTGAAAACTTTAATAGAACCTTATACATCATCACAATAATTGGGTATTACATAATACATCTAAATTTTTAAAGAAGGAAATGGATGGCCAAATATGAGTGTGGCATGGTGTGTGTTGCATCAAAATTCATCACTCAATTGTCAATATTTTGTGTGAGACTGTTTATTGTAGTACAGGGATTGGCACTCAACTTTGTAAAAGCAGAGACTTGCAAAACAGAGGGTAATTTTAGGAGGGACTAATGTATGCTACAGCCTCACGATGTGAAGTATTTAATGTTATCATCATAAGGTGAACAACATGGAGTGCAAAGCTGTCAGATGTTTTGTTTTATTTAATATATACACGTTTAAACACCAGGAAGTATCTGAATATAATAAGATGAAGTGTTAAAAGCTTATGTAGCAGAGTTTGACTATATATAGAGATAGGATAAAGAATTTATAGACTTTACATTTGTATCTCTGTGCATGTGTATAATTATATACAGCTAGTTGAATTTTTAAATTTCCATGTTCTTCCTGGAGCATCTCTTTTGAAAAAAAAAAATGTTACTCTTTTTAATTAGCTTCCTGTTTTTCCAGTCACCAAAGGGAAATGAGCACAAAAATGAAGCAAAATATACAGGTGACCTTTGCACAGCAAGTACCTGCCTTGTGACAAGCATTAAATTCACCAACCATTCAGGTAAACATTTTCTGTGACAAGGTGGGGGGCATCTAACAGGCATTTTATGACCATTTAATGACCAAATATTTATAATATATCACCACACTACTGCAAAGTAGATAAGGGCTGCCATCCCTCCCAACCCCTCCATCTCCTGTCAAGATTTCCATATTGTGATGGTAGTCACAATAACAACTGAATACTTAATAACGAGAATGAAATTTCCCTAGAGGAGAAAAGACTGTTCACATTGGCTTTCCAGCAGCAAGCCTCCATAGACGTTTTTCTCTCTTTACCAATTCATGGGTACTGCAGCCAACAACAAATACTTTTCCTTTCTTAAAACACCATCCTGAAAGGCCCCAGTCCTTTCAACTGTCCACATCAGCCCAGTCATTAAAATAAGATGCTAAGAGTGAACACTTATGTGCTGCTAACATTTTAAGCATAGCCCTGGGCAGTTTTGCAGTGCATCACTCTCCTCTCACCAAGGTGCACCCTGGAGTTGGTCTCTCTCATTCTATCATTCAGCCTTTCTATACCTGTCCCACATGGCAGGCACTAGCCACACATATATTAAATGGGGGATTTTTTTTAATCTACAGGCAGCATTTCAAAAGCTGCATGTGATTAGTGGTCATGTACCAGGCAGGCACCAGCATGAAAGACCATGGTGCTTTTACTACAGTTTTACTGGGATTCTTATTGTTTATTTTAGCGGTTCAAGAATCTAAGTTCAAGCTGTCTCCTGATACTCTTGTTTGGTCCCTGTCCATTCTGGTTAGCATGTACTACAGTGCTTCATAATGAAATTCTCATATTGACCACTAGTGATTCCTGCATTCTTCCCAAATGATGGGTCAAGTGGTAACCTCGGAACTATATTGAGTTACCCACATACTGGTTTTTCTTTTTCTTGTTCTTAAAGATCTGTCTTGCTCACTTCTGACTTCCAACCCCCCCATAGGAAGTCCATCATCTTTTCACCCCCCACTGTTTTGTGATCTCAAGCCAATCCTGTTCTTAAATCACACAATTTCCTCATTTTTAGATTGGACACTCCTTTATAACATGTTCTGGCCACAGCTGTATATCTCATGGCTCTATAAAATGTGTATTTCTTGATTGAGTACGCTTCTGTGATTTTCTTCAATGGACATCATTCTTAATGACCCTAACCCTTCCAACCTTAGTGTCTATTTTGGCAGGAGTTATTATGGATTATAAGTAAATACCTATATTTAATGCCCTTCCTTGAAGCCTCCGGTTTTCCCACATTGTGCCATTTCCAGGGTGACTTTGATTTGAGTAGGAATGAAGAAAGCACTTTATAAAACTGAACTACACACCTAGTCCAAACTCTAGGTTCTGTACAAGTAAATAAATATTGAAGTATTTATACCGAGAATGCTCAGGAATTAAAAAAGGAATTCAGAATATCATTAAGTCTTGGGGCTCCTGGGAGAAACCTTTCTGGTGAGGCAATATCTAAGCAGTTATGATTGTGTGAGACAGACAACCATGTGAGGGAAGTAGGTTGTACACAGAGGAAGCCACCCATGAAAAATCCCAAAGCACATAAGTGGCGTGTGCTGTTTTCACTGTAAAAGAATGTCTCTGGCCTCTCTGTAAAATAATAGATTCATAGAGAATGGCGAGTCAGGAGCAGAAGCCTTGTTAAGAGACTATACATCTTCAACTCTATGATTCAGAGTTATTGTGAGCCTCAAATGTCCATTATTCATGAGTCATCTCGGTCTCTAAGTACAATGTATTTTCCTTATCGGCACCATATAATCTATCCTCAGGAATATACATGTTATGTGTATCTGTGTTTTCGGTGCTAAGCCTGAAAGCTCAATCATAATATTTTGTGGTAAGAACAAGAATAGATCAATTTGATAGTGTGTAGCCCTCAATTATTGAATCATGGCAGTGCTTACTAGAAACCGTGCTGCTGCCTCTGGCCTCATTGTTTGTGCTTTTCCATGAAAAGGCTAAGTCCAGTGTGGCCTTGCTTCTAGCGCCAAGAAAAAAAGGCTCAGCTTTTCGAAAGCTGATCCATGCTGCTGGGCTACTCATGCAGCTTTGTGGCATTTGTGAGAGCTAATTTCTTTGTATGTTTGTTTATTTTTTTTTAATTCATAGATTGCCTGAAGACACTTACCCTTTACAGGTAGAAAGCTTTGGGTATGGCTGTAAAAATTATATCCATGCCAAGTTTTCTAATAAGAGCAAGCACACATGATTTCACTTAAATGGCAGGATGGTAAACAGTGACAAAACACATTAGTTTCTATTAGCAACTGTACTAAGATTAGCAAATGAAGACACATGATTATATATATGCATATATGTTTGCATGTGTGTGGTGTTTTAATAATGATTTTCCTACTATGAAGTCTCAAGTCAACTTGATGGTAAGATCTAAAAATAGAAAGTGTTTGCATAAAAATCAGTTGCAATGAATTGGCTTTAGGACGGGAAATCTTAAACTCAAAGTTTTTTAAAAAGTAAATTGTCAATACCAGTGTAGCTTGATTCTGTTTTAATGGAATGCTACTTTCTGTAAGTGTAGTAGGAGGTTTCTGGCCCGGACTTTCGGGCCTAACCTCAAGGTTTTGGTCCCACAGACCCACAGACCCGCAGACCCGCAGACCCACAGAGACACACAGATTCTTTCAATAGTTTTTGGCTGATCAGCCTCAGGCCCAGGCATATAACTTGCTAGCTCTTTACCCTTCATCTAACCCATGACTCTTCCTGCTCAACCATGGGGCTCCATACCTTTTCTTAGAGCAGCACGGTTGTTCTCTGCTTCCTCTGGCTTGTCTCTGGCATTCTCTCTGGCATTCTGTTCTCAGAGATTTTCTTAGTCTGGTAGCCCCGCCCACACTTCCTGCCTGCCTTTGGCCCATCAGCGCTTTTTATTAAACCAGTGGGTGGGACAATTATTTACCATGAAACAACACAATCTCCCACATGTAAGTATTGAATATACTACTTATAAAGCTGTCTGCATTAGATCCCTTTGGATTTATTTGGGAAACTATTTTGACCTCAGCCATTATAAATTTTAATTTACAGATTATATAAAATATTTAGCTCTCTCCATCCATGTTAATAGAGAAATTTAAGTTTCATGGTGACAAATTGTACATGACATTTTACGACACATTAATATGTAACTGTATATGATGACTTCAACACTTCATACACATGCTTATTCAGATTAATACAGTCACAAATGGGCCTAATATGTACTTAAGAAACACAGAATTTTAGTGGAAAGTCAGTTTACTTCAAAACTAAAAATATATTTTTGCCATTACTTTCTACCATTCACATATCATAATAAATACGTGTGATGTTTATATTTACAAATATGTATGTATGTATATATGTGTGTGTATATATATATATATATATATATATATATATATATATATATATATATATATATATGATCATTAATATGTCATGGCACAGTTTTGAAAGTTGGACAACCTGTGGGCATTGATTCCCTCACTTTACTCTGTGGGTTCTAGAGATCAATCTCATGTGGTCAAGCTTGTTGCTGAGAGCCTTTACCTGCTGAATTTTATCACTGCCTCAGCCACAATACAAACAATTTAGCACCTAAGTTTTATCAAAATGTATTTTAGTACCTTAAATGCATAGGCCACTATGAGTCCTTATGCTTCTAGTTAGCAATGTTGTTCTTAGGAGTGAATAAAAATGAGAATTAGTACTGTTCTAGGTTTTTAAAAGAGGAATGAAGAGTTTGTTAGCCTATGTAGGGTATATGTGTCTTTTCAGAATATGAGACTAATCCAGTCACAGGGCTGCATGCTGCCTCAGAATTTGCCATTGGCATAGTGCTTACTTAAGGTACTTTCTTCTGGTCATTATTCTCATTATCTTGGCATTTGTAGCAAATGAGTAACAGTTGAATTTTACTTGTGCCACACACAATTGAGGTCATATAGCAGAAATTCTTCAGAGTGTCTTTGTAACATCTAATAGGATTGTCAACAGTACTTTGCACAAAGGAGTGAGCTATGGAAAATGTTCTTCACAGTTCTGACATTCTGAATTCACATACCACAATCAATTCAAGAAGTCTATTTTATATCACGATTAATTTATATATCCCAAATTGATTTATCTAAGGTTAAGAAAGCCCTTAAGGCACATAGAGGATAATATAAGTGTTTAAGGAGAGAAAACAATTATATCTCAACTGAATATATGTGGTGTGTCTGTATGTGTGTGTATTCAGTAGCACATATATATGTGTGTGCACTATATATAAATAGAGGTGGCTAATTACACCCAAGTGTAGGAGTATTGTGTTGTTTCATGGTAAATAATTGTCCCACCCACTGGTTTAATAAAAAGAGCTGATTGGCCAAAGGCAGGCAGGAAGTGTGGGCGGGACTACCAGACTACGGAAAAACTCTGAGAACAGAATGCCAAGCAGAACGCCAGAGAGAAGCAGAAAGAAGCTGAGGACAACTATGCTGCTCTAAAGAAAGGTACCAAGCCACATGGCTGAACAGGAGGAATCATGGGTTAGATGAAGGGTACAGAGTCAGCAAGTGATATGCCTGGGCCTGAGGCTAATCAGCCAAAAACTATTGAAAGTATCTGTGTGTCTCTGTGGGTCTGCGGGTCTGTGGGCCTAGACCTTGAGGTTAGGCCCGAAAGTCCGGGTCAGAAACCACATACTACACCCAAGAGTAAACATTTATTTGTCATAGCAAAATACATTTGTTAATGGTATTTGCCTTGTAAAGTTATTGATATTTCTTACTCAACTAATTGGATAATGCAATATCTAAAAGCAGAAATGTTTCAAGGAGAGATCTTTGGGAGGAGAAATAATAAAAACAAGGCACAAATCAGAGCCAAGAACATGGAAATAGATTCTGTATATTCCAATTTTTTTTAATGCTAACATTTTTTTTTTAATGCTAACAAACCAACATGGAGGAATGCCCTGGTATTTTCAATCTCTTTCAGGATCATCCTGCACTGGTTTTTCCTGTGAGGAAAATACATCTGAGACGTTTTTTTCTTCTTTTCACATACTACCATACTGACCAAGTTGTACTCAAGGCAACATGTGATCTGGACATAGTGGAGAACAGCAATTTTTGAGCCTTATGGGACTGAATTCTACTTAAGGCCTTTTTATTCATTTGTGAAGATCCAATTCTGATCATCTCTCTTCATAGTAACATTAGTTCTAGATAAACATGTGTAGACAGAATAATAACCTAGGAGAATTGAAACATTGAGTCCTCTTCTGGTACTAACCTATAAAGCATTGAAGTCTGAATGATCAAAAACAGAGATAGGTTTTTGTATTTCACATCACGTGAAAGCCTCCTCAGTCATATAAAAAACACTTTTCTACTTTCACAGTATTAATATAGTAGAATGATATGCCATTTTGCTGTGTTTTCTAGGCAAACCTACACAGTATGTTTTTAGCACATTCAATGATTCAGTGAGAGTACCAAACTCAATAACTTCAATACACACCTCAACACGACATTATTTATCTTTAGGGTTATATTCTCATATAAACCTCTATAAATTGGAAGCACAAATACTGCACTTTATTTATGTTTTTTTGGCCTAAAAAATAGTGAGTATCAAAGATAGAAAATGATTTCCAAAGGCCACGTCATGATCAAGAACATGTAGTGGATATTAGGATACATTCTTTGCATTGCCTTGAAATCAGTCATTAGTTTCCATAAGCCAATCTGAATGGCTTCATGTTGTTGTCTATAATATTGGAATATATAATGTTGCTGAAGGAGTCAAGTCTCTATTCTACAGGCCTTTCAAGTAACTCATGGGAATTACTTTTCACACAAATAGTAAGCACTTACAGGGCTTACCACTAGGGAATGAGAAAGACAGAGGACATATAAAAGACATTTAAGAGCCGTCCAGATGCTGAGTTTTACAATATTAGGGTATGCATAAAATGCATACCTGATTTGGAATTTTTCACTTTATATGATTCAGAAAATTATCCTTAACAACAACAAAAATACAAAAAAAAAATTCCCCAAACCAAACGAAATAGAAACAAACAAACTAGGGAGTTCTGAGGCAGAGTCTCTTCCTTGTTTGTAAGTAGCTAAATTAGAATTGAGGGGAAAAAATAGAGCTTATTTCCAGAATAAATAGGGGAAATGAGACTAAGCTCACTAATAATCAATGTCAAAGGTACAGCAAGTTTGCTGTGAGAGTGTTTCTTCTAAATGTCAGACAAGCTATACTCATGATGTCTCATTAACATGGCTGCCTAATCATGACCTGAACAAGCACAGCTAACAGGAAAAGGGAATGACCCTAAGGCCACAACCCTAGACAACCCCTCCTCCCCCACTAAGGAATGCTGAGAGCAGGAGCAAGAGTCTTTTTCATGGAAGGGAATAGCAACTGGTTATCTAATAATGCAGGCAGATCTTTTAAAATTACCTGACAGTGCCCACATAACTGATAGGAAGAATCACTATTAATTATAAATGATTGGCCAATAGCTCAGGCTTGTTACTAGCTAACTCTTACATTTTCAATTAACCCATATTTTTATTTACACTTTGCCACATGGCTTGGTATCTTTACTCAGGAAACAAAAATGTCCATCTTGCTTCTCTCTGCATCTGCTCTATACTCCCAAGACTCTGCTCATCTACCCAGCATTCTCAGTTTGACTCTCTCACCTAACCTTATCCTGGCCAGTCAGCTTCTCTATTCAACTAATCGTAGTGACAAATATTCAGAGTATAAAGGAATATTTCACACAATACTTAAATGGTCAGGCTTGAAAAATATATACATATGAATAATATTATACAATCAGCTTTTATTTATATATATTTCTAGGTAGCTATTATATATACACACACATACAATTAAAAAATAACAATGAATTTGAATAAGACACAGGAGAGGTTAAAGGAGAAAAGGAATAGAAGAGAATTATGTAATTATATTATAATCTCAAAAAATCAAGTTATTTTATAAAGACAATGAATGTTATAATTTTGAATCAGAAAGTGACTGATGCTTAGCAAGTCACTAGGTATATTAAAACAATACAAAATCATTTTATGGGACCCTGCGTTGATCAACTCTAGAACGAATTGGGCATCAAAATAAATAATAGTTATGGATATATCTAATGGATATATTAATATTCATGAGCCCTTAAAGTAATAGAAAGAAACAAATAGATAGATAAATGAATGAAGTAGCAAAGATTATCCCAGAGGAATACCACTAGCCTCACAGTGACAGAGGACATGATGGAGTTTAAGAATCAGTAATGGATGCTAATGTCAGCAAATGAGTTTGATGAGAAATAGGGCATTTGCATAATCACAATCACAAATTAATTGATTTTCCTTCATAAATTACTTCAATTAAGAAGGGAAAATAGTAATCTTATGGTGAAGGACACCAATTTAAGCAAATGATCAAAACTAATGTCACCAATATGCTGTTATTGAGACAAATGAACACTGCCTGCCTCTGGTTATGACAATGAAATAAGTCTAACTGGTTCCGTGTTTTTCAACATTATCAAGGTCAGGAAAGAAAATAAATAAAAAAGAGTCACTGCCAGATTAGAGTACAGAGTCTGATCAAGTAAAAGTCTGCATGAGAGATGTCTCAGTCTGAGAGAGAACAATAGTCCCAGGAAGACCAACCAGAACACTGCTGAAATATAAATCTGTATTGTGGGTTCGGTGCTGCCTGTGCCCCTTTGATGGTTTGCACACTGTACTCTGGCTATGATGGCACATATCTTTGTTCTGGAAAACATACTGAAGTATTTAGGATTAGAACTAAGTAGAAATTATATCTCAAATATACTAGCAAACATCAGAAAAGTTGTGTGTGTGTGTGTGCATGCATACGCATGCGTGTTGGCAAATAACATATGAGAAAGCAACAAAGACAGAGACAAGGTGATGCCCAATGAGTAAGAATGTAAATAATTTGGGAAACTAAAGAAAAAAAAAGCCTTATGTCTCACTATTCTTGTAACTTTGGTCCAAGCCTAAAATCACATAGAAACAAAACAGTTACAGAAATATGCATTATTTTTGTGTTATTGTAAAATAAAATATTTTCTTTAGTTAGCTTCTAAATATCTCCCAAAATGCCAAAATACTAAAGGCTTAGTTTTTGTGCTGGTCAGTTTTATTGTCAGCTCGACACAAACTAGAGCCATGTAGAAGGAGAGAGTCTCAATGGAGAAAATGCCTCCGTCAGATTGGCAGATGACAGGGCTGTGGGACCTTTTCTTAATGATTGATGTGGGAGAGTCCAGCCCACTTGGATGGTGCCACGACTGGGCCAGAGGTCCTGGTTTTTATGAACAAAAACTAAGTCTCAGAGAGAACAGGCCAATAAGCTGCATTCTTCTATGATCTATGCCTAAATTCCCGACTCCAGATTACACCATGATCTCCTACCCCGACTTCCTGCAATGATGTACTGCTAAAAGAAACATAAGCCAAATGAACCCTCTCTTCTTGGTTTGGTTTTGTTCAGTATTTTAATCACAGCAATGGAAAGCAGACTAAGACAACCTCAGGAGGTGCTGGAGGGAGGTAGGAGAATCAATGTAGGAAGTCCTCGGGCCCTTGGAGGCATTTTTGTTGTTGTTGTTGTTGTTGTTATTATTATTATTATTATTATTATTATTATTATTATTATTATTATTATTATTGAAAGGAAAAGTATGACCCCCGCTTCAGCCTCTACCTCTTTTCCCTCACTTCCTGGTTATGAGTTACACAATCTTCCCCATTACACCATCCCACCACAAGGTGTTAGCTTGCTGAATACCCCCAAACAAAGCTGACATGTGATCATATACTGAAGAAACAAACCATGTATCTTAGTTTGATTTCCTCTGAAATATGCTTTAGTAGTAGAAAGCTAACCAAATCAAAAGGAAAAAAAAATAAATATTGAAGAGTCAAGACTTGTAGACCGTACATGTATAAATGGAAAAAAGAAAGAAAGAAAGAAAAAGAAAACCTAAAGTGAAATTTAGGGACAAACAAACTTTGTTGTTTACTTGGGACAGGCAGACTGAGCAATTTTTAGAATGTTTACAGAGTATAACGTAATTAGCTACCTGATTTGTACTCCAGTGCCTACCGCTCTCAAATCATAATTTTCTTTGTTTGCAAATTAAGATAATGATCTCTAGCTACAAGAATTTCTGTAGATAGCACCAAATAATATGTATCCTGAGATTTAGACAGTTCCTAGGACAGAAGCTATGCTAAGTACATTCTGCCATTTACTATCTACATGCCCTGGATTTCCCAGGTATTATTTTATCTTAAGTACAAAGCTTTTCAGTTCCACCCCAGGACAAGCAAACTTCAGCCCATGAGAGCCTCTTCCTGACACCCAACTCCTGTTTCATGACTCTTAAGATCCAGCTTTTTGTCATAACCTGGAGGTTAAAAACATAACACTTGTGAATTAGGGTAATAATGAGTTCTTTCCTCCCCATTTCAGAATTATTCAAATGCATAGTCAATGGATCCCAGTGGAAGCATATTTTTCTCTAATTTCTGCCTGAAGTCTTTGTACTACGTTTTTCTCTCAGAACAAACATGGGGAAGTGTTCTGGGAAAAGGAGTCTTTTAGTGAATCAATAAGTGGAATGTTTTCTTTAAAAGGACTACAAATTCTTTCCATGTTTTTTTTTTTTTTTCCTCAGAAACATGGGTGCACATGTTCAGAATCTAATCAACCAAATTAATAGACTCTGGTGGCAAAGAAGTGGATTGGGAACTAGGGTTTGGGCTTTTGTGTTCTACTTCCTTACTGGGTGGTGCTAATACTTGGTGATGTTTTAATTTTATCCTTGGAATTTGGTAGGCACCAGTGCTGAGCTAAGCACAAAGGAGTGCCATGGAATGTAGAAAAATGCTCCATCACAAGTCGGTGTGTAAGACATGCTACATATTAATGAACCATGAGGAAACTGTGGTGATAACAATGAAATAACAAATAACAATACATGCTATAGACAGCCAGTCTGAGAGGACCAAATGTCAAAGCCAACAATTGAGACGTCTGAGTGGAAGCGGGAGGTGACGCTTAGAAGTTTAAGATATATACCATGTTCATATAGCCTCTTGCCTCCCTGGTAATTACATCCATTTTACTTACGCCTCTTCCAACTGTACATTTGTGTCTACAGTAATCAAGTTATTTGCTAAAATAATTAGGTCCATCAGTTTGAACAACTAGTCAACCAAGCAGCAAACGGGAGAAACAAAAGCCAGTCATGCGTTTAATATAGTACATATTTGGGGAATCAAATTACCCATTCTACGGAACACAGAATATAGCACAGAAATGGAAGCATTTAAATAGAGGAAGCTGCAGTTTAAAACCTAACTCTTCCCCATTTAAAAATACGTAACCTTATCTATTCATCACCAAATAGACAGAGGTACACTCCTTGAAGTTACTGTGGTATGTGCCATAATATGAGATGTATTGATCATTCCTTTCTAAATTTCAAACAACTGTGTATGTTCCTAAATACTTAGTTTCTTTTCAGTAAAATCATATCAATCTTGTTTTTATTACTAAATATTTTCTTATTTTTCTATCTATAGCTGAGTTGCTTTATATTTGTGAAGACAATTGGGGACATTAATCATATAAAAATCAATGGAACTAGTTTTCAGGAAGGGCCTAGAAGTTGCCCCAAGTTCACTCAGAGTATCACCGAAGACAGAGGGTGAGACAGGTCACAGAAGAAACACATCCAAAGAACACGTCCAGGAATGTTGTTCGCAAAACTCATAAAGCCATAATCTCTTCCAATAAATCATATCCAAGAGGTCTTGTCTCTATGATGGCGCCATGCCCATTGCTGTGTGAGCCAACTGACCCAGTGGTGCTATTCTGGTTATTAGTGTCTGAATCAAAGAGAAGTGGCCTTGGAATTACACTGGAAGCCCCACTGTCTAGCTAAGGAGCGACTGGCAATTGGTAGAAGAGAGTCAGTTTTAAAAATGTGGCCTCTGTTAGGCTGACCAAACTCGGGTGGAAGGCCACACAACCATCAGCATATGGATAACGCCAACTGAGTTTTATGGACGTAAGAAAATAGAGAGAACAGCAAGTTGGGTAGGGAGGGAAATAAAGTTGTCTGAGGAAGAACACAGAATATAGCACAGAAGTGACAGGGAGACAGAGTGTCTTTGATCAAAATACATTGACAAAAATTCTCAGTTTATAAAATCACCAACTTTCTATTAAAATTAAGTATTATTACATAGTAAGATAAAATATTTTTTTGTCCCAACCCCATGCTGTCACATTACTCACAATAGTGAGTTATGGAATAATTAATAAGAAACATGGAAAGTTCTGCTCAGTGAAGTGGTCAATATTGGAAAGTGACAAGCTGCTTCAGAGTAATCCTTTCATGGGGCAACAGAGGTGACTCAGTGGTTTCAAGCATACATTGCTCTTCCAGAAGAGCTGAGTTTTATTTCTAGCACTCAGGTCTCACAACTGTCTGGAACCTTAACTACAGAGGACCCAGATGCCTCTTCTGGACTCTGGAGGTCACCTGTACATACCCACACTCATAATTGAGAAAAACAATACTTTATAAAGAATAACCTCTTTGACATTGTGCCTGAGAGGAAGCTCATAAAAAGTACTCACCATTCTACCATTTTGGGTCTTTTAATGAGTTATTTTACACTGAGAGGTTGCAGTTTATGAGGAGCCATTTGATTCTATGTAGTCAAGAACCTCCCTACTAATGTAATTTAGGAATATTTACTCCTGAAATTATTTCAAATACTTGAATGTTAAACACAAAGGTTGTTCTGGGTATTTAGTATAGAATGTGTATCTTCCCTTAAGCCTAAATCACTAATCTTTTCAATATATACACACTATTTCTGCATAAATCCCTTCATATAAAGCTACATACAGGCAGTTTGGAGGGTAGTAGAAGCTTTCTGTCCATGGAGAAGCAAGAGTATCAGCCATGGCCCAAACAATGGAAATGAAACACATGGGTTCTCTTACAGAAGCCATTGATATTCTACAAACTAGAATTTAGATATATTTCACTAAAAATAAAAATAGCAAAAGAAACAGTTGTTTTCAAAAAAAAGGATCTCCCAACTGTATTTGTGAAAAGAAAAAAAAAAAAAGGAGAATTACAAACTCGGGATGATAAACAGAAATAAATCAAAATAGAAAGCTCTTCATCCTAAGGCATTAGGTTCATAGTGATTATAAATTCCATGATTCAATTATTTCTGGATCTCACTTCAGAGAGTCTGAATACTTACTTTCATGCCATGTACTTGGCAAACTGAGTACAATGAACATCCCATAGTGTGGCTAGCAATTTCCAATTCAAAACACACCATCTTAACATTAACATTAATGTTATGTGCAACTTAAGGAGAGACCTCTGATGAGCCATCCTCAACAGAAATTCGTGTTTGCTCCAGAAATGCCAACCATGACCCATCTATATGAGGAAGAGGCCTCCACAATAATCCTGTTGCTGTTTAATATGCCTTTGCTTCTTCTTTCTTCCCGTTACTGAAATTTTTCATTCCCACATTCTCATTCACCTCCTCCTACTCTCTCCCTTGGATTGTGTTCACTTCTTCAAGAACATATAGACATGTTATACACATTATTGTTTATGTTAACTTTTGGCTATTTTCCAAGAATGCACATTAACTTTTTAATAATGTCCTCAAAGCAGGGGAGTGATTGGACTGTGTTTGGTGAGAGGAAGACATTGCCATTTAATATTTAGCAGAAAGGTGAATGTACAAAAATGAGAACTGTTAGAATGAGCAGAAATGGTAAATGTCGATTTCACTGAGACCATGGTTAAGTGTGTCTCCCCCCCCCCCCCTTCCCGACAGTCTTCCCAGAAACCAGGAGAGAACTGGTGACATAGGAAAAGACAAAAAATATCAAAGAGGTTCCCTTCAGAAATCACATCAATGACCTGCTAAAAGCTACCGACTCTATTCAGCATGTGGGATCAGAGTAGACATCAGTCAAGCAATAAGAATAGGTCAAGAGCTTGGCAAAAATAAATTCGAATAGCTCTCCTTTCTCTCGGTAAGTCAAGTCCAGAGCTGAAATAGCTGAGAGAGGCACACACTTACTTGTTCACGACTTAGCAGCAACTACTAGGCTTTGGATATTTTTGGTCATGGGTAATTTGCACTTTATTTTACATGGGTGATTTCAACCATGCAGGGAACTGTTATTCCAAAATATATCCTAGGGAAACAAATGTCAGAGCCCAATTCTAAGAGCAGTCCTAAGGTATTATTCCTGTTTCCTTTCTCATGAAACAGGTTCACTCTTCCACTAGTCTATCTCAAGTGTCCCTAGTTGGTTAAATCTTGTTGAGTTCCCAAACCGAGGTGACACACCATTCTCTATTCTCTAGCCTCCTGGATTAAAGATATTAGGTTAGATAGTCATTGAGTAAAGAAATACATACAAGTTTTTAAATTTTACTTCCCAATGTTGCCTGTGAGGATTTTTTGGTTTTGTTTTTGTTTACAAAAATAATGTGTCGGGCTGCAGAGATGGCTCAGTGTTTAAGAGCACTGACTGCTCTTCCAGAGGCTGTGAGTTCAATTCCTAGCACCCACATGGTAGCTCACAATTGGACACAGACATACATGCAGGTAAAACACCAATACACATAAAATAAAATACATAAATTATTAAAAAATAATGTGCATTCATGTAACATAAAATTAGCCATTTTAAACTGAGATATTTAGTGACAGTCTATAACCTCAAAATGTGTCTATTTAGGAAAAAAAAATGTTGTGTTGCTCCAAAGAGAAAAGCATCATATATTTATTGTTTATTTTATAATGCTTTGCCCTAATAGTGCAGGATTCACCAAGATTAATTCTCTATCTTTGTGAATTAGCTAAACTTTCCTGATTGTAATAATGCCTATGTTTTCATTGAAAAGAGGGCAGTTTTAATATCTTTATGTGGTAACCCTGGAAATTAGATATTTTCATTCTCCAAATTTTCCCATGTTGTTGCTAATATTTGGTAGCTAGGGTGATTTATTTATCCATTGCTTTTTCTAAAGTAATATGTATGTATATATGTATGTGTATATATATATATCCCATATCTTATTGTATGTATTTATTAATATTTTTGCTTTGATTTTTCAGTCATCAGTCAGTGGCTTACAAGTGAGTTTCTTAAATATGTTGGATAAACATTTTATTATTGTTTATTATTATTGAAAAGAAGTTGGTTTTATACCTGTTGTCTCTGAACCAGGTTCTCTTGAAACACTAATGTATCCTACCTACAACCCCAATTTAATTATAACTTCCTATATACATGGGCCCCATACATTCACAAATACAGGACATTTTAGTCCTTTCAAGAATTTTTTTCCCCCTAGACATTTAGTTCTTGGCATATGTTGTTATACATTGTGTCCCTCCAGGAAGTAAAATGGTCTTTTAACACTATCATGGCGATGGGAGTTGAGGTGGGGGAAGTCATTTATCTCAATGATATCAAGGTATAGAGAAATTTAGGGGGAAGGGAGACAGAAGGGAGTTTGAGTGAGAGAAAAAGGGGGCAGTAGGGAGCTCCAGTAGACCACCATCTTTCTCCTATTTATATTTTATTCCATCTCAGCCCCCAGCCTAACAGTGGATGCTACCTCTGCACAGGCATTTGTTCTTAACTTAGCTGTTGTTCTCTGTGAATGCCATACTCTTCCTTCACCTAGGCATTTCTAAACCCAAACAAGCTGACAATATATACTATTTATTCCAGATACCACTATTACCCAGAATAGCTCTCTAGCTCAGAGTGTGAACTGAGGTGGAAGAGACGAAATCAGAAGTCCGCACATGTGTGTCGTCCCTCAGAGAATAGCTGGCAGATCAAAAGACATGCCCACAGTAGTTTAAAAATAAAGTTGATATTAGACCAAGGAATCCTAGCCACCATCCCCACAAATGAAACAATTTAAAAACAAAGAAACAGTGCATCTGTACATGTAGTGTCAATGGAAACAATAAATGGACAATACTGAATTTGATATTCAGTCATGATGAGTCCCTTCTGATGATTGCTAGTTGGGGTGGTTTGAATAAAAGTGTCCCCCAGAGACCCATAGGAAGTGGCACTATTTGAAGGCATGACCTTTTTAGAATACTTGTGGCCCTGTTGGAGGAAGTGTGTAGGTGGGGGGTGGACTTTGAGGTGTCAGATGCTTAAGTTAGGCCAGTGTATCACCCTTCCTGCTTTCTGTGCATCCAAACTTTGAGCTAACTCTCCAGCACCATGTAAGCCTACATGCAGCCATGCTCCCTACCATGATGGCAATGGACTAAACCTCTGAACTTTAAGCAGGCTCCAATTAGATGCTTTCCTTTATACAAGTTCTCATGGTCATGGTATCTCTACACAGCAATAGAAATCTTAACTAAGGCACTAATATTCACCTAAATACACAGCAAGACTTGGCACCAGAAAATTTAAGACACATTTTTTTTCCCTCAGAACTAAAATTATTGTGCTGGATCATGCAAGAGTTTAAAAGCAATAATAATAATAATAATAATAATAATAATAATAATAATAATAATAATAATAATAATAAATAAATAAATAAATAAATAAATAAATAAATAAATAAATAAATAAATAAATAAATAAATAAAGTCTATCCGGACTTCTTCCTTTCTACAACTGATTGGTAGCTTCTGGAGTAAAAGTGCTAGATATTGAAAATTTAAATATATATATATATATATATATATATATATATATATATATTACGTTATGGTATGCAATATGCCACCACATTATTTGTTATGATAGGAGTATGCATTAGTATTATATCTAACAATTTAGAAGGGCTTACAGTCACCTCACGATTGTCTTATATTTTATATCTACTCCGTATTTCTTTTATCTTACTATTTGTTTTTTATATTTACTAGTTACCCTATATATAAATATGTTTCATTCAGAAAAGAAAAGGAGCCAGGAGGGAGGGACAGAGAAAAGAGAGATGGAAGGAAGGAAAGAGAGAGGGAGAAGGAGAGAGAACATTTACCAAGGGACACATTTTTTTTTCCCTAAACTTGTTCATATCAGAGGATGTGGTACTAGCAAAGAATAACAACTAATTATGTGGCCTCCATTATAAATTTCCTACCATTATTTCAGATGAACATCCCTTGTTATCTCCAAAAGGTTATATAGCATTTGAAATTTAAAAGGAAGGTGTTGTCTGCTGTCTTGCATGCATCTCTAGCAATTGCAGATGGAATACATTATCGTCAGATCCGATTGCCTATATCCAATCTTGACTCATGTCAGCATTTGTGAAGGTAAATGCATGGTAAACTGCTCCTTATTTTCTGGAAATTCGAAACCGTGCATATAAATGAGAGTATCTATGTTATACAATTTTTCACAGATTGTCTTTTCCCATTACCGCTTTCATACCAAGTTCATTACATTGGATGATGAGGACTGAAAAACTGTATTAACTTTAACTGAAATATAACAGCACATTCTTTTTAAGTTCAAGTTGGGGGAGTAATTCAAACTGTACTCAGAAGACCCAACATTGTGCACATTTATTGCAAGTATATACAGGACCACTTTGAATGTTCCTGTGGCCCTAAAGGCTTTTTTCCTCTTCTTTTTGAGATAGGGCATGCATTCTTGACTGTCTGGGAGCTTACTATATAGACCAGCTGGCCTCAATCTCAAAGATAAGCAGGACTTTGCCTGATGAACACTGGGATTAAAGGCACCACCAAATTTGACTATGCTGAGACTTCATTGTATAAACTTCTCCGAAATGCAAATTCATTGGAGTTATAATTTGCATGGTATTGACTCTAGTGGGGTTGCATTTACTAAATGCAATCTAACAAATAGTGATAAAATACTTTCTTTATAGCCATCACTTTACTAAGAGCCATGGGACAGAAATTTGAGCATGATTGTCACTACCAGATTAATAGTTTTAATAGAGAGAAAATATATAATTTAAAATATTAACATTCCTTGGTTTTTAAGCCAGTATGCTTCAAAGCTGACCTAATACCCCTTAGCTTAGATTTACTCATAGTTCAAAATATAATTTTAAAGTAAAAATTTCTGGTTCTCCTATAGATTTATTATTCAAAATACCTCAGAGTATGAATGTGGCATTCCCTGAGGTCTGGCAAGATTACTCACTCAGGAAGATGCTTTTTGGACAAGGAAGTGGCACCCTTGGAAAACCCAGGCATGGCTAAGCACATTAGTAGTTTTAATGTTGGGGGAAAGAGACAGCTGGATCGCTGGAATTCACTGTTCAGCCAGTCTAGACAGTCTGGTAGTTCTAAACAGCAAGAGACACTGTGTCCAATGGTAAGGTCAAGAGAAATACAAAAGGCACCTTACATCAACCTCTGGCTTTCATGTATAAGGACACACACACATTCATACATGCATGTATGCAAGCAGTACATGTTCATACACCACACACACACACACATACATACACACACACACACACACACACACACACACACACACACACACACACACACAGAGGCACGCACGCATGCACACGCACACACACAGGACACTAACGTTGACCAGACTAGTTAGATGACCTTTTATTTCTTTTGAAATATGGGGGCATAGTAGTTCTAGAATTAATTTGGGAGGAAACATGAAAAAACAATGTAGGCATTAAAAAGTGCACACATACTGAACTTTCTCTTAATTGAAACATGAAACATTCTTCTCAGCCAATTATCAGAGAAAATTTGTCTGGTAATATGCCTGACACCCACAAGAGGGCTCCCCTCAAGAATATAAAAATAACCAAAGTGTAAAGTTGGCTTTGTTTCGGACTACAACAGTAATGCGCTTGTTGCTTAAAAGACATGTGTGCAGTAGATTCTAGAATATACCTGAGTCTTATCAAAGGGGTCATACAGGGAATGAAGGATTTTCATTTTTATAAATAAAATGAAATAAGGTGTTCATTGTTAGAAACTTTGGCAACCTATATACATTATAAAGACACGACTTCATGACTGAGTTCAAGTGTTTTGTGTGTAACTAATCTGTATTCTTTACATATTTTTCTGAGTTAATTGATATACTTAATTAGAATATAGATACAGTTCATCCCAGGAAATGTTAATCTCCTATTTTGGGCTCTCAGTAGTTTAGCTTAGGTACCAATAAGGTATATGAGAATGGAGTTAATATTTCCAGGTCTCCAACTTGACCATTGTCCATAATTTCTCTGAGAATCTGACTATGTTAACCTCATAAAAGTGCAAAAATGCATGTTATACAGAGAGCTGAGTAGCCAACCTACTTTGGACCCTCCATGGACAGGTCCATCCAGGAGTAAAAGTTCAGTTTCTTTTTCTTCCTGCCACTTGGATGTTTATATATATATGTATGTATATATATATACATAAAGTTACTGCTTCTTTTTCCTATATTGACTTTCAACGTAATACAAAGGACTTTTGACACTGGATAAAGTTTATTTTTTTTCTGTATACATTAGGTCCCTAACAGATACCAACTAGATATTTAAAATTTCCCGTTAATTCTAATACTAACCAGATTCAGTGCAGATTCCAAAGATTAAGGACACTGTCTCATAAGACAGCTTCCCATTACAGATGTCAATTAGAAGTCTAGATTGTACCCTGTACCTCTCACAAACTGACTAAAAGGAGTTCCCATGACCTTAACCTTCTGCTTGAGTTTGATGATTTATTTGAGTGGCTCACAGAACACATAGAAACATACTTGCTCTTAGTTCTGAAGGATATTACAAAAGACATGGTGGGCAAGGAGATGATTTAATGCCTAGAATTCAGTGAGTGGGAGAAGACATGGAGAATATCAGTCTGCTCAGAGAACATAACCATCCTGGCACCTGCATGCACCAAGAAGCATTTTGAAACCTTCTTTGTTCATCTGTTTTTGGCTTCACTAGATGGACAGCTCTGCATTATTGGCAATTGGTGATTAACAACCTCCAATCTGTCTTCTGCCGTCTGCATTTAAAAATTGCAAACTTCTAATCATATGGTACATGTCCTTAACAACCAGAATTGATTCTGAAACCACTCAGAAAGCTCCAGACTGATGTGAGAATGCATTTGTGTGTGCTGTATCTTTAAAGAAAAGTGCTGTGTTGGGTCATGGCCGGCACCATAGAAGAAGTGGGAGGAGTTTGGGTAGAAGAAGCAGGGCGGAGTTAGAGGCAGATCGAGCGAGCCGTGGAAAGAACAACATGTAAAGAACATGGATGAGCTAAAGAACATGGATGAGCTACTGGCCGGGCCCACGTGGGCCACGGATTAATAGAGATGGGTTGATTTAAGATGTAAGAGCTAGCTAGCAATGTGCCTGAGCCATAGGCCAAACAGCATGAAGTAAATAGAAGCGTCTGAGTCGTTTCTGGGGACCCGGACAGCGGCGGGCGGATAAGCGGTCCCGGCGGCAGCTGTGGGTCCCGAATCTCTGGCTGCCAGGGACCCGAGAAACCTACTACTACACCAGACAGCAGAAAAAAAAAGGCATCTCTACACAGTTCCATGAAGTATAGGATCTGGATGCGAGGAAACTGGGCAGATACTAAACATGTATTTCCTATTACAAATTATAATACCAAATTTCTTGGTAACGTCATTTATAAAACATTCCAGGATGGGTGCTAATGGGACAGCATTTAAATTAATGTCATTGGAGATAATTGAGGGGTGATTAGGGGCTTCCTTAGATTGTCTCAAGGACTCATGTGCCCATTCTAACTCTGCCATACAGTAGAGACATGTCTTCTGTCATTAGCAGTGACATGTCCTTTCCTAGATGGTGATGCCTCTACACCTGATTCTTCTCTGTCAGCAGTCCCTCCAGGTCTCACTCATCAGAAGCCATGCCTTGTATATTTTAGATTTTCCCATACTTTTTGATTGGCACATCTGAAGTATCTGGTGTTTTAGCTGGTCATTAATATCTTTAGGATCAAATGATCTTGTTGGAGAAAATACAATCCAATGACCAAAATGTGCCTGTATTGTAATTCATCTGGTTACTTGGATCAGAAATACCACTAAAAATACTCCTTGCTGCTAATTCTAACATTGCTTACAGGTGCATAGCAGGCAATACCCTAATATCAGTGTGCTCACACTCTAGCCAGCAGATTAAATTAAATGGGAAAAGAGGGTAACTGAGCTGTACAGACTCATTCGAAGTCTATGGATTCTGTGTTGCAATATATATTGATTGGCTATTGTGGGACTTAAAACCTTAATCTGTTTTGCTAACGTAACAGCATGCAAAGCCGCTTGACATATAATTTACTGCATATAATAACACAGTATAAGGGAGTGCATCTACTGATCTCAGTCTCATAGTCATACATTGAGTACGCTGTTTTGAACCAGATTCCTTGGGTTTAGCAGGGTAGGAGCACACTTGACCTGCCTTTGAGGAGTGCAAAATAAATGGACAAGAGAAGTTCTGTAGCAAAGAAATCAATGTGCACATGGTACAATCAACATCACTAAATGAAGTCACAGCTGCATTATTACCCTTAGAGAACTAAAGGATCTTCAAGCTCTCAGGCTGAGACTTCCACGACAGGGATGAAGTTGGATAGGAAGTCTAGAGAGAAAGAGACTTCATTAGCTGTAGTAGAATGTATGCCTGAGGTTGCGGCAGTAAATTTTATTTAAAATATATCAATATAACATAAATATTTATTGGACAACAAATTAATGCTTATGATAACAGGCTATAGCTTAGAAATACATTTGAGTGATTGGATGGTCTGAGTGATGGACATTGATCTAGTCTCTCAAGAAGGCAGGAACAAATGGGGGCTCAAGATCTCAGCTGCTCACACCCCCTTCAGAAGCCCGGGACCCTGGATAAGTGTCTTCTGACTTCATCAGTTGACACCTGACTCCCACACATGAGGTTATTTTAAAAAGATTCTCGGCAGCAGCCATGTCAGTTGCACGACCATAATCACCACCACACAACACACTGCTCGCTCTTATATATTCCACACAGAAAATCCGACTCCCTTTTCTTGGGCATTCTCTCAAGTCGCCATTTTGTAGGAAAGAAAACATAACTCTTTTAGATGTTTTATTGAGTCACAAGCTATGTACAGGGTTGTAAGTTGGGTTTCTAGTTCTCTTGTGATCATGAGACACTGGTGTTGCTTTGATTATAATCATATCCAATGTCAAAATGGAGATTTTCAGGTATATTAACCTATCAATATTAACACCTTAACATCAGAGAGATTTCCAGACAACAAACAGAAACCAGCCAAGAGTGGAGATTTCAATAGTGGGAAAGACTCAGTTAGCTTTAGTTGCCAGGAGACAGGAAGGTCTGCCTGAGAAGGAATGTGTAAAGATCTGAATGGGACTCAATGACAGACAACAAACAGACTACAAACCCCACAAAACTGAATCCTTCCAATCCCCAGAAAAAAACTTCAACGTAGATTTTCCCCATAGTCTAACGTAAGTGCCTAGGTTAGTGAAGAGCTTATTTTATTCCTTTTGAAGTCCAGCATTGAAAATCCAGTTGTTTGGGTAGCCATCTGACTTACACAAGGCATGGATGCTGTTTAAAGCTATTACATTTGTGGTATGTTATTATGCAGCAACAGGAAGTCACAAATTATATAGGGACATGCTAGCACCAGGATTAGTTTCCTTATCACAGAATTTTACTTGTCAGTTTTGTACACGAACATTCCAACATGTCAGTGACATCAGAGAAGGGTGATTTTTGTCCCGTGGGTAAATAAATTGCCCCCACTTATCCTTCAGGAAAAGTCTTTGTCAGATTTGGGGCTTGTGGGCAGCTCCATGATCCCTTCCTGCCACTCCTACAGAGAGCATCAGTTAACCCAAGAGAGGAAGGTTTAAGGGTTAAACTCAGATTACCAGATTCAATCCCATAGTCTAAATTTGTCCTGACTGCAATCATTCAGTTAAGTGTACATTTCAAAACTTGGTTTTTCTATTTTGGTTTTTTCCATATTTTCTATCTGTGCCTCCTCCCCCATGGAAGATAGGGAAAATCCACTACATTTGTTTCCATTCAAATTATTTTTATTCTCTAGAACACTGGAAGTCATTTTGGGAGCCTGTGAGGACAGTCCCGTAAATTTAACTCTTCCATGATAGACATCCCAGATGGGCTAAGCATTTAGGACAGGAAATGCAGATTTTCCCCCCACAAGGAGTTTTGGAAACTGTCTTCATCTCAGGATATGGCTGGGATGTGGGCCAGACCCCTGCAGTCTCCAGCTTCTACTAATACCTCTTTCTCCTTGCTGGGCTGCCAGAATGAGAGGAAACAGTTTCCCCCTCTTATCAGAATGAAGATATGCTGTCAGCCTGAGCTATTTTTTCAGTCTTAGGAGCTTAGGAGTCTAGAATATTGTAGCTGCCTTTTGACTGGAACTGGTTTATAGGTCTTCAAAACCATCTCCTTTCAGTTCCCGCTGTGGGTAACTCCTTCTCTCTTGTGATCCTTCTTCTGCCAGAGGAATGAGCAAACAGCACTCTGAACTTTTGACCTGGTACTTTCTGTGCGTTTGAATCTATCCCATGCAGGGAAAATGGCCTTTGCCATCTCTAACTCTCTCTCGCTCATCAACTGACGAGTATGAGACAGAATGGTCCCCTAGTGGGCAGGGTACCATGTACTTGACCCAGTCAGGACACAGCTGTTAGATATCCAGACATTCTCATTAAGACCCCGGCAAAGCATCCCAACCACCAGAATCTTAACGGATTCTACTAGAAATTCTGGCCCATCTGACATTCCCTCTCTTAGGGTTCAGGTATCTTTAAGATATATTTATGGGGACTGGTTTTTGAATATATGGGAATAGGTGGGCTTTCAAGGCCTTGTTTTACTCTTTGACGGAAGAAGAGGAAGAACAGACCAGACCGTCTGTCAGAGCAAACTTTCACAGTCATCATTAACTTGTGAACAGTAAATTGACCAAGGCCCAAAGAGTGAGATTTAGCACCACAAGACCAAGAGGCCTCAGAACATCGAGGCTGGAAAACTGGAGGCAGTGAACCCGATAAAACAGCAGCCTGTGGCCGGGCTCAACTGTAACTTATTTCATCCCTCTGCTACAAAATACACAGAAAGCATGTGTGTTCTTATAGATTGTGAAACTGAAGTTGAGAGAGTGGGGTGTTGCCTTATAGGAAGATGCACAGACAAAAAGCTGTTTGTCTTTACTATTCTTTTGACATTTTAGCTCTGCATCTATTAGTCTCTCTCTCTCTCTCTCTCTCTCTCTCTCTCTCTCTCTCTCTCTCTCTCTCTCTCTCTCTTCTCTCTCTCTCTCACACACACACACACACCATATACATACATATCCCAATGAGTAGTCACCTATGTTTTAGCCTATGGAGTAGGTTTTTGATTATTAAGTCATTGAAAAGAGTATCGTTTAGATATGTCGGTATCTATTGATCTCACTGGAGTTAACGTGTTTGGCCTTAAGGAGCATCCTCTCTCTCTCTTCTCTCTCTCTCTCTTCTCTCTCTCTCTCTCTTCTCTTCTCTCTTCTCTCTCTCTCTTCTCTCTCTCTCTCTTCTCTCTCTTCTCTTCTCTCTTCTCTCTCTTCTCTCTCTCCTCTCTCTCTCTCTCTCTCTCTCTCTCTCTCTCTCTCTCTCTCTCTCTCTCTCAGAATACTTACAGATTGCCAACTTTACCTCTTTGCTCCTTGATAATCTCCTTAGTCATGACCCTCGAGTTAAATATTGGGCCAACATTCTTTTTTTTAAAGTTTTGTTATTTTTTTTAGAATTATATTTTTATTTCAAGATACCATCCAACTCCATCCAGATTCACCCTCCCTTTTCCACCTTTTATACTTACTTATCTTTGTGTTCTTTTTAAACAATTAAGCATCTTTAGAGAAAATAATTCTCCATATTTCAGCATCAATCAGCTGCCAGTAACTATTCATTTTGCAGTCCCACATCATACCCACCTCCCTCTCGATGATGGGGTTTTGGCTACCCTGAGATCTTTGTGCATTTGGTGATAACTACTTTGAGTTCATATGTGCAACTTCCCTCTTGTGTCCAGAAAATATCAGTTTCTTAAATGCATTTACCTCATACATGTAATATAAATTATAACTCTCATAATTATTGTTTCCCATTGCACAAGAATCTCTGAGTCTTGAGAGGAGATATGTGGTATAGATGCCACATTTAGGGCTGATCATTCCACAGTCTCCTTTATTTGCATCTGGATCAGTTATAGATCTCTGTGTTAAGATTGTTATTAAAGTAGATGATAACTATTATCTGATGAAAGTTGACGGACATATTAATCTATGAATATAAGGATAAGTCATTAGGAGTCTGTTCAATAATATGATCATTTAGTATAGCAGCTGTAGTAAGTTCTACCTTAGGGCCTATGGCCTGTATTTATGTTTTTGATAAGTGCCAAATGTGAGTTTTATCTTAAGAGCAGGCCCTAAATTCAATCAGAAACTCATTACTCACATAATCTTCATGCAGTGTTCCACCAGTAGGCACTTCTTTCAAGGCCAATCACTATTGTAGCTTGCAGGCTTCATGGGTGATGATTTCTTCTTGGTGTGCTAAAGACCCTTTGAAAAAGTCAAATGGAAACCTACTACTAAAAAAGCACCCTATTAAAATGCATGTAAATATATATACAGAATGAGCTTACGTGGGATTACGTTGTAATGGATGGCAATTCCTCTACAAGGTACCACAGGGTAACAAAAGCCCAGTGCTAGGTATGGAGGTATGGGTAACATCCTTTGATGTTATTGGCCAGATCCTCTCTCCATCAGTAGTATAGGCTATTGCTAATGCTCTATATACTATTTAGAAATTGGTACTAAGGCTCTTATGATGAAGAGACCACATATTTGACCCATAGAATAGGGAGAAATATACTGGTGCTTACCTGGAAGTCTCATCCCAATTGGATGCATCCCTATTATCTTTTATAGAATCTGCATCCCTATTCCTATATTTAGCAGAAACTGCATCCCTATAAGCTACCTTTCATAGAAGCTGCATCACTATTGGCTATCTTTCATAGTACTGGAAACTGACACTCAAGTATTTATTATAAATTATCTGCTGGAGGCTTAGGAGGATGACTACAGAGGGCAGGGATAGGTAGGAAAGAGATGGGATTCGGCTGGAAAAGGGAGGAGCATGAGACGTGCTAGTTGACTGGGGCAAGAAGGACTGAAATTCAATGTGTACACACATACAAAAATTAAAAATACATAACCGAATAAAAAGTAAAAAAGGGAAAAGAGAGAAAAGGGCGAAAGGAGGAAGAAGAGGAAAAGAAGGTGCTGTTGGTAGTTGTGGTTGTGGTGGAAATGTTGAGGGTAGAGATGGTGGTGGTGTTGGTGGTGGTGGTATATCCCCGGGAGAATTTCTCAGACAGGATGTCATCAGATAATTATGTTCTAACATGAGTGATTAACCAGAACAAAATTAATAAGCTAGCTAAATCTATCATTGTTTTGCAACAGCAACATAGCTCCTTGTAAAGAGCCTAGGAAGGAAGGAAGTGCTAAGATAGATTTATGTTGTCCTTTGTCCCTCAGTCAATGTTGAAATTCCTTAGCCATTGTACAGAGTGTGCCTCTAAAAATGAAAATCTCCAATACTTGGGATTTAGAGACTGTGAGGTAGCCATGGGTATCTACAATGCCAAAATTCTAGAATTCAGTATTACTGAATATAAGCAGATTAAGCAGTTAATCAATAATGATCCTGTAAGGCAGCAACTAGGGAAGTTCATTTTTCTTTTTTGTTTCTCTTCTGTTTCATTTTCTTCTTTTAATTATTGATTTTTTTATGAGACTGTTAGTATAATCCCAAGAATATTCATGAGTGCAATACCCACTGGAATAAGCCATCTGATTATCAAAAAAATGGGGACAATTTTTTAAGACCATTGTCAATTACCTTTCCTTTTCTTCTCAAACACAGGATAGTGTTTCATGCATGTTAGCCTCCCAACATGTCTGTTAAACCCACTAATGAATATTCAAGCTCTGGACAGGAAAAAATCCCACATGTATAGATAGAATCATCTTTTCAAAAATGGTGTCTTTAGTTAGTGATATTGAAAAATAGCCACTCAGGGTTCATACCTCTATCACTGGTACTTGGAAGGCTGAAATAGGAGTATTGCCATAAGTTCAAGGACAGCCTAGGTTGAAAAGTAAATACAAGCTAACCCATGCTGTATATCAAAGCCTTGCCTTTAGAAAAATCAAAGCTAGTAGTAATTAAGCATGAAAATAAATAAAAATTAGAACAAAAATATTTCCCCGGGTCCCAGGAAAATAAAACCAGAAAGCAAGTGGTTTCCAAAATTCTTCCTTCTCCTCTCTCTTTCTCCTCATACCCTCTCCTGATCCATGATCAGGCACCTCATCCTGTAGCTGCCACACAATTCTGTATTTTAACATGTTCTAAGAAGAGTACTGAGTGATAGTTTTTAACCTGAAGGCCACATGATTTTTTGAACTCTTATAGGTAGGGTAATTGAATTATATAACAAGATTAAATAATATGATCAAGAATAAATAATGGAAAACTAGCTGTAAATCTTAGGGGAAAACCATTGTTAAAATACTTCTTTGGTCATGTGCAAGCATGGGATATGAATGCCATTCTGCTAATGTGACAACTGAGAAATGAGACAAAGTATGAGCTAAGGGACTTGGAGGAAGTCACTTCTTGTGCAATGACAAATTAACTCAACATGTAAATTATCTCTAGGCCAACGTCACGAGATTGGACATGGGCAGAAAATCTCATCTTGCCATTAGTGATATATTAAACCAACTGGTTTGTGATATCTGAGTCAAACACTGCACTGTGAGTTAAGGAGCCATGAGCATCCCTGATGAGTTCTCCATTGTTAAATTTTATGTTCTCTGATGTCTATGAGAACAGCTTAGTCATACCTTGCCACTCCTTTTCCTACCTGGAGCTTTACAAACAAATCTGACTAGTACACTGGAAATGTTTGGTAGATTCTGCCATAAAGACTTGAGAGCTTGCTATAGTTTTGGAAGATAGGAGGCACATTGCAAGCAATTATCTGCTAGACAAAGAGTGTGGAAACTTGTATTAATTTCCTTTCCTGACACTATGACAAAGCATGATGACATAAGCAACTGAAGGATGGCAAAGTTTATTTTGGTTCACAGATCTAAGGTAGAGTCCATCAGAGCAGAGAACTCAGGCATCAGGAACATCTCAGCTGCTCATATTGCATTTTCAGTGGAGTACAGGAAGATGGATGCCTCTGTTCACTGGGCTTTCTCGAGCTTCACCCTAGCAGTTAGGACCAGGCTTCCTCCTTAAGTTAACCTAGTTTTAAAAGTTCCCTTCCCAGGTCTACCTAGACTCATTTTCTATGTGATTCTTGATGCTGTCAAGTTGATAACTGATATTAATGTTCAAAGGGATAAAGCTGGGGAAATAGCAGTGTGCATCTGCTGTGGTTCAGATTCAAGCGTGCTCTTGATGGCTGCTGTGCTGATTCTTAAAACTCAGTGTTGAAGAGGTAGAATCTCTCAGATGAGGGATGTACTTGGATTCCAAGAGAACTACCTTTGGAAAGGATTAATAATTGTGGTCTTTTGAAGTGAATCAGTTCTCATGAGAGCAAGATCTTGTGAAATTAGGTCTCTCTATACATTTGGCTCTCCTATAGTCAAATAATTTTCTTTCTGCTTTTTTTTTTTTTTTTGATATTCTATGGGACTGCCATGGAGGCTTCACCAAAACATTGATGTCAGGCTATTTGGACAACCCAGCTATAAAAATAATGTGCTAATCAAGCTCTTTACTTTATAAAGTACCTATGTCTTACGTGTTTTGTTATAGTGGCATAAAATAGACTAAGACATCATCTCTCAACAAGCTCTCTACTACCTGTCCTGGCTTATATGTATATTAATGGTAAGCTTTGAGGCTATAACAATGGGTACAGTATATAAATATTTAAAGAAAACATGAAGAAAATAAGTTATAATGTGATTCAGGGAGTTAATTATCTAATTATATGATAATGGAACATTATGTCAAAAGTACTTCATTAAAAAAAGAACAATTACCTATAATTAAATTTTAAATTTGATTGAAGAATGTTGAATTCATTATGCACTGAGTTCCCAGAGTCATTCCCTTCTCCTATTAATTCTATTTCTTTGACAAACTGTCATTTCATTCATAAACATTTTTTTTAATTTTTAGCAAAAATTTCACTTTAAAACTAAATTTGAGCCAATCACAGAGCAAGCTGCAGAAAAGAATAGACAACCTTAAAGATGGAGGGCAAGTGAAATGCCTCAGGGGTAGATGTACCTGGTGCCAAGCTTGATGACTTGAGTTCAACCACAGAACCTCCACCTTAGAGTTGTTCCCTGATGATCTGTATGTGCCTGATGTAACACGCACATTTGCATGCACACATACAACAACTATAAATACATAAACAAGTGACTAAGGATAACTTATTGGGTCACTCGGTGAGTTACTACTGGAGCTAGTATTTTTGAATAGGCTTTATTAGTTCTTATCTCTGAATTAGATATTTTCTCATCATTCAGACAAAAGTACCTACCCAAAGCAATCTCAGCTCAAATTTAAAGCAGATACAGTCAAAGAGGCAAGAAGAGTATGGCAGCTACAGGATGAGGTGCCTGATCATGTGTCTACTATCAGGAGAGGGTATGAGGAGAATGAGAGAGGAGGAGGAAGAATTTTCGAAGCCACTTGCTTTCTGTTTTTATTTTCTGGGGACCCAGGTAATGCTCCTACATTCAAGCTATGGCCCCGACCTTCAGCTAAATCTCTCTAGAAACACTGCCACTTACATGGCCAGAGGTTATTCTCTAGAAATTCTAAGTCTCTTCAGGAGCAACAGTGTTCAACCTGTGGGTTATAACCCCTTTCAAGACTTCTATCTTCAAAACTCTTTATACCATGACTCATAAAATTAGCAAAACTAGTTACGAAGTAGCAATGACTTGTATGATTGAGGGTCACCACAGCATGAGGAAGTATGCTAAAGAGTAGCAGAATTGGGAAGGTGAAGAGCCAATAGGATCAACTCTCTTCATCTCTCTCTAATTTGAAGATGTGTAGAAATAGTGAGCACTAGCTGCTTGGGACAATTGCAAAACTCCAGCAGAAACAGAGGCTATGGTTATAAGGTCTTTCTATGGCTTTTATCCTCCAGTGAATGCACCTTTCTTATAAATCTATAAACCCGAGAGGTGAACCATATAGTTACAACTTCTGAATATTTCGTTGGTTTTCTTTTTTTTCTATGAAAACAATTAACTGTAGCATATTAAGAATTAATGAATAAATGTTGTGCAGTATTGGCCTGTGTTTTTAATCCCAGCACTCAGGAGACAGATCTCTATGTGCCTCAGGCCAACTTGGTCTACAAAGTAAGTTCCAGGACAGCCAGAGCTGTTACACAAAGAAATTCTGTTTGGGAAAAAAACACCAAAAAATAAAAATTAAAATTAATGAAGAAAAAGTTACCAATGGAAACCTATGAAAGGACATTTCCTAAAGGAGAATAGTTCTCCCTCTATGAGCAGGTATCATCTACTTAGTAACTCTTCATCTAGGAGTTGGACCATGTGGAACTAGCTCTGTCACATTGGCATGTCAAGTTGTATTTGTCATTATACCAATATTGCTCGCACAACTGTATTGTTAAAAACTTACACATATGACTTCTCTGTCATATATAGAAGATGCTCTCTCACAGTAAAGTGTCTTGGTTTTCAGACTCTTAAAGCCATTCTGCCTTCTTCTCAGTAATTTTCCTCCAGTCTTCATTGTAGGGGTTGCTCCAAGTTATATAGTGTTGGATACCCCACAATTACTTATTCATATTTTGAGCAGTTGCAGATTTCCATAATGGTCTCTATTGCATTTATAGTCACAATAGTGGACACATCCATAACCACCAAGGATGAAAGTCTATGAAAGAGCTGTATTTATCGGAACATTCGTAAGTAGTGTGATCAATACACAACTTTTAAAACCTCTTGTATTTTATCAACAACACCATGTCTAGTTTACCCCTCTAACTGCTAGGCAGAGTTTCTCTGGCTGTCTATTGATGAGTATATAACTCTATAGCGGAAAAAAAAAAAGATCTAATAGAATAGGAATTATCTCAGAATACATTATCAGAAAACCTAACTTATAGTTGTTTTGTCCTGGACATCCAGTATCTGAAGCAGATCTTTTCAAATATTTAAAACATGAGGCATATACAATGTTTTCATAATTCCAATTGCCTTCAAGTATTATTGATAACCAAAAGAGAATATTGATCTTCCTGGTGGTGTTTACATGCATGCTTTCTGCAGCTATTAGTGGTCCTCATAGAATTGATAGCTTTTTGAACCATGTCAATGAGATTATTGATTCTTGGAGGGGCCCTAATCTAGAAAAACTTTAAATGTTTGCTATTGGCTTTCATTAACATATAATGTTGCAACAGGATTGAAAAATACAAGAATTGTGTGATTGTCTGGAAATCTCCAAGCCAAAAGAAAAATCAATATAGTTAATCTATTTAGTAAGTCATCACACATACACACACACACACACACACACACACACACACACACACACACACACACACACACACACACACACTGGGTGAAAGCTAGTTATCATTCAGTATCAAAAAGGTAATTTTATATGAATATGCTGTGCCAGCTAGATTTTCAGAAAGTTTCTTATCCTGTGTGCTCCACAACTCTATGTAATACTTGTCATCTGATATGCAAACCTTTGTAGGATCCAGCTCCCTTATGCCCACATCTGGCCTTGAATTTTCAGTTAGGTCTCTATTCTTTCCGGGTCTTCGTTCCATAAATTTTATATAAATTAATATAACAACAGACTATAAAATACTCCTAATGAAGTCTGTCCCTCTATACAAATTCTGTACCTGATCTTTATGCATGGAAAAATAGATAAAATATTTCCATAAACACAGGCTTGGATATGACTTCTGATAGTCAGGGTACTAGGCACGGAAAAGTCACATACAAATTTTTTTTTTTAACTAAGATAATTAGGATTTAAATGTCCAAAGCAATAGTGAATTAAACACAAATTGCTACAGGACACAGCTTACTTACCACAAAATTAACAGCCAAAAATGTGACCCACGATGTCTCACACCCTCCAGCATACACTCTTAATTAATGGAAGGCAGCCTGCTCACTTTTCTTCATATACAGACAAGAGTCACCAATGTATACTTAAGCATTTAAGTTTATTTTTTTGTCAAAACTGATACAGGCAAGAGAAATTAACGGCTCTCATGGACAATAATTTATTCACTGTGAGAAAAATATCCCAAGAAATCATTTTGGAATTCCTACTATGTTATCAAAAAGGGGAGAAAAATTCAATTCTATTCCTTTTTACAAATCCATTTATCTGTAGCACTAAGGAAAACAATGAAGTGCTCTATTAAGGCGGATAAAACTGGGTGTCCCTTGGAGATAATAGAGCCTCAAGGGGAAATAAAACTGGGCAAGAAAATGGGATCATTTTTATATCCAAATTTTAAAATGGCTGGCTAAAGGGTAACCAGTGGTTATAATGCAATGATTCTTAGTAAAGCCTGTTGAGGCAATCTTCTGTGTCTTGGAGAGTTAATCTGAGCTGTGGGCATCTCATTAATAGGAAGATAAAAAGTATAAACCAAGCAATGTGTCTGCATGTCAGGTAAAGTGATGCCACTGGAAATTTTACCTCATAGCCATGTATACTAATAGCACAGAGATACTGCAAAATATCAGGGATTGGAAAATAAGGGATTGGAAAGTACAATGTGCAGATCACTTAATACAGTCTAGCTCTTTCCAGAAAACCCAAGGCGAATAAAACATGGTATGTGTAATATAATGCTTGCCTTTGTGTATTTGGGAGTCCCATTGATAAGATTGATAGGAATGTGAGAAGATACCAGCCAGTTAGTCCTCTTATTTAGTGTTGGTGTGTGTGTTTGTGTGTGTATGTGTGATATAGCACATGCAATCTTACACGTACTATATATAGTGTATTACATAAGGTGTGAACAAGAAGAAGAGGGATTTACCAGTAGGTTAAATATTAGGTTATGTTTAGGGATACTTGTCAATTCTCTTCTACCTGGCACTCCAACCTCCTATCTGACTAGGAGTCCACCCCATCATAGTAGAACACAGAATGCGGATGTTGTAAGCTATTTTACTGTTATCTGGATAAAGTGTCTACCAAACAGAGTGGTTACTAGTCTAAAAGTATAGCCTCTCATGATTAGGAATATAGGCCTAAAGTAATATGTATGTACACACTCAAGTACATGTGCATGCATCCACAGACATGCCTAATCTAGGCTAATGTAGGTATATGTTTCTAAGGGTGACTGATTCATGAGACATCTGGAGAAAAATGTGCATGACCATATTTCAAGTAAATTTCTTCCATTGTTCCACCAACTATGTGACCTCCAACCATTAAAATAGTTTACCTTTGCATGGTACAGACTGAAGTAAGATTAAGAGATTGGCTAACACTATTAGACAGGAGGTTTGCTTTAGGATAGAGAGGCTAATGCCTCCTACACCAAAGCTGTGCATAAAGAACAATAGATGACAATGGTCTTGTAGCTGAATCACTTCAATCTAGCTTCAGGTATAAGTATGTGAATTCTATGTATTCTTAAATTTATGTCCTGGCCTAGCCCTGAAGTCCAGACCTACAGTTCTGCAGCCCCTTAGTCCCAGCCCACAAAGGCTTATAATAATTACAAATTGTTGGCCTATGTCTCAGGCTTATTACCAACTAGCTCTTACAACTTAACTCAACTAATTTATATTAATCTGTGTATTACCAGGTGGCTCGTGGCTTACCTGTACTTTTTACATCTTGCTTCTTGGGCTACTGGATTGTGTCTCCCAGACTCCACCACACTCCTTTATCTCTGCTCAGGTTTCCTGCTTGCTTCTAAGCTCTCTTGCCATAAGTTAAAATAGCTTCTTTATTAACCAGTGGTAATAAAACATATTTGTTGTGTACTGAAAGATATTCCTAAAGATCTCCTAATACATAAATACCTACACACATAACTCGAATCTTATGTATAATGGTGTAGTGGACTGAGTTTAAGGTAAATAAAGCTTGCAAGACAAGCACACCTCTTTCTTAGAAGTGCTAGTTTGGAGACATCGTATGGAAGAAATACAAGAGACAGGAGAGATTTAACTCCATGGCTCCTGGGTGGAGGCCCTTTAAGGCTTGGCTCGGCCCTCTCTTTGTCTAAAATGTATGTATTCTCACATTCTTTAACTAATGGGACTCCTGGCTGCATCTTCTATTCTCATGTATTGTCTGTATTCTCTTTCAGAAAAATACAAACCAATCCTGTGGCCAAATCAGGACAGTCCTCATAACAATAATATGTAGCCAGAAGTTTCTCTTTCCTGTCCGGTCGGTTCTTCAGCTTTTTAGTCCCAAATAATCACACAAAGGCTTATATTAATTATAAACTGTTTCACCTATGGCTCAGGCGTATTACTTGCTAACTCTTACTCTTAAACCAACTCACGATTCTCATTCGTGTTTAGCCACAAGGCTTAGTACCTTTGCTTCAGTGCAGTGGTTCCCATCTTCCTTTCTTTGCATCTGATTTGCATCTCCCAGAGCAGGAAAATTCTCCTAACCTGGTTGTCCCACCTCTACTTCCTACCTCCTTCTGACCAATCAGTGTTTTGTTAGACAAATATAAGTGAAAAACATTTACAACATTATCCCACAATAATAGTTACTCAATGCAAATATCGTCCCTAAAAGAGGCATCAGGGATCACAGGGTATGCAAACCCATAACTGTGAGCTACAAGGTTCTTTATCAGCAGCCAAGTTAAAATAACTTCGTAATATATACTTTTATAAACACTTTGTAAAAATTATTCCATGAATCCATCTTTTTTATCACATTTAATTTTCAGGGCATATTTATAAGTATGGTTTCAGTCATTTTGCAGAGAACAAAAACCTCAAAATATAGGGTATCACTTTAAATCCTTATCCAACTTATGAACAGTAAAGGCAGAAAATGAGGCTGTGCTATTCTGATTCTTAATCTAAGTTTTTTTCTGGTAATCCTAAAAATATTGATCAGGAGGTGTACATGCTTACTTTGAATTTGACTCAGGCTCACCTGCTTATCTTTATATCAGCCATGAACCTCTTGATTCTTCCTATCTTTAAGAAGTGAAACACAAAAGCTGTTGGTGTTTGCTTGTATTTTTAGTATGCATTTGAGAATAGATGCCCTAACAAATAAAATAAAAACAGCAACAATAATGATAATAATAATAACAACCAAACCTTCACATCTAACATTTCACTTTGAAATTTCTTTGGAAACAATGCACATCTTCTAGTAGAAAGCAATGGTTAAAATGAAGAATATTCATCTTCTAAGGGTAGTAGTATAACACTACTAGTTCACTAAGAATTAACCAGTTACCATCAACTTTTAATTAAGCTCATTCAGTCTGAAAAATGTCACATGTCCATATCTCTCGAGCTTAGATAAGCATAGAAAGTTGAGCTCACTTCCTGGTTGTTCACAACAAGTTCCTCTGTCAATAAAAAAGTAGTGGAGTTATGATCAATGAGAGGAGAGAATAATGACACTCTTAGGTGGTAAATTTTTGTGAAATGAACTTTAAAGAAATGTAAGACATGGGTTTCTTTAAAGAGCTTTATGGATGAGTACTGATCTAAAACAGTTTTTCTATTGACCTGATGTCAACTAATCAGGTATGACTAAACAAACCTGTAAAACAGAGTAGAAACATTTTGGGGATCCAGTGTCTTATTTAAAGGTCTTAGAATTTATTTTGACGCAACAAAAGAGCTAGAAAATGAGCAATTATAAACAAATGCCTATTGAGTTATGTCACTCTTCAGGACAAAGAATTCTTCCCTTTTAGAATCAGGCATCTCTCAAAGTTATCTCTAAAAACACGTTTTTCTTGCTAGTCCAAGTGGCTCTGGAAATTTCTATAAGCTGTGACTATGTAACTACGTGGCTTTTCTTGATATGTCTATCCGCACTCTTTCTGGGCCTCTAGAGGGATGAGGCATGAGAGATTCTTTAAGAGATGAAGCACTAATAATGTTTCAGATTGAGATCATAAGTTATGTGTGAAGCATACAGGAAAATATCATTTAATTTATTTCTTTATATTTTCTGCCAGTTAAGGCTTTAATCATGAATATCTAAATTTCTTCAAAAGTTGTGGTACCAGAATATCCAAGGACCACAAATGGTCAGACACTGTGAGCCAGTAAGAATCAGAGATGGGAGACCCAGCAGGTTTGAGGATACTATTGACTTCAAAATAATCTATGTGTATCATAGTTTTAGAACAGACAACCCCTCCAAAGCATAATTGTGGTTGATGAAAGGTTCCCTTTCTACATGCAGGCTAATCTCTTGAAAGTTTTTCTCCTTATAATTTCTTTAAAGTTCTTCCAGTCTGTCTCGTTTCCTTCCTTTTCTCTTGTTGCTCAGTGACCTTTGTCAGAAATGATCTCATCGGGTCACCACTGACGTCCTCATTTATAAAGTGATGAACTTCTTAAACTTATCTGTTGGAGGCCGCTGGCTCCAGCTCCTCAAGGTGGCGCTATTATCTGGTGCTGGCCAACCCACCTGAGTCAATAGAGAGCACATGCGTTTGGTAATCTCTTGAGACTGGTCTGGTTTCTCTGCCTTTCCCGTGGCGTCATATGGGATTCTGAACTACGACCTATAGAAGATGTTACGTCTAAAGCGAGGGCCGTTTGGTCGACTTAAAACCGGGTGCTTCCTACCTCGTGGTTCTTTTTCTCTCTTGCTCCGCCCCGCCGTGCACACAGACGCCGGCCCGGCTCAAGGGCGCCGGCTCTAGGCCACGTGGCGGATGGCCCGGCTCGGGCCACGCCGGGGCCTTGCTCTCTCTGGCTTTCCTTTTCCCCGCTGGGGGCCCGCCGCCGCTGGTTCCTGCGCAACGGCCCCTGTCTCTGTGCCGGCCCTCTGCCGGCTCTCTTTCTCCTCCCCTCTCCATTTTCCATAAGCTAAATGCTCTCCCCCAAGATACATTAAAACTGTACTACAGAAGGATCCTCAGTGTGTGCCGTGTCTTTCCTTGCTGGCGAGAGATAGGCGCGGGACACTTATCGACCTATTTGTTCCACTCAAAAACTACATAGGTTTTATTTTTCTTTGTGATAATGACAAGAAAAAACCAATAACTCATACCTGTACTAATATAATAGATTCTGTGAATTTCCTAGTGAAATATTATGGAATTGGAGTTAAGTCAAAACTCTACTTAGGATATTTTGTACAAAGAAATCCCATTCTATAGATGCTCCAATATAGTTGATTATTGGCCCTACATCCCATCTGTGCTGATGTTGAGGCTGAAAGGCTTTCGGAATCTTCAGATATTATTATCAAAGAAGCAAAGACAAGTTCATCATGACATCAGGCAGTGAATAGTATATATTGCTTCTATAAGTTGAAATGTATACAGAGACCTCCTGCCTGTCTTTATCCTTATGTTGGGAATGCTGCATAACAACACAGAGAAAGCAGGAATGGCCAGGGACACCAAAGCACTGCAGCTTATATAACTTCTCTTGAATTCTAGGGGGTAAATGCCAAAGAGGTCAGCCTGGAATGACTTAATGAACTCAAGGAAAAGAGAAACTGCCTGGTTTGCTGATTTTGAAGAGCCCACTATAGAAAAGGATATAATAATTGATCCATTATCAAAGCAAAACAACCATGTTGCTTGGTCTAGAAAATGCTAACAGCCAGAGCCCTAACTTAGAAAGTCATATTGGCTCCTCACACAGTTCCGAGGATGCTCTGGGGCCTCCCTAGATCATTAGGGAGGTTTCTTTGTAGTTTTCATTAGCACGGATAATTACTTGCTAATGTGTCTGTTATAGCATGTTTCAATTGGCTTCACATTTTCTCTTCATTTCCAATGGCATGTACTAGAAATACCTTCAAGTCCACGGAAAATAAAATTTCACCATATTTATTTCCATTTCAAGGCATCATTTACCGAGTATGTTATTATATAACCTCTCTACATTCGCACAACAATGTGGCTGTGCAATTTTCTTCCTCAATCCCTTCTTTATCCTTTTCTTTCTCTTAGTGTGTGTGTACATGTGTGTGGGGAAGAGTGCAAGGTGTGTAGATGGACTGTGGTTATCTATTCTTGATCTTTATGCAATTTAGAATTTTTGAGACAGAGTTTCTCAGTAAGCTTGTCAATTTGAGGCTAGCCAATGAGCCTCAGGGATCATCCTGTCTTTAGGCACACCCCTCTCACCACAGGGTTACAAACATGCATCCACAGGCCTGGGGCCTATTTGAATTTTGGGGTTAAAATTGCTTGATAGGCAATATACTGACTGATTCATCCTCTCTGCCAATTAAAATTTTACATTTACTTATTTATTAGGGGATACCTGATACCATGTGGGGGTTAGAAGACAACTTGTAGGAGTTATCTCCTTTCATTACACTTTTTTTTCTAAGTAAGAAAAGTAAATTCAGGAAAAATCATTTTGCTTAAGACATCATGCATAGCACTTTTGAGTTATGAGATATGCACTTTGAGAAATTATCCACTAAACAGTTAATACTCTGGCCCTGTAAACATATGACAGTAATGTAACCAGTAATGCTTACCTCTCAAAATATTCAATGAAAATAACTATAAAAAATTCATTTGATCACACACACAGTGGCATGGCCTTATTGAGGGGCTTTATGTGTTTTATCCTTAGATTTTTTTTTTATAAAAATGTGTTCAGATTAACATTATCACCTCTTTCTCCTCTTTCTCACAAATAATAATATGGAACTCAGAGATGTTCAGTTTTTCCTGGGATCCTATAGTTAATAATAGAAAATGAATTATTTAGGTATATCTAACTGAAAAGTCTCCCAACCCCCTTTTTTGCTGTTGAGAGTTCATTTCCACCTCCACACCTCTCTGGCTGATGTGTGAATTGAGGGGCTCACTGTTCATCTAGAGAACAGTAGTGGGGAGCAGGGCACAAGGTGAGGTGAGATGCCAACAAACAGAAAGTGAGAACTCTGGATATGCACTTCTGGGTGAAAAAAAAAAAAAAAAACCTGATGGGTTTAAAAAGTAAGAGAATTTTGAGGACGAGGGTAGTGAAGAGTGAGGAGATATGTGTGGGGGTGTGCTGAGCATATCTGACATTGTGATAAAGATAAAAGTGACCTTATTAAATGCACTCATGAAATAATGATGAGAAAAAAATACTTTCTCATGACAGTTGTTTACCAGACCTTTGATCTTTATAAAAATGGCTGCAGAATTACCTTCAGTCATGGATTAAAACGTTATCGGTGTCTGGTGGTTTGAATGTGATGCCCTACTCCCCAGTAATCAGAGCATTTGAATACTTGATTCCCAGATGATACCCGTTTTGGAGATTTAGGAGGTGTGGCTTTGCTGGAGGAGGTATGTCACTAGGCGAGGTCTCTGAGGTGTCAAATTTTCCTTGCCATCTACAGTACCTCTCTGCCTCCTGTTTGTGGCTGGAGATATTAAGGCAGGGCTCTAATTGCCCCTACCTTTACTTCTCCGTCATGGATTCCACAATTATAAAGCTGGTGGAAACCCTTAAACCATAAACCCAAAACGAACCATCTTTCTAATACGTGGGCCCAATTATGGTGTTGTATCATAGCTAGAGACAAATAACTAAGAAAAGGTGTTAATGAATAATCACTCTGTGATTTTCTTTTTATCACATTCTTAAATGCGACTCCATTTTGGAATCCTCTTGGATGGTTTGAACAATCTCTTAACTCTGGACACTATGGATAATTGTCTGATAGCTATGGTGGTGGCGCACGGCTTTTCATCCTAACACCGGGGTGGGAGAGGCTAGGAGGATCAAGAATTGAGTCTGAGACCAGCTTGGGCTCCACGAAACCCTGTCTTAAAAACATCAATAATCACAAAAGAATAATGTGTAGGAGAGGAAGCCTAGTCCCAAGCATCAGTATTCTTAAAGCATGGGGGAAAGCTGACTTTTGCAAAGTATACTCTATGAAGCACTAGTACTATAATATAATAGTTAGAACGGGCTATCAAAACAACTGGTCCCATTGTGGAGAACACTTAGAAAATGCTGAGTTAGTTTCTTATGTGGTTTTTGTAATCATTAATTTTTTTTTTAATTTAGGATTTTCAGAGATTTTAAGGTTCTAGTATGCTGAATTATAGCTCTCAAAAACTCTAGTGTGTAATAATAATGCTTTTCAAATGTATTTTGCCATATACATGTTGAATAATGATTTCTTGAATTTTCTTTATGAAATTTATACCTGTGCAAGGAAATGTAACTATCTCCATTTTCCTAATTTCCCGCATACCTCCTCTAAAATGGCCCTCTGCAATCATTCCTTAGAAAAATACTATCCATAAGTCCAAATAGTATTGCCTGTATGTGCACAGCTGTGGGGCCACATGCTGATCAATATGCCTTGTAAATATTTATGATAGTACCCATATACCTATGCACATACCCAGGCTACTCTCCACTTTAGTCAACCAGCCACTTATCAATATACAACAGTCAATACAGAACAGAGAACTGGTAGTAAGACAAACAGGGGCATCCAACCCTACTGGGCCATCTTTATCATCCCCTTAGCCAAGGCTTGGGGAACATTCTTGAAGAGAAGACATAAAGAATGTAAGAGCCAGAAGATCACAACACTTCTATAAACATATGAAATGCTGTCCTTTGTCCCTAATGAGGCTATAGCATCCAAGAACTCACAACTGCTTTGGTTTCTTACATATTGTCAAGCCAGCCCAAGTCCCTGCCCAGAGGGGTTGCAGCTTGCCAGTCCTCATGCCTTCCTAAAGATCTTCTCAGAGAGGCTGAGAGGGGGTCAATAACTCTTTCAAGGATGGGGCTACTAGTTCCAATGACCTGCTGCTTACTAGAATGCATTCTAAGTTATAGTAATTCCAAGGATATTAAGGTCATCTATGAGATGTGTTGGAGTACATCAAAATTTTCCACACAAAATACTATGCTTTTATGCTTGGGAAAATTGATTTGTAGTTTTTCATTTTCTTAAACATGCAGTAATTGACAAGGCTAGAAATAAAATCAAGTCTTATAAGTCTGATACACACAATACACAACACACACACACATCTTTTGATAACGCATATATCTTTTGATAAACTGCCTTAACACTCTCAGGCCATCCTATGGAGTAGTTATTATCCCATATCAACACAGATCATTGTCAACATCTCTGATTCTTTCAGGCAGATAAATCTTAGGGCTCTGTTTTATCATTTTAAAAAAAAATATCTAAAGGCTGGAAAGGTGACTCAGCAGTTAAGAGCACTCACTGATATTTAAAGAAGTCTAGAGTTCAGTTCACAATACTATACCGAACAGCTCACAGTTTCCCGTAACCAGCTCTAGGGGCTCTGACGCCCTCTGTGAGACTCTATGGGAACTTGGACACACATACACATGAATAAAGCAAATTTAAAAATTAAAAATACTAACATACTAGATTCGGGTTATCAAAATGTTCTTTTCTGTGGTTACCATCGTGGGGGTGATCGCATATTAGCTATCCTTGATATCAGATATTTACATTATGATTCATAATAGTAACAACATTACAGTTATGAAGTTAGCAATGAAAATGCTTTTATGGTTGGGGGTCACCACAGCATGAGAAAGTGCATTAAAGGGTCACAGCATTAGGTAGGTTGAGAACCAGTGACTCAGTATGTGCCTCACAGAAGAATTGCCTACAAGGACCTTCACTTCAGACCCTCATTCATTTCCCTAAGGAGCTTGCCACATCTACCTGGTCTTCACATTTATGACATCTCTTTCCATCCTTTAGGTAGTCAAGCAGAGGGGCAAACTCTGGTGACAGCGACTCCTTCTCTTTAGTTTTGAATGATTGAATGGCTGTGCAGGGTTCTGTGGGGATATGCATGAAAGCTTAATTATATTTCCTGCCTTGCTGAGTGAATGTTGCATAGAGAGATGACTCTGCCTGTGGTGAAAAACATCACAGAGATCACATCACTTCCCCTGCATTTGCACAGGGCTGATAATCAGCTCTCCACACAAACAGGCAGTCAGATGAAGCCAGCTATCTGAAAAGGTGTCTGTGTCCTGTGTATCTATCTTGACTTCTCCCTCTCACAGCAAACTGAGAAGCAGTTTGAGTAAACTCAGATTGCTTACTGGTGGGGAAGAAGCCAAGAGTCTGCCTGCAAGAACTCAGTGCAAATATATCATTTTTCAAGACTCAGAAAAGACCTGCCTATCCTAGGATATGCTTTGGAACATAAGTCAAACTTACGCTTTTACTTTAAGTACATTCCTGTTTTTTTTTTTTTTTTTTTTAATTTTCAGATTGAAACTCTTTAATATGCACAAAATGCTCCCTCAGTACAATAGTCATTCACTGAGCTCTGTTTCCATGCACTGTGACTGTCACTGCAGGCAGAAAATGGATGTACAAAAGTTGCTGTTATGTGAACAAGCTGGAGTATTGCTTTCAGATAAAGCATAGGTTTTAAAGAGCAAGGTTGCTTACTTGGATTCTGAGTATGGAACAGAAGATTTGGTTTTTGGTTTTATGTTTGTGGTTCAATTTCTCTGGTTCTCACCTCTGGTACTGATCAGGTAAAGCTAACGGAGAAGTGACCCTGGCTTTCAAAACAAAACAAAAAAAAGTGCTTAAAAAATACACATCCTTTTATTCTACAAACATTTACCAAGCAGTAAACCTCTGTGTTTTATGTATTTCATGGCTGATACTCTGCTAAATAAAACAAAATACCTTTCTTTTAAGAGTAGAAAAAGCTGCTAATCAGATCACTATTCAGAGGGCAGGATAACCATCAGAAGCAGATCCACCGTCAAATACTCATGTGTTTATGCAATTTCCAGGTATTCCATAGGGGGAGAGTGGTACATTGCACATGGAATCAAATTAAGGGGGTGGGGGTGAGAGCCCTCTGATCTGCTGCTACTTAAATTAGTGCAGCTTCTTCTCTGCAGAAGGAACTGCCGTCATTTCTATTCAGTCGTATGCTCTCCAGCCTCCTTAATACAGCTTCAGGGATTAAATGTTTCCCAGTAGACAATGCAGGTGTCACTTCTGAGAAACGTGCACACTCTGTTAACACTAAAGGTGGCAGGCAATTCTGAAACTATAATTGGAGCTTTTCTTCTCCATTCCAGTTGCATGATTTCGCTTTCTCTTCAGTGACTTCCCTAAGTTTATAAATGAATACAAAGGCTCAGCCTCATGCTGTAGCAAGGATATTTGCTTAATCCCTTTAGCTGTCTGTAAAGCAGGAATAATACACTCTATCAGCTCATCAGTACTCTCTCTCTCTCTCTCTCTCTCTCTCTCTCTCTCTCTCTCTCTCTCTCTCTCTCTCTCTCATCTCTGTGTGTGTGTGCGCGCGCGCACGCATGTGTGTGTGTGCATACACACTCCCACTTGAGTGTGCATGTGCGTGCACTCAGGCACACATTCATGCATGTGTAAAGCATAATACAGAATATATATCCAGGAAGCCTACCTAGAAAAAACATTCATATTTAGTTAAGATATAAATAATCTAGTGGAACCCTCAGATCTGCTTATTCCCACTGCCTGTGCACATGTGAATGTGGCCTCTTGTCCTTGTCATCTTAGGGTTATAGAGATACATACTTAAGAAAGTATGTTATATGCAATTCTAGAATTCGCTTTAACCAAATTCAAATTCTATGTGCTGTTGGCTCATTTGTTTCTCATTAAGTTCTTTATTAACAGCCAAATCCCTTGATTATTACACTTCTCTGAACTTTCCTGTTAATCTTACTTACAAGTCACATAATGCCTGAATACATTCCTGTGAAATGTTGTTGAGATAAAAGAGCTGACAGTAATTAACTTCTAAATAAATATTAAAATGAGAGGCCACTGTGAGGACTCCTAGTGCAAGGGAAACACAGCTAACTAAGTTCTTAGGATAGTAAGTGGCCAGCTGGACACCTTTTGAGCTGAGGACAGCCGCATCCCTGATTTAGAAGCTATGCCTTTATATGCTACTTAGCCTGAGCAGGCTTTTTTTTCCTTCTCAGTTTTAGCTAAAACACAGATTTTATACTTTGATTTTCACACATTTGGCCACTTAGCCATATGTTCTCCTGTCCCGTTCTCCACAGTTTTCTTGCATATAGAAATTCTTTTTAAGGTAGGGAACAAATCTGAAGGGCCCCTCTTCCCACCTCCCAACCTCATCATGGTAGATCCTTGCACACAGCCGGCTGGAAACCCAATTGGTGCTCCACACATCTGTGTTGAGTGGAGGTTCATTTGCTCACGGGATATTCATCTCCAATCTGTCAAAGAAAAACTGTGAAAGCACCATGTGATTGGTTGAGACAGTGCCACGAGAATGCAAAAAATCACACCAGCACAAGTGTGAAGTCTAGCATCCGACTGACAGAGTTGAAATATTAACTCTGACCCTGATTAAAAAAAGACTTTGGGCACACTACTTAGAGTCTCTTAGACTGAATTCCTAACACACGAAACGCGTAAGGTGCAAGATGAATTGCTTCTGTGATGAGGACATTTCACTCACGAAAGGGCATAATACAAATAACTCCCCCTTTTTGTAGAGTTTGACAGCTGGTCAACCACACACAGCTCCTATAATCCTCATGAGTAATTCAGAGATTCAGATAACAACTTTCCAAGTTGTGACACATTGGAAAAATAAGCGCAACTTCAAGAAGGTTGATTGACCGCATACTTCAGCTCCAGTCTCTGCTAGCAATGTTAACATTATAAGACTGAAGCTGTTTTTCAAGGGGACCTTCTTTAAGCTCCACAAGAGCCAATGAGCTATTTTTCTCCAACTCTTCTAACTCTGCTTACCTCCAAAAGACATATATGGAAGATGATTGGCCATCAGCCTGCCTGTCATTAATTTGGTCATTACTCAGGTGATAAGGAGTAACAAGTCCAGACTCATTTGACAGAGGAAGTCCATCAAAAACCAAACAAAAACAACAATAAATCACACCAGCTTCTATTGAAAAGGTCAAATGCAAGAATACTGAGCAAATCTGAAATCAAAACATAAAGCTTAAAGAAGATGGAAATATGAATGAAGAGATACAGGGGACACAAGGCAAGTGGAGCACAAGACTTCCTCATACATTGTAGAAATATATGTTTCATTTTGTGATGTTCGCTAGTTCAATCCTACAGGTGATGGTGGATTAGCCAATAGTGTTTATAGCAGAAGTCTACTTTATGTATTGTTTGGACCTTACATGTCAGGAGATTTAAGAAAAATCTGTCTACGAAGCTGAACTTGCTCTAATTGTGCTTATATGCATTGCTCCTTCCCCTCCCCCTCTGTGTGTATGTGATTTAACTCAGTGGTACTGAGTATCAGGGAAATAGCATTTGGCAGGGGTCACAGGGCTTCCTCTGACTTATTGAGTAATAGTTTAATTAATTTAAACAGGGAGACTCTGAAGCAAGCAAGCACAGAGATTGATGAGTATACCAGGCCCATAGCGTGTAGGGGCAATGGGGCACGGTGCTATGGAGAGGGCACTGTGCTGGCTGGCTGTGAGGTCACTTCCGATTCAGTTCTGGAAGTGCCACTCAGCACTAGAAGACAGAACAAGAGTTCTCAAAAGGTTCCCTGGAGCAGCAGCCTCAGTGCCTCCCGGGAATATGTTAGAAACCCAGATTTCCAGGCCTCTTTTGAGACGAGAAAATTAAGGCATGCTGGAGATTAGGCCCAGAAAATTGTTTCAGAGTTTACTACACGATTCTGATATGTGATTCTGTTTGAAAATCCACAGAAGACAGAGGGCACTGGGGAGTTTACCTAGCATGCTCTGGGTTTTCAAGGTCTTTGCAGATCCTTGTGTGTTCTAAGTGAGAGGTTTTCAGCCACAGAGAAAACATCTTCACTATTTCCCTCTATTTTTGCATGTCTTGCATTTAAATGTAGCTCCACAATAGGCAAAGTGGCAGGTAATCAGAGCTGAACACGTTTTTTTTTTTTTTTTTTTTTTTTTTTTTTTTTTTTTTTTTTTTTTTTTTTTCCCCCGGAGCACATTCTGAGATTCTAGAGAAGAGCATGTTTATCCTGGTGATACCATTTTTGGGTTGCCCAATGGAGTCCTTTCTGGAAGATAGCTGGATGGCTGGGCCCCCTCCCTCTTTCTTCACTTTTCAGGAAGGTATCAAGAAGTGAATGTCCAAGATCACTATAAAAATAAAGGCACTAATTGATAGTGCTATTCTTCTCATATGCATCTTACAAATCTATAGTCTAGAGGTTTTGGACCTTGAATTAATCCAGACAGCCACTAGTCTCCTGAAGACTCACATTGAGAGACAAAGAGACTTCACTGTATTTGAACCCTTCCTGTATCTGGAAAGAGAAGCGCATACTTTAAATACAGAATTGATATAGTTTGGGAGAGAGTCATACAGAAAGGAAAGAGCCACGAACTGTCTCTCCACCCTGATATGTTCTCTTCAGGGGAAACACATTTGTGGGGTAGTGTAACGATCAGCCTCTTCCAGAAAGAAGTCAGCTCACCACATTCCACCTCACAGCTCTTTTCTACCCTGGCCTAGGATTTACTTCTCTATTCATTTTCCAATCTTGTTTCTCTAAATTCAAATACTTCCCCAGTCCTAAGCTGCAATTTTTATGTGCAACCATTGCTAATCTTTCATTTTCCTCCCAACATTTTTCTTTCATTTGTGTGGCAGTCCTTCCCTTCCCTCATTTTCCTTCCCACAATTTCATTTAATCTTGTTTATCATTTATTCTGTAAATGTGCCTTGTGATAACCTTATATAAGATATCATTTTTAGGCTGGTAGCAGGACAATCATTCAGGAAATATTACTTCTTCATCTCTATCACCATCCTCCACATATTATCCCATCATAATGTTGATTAATTTGAACTCAGCACTATTAAAAGCAGAATTCCATCTATAGAATGGAAAAATGCTATTTGTAGATCATTTTTTTTTTGGCAGTGATACACACTCTTGAAATAAAGAATTAAATGTGCTCAAAATTAAATTAGAGAGGTGCCTTTCAATGAAGTAGCATTTACTTTTAGGTTCTTTGTGCATTTTCTCATTTTTCATGGTCTGCTCCCTCCATCCTTCAATTTCACCAAATAACTCTGTATAATATAGATGGTAAAAGGGTCCACTGCTCCATACAAATAATTAAAATTTATACATTCTGTATGCTCTTGTGTTATGCTTCTGGGCTAAGTGATTGGCTACAAACAGATTGATAGCTCAGGATAATAAAAGGAAGCAAAGTTTCTTAATCCCCTCTATCATTAACCTCTTCTTCCTGTCTGGCTGTAGCTCTTCCTCTACCCCTCCCTCCCTCCCACCTTCCCTCTCACTCTCTTTCCCCTTCTTTCTTTTGTTTTATTGTGTGTATTAATGAACATAGTGTAATATTTTAATAAAAGCATACACAGTGAAATGATGACAGTAATCAATCACGGAAATTGACCTATCTTTTTGCAGTGTTCTGGTGTGTGTGTGTGTGTGTGTGTGTGTGTGTGTGTGTGTGTGTGTGTGTGTGTGTGTGTGTGTGTGTAGCATAAGCATCTGGAAGTAAGCTATGAAAATAAAACCAGCAAACCTCTAGAACATCTTCCAACACTTTTTTTTGCCATGCAGCAGAAAGTTTTATTAAGAGTAGGACAAATTAGAAGTTCTACATACACTCCCAGGAGATGTAGCAGATCCCCAACTAAGAGAGTTCTCAGAGGCTCCATTATTATTTGGAGATCTCTTTATGAGGGTCAATGGGAAAAGAAACTGATGGCTTTGAGCATAGTTTAGGTAGCCCACTGTTGACTGACAGAAGAATCATGTACACTTTTCTCTGCTCTGTATGCCTCTTTCTGTGATTCATCTGATTTTGTCCAGATATATGTCCAATTATATGTAGGTATAGGTAGGAAATAGTGGGTTCTCACTAACAGTTCATTCAGAGGTCACAGTTTATCTACTGCCAATGTACCTAAAACCAGGCCACACTGATTCTTTGTTTCAAAACACCAGACACATCTCTGAAAGTGTTTTAGGTAGAAATGGTCAATTATGAGGTATTGAGTGGTTGCTAAAGGAATTATGTACTTTGTTGTTTAAGGCAAATCAGTACGTAGGGAGTCTGATGCATTTGATGGTGCGGGAGTTAGGTTGGCAACTGGTTGTTAGTTCTTTTTTTTTTTTGGATAAATACACATAAATTTTTTTCAATAAAAGACTTAGAAACTGATTTAAAAATCTCATAAAAAATTATACACCATGATCATGTGGGCTCCATTCCAGAGATGGCTCAACACACATAAATCAATAAACATAATCCACCATATAAATAAGGGGCAGAAACCAAATTATCATCTCATTAGGTGCAGAACAATGTCCAAGTTTAACATCCATTGATGACAAAAGTCCTGCAAAGTCTAGGGATTTAGCAAGTAGATACCAACATAATAAAAAAAAATATACAATAAGTCTACAACCATCCTTATTATATAAATGGACAAAAATTCAAAAGTATTTCCAGTAAAGTCAGGGACAAGACAAAGAAATACATCCTCTTTCTCCTGTTTAAGCTATAATTGGAAGTCTTTTTAATGTTTATTTCATGTTTTTATAGAAAACTTTTTAAAATCCATGTACACGCCTGCTTCCCCTCCCTTCCCTCCTCCCAAACCCTTCCAGTCAGCCTTCAGCCTCCCCCACCACATCCTCTCCCCTAAAAGGGCAAGAAGTCTCAAGGTGGTTCAGCTCAGTGTGGGCACATCCACTCCAGGCAAGTCTGATTTCCTCATCCCAAAGTCAAGACTGGGTTAAGTGTTCCACTGCAGGGAATGGACTCCAAGTTGCCAGCCCCCACACAGGAACACAGTCTGATCCCACCCCCGAGGCTCCACATAATGCTTATGCCAATGGAGAGTTGCCTACCCTTGGAGGGCCTAGATGGTTTTCCCAATAGCTCCCCAGTGGCTGTTCTTGATTAAGTGAGCTCCCTTGAGCTCCAGCCAGCCATCACTATGGGACTTCTCATCATCTCTATCCCCTTGCTCATACAGACTCTCCTCCCCTTCTCCCAGCTGAACCAGGAGCTCGGCTCAGTGCTCAGGAATGGATCTCTGCCTCCATCTCTATTCATTGTTGGATGTAGGTTCTGTGACACTTAGAGTGGCTGTTCATTTGATTCTAGGGGAAGCCCTGTTTAGAGACCCCCTCCACTATTGGCTGGAGACCTAGCCAGGGACATTCTTTGGGTTCTTGGAGGTTTCCCTAGCACCAGGTCTCTTTCCAATCCCACATTGGCTTTCTCTATCGAGATATCCATCTCTTTTCTCTCTTTCTCTCTTTGTTATTTCCTGCTGTCTACTCTTTTTAGGTGAGTATTCTTCTAATTGCTCCAAAGCCTTCAGCTATGCTGTTAGGTCTCTTGTGTGAGATTTCTCAGACTTTTTCATATAGACATCTCGTGGCATCAGTTTTTTCTCTTCACACTACTTTCCTTGTGTCCCACAAGTTTGGATAAGTTGTGGATTCATTTTCATTAAATTCTCGGAAGTCTTTGATTTCTTTCTTAACTTCTTCCTTGACCCAGACATGGTTCTGTTCAGTTTCTATGAATTTGTAGGCTTTCTATGATTTTTGTTGTTTTTCAACTCTAACTTTAGACCACGGTGGTCTGATATTATACAAGGAGTTATTCTCATTTATTTTGTATCTATTGATATTTGCTTTATGACTGAATATGTGGTCAATTTTGGACAAAGTTGCATAGGGTGCTGAGAGACATGTATATTCCTTCGTGTTTGGATGGAAGGTCCTGTATATATCTATTAAGTCATTTGTATCATAACATCTATCTGTTAGACCAGTTATTCTTCTGTTGAGTTTCTGTCTCGTTGACCTATCCAAGTGTGAAAGTGGGATATTGAAGTCTCCCACTATTAGTGTGTGGGGTTTTATTTAAGTTTTAAGTTTTAGTAGTGTTTCTTTTACATATGTAGGTGTCCTTGTGTTGAGGCCATAAATAATCAGGATTAAGACTTAATCTTGGTATATTTTTCTCGAGATGGATAAGTAATGTTCATCCTGGTCTCTTTTGATTGATTTTAGTTTGAAGTCTATTTTGTTAGATATTAGGATGGCTACACTAGCTTTTTTCTTAGGACCATTTGAGTGGAAGTCTTTTCCCAACCCTTTACTCTGACCCTGTGTCTGTCTTTGAAGTTGAGATGTGTTTCTTGTATGCAGTAGAAGTATGGCTTCTGTTTTTGTATCCATTGTGTTAGGATGTGTCTTTTTATAGGTGAGTTGAATCCATTGATATTAAGGGATATTGATGACCAATGATTGTTATTACCAATGATTGTTATTTCCTGTTATTTTTGGTGGTAGCTTATGTGTATTTCCCTTATTTGGGTTTTTCTTCTGTGGGATTATCAATTGTTTATGGTTTCACGGATATATCTTGTTTCCTTAGGTTGGAGTTTTCCTCTAGAGCTTTCTGTAGGGACAACTTGTGGATAGGTATTGTTTAAATCTGGTTTTGTCATGAAATATCTTGTTTACTCCATCTATGTTGATTGCTAGTTTTGCTGGGTATAGTAGTCTGGGTTGGCAGCCATGCTCTTTCAGTGTCTGTATAACATCTGACCAGGACTTTCTCTTTTTCATTGTTTCCATTGAATATTTGAGTTTATTCTGATGAATCTGCCTTTATAGGTAATTTGTATTTTTTCCTTGCAGATCTTAGTATTTTTTCTTTGTTTTGTAGGTTTAGTGGCTTACTATGCGGTGAGCAGACTTTTTTTGGGGGGGGGGTTCTAGTCTATTTGGTGTTCTGTAAGTTTTTTTGTATTTTTAAAGGCATTTCCTTCTTAGGTTGGGAAAGCTTTCTTCTATTATTTTGTTGAATATATTTTCAGTACCTTTGAGTTGGTATTTTACTTCTTCAATTCCAATTATTGTCAAGTTTAGTCTTTTCATGGTGTCCCATATTTCCTGGATGTTTTGTGTTATGACTATTTTGGTTTTAGTGTTTTCTTTAACTGACATATCTATTTACACTATTGAAACTTCCACTCCAGATATTCTCTATTCCATTTCTTGCATACTGTTGGTATTCTTGCACTGGCAAATGCCCATTGCTTCCTTAGTTCACTGTTAGACAGCTCTTTGTCAGCTCTTAGTCAGTTGTGAGCCTGGGAACTGAATGTCTCCAGTAATTGCGAGGGCTGCTCTTATTTGGCTCTTAGTTAGCTGTAGGCCAAGGAGCTATGTGTCTCCAGTTGTCACAAGGGTCATTCTTATTTGGGTCTTAGTTGGGTCTTAGTCGATCCCTAGTCAGCTGTAGACCAGGAGGCTTCTGGGTCTCCAGTTGTTGGTATGTGATGATGGAGATTGCAGTTTCGGTGGGGTTTGGCTTGTGGGATGTCCCTCCAGCTGTGTTTAGCTGGAGATTGGGCTGGAGCACTCTCCCAGATTTTTTTTGGTTTAGGGCACAGCTTGGTATGGTTGGGGTGCCAGGATGCTGTGTCCCTGGCCAGGGTCAGGGTGCCACTCACATCTTAGTCAGCTGTGGACTGGGAGGACAACACTCTTAACTTTGGACTTTTTGATTGTTAGACTCACTCATCTTCCAGCACTATGTGACTTTCAGCCAGCATTTTACAAATCTATCCTGGTCACTATCATGCATCTCTGTGATTCCGTGTATTCAAATTTTATACATTTTATATATAAATAGGATCACATTGTGTTTCCCTTTTAATGCTTGACAAAATGTTTTCCTAGCATAGCCATGTTAAATTACTTATTGTTTATGTCTGTCAATATCAGTAATAGACATATCTGTATCTGTATGTGTATTCTGTTAACAGACATTTAGTTCTAAACAAACATTTAGAACATTTTTATATTGAAAATGTGGGTAAAATAGCAATGAAATAAGGGTGAAAATATGTCTTTGAAGTACCTATTTTGTTTTCTTTGTTTATATACTAGGATTTCTATATTGCCTAGTCACATGCTGTTTCTACTTCTCCTTTATTATCTGGGTGAACATGGAGCGCAACTGACCTACAGAGATCTCAGTTTTGTTCTTAATATCATCCACGAATCTCTTTGGATTCAAACAGCATAAAACATAAGCTATGGCACTGTGTACTGTTAAGGTTTTATGTCAATTCCCTACTAAAAATGGCTACTTGGAGACAAGAACTCCCCTCGGCGGGTACTTCTCACTCCTCACTGGCTTCCTAGCTCTCTCCATATGTGTTTTTCAGGGCATTGTAGCACTTAAAGCAGCTCAAATGCAACCCAGAGCTCTTTAATTTCCATCAACAATCGTATCCAGTCAGTCGATAACGCCTATGGATCCTGCTACTTACCTTTGCCTCTAATCTATTTCTTCTTTTTCATTATAGCTGTAATTACTTTAGTTGCCTAATCCTTCTATATACGAGATTACCAGGGTGGCTTCTTAATCCCTGTCTCACCTTCATTCTTGCATAAATCCAATCCGTTTATTTTCACAAAACAAACAGGGTACAGTATGATCCTTTGCTGTTGCAAATACGATATTTTCATTTCCTCTTCCGATCATTCCAGAGCTCACTTTTCTTGCTTTTAAGATCAAATCTAAAGACGTTAAGAAGTCCAGAGAGACTTTTCTTACTAACTGCTATTTACGTGATACTTTGGTGCCCTCCTGGTCTGTCTGCCATGTTTCCTCTCACTTCCAGCACTTCATTGTCTCCTTCTGTTTTCTGGAAGTACCTTCTCCCATTCTCCGTCCTCCTGTTTCTGGTCCACTGTGCTAGGTCATACTCATTGCAGATTAACCTTTCCACTCCTTGGGAGAATCCTTCAGACCTCCCTTTTGTGGATGTTATTGGTGTGGTAGCTACAGCATGCTATGTTCCTATTAATCACAGGTTCTAGACACTCCTAGAAACACCCTCCCCCTGATTCCAAACTCCCTCTGGCCTCGCTCATCATTATCTCTTGAGCGTTCCTCACGGTCCCTACAAACATCTGTTTTAGAAATGGATTTTTTTTTTTTTGCAATTATTCAAATGAAAGTGAGACATGGTTTTGTCTTTAAGGAGCTTAAAATAAACAGTGTTGACAAACCTTTGTGGAGCGAGACGCAGTATGAGAGTTACAATGACAGTGTTCTTTACGTAGGTCTGCCTCCATACTGAGCGTGTAGTAGGCCTTTCATGTATGAGTTCAAGCCATTATTATATCAGACATTCAAGACTATTTGATATAATATAAAAGCTGAAACAGGCTTATTTTGTCCCTGTTTAAGTCTAGGGTATTTCTTTGGCTTGTTCTTATTATCAATATCCATATGTAAGGTTCAGTACTCAGACTCTAAACAATTTGATTCTAGGGTTTATGTCTAGCATATGGTTCATATATTTTCTTTATAGAAAGGAGATAAGACAGGAAAGGAAAGTAGAAGAAAGGAAGCATGGAAAGGGAAAAGATGGGAGGAGTGTGCTAGGAGCTAAGAACGGATCTTTCTTGCACAGGGAATAAGGAAGGCAGATTAAGGTTTGGCTTACAATCAGCAGACAGTACATCCTGGGAAGAAACCAGGATGCCCAAGGAGAGACCCAAAGGACTCAGAGAAAAAAGAATAGTTGGTGAATTTTTCTTATCTACTTCAGAGATTTTTATCTGTGTTAAAATTATACGATGGTCAAATGCATCTTTCTTGGTGTTTCTTGAACTTGGTCTCAACATATTCAAGCTCTGTCTTTCCTCTACTTCTAAGGGCATTTTTTGTTGTAGTATGTCTAACCTGTATTCTATTTCACCTTTCCAGTTAATGAGGACATTTACTCAGAAGTCATTCCTTCCTCTCTTCATTTCACATCCCATCCATCAAGAAAAATAAAGAACAACTATTGCTTTTACGTTTAATATAAAGCTGTAGTCTCCCAGCTCCTTTCTGAATCCTCAGTGATGCCTCTAACTCTGAATGAAAGAGCCGTCTTTTATACACACCCAAAAGTCGCAAAACACAACTCCATGTCCTCCATCCTTTATCAAAACCTGTGCAGACTCCCACCTCATTAAGAACAACCTTCATACAGTAGTCTATGTGACTTGATGGGATCTGAGCCCCAGTATTTCAATGTTCTCAACACATATCACCTTTAGTGGCAGTTAGAACAAAATGTCTCCACATATATTTGAATATTTGGGCCAGCTGCTAGAATTTGTTCAGAAGGATAGGATGTGTGGCCTTGTGCACAGAGATCTATCACGGAGGACAGGATTTGAGATTCGAAAGCCCTTGGTATTCCCAGTGTCTTTCTCTTTGCTTCTACTTGGGGATCAAGTTTCAAACAGTCAGTTTCAAATCGAGTGCCATGTTGCCTGCCTGCTGCCAAGCTCCCTGCCATGATGGCCATGAACCTTAACCCTCTAAAAGCTCCAAGCATCGATTAGAAGCCTTGATCATCATGTCCTATCACTGCCACAGAAAAATAACTAAGACACCCTTATTGTACATCCGTCTGTTGCACTGTCCTTCTTACCCATGTCAAGCACATTAGGTATTACAGACTGCCTATTTCTGTGCCTTCCCCTGAACTCAGTAATTGTATTTTGTTGTTTGTTAGGCTTTTTTTTTTTTTTTTTTTGAAAACATGTCTCCTCTCTTTGGAACCTTTGCTCAGATTTCATATTAATGAGACTCCACTATCCACCTCAGGTAATATTACCTTTCATAGTTAGTAGATGCCCTCAGCTTTCTATATCTTTTCCTTTTCTGAGTACATTGTATTTATAATATGCTTCCTCCTCCTTCTATTATTATGCCCATTATTTATTTTCTGTCTATTAATATTCCTCACCAAGAAGCCAAGACAGATTTCCAGTGGCATATCCTGAGGATAAACATGGAGTTCTGAGAACAAAAGAACCTGAATTTGAATTTTGGGATACTTAGCATTTTGAGGTGTGGGTGGCAGGGGTTATTTGTTTTACACCTTTTTGTTTCATTGGTTTTGGTTTTGGTGGTGGTGGTGGTAATAGGGGTATGTGTGTGTGCGCATTCGCATGCACGCACGTGCATGTGCCTGAATCTCTGTCTGTCTGTCTGAAGATTGATAGCTAGATGTGTACCAGACCCAAACATCATATCACCTTACTTCAGATTTCTTGTGTCATGGAAGAGGTGACTATTTTGATGAAGATATACAAGTTTGGTTTTTAAATCTATTTAATTGGTATTAATAATTGTAATTGATAAGGCAGTTACAAAATCTGGCCACAGAATGGTTAGGATAAATACTTGGCAGCTGGAAGGGGGAAGTGTATTTGGAGAAAGCTAAGGCAGACTGCTGTTTGTCCCTCCAACAGAGCTGATGGACAGGTTTACAATGACAATTTCCTGTATGAACGTGCTTCCCCTGGGGAGATGATGGACATAATGCCAAGTCCTGAAGAAAAAAAAAAAAAAACAATAAACAAAAAGAGTAAAAACATAGACGAACTGAAACTGCACAGATCGATAATGGGAGAGACAGGAAAAAGGCTCTCAAAGAAAGGAGATGAGTGCCTTGCATGCCTAGGAAGGGGGCTGTGCGCAAATGTGCAGCATGCATTTGATGTTTCCGAAATGAAGAACATTAAGCTTTCAGCACGGGGATGGTGTAGGCCACTAGCAATTGCCTAGAGCTAGAAAAAGTAAGAAATGGCTCACTTTTACCCAACTCTTTCTCCACAGTAGGGCCAGAGAGGAATTAATAGCTAGAACAAGAAGAAGATAAGAGAGCGTGGCTCACTGCATAGACACTTGTGCCCAAGCCACACATCATATACGGTATTGTGCTTACTCTACTCTAATGTCTAACGTTAACATTTGCTCAGTGTTGTTTTTCTACCTTGAAGCTCTTTGGGGATGTTGATGTCATCTTTACTGGCTATCTCATCCGAACAAGAATTGAGACAGATGAAGATGAGTACTTGCTGGTTATGATTTTCCCTTACCGTGCCTACTGGGAGCTTTTAGATTGGTCGGTATACTGACATTTGCTTTATTGAGAATTCTGCAATGTCTATCACATCTCAGCTTTCCCCAGACCAGTCCTTCCCTACTGATACCAAAATCTCTTCTCCGGAGTATTAAGATACAAGAAGACAGCCTGGTGTAAGTTTAATATAATAAGATAACAAGTTTAGTTATGAATACCATAGAAACACACCATACAACAATAATAAATCAAAGGGAATGGTAATTAACGGAGAGGTAAATCCCTAGTGATAAGACTTATATCAATGAGGCTATTTCTCACAAATATTAGCATAGAGGTTGGTCAGTGGAAACAGACCAGAAAAACTCAGTGACAGACAAATATGCATATTTTATATGACTTCTAAGCAGACAAAAGTTTTATTAGGACCAAGGCAGAAAGCTTAATTTTATTTAAAGAACATTAAGGGCCTATGCATGAATCAAGGAGCATGGTTTCACTCAACCTCTGGTAACAGCTACCAGCGATCCTTGAGTGCCATAAAGTCTCATCCTAAGTTATTTGTATCTTAAAAATTACAATATTTGAAAGCTAAGGATGTTAAGAGTTTCTAAGCTGCAAAACAGTCATTTAAATTTCATATTTAATATTATAAAGTCCACTTCTTTGGTGAAGGCTAGATTTTTCTTATTTTTAACTATTTGCACAGTAGGAAATACCATTTAAAACAACGGTGGAAGTAAAATCACAATGAAAAAGATCAATATAGGTATCAGAATAAAAACAAGTATCAACATTGTTAAGCTTTTATAACAATTTGAAAGGAGTTGTGATTTTCCAAAGAATATTTTAAGTATATTTAGTGCAAAAGCAATGTAGAATACATTTTAGAAATAAACACCTCAGAATAAAATTAAATACCATTTCACACAGAGTAAGTCAATCTCAACAAATCTCAAAGGGAGCTTTATGGAGATTTGACAAGATGTTTGTAAAATAATCTGATAGGGAAATGCATATGGATGACCAAAACTCAAAGGAAAACGTAAAATATCTCTAAACTCTACAAGATACCAAAAATATCACTATTCATAAAAGCTATTTCTCACAAATGCTAGCATGGTGGTTTGGCAATGGAAACAGAGTAGAACGACATTCTAGCAACAGACAAATATGCATATTTTTGTCATTTCTGAATTTACCCCAAACAAAACTTCAGCCCAAAGGCTGTGAGAGTCATTTTACATAAATGAAAAGTTAACAAGTTTATAGAAAGTATTTAACATCCTAAGAAATAGGCAGAACAAATATTTAATAAATCTTGTCTCAATGTGCCAACAGTTTTACACTACTGAAAAAATATATTAATTTAGTTGGTATACATTATTCCTAAGTGAAATAAACACACCAGTTCATAGATACAAAAAAGAAATATAAATTGACTAAGAGAAAATTCCATACAATGTCTTTATCACATTCACTCTTGTTGCCATAGTTTTATCAAACAACCTCAGATACAATGAATTTATAAATAATGGTATTGTTCACATTACTTTGGGTAGATGGGGTTCAACTGGATAGTTCAAGTGTCAGTTTTCTCAGGGCTATAGTGTTAGTTCTGATATCATCTGATGAGTGAACCAGGCTGAATACCATGATCATTTATTCAGATGTATCTGATGTAATTTGCAATGAAGACAGAACTCTGAGCTATCCAAATAGTCATTTACTATTACTCATATAGACACACATCTAGAACTGACCACTGGGATGCATGGGCCGTCCTCAGAGAAGAGGGAATTTCTCTACCTTCTCAGCCATTGTCTTAGAGTGGAAGCTTATGGATGCTCCACCATTCACATCGAATTTTCAACTGATAATACTTGTGTTCAGGCAAGCATATTGTTGGGGGTTTGTGGGTAAAGTAGGATGTACACACATGTATAGGTATAGCCATCCATACATACGTATGCATATATGCTAATATAAAATAAAAATTAGGTCTTGAGTTGTATATACATAATGCTCATGTATGTATGTATACACACACACACACACACACACACACACACACACATACACACACACGGGAGTGTAAGAAAGAGAAGTCAAATGTTATATTCTCCTAAGAAGATTTCTAGTGTTTCAAAACACCTATACAGATGCACACATGTATCTGTTGAGTCAACCTCAGGAAGTTCAGAGCATATTTTCATAACTATTGCCAACTAATTTAAAAAAAATGGAATCTGATTCAAGTGCTTTGTGGGCAGAGGCTGATCTAGAATCTCATTCATGGAGCATCAGAAGAGAAATAGATGGTCATTTTGAAGACAACCTGACACATTATTCACTCACAGTCTGTGAGGTCAATCCCAGGCACTTGATATACTTACTCTGTGGTGTTTATTGACAGGCTACTAATTATGTCAAGTCTGTCTTTAACTACACGACTGAAGTCAAACCAGCCCTGTCACAGTATCCTGGTCAGACAACAACCTTAGAAAAGTTTAAAAAATAATTTTGTCTTTCTAATCATATATATTCATGAGTTATTTATAGGGGGATGATTAAAATATGTAAATGATCAAAAACATGATCCTTAAGCTTTTCTCTTCCGTTCTCCCTCCCATCCTGCTCCCCTCCCATCCCCCCTCCTTATTTCTTTATTCTGATAATTTTTCTTAAATTTATTAGGGTTTATTTTGATGTCTCTGGGTGGAAGTTGATAAGGAAATATTAACAAGCGCACCGGCGCCTTTTCTTCTTTCCTCTTTTGTTTTTCTGAAGAACTCTATGGAAATATGAACAATTTTCTCAGTTGTACAATTTCCTTCCTGATTCCCAGCTCGTGGTGCGGCTATGGTGGGTATTCATGGGTTTATCTGAATGAGATTTAAATAATATGTCTAAGGAACTTAAACATTTAAAAATTATTTTAAAGCCCTTGTCTTTCTGACATAATTTTATTCTCTTAGAATCATGCCTTTTCCCTATATTTGTGGTAGAAGACTGAGACTGCCTTAAAATAAAATTTTTGAATAATAAATAGTGGGACGAGAGTAAGTATTCTAAGCAATAATACCCAGTGATTCACCCAGCTGAAACAGAAATTTTTAAATTGTTTCTGGTAAATAAGAACAAGAATTAGAGATGCTAACTACTCAATAATGAGTTAGTAGTCCGTTATTTGCTATGGAATGATACATGATGACATTTAAGTGTACTGTTTGGTCTACTTCACTGTTACTGCCTTCCTTCATTCATATGCCTAGTGTCTGCCTCTTCATTAGAGGGAATTCCTATTACTCATATTGTTCTCATCCAATGTAAACCAATTCACTTTCATGACTTCAAATGCCAAGTCTCTAAAGGTTTTAAACCCAGTCTCTATTCTTGCTTGGCTTTCAAACTTTGTCTGTATTCCTGCAACTCTTCCTTAAAAAGAAAATTCTATCTCCCTGGAAAACTGTTCCAAACCAAAGCTATCATCTTTCCATCAAGACTGGCATGTCTTTGTTCTTTTCCCATCTCTCTGGATAATAATCTATTTCTCCCCCACTTCCCAGTAAGGATGATCTGTAATAGTTTTTGGCTCACCCTCTCTTGCTCATTTCTTCAATATCTGCATCTAAGTTACAAACAGTTTTTGCCTCAAACTCTTGGTCATTCCCAGGCTTTTCCTTAATAATAGAATTCTTTCTATCATTACGTATTTCAAAGCCTAGTCATGACAATTTTACTTTAAAAACAGTAATTTCTTCCTTGCCTATCATGGGTTAAAACTGCTCATGGCATGGAATTCCTTCCCTAAGTTCCATGAGGATATGACCCAATTAATATTCTAAAATGGTTTTTCATTCCTTAATAGGGACACAAAGGGAGTATTCCTTTTTATATGTATCCTGTAGTGGGAGGAGCTTAAAAGATGTGTGGTCTTTGGAAAACTAATCAACTTATTTATTTTCTACATTTATTTTCTACATTTATTCAGAGTGTTATCACTAAAATATTTAGTTGTTTTAAGTAAATGATAATTAATGCAAAATTTAGAAAAGTAAAAGCCTAGAGCAATGAAAGTAATTTGATATTTCCTATATTATCCATATTTCATTTTATGTATATAGGCTTTTTAGTTACATCTATGTCTGTTCATCAAGTACATGCCCAGTTGATGGAGGACAGAAGAAGGCACTGGATCCCCACACTGGGACTGCAAATAATTGTGAAGCACCACTTGGGTATTGGGCATCAAAACTGGGTTTTCCACAAAAGATCAGGCTAGCCTAGAATTTGTTAAGTTGCAGAGGATAATCTTGAACATTTTATCCTTTGCTCTCTTGCTCTAAAAGTGCTAGAATACATACAATATCTAATTTATAATACAAATTTGAGCTAAAACTATAGTCAGAGCTACTCAGATTTTCAAGCTGTCAAAGATTAAAATGAAAGATAATAATTTCTGGTGAGAGCTTAAAGAAATTGATCATCTTAGTCCCTGATGGGGCAATGCAAATTGGAAAAAATCTTTCTAGGGAGTGATTGAGAGCAGAGTAAGTAAAAATCCTTAAAATATGCATATCCTTTGATCCAGTCATTTCACTGCTAAGAACTAATTTTGTGCTGGAGGTGTGTTTGCAAAGATAAAAATTAATATACCTTTGTTGATCACAGCTTTAAAAATCTAAAAACAAACTGTTTACTAGAAAGAGGACCATATCATTAACTTTTGATACCTTTGAAACAATATTAGGAAGCTATTAAAATCATCTGTTGTAAATAGCTTTATTCTTAGCCAAATATATACAGCAAACAACTTCTAAGCAAACTAAGTAGCAGACTTTTGCCAGGGCTTGGCTTTTAACACTACCTCTTACATACCTTTATTTGAGTAAGTTATTCACCTTTTCTGATTCTGATTTTTCTCACCTGAGACAGAAGTGATAGTAACAATTTCATCAAACTGTTCTAAGAAATGAACTGCTTCCAAAATTTAGAGAATGCTACCTACATAGTAAGTGATGCCATTATTCTTATGGGTGACATATATTTTTCATATTTTTTTCTAGTGTATTACTTTTATCATTATAATAATTTATATTAAGGACACTGAGAGATTCTTAAATGTATAAATCTGAGCATTTTTATTTTGTGGCTATTCCTACACACTGTAAAGAGTAAACAGATTCCTTGTGTATGGACTCAGCTGGTGGCCATCTCTCTTCCTTAGGATACCTTTCCTGGGCACTTTTACTGATCATGGGTCCTCCATGGCCTTTGACTCATGTTTGGTTTATGTCCTCAAATTATTCTTATGTCCATAGTACTATAACCTTCTACTTGTCTAGACCACACCTAGGCTTGACTACTTATGAATCATTTTATTATAATCTTCCCAATCTGAAACATGTGAAAAAGAGAGCCATGATAGACATGTAGCTCACTAGCTAACTAGAGACAAGATGGCAAACAAATAATAATTTACAGACAGATTATAAAAGTATACACCAATGGATGGATACCTAAATAGATGACAGATATGACATTGAATTCTCTGGGGTTTTTTTTTTATATTTTTAAAATTTTTCTATATACAAGTATATTGACTATATTCTTCTCTAATTATATGACTCTCTAGTTACACAGTAAACAACCCCCCACAGTAAACTCAATGGGCTCTTATAAATATCTCAACACTCAGTATGAATTGTTTATACATAAATTTAGCCATGCATTTGCCAAATGAATGTAAACACACAAGTATATTCATGTGAATCCACATCTATATTATCAGTGCTACAACTTCAGGTTTATGAGTTTCTCAGGAGTCTTCCATTGTGGAAGAAATGAAGAGCCTATGATGTGGGAATGTCTTTCTGTATGCTATGAATATCAAGCTTTAAATAAAGGAGCTGTTTTGGCCCATGACAGGCACCATAGAAAAAGAAGGAGAAGAAATGAGGGCATAGGTAGGAGAATCAGGGCAGAGTCAAGACAGACGGAGCCAGAAGCCCAAAGGAGCAACATGTAAGGAACACAGGTGAGCCATGGGCCATGAGGCAGACAGATTAATGAGAATGGGTTGATTTAAGATGTAAGTGGAAATCCTGGACAGTCATGCAAAACCTAGCTAGGAGTTCTTTAGTGGAACGTATTGGTTATTTGGTATACTAATTTTGGCAAGTGACTAAGTACTTACCATGTAGTTCTCCTTCAGACATCAAAGAGTTAAAACCTCACTCAAAGTGAGTCAGGCAGCAAGAAAAGCTCTCTTAGAATTGTATAACTCAGAAAAAAATGATAAATAAGTATACATTGACTAGCTAGCTAGGTAAGGTAAAATACATACAAATAATCCATAAAATACATGTCCCTTTTCCACCATGAATTAGAGAATATTACCCCAAGAGTTAATATTTCGACTGAACCACTACATAAAGACATTGAAATAGCTTACACCATGAGCTTGTACTCATTTTAAAAGGATAATATGACTTTTATCAATCAATCTACTATAGTAAGCAGAGAAATTTCACAATCAGTGCTGGCTTCTAAGTAAAGACAGGTTTACACACAACTCAAAATAAAGGAAGAGGCCCCACTAATAGGAGAAATAAAGGACTCCAGATTTCCAGCAAACCCAAAGCTATCTGATACTCCCCGTGGCTCTAGTTCAAAAAACTTTCTCAATTAATATAAGAGAATTTCTCGTCTTTCTGCTTGAAATGTTTCAATGTTTTCATTCTTTTGAACATGTAATCCTATTGCTTTCCCTTCTCCAGAAATTTCTTTATTTTAAATCACATAGAAGATTCTTCTGCACTATTTTCTCTTCTCCAGTGCATTCTTGGGTTGGTTATATATTTTTCACAAGGTCTAGGGATGATACCTGTAGTAAATGGATGAAATGTATCAGTCGTATGAAGAACTGAGCTTGAGTAAAATTGTAACACTCTAGGCTGGAGAGAGGTTTCAGTGGTAAAGCACACTGATTGATTTTGCAGAGAATCTGGGATTTAGTTCCACCTCTCACATCATGTGTGTAGGGGATTGTGTTGTTTCATGGTAAATAATTGTCCCACCCACTGGTTTAATAAAAAGTGCTGATTGGCCAAAGGCAGGCAGGAAGTGTGGGTGGGGCTACCAGACTAAGAAAACTCTTGAGAACAGGAAGCACAGAGCAGAACGCCAGAGAGAAGCCAGAAGAAGCAGAGGACAACTATGCTGTTCTAAGAAAAGGTACCCAGCCACATGGCTGAACAAGATAAGAGTCATGGGTTAGTTTAAGGGTAAAGAGCTAGCAAGTGACATGCCTGGGCCTTAGGTCAATCAGCCTAAAACTAATTGTAAACATCTGTGTGGGTCTGCGGGTCTGCGGGTCTGTGGGCCTAAACCTTGAGGCGAGGCCCGAAAGACAGGGCCAGAAACCTCATACTACACATGTGGCTCACAGCTCCCTTTAACTAAAAATCCAGAGGATTGAACACCTTCTGCCCCTTATAAGCATCTGCATGCACAAAGTACACATTAACTTATATAGGCATACATAACAGTACAATGTATATAATGACATTTATAATTTTATTATTATTATTATTATTGTTATGTATTTGAGATTTCTGAGTAGTGCCCTTCCTACCTGAACCATACAAAGGCAATCATGCATGTTGTGCTTCAGATGTTAAGTTTCAGAGCAAATGTAACACAGGTGCCAGGGCATCTGGAGGCTCATCCCGAATCATACCTTCTTAGGGTTATTCCTAGGACATATCAGTTCTCAAAGATCATTCTTTGTAACTACTGTTATTCTCTTTACTTCCATGTCTATGACAAATGTGGATTTTACATGGCCCTGTAGCACCAAGAATGAAGGGGATGCAGGTGACGTGCCCTCTGAATAGTATCAGTGCTAAGAGCATGGATGGCTGATTTCAGATTATGTGTCAAAGTTTGCCCATGCAGCATCACTGGCTTGATCCACTCTGTCACATTAACTTCTCATAATATTGTAAAGTTATATTAGGTCATGCCATGTGAGCTAACAATGATACAAACTATTGCCATAACAGTAGACACAGATTGTCACAGACTTAATACCTCTTGTTTCTAAGACAGTCCTAGGAGGCACACTAGATGGATCTTGTAGCACTAAGTGCCAAAGCTTCCAAACAAAATATAACATTATAGCATACTTTTCTTTCTTTTTTTGTGGATAGACTTGTAGAAATTGTGAGATAAGAAAATGACCCCACCGGAATCAAATTTTGAACTACAGTGGTCTGTCAAGGCACCCTCTCTCAACATATGGCTCCTTCCTGCGAGCAGGAGGCATTGTCTTGGATAAATAATGCCTTAACTCTTCCACACCAGCTAGGGTTGCAAAAACATCTTCATAGCTTTGAATATTCACACTTAAAAGAGACAAGCCCTTCTGAGAATTGCCATCTTCATTCATATTTAGAACCAGAAGAGGTTTCTCTTCCAGTTGCCAGTGGAAGATTCACATGTTCTCCCATCGATTTCTAGAATTGCTAAACCAGTTTTTCTTACCTCATTTGAATGTCTAGACATGCGTGGGTTATTGAATCTAAATGATGTGAAGCATCTAGCTAATGTCTTCTCCAACCTAATTTATCCCATAGATTAAGGATGATGTCAAGAATTATAAAAGCAAAGCCTGTGTAGCATGAATGCTGGAGAGGAACCGGGAAGTGCAAGAGCTATAATTACCAACACAACTGTCCAACAGATGGAGCAGGAAAGAGAAGTGATGCTCCAGAGAACAGCTGCTGACCAATTTATCCCACTGCTATTCAGGACCACAAGGACACAAAGCATGGAGTGAGAAAAAACCGTCATAATATTGAAAAGCTCTAATTATGCCTCTTCTCAGGAAACATTTATTTACATGAAAATATTTTATATTCTCCAGGTACTTATCAATTTTCCTTCATTGGAAATTCAGGATATTTTGAGAATTTTTGATTCTATTAGCAATTGTTATTCAATAATTTTTTTAAAAAGAAATTATGTGATACCATAGCCCATGAGAGGAGACAGTGTCTACAAAATTGGATCTAGAGAGAAGCTTCTTTCTCCCCTGTATTCAAGAGCAAATTTCTGGAAGAACTGTCTGGTGGGATGGGTTTTTTTTTCAGGGGTGAGGGTCTGAGCCTTCACAAATTATTTCCTGTTTTTAACAAGTATCCTCCTTAGTAATGGGAAAGGGAGGGAAAAAAAAAAAGCCAATTCCTTTCCAGCCCATATTTAACCATCGCATTTGTGCATATTATTGCAGCTTTTCCGAAAGGGCTCAGAGTGAGCTGCCAGGCTGCCAGGGATTGAATCGAAAGCCCCCTAACAGTTAAAGTGTCCATTAACTGCTTCTCAGTTATCATGCGTCAGAAAGAAGAAGGGATGGGAGCCCCGGGCAGATTTCTAACTAGCCTAATGAGGAGTGAGATTCTGGGAGCAGAAAAAGTTCATTTGCTGCATTTCCAGCAAGAAGTCACTTCAATATTGCTTCTAGGAAACACTGACAGGCTTTGTTGGTAAGAAATCATTATGCCGAGAAAGAAATGGGATATTGTTATATGAGGTTTTTAAAGAAAATTCATTTTGATAGATGTCTAACTGTGCATTCAATTAAATTTCCTTCTCTTTCTTAAAAAGTAGATGTCAGGTAATTGTACTCAAGTTCTATAAGCTGAAAAGTGTTATCCTTTCCTTCTGGTTATTAAAATTTCTTTATCAATATGTGTCTTTCTTGTCTCTATCTTTTTACTGTGCGCGGCTCTCAATAAATATACTCAGAATCCTCTCGCCTTATCCATGAATGTGAGTCTGCCTTCCAGGGAGATTAGTGAGGACTGACTGAGGCTTTTTCTGAGCAGGAATTGGCCTCCTCTATGTTTAAATTATGGATACTCCCCTGCTCCCACTTCTTTTTTTTCATAAAAATCATCCACTTATGTGACTACTTTTATCTAAGTGTCCCAGGTGATCATGTATGTAGGTCAACATATACACACGTGTGTTTCTATGGAGACTAGAAGACAACCTTGAGTATCATATCTCAGGCAGGACTGTCAACTTAAGTCTTCCTTGCTCTTTTTCCCTAATCTGAGCTCACTTCATTTACTTATTTTAAATTTGTCACTTCTATGAATGCATATTGCATTTATATTTACCCCTCATCTTCCATTTCCAGCTCGTCCAGGCCCACCAATGATCATAGCTGTCTGTCTTTTGAGATGAGGCCTGTAGACAGTGAGCCTCAGGGATTGGTTTGTCTCTGCCTCCTCAGAACTGGGCCCCTCGGTGCATCGCACTGCACCTGGCCATACCATTAACTGGCTCATTTGTTTCTGTTTATTCTGACATTTCATCAAATTTCTGAAAACACTATTTAAAACAACACACGATCACCTCTAAAACATTTAAGCACCCAACTGGCTTTGGGGACTCATACGGATCAATCAGCTACTGTTAGTACTCATTCATTTTTCAGTAATTGTCTCCAAATATTTATTTCTTGATGTGGGGTATCTCTCTGTATGGTGTGAATTACCACTGGATAATAAAGAAATTGTTTTGTCTATGGCAGGGCATCTTAGAGGTAGGTGGGAAATCTGAGCATCGATAAAGGGGAAGGAGGGTGGAGTCAGATAGAGACATTACAAGTTGCTGCCAAGTAAACAAGATGTAAAAGGACAGGTAAGCCACGAGCCACGCAAAACAGATTAGTAGAAATGGGTTAAGATGAAGAGCTAGCTAGCAATAAGCCATAGCCACAGGTACAACAGTTTGTAATTAATATAAGCTTCTGTATTTATTGGGACCAAGCATCTGCAGGCAGTCTGGACTTCAAGGTTAGCCTAGGCCAGAAAATTTCCACTATAATTTCTTACTTATTTTTAATTTTGTGTGTGTGTGTGTGTGTGTGTGTGTGTGTGTGTGTGTGTGTGTGTGTGTGTGTGTGTGTGTTGTAAAAACAGTGTCTGCAAGGCCAGAAGAAGACACTGAATCCTTTGGGGCTGTAGCTGGAGGCAGATTGATATGCCAGATGTTGATGGGAGCTGAATTTAAGTCTTCTGCAAGAGCAACTCTCCCTGAAAGCGTTGTGCTTTCTTTCTGCTCTGCACCTAAGTGTTTCTCATCAGTCAGACACATAGCTTTAGTGTCCTAATCATTAATTCTTCCACTTTAAGTGACATTTATCAGATCATCTCAGAGTATTCCAAGTCATACTTGACAAGCCATGCAGAATTTTTTCTTCCTCACAACACTACAATGTTAATCACATCTTCCCCTCCCTCTTTATCACCTAATTCATTCAGTCTTATCTAACTCAAAAGTGCTTTATGTGGTTTCTTTAATACCTATGTGTGCCCTTATCAGATAAATCTGGGCATGGAGGCCCTGTTCATTTTGTTAAGATAAAGTTCAGCTACATTACTGCCATTCAACTAAACATTCTGATGGCAACACAGACTACTGGCTTTAACAAATTTCTTTGTAATGAAACTTTTCAAATGTAGTCAATGTCTACATTCCAGCAGCTGGCACATGCTTCTCTGTAAGCATATACCAGCTTCCCATTTTGTCTAGCTGCACACTACCATTCTTATTTGTCCTTCTCAGCTCACATTATCTCCTGCAAATGCAACATTCTCATTCTCAACTGCTTTGCTCCATCAAGATCTTAATATACTTTTAGACTTCTTTTTAAATTCTAGTCAAACCATGCAACCTTTCCTGGCTCTCCAACCAACCATGATCTCTCACTTCTCTGAGAGGTAGCACTTAATAGCACTTTATGGGCATGTCAAGTAGAGTAAAATGAAGAGTAATTATGAGTCTCGGTTTCCACACCGGTGAGTCTTCCAAATCTTTTCTTTCCTTCCAGTTCTCAACACTGGTGAACAAAAGGTTTTTTTTTTTTTTTTTTTTTTTTTTTTTGGAGTAATCAGGGTTAGAAGAATAAAATAAAGCACAATTTCAGAATGTGTTAACTCATGGACTGATATTTCAAAAAGGCCTAGAGGTCTGCTAGGTGACTAATTCCAGTTACCAGTTCCTGATCACTCAGTCCAGCCCTTTCCCACTCTGAAGTATGGTCTCCAAGAAGACAGCAGTCTCCAAGCAAAGAAAAGCTTCCACTGAGTAAAGCCAGGGCACTGTGGTTTAAATGGGTTAAATGGGTGGCATTCTGTGTAAGCTTCCATTCATTTGGGATTTCACTGTGTAAAAATAGAAGCTTTGTGACCAAGGTTGGAGAGACAGTTCCATGGTTAAGATCATGTGCACTGCTCTTGCAGAGGACTTCAGTTCAAAGTGACTCACACATGCAAACTCAAGGGGATCCAATGCCCTCCTCTGGAATCCGCACACAACTGCACATGGACAGTTATGCAAGTATAGACATATTTTACAAACAAATACCAATCTTAAAAAATAAGCTTTGATACGAAACGGTATTTTTGTATATCTAATTTACTATTTGTTCATTTCTTCTTTAAGAATTTCTGAGCAAGCCAATGCTATTGGCTGTGCCAGATGTTTCTCTTTATGCCTTGTCTTCAGGGAAGAGACAAAGAGGAGTTTGATAAATATTTACTGAATTCAAGTCTCCACTCTCAGGTCACTTCTTACATGTCTAATATTAAATTGTACTATCCCCTTATCAACAATGAACAGCATTCTTAAACATCGTTACACTTTCTTTCCTTTCAAAATAACCACACACAAAAAAAATCAAAACAATCATAGCACCACATCCACTGCTAAGGCTCAAGATGTAGAATTTTTTCCTATACTGTTATTATAACATATGATGTCAAGGACAGTGTCCCATTCTTAACATCAGACAGATGGACACTCTCCAGAAAGCTTGTTTGATGTCTGAAGAATTAGTTTGCATTATTATTGTACTTTACGATTAAGGAACTGAATAAACAGAGGCTAAGACTCTGGATGGACACATGTGGGAAAGGTCAGTAGAAAGAATCGAAGCACTCATTTAGATCATGGGAGATTGAAACTTTTGTCCTTTCCCCACACCAAGAAAATGTAGTTTGAAGGAGTTTGTCCCTCTGAAAGCTTCGACTGCCACTGCATTGTGAGTCTTAACCTAACAAATGCACCACTAGCATCCAGTTACCTTAATTCCTAAAAACATTTCAAGATGAGCTTTTCTCAGAGCTTTACTGTGATTATCTTTTATTCCATTGGTGGTTCATTACTCTCTCACTCCTTTCCTTCCTCCCTTTCTCTCGCTCCCCCCCCCCGTCTTCTGTGTGTGTTTATGCCTGTGAATGACATGTGTACACTGTGTATTTGTACTAAACACTTGTGGTGTGGACATGCACCTGCCATGGCACATATCTGGAGGTTAGAGGTTCCTTCTTAGCCTTTCTTCCCCATATGAACTCTAAAATTACAAACTACTGTACTTGGCTCTTATGTAGAATTTGTGTGGGTTCTAAGGATCTTAACTTTGGTTTGCATGACAGAAACTTTATACAAAAGCATTAACCACTTCCTTAATTGTTTACTTTTCATATAAGTTAAGATACAGGAAGTCAGTCAGTCATGCCAGTATCTCCCTACCTTCTTCAGCATTGATGCTTTTTAATACATGGCATCTCTCATATCTACCAATAAACCCCACATTAGCTGCCTATCACTTTCCATAAGTTGCAGGCTACCCCACTAAGTTGCACTCTAGATTTTCTTATTTTTAACAAAATGTTTTAAGTTGCATAGGAGACTCTTTCCAGAAACACAAGCCCCTGGACATCTGGCATTTGTGTTTCCAGAAGGAAATATAATAAGTCTTCACAAATGTATAAACACCCTTTATTCTAAAAGGCCATCCACTGCAGTTTCAGGGGGCTTCTTCATGTAGCTTATAGAGTGAGATTGGCTGGTCTACTGAAACCCTTTTCAAGACTTCCTCTACTAAGCAATTTATTTCAAACCCAGAGAGATTTAAACTCAACTGTTAGGTGACTACTGGCTGCAGATCTCCAATTTTACTCTGTATTTTAAAGTTCACAAAGCACTCTTGCTTTTAATCTTTGAACTCCTTCATGCCACAGGCTTTTACTGGGGTTAAACATAAGCTGCTCTTGGATGCTTTTCCAGGATGTCTGGAATCTCTGTGTCTTGGTGAGTATTTGTTTTAGCTTTGACTCTTCATCTTGTTTCTCAGTTCCTAGAAGTGTTCTGTGATGTCAGGTGATCCTAGAGAAAGAGATTCCAATTCTTCTCTGTGCACTCAAGAGAGTTCTGCCAATTCTCATGAAACCCTTAAGTTGTATCTTCCAGTCAACATATCCAACATCCTCTGGATGCTATTCTTGTTATAGATTTTAATCATCCTGATTAGATGATTGCTTCTATTGCAAAGTAAAGTATGAGATAATTAGAATCACACAGAAACAATCACAGCCTTGTGTGTTTGTGTAATTCATAGGTCCTGAAGTTGTCTAACATATCAGCTATTTGTTCATCGAGACAGCCACGTGCGATAGTGCAGTGAACAGGAGGAGAAGGGATAAGCAGTTACAAAACTTCCTTTAGAGACAGTTATAGGAAATGACATTTAAGATTCAACCTTTAGAGATTTCTATATGGCGCTTTAGTAAAATGAAAAGCATATAGAACATTATGAAATAAAATGTAAACTTTGTCAAGGTTGGTTTAATTGTGTTTACTGGTGCACCTTGACTGACTCTTTTAAGATTAGTCTTGTTTATATTTACATTCATATAGGGGAGAAGAAAAAGAGAGATCACATAGAAAATTCCAGATTTCTAGGAAAAAAACACTTAAGAGAAAGAACCTATAGTATCTATAGTTAATTTCTAAATCACATAGTGTACTTTTTAAATATTTTAAGTTGTTTATTGTATTTGTATAAATGTTTTCCTGCACGTATGTATGTGTAAAATATGTGTGTACTACCCACAGAAGCCAGAAAATAATATTAGATACCCTAGACCTGGAGTTATGGAGCTGAACCTGGGTCCTCTGCAAAAAAAAAAAAAAAAAAAAGCACTTTTTACTATTAAACCTTCTTTCCAGCGCCCTCAACAAATGTTAATTCACCTTGCATTTTATAGCACAATGACATTCTACAATTATTACAAATACACAGATTATTTTTCATGGCAATTTTCAGTTATATAGAATAACTATCAAGAAGATTGTTTATGGAAATAGAAAATTCTGGGTCCAATTGTGAAGACATCAGAATTTCAAACCAAGGAAAGCATGTGACATAAAGATCATGTGTTGTTAAAAATATAAAATACATCCCAGTATCTCAGGGAATGGCTGGATTCATCAGTCTGTGTCAGGGAATTAATTTTCAGTCGTCCACCCCTGCTGATACATCTGAAACCTGAGAAAGTCCAATTTCCTTCCTTCATATGTGTCTAATAGAGTATGAATAGTTGGAGTGTCTGAGCAAAGTCAGAGTGTGAGCTGCAGGCTCACTCCCTGGGAACAAGAAGGACAGTGACTTCCACCTGCTGTTGGCAGAAGGGCTTGCATCTTCCTCTCCTTGGGAGAAGTTTTCACACCTGGCTGAGGTGCAAATTGCAGTCAGAATAGAAGGGTCCAATGGAAATGGTATGGACTGCTGGGGATAGGGTCGCCTCGACACACTCTCACCTCCGCAAGCCTCAGAAATGACAAGGAAAAAATACACCCCAGGTTTCTGGGGAGAGGATCCTGCAGCTATGGCTCCAGCTTGACTGATATTTCCCTCCTTTCACTCTTGGCAAAAATCCAGGTTACAAACTATTCAAAGGGTGGAAAGCATCCATTTCAACGTTTCAAAGAAAGTAGCAGAGAGGACATACACAGTTTGTGAGCCGCCACAAGTTTGGTCCCTGAATAAATGAACTGGGAACCCAGGGAGAGAGCTGTATCCAAACATGTCTACTTTCTGTCCATTCAGATTTTAAAATGACTTACTTATCAACAATCCTTAAGTGGGTATTTGCTATGTATCCTACTCAGGGGCTGTGTATTCCAGAAATCAAAGAGATTGTGCGTTATGAAAAATATATGGAATAAATGTTATTTTGACTGAGCAAATCCTTACCTTCAGTACTTTTAGTAAATAAAATTATGCTTTAACGTGAAAACGTTTTATACCAGGATTTGAGGATCGTGGAGGGAGACCAAACCGTAGATTTAAGAGAGAACCAATAAGAATCACAGAGAAATCATTGCAAGATAAGTCTGAAAAAAAGTAAGTCATGATTATTGGACCACACTGATATACAAAATAATGTATAGTATAATGCCCCATACTACCAGTCATTAAGATTTCACAACCTCCTATATTTACTCTCTGGTGATACATTGTATGAATAATAAAGTTTTCCTGAAAATCAGAGGACAGAACCATCCACATAATTAGCCATGAAGATCAGAGAGTGGTGACTCACACCATTAATCCCAGCACTGTGAAGGCAGAGGTGTTGTGAATCTCTGTGAGTGCAAGAACAAACAGAGCCAGGTAGTGGTGGCACCCACCTCTAATCCTAGCACTGAGAAAGCTAAATAAAGAAGTGAGATAGCTGGGTGGAGAAAGAGGAGCAGGGGTTCAGCCTTTTGCCTCTGATCCCCTGCTCTTTTGTCTGAGGACTCAGACATTCAGTCTGGGGATTTGTGAGGAGTGGCTAGGTGAGCATTGGCGATAGTTTGCTCATCTGTGGCTCTGAATTTTTTTTTTTCAGATTTTCCCCAGTATCTGGCTCTGGGGTTTTATTATAAGACTAAGTAGAATTTATGCAATATGCAGCACTCGACATGGGGCACAAACCCAGGACCCTGAGACTAAGAGTCTCATGTTGTACCAACTTAGTTAGCCTACAACAGTACTCTGAAGTGGAGACCTAACTGGTGTCTTGATAAAGGCTATTGCATACAATGCTCTGACACTTTGAAATTCAAGCTATCTTTCTGTCATTCTCCATTGAGTCCAACTGAACACATTTATGTAGACAAATGGCTTTTTGCAGTGCCACCTGGCCCCGAAGCATAGTCTTAGCCCTGCAGGGAATTAATATTTATTACAAACTTTTTGGTCTTCAGCTCAGACTTATTATAGCTTACTTTTATATCTTAAATTTCTATTTCTATTAGTTTAAGTACCACTGTGTGTTTCATGGTTTTATCTGTGCTCTATTGTATCTTGCTTCTTAGGAAGCTTACAGCATCTTCTTTGACTCTACCTTTTTATTTTCCCTGTATCTCTCTTGGTTTTCCCACCTAGCTATGTCTTGTCTTACCATAGGCCAAAACAGCTTCTTTATTAACCAGTGGTGGTAGCAACATATATTTAAAGCATACAGAAAGACCATCCCACAGCACACTTATTTTCTAAACTCAGTCCTAGTACAAAGTATATCAATGCACACAGTGATATTAATAAATTCAGGTTGATTTTTTTTTCCATTCCTGAGTAACCCATAGCATAGTAATGCTGTTCTTGGTCTGCCTGTGATGGCTAAGTGTGAGTTTCTTGTCAATAGCCACTATAATTTTCTCAGCTTAGGGAACTTTTCTATGGAACTTCAGCCATACATAATAATGGAAATAACTTCTATCTCTTTGTGCCTGGGTAGTGATGTCTTTCCCTTATACTATTATTCATTTGTGTCTGTTTCTCAGAGAACTGAGAAAGTCTATAATAAATGATTTGGTGTCATTTCATGGCATTCATAATCCATTCTATGACCTAAATATTCCCCTTAAAATACAAGGATTAATACAGGGCAGCATCTAACAGCTCGAAGGTAGATAAAATTTTGGAGGAATGTCTGGGCATTGTGGAGTGGTTAGTAGCCCTAAAAGAATCTTGTGTGAAGTGTCTATAATATGAAACACAAGAAAGAGTAATAAATAGTTTCTCCTGTAGATTAACATAAAATATAATTGGTAGTCCCTCACATGTATAAATCTTAAACATTACAATAATGACTGGACCAGTAAGATAACCACAATGATGCAATAATGGCATTTGCATCTTGGGGATAACCAACAACTGTCTAATTGGCTTGTAGAACTATAACAAAGAATATCATAAAATGTCTCTAAGAGAACCTTTTAGATAAATGTTCAAAAATACAATTTTCTTGGAATGACATGAGTCAAACTCAGACAAAACAAAAAATAAAAGCATACATCTCTAGGAGCTTTGTGGCTTCACGAAACAGAATAACAACAAAGTAACATTTTTAATTGAACCTTGGCCTTCATAGTTACAGCTTGTTGAGGTCAGTGCCTCATCTTAGGTTTTCTTACATTTGTATTAACTTGATTATAGTAGGCATCAAAAATGTTTAGCAAAGCAAGAAAAATTTTATCTTCTTTTAAGTATGTACTTATGTATGAAAAGTATACAAAATTATTAGATTTTCTTCAAGTATGAAAAAGGTGAATAATTAGAAATATATTTTCTTCCTCTGACTTTGTAGACCTCAAGTTGAGAAAGAGAGACAGAGACAGACAAAAATTCTGCTGTTCAAATACTAACCCAACAATTCACCTTTCCTTAGACCTACCATTACTTAAAGATATTAAATACAGATAAAACACTATCCCAATCTCAGATAGAGATAGATGACACGAATTCCAGCTTCAAATTACTTAGCAAAATAGGCTAGAAATATGCCAACAGACTATTAGCAGCAGAAATATTGGGATCCCAGTGTGAAAATAATATCCACAGATGTTAAAACAATGCTAAAAAAGATGAAGATCTAATGACTTGGAGGACCACAGAATATTTTTTGATCTTAGTAACAGGATTCAAAAGTTAGTGATGAGGAACCACTGCCAGCTGGGTTTAACATATCCTGATAGACTCATGCATGTATATTTGAAAATGCCATTCTTTTAAAAATAAATTGTTAATAATCTGTGAAAATGTTATATGTTAATATGGCACTGATAACTTTTGCCAATTTGTATTGTTAATGCATGCCACAATATTCTCTTCTAAAGGATAAATGTCATCAAAATCTTCTCTAGCTTATGGAAAGTGCCCGATATTTTCTTTAAAAAAAAAAAAAAGTTTATAAAGCTATGCAAACATAACTTTCCCAAATATTTGACTCTTTGGTCAGAGATTCAGCAAGTATTGGACATTATATTGAAATGATATACAAATCCCATCCCATAGGGGTTATCTATTTGACTCTCACAGAGTTAGTATCATTTCATCACGGATAGTGACCAAATGTGGGCTGAACATCCTATCTCGGCGTACTCACCTACTATTTGAGTCTCCTAATCACTGAGCATCCAATACCCTAGGGAACCCATATTGAGCAGGACAAGCAAACCATAGCCAGGGATGCTGTGGCTCAAATTAAAATGCTATTTTGTTCTTCATTATGTGTGTTGAATACTATGTCTTTACCTAAGGGATTATGTGAGGTTTGTAATATTTATAAGAGAACAGTGACTCATCTCGGGGCCATTTCAAGACTATGTATTATTTATTTCTTGATCTACCCCCTCCAATGTTCAATACCTCTTAAGAAATGGGATTAATAAAACATTCCCATTTGAACAGTGTGAGTTCTATCCGCAAAACATGGTTATTTGGCCCATTTCTGTGCAGACACCAACGGGGAGAGTACTTTTTCCTGGAAACCAAAGAATCAACAACAGATATTTTGAATTAAAGATTTGAGGGGAAGGGGTTCATTAAATTCTTCACTTCTTTCCTAAGTGGAGCTTCTCAATTAAGCATAAAAAGATTGGGAAATAGAAGGGACTCACACATTAAAAAATTGTGTGTCAAAGTTAGTAAGAACGCTAGTTAAAGCCTTTCATTCAAGATCTGTCAAAAATCATTATCACCCCCTTTCCCTCTATTTCTCTGAGTTTTTCTGTGTCTGGGGTTTAATGTATTATTAATAAAAGGAAAGGAATGAGGCACATGTGACAGTTATTGTATGGCTGCTGCAAACCCAGGTTTAGGTGGAAGCAGTAGGAAGCAGTTCATCTATCTTTAATCAACATAGGTGTTGGAGACTAGAGCTGCTGATAATACGAGCTGAGCAGGATGGAGGAGCCTATAGAGCAATTCCCTTAGCTCCATTGCATGAGAGACAGAAGATGGGATCTATGATTTTCAGATATGATACTATCTTTTGTCTTCTCTTTAGGGGCAGGGCTAAAATGAAGCAAGTTTGTGGACAGGAGGCTGTTTGCAACTGTGTACACTTCTCTGTCTTACTTTTTTTTTTTTTTTTTCAAGACAATAAGTGTCCCTGTCTCACCAGGGCTGTCTCCATCATCATCCTCACCATCAACACCATCACTAATGGATGATGGAATATAAAGGCAGCATGAAAGTAAAAGGTATTGTCTCATTTTGTCATATTAAAAATCATTCTTAAAAAGAAAACAACCTTGAATTCCTTTTAGGGATTTCAATAGCTGAGTCTAAAACAGTGGTTTTCAAGGTTGTGATCCCTTTACAAGTTGCACATCAGATATTTATATTTCAATTTATAACACTTGCAAAATTACAGTTATGAAGTAGCAATGAAAATAATTTCATGGCTGGGGGTCCCCACAACATGAGGAACTGTTTTAAAGGGTCACAGCATTAAGAAGGTTGAAAGCTATTACCTAGGATATGAATCAACTATCACTGTTGATGAATGTTAGAAAAACTTAAATTCCTTTAATATTCCAAGATGCATATTTGTATTTTTTTAATTTTTGCTAATTCATCAAATTTGATTGCTTCCCCCTTTAATCATATATCATTTCGTTCTGAATATTGAACAAAAATGGACCTATGACATTTTTGGAACTCTATGCTTTCATCTAAGATTTTATAGGTTAGATTTATTAAAAAAAATTAATACTTTCTCCTATGAAACTTACTTTCTTCTCATGTTAAGAACTATAGTCACCACATTGTATACTTGAATACTCAACTTATTCTTTATCAAGAGATGTATTTTAGTATCTACTCTCTAATACTTTTTAGCTGTCATGGGAATGTGGCTGAGGAATAGGAGTCCTTCAGACATAGTATAGACACTATAAGAAGACAAGTCTCAGCCTTTAAAAAGCTTTTGTCTTAGGGGACCAGATGGAAGCCAGTCAACCTCAATTTAAATCACAATACACGAGGGTTGGTGGCATATAAAACCAGACACAGTTTTTGTTGTCATTCTTATGTTGTTATGGGGTATTATCATGTAATCTCGGAAGGCCTAGAACTTCCTTTCTATATATAGCTTAACCTGACTCTGAACTCATCATCCTCAATTCCCTGGTCATATTTTAAGAATTCAAGTGCACAAGAACATGCTTGGCCTTCAATACCACTCTCTTCATAAAATGTTCATGGGAAATCACAAAGACACTGTTCTTTCTTCTTTCCTCCCAAGATTCTCATGAATGGTACAATCAGTAATCAGTCCTTGTTTGTATCTGCCTCTTCATTTACAGTTTTTTATTTGGAACTTCTGGGAAATAAAACTCACACATTCATACACAGCCTACACTGTTAGTGAATATAGACATTTTAAGTTACCGAGGAAGCAGTGATAAAATATTCCTATGTTTACAAGGAATTTATATTTTATTAACTATTATTTGTGCTTGAGATAATTAAAGAGTATCATATTTATAGATGATTCATAAATATGATGCCATTACTCAGAAATACGTGTGCTTTCTTATCCATGTGCTAAACAAATGTTCTGTATGGAACTACATTGAGAGAGAAAGTAACATCCCAGTATCTCTAGCCTCCTACTGATTCCTCCTGGCTGGCTTGATTCCAGCAGAAGAAAATGAGAAGCTAGCAAACCTGTTGAAAAATTTCTCTACGTACCCCCCTCCCCCGCCACACACATAGTTCAGTTTAGATAAGTGTGGAGAGGGGCAAACAGAGCCTAAAGGTGTTTGGGAGTATGGACTAAACCATGTTGCCTTTTAAGCATCAGGTGGTCTTTGTGGTAGAGGGCCTGGAATCCCAACCTTAGAATTTATGTACTATACTGCTGACATTTTCATTCCGTCAATTTAGTCCTATTCAGATCACTACTATAGTCTACCCTACCTTCTTGTTCATACTTCATCTCAAAAGCTACTTCTAGTCTTCCCTAACATCCTCTATCCAAACAATTTTCTCACATGGCATTTTAACAGTATGCATTATTAATTGAAATTACATGTTACATGATTTATTTTACTGTCTGTATCTCAGTAAAGTACACATTCAACCAAGGAATCATTTCTTTACATTCTCTGAACCCACATTCATTTAGACATATAGCTACTGTCAATCTTTGGTTTTCTTGGTAAAATTATTTTCATAAATGCTTATTCATACGAAACTTTTACATCTATAGTCTTTAAACTCAGCTTCAATATGTCCTTAGACTCTGACATGGATGTGAAAGTGACTAGGAAATTAAGTGAGAATCCTTTTATTACCTAGAAATATGCTGTATTTCCTTTGTAAATTTTTATGAACAACTCTATAAGAATACACAATTGTACTAAAAATCAGATCACTTTCTTATTTTTATTTTAATTTTTCTTTCTACCCAGAACTATTGTCTCTTTAATAAAATAAATACATTCCACCATTCAATACCCATAGAATAGTAAATCAAAAATTATAGCACTTATAGTAAAAATGTCAAAATTAAATATATTATTATATAGTGTGAAGGAAACAGAACTACAGACTTCTGCCAACATTTAAAGGGATTTGTGGGTAATTTCAATGAGGTCACACACACGAGATAGTGGATCAGCCTTAGTCAGCACCACTGTGAAGACACAGCCTTGGTGGAGATGCAGTGTAAGGACCTCAGCTTATGGGCCTAGAAAAAGCTCAGATTCAGCTTTGTCAGAGCCACTGCATGGGAGCATGCCTTTCCCCGTAACTACAGAACTCCCAAGGTTGCACTAGAGACTTTAACATTGACACTTTTGATGATTAATCTTTGAAAGGCAGTAGGTAGCTCATTGTTCTCATAATCATCTCCATTCTTGCTATATCCTTTTTACAACCTTCTTAGTGACCTCTATTATATGTAAATGTTCTCCTAGTGACATGTATCCATCCCTGACTCACTAACCAACATTCATCGATGTAAAGGACAGTGACTGATGTTTCTCAACACTGTCAAAGACATGACTTCACTTACTGTAAATGTTCAAAGGAAGTTTGGTTAAAGAGATGAATGTTTCAAGAGGAAATACCTTTCTCAATAAAAATAAATAAGTATTTGGTATCTAACTTTAAGACAAAGATATCAGACTCAAAAAGGCAGGGTTCTCATCTATGTCTTTTTAAACTGGAGATTTATATTCAGAAGCAAAGATAAGGTCACTCCTGTTAGCAAAATGTACTCTGTCTTGGTCCAGCAGAGCACTCAGCCTTTTGGCTTTTGAGGTTACCATGTGTTCAGAAGGTCATCTATATTTTAATATTTGAAGGCAATAATTCATGCCTAACTCTAGCCACACAAGTTCTTTGAATCTCATTACTTTCTTTTTTCTCTTTACAGCTTATTTTTCATCTGAAAAATAAAGACAGGTTCTCCTAAATCCCAAGAGCTCTGCGCGGTATAGATGAAAAAGGTCCTATAAAATTCTTTTCATGCGCTATGAAATAGACCTCCCAATGTTAAGAATTGTTGGGTTTGTAGCTTTCTTCCTTCTATCCAGAACTATTGTCTCTTTCTTTAATAAAATAAATACATTCCACCGTTCCAGAGTTTCCTCAGTCCTTTAACTTATCACTTGACTCCGGGAGAGACCAAAGTGCCTCCCTAAGACTTCTGCAGACCAAATTGAAAGACCATGAGTTTTGCTTTGCCTGACTGACACAAAGGTCATGAAACTATGAGGTTTTATAGTCATCCATTCTTTCTCTGTGTAAAATAAGGAGCAAAAAAAAAAAACAACAAAACTTATCACAGAGAAGGAAGACGTTGAAAATTAGAGTAACAAGATAGAAAGAGCGAAGCGGAAGTGAACATATCTAGGACTTCACATTTATACTGGCCCTGATTCCTAGAAACACTTGTATCTTGTACTCACCCATTTTTCTTTTTATTTCTAAATGTATATATCACCATCTATTTATAGAGGTCACAGTGATATTTACAAAGAACTGTTATTTATATTATTTCTATTCAGGAAACTGTCAAACTAGGCAAAACACTGGGTCTTCTGGCGTGCCCCCTAGCTATTGCCCTTTGGGCATTTAGGCCAGAGTACAAGAAATATTTAGAACAGCAAATATGAATATCAAATATCAATATACAAAGGAAAGAACTCCTGGAAGGATTGCAGGTATCCCTTGAGATTTCTAGGATGGTTTCTGTGAGCAAGCAATACTTAAGCCATATATTAAAGATGAAACAGTTAATTAGTTTGAAAGACATTATCTATCAAGTAGAAATGCATTTAGGGTATTGGAAGAGACTACCTAGGTTGCTGAAGCCATGCAAGGGATGCAGGCAACATGTTAAAGAATGTTAAAGAATGAAATGGGAGAAGATGAGGTATACATAACATGCCTAAAGAAAGGTCACTGAATGGTTATAAATGTCAAAGAGGAACCTTACACACTTCATCTTTAATCATGTCCTGATAGGTATTTAGGAGAAAGGCATGCCAATTTGAGACAAGGGGTGTTATGAGGAAGGATGCTCAAGACAGAAATGATTCCTTAGAGACTATGTCAAAAGTGATAAAGATTACGATGAAATCCTGGACTCAGAGTTTATTAGGGATGATGGTGCAGATTCGGGAAAACGTGCACAGCTGCAGGATATGAGACCTGTTCCATTTCATTTGGGGGGTGAGCAAGATGAAAACAAGAGATGATTACCAGGACTTTGGCTGAGAGGTGGGGTGAATAATAATTCCAGAAATCCTGGAACATGATGAAAATACATCACAGGGTCCACAATAAGGTGAATTTAAAACATATAGTTTTATAGTGTATGTGACATATTCGATGAGAGATATCTAGCAAAGGCTTACATATTTAAATTTAAAAAACCCAGAAGACAAATTGTGATTAGCAATATAGATTTAAATATCATTAACCAGAGAAGTGGTGACATGAACCACAAGAATGGATTTGATTCCTGGAAAGTGTGGAGTGAACAGGTCTATGCACCCAGGATCACATACCTATGATAATAGCATATAAGGTAGAAAATAAGAAATAATGACAGGCGCTGGTCAAACTGTCAAGTCTTTCAGAGTTAATTAATAAAACAAAAAGTTAATGAGATATATTATTCATAAAATAAATATTAATAATAGATTTTAAAAATAAAGAGGGTGTAGAATATTGAGCCATGGGCAGCAGTGTAGTGACGCTACTGATGATCTGCTGTGTCCACAGCTGGTAAGGCTGGCCTGTCAGCTTTGACAGGCAGTGCTCAGTCAGGATGGTGACGATGTCCCCACCATATCTGATATCCTGGTTACTTAATCATAATGCTAAATTTACACGCTTGACTTTGCCTCTTCCTATACTTTACTAATTAAAGATTCTTTTTCAAATATCTGATTTTGATTGCCAGTGAGTGTTACATTTAAAGTTTAGTCTCTGGGTCTAGATTAATAAATGCTCGATTATTTTAGGATCCAGGAAGTCTAATTTAAACTCTTGAAATCTAATCTGTCCCTAAAACCACACAGTCCAGGATTAATTTATTCACTCTTTCTTTACTTTTTTTTGTTGTTTTTGTTTTTGGATGGCTTTTAACTACTCAGCTGACCAACCAATTCACTAACCAAGTAGAAACTCTATTACTAATTATGTTTTATGATTCTTCTCTTGTTTGGTATATAGGTGCTATAAAGGGTAACTGGAAAGTAAGAGATTAAGGTTTCTGCCATATACCAGCCAATTGCATACCTGATATGCTAGTTCAAACTGTAAGTAGAAATGATGAGATGCAGCATGGACTTGAACACGAGCCTTTCAAAGACAATATGTATTTCTGGCCTTTCAGTTTTATTCCATAAAAGCCATGTGAGTATCTTTATAGAACTTTTCCACCTTCCTAGTACTGATTTATCTAATACTAGTTGTTATGAACTGTCACTGTAACCATCAATATAATTCCAATGTACTATTGCTACTTTGTCATAATTAGTGACACTTAAGAACGCAGAGCAAAAACACTAAAGAGTGACTTGTTTACACTCTCCCTTGTTAAGGTATACTGGATAATATTGCAGTAAAAAGTAATTTCAAAATTTGTAATTACTTACCAAAATGATATTTATATTTCCTCCAAATATCTGCTATGAGCCAAGAAGTTATTTCGAGTCTACAGTTCTATGTTTTTGACCTTTATATATTAACATATGGCTTTGGTGTTGCCACATTAGGGAAAGCACAAACATTAGGATCATTTCCCATTGTGTACTGTGGCTCAGAATTAAGGTATGTCATTTCTACCTGTTTTATTGAGTAAAGCTATTCACTAAGTCTTAGACAGGTGCAAAAAGGTTGAAGAATATGAGGAGCTCATGGGATATATAATGACATGATAGCCCTTTCTACGATATTATTCAAAGACTTAGAAAGTTTATATGATATAAAAACTCTCTGGGATTCTATTAAACTCTTCCTCTGTTGTTTCATAAACAATACATGCCTGATTCTACAATGGGTACAAAATAATAAAAATGATAAACACATTTCTATCTTAAGGTATCTAACACCTAACAATGGCTAGAAATAATACAGATAAAAGAAATATTCTTTATTTATTGATATGGTTGTAGTTTATAATTTTTGTCATTTAGAATATGAAACCAACATATTTTTGTTTATTATTGATCTAATTATGCCTCTTTAAGGTTTTTCAGAAATATTTCTTACTCTGTGAAAGATCCCATGACTGTCTTTAGAGAGTTCAAGCTTTCCATCTCTTTGTTACAAATGATGTTTTCTAAAACTAGCTAATACTATATACACTAATTATTTGTCTATTGTCTTTTGGTCAAGTTAGTTTCTATGCTGAAACACAGCCAAACATGCTTCCCAACTCGCTGTATTCCCATAGTCTTAACAGGCATGAGTTAAGTAAGATTGTCACATGAAGTTTCTGGCCCCATCTGCCTGCTGCTGCTTAGGCCCCCCAGATGACTCAGACACTTTTATTATTGAGATGCTGCTTGGCCTATGTCTCAGGTACATTGCTAGCTAGTTTTTCTTATCTTAACACATTTCCATTAGTCTGTCTTGCCGTGTGGCCTGTGGCTCACCTGTATTACTTGATGTGTTGCTTCTTTGGGTGGCTGTATCATGTCTCTTCTGACTCCACCCTCCTCTCATACCTGTGTCTGTTTTCCCCATCTACTCCTATGATGCTTGCCAAAGGCCAAAACAGTTCATTTATTTAAAGAATGGTATTCATAGCATATAGAAAGACATTCCCACATCATAAAATATTCTTAATAAGTATTCAATAATGGGGAGAGAGAATTAACACAATATAAAAGGGGAATGAGGCACTGAGTAAGTTTAACAGGAAACATTGACTTTTAGAGCATGAGATTTGATGGATGTTTTGATGAATGGACAAGGTAGTAGATGCACAAGTGTACACAGAGGCTTCCTATGAAGAACATAAGGGGTTCTGCAAACACAGCATTACTTTAATATGAATTATCTTTTGGCTACTAAGAGGTGAATGGATATATGATAATTATTCTATAATCCTTGTGACTAAAACATTTGTTCAGAGGCTTTTCAGGGTGATATAAAATGATGTGTCTGATGTGTCTTCTTTGCACTGCAAATGTTTATGAGAGGGCATCTCCATTATTGCTTCTATTATTGTGAGAAAATGCTCTGGTGGAAGAAACTCACATTAGGAAAAGGCTTCTCTTGGAAAAGAGCTGAGAAAGAGTACAGTCCAGCATAATGTCAAAAAGGAAGACCACAAACCACTGGACACATCTTATCTCTACACAAAATGGTGAGAGAAGTATTTACGCTATAATAGTTTCCTCCATTTTCTGAAATATAGGACTGGAGCTTCAGAAGTATCATTTCCTCCATTTATCAGGGATCTTCCAATTTTTGTTTTTTTCTAATCAGGATAGACCTTCATAGGCAGACCCAGTGGCTAACCTGTTTTGCACATTCCATCTCAGGCATGCCTGAATGCTTGTTTCCTAGGTGACTCCAGAACTTGAAAAGTGGACAATCAACATAAATCATCATGGAGAGTGAGTCACTCAGCACTGGGAAGCAGGTTACAGAACTGACTTTAGTGACAAGAGCAATTTATTTGCTTGAGAGACTTTAGTTGAATAGGTCAGGTGTATTAATAATGCAACAGTAAGTTAGCTGTAGATAAGAAATCTGGGGCATCCTTCACAAGTCCACAGAACCCACCTCCTTTAAGAACTTCCATTCTCTATGTCTCAATAACCAATCTTCTTTATGGTATAGATGAATTTGTCATATGTCAACTAACTGAGCACTCAATAGGTGTCTTAGGGTTTCTACTGCTGTGAAGAGACAGCATTACCATGTCAACTCTTATAAAAGAAAACATTTAATTGAGGCTAGCTTCTAGTTTCAGAGGTTTAGTTGACTGTCACCATGGCAGGACATGGTGGCATATAGGCAGACATGGTATTAGAGAAGGAGATGAGAGTTCTATTTTGATCTGCAGGTAATAGAAAGTAAACTGTGCCACAATGAGCATAGCTTGAGTAAAAGAGACCTCCAAGCCCACCTGCACAGTCACACCCTTCCTCTAACAAAGCCACATCTTCTCATAGCACCACTCCCTTTAAGGGTAATTTTATTTTAAACCACCATATAAGATGAAACCATTTTGATGAAAACCCAGAAACACCACTTATAATATGTGTAGTAGTGAGGTTTCTTGGTCCCGGGTGGCCAGAGGCCCAGACTCTGCTGTGCAAGACCCCTTAGCTGCCTGCTGCTGCTGCTCAGGCCCCCAGAAATGACTCAGGTGATTATATTAAGTTTATGCTGTTTGGCCTAAGGTGCAGGCACATTGCTAGCTTGCTCTTATATCTTAACTCAACCCATTTCCATTAATCTATCTGCCATGTGGCCCGTGGCTCATCTGTGTTCCTTAAATTTTGCTCCTTTGGGCTTTAGGATTGGTCTGTCTGACTCTGCCCTCCTTCTCTTACCTATGCTCTGATTTCTCCTCCTACTTCTTCTATGGTGCCTGTCATGGCCCAAAACAGCTCCTTTATTTAAAGATTGATATTCACAGCATACAGAAAGACATTCCCACATCTTCTCCCCCTTCCTGTCTAATCAAAAAGGAAGGTTTTAATTTTAACAAAGCAAAATTACATATAATAAAACAGCTACCAAGCAAGAATTGCAGTTATAACATATAGTCTATTTGTATTTAGCAAACTTAAAGAAAATACTCTATCATCTACCTTATCCTTATGAATCTAAAGTGTCAGATCTAATATACCTTTCAAATGACTAAGAAAAACTGTACCTATAACTATCTAATCTTCAACTACATCAAAGACCACAGAAGGATATATTTACCCAAGTAAACTGGAAGTGCAAGCAACTTCTAAAATCTAGAAATGACAGTTATGACACCTATCTGCCTGGACAGTCACCGAAAGTTCCTTTATAAAGTTGGGGCTTCCATCTTCAGCCTACAGGCCCAGAGTCTCTTTTCATTTCAGTGAAGCAGGAAATCTGCTCTGCCCATTCTGGTACAGTTCATCAGTTGCTTCTCCTCAAGTCTTGAAGAATGTCTGACAGTTTTCTCTGCATAGCAGGAACCTGAAGGACCATCTCAGCTTGATCTGCCAAAGTTCAGAGATTACCTTCTTATGGAACCTGCACGTCCACTTTTAACAGCATATTGTCAAAGCAGTTAATATAAGAACAGGTTTATGTCCAGTGGCTAACTGAAGCCACAAAGAGAGAGTAGACTCCATATAAAGTTTCTTCAATGCCCTTTTTTCTCTTGAAGTAGATTGGGGCTGCCAGGAGCAGACCTGTCTCACTGTCTAGAAAAGTCTTTAAGTTTTCAAAATATTTTAAATGCCATATTCTGTAGGTCTTAGAAGTATTTGAAAATTACCTATATAATTGAATTATATCTTTGTATATCTAAAAATCTAACTAACATACATTTCTTAATTATATATTACAATTTTAAATCAGTTACATAAACATCATCTTAAACAAGAGTAGAAAAATACAGCATAAGAGAATTGACCTTAAATTTGTATCAATAAACCAAAATCCATACCAATGTAAAACATTTTGAGAATAACAGCTGATTTCCTGATTTAAGTAAATTCAATAATCTAATTTTTAAAAATCATTCATATACCATATCCCCTTTTTCTTCTTAAACAGAGATTATAATCATTAACCATTTATAATTAAAACAAACATTTATAAACAATATTTTGTGAAATTGGGCATAGTTTTTCATTATTACTTCCTGCTTATTATGGAGTGTTGAAAATCTCACGGGTTCTTGATACTGGATCATCTTAGTCTGTAACCCTGAAGCTGATACTGCCATCTCTTCCCATCAGAGATTTTTTTCAGGGGGTCTTGGTTGATGAAACCATATTTGCCTGGAAGCAACAAAAGCAGAACTCTTCCAAAGCAATAAATCCTTATACACAAATTTCAAAAACAAAATACCTTTAAAATATATATTCTTGTATAACTTAGTAGCCTTTGCATTTGCAATTCATTGTCTTTCTGCAGTTAGCTCATTAACAGTTAAAAAATTAAAAGAAAACACAATAACAACCAAAATCCAGATTTTGTGCCTACTTTCCACCTTTCATTTCTTATTTTATTTTTTTACTCCATTTCTCTTTTTAAAGACTTTCTCTACCTTCTTTCTTTTCTCTCTGAAGACTATGTAACTTTTACACACATTGTAACCCGTTTACAGGGTTTTTTTTCATCTGAATCTGTTTTATTCTGTATCCTTAATCATCTTTCAACCAGAAGATCTTTTAAAATACACTCTGTTAAAGAGCTGCATAGTTTTTGCAGGTAAAGCTGAATTGGTAAGTTCTCTTAAAGGGACTGCGTCTCTGTTCCTGGCTACCAAACAAAGCAGACTCAAGAAAATGCTGCTACTAAGAAACCATTTGACTCTGTTTCCTCTTTATTCAAAGTAAACATAAACCTTAAATCAATCACATGCTACTGAGTCTTCTGTGAGATTTCAGCAACCGGCCTACTTGCAGCTTGCACTGCCTGCCACCAGTCCGCCGGCACCATTTTGAATGTGACCCGGACGCCACACTTTCTTTGTATAATGACCTGCTTCAGATACACAATTTGGAAACTGCTTTTGCTCAGTTTCTGCTAAAACCCTTTTTAAATTTTCTCAGGCACTAAGTGGATATTCAGTTCACATTGGACGCCATAAGAATATGCAGTTGTGTTCCCAGTTGTTCAGTCGTTGTCCTGCTTTTTATGATCAATATATAGTGACCATTGAGTATTTGTTGGCTGAATTCTTCAGTGTGAATATCTTGGCCAAATATCTTCATTATTGTCTCTCTTGGAAGTAATTTTCTTCATTCAGAAACCTGGGTACCAGTGTTCTACATGACATTATTCATTAATGAATACTATGGTGTATATTCATTTCTCATTTCTAATGCACTCTATATGCATTAACTGTATTTCATTTTTATACTATGATTCAGTACCCTTTGTGCAAGATAGGAAAGTTAATGGGTAGTTAAATTACTTTGATGACCATGTTGGGTGTGCTTGAGGGATACAGGTTTGTACGTTACCAAATTTTTGATATATTGTTGCCTTGGCTTGTATACATATAGATTGGTATTATCAGCTGGCAGGATTTGCTGTATTCTGCCCTGTGTGGATGATGAGGTAGAAATTCATGCTTTCTCAGTCTCTACCAGCAATGAAAATAATGCATATGGAGTGTGGGTTTTTCACAGAACAGCAAAGGAAGGTGAAACCCAGGAGAGCCCACATAGCTACCTGAGCATTTCCTGGGAAACTAGAACAAAGTGCTGTAATTTAAAGGATGCTGTCAAAGGTTATCATACCTTACAGAGAAGCACCGAAAGATACATCTATTAGACATATCCTTGTGTTAGAACTGTTGGGGGAAGTTCTTCTTGATGGAGGTCAATTAATATTGCTTTCCAGTTAGTATACTTATACCTCAAGGCAGTTACCATAGGTTTGCCAGACCCGAAGGAACCCAGTGTCCAGTAGACATACCTATCCAGTTTATGACAGCACTCAGCTAATTTTATTCCCAAACCCAAGGCAGACTAAAGACCAAGAAAAACAAATCCTTTGTTTAGGGCTTACATTTGCTCACATTTTTAACATCTGGAGTTTACAATGTGTGGAACTTGGAGAATACTGAAGTTCCAGGAAGTTTATATAATATAGGAACTCTAGCATTTTTTTTTTTACATTTGAAGATTCATATGGTAGAGGATAGAATATTTTGAACATATTTTCAAGAATGTGTATAGTGCAGATAACAGAGAGGTTTCTAATATCAAGAGAAGATATAGGAGGAGGACTGACAAACAGTCCTGCCCTGGGCTGCTGAGTGTGGATGGGAGCCAGGGTAAGCGGTCCTCCCATTTACAGTCATTTGTTATTCAGTTCTTTCTATGGACAAATGAACTCACATGGAGTTAACAGTTTTTATATTATCTCCGCTTAACCACAGAGCTTAACAAATCGTAAACACTTTGGTTTGACATGCCTAACCTCTGAATTGTTTTTCATAATAAAACCCAGGTGAGTTATCAATCAGCCAGTTTTTACACCAACAGTTTCTATTCTGTGAGATATCAAAGACCTGACCTAAGAGTTCTCTACTTCTCCAAAGTGAGCCAAAATATGTCCATGCTTACAATTTTCACAGAATCCACATCTTTCCTGGGGCTCTCCAAGAGGTTCAAACTGGCTTGAAACACTGACTTTTGCTATGCAGTCTAGGTAGCTCCACTTATACGAGTGATGACATGTGCTAGACAATTACCAGTATCTTTCTATTCAGCACAGTTTCAGGCACAAAATTCATGGAAAACAGGCTCTGCTTCTCTAGGATATCAACACAAAACTACAATACCAATTATCTTCCCTCCTGTTTTAAAGAACTTTCGCTGATAACAAACTGAATTGCATGGTGGTTAATTGACTACTTAAAATCCACATGCTCAGTTTCCACAATCTTATTCTGCTTTTATAACCCCATGGAACCTTCTGTGCTACATAGTTTTTGCCCCGCATATCACTGGGCGCCACAAAGTTTACCTTATTATCCATCATTCCAAATGACCCGAACAGTATGTGTAAACTTCCTTGAGCAGAAGCACTGTGTAATATTGGAACTTGACATCTTAGGTATCTTTTTTTTTAAAAAAAAAAAAATTCAATTATAGTGTAACCAGAAAGAATAACATCAATTAGGAATGTAACATATAAAAGTGATTAATATCTATGAGTACTAACCAGCCTGGAAAAGGCCAGCCTCCATCCCTACTTTTTCTCACCTCCCACCAGACTCTCAATCTTACTTATTATATTTTTTGAAATTCCAAATCTGCAAACACATCACTTGTGGTTTGATTTATTACCCTATGCCCAAGCTCTGCTGAGCCCCTCTGGTTCATTATTAATATGGTACCTGTGAGGTCATGATCAAATCTCAACAAGATACAAAAAAGTGCCACAAAAAAAAAATCTTAAAAAAAAAAATTTCTCTTGGTTTCAAGGCCATTTCCCTTGGCAAAAATAAGCAAACAATAACATTACATTAATAGTTCAGTATGTAGATTGTTATATTTTGGGTTTTTTTATTTTAATGCAACTCAAAAATTATATCATCATAAATGGAAATCCTTGTTAATAAGCAGCCATCTGCTTTCTAGTAAAATCCCAGGGTTGATACTCATTATTAGGGGGAATAAAGGTCATTGTAAATTAATGAACTTCTTTTCACTGGTACTAGACAGCAGTGAGTAGGCTGGAGATTCACAATTTGACAAGGAAAAAAACCAAAGACCAGATGCATAAGGGTGACTGCTACATGCATGTCATAACCAAGAGGTGCTTTTGATTGGAGCACCTTTGTTAACATATGGCTGGCTTTCAGTAACACCTCACTGAAATCCTTTCATTTTACCTGGCATCTCCACGGGTCAAAGATTTTGGTTTTACTGAGAAGAAAATAATTTTTTTCCCAGAATTAATTGTCCAAAAGTTTGCAGTTTAGTTGGAAAACAATCAAACAAAGAGAATTTTTTAGACAGAAGCTCCTCAATGGGTGGCATCACGTACCATTCTCAGGTATTTAACCTAAGTACTTAAAGCAAAGGTACTTGTATTAAGATCATAGGTATTAAATACCTAGAAGAGGGTAGGGGGATTTTTCAGAGCAGGTGTTTCGATATGAGGTTTGAACTTTGTGTGGAAGATAAGTGTTAAGGAATTATGGACACAAGTGTTCTAGTTGGAAGAGAAAACAAAATCAGAAAGAATCATGATGGGCAAGAAAAGGGGACATGTAAAAATGCTGATTAATTTAAAGCCTACAAATCTCTGAGTTATTTAAAACTTGAATGAACATCAGGAATAGTGATGCATGATTTACGTGGCTGGACAGCATGCTCAGCTGTTGGTACAAAGTAGAAGCTAAAGTATACATGATGAATGGATATAGGGATGAATGACCCATTAAATGGGAAGATGTGGATTGTTCAGTCTTTATTCAGTTGTGTTATCCTCTGTTTAGGTGATTATTACATGATCAGATACTCAGGATCCACAATTTGACATAAAAAACAATTTAGGGAGTCTGGCTCATCTGAGATTTATTTATAATGTCTGCTTATCAGCGAGTTGGCCTTGTGCGATTGATTACACCTACAACAGTAACTTCCTTTTCACATCTTTAAGATAAATATCATATACCTTCCTATATAACTGTGAATCATATATCAGACAGGGCTGACATATACTTCAGTATGGACATTATAACTTGTTATTAATATTAGAGATACTAAAAGAGATAATTGATCTAGGAATAATATCTCTCCACAAATGAGTCTCATTGATAAAATGGGTTGCTTTTAGTTATATTGAGTCTTGCTTATGGGAATGTTCATATAGCATTATGATGAGCATCTCTGAGATATACAGAAAGGTGGTTTCAGTATTAAGTTCTTCAGATAGCATGGCTTCTGCTAGCATCTTAATAATCACATCTAAACACATGGAATAATATTAAAGACCACTTAAGCTTCATTATTTGAGAATTCTCCTTTATTTATATATATATTTTTGTTTTTTGAAACACTGTCTTATATGGCTCTGGCTGGCCTTGAACTCCCTAAATAGTCTGGAATGGTTTTGAACTTCTGTTCTTCCTGTCCACCTCCAAAGTGCTAGGACTACAGGTGTTCACCACAGGATTGGATTCCTCCTACATATTTCACAGTGAACCTGGAACAGTGTCACTTTTGTGGGATTATGGGTTTTACCACTTAAGTAATAAGTATTGAGAAAAAACTATTAAATCATAGACTTCTACTCAGTTTAAAAGCAGGGCTTTGCTCAAAAGTTTTAAATATTCAGCTTAATGAGGACCAGAAATGTTTTACTTCATTTTCAAGTTCACCAGCATCAGATATCAGATTGTTACTGTGTTTCTTATACTCAGTTTGACACAAAGCAGTGGATTGTTAACTCCTGAAGGTAAAGATCTTATCACTAACTTTCTTTGATGTCACATCAGAGAGGAAATTACTTGTATGAAGCAAGAAATTCTCCCTCTCTCCATTTCTCCTTCCTCAATCCCCTTCTCCTTCTCTACCCTTCACTCCCTTGGAATCGAGAGAGAGAGAGAGAGAGAGAGAGAGAGAGAGAGAGAGAGAGAGAGAGAGAGAGAGAGAGCAAGAATTTGAGAGGGAGTTGGAGAGCATGAAAGGAGTTGTAGAGAAAATAGAGGTGTGAGGGCAGGGAAGGGATTGGAAGGGGTGTGAATATTGTACTCATATATGTATCATTCAAAAGAATTGCTTTAAATGCAGACTCTTCATGATAGCTTGAGAACTACTTACCTTACATTTGGACAGCTATCACAATGAATGTATCTGAGGTGGTGGCCCTAGGTGAGAGTCACATTAGAATAAGGAGACTGAGTGATCAGGATATATATCCAAGTGTGCATTATGCCGGTGGGTCAAGTACCTGGCCTGGCTTCCTGTAGAAGGGAGCTTATACTTAGCTGCATGGAGCCCAAACATCATATGTCTAATTCTTTCAGATGTAATCAAATCATTGCTCATAAAAATTCCTGGGGCTACTGTGGTCTAGTCAAGTTGATATATAAAATTAGACAACAAGGATTTAAAGATACAAAACAATCTTTCCGTAGTCAGTGACTCAAATACTTCAAACAGAGGAATACATACCAATCATTCCGAGTATATTTTGTGTCAATACACTAAGATGTGTTTTCTCAGGTCCACTTTGTTCTAAAAGATGTCATCTTTAATACCCAATTTTTATTACACCCATACTTTCCACGTATGTGGCTTGGATATAGAGAATTAGTCTAAAACATCCAATTTTCACATCTTGTGTCTTATTAATCTTTTGCTGACCACGCAGCGCCTATTCTGAGGCTCCAGTGGAGATAACAAAACCATTCTCAGCAGTAGCTCATTAAAGGCCAAAGAGAAATATCTACAAACTGCTATGTGAACACTTCATCTATCATGCTCATACCAGAGCTCTGCTTCAGGGTTCTCTTCTGCTGCTGCCTGGGCCTGTCTCACGTTGGAGCCAGTGGGTGATATGTCTAGGCATATCTATTGTCATCTTCCTGATCCCTTTTCCAATGTTCTTTTGTTCAAGAGATGAAAGAATAGTTTTCTGAAGCCTCTTGAACCATTTTTTTTTCCAGGAACACAGGATGATAACACAAATGTTTGGAAGGCAAAATACAATTGAACAGCTTTGATCTTTAGATTGCTGCATAGTTAATGAGAATGATTTCTCAATTTGCCAAATCAGCCTTGTGAGTGTCACAGATGCTGCATTCTCCCATGTGACGTTCATTTTCTCATTAAATACACAATTATTAGTTAATGTACCTATTTGTAGTGTTGAGGCAGGTATTTGATATCTATCTCAAGCTAGCCTCAACCTTATAGTTTTTTTCACTTACTCTCAGGAGAACTGAGATCATATGCATTCACCACTCTGCCTGGTAACTTAAAAATTTCTTTTGAAGTGTTGGGGATCAATTCCAGAATCTCAGGCACATCCTAAGCTTTACATACACACACACACATACACACACACACACACACACACACACACACACGCACACACACACACACACACAGTGGGGGGACCTTCACATTATTTTTACAGTTGTATGAGACACCCTTAGTACAGAAAATTTCTTCCTCATGGTGACCTGTCATCAGGAGGACACCAAGCCCTCGTATGCCAATAACCAAGAAGGCTTTCCTTCTTGACTTTCTTTAATAGAATGGAACAGAGGTTTGATAGTTTGAATCTCACACTTATGGTTTGATAAGACTCCAAATAAGATGGCCACTCTTTATAACTGATAGGATTTTTTAAATTCCGAGTTTCACAATGGAATCCACATTTTTTTCCATAGACATTGCATATTTGACATGTTATCAGACTTGAGCTTCTTAAATTCAGTGAGTCTTGACTTATGCAATAGCACAGCATCTGTACGGTCTTAGGGAATACTTTTCTAAATTTTCAAACATACAAGGTGACATTTATTTATGTTTTCATTTACTTGCTTTCCTTACATTTATCTTGACAAATCCTTGTCAATAAGTGAACTCTGTTGAAGTCAGCAGTATACTACTACTAAGAAAAATGTGACTCATACAAATGAGGAAAGTTTGCTTGCAAAGAATACCATGAAAAATATTACTATTATAGCTGCCTAGTTATAGAAACTTCAATATCTGTTGTTTATTTATTTGATATTTATTTACTCAAAACCAAAAACTTTGGTTTTCTGCTAGTCTCTCTCCTGCTACCTTCCCAATTATAAGTTACAACAGATCAGTAATGCTGTCTCTCTCACCCCTTTTTATAATGTCAAAATCTTAAATAGTAAAAGGGCATAAAGCATGCATTTCAGAAAAACATAAATATACTTGGGTTGTTTGAAATAAAAGCATTTGAAAATACATTTGTGCTTGAGATGAGAGAAAAACAAAATGTAAAGTAGGTTTATCTTGAGAAAGAAAAGGGTCAGTTGACCCAAGAGTATCTACCAGCAAAGGGACAGTTGTTTCTGTGAGGACGAAGGGATACTCATCCTAATTGTGTTGTTTTCAAGCTGCAGGGCCAGAATCCAATATGGAGTCATGGCACAGTACCGGGGAAAGACTGACTTACCGAAGTTCCTCAGATACGTAGTGGGCCTAACCCAACTATAGCTTTAGAACTGAGTAGAACTGAAAAACAATTTAATGATACGTCAAGAGTAAAAAGTATTAGGAGTGAAGAAATGATGGAAGGGAGCTCCTTAGCTAATAACAACACTTCTCTGTTTTTCACTTCTACAGAGGAAGGCGGCCAGGCCTCTCATCCACCAAAGCAGTCAGCTCTCGGTCAGCCTAGGGTTAATTTTAGGATTTATTATCAGAAAATATAAGCCACATTAAATAAAGCAGGAATGAACAGAGTTGTAAGAGGGACCATGAATGAGCACATAAAAACGTCTGAGAGGAAGTGTTTGGCTACAGAATGAAGGGAATAAAAAGATAAGAATATATCCCGAAGGAGAAAGGGTCTCTCATCTCTGAACCTTGAAAGAGAAAGGTAAAGACAGTTTTAAAGTTATACCAAATTTGATCTTTGTGACAGAAGAGGTATTTACAGAAACTACACACTCTTAAAGAAAATGGAAAGCAAATTGTCCTAGTGAGAACAAGATGGTGCACTTGCATAACAGGCATTTTAAAAAATCTAAGATTTGAAATTAGTATTGAGAAGAATTAGAGAAGTCCCACCTGGGAAGGGAAACAATATGGGGGATGTGGAGGTTCTCACATCAGTGGGTAAATACAGCTTTACCACCCCATCTGCCACCATGGTGGTGTCTACTTGACCTGTCACTTAAGCAGGTGGCTGGAATCTGGACAGAATGTGTTGCTCATTTAAAATTGGTACATCAGGAAGAGATAATAGATAGGAAGGTTAAAGTTCTCATGAGATAAGAGCTCAAAAACATCTCTTCTATCAATTGGTGGCATGCATACAATTATTCTTTAGCCCTTTCCATTTCAAATCATTCATTAGCAGTGATATGTCCCAACTCAAAGCATTCCTTACATTCTCTTGACACTTAGAAATAGCAGGATATATTCAAACATTTTTCTTTTAATATGTCCCTTTCGTGAGCCTAAGGGCCCATGTAAACTTCCTATTTATCTGCTCTCCTTTCCCTATTTTTTTTTTTTTAAGTTTTGTTAATCTTTCTTGAAGGGTAACAATATTTACATCACAAACGACCTCCCAGAGGAGCCTTTAGAATCATTCAGTATTCTTGGTTTCACAAAAACGCATCTGCATCTTCCAGCCATCACTGCACATTTCCCCTACTGTTCTGCTATTGCTTCCCAATTTCACTATGATTTGCCTTAGGTAATCCAAGCTGCATTGTAGGAATCCTATAACCCACCCTTATTTCCAGCATTAGGTTATTGTAATTATACACCTAAGTAATGTTTCCAGTAGCTTATGTTTCTGTTAACGATGATCACATGGTACCTTGTTTTATGCTCTAAAATGTTCTGAAGGTCATTGTTCCCTTGGCATGCTCCGACACAAGACACACGGTGATTCAAACAGAGAAGGAGAAAAAAAGGACAGCTCTGAAAGAGACACAAAGAAGAGACCAAGATCTTGGGGGCTGTCCAGAGAATAAGATATAGAATGAAGAACACATTGGGTGAATTCTACCGCACAAAAGTTTTAACAACTAGATAGAATTTAAATGAGCTATGGTTGAAAACTAAAAATATATTAGTTATCAGATGCCTTTTTCTCTTTTATTTAAAAAAGAAAAAAAAACATTGTTTAGGACAAACAATTACACAGATAAACTAAGGGGCTTATGAGCTCTTCATTTATTCTGACCATAGCTGTATTTTCTTCATTTACTTATTTTTCTCTGCATTGACTGAAATATTCAAACAGCTAACCTTTTTAAAATGCCTAACAAAACAAATTTCCAAATTATCAAAGCCAAGTGCAAAAAAAGGGAACACGTTGTGTAAATGAGGTTATTTAGGGTAAGGGAATACAAGGACACACTCGTTTTCAGGGCTGGGATTCAGGGGAACAGCTACACTAAGGTGTTACAGGGCTGGAAGCGAACAAATATGGCTGTCTAAGCCGGGGGAATGTTTTCTCATTTCTGTGATTTGGACATCAACTGCAGATGTGAGCAGATGGCGAACATTCCTCAAATTGTACCTTCTTCTTAATAAATACTACTTTAATAAAGAACATTTTAGCATTATGTATGCGAGGCTGAGAGAAAACATTCACAAAAGCATGCTCATAAAATTATACTATGATTAACACAAGCATAGCTCAACAAATTCACTCAAAAAGAAAAGAAAATCCAGGAGACAAAGAACGGGACAAATACATTAAGGACAAATCATAGAGCAAAGAAAAAATACACTGGTTTACTATCATTATTGATCTTGAAGCTGAAAATTTAAGCAACTAGCAGCTGTTAAAATACATAATGCCCCAATAAGTATCTTTTGTTGAATATATACTATGTGACCAAGGGGTTCTAAATATTTACTTTTCTTTAGAAACCTTATTAGACCTACAATATTCATCTTATCTCAATTTAACAGACAATATTAGTAATTAGCTTAGCTAGTAAATGGCAGGGCTTCAAGTATAGTAGCAGTAGCCTATTTCTGAGGATTATTACTGAATGACTGTTATATATTATTGCCTTTAAAATTCTTTCTCTTACTATAAAGCATCCTTTCTCCCCTACAAACACTGACCAGTATCATGGGAGAGGGATAGGAATTTTAAAAATCTATGTATTCTCTAGGGATGATCATTGAAATTGTTTCTTTAGTAGAACTTTTCCTGCGGGAGTCATTACAAACACCTAAGAGTTAAGTTAAAGAAATTCTTCACAAGCCATTTCTAAACCATTACCTCACTGCAAATTAAAAGTAGGCTGCAGTCAAATGTCATCAAACTAATTTAATTATGCAACTGAGGTATAACAAGTGTAGAGATTGTGGTTACAGAAAGAATATTAAGTACTTGGAATGTTAGAATTCTAACACTAAGCAAATGGTGGGAAGTATTATTGACAATAATTTATCCCCTGTCATGATAAGTCAATTAAAATGAGGTGGGTTAAAAGAATGGGAGAAAAAAGAAATGAAAGATAAATGTTTATTATCGATTAATATATATTGCTTATAAAACAAGGGCTATTTATAAAACGTTATAGTTTCTTTTAGGTAACCATTGGAAAAAACTTTGAAAACCTTCATAATTATGACAACACTCAATGGAAAACATTACTAAGAAGTAGACAAAATATATAGGAAAATAATGAGACATTTTAGAGAAGCATATACTTCTTGTAGGTGTATATGTAGAGGAGCTAAAACACCAAGTGATGAAACTTTATCAGACGCTCTTGCATATCAAATCTTAGAAGCTCTACCTACAGATATTGTCAAACTCAAGGGAGTGGTAACTTATCTTTTACCCACTTGGTCAGAAATAAGAGGCACTGGTGTGGTGTAAAGATAGAGATGAATCATAAGACTCTTATTTACTTCAAACTATATGAAGAATGTAGTTAAAACTATAAAGAGGTTGGATGGGAGATAGCTCAGATGATGACCATACTTTTGCTGCAAGCATGTAGACAGTTTTGGATCTCTAGGGTTTTATGACCTCCTATAGTTTTTACAGGATAACCATTAGACAGAAGCTGGGAAGGTGTAGAATATTAAAGCTTTGAACCCACAAAATTACCCATTTCTTTACAATATTTTGTGATTACTTTGAGGTTCTCATTTCACTTTAAGTGATGACAGTTGTGAAATACATAATTGGAAGTACAGCCAAGTCAAGCTCTAACACTTCAGACCTGGAACATGTTTCTTTCTCTAGAGCAATGGTTCTCAACTTTCCGAATACTGTCCGAACTTTAATACAGTTCCTCATGTTGTGGTGACTACAACCATAAAATGATTTCATTGCTACTTCATAACTGTAATTTTGCTATGGTTTTGAATTATAACATAAATATCTGATATGCAGGATGTCTGATATGTAACTTCTCTAAGAAGGTCCTACAACCCTTAAAGGGGTCATTGCCCAGAGGTTGAGAAGTACTGCTCTAGAGTCTTGGGCACAAATATTTCCAGTCTAATAGTGATCAAGCACCAGGAAATCATTGATCTATTAAGGCCATCTACAGGGCAAATATACTTTTTGACATAAAATATGAATATTTCATGCTTATATGAAAAATGATGCACTGGTGAGTGGGAAAATGTGAGGGAAAAAAAACACCATAACAAATAACATCCCATGAAATAAATACACATATCGTTCAGAAATTTCTTTTTGTAACACTGTGGTCTCTTTATTCTTGAAAACCTATTTAAGCTTGTTTTGTTTTAACTTTAGTACAATGAAAACCTTTAGTAACATGTGCTCTTGGAGGATGTTCCTATCCTACACAACTTTTCTATTATCACATCCTCGGGTCTCTGAATTGTGACAGTACCATTTGCAAAGTTCTGCCTCTCATCTCTACCCTGTACTTTGGCCTCTAGCCTTTTAATCTTGATTGAAAGAATTTTGTTTTTAATCCCCATCTCCTATCTAAACTCATTTCATTTCTGATGATAGCTAATCTGATTCCAAACCTGTACTATGGGCATACATGTAGCTTCAGGTAGATAGGCTTTCCATTAAACAACTTCACAAGTAAGTACACATATGATGGTTCTTCATAAACTAAATGGTTCACCACCCTATTTAGATTGCTGTCCTTTGTTTTAAATGTGTTTTCTTCCTTTCTCCATGCCTCCTATCCTTTTTGCTCACCACCCTTTCTTCTCTTTTAGACCAAGTGTAACTCAAAGGAGAATATCCATTCCTTTGGGGAGACAAGTACACTATACCAGCTATTTACTTACCAGTCACCTAGGAAAATACTACCTACATTTTACATGCTAGTCTTAACAGGTTCATGTGACTATGACTAAAAACACATTTACATTTAACAACAGCATAAACTACACTAAGTTATCACAACTGGCATCTCACTAATTTAGTCAGATGCTGTTTGGAGAGACAAAGCCAGTGACTCTCTCAGAGGAAGAATATATCTTTATTTGTCTTTTTTTTTCTTTTTTTCTTTTTTTTTTTTTTTGTCATAAACAGTGCCATGGGCTTGCGTTGTTCCCTTCTGTGATAGCTAATTTTATGTCAACCTCATTCAAGCTAAAGTTAATTTAGGAAAAGGAACATTGATTGAGAAAATCCCCCACCCCACCCTACCCCACACACCTTTGGCCTTTGGGCAATCCTGGGGGGTATCTTATTCATTGACTTTTGATATAGGAGGGCCTAGCTCACTATTGACAAAACCACACTTGGGCTAGTTGGTCCTGGACTGATCAAGCCATGAGGTACAAGTCAGATGGCATATGTTCTGGCTTCCAGGTTTCCTCCCTTGAGTTTCTTCCCTGTCTTCTCTGGATGATGAAATGAAAGTTTTAAATTGGGGTAAATCTTTGCCTCCCCAAATTACCTTTGTTCATGGTACCTTATCACTACCGAAGAAACCCTAACTAAAATACATTCATATCTTTCATATCTGAACTTCCCAATAATCAACTCCAGTAGCATCTCCTTACAACCAAAGCTACTGTGAGATGGTTGCTCTAATTTGTTGTAGATATTCCGGATTTGAATGCCTAAACCTTTTTTGTAATAGTTTTTTACTTTCATCTCAGTGCACAGAAAATTACATCTGCAAACCTGTATAGCTACTGAAGTAAGAGAGGTCACTTCCTCTTCCTCCCAGATGCCAGCCTGCTAGGAAACCACTGAGCATGCTGGGTATCCTAAGAACTTATTCTAAGTGTCACAGAGAAAGAGACAAATGTTAATGTGTCCACAATGAGGTAATAATTAAATTCAGAAGCTCAAAACCGCAATCTATTGATAACACAAAGATTAGCAAGCAAATGGTTAAGATGAATTTAATTCTATGAATACTAAATAGCAATCAGCATGGGACCAATTAGAAATACTGAAGAATTAAAACAAATCAATTCCATTGAATTTACTTCAGATCATATGGCTGACAGCTAAGTGCATTGTGGAAGATTTTTTTTTCACCCTGTTAATATAGCCAGTGGGTCAGTTTTCACCACCATGAGTACCCAGCAGAGGAGCTGAGAAGTCCTTTGGGTAGGATTGCCAGGAAATACATTTTAGGGAAAATGAATGACAGAAAGCAACCGCTATGCCCAGTGGAAATGTCCATAGACACAATTCCTAGTTCAATTAATAATTCAGTATAATTTACAGACAACAGTTCTCCCATAGTTTCCCTCATGTAATGATTATTTAGACAATAAAGCACAGCATTTTTAATACCTAAAATTAGAAAATATTAGTAAGCATGCTCATAAATACCATTTGAATGATTTTGAGTGAAGAATAGAATCCCATGAAGCCCTGGTTATTTTCGCCAACTAAAAGTATGGTTTTTGTTTGGTTTTTTTTTCCCCACTATTCTGTTTGGGTCCTTTAAATTTTTAGAGCTACAATTTTGTGTTATTTTGTCACTGATGACATTATGGCCAGTGCCACTTATTATGTTCATACCTGATTCAGTGACCCTTTGATTGCTTTCACACATGCAATTGGAGTTTACAAAAAATGTCCTAATTATGATGATAGGAAAAATGATGTAAATGCCTTTTACAGACCATGTCCTGTGTGAGTTAAATCTAGACATCATTTTCTTTTCATCGTAATCTTCAAGGAGAGAAAAGAAAGGGTACCCTAGGAATTGACAGCTCTGTATTCAGATCTTGGAGTTAAAAAATCTCACCTAAAAAAAAAAAAATTCTGACTTTGAATTCATTATCAAAATAGTAGATGCAACATTTATTGATATGTTAGAGACAGAATTCAGTTGAGCACATCACTCTAATGTTTACTATCTAGTTTATATTTGGTCATGGTTGTAATTTTTCTATACTGCATATCTTTCATCTGAAAATTTTTGATAGTAAAAAGGTGTACTTCCAAGTGTATTACATAGCCTTGCAATAAATATTATTTTTGTCACAATGTCTAGCTCTTAGTGGGAAAAATACACACTTTATTATTCATTTTTACTGTATATTTATTTTTACATTTATCCTTTAATATCTCATTGTTGGCTATGATTCAATCTCACCCACATTATATATAATAAATACTCAGCTGTCCCCTTTCAGGTGACACTGGTATTGCTTCATTCCTGTTGGGAAAATAAACCTCAAAGAAATAACACGTATTGCCTGTACTAGGTAAAAGCCTAAAGGCTCATCATTAACAATGTATTTCTGTACTCATCAGCCACATGTGACTAATTTAGTTTAAATATAATAAAAGTGAAAGCTCAATCCCTCAGTTATACTAACCACAGATTAATGTTGAATTATAAAATGTGGTTAGTGCCTATAAACACCCAGGAACTATATTGTTTAGGATTATGTAAAGGAAGAATATTTATTGAACATCAGACAACTTTCAGTGCTTTTTAACTGAAGCATACACAGCCAAACCATAGTTTATGATTTACATGTTTGGGTCAAAGTATACTAAGACTCCATTTTTATAGGGAGAAAGAGGGAAAAAGAATGAAAGATCTTGGAAAAATCTTCTAGACTTTTCCTCTTGAAGACGTTCAATAGCAGAGCTATGTGTGTACAGTCACAGCATATATAATCCTGTCTGACTATCTAACACCTATGAAGGAAGACACTCCATGTCTTAGACCTTGCCATTTTAATTAGCACTTTACTGTTTGGAGTTCCATAAGGATATTGGTGTGACTAACCTCACTCACAAGGGAAAGACATCAGCCTGGGAACAAATGCCCGCAGTCAAGATGAGAAATCAATCTCTGAGTGAGTGGTAGGAATGAGATTGTCTGAAATGTCCCTTTCACCCCCTTCTATTATATCAGGAAAAGGCAAACCCTAGAAAATGCCAGGCATAGTGTTGTGGTGAGATCATTACTTGCCATCTAAAATGGTCCCAAGTACCATTGCATGTACATGCACACACGCTCACAATTCTTCTTTAATCAAACAAACAATAACACCCAAAGAACCCAGCAAGTCTATTTGAACAGATCTTGCTTTCCAAATGAAGGCAAAACTCATCACTTCCCAGGTTAGAACAGCTGAGACCCATCAAGCAACAGAAAACAATTTGTTCAGAGTAGAGGCTGTCACCAGCTATTACCACGTGGAACATGAAGAGCCGCTGCAGACCTCGGCTTCCCGATGCAGCAGGCATGCTCCCATTTCACTTGACAGCTGTGGACATTGGAATAATACAAAACATAACCTAATCAACAGACTGTGAAAAATCTGAAAGCTAAAGACAGATGTTCAACCGCTCTCACCACCTTTCATATTTAATTATATTTATATGTGTGCATGGGATGGGGAACAAACATTGTATCAGCTCCTTTAAGACATCCTATCTTACGATTAGCTTAATGATGGAGTAGGTGTGACGTTTTCCAATACCATCCTCAGGTAACCTAAATTTAGCCTCCTGATAGCACATGAGCCTTGATCAGTGTGTGTTTCATCTGTCAACCTGCAGTGTAACTCCCCTTTCCAGGAATTCCATAGTTACCCTGGCTTTTCTATTCCAGGTTCCTCTATCCATTTGCATCGACATCAGCAGTAGCTGAATGCAGTTAGCGTATATCAGCTGTTGCCAAACAGTGGAAGTGGGTAGACCCTTTGCTGTCAAAACTGAAAAGCAAATGTACCCATGCATTTTTCCTTTCTACATTCAACTCACAAAGAACTCAAAAAAAAAAAAAAATTCAGAAGCGAAAAAGAAAACTATATAATCTAGTAATAATCAACTGTACTCATGCTGTATAATAGAACTAACCTGCCTATAGCCAACAGAAAGAGACCCGAAATGATTGAAGGTCATATCTTACTTCTTTATTAGGGATTTAAAGAGAGTAGTAGAGACTATGGAAACTTGGTGAATGCCCCACAGTTGGCCTGTTAATACCACTTCAGAATGTCTAGTATAGAGTTGTGAAGCTGGAATTGTGGGCGTTTTGTTATAATTTTGATATATAGTGTCTTCCCAAGGCTCATGTACTAGGGCCTTGATCACTAGCTGCAGCATAGAGCTAGTTTGTAAACTTTAGTAGGTAGGACTTCGAAGGACAAATTAGGTCATTGGTGATATGCCTTCAAAAGTCAAGCCTTGCTTCTGCTCCTTTACTCACGATCTCAGCTTCCTGTCCATTATGAAATAATCAACCTTCTTCCCAAAATTCAGCCATTATCATGATGGTATACATCACAAGTGGCTTAGAAGCATAGAACCAATTGACAATGGACTAAACCCATTGAGACTGTGGGCTAAGATCAAGCTACCATCTCTTACATTATTTTTTTTTTATTGTTGCCATAGTGCTGAGAATAGTAATCGACACAGAAAATTGGTACATACATAGAAGTTGTATGTGATAATGGTAATGTGATTCTTAAACATCAGCAATCTTGTGTGGGAAGTAGATCTGAGTGTTTGAAGAAGCAGGCTAGAAAAAGCCTTGGAGGCTGCAAGTGCCAGATTTCTGATGCAAATATTGCCAGTAATGTTTGTGTTCATTAGGTTTCAAATGGGGATTAGGACCCTACTGGGAGTGGGCTAGACGCATATATGTTATTCTCTGAAAAAAATTTGCATTTATTGGTGTCCTGAGTTTTACAATCAGACTGAATTTAAAAGTAATAGATGTGTTAATTTGGCAGATAAAAACTCCCCAAACTGTATAGCGTTCTGGCTATGGCGTGATGATATGGTTTGAATATTAAATGCCTCCCTTGAGTCTCCTGATTTAGAGACTTGGTCCTCAGTTGAAATACTATTCTGGAAGATTCTACAAGTTTTGAGAGGTGAGAAGGTCCTAGAGAAGGAAATCATTAGGACATACTTGCAAGTCTTACTGTTTCTCCAGCTACTTCCTCACTGTCTCTCTCCTCCCTGTCCATCATCAGGTGAACAGTCTCCTAAGCTGGATGTGGAATTTGGGTAGAAAGGAGCAGGACATGGATATGAAATTGCTGCAATAAACTTCTCACTGAGCATCAGTCAAATGACTAAACATATTGATCTTATTAACATCCTAATGGTTAAATGGTAGGCATTATGACCCAAGTTTTACAAATGAGGTTTACTGAGAATGCTACTTTGATAAAATATGTTTGGAACCTCAACTGAGATGACCCTATTTTAAACCAGTGTCCCTACCACTCAGGCACATACTCTTCCAGTTCATGTAAGTTTACAGACAAGAGTGATCTCTTACTATATACTCATGAAATCACAGGATTTGGAGAACTATTCTTCAAAGAGTCAGCAGGCATAATTTTAAACAAAAAGACTGATCTGTGAGTGATTTGCATGGTTTACATTCTTATACTGTTTTCATGTAAAAGTGCTCCAAATATATCTATGTAAGTGAGCAAAACAGGCCCAGGAGGCTACTATTGATTTTGTTAAAAATAAATATTTAAATCTCAATTTTCTGTTACAATAAGGTTTCTTGGCTCTGAGCAGCAGAGGTCCAGTCCCACAGACCTGCAGTCCCAAACCCCTTAGCCGCCAGCTGCTACTTAGGCTTCCCAAAAATGACTCAGATGCTTATATTAACTTTATGCTCTTTGGCCTACAGCTTAAGCACATTGCTAGCTATTTCACCCTAACTCAACCCATTTTCAATAATCTGTCTGCCATGCGGCCCATGGTTCCCCTGTATTAGTACATGTTTCTTCTTTGGGTGTCAGGGTCAATCTGATCTGACTCTGCCCTACTCCTTCCTATGCTCTGATTTCCTCACCTACTTTTTCTATGGTGCCTGTCATGGGCCAAAACAGCTCCTTTATTTAAAGACTGATATTCACAGCACACAGAAAGACATTCCCACATCAATTCTCATATGAAGACTGGATTGGGTCTGCATTCTGCCACCTTTCCACAGTGTGATCTGGGGTATTAACTTTAAATCATGTCATTTCAGTTTCCTTGTCAGTAAAACGAGGATAGTATAGATTCCCTTTACAGACCAGCTGAAGGAATTAAGCAAGGCAATTAATTTTAGCCATTTTGCCTAATGGAAATTGTACTCTGCTGGAGCAGCACTGTGTTTATTTGGTGTGTAAATTCTCTCTAATCTGTAGGGCAATGGAAGCAATGGAACAGGAATAAAATAAACTCTTTGAGTATACACATTACAATTCATCCCATCAAAAAAAAATGTTCTTTGGAAAATATAAATTAGACTGATTTAAATGTACTGATTAAAGATACATGACAAATCTAAGAATTATGGGTAAGAGTCTCATATGTGATTATTTATATTACAGGTTATAAATTATAATAAACAGCCATGGTGAGGACTGCTGAGGTTACATGCACTCCATGAGAATTGTCTCCAGCCAGTTTCACTGAAATCATGCAGGTAGGTGAGTGACCCTATCTCCTTCATCATGGTTGGCTCAACTGCCGACCTACTTTGACCAAACAGATTGTTTATCCTAGAAGCTGGAATTGGAACACAGAAAACCTAGTCAATCTCTGTCAGACACTTGAACTGGAAAAAAAAAAAAAGTGCAGTGTTGGTTGGGTTGATCTATGCAGGCTGAAACAGAAAGGGGCACAGAGAAGGTTGACAGACACAGGAAAACAAAACTCATTTGAGAAGCCAAGCAACTGTGACCAGACCAGGAATGTTCTGCTTGTTATTAAGGTTACATGACCTGATGCAAGAGGCCTAACTTCTCCCTGTCCCATTTATTTTCTCATTGTGATGACAGGGTCAATACATGTGAGGTACTTGGAAGGGGTCCTGAGATGTACTTCACTCTCTACAATGCTAACTTTAATTATAACCATTCTTTTTCTCCAGTGTCCCAAGTCTGCGTCAGTCTGGGTTGGTGATAAGCATCACCCATGAGTCTGCAAGTTGAAGCGACAGGCAGGAGGACATCTTGCTCCCTGTCAGTTGCTTCTTTCTTAATTGATCTTGCATTTGGCTGGCAACTTCGTGCTTCTGAATTCCCTGAAGTATTCCAATAAATTATCCTCTTTAAAATGTTTTTATAAATGATGGTTTAATGTCTCAACTCTTGTAACACATAGTCTCTAAGGAAGACACAGCACTTTGTGCTATCCTTTGGGATAGTTTGAACAAAATGTTCTTGACATTTCGGCAAATGATTCAGTACTAAGTGTACCGTCCATCCTGGCACCTCTCTGATAGAGAGGTTTCTTCTGTATATGTGAAGTGCTTCAGCCTTTTATGAAGATGGTAATAATCAAAAGGGAGTGTGGGGCAGGAAAATGATATGAAACTCACAGATCATAAAGATGCCTCCAAATTATTATTATAATCCACATCTAAAATAATTTCTGTTTCATAGCTCCCTCTGGTAAAAAAAATAAAACTCGTAATTCAGTTAGGTAGTTTCTAGATGTGGTTGCTATCCAAAGAAACTCAAAACATATTCCCTGAGACCCTCTTATGGGTATGACTGACATAATCATAAAAAATAAAAATGCTATTAAATAGACTATAAATTTCAAAATGATACAGGAATGCAATAACCAGACTGAGGAAATAAAAAAGCAAACAAAAACTAAATAGACCACCCCACCACCAGTAGAAATATCAAAATGGAAAAATGCTGATCACTGCAATTCACCAATTCAGGTTTGCTCAGGAAAAGAACGAATGTTTTATGGGGGCAGATGAGTGCACATGTTCATAAATCATTAGAGATTTAAATAAAAGCATTCCAAAATAGAATATACTATCTGTATACAAAACAAATAGACTTCATTAGACAGAGGGAAAAAACATGTTTGTAATATAAAAACAATATGATCAACTCCCACAAATCTAAACCATAGGTGATTTCTGGCTTTGTAGCTATGTGGTAATGGGCAAAGTACTATAAAATGAGATTTCCCTGAAACAAGTAATAAAATCAATTAAGAAAGTTAAACTTTCTTCACTGTTAACCCTAACAAAGCAAATGAAATCAGAAATCCTGTGCAAATTCCTCAGAGATGATTTGGTTATAGCCTCCGCAACTCTATTATTAAAAGCATTTGTTTTAGTGAAGGTACTTCTTTGGGCCACCCAAAAGCAAGGCGCAAGCTAGGAATTATAACCATCTATTCATGGTAAGCTGTTATGAGTGACAATTAGAACAGCCTCTTTTCAAAAGCAGTTACATCAGACAGCTTCAACTAAAGATACCCTCCTTTGAATAGCACGTTCTCAAGGTAATTGCTACTCAAAATGTAAACCCTGAAGCATTAACATTCTACTCCCAATTATACCCTTGTATATCAGGCATTGTGGACCCACAGTGCCCTGCCCTCTGTATCACTGCCAAGACTGACCTTCCTCTGTTCATACAGCAATATATTCAGCTTTGAAGAATGAAACATACCAACTATATCTCATCAGGTGATTTTTTGCTTTCTTGATTATCCATAATTATGGACTTATGGTGTGTGTCTTAACAATAAGATATGAGGCAAAATCTTTAGGATGAAAGATATTGGTTTGCTCTCACAAAAAGAATTCCATATATATGTTTTTACCTTGACCATGTTTCTCCTATAGAGAGGCTCAAGACCAACACATAGGGCATATAACAAGAAATTAGATTGGGAGATAATTGAGCAAAAAGGTAAGAGTACCCTAATCCTGGATGGCGCCATTGAGCTACAGAACAAATCCTAGAAATAATATCCCTGGATTATTTAATCAAACAGATATTTTAATAACCACACTGTCCAAGCTATCCTCTCCCTATGAGTTGTCAGAATCTTCTCATTCATTATTAATTCCAATTCATTTTTCTGTTCTCACAACTGTCATTATCTAGGGTTTTAGATGAAGTTGCCATGCCCTCAAATTACTAATGAGATCAAGTTTAAGGACATTCTCATTGGACATTATTTTTATGGCACTCTGAACTATCACTTGAACTGCTCATGAAACATTAGACAGTGGTTTATCAGAGTTCTAGGAGGAGGGACCTATGGTAGAGGACTGTTAGCTTCTTGATTTAATTCAGGAAAGTAGGAAGTGAGAAGCCTGGGTGTTGAATCTGCGAAAGTGTTCAGAGATCTGACTCTAAAGTCACTTCTTTCTTTCTTTTTTACATTTTAAGTTCCATCAATATTTCATTTCTTCTAGATCAAGTCTCAGCTCGTTGTTACAAAAGAAAAGGGAGTCCATAGAGATGAATAGCCCAGAAAGGATTTTGAATAGCCAAAGGAGTAGAATGCTTCCTCTCTGATGTGATACTGCAGAATGTGGAATTTGTTGGGCTCCTGGCACGGTAGTCATATCGCTATCCCTATTTCTTTTACCTATGGACTAAAATTGAACTGGCAAAGGCAGGAAGATTCTCTTTGGGAGCTGGTAACTACATGAAAAATACAGGACATTTTTAAAAAGGACTTTAATATACTTTCATAGATGAGAATAATTCTATCCCTTCCTTTTCACAGTTCAAGATGGGAGCTTACAGTAGCTTCTCTATTGGTGTGGCCATAGCACAGTTCCCATGGGCTCCTATAAAGTTAACTTGAGGATAATATTTGAAAAGTATGACTATATGCTGATATAATGACATACATGTTTATAATTGAGTAAAAAGGGGGCGTGCTCCTATGTGGCCTCAAAAGTGAAGGCAAGTGTGGGCACAGGTGATAAAAAGCTGTGATAAATGTGACAATTCATTTGATGTTGATATATAAGAGCCAAAAAGCCTGCCTGGTTATCATTCTGGCACTCCAGGTCGATCTATAAGGCTAAAATCCACAGTCACAGCCTCCACGTGCTTGGTTTCATTGGGGTTAATAAACCCTTGAGATCTATGAAACCCAGAACCTATCTAAGAGAGCCCTCTTGCTTCTCCCATCCTGTAGGGGTTTTGATCTAGAAGCACCTTCTCCCTTGGAAGACAGTGGTGGGCTGGAGGCAGTTCAGATGGGATTAGAACTCTCTAACACCAGCATTTCTATAGCCAGGGCTTCTTTCATTTATGAGACAAGTTTCCTCTTCATGTAGAATGGCAGTGTATCCCTGCTCATGAAGCACTTCTTATTTGACCACTCAAATCTCAAGAGAGATCAGTCAAAAGCTCAAAACTCAAAAGCTCTAATAATTTTGAGTGTTTACTCAGCTGCACTGAGAGCCAGAATGGATCCGTAGCCTAAAGTTTTCTTGGATTCTCTTCAGCTCATGCCAAGAAATAATTCTATTTTGTATTTCGTGCTGTATTTCTTCCTTCCTTCCTTTCTTCCCCTCTCCCTTCCTCCCTTCCTCCCTTATTTATTTTTTCCTTTCTTCTTGCCTCCTTGCTTTATTTTGTCTCTCTGGCTTAGCATCCAGTCATTTGGTCAGTCATGAACTCCTTTATCTTAGAAAAGAACACCAAAAAGGAGTTGGTTAGAGTAGAAACAAGCCTCTTCCCCCAGGCTCCTAACAGCTCCTTTTAAGGGCCTTCTGAAGGGAACTTAGCCGCTACAAATCATTCTGCTTGCACAGATAGAAAATTAGCCATCGGGGAAAATACTCCTAGAATGGAGAGCTTCATAGTGTCATATTGCATTACAGAGAGAACACTTGAGGACCCAAATCATTGCAGCAGCAGTAACAACTCTAGGCCCCAGAGTCGCACATACTTTAGAACATGTCCTTAGTACAGCAGATTCTGGCAGAGTGAACACTTTTACTTGACTGTCTAAAGAAACAAAAAAACATTTTTAAGAAGTGGGGAAAATCCACTTATTAGGATATAGATATATAAAATAATTCTATCCTAGTTTCAACCCCCAAACTGGGTAATGGGGTGTGTCTACCATAAGTAACATCACTTTGTAAATCCCCTTAGATCTGTACACAGCTTTAGAAGCTCTTGTTGTACTGGGCTCCTCTCCCAACCAAGATAAATCACTGCCGAGTACTATATCCTCAATAGAAGAGTGTTAATTAATTTTAAAGGCTGCTTTAGTTTGTGTAGAAGTTTAAGAAAGTGTACAAACCCAGCAATATACCAAATAATCTTGTTTTATTAATGGTCAGTGCAGGCTGAGATTTTATTAGCTACCCTCAGCTGTATGAAAGTTAAGCTCTATGCAAATGTCCAGAAAGCTGTTAAAAGTGAACAGGACAAATATTCTGCTTACATTGTCACTGGAATGCAGCAGGATTCCATCTATTTGTGCAGGGGAGAAGGCTGACAATCTTGTGCCTTATGATTCAAGTCTGGGGCAGGGGGATGCTGTGCTGGGAGACATTCCTTTTGGCCTATAGCCACAGCTTTTGACATTGCCTTTAGTGTCTTCAGAATACAAACTCTTTTGTCCTTAAACATAGGAGATGAAGGATAGAAAGCATGAGAATTTTAGCATCCTAACCTGCTGGAATTTAGAGAATATCTGCTGTATTGCCCTCTTCATATTTCATAGATAGGACTGTAAAATAAACTAGTAACTAGAAATTTGAAAATAAAAAAAGATAAACTTGATAAAGTAATAAGAGGAAAGATATTCAAGTCTTCAGAGTCCTGAGCCAATTTTTAGAGGCAAGAAAATTATAAGGCGTTTATTTACCAATGGCAAAACTGTATTAAATTTGATTCCCAGCTTAACAAGAAGTTTTTAACCATCTACTAAGTACTGTAGACTATGTTGTGAACACTGGGAGCCCAGAACTATCTCAGCTTCTCAAAAAATGATTTCCTTTCATATATAACTGATACAGATCTATACTAATCAATATTCTTATTTCTGTAAGAAAATGGCTTGACCAGAACAGCTTAAGAAATGAAGGACTTAGTTTGGCTCACAGTTCAAGGTTATTTGCTCTTTTGATGGAGAAGTCATGATGACAGCAGCTTAGGTGATCACTTTTCAGCCAGTCAGGAAGCAGCATGCACAGACTGCTGCTACCCAGCAAACTTGGCCCTCAACCCCAGCCCATGCAATGATGTCACCGGCAATCAGGCTGGGTCTTTGCAACTTTATTTAACCTAATCTAGATGGTCCCTCACTGACATCCCAGACTCCCATCTCTTCAGTGATTCAGTATCATGTCGGGTTGACAAGCAATGTATAATCTGTGTACAATAAGAGACACACATCTCAAAAATAGTCTTTGATGAGTTGGTGACGAGTATAAAAATACATATAAGACTGTCAATCAACTTATAGAGAGATATATTTATATCTACACATGCATATCATATTTTCTACTTGCTGTAATAGGATTCTATGCCCTTGAGGTTAGGTAATCTTCATTTTCTTCCACATCTCAGTTGGATAGCATCTAACATTCCCCAGAGAACATCACTTCTATTATGTAACAGCAAATGTGCAGTGAATTCTTGTTTCATGCCCAGAAGACTAGTAAGAGTACCATAAGAGATAAGGTGAGATTTTGCTTTGTGACACACCCTGCAAAAATTGGATTATGCAGTGTGATTAACACCTCATTTTATAGTGTGTTCACCTGATATTAAGTCACAGAGAGGTAGTCAACTTCTCAGGTAAGTAGTAGAGGAATGCATTAAAACATTAATGAATCTTACTAGTCCACATTCCTTCTCTTTAGATAACACAGACTCCCATGATGAGACCGACACTTTTAGATTGAAGCTGAGTCATCTGTGAGTTTGAAAATCTATATTAGTATCCCCTAGTTTGTCTCATAGACTAGTTTTAGTCTTGTGGTCATTTGTATGTTGTTTATGTGCTAGTTGATGGCTCTGTACCCATATCCATTGTGTCAGCACTGATTGGACACAATTGATTAAAAAGAAGTAAAAATAAAGAGGTTATAAACCTGATGATGGAAATTTAGGATAAATCAAAATGGGGGATAGAAAAATATCTTTTAAAATTTCGTTTGTTTAATTTTTAGAAATTTACTGGTATAATCAGTGTATTGAAGAAACATGGTTTATAATAAAATAAAACTAAGGTAGAGGAACAAATATATAAATTATTATAAGAGCTAAATGATAAGAAACAGCTGAAGTTCACTTTTGAGGCAGTACACTAAGTTAAAAGGAAGGATAAGCATCTACTTCTGACTAATTGGCATGCAGCTTGACCCTAGGCTTATTTTTTGCCCTTTTCCTAAAATGACCACTCTTCTCACAATTATCTAACTTCACTAAGCCCCAATACTGTGCTTTTTATATTTATAATTATGTAATATTTACCTCTTAAAGGAAAGTGAGACTTGGTGGCTTATGAGGGACTTGATGGCTTCAGGAGACAAAAACACACCCCCAAGTGTTCCTCATTATTACTAGTTTCCTTTTGTAGCCTTTCCATAGAGAAATGTGCAAATATTTCCAATTCTAACAATATGTTTCTAATTTTTTGTTTCTTACAGCTGCCAAAGGTTATTATTAAAACAAAGACTATGTTGTAATCAAATGTAAATACAATGGCAGATATGCAAATAGCTATAGTAGTTCATCAGCTACATAGAATATTTTTAATTTCTTAATTAGAACATGATTGGGAAAATTTGAGTGTAATTGGAAGGATGAGAATAGCTTTTTCAGAGCCTAGTAAGCCAGTGGCAAGTAGGATCTAGGAAGCTGGTTCTGAGAGTGAAGAAACTGTCAAAAAACAGTAGGGCATGGCCTACTTGACCAAGACAACTGTCACATAGACACACAAACTCCAGAAAATATAAAATGATATTTTAAAGTAAAATATGAAACTCTAAAATAATATGCAACTCAATATTTTACCAATGAGAGGATTGTAGGTGCTCTCAGAATAAAGAAAGATAATTAAAAGTCTCAACTCAGAAATATATTTTTAAATGATAAACAAAGCAATAATGCCATTAATAAGTAATGTGTCCTTGAAATCAAATATGAAAAGCACTAACAGAAAGTAGACAAATGGTCCATGAACAAAAGCAAATTATTTTAAATGGGAAATATAAATGTAATGTCACTAAAACCCACATGAAGGAATATTTAACTTCTCTAGGAAGTACAAAAATTGTATATTGAAATATGTGGGCACTCTATTCTTTATCAAATCATTTCAAGGTTGGCAATAGTGCAGTGAGATATGCTTTGTCAAATACTTCTGTGATGAGAATAAAATAACACTGAATTAATTATAAGTCAGTATGATTCTGTTTTTTAAGAACATTAAGCTTACTTTAGTTCTATCAAAATATTCCAGTCCTTAAAATTAACTTAAAGAAAACAAGAAATTTTTCAAATGTATAAAATAATGCCAACTATGATTATAAAAGTAAAAAAGAGGGTGTGTACATGCCCCATAACAGAAGATGGGTTGTAGTGGGATTGTGTGGTTACATTGTAAATAATTGTCCCGCCTATTGATTTAGTAAAAATGCTGATTGACCAAAGGTAGACAGGAAGTGTGGGCAGGGCTACCAGACTAAGAAAACTCTGGGAACAGGAGAAACAGAGCAGAGATGCCACAGAGACACAAGGCCAGAGAAGCCAACAGATTCAGAGGACAGCTATGCTGCTCTGAGAAAAGGTACAGAACTACATGGCTGAACAGGATAAGAATCATGGGTGAACTTAAGGGTAAAGAGTTAGCAAGTTATATACCCTAGGCTGATCAGGCTAAAATTAATGTAAGTGGCTGTGTGTCTCTCTCTGTGAGTCTGTGAGTCTATGGATGTGTGGTCTGCATGTCTGTAGATCCTAACCTGAGGCTAGGCCAGAAAGTCTGGGCCAGAAACTTAATACAATAGTTGGTTCATTTCTGAATGTTCCTGTAAAATAACAGGACAGCTCTTTATCACTAGAAATACTACTGACATGAGGGGAAAAAATGATCATGCTTTAAAAGTCAATTATTAAAAAGTGTGTGTGTGTGTGTGTTTATGTGTGTCTGTGTGTGTGTGTGTGTGTGTGTGTGTGTGTGTGTGTGAGAGAGAGAGAGAGAGAGAGAGAGAGAGAGAGAGAGAGAGAGAGAGAGAGTTGGTGTACCTTTCTTTTCCATTTGTTAAGTTAATATGAATAGTTAACAGAATCTAATTATCATGTTATCATGTCTGGAACTTTTTTAATGAAAAGAAAATATTTTAAAAATGCAAAGACTTGACAAACGTGATACATTTTCTTCTGTTGAGAGGCTTCTTGTTTAGGACTGACTAAAATGCTGAAGCTAATTATCTTCAAGAAATAATATACACAACTGCCTCTAATAATTACATGGAATACCTATTTGGAATGAATATCATGAAACATCCAGATGATAAGAAGAAGAAGAAGAAGTAGAAGAAGAAGAAGAAGCAGAAAAGGAAATAATAATAACAGTAATAGTAGTAGGTATGTAGGAATCAAGGTTAGGTGACTATACACATTCCCTTCCTGGGTCTATAAGGCCAACCCAGATTATCCCTAGTTTTTCAACTCAAATGGAACATGTGTGTAAGTGAGGAGAATGCACCTGTTTTTATCAGGCAGCTCATGGCCACCTGTCAGCAACTGCCCATCAGCTATAACTCCAGAAGTAAACAGTGCCTCAAGAACTTCGGTGCACAACCAGAACTAGTTTACAAGGCATCTATGGACCATGTGACAGGGCACAAGGTGACTCAATCCTCTGTCTAGTAAGATAATCAGAAGACAAACAGAGGGTGAGGGTGAGCCTAAAAGGGCCTGGTATGCTAAGGGCAGGAAGTAGTAGGAGTAGACCCCATGCTCAACTCGTCTTCTGCTTTCTTCAGTGATATCCATGCCTTCAACAGGATGTGATCAAGTTTGACCATCCTAGAAAGTGGTTGATAAGCCATAGAAAGACAGAGAACTTGATAGTATGTAATGGTACAAGACTCAGAAATGAAACTGTCCATTCTATAAAATCAAGGTTTAAAAAAAACAAAAACTAGATCCTTTATGGGTTTGCTTTTGGCTCACATTTTCATATAGTTACATATTGATATTTTATTTGACAACTAGCAAATGCTTCAAATAATATTGATGATACAACATGATCACAAATAGGTCAGCAATTCTATAGAACGTATTGTGAGCTCTAGTCTAGTTTCATTTTGCAGTTATGATGGCATAACCTGACAAAAGGCAACTTAGAGGAAGAAAGGGGCTATGTGGCTTCTAATTACAGGTTACTGTCTGCCACTTTGAGGGAGTCATGGCAGGGCTCAAGTGGCTGGTTACTTAACAGTCACAAATAGAGAAATGAATGGATGCTTGGTTGCTATTCTCTACTAGCTTTTCTTCAGTAGCTCAGAATTCCATGTGGAATGGTGTTATCTACAATTTGCTGGATCTTCCTACATCAGTCAACATAATCCCCCACAAGTATAGCCACTGGTCAACCTGATGTAAAAAAAAAAAAACTCCTCAATTACACAATCTCCCAGAGGGTCACTTATAATGTGATTCTAGGCTGTAGAAAATTATCAACAAGACACCCTTGAGTATTTCTCATACAGTGTTAGAAAGAATCAGGCACAGGAAAGGGGGCATAATACCATTCCATCATAGCACCAGAAATTGAGTAAGGCTTCCAACACTTGATTTTGTATATATGTAATAGGTATAGGTGGCATGGCTTTATTCCATTGAAATCCTGCCTAAGGGAGAGTCCAAGAATATGTGAAAAATACAAGGGATTGATTATTTGTGTGTTGTAAGCATATACTATGTATATTTGAAAGCATGTATTTCTTAACCCTTCTGTTTCCTTATTTATAGTAAGTATATAAATCCTAAAAGAAACCTATATGATTTATTTAATTTTTTCAAGGAAATTTGAAAAATACTATCCTATGTAGGTGTGTGTGTGTGTGTGTGTGTGTGTATGTGTATGCGTGTGTATGTGTGTATGTGTGTGTGTGTGTGTGTATGTGTATGCGTGTGTATGTGTGTATGTGTGTGTGTGTATGTGTGTGTATGTATCTGTAACAATTAATGAAAAAAAGAGTTTGTTCATTGAAAAGAGGAGGAAATCATACATCATACAAGGGGGGGGGTTGGAGAGAGAAAATAAAATAGGAACGATGTAATTGAAAAATAAGTTAAAATGAGAAATCATTCCCTATTTGTAGTTATTCCCCTTTGTCAAAGACTGACCCGGACTAGCAAGCAGGAGGCGGCATGTAAGCTCATATGGTCACAGTGTTTTAGACAGAGAAATGGGGCTGAAAAGTGGTCCTGAGTAAAACCTGATAAAAGAATGTGCATATGTTTAATAGGTCCCAAGTTGCCCTTTGAGAACCATTTTCTAGAAACATGAAGGCCTGGAACCTTGGATTTGGAGTTGTTCAAGGATATACACATTTCTAGGCATTTTGAAAATAGAATTCAATTCTGTGCATACTGACCATTTTAATACTGTTGATGATGACCACGTTCCTTTGCTTACACAGGAGTTTCTGCACGTCAGTTTAAGAACCACAGATTCTTCTGCTTTTGTCTGAACCTAATGCCAAGGGAATAAAGGAGGAGCTCATCACTCCCCCACTTCCTGGTTTAGTAAAAATGTCAGGCTTTTGGAATCCGAGGAAGGGCATGCAGGTGCTACTTATGTAAACAGAATTTTAGAAGGAAGTCAGTCGATGTTCCCAACTCCCTCTCTGGGGGCTTGGTTAGGCTCACATTCCTCTTCTTCTATCTCATACATTCAGAAATCAAAAAGTACCATATGAAACTGCTTCTTTGGTCTGGATAATCACCTGTTAAAACAGACTTCATTAAACAGAGGGATTTCTATACAGATCCCTCATCCCCTTCTTGTGCTTATTTTTGATGTAAATGACTTACTAACACCCAATCTCATTAACAGAAATATGTGAGATTTGTCTTCCTTTTTTTTTCCTGTTTCCAAGATGGTAAAAAAAAATGCTGTTTAAATTATGAAAAAAATATTTTTAGCAAACACTAAAGCCACAGCATTCAGGTGATCTGGGACACAGCCATCTCCATCCCATCATTCTTTAAAATAACTAAATAGAAGGACAATGGCCATTGAACATTCTTTATAGACATGAAAGAAAGATCTTTGGGCTCAACAGTGATCACTTCAGTCAGGTCATGTTGAGTTGTCCTCTCAAAAAGTGTCTTGTCTCTGCTTTACTCAGATTCCCTTGGGGGACTGAAAGAGCAGGTATTTCCTAAAGAGCTCACGCATTAATATAGTTTTCTAAAGCATAGAGATAAAATAGAATCAACATGAGACTATGGTTTTCTACTTAGCGTGAGAGTGGTAGGGTAGGAATGTCGAGAAAATAGTAGAATGTCAGAATTAAAGTACAGATTATGATACAGCAATTTCAGTGTTCAGACATACAGATGGTTGGTCTTCCCAATAATCTATCATTAGTGCTAACTCCTTTTGTATACATTGATTCATAACTTTCAAATGCCAGACTCCGAGGAAGCAGAATTTAAAATTTTTAGCTATCAACATGGACTCATTATTTTTTGTTCATTAGGCTTAATTATTTTAATATTTCTACATGAAATTAAAGTATTTTGTTCAAATACAATGCTCCCCTTCCCCTACACTCTTCCCAAACCTCCCTCTTTTTTCTCCAAAATTCACATACTCTCTTTTTAACCAACTGAGTCTACTTAGTACTGTCAGTGCTCCCAAGGGTATAGTACCATGACTGGAACATTTGAAGTAAATCTGCACTCTATCCTCATCAATTGCAATATTTCCTCTAGTGAGATATGAGTTCCTTTCCTATACACACTAAAACATTTCATTATGTGTTCTTTTATTTAATATAATTTTTATGTTTTTGAAATTTTCATATGATATTTTGTGATCGTACTCAGCCTTCTCCTCCTCCTATCTCCTCCCAGACCCACCCCTATACTCTAAGTTCCATATAAATTTGAGTCTTTTATTTTAATCCACAAAATCAAGGTTTTGATATATATATATAAATATATATATGTATATGTATAAATATATATATGTATATGTGTATATATATATATATATATACTTATGTGTTTGAATTCATTCAGAGGAACGTAGTGATCTACCAGAGGCTATACTCTTAATAGAAATGGAGTTTTCTTCCCAAGAAGCCATCAACTGTCATTAGCACTTCGATTAGGGATGGAGGAGTCATGGTTCCCCTCTATCTTCCATGATGAAATCTTAACTGCCTTGATCTCATGCAGGTCTTGGGCTCAATGCTCTTCAAAGCCTCCCTTCATAGAACTAAAATCATTCCCATTTTTTCCCCTCTGAATACTCACTACTAATTTTGAAAGAGAAGACAATATTTTATGGTCTAGAAAAGTACACATTGTACAATTCAGAATACCACAGATATCAAGGCAAAGAATAATCAGTTAGATTATACTTTATATAAGAGAGGTTTTTCATTGCAATAACATGTAATTATACCTCTGTTGCTTTACTGTGGTTTATGCTAGCTGTGAATGTTAATATAAGCTGCAGAAGGACTCAAACCTCCTGTCTTCAAGCAACTAACAATTGTGATAACGAGTGTTCACTGAACAATGTCAGTATTTCCACCTCTTGGCTATGTATTTGTTCACTTAATATTTTTCGGTACCTGTCAATTATTCTCATTCTAAAGATGGGAAAACTGAGAATCAGTAGGAATAAGTGATCTTCCCAAGAACAAACATTTAATGACTGAACAAAGATTTAGATTAGGTGATGTAAAATCATTGTCAAGGTTGATTAGAATATAGGTCTAAAGATGAACTGGGCCTGTGATATTCAGTAACTTTCCAGCTTCATACCCTTTATTATCTAAAAAATAGATAATTCCAGTCCTCAGCACTATGTTTATCTACTTTACTAGGGGTATTACTAAACTCTGTGATGCCGTTGATAAGTGCTTACTGCAATGTTGTTTTCAATTCTCCAGATAGATGTCATGTAATAAACAAAAATTATGTCTAGTCTTGTACCAACATTTGTAGATATTGTTGAAAGTACACAAGTCAATTGGTCCAAGGTCACCATCCATGTGATTACTCAAGCAAGAGCTTTCTGAATAGTAACTGTGCAACCAGATTAGACCCATATTCCAGGTCTTCATGAGAACTCTCAAGAGAGAATGTTAAGTCTGTATTTAAGTTTAAGCTCTCATTCCATTGCATCTTCCAATGCATTTCTGAGGGGCTAATCTAAGCCACTGATGATGTAAATAAAACATTCAGTTTCCTTGCAGAAATGCTACCATGCTATCCTTCATGCAATAACGCAGCGCTTTGTAACAAGCTTTATAATGAGGCTATGAATTAAAATGATGCATGACTTTTCAGAGGTACAATATGCATCACAACAGCCTGTATTAACAATTTAAAACCATATAATGTGCTTTATAAGCTAATAAAGTATCTGCATCTAAATGATTTATCAAATATGAATAATGCATCCAGAAATAACTTACAGGAACAGGGCCAGCCTTCTCTGCTCCTTCACTGGCTGTCTTCCCCCTCATAGAGTTCTGAGCTCTAGACACCAGACTCTGCTCTGTGGAAGCATGCCAGGATTTTCTCCAGGGTCTCCTGTCTACTCTTTGCTTTGTTTCTGCAACCCTTCCTCCCCTTTTCTACTTCTACTTCTGGCTCTTCCCTATCATCTTCCTCTCTGGCCTTTTTCCCCTTTTAAGATGTTTCTCATTCCCTTATTATTTTCCTGAGACTTAATACACAAACACTGTATTTATATCCTTGCCCCCCTTTCATCATTTCAATAACTCATATCCCCTATTCTCTATAACATTCATGGCCTCTCACTGTTTAATTATTATTGTTAAAACACTCACATACACACATTGTGCTTTGTCTATGTATTGGGGTGTGTGTGTGTATGTGTGTGTGTGTGTGTGAGTCTGTCTGTGTGTGTATTTAGAGGTGAAAACTTGGCGTTAGATTACTTATCAGAGGCTCATAATTGTAGAATGATTCTCCTTCCCTCGTTAGTCATTAATTTCTGCTGTGCTTCACCTAGGGATGGGACCCTGTGAGATTTCTCAGGGTTTCATATCAATTGGTATTGTTCTCAGGTCTTGTTTGGATAATCATCTTGCTGAGATTTCATGAGTACCACTTTCTGGTTATATAATGTTCATATGATATACATATATATTGTAAATACAGTACTATTTCATAGGTGATTTCCTGGCCTTCTCTCTCTTATACTTTTTCTTCCCCCACTTCCATGATGTCCCCTGAACTATATGTATAGAAGATATGTTGACTGAGGCTGAGCACCCCATAGTTTATTGTACTTTACATTTTGAAAAATTTTATGATGTGGGAATGTTTGTTTTTTATATACTGTAAATAAAGAAACTGTTGTGGCCTATATCAGGCACCTTAGGAGTAGGCAGGGAAATCAGAACATAGGTAAGAGAAGGAGGATGGAGTTAAAAGAGACACAATCCAGCTGCCAAAAAATCAAGATGTAAAAAAAAAATAATAGGTAAGCCATGGGCCATGTGACAAGACAGATTAATAAATAAAAGTTAAATTAAGATAAAAGAGTTAGTTAGCAATATGCTTAAGCCATAGGTCAAACTGCATGAAATTAATATAAGTGCAAATATCATATAGAGTTTACTTTGTTTGTAGCAACAGTTAGCTACCAGACAAAAAATTGTTCTTGTATTGACTGCTTAACAATATGCTATATAAACTAAACATGCCAGACCTGTAAAAAAAAAAAAAATGACCTCTAAACTTTAACAAAACAAGCCAAGATGGTCCTTCAGGATCTTGCTTTGCAGAAAAACCTGCCAGACATACATGCTTCAAGACACACACGCACATGCACACACAAACACACAAATGACCGACAAACTGTGTCAAAACAGAAAAAAACAGTCCTTCAAATTTCCTGCTTCACTAAAAAATATGCCAGAGACTCTGAGCCTTTTGGCTAAAGATAGATGCCCCAACATTACAAAAAAACTTAGTGACTGTCCAGGCAGTCAACTATCATCTGTTATTTCTAGTTTTTAAAAGTTGTTTGCGTTTCCTGTTTACTTGAGTAATATTACATCCTTTTATAGTCTTGACATAGTTAAAGATTAAATAGTTATATAGTTTTTCTTAGTTATTTTAAAAATATATTAAATATAAACTTTAGACTCACAAAAATATATAATAAAATATTTTATTAAATTTCGTTAAATACAAATAAACTAAATATTATAACTATAATTCTTGCTTAATACCTGTTTAGTCATATATAATTTTACTATATTAAAATCAAAACCTTCCTTTTTGACTAGGCAGGGAAATCAGAACATAGGTAAAAGAAGGAGCTTGGAGTTAAAAGAGACACAATCCAACTGCCCAAGTATCAAGATATAAAGAAATAATAGGTAAGCCATGGGCCATGTGTCAAGACAAATTAATAGACATAAGTTAAACTAAGACAAAAGAGCTACCTAGCAATATGCCTAAGCCACAGGACAAACAGCATAAAATTAATATAAGCATCTGAGTCACTTTTAGGGGTCTAAGCAGCAATGGGCGGCTAGTCGGTCTGAGGCTGCAGGTCTATAGTCTAGACTACCAGCCAGATGGGCCAAAAACCTCTTGTTACAATTGTAAATATCTATACGGGTCTCATCTGCTGTGAAAAGAAGCTTCCTAGATGAAAGGTGACAGGTCTACCAGGAAAGTAAAAAGAGACTTTTGTGGTGGCCTCTATAGAGAAGAATAGAAAATAAAGGTGCTCTGAATGGGGATCTAGGGAAAAGAGGGAGAGAGTTTATATGGCCATTGGAGAGAGGAAGAAACAGAAGAGAAATGGGTAAGAGGATGAGGCACAAATATCACTGAGGGGTGTTTGAACAGCAATAGAGAATATTATTCCATGTTAACTCAAAATTACCTCACACACATTGTACCACTTAAAGTGAAAATGCTTACCCCCCACACACACACTCACATACACACACAATCATAGATTAACAAAACTCTATGCCATACACAAAAAAACCTCATTTCAAGTTATGGGCAAGAAGAAACTAAGAGAATCCCAAAACAATATGGCTACTGCCATTGGGCTTGGGTTCCTCAAAAAATTAATAGTTCAGCCTTATTGCTAAAGTCACCCCACACCAGACCTAGAACTTGGCAGAATTAAAATAGAACTGGCATGGAAGCCTACTCCCTAGCAACCAGGTCTCAATACCATAAGGCACTATGAGTAATAATATAGCCCAGCTGCAACACCTTCAAGTCTCCACAATATCCAGAATGTCAAGATATCCTGAAAGGGGAGGTAGTGTCAGTTATAACCTGGGGATAACCAATAGCCATCTAACTGGACTTACGGCTTACTGAGTAGAAAGAAATTCAAGCCTGAATCTGCAAATTTAGCCTGCTACCCAAGGCTGATGAGAACCTATTGCTGTCATGTCCCTGAACAATTATAATTTCTAATTGCATTCTAAATACTTATCCTTATGCCCATCCACAAGTGTAACTTTCGTGTAACATATGTTATAGACATGGGGGATTATAGACTATTTTTGTGTGAGAGGAGATATATACAGTTGATAAACTGTCAGAGAATAAACACATCAGATTACAGACTCAAATGCCTCATAGGCCAGAAAGAAAGCAGATATAATGCTCTGTAGACTTTTAGACATATACGTATATGAGAGTAAACACTGCTCACATCCCTATTATAGGTGAATTTTCATGCTCAGATATTAGTCTTAAGAACTGGTTTTGTGGATTATAACATAAATTACTGAAACCTCACGGAAGGCATTCCTGAGTCTGGGCGTTGTGAAGAAACTCATCTTAGAAATCAGCATATATGTATAGTAAATAGAAGCACAATGTAAAATTTACAATAGACTTTGTCCCTATTTAACAGAAATCAGCCACCTCTTTAAAACACCATCAGGCAGCCTAAACAAACTAAATTTCTAAGGATCATGGGTTCTTGCTAGGAGATAAAGGACTCAAAGGCAGTATAAATTCCAGAAAAGAACTAGAAGAGTATACTCATTGAAGGCCAAAGCATTTAAGAAAATACTTTTTGCAGATGTATAAAATGTGAGTGGGGCCTGAAGAATGGATTAGAGTCTGAAAGAGCCCAAGTCGCAGACTGATGCTGTAACGTAGTATCTTACTTTCATATAGGATGAGAAATGACTAAAAAGCCAGTGGGTTTCTATGCTGTGCAAGGGTATTAGGAGAACTTTCTTTTTATGAATACACTGTAACTGTCTTGTGAAAGTTTGAATATGAGAGAGAAAAAAAAAGAATCTTAGAAATCATACTGTAAAGGAGAATCAGAAGCATAAAGAAATTCTCAGCAGAACCGCCAAAACTCCATTTTATGAATCAAGATATCAGCATTCAAAAAGTGGCAACTCACTTCTAAGATAGAGAATAATCTCCTGGTTATGTACATGTTTTAATCTCCAAATGTGTCTACAAAGAATTAAAAAGCAGAGGTAACCTAAATCAACTGAGCCAGAAGAACTGCCAACCAGATATCTGAAAGACTAAATTCAGTCAAGCTCTTTCTCCCAACATTTTCTCAAGGGAAGAGAAAATTCAATGGCATCCAGAAATGAATCCACACAACAAAACTGGAAAAAGTATTATACAGAATAGACCCATTCAAATAGACAGGGTCACACACAAACCACACACACATATACACACCTCATACACCCCCCAAAAGCCTACACACACAATACACTTATACATACCACAAAACGAGACATGAAAACACACACACACAGGTGCACAAATACAACACACATACACACACACAGATACAAACACACATACCTAATATAAAACTTGAAAACTGGGACTTAACTATTAATATGGTAGAAATGCAAAAGGACAAATATTATGAACAATTGTACAAAAGTAAATTAGACATCATAAGTGTAATGAACAAGTAATAAGCAAATAATTAAGCATGAATAGGGAAAAATAAATTATAAGAGTTTGAATTTATAAGTTAAACACTCACAAAATTTAAAATAATTTCTTCTAAAATCATTCTCAATAGTAGAAATAGAAGAAACTTTTCTGAAATTATTTAATAGAACTAGCATCAGATTCTACAAAGCCAGAGAAAGCCACCGGAAAAACAATGTGCAAATCAGTATACCACTGTCCATGATGAACAAAAGAATCTTCACCAAAGTGCAAAGAAAAATTAATTTACATACTTAACATTTTACACACTATGACAAGTGAGATTTATCCAAAGAATGCTGGTGTGGCTTGTTTTGGTAAATAATCAATCACTGTGATAAATCAACTGTTTACAATATTGTCATCTTATTTGATGGAAACAAGTATGAGGTAAAGCAAAAACCTTTCCAACATAATGCTGAGTAAATGGGAAAGAAATAAATGTATTTAACTTGACCAGGAGGATATGTGAAGGCAAGATTGTACTGGGTGGAGCAAATGGGATGGCTTCCCCTGCTGAGATTAACTCTATTCCCAACAACACCTGAAAGAATAAACATAAACAGTGGGGTGGAGAAATTTTATGAATAAATTACAAAGTATTGAGCAACACGTTAAAACAAAACAAAACACAGAGCCATTCCAAAAAACATCCTACATTCATGAAGTGTTGGTGTGTCCATTATTGTTAATATTTCAATGTTAATAGCCAAAATTATTGGCAAATTCAATGAAAAATCTCAGTATCAAAAAAATAAACACTGATTTTTGAGTAATGACAAAGATAATTTTCAAAAGGAATTGAATGACCAAACTATGTAAGTAAGAACTACATTGAATGGCTCATGTTTTTTAGTTCTGACACCTACTGACATTTGCAGGGGCATATGGATGGGCAGAGAGACCAGAGCCCAGCAGGATGGAGCTAGGGAGGTAAGTCTCTTCATCTGATCTACAAATTTCTCTCAGTGTTTGTTATTCTTGTAGAAACATCTTCACATTTATTATTAATTTTAACTGTTTGTGTTTTCATTTTTGCGGGGGGGGGGGATTGGGTCCACTGTATGAAATAATTAGTCAATTTTATTTCAAAGAATCATCGTTTTATCTTTTGTTTTCTTATATTCTCTCAGGAAAAAAAAATGGAAAAGGGAGTTTGAATGAGTTTAATTTTTTTTTTTAAGACAGGGTTTCTCTGCAACAGCCCCTGACTGCCCTGGTACACAAAACTGGCCTTGAACTCAACAGAGACCTGCTTGCCTCTGCCTCCAGAATACTGAGATTTAAGATGTACCAGCATGTAAATAACTGATAACCACATTCTTGTAGATTGGTTATTTTTGAGATTATTTAATAGAAGAGGAATAGTCTTAGCAGATAACGGGACAGTAGATTGTTCAGATACAAGAGAATGAAGTTATACTCTCAGTTCAAAACCATATGCACAAACTAACTGTAAATGGACTAATGACTGAATAAAAGTATTTAAATAATAAAACTGAAGAATGAAAACACAGGTCAAATCCTCATGACCACACATTTTTCAACTGTTCCCTAAGTTTGGCACAAAAAGTACATAGCAAAGCAAAATGAATAGAAATCAACAAAGATAAAAATGTTTTCACTTTGAAACACATTATTAAACGAAGTGAAAAGACAATGTACTTAATGGAGACTCTATAGTACCTACATGTACAAAGAATTCTGGGAATTGATGGCAGAATGCTAAACCAACTACTTTTTAGAAGTACCTATGAATATAGGGAGACATTTTATTTTTCCAAAAGTGTTATTAGAAGGCTCATGAAATACATGAGAAAATTCAACATTATTAAGGAAAGTAGAAATTAAAATAATTATGATATGTCACTTCAGGCACAAAGGGAGGGGCTATTGTCAAAAGTGGCAAATAAGTCTTGGCTAGGGAAATGGAAAAATTGGATTCTTCAAATTATAAATGAAACTGTAATATGGTCTAGGAAAAATCAATGGTACTTTTTATAAAAGAATATAATTGCTATATGAACATAATTTTAGTAATTTATCTAAAATAATGTTAAAATGCTCACATAAATATATGTGCATATACAGCAGTGTATCCACAGACGCAAATAAAATACGATCAAAAGACATGTTCTCGGTCCTGAGCTGCCTGAGGTCCAGACCCACAGACCCTGCAGCCCCAGACCTCTTAGCTGCCCACCGCTGTTCAGGCCCCCAGAAATGATTCAGACACTTATATTAAGTTCATGCTGCTTGGCTTATGGCTCAGGCACATTGCTAGCTTGCTCTTACATCTTAAATCAACCCATTTCTATTCATCTTTTTTGTCACGTGGCCCATGGCTCATCTGTGTTCCTTACATGTTGCTCTTTTGGGCTTCTGGCTCCTCTGTCTCTGACTCCGCCCTGCTCCTCCTACCTACTCTGATGCCTCCTCCTACTTTTCCTATGATGCCTGTCATGGGCCAAAACAGCTCCTTTATTTAAAGATTGCTATTCACAGCATACAGAAAGACATTCCTGCATCAATGGTTTCTCTCTGTGTCTCTGTTTCTCCCCCCACCCCTTTTGTGTGTGTGTGTGTGTGTGTGTATGTGTGTGTGTGTGTGTGTGTGTGTGTGTGTGTGTGTATAACTGTTCTCTGTTTTCCATTAAAAAAAGAAGGAAATAAAATAGAGACATATTACATAATGGAATATATATCTGTAAAATACGCTCAACAAGGATAAATAAAACACATATATAATTTGTTTTGTATTTCTTTGCGATTTTATGACAATTAAATTTCTCCCTTCCCTTTCCTTTCTCCAAACCCTCCCACCCGCTCCTTACCACTCTCCTTCAAATGCACAGCATCTCTTTTCAGTGTGTTGTCACACACATACATGTTTATGTATATGCATAAATATTCTGATATAAAGCCTGTTCAATCAGTACAGTGTTACTTGTATGTATGTTTTCAGGGCTGCTTATTAGAAAGCAGACCTCAAGCTATGCATGAAGTAAAACAGAATATGTCCTCAAATTGAATGTAAGTTATCTACAATAAAATACTTGGGATATTTTCTGTTACTAAATGATTAGATGTGTCCCACTAAGCTTAAGAAAAGTTCTTTTCATTGTACGAAGTATCACAGTATGCATGCCATGCATTAAAACAATGATGAGAACAAGGGATGAGCCAAGAAAAAAAAAATAACCATCATTCTTCAATGATTTTTTTTTGTACACACAAAATACAAAATATACATAACGAACAACTGAATTTAGCAAAGTAGCCAATGGTCAATGCACAAAAAATGAATTTCCTTCCTTTGAACAGATAATCCCTGACTTAATAGTTTTCTGATATGGCCATGATGTAAAAGCTATAAACAGAAAAAAAATAAGATTCACTCAGTAGAAAAGGAGGCTTTTTCTAGTCTTGCAATGTGCTAGAAGATGCTCTGAATCCTGCCCAGCTACAGGAAGCCATGAACTACCAGTCAGCTCACAGTGGAGGGGAACAAAACCATCCATTCTCGCCTCTAATGTTCTGTTGCTATGTTGAAATGCTTGGTAAATAAAGTGCATCTTAAATTAATGACATTTTCAACAAATTGTGGACTAATTGGGAAATAAATGTATCACAAGTCTCAAACATCTGCAAAACGTACCAACTATTTATAAATCATATTTTAGATTGTATATTAAAACTTTCTGAAACACAAACCCAATAATTAGCCAGATAAAAGACATGTAAGACCTCAAAATTGAAAACTACCTAATATTCATTGGAAAGCCTAAAGATCTCAAAAGGTAGAAAGATGTATCATGTATATATATATTGGAAGATTGGGAATTGTTAAGATGTCAATTCTCATGCAGTTTTCTATAAATAAATCCCAATTGCAGTTAAGCTCCACTAGGCTTTTGTTGTTGTTTCTGAAGAAACCGTTAAGCTGATTATAAGCTTTACAGAGAAAAGCATATTATCTGAAGTACCCAAGAATAATTTGGGGGAAAAAAGATTTAAATTGGAGGGCTTATATTACCTGATTTCAAACATTAATATCCAGTAACAATGACAGAGTAGTATTGAGGTAATAATAATAGGAATTTGCAATCTTTTATAAATATTCATTTAAATTAATTTTTGGCAAGTTTCAAACAGTTCAGCAGGAAAGAAAAAACATTTTTAAAAATTTAAAGCATGTTGGAGCCTTCAATATTCTGTTTATAATTAATATATGTTGCCTCAATACGTGAAAATGTATACTCATTTGTAAATATCTTACTATAAATATTAGAACAGTAATTGCTTGAAAGAAATGGTCCAGGGAATGTGTTTGTGACATTAGAATATTAAAGGAAAAGCACTTAAACAAAATACATCAGAAAGTCAAAAAACATTTTCAAAATAGTAAAGTATTAACTTTAAATTTTTTCCTTTTCAGAAGGTAACTTTTGGAGTAAAAAACTAATCCACCAGGTGAAGCAATACACACATATGTATACTGCAAGTCTATAGGTGAAGAAAGGAGATCAGGAATAAACAGAAAGTGAATGAAAGACAGGAAAAAACAAATCGACAGAAGTAAAAGAATAGAAACAAATATATACAAAATACTACTGGATAGTTCACAAATAAAGACCTGAAGCAGCAGTAAACATCTTTATAGAGTAGAGGTTCTCAACTTATTGATCAGGACCCCTTTGCGATTGAACCATCCTTTCACAGAGGTCCCCTAGACCATCAGAAAACACGGAGATTTCCATTATGATTCATAACAGTAGAAGAGCTACAGTTTTGAAGTAGTAACAAAGACAGTTTTACAGTTGGGAGGTCATCACAATAGCAGGACTGTAATAAAGGGCCACAGCGTTAGGAAGGTTGAGAATCGCTAGTATGGAGAACCAATGATCAGGGAATGAAATTACAACCACAGGGCTGGCAATGTCGCTCAGCTGGCAGAGCATTTGGTCTGGAGTTGGATTTTAGGCACACAGGGATTGGTCTGTGATTCTAGAACTCAGGACGAAGGAGCAGGGAGATCAAAGTTAAGTTCAAAATCATTCTCAGCTACACAGTGGGTCCCAGGCTAGCTGGGATAACATGAGAAAATGTATCAAACAAATTTAAAAGTACAATCCCAACCCCAGAGAAATACTGTTTACTGTGTGTAGCTGAACTAGGAGGAAAGTGATGAGCAACCCCAATGACTGAAATCCCATAAAAACAGGTATCATTGCCTGTTGGAGAGAGTATGAAAATGGGAGAGGCATATTGAAGGTCTATTAGCAGTTACTTGTAAATTCTCTTAGCTAGCTACTCTACTTTGTCCACAAGCACAAATGCACACTTCTCACAAAAATACCTTCTTAGCATCATTATTCAAGATGTCACCAAGCTAAATATAACCCAAATACTCTCAACATGAGCATTCATGAGCATTTGTGGTTCATTAATACGATTGAGTGCTAAGGGTGCATAAGAGTGATTTACTGATAATCCAACACATGAATGAATTAAAGAGAAGCCCATCAAGCCAAACAAATCAGATACAAAAGGGTAAATACCATATAATACTTCGGATATGAACTCAAGAATGGTAAGGACAATAGTGTGATTGATTCCTGAAATAATAAAAATCACCTCAGGGTTAGTGTACAGAAAATTAAGAGGGGAGAGACACATGGACCTCAGAAGTGTTTAAATGCTATTTGCTGCAATGGCTATATGAATCCATTAAGTTGCAAAAAGTGATGGACCTTGGAGCCAGTGAAGTGGCTCAGCATTAGGAATACTCACTACTCTTTTGTGGGTCCAGAGTTCAGTTTGTAGTCCTCACATTAATTGGCTCAGGGAATCATTTCTGGTCATCCAGCATCCTCCTCTGGCCTCCACAGGCACCTGCACACACATGCCATATCCATCTACAAACACAATAAAAGTAAGTCTTAAAAAATGACATGATGAACTTCACTTCCTAAAAGCTATGCATTTTATTAGATAGGAATTATACTCAAGTAGAACCCTACCCAATTGAAACATAAAGTCACCATGACAATGAACATATAAATCTGTCATTACCTCGCTCTACTTTTATGGGGAAAATTGTTCCAAAAGGCAGGGAAGTGAAGATCGGAAGGATTTTTAACATAATTAACGACAGGTAATGTTTCAAAGAATTAGTTTTTGGATACTCAGTGTTCATAATAAATACCTCACTGCATTTAACATTTACTGAGAGCTTCTTTCACAACCAAGAAAGAAAACCGGCACTTAAACAACCTGCCTAATGTCACAGTGAATAGGGGATACAAGAATTAATCTAAGTACCTCCTAAATCTTTTGTCCCTAATCCCATCTCCCTTCATCAGCTGTTCCTGGAAATGGAGATGGGGAGAGAGGTGCTTGAAATTCAAAAGGAAAGTGTAAAAATCAACTCAGAGAGAGGGTATTAAGTTTCTCCAATGAATCATTCAATCCATTTAGAAATCAGTAAAAAAAAAAAAAAATTCAATATAAGCAACAATAGCGAGAAGCTCTCTTTAGCATGGCAAAAAAAAGAAAGAAAGAAAGAAAGAAAGAAAGAAAGAAAGAAAGAAAGAAAGAAAGAAAGAAAGAAAGAAAGAAAGAAAGAAAGAAAGAAAGAAAGAAAAAAAAAACCAAAAAATAAAAAACAAACAAAAAAAAAAACTGGAGAGTTCCTATACTGGTATTGGTATAGAGTGGGAAAGATGTGCATAGACAAGAACTCTACCACATCGATTATATCATGGTCCTCAGACACTGGAAATTATGCTCATGGTCCTTCATGAAATTAAGTGGGCATACGCTTTATAATTATAATTAATCACTCCCATTTCTGAGCACATATTGCAGAGAATTTCAATAAGGGACCTCTACAAAGTACTTGAATGCACTGATGTGTGTGTTTATGCATGCATTTAATGTAAGTAAGGATAAATAGTAGGAGGATGGGCAAATAATGTGTTATATATTCAACATAACAAATTATGAAAGCTGTGGGAGGACTCTGAATTTATGGAAGTAAAACTATACATTCCAAGTAAAAACTGTACAACGTAAGTGTTGGTATGTATCTTTTTGAACATCCTAGTTGGGGAAATTTATTAAAACAGTTCAGAAGCAAAGGAACATTGTGAGAAAATTAACAATGCTTTCTCAGATTACTAATATAATTTTGGGACACTAACATACAGGAAGCTGAAGCTTCGATGACTCATAGGGCCCAAAACAAGTTTGGGTCCTATTCAAATATTTGAAAATGCTTCTAGAAGGAAAATTGCCCCTACAAACACGGAGTGTCATAATATGTTTGTGTATGCATCTGTGGAACCTGTGGTGCTTGTGATTTTCTGGAGAAAGTCCTATGAGGGATGAATGTAAAAATCAAAAACTGAAATCTTTGCTGCCAACTTCCAACTAGAATTGTAAGTCCATTCTACCCCCGTGCTTAGTCCTTATATGCAGGGTACCCTCTTTTCAGACTTAAGACGTTTTGTTAAGGTCTAACTAAAGATGCTATGTGGACCCACCTGGATGGGGAAGGGGTCTGGAGGTGAGTCCCACTTTTTTTATTACCCAAATTGTGAAATAATTTGTGAAATACAGCTTCTAAAGAGACTGGTTTATATAAAGGTGAGAGATGTATCTCACCTGCCCTCTTACTTATCTCTGTGTTGTTAATGTCTCAGGCACTCGAGGTGTTTTCAGATATCATTTCTCCAGCTTTAGATAACCAAGGACAGTAAATGATCACCTGTGTGTGATTTAGCTTATATCATTCAGCTCTGCCATTTCACTTCCGAGCACTTGACCAGACTTAGGATCTGCTTTACTTTATATTGCTGTTGAGATATGTGCTTTCTATAGTTCTGCTTATGAGATCACTATTCAGTTAAGGGCAAACAAATGACATTGTCAAATGAATGGTTGAATGAACACCATATTGCATGCTCAACTTGATGGAATGCATAAGAGACGGTGTGGGTTCTTTTCACTTGAAATCCACTAGGAGCAACAGAAACCAGAAAATGCAAATCCAAAGAAATATAATGAGTGCGCTACAAACTGGTGGAGAGAACACAGTCCCTTTAGCAAGTTGCTAAAGAAGGCGGTATGAAATTACTGCTTTAAAACTCCAGCTGGAGACAGTGACAAGCTCCCATCAAGGAGTGCTACCTGCTTTTAAGTAGCATTAGAAATGGCCCCTCACATGCTATCACTGTAGTTCATATTGATTCATTCTCTGTAGTTGAATTATCTTTAAAAAATTTATGGTGCATTTTTATGGCACTAGCAAAGCATGCATATCATTAGTGTGTAGAGCAAAGAGTGCAAGGCAAGAGGAGACTGATGGCTTTTCAATTATTGATGCAAATGAATTGCCGGGTGTAGCTAGTTTAAGAATTACAATAAAGAGCAAAAGTCAACGCTGGCTTTGTGAGTGCCTGTGAACATATGCCCTTCCCCCTACTAAACTAACTCCTATTTTCTTTAGCAGTAAGTGAATATGGCAATTAAGTTACTTAAAATTTCAGACACTTCTAGAATTTTATATTATGAGGTGAAACTTAGAAACCAATTAGCATTTTAAAAAGGGAGGATGCTCAGAATTTCAAATTTAGAAGGTGCTTTAGAGATTATTTAATCCACCCAACCGGTGGCAGGAGGCCCTTGGTAGCTCTACATTATGTCACCAGCCTTTGCTTAGATACTGCCTCTGACTAGAAAATGGTGACCAATGCTGCTCCTAAGAGGGAAGACGTTTCAGGAAAACAGCCTTAAATTAACAACTTGAACATTGTTTGAATAGGACAATACTGTTTCCTCATTTGACTTTACCCTGCATATTCCGGTTTATATTATCAAACTAATTCTCTCTAAAGATCCTGTGTTTTATCTGCAGATTAGCAAAGATGTCTGTATTGTTCTGCAGTGCTGGAGTAGAGGCTGAAGCAACTGCATAGATTATAAAATATTTGGCTCAAGTTATACCTCCTTTGCCATGCTTTTTCCAGACTAAGAAAAGACTCCTTGTTAACCAAATGCCCTGCCGGCACAAATGAACTATGTTACTGTCTGTCTTCAGTAAGAACTATAATGGATCCTGCAGTCAACATTCGGTTAGACTCTGTATACCATTAGGAACTACATGATTTAATTTTTATAACCATAACTAAGATACCCAAAAGAGACTGTTCAAGGAAGGAAGGATTTACTTGATTGACTGGTACAGAGGGTTTAACCTGTGATTAATTGGCCCCATCAACTTAGGTTGAGTGCACTGCTGGTGAGACGCCATCTCAGAAAAGAATTGTTCATTTCACATCAGACACATCATAGATACAGCCAAGGAAGAGATAAGGATATGAGTCTTCTCATAATCCTTTCTTACTGATCTATTTCCTCTAGGTAGGCCCCATTGCCTAAAACATTCACAGCCTTCTAAAACAGTGCCACCAGCTGAGAACCAAGCATAAAACACATGGAACTATGAGAGACAAGTCATGCACAATCTTCTACAGACACTCTGAACTTTTCCCTAAAGTATTCACTATCTATTTAAGCAGTATTCCCAAACACATTACTCTTCTAAAGCTACACGCCAATCTTTCTTATTTGTCATACTATAGATGCTAGCAGTGTCTACATTATGAGGGACTTAGGAAGGCATATATGCCACACTCCCACATACCCAATTACATTTGTGTGTGTGTGTGTGTGTGTGTGTGTGTGTGTGTGTGTGTGTGTGTGTGTGTGTGTGTGTGTGTGTGTATTCTTCATATCTTTGCCTTTTTTCCAGTCTCAGGGAGTATTTGTTGATGGACAATTAATGGTGATATACATGTTTTATGAGATTCCTTTCATAGACACCAAACTAAAATTATAGTCAATTCTCCATTCTATTTCCCAGGTTCACATACCTAAATATATACTGGGTATTTCAACTTGGTTATTGCACTGAAGGGTCTTGTGCTGCAAATTTCAAAGGGCATTGCAATATCCATTCATTCTAAGTTCATTTCTATTGCTTAGACGAGATACCCCAAGGGAAAGCAGCATTGGCAGTGGCAGGATTTGACTTACAATTCCAAGTCACGGTCCCATATTTCAGGAACATCAAGGGCAGCCATTCAAGTAGCCAGTCACATTATAGCAATGGTCAAGAGCAAAGCAACATTAGGAATACCCTCCCTTTTTTGCCTGCACTTATTTAGCTATCTCTTGTTTTATATAGTTCAGGAACCTCTGCCTGGGGTATAGTACTCTCTAGTGGACTATGTCTTCCGATATCGATTAATGATCAGTACAATTTCTCACAAGCATCCCCAAATGTCAGCTTGATTTAGACAATCCCTCAGTTGAAACTGTTTTCCAAGTGTATTCTTGGTTGAAACTAGTTAACAGCAAAACGTAACTATTACACCATGCTCCACTAAAACCCTAATAATCTCTTTGTGGATCTACTTAATTGCTCGATCCCCATATAATTATGTCGTCTTTGAGATATTTCATTGCATACAACATGCATCCAATTGAATATTCATGTCAGTTTTACCTTTTAAATGGTTTCTTCAATCCATTTGCTCACCTCAAACCTTATGTCTACTTTTCCTAGCTCAGTCTCTCTGTAATGAGACCTACTTCAATAGTATCATGATTGACCTAGATTTCTGTCTTGCTTTTCTAACATCTAATTCGTAATGCCACCCAAGAAACATATTTCTGAAGAACTTATCCGGCAACGTTAAAAAGGTAAGCCTTTTAGAATTTGCCTCTGCTTACCTAGTAAGCCACATTTCTCTGCATTATCCTCTCACATATTATTCTGCTGACAGGCTGAGCCTCCTTGAACTTCTACTCTGTTGCCTTTAGGGATTTGGATCCATTTGTCTTCTGATCGTCTCTGCTTCTGTGACTCATCCTTGATTTATCAATCTTTTGGAGTCATCCTGACACTCTACATTGCGTTGGATACCCCTTTCCTAGTTTGCATATCATCAGCCATAATTTTATCTCTTTTTTTCTTGCTTACAAACCTAAGTTTGTTTATCACGAGTAAGGTTTTCCAACAGGAAAGTGGAGAGAAAGTCATGGAATGTTCTAGAACAAGTGGGCATGGAAGTACATGACTAGAAGGTGTGCATTTATGTGTGTAGACGCGGAAATCTGGATACAGTCACCCAATGCAGACTCTAATGACAAAATGACATATATAAAGTGCCCTGAGGAGGAATACCTACAACCTAGATGCTTTTGAAGCAAGGGCAATAAAAGGCAGGAAAAAACAGGGACAAAGAACAATAACCTACAAAGATAAAGAGAAAAGGAGTTTCTATAAAAGTTTCATCTACATTTTTGGAGCTATGGTTAATCATAAAGATAATATTCTGTCTACTGTTAACAAGAATAGCAAAATGTGAGAAGGAAAATCAAGGACATCACAGTTATGTGTAGACCTCACTGACACAGAAGCATCCAATTAAACGATTTACTTGGTAAAGGGTATGACTATAAGAAACAAAACAAAGCAGTCTTTCAAGGCTTAGGAGGTAAACCTGTAAAACAGGAAGCGATTTTAATAAGACTTACAAGATCCAGATAAGCTGAATTTGGCCTTTTTACAAATACATTGAATGAGATAACTTGCACAGGAATTTCCCAGTATATAGAGAAGGTGCAAAAGGACCTTTTGTCCTGTGTGCCACCTCATATCAAAGCCTGGAGATCCCTTGATTCATAAATAGTGCTGGGCTTATTTTCATTTGGGGTAAGCCACCTGTTGGTTGAATTCAATTCTGGGTCATTACTCTCACTGTCCTTTTCAAAAACCAACACATGGGTCAGTGACCATGATTAAGTTGTCTATATTAATAAGTGGTTATATCAAAGATAATTATGGTTTCCACAAAATGATTTGTAGAAACAGGAAATGTCTTTAAATAGTTTCAAAGTTATTTCTGTCCTCACATGTGATATGTCCAGTAAGCTCAAACTTCCCTGTGTGTCACCTAAGCCACTCCACTTCCATACTGAGAGCAATACCCCTTCTTATGACTTTATTTCAATACAGGGACATGGTACCATGACATTTAATGGTGAAGTCAGTAGAGTACCTACATTATTATCTCACCAGCCCCAATGAGTAATTTTTGCAGTATTCTTAGAAAAGGAACTGATATAAACCAAACACCTTGTGTTTTTAATACATATGATTTTGTTAATTCTAGTTCTTCTTTTATACCAAACAGCATTGCTTGCTCTTTGTCTGGAAACTTATATTTCCTTAATAAATGTCAAGAAGGGAATAAAGTAGTAGGAAAAAAGCAAAACATAAAATAGAAGATAACACATAAGAAAGACAAGGGAGCACATAATCAATATCCTGTAAAACACAATAATATAATGCCCATAATCTAAAGTCAGACAAACACATGGCCTTACAACCACCATATTCTTTATTTTCTTTTCTGTTATGTTTGGCAGTGTGATAAGTATATTGAACCTTTTGGAAGAATTTGACTGTTGATCACCATCCACTACTCTCCCGAGGAGATGTGGAGGCAAAGATAACAGACTACTAGACTACAGAAGAATGTGAGCAGGCTCTTATATTTTAGGAAAGGGACAAATTTATACAGAGTAAGGACTTGAGCTGGATATCTGGTAGCACTCCCTGATTGGCTCTGGAGTCTCAAGTCATTGCTGGCCTTAGAGCATCCTTAGAATCACTTTATCATGTCTTAGGCCTCTGTGCTTATTACATCCTCATTAGCATATTATGTGGCCTTTGGTGTAAACCTGCCACATCTCACCCTTTTATTTCTTTTATGCAGCTCAGTGGGAATTAGATTGCAAGACTCCAATTTTGTTGTCCCCATGGCAAGGGACCTCCCAGCTTACAGACTGTGTTTGTCATACATTTATCTGTCTGAAAGGCTCTTACCTGTCTTTGACAACCAGCCCTGGAAAGGTGGCTTCCTTGGAGAGCTGCCTAGTGTGAGGAAGCTTCAGGGTGAGGCTTCACTGATTTCAGTAAGCCATGCTCTAATTACCTCCTTATGTGGGCCATGCCTGGATTCATCCTGAGCCACCACCACCCGCAGAGTTTTCTTATTAGTTCTCTTTTGTCTAATCACTTGCTGGAGGAAACACTTAAACAGCAAGAATATTAGAAGCACCAACCCTCCCATTAGCCCCCAGGCTACCAGCCTTGAAGGATCAAAAAGGGACTGTATATGAAAATTCATAGCACTAAATGTTTACATAAAGAAGTTGGGGAAATCTCACACTAATGAGTTAACAGCACACCTGAAAGTTCTAGAACAAGGAGAAGCAAATTCGCCCAGGAGGAGTCGATGCCAGAAAATAATCAAACTGGGGGCTGAAATTAATAAAATAGAAACAAAGAGAACAATACAAAGAATCAATGAGACAAAGAGTTGATTCTTGGAGAAAATCAACAAGATAGACAAACCTTTATCCAAGCAAGCCAAAAGGCAGAGAGAGAGTATCCAAATCAACAAAACCAGAAACAAAAAAGAGACACAACAACAATGAGGAAATTCAGAGAATTATCCTTCATATTTCAGAAACCTGTACTCCACAAAATTGGAAGATCCAAAAGAAATGGATAATCTATTGTGTAGGTACCACATACCAAAATTAAAGACCAGAGAATTAGACCTGTAGCCCCCAAGGAGCAATAATGATGTCTTTCCCCCTCCCACCAAAAAAAAAAAAAAAAAAGCCCAGATCTGGGTGGTTTCAGTGCAGAGATTGAGAGGAATTTCAAAGAGCGAATACCAATACTCTTCAAATTGTTCTACAAGATAGAAACAAAACAGATATTGCCAAACTCTTTTTATGAGACTACAGTTACCCTCATACACAAACCACACAAAGATGCAAAAAAAGAAAGAGAATTACAGACTGAGCTCCATCATGAAAATTAATGCAAAAGTATTCAACAAAATACTGGTAAACCAAATCCAGGAACATATCAAAAATGATCAAGTAGGCTTCATCCCAGAGATCCCAGGATGGTTCAACACAAGAAAAATTGTCGATGTAATTCACCATATGAACAAAGTGAAAGAAAGAAAAAAACAGATATATCTTATTAGATGCTGAAAAAGCCTTCAATAAAATCTAATACCCCTTCATGGTAAAGGTCTTGGAGAGATCATGAATACAAGGAACATACCAAACATAATGAAGCAAACAACCGATGTCAAACTAAATAGAAAGAAACTCAAGATGATTCCACTAGAATCAGCGACAAGACAAGGTTTCCCACTCTCCCCATATCTATTCAATATAGTATTCAAAGTTCTAGCGAGAGCAATGAAACAGCAAAAGGAGGTCAGGAGGAAATGATATGAAAGTCTAACAGGGAACTCCTACAGCTGATAAACACCTTCAGTAATGTGGTGGGATACAAGTATAACTAAAAAAAAAAAAAAAAAAAAAAAAAAAAAAAAAAAAAAAAATAGAATCAGTAGTGTAATATGAGGTTTCTGGCCTAGACTTTTGGGCCTTGCCTCAGGGTTTAGGCCCGCAAACCTGCAGACCCACAGTCCCACAGAAACACACAGATGCTTTCATGAGTTTTAAGCTGATCGGCCTCAGGCTCAGGGATATAACTTGCTAGCTCTCTACCCTTCATCTAACCCATGTCTCTTTTTCAGCCATGCAGTTCAGTACCTTTTCTTAGAGCAGCATAGTTGTCCTCTGCTTCTTGCAGCTTCTCTCTGGCGTTCTGCTCTGTGCTTCCAGTTCTCAAGAGTTTTCTTAGTCTGGTAGCCCCACCCACACTTCCTGTCTGCCTTTGACTAATCAGCGCTTTTTATTAAACCAGTGGGTGGGACAATTATTTACCATGAAACAACACAATACCCCTACATATCCCTTTTTCTCCTTTTAAAGCAAAAAGAACTTCAAATCTAATATTCTTTCCCCCCTTATCTATAACAACTTATAAACAACACTGTAAATAAACACAAACATCCATAATCCATGTTTTGGGAATGTGGGCGTCATTCTCTAGGCTACTTCCTGCTGAGTAGGTATGCTGGCAATTCCATAGGAATCCAAAGAAAAATGTAGGATTATAGACAAGTCTTTAGTGGAGTAGTCTGTAAGGTTGGGTCATCACAGCCAGTCTCCTTGAAATTGTCCTGGATACAGAGACCTGGAAACTTCAACAGAGGTGTTCTGAAATGCTGAATCATCTGGTTCATCCATTTCCATTGGAGATATTTCAGGTGGTCTTCCTCCATCAAACTTTATGTTCTTTATCCAGAAATAAATCCACAGCCTCTCATTTTCTATGAAAATAAAAGGAAAACCTCTTCTCCAAAGTAACATATCTTTGGATTTCAGTTTTAAAGTCAACTCATTTACAAGATATATAGGTTGAATTAGTCCAACAGCATTTATAATCAACTGTCTTTTAGCAGCTTTTACTAAGTCATTTTCAGTCAAGAAGCTTAAAGTTAAGACAATAATATACAGAATCCAGACATTCTTTGTATTTTCCATTTTTATGTGGCTTTCTTTATTTCTTTATTATTTATTGATTTATTGATTGATTGATTGAATGATTTATTCTATTTCTTCTTTAAGGGCTTTTTCTACCTCTTTTTTCTTTCTTTACACCTATGTATTTATATTTTCAACACACTCTAAACCACTTAGACTTTTTTTTTTAAAAAAAAAAACTGTCTTTACTATATATTTATTTCTTAACTTTTCCTGTCTCTGACCACACCTTTGCTTGTCTTAGGTGATTGACTCCACCCAGATTCTTTTATTTCTTTCTGTTTCTGAACACACCTATAATCTTCCAAAGATTCTTCTATTTCCTTCAAACCTCTGAACACACCTTTAATCAGCGAAGAATTCCTCTATTTCTTTCAATTCCTGAACACACCTTTATTCTGCCAAGGATTCTTCTATTTCTTTCAATTTCTGAACACACCTTTAATCTGCTAAGGTTCAAGGATTGTAGGATGGGTGGATGGCTCCATCCAGCTCCTAGTCTAATTTCATAGAATTTATCTTTTTAAAACAGGTACTCTGGGAATTTTAGGGTCCATATAATCACAAAGTAAAGCTTTGCCATCTGCTTCTCATTAACTCCATTTCAAGTATTAGGCAGCAGGGCTTCTTAAAAGACTCACAAGTGTTTTGCCTCTAAGGCTGAATCAGGAAGTTTCTGTTCAAAAAGCCGAGCCTCTGCTTGCCTCCAGCAAACAGAGCTGGTCCAAAAAAACACCACCACTAGAAAGCCATCCTTGATTCTGTTCCCTGTTTGCCCTTTTGAACAGAAACCTTAAATACATCATTTATAATCTTTTGCTTATACTGAGTCTCCTGTGAGACTTGAAGGACAAACCATTTTACACCTTAAGCTGCACTCTAAAAGCCCGCCATTGTAGCTCAAGCCTATGTGCTTCAGCAAGGTTTCTCTGTACCACAGCTCATGTGAGACACACAACTCAGAAGCTGCTTTGTTCTCTAGACAATTTTTTAAGCTTTATGTGGCTTTATGTGGGTATATATCATGTATATGCTGCATGTTGGGCTGCCATATGTAGTATGAAGTTTCTGGCCCGGACTTTCGGGCCTAACCTCAAGGTCTAGGCCCACAGAGTCACAGACCCACAGACCCACAGACTCGCAGACACACACAGATTCTTTCAATAGTTTTTGGCTGATTAATCTCTGCCCAGGCATATAACTTGCTAGCTCTCTACCCTTCATCTAACCATGTCTCTTTTTCAGCCATGCAGTTCAGTACCTTTTCTTAGAGCAGCACAGTTGTCCTCTGCTTCTTCCAGCTTCTCTCTGGCGTTCTGCTCTGTGCTTCCAGTTCTGAAGAGTTTTCTTAGTCTGGTAGCCCCGCTCACACTTCCTGCCTGCCTTTGGCTAATCAGTGATTTTTATTAAACCAGTGGGTGGGACAATTATTTACCATGAAACAACACAATACCCCTACACATTAGCTTTCCTATATACAAATAATAACAGGGCTAAGAAGAAATCAGAGAAATATCACCCTTTACAACATCCACAAATAATGTGTTTTGGTGTAACTCTAATCAAGCAAGTGAGACAAGAACTTTTAAGTCTTTGAAGAAAGAAATTTAAGAACATATCAGAAAATGAAAAGATCTCCCATGCTAATGGATAGGTAGAACAAACATAATAAAAATAGCAATCTTACTAAAAGCAATCTACAGATTCAATGCAATCCCCATTGAAATCCCAATACAATTTCTTCATAGACCTCAAAAAAAAAATTATAGAAAAACAAAAAATCCAGGATACCTAAAACAATCATGTACAATAAATTAACTTCTGGAGCCATCTTCATCCCTAACCTCAAGCTATATTATAGATCTACAGTAATAAAAATAGTTTGGTATTGGCATAAAAACCAATGGAACTGAATTGAAGACCCAGACATTAATCCACACACCTATGAGCACCTGATTTTTGACAAAGAAGTCAAAATTGTACAATGGAAAAAAGAAGGCATCTTCAAAAAATGCTTCTGGCATAACTGGATGATGGCATGTAGAAAAATGCAAATAGATATATATTTATCACCCTGCACAAAAATCAAGTCCAAGTGGATCAAAGACCTCAACATTAATCCCGTTACACTGAACCTGACAGAAGACAAAGTAGGAAGTAGCCTTGAATGCATTGGCAGAGGAGACAACTTCCTAAATATAACACTAGTAGCAAAGACATAGAGAGCAACAATTAATATATTGTCCTCCTAAAACTGAGAAGCTTCTATAAGGCAAAGGACATGGGCAATAAGACAACACAGCAGCCTACAGAATGGGCAAAAAATCTTCATCAACCTCATATCTGACAGAGTGCTGATCCCCAAAACATATAAAGAACTCAAAAAACTAGACTTCAAAATACCAAACAATCCAATTAAAAAATGGCCTACAGGTCTTAACAGAGACTTCTCGATAGAAGAATATCAAATGGCCAGAAAACATTTGAGGAACTGCTCAATATTCTTAGTCATCAGAGAAATGCAAATCAAAATTACTTTGAGATACCATTTTAGAAGTGCCAGAATGGATAAGATCAAAAACACCAATAACAGTTTCTGTTAGAAGGGATGTGGAGCAAAAGGAACACTGTTTCACTGTTGGTGGGAGTTCAAATTTGTACAGCCACTTTGGAAATCAGTATGGTGACCTCTCAGAAAACGTGCAATAAATCTACCTCAAGACCCAATGATACAACTCTTGGGCATATAGCCAAGGGATGCTCAATCACACCACCAGGACACTTGCTCAACTATGTTCATAGCTGCATTATTCATAATAGCCAGAACCTAGATACAACCTAGATGCTCTCCCCTGAAGAATGGATAAAGAAAATATGGTATATATACACAATGGAATATTATTATTCAACATGGAAAAATCATGACATCATCACATTTCCAGGCAAATGGATGAAACTTGAAAATATCATCCCGAGTGTGGTAAACCAGACTCAGAATGACAGACATGGTATGTACTTACTCATAGGTAGATATTAGATATAATGTAAAGGATAATCAGACTTCAGCCCACAGCTCCAGAGAATCTAGCTAATAAGGAGGACCCTAAGAGGGACTCGTGGATCACCCTGGGAAGGGGAAATAGATGAGTAAACTGGGAGTGGGGAGGCAATAGAGTGGAGGGGATGAGAACATAAGAAAATGAGTTAGTTGAGCTGGAACAGAGACATCATGGAGTTAGGGAGAAACCTAGGGATGTTCCTAGGAATACACACGGATGATGCCAACTTAGATAACTAGCATAGTGGAATGGGTACCTAAGCTGGCCTACCCCAGTAACCAGATTGGTGAATACCCTGTCATCACATGGCCTTCATCCAGTAACTTATGGAAGCAGATGCAGAGATCCACAGCCAAATACCAGGCTTTGCTCTCTAGAAGTCCATTAAAAGAAAATAAAGAGTGATTATTTGAGGAAAAGTATCAAGAGCATGATGAGGAAATCTACAGAGACAACCAAATCAATCTCTAATGGGAATTTATGAGCTTTAGACTGTTAGCTGTAGAGCCTGCATGGGACCAGACTAGCTCCTCTGCATATAGGAGACAGTTATGTAGTATGTTCTGTATAAGAGGTCCTTGGAAGTGGGATCAGCATCTATCCCTTGTGCATGAGCTGACCTTATGGAGGGATGCCTTGCCTTGAAACAGAGGGAAGGAGCTTAGACTTGCCTTAACTTAATATACCAGGTTTTGCTGACTCTCCATAGGAGGCCTTACCTTTTCAGAGGAGGTGGAGTATATATGTGTGGACGGAGTAGGGGAGTCTTGGAGGAAGTGGGAAGCTGGATAAGAGAGGGATCTGTGGCTAGTATATAAAATGAATAAAAAAAATCTTGGTTTTTTTAAAAAAAAGAGCAAGTCATAGGGATTCATAGGCATATGACTCTAAAAAAAGCAAATATGATGGGTTAGTAGAGAGGCTAAATGCCAGTAGGAAATGTTCTATGTCGACTTGGCAAGAAGAATGAGGAATACACTCTAGGGAACTTCACCAACACATCTCAGTCTAACAAACCTTTGAAATGAGTGCTACTTTGTCTAGATAGAGAACAATAATATTCTAGAGTGAAGACCCAGATTCATCAAAAGTCACTAGCCATTTGAAGGGCAAACAGAATGAAGGCCTGGAGTACATTGGAGCCTAGAATGTCATTTCCCAGGATATAAACTAGAACAATGACAGAGGGATAGTAAAAGGTATTTAAGGGAAATTTCCCCAGTGGCAAGAATCAAGACAACCCTGTAACCATTTAAATGGCAAAATGTTCCATAATAGAAAGATCCTGGTAGAGTCATGACTGTTAGCATAATGGTTAAATGATCTTTGTTCAGATAAAATAAGGAGGCTTGTGTGAAAAATGGATGTCTGTTTGGACCATAGCTTACAGGAAGAGGCTTTGGACAACCAGAGGGCAGATGACCATGAATTGCAATGAGAAGAGTTTGGAGGAGATGGACCGCTGGGCTCCAGTTGGATTCAAAACATGGAATGAAAGTGGGTACATGACACCAAACTAAAACAAGAAATAGGGACAAGAAATCAAGGCTTACCAAATTAAAAAATTCTTTTAAAAATATCATATTTAATTACACGTTAAGAAGATCAAAAAGCATCTTCAGAGAAACGTAGAGTACTGGTGACTTCCTATATGAGAGATTCATTTAGAGACACACCGGACCTTGTGGATGTATCAGATTCTCTGCACATGTTGAGGAAGATGGAATTCACATCGAAGTAGGAGTGGATCCTTGAGGTAGGAGAGCTGTGCTCAGAAAACAGTTGAGTGCATTTGTGTTATAACAACGCTCGTGAAATAAGTGATGCATTCTCGTACAAATAACATAATTCTATTCATTAGGGCAGAGAACTCATGACTTCATCAACCCCCGAAAGGCTCATTTTCTCAAGGCTGCCATATCAGGGATTACATTTCAAAGTCAAATTCGTGGATTCTGAAGGACAGTCACACCATAGCAACATATGCTTTAGAAATTAAAGGATACAGCGGGGATTGTGACTCTGCATTCAGCTAATGTGAAAGCAGAACAATTGTTAAAGTGAAGTAATAGAGACTGAACCAACAAGCAGGGAGTCTGCATGGGTCTGACCTAGGCCCTCTGTGTATATGTAATGGTTGTGTTATTGGCTCTTCCTGTACTCCTAACAGCGGTACTGGGGGTATTCCTAACTCTATTGCATGCTTTTGGAACCATACTCTTCATACTGGGATTCATCCTCCTGCCTTAATATGAAGGGGGGTGCCTTGTCTCATTGCAACTTGATATGGCAAGTTTGATTGACAGCCCTGGAAGATCTGCCCTTTCATGAAAGGGAAACAGAGGAGGAGTAGATGAGGGTATAGGGGATCTGGAAAGTCAGGAGGGAGGGGAAGCTGATTGGGATGTAATACATAAGAGAAGAATAAATAAAAAGAGAAAAAGAGAGTGAAGTGACAAATTCACATGCATCATGCACATTATTATAAATTATAAATGTCCTGGGTGAGCACAATGCACTATGAAATAGTATACTGGTACAGGGGGTCCGAGCACCAAACTAAAGTCTCATTGTGTTTGTATAGACTACCCATAGACTCACAAAACACATCTTTCATGTATTCTGATTCTTATATTTTAATGTGGTTAATAAAGTAAAAGACATCAAGATGCAAACCTCTTAGATTACCCTGATTTATAAATCTGAAGACAATCTTCCATGAGAACATAAATGCCTAAGTGCCACTTCCTAGCACTCTGAAATTGACACCGTCTTGTTTGGCATTGGTCACAAGTCCTATGCAAATGGTTTTTCTTCGTTTGCTTCCTACCTAGGCTCGTACATGATGAGGACGGCTCTCCATGTTTAAATTCTACAGTTTGTTTCTTGTTGAAACAAAGAACAGAAAACAAGCAATGATAACCGCTGACAGGTCCTTGGAGGCATGCAGTTTTCTTGTTCCCTAACTGCTCTCAGTAGCTTCTGTGGAGTTACCAAGGTTCATTCAAGGCACAAATAAAAGGCTTAGTTCTACAGTGTCTATTCTATTCACAGAATTTAAAGAAAAAAAACAAAAAACAAGAAACACACACAACTTTAGAAGTCTAAATGTTTAGTTCCAGGCAATATTTTATTTTACATCATCATCCAATCAATCTAAAAAATAAATAATCTAACTTTTAAAACATGAAACAATCACATATCAAAGGACGAAGCCCTTACCTATAAAAACTAGAGCATAACAAATGAATCCATGATCTTAAACAGTTTAGATTTTTCTTGTAAAGAAAGAAAAAAAATCAATGTCATTGAAAATAAAATACTTGTTCAGATTTCCCAGAAAAACCTTTTTGGTGTTGTACAAACCAGTATCTTAGAAAATGCTCTCATTTCATATAACAAAAGGACAGGAATTGTTTTGATATAATTTAGTCACAAATGCATCCCTAACCCTCACATAGAGACTACCCTATGCTCTGCCAGTGCTTCCCTGAAGATTCAGAAATGATTTTCATCCTTTGTCCCTATCCTTGTCAGACAAACTGAGCACTCACTCTGTGAAATACATACAAAGTAGTCTTCAATATTGGGGATGCACGTGACTGTGATTGTACCTTCCTCTCTTACTCTCTCCAGTTCTTATGGCTCACAGATTGAGTAATACATACATTCGTCTAGAAACCCTTAACTATGCATTCTCCAGAGAAGCTCCATGATCCACCTGCCCAGGAAAAACAAAACGATGAATACATAAGCACATTCATAATATGCATTTGCTTTGAAACAGGGGTTCTCCACCTGTGGGTCATAACCCCTTGGACATCAAATGACCCTTTCAAGGGATCCCATGTCAGACATTCTGCATATCAGATATTTACATTATAATTCATGACAGTAGAAAATTATAGTTATGAATTAGCAGCAAGATACTTTTCTGATTAGGAGTTCCCCACAACATGGGAAACTGTACTAAAGGGTCACAGCACTAGGAAGGCTGATAACCACTGATTTAAGCTGTTACCATTGTGATTACTGAGTCTGGATAACGGGGACACATGTACTACAGTGTGGGTACAGGCAATTCTTAATGGGCTAAAGCAACTCTGCTTTTATTCTTTCATCTTTCCCTGCCTGTGAAGAGTCAACTCAGGTGGTCAGACTTGCGTAGCACATTCCCTAACTACTTAGAAATCCTGCTGTCTCATACAGTATACATGTTTATTGTTCAACAAAGTAAAATAACTATTATTTTCTTATCTTCTTTATCTTTTTCAGCAGCCTTCTTCATTAGGGAACAAAGTACTTAAAGGTATTATTACTGTAAGCATTTTAATGTTCTGTTTAATATCAATAAATGGCATTTTGCTCTCAAATTGACTATTGAGATGTCATACAAAGGTCTTGATTTCTACCTTAAAAAGTAAACTTTGGATTTTGAAAATATTATGAAAACATACATTGAGAGAGTAAAGCACAACAATACCCTGCACCCTGTTTCTGTTATTGTTGGCGTGGTGTGTCAATCAGGTACCTTCTTCCTAACTGAAGGGCTTAATTTGGTTGTTAGATTTTTAGCTTTTATTTCATGTTTTTAAATGAATTTATTTGGGATTCACATGCCACTGAGCATGTGTGGAAGCAAAAGAACATTGTACAGAAATCAATTCTGTCCTTCGACCACGTGAGTTTTGGAGAGTAAACTGGAATGACATATCTGAGTTTTCATGTAGGTGCTACAGATTAAACTAGGGTCCTCTAGAAGAGGACACAGTGCTCTTAATGCTGAGCCATCAATCCAGCCACAAACTGGACCATTTTAAAGATAGGGTACTATTTAGAATGTCTTCAGTGTGAGAGTCCTATGTTACACTCATGATTAAATCGTCATTTGGAACTTTTGGAGAAAGATCACAGTAGCAAATTGATGCTTTCATCAATTTACACCAAGAGGTTAGACCATCATTTCAACCACATGAAGAGTAAGAAATATTAACCTCCATCCCCTGGTGTGGTGGCTATTGATTGACAACTTGCTAGGATCTGGAATCTCCTTGGTGATATAACTCAAAACATGTCTGCAAAGGATTCTTTAAAATAGGCTAATTGAGGTGGAAAGACCGATTCTAAATGTAGGCTGCACACTAAGCTGGAGTCCTGAACTACATAAAAAGGGCAAAATCAGCTACACACAAGCATTTATCACCATGCTTCTTGATGGCAGGCGTGTTGTGATCAGTATTCTCATGCATTGCCAATGGAAACTCTCTAGTGTGCACATACACAGAGAACCCACAGCCATTGCTCTTGTTCCCCTGTTTTAGCCAAGTAACAGGAAAGTGAACTCACAAACCCACTTAAGGCGCGCATGTCATAATTCTCTTACTTTCCATGCTGCACTCTCCAGAAGGTTCTAATATCCATAACTTGGTAAAGAGTAAAGAGTAATATAATCCTTAAGGAGAGGATTTCAACAAATGCTTTTACAACACCCACATTTCACCAGCTCCTCTTCTCTTTTATTTCATTTATGTTTCATACAAATTTTGAAACACTTTTGTTAACAGAAATGGCTTGGTGGAATTTTGTCAGTGTCTCCAGACTCTCTAAGCCCAAAAAATAGGAAAGGTAATATTGGTAACGTGGAAGGCCATTTCTTTTACTTAGATTTTATTTGGCTTATTTTATAAGAATAGTACAAGTTTTAGTATAGAATTCTGTGTTCATTTTGTAGGATTATACTTAAGCTTTTCTTTCTTTCCCTCTTGTTTGAATATTATTGGCATAGTGCATGATCCATTTTAAAATCTAAACTTCTATTGTAATTATTGCTGAGTAGGGAAATGATTTTTCTTTCTTAAATTTTCATATGCATTGATCTCAGTCATTTTTTGATTTGTCCTTTTTTTTTCTTTTTTGGAGATTTTTTTTGCATGGATAATCATGTTACTTAGAATCACAGAAAACATTGTACATTTTTACATAAGCAAAACAATATTTTATTTCCTTGCCTTGCTTTGTTTAACTACTTCAGCTTTCCAGTTCAATGGTAAGTAGGGATGGTAAAAGTCAAACTTTGCCTTTCTGTCTCCAGTGATAAAAGCAGTTGTTCAGCTTGTCAGTGTTGTATATTTATATGTGATTTATAAATACCTTTTCTTAGCTAGGAATGATGCTTTTAGTGCAAGCTCTCAGACGGCAGAGGCACACCGATCTTCGTGAGATTAAGCCAGCTCTACCTGCATAGCAAGTTCTAGGACAGCTGGGGCCACATAGTGAGAGCCTACTTCTAAATAAAAGAAAGTTTATGCACATATATAGGCTCACAAGCATAAAATAACACTTAAACACATATAAAAAATCTAAAAACAAATATTACCACCTTGAGGATCCCCATCTCTCAAAAATGTACTGAATGTACATTATAATAATTTTACCTTATAATTTTTACCTTATAATTTGGTTGTGGCATTTCTCAAATGCATTTCTCTATCTGTCAATGTAATAAAGTATTTTTTCCTTCTTTACTATTCAGTTTTGTAAATTAACTGTAAGTTTTGGCTGTGGAGAAGTTATGAGGGGATCACTGTCATGTGAAGTGATTTTTAAAAATTTTTTTTTGAAAACTAATTGTGGTAGATTTTTAAATTTTTTTCAAAGCCATGTGGAGAGAACTGCATTGTCAAAAAAAGCAAAGAGCAACTCTATCAACACAACCTCCAGAACCTCTGTGTGTGCACACAGAGTGCAATGATAGCACTTCTGTATGCTTAAAATGCTGACATATTTTTGAAATTAAGTAAATAGCATTATATTTTAAAAATAGAAATTCAAAAGATACTCTTAGAAATGATTAATCAACTGGTAAATTAAACTATCAAAAAAGGGAGGTGGACACACACACACACGTGCACACACACACACACACACGTGCACACACACACAGGACAAAATTTTAGATAATGGAAATGAAGAGGAGTGATACTGCTTATTTATAGACACTAATCATAAATGAGAGAATACTTTAAAAATATATGTTCATAAATTTATAGCCATAAGATTGACCAATTCCATGAGTTATAGAAATAACATTATCTGAATATATATATGGATAAAATAGAATAGAACAAATTCCTCTCGTTAAAGACACCAAGCACAAATGCTTTTCCTGGTAAATTCTGTCTAAAATTTTAGAAGTGTATATGATTTTTATAATGATTTTATGCTATTTTTCCAGTCCTCTAAAGCAGATATACCATAATAGCTCACTTGGAGAGACTAATTTTCTTTTAATAACAGAAGTTAAAACATTGAACTGTAAATTATCTACTAACTTCTTTCATAAGAATACATGCAAATATTATTAGTAACATATGAATAATTTATTTTAGCATATATACAAGACAAATTACATGTCAACGTCATGTGTACATTATTCCAAGTATGTGAGGATGCTTCAATATGTTAGAATATGGAATTGATTGTGTAAAGTCATTTTCTTTATAAAAGTCATCTTTTTGTTCTTTCCTGAATACATTTGAAACATTTTATTTAACATGAAACCTACTGAATTTACAAAGACATAGCCCAAGTCAGCAATTTGCAATATTCTCAAGAATATTACAGTAAATGACATACAACTTCCTTACAGAATTTAATAGGTTATGGAAGGTATCATGTTTATGATATCTGTGGGATTCGCACCTTGATGTCATTTTAAGTAAAATATAAGAGATAACTTGTCATTTCAAAAACCTTTTATTCCACTCTAATATTTCAACAACAGTGCACTTGAATAATTTGGAATAATCTATAATCTCTCTGTAGATAATGCTCTCCTACTATAGATGGAGACTGAAACAACACACTTCTTAATTGAATATTTTGGGCTGCTTTTCCAGAAATCTCTGTGCCTATACATCACTGAAGAATTGGCAGGGCCAGTGTTACTGATGACAAATTCTAAAGCTTCACTGATGTTGTAGATGAGAGCATTGAAGTAAGTATAAATATTGGTTTGAATAGCATAGAGCTTCATATGTCCCTGGCACAAAATTCTGCAGTCTGTTGACAATTTGAAGTAAAAACAAGTGTTGACTATATTGATCACCATAATTAACATGGTACAAAACAACCCTACTGTATTAATGATATTGGTTACGATTACTCTAAATGTTTAGCATTACTAGTAAGGAATGTAATAAGAATTTTGTAAATTCTTTTCTGCATGGTTTTACCAAAAATATATTAAGCCTTGAGCAAAATGGCTATTATTATTATACTAGCTTAGTATATTGTAGGGATGGCTATAGAATATATCTGGATATTTTTCAAGTACTATTCTAGATAAATATACATATATGTATACACACACACACACATATATATATATATACATACACACATATAAATATGCTACTATTGTCTGATGAGTTTCCTTGCCTCCATTTTTTAAAATATTGAAAAAGTTTTACTAGCAGCTTAAAAAATATTAAATTGGATTCTTATGGGCTCTGTTCCAATTATCTTGCCCATGTCTTGCTTCTAGGGATTCTGAGACCATAGCAAATTCTCGGGTTACTTTTTGAGTTACTTAAGTGTAAGTCTACTGACTTCCAGTTCAGCTCTAATTTGATCATATGCTGGAGAATTTTCTGGGACTTCCAAAAATAGTTCTGTAGTACATTTTATCCAGCAGTTCCGTTTGCAAAGTAGTTCTTTACCTATTAAATTTGCAAGTCTTTTTTTTTTTTAATCAAAAAGATGGACTGTTCCCTTCTTCTGTCCCCAATGTAAGTCCCCAGTTAAGACATGGAAAAATACTTAAGATAGTTATAACTCTTCCTGTTTGAGTGGAATAAAAATCAAGTTGAGAAGATATCCTCTGGTGGTAGATTGGTCGTAGGCAGTGGTGACATTCACAGAATAATAGAAAATTTTATTGGTGGTCTGTCATCAAACTCTATTTCCATCTTGCCTGCAGGAGCATATTCTCTTGTCCTTTTCAATAGACAGGAGAAATATTTAATAATGGGCCAGTTAAAAAAGTGTATGAAAGTAAAGAAAGTAGAATAATTCCTTAGATTGCATGAGTATTAACCATCAAAATTAATTATTAATTTCTAAAACAATAGACCTAGTTACATTTTATACCTAGAAGTAGATGACTTAGAATATAAAAGTGAATTTATATTAATGTGTGTAGAAAGATAGTATATATAGTATATATTTAAACCATATATATATCATATTATAAAGTATTGGAAGTTTACAGAGGAAGTTATATACTAGTTCTGAACAATCTAAAGCATACAAAATTAAAATAGTTTGATAAAAAGCAATATTAAAATAAGAGTTTCAAATATGGATAATATTAGAAGTAGAATATATGTGTATTCAAAAATGTAAAGTACTACTGAAAGGAATTATAGAAAATCCCAATTATATATATCAACAATTCCAAGATTGTTTATAAATAAATAAAAATCATGAACAGAGGAATTCTCTGCTAATTTGTACTTGCAAGTTTTATCCAATATTAGTAGGATATTTGGCAGTAACTAATATAGTAATCTTGTAGCATGCAGAAGTACAATGTTCAAATGTAGCAAAATTATCCTATAGAACTCCAGATATTGGAAGACAGAAAAGACTTCTGTAAAACAACCATTATTGCAATTCCATGGTACATGGATATTCAGGTATATTAATAGTGTTGAATTAGCAGTCAACAACTCAACTCTGAACTGTTTAATTTTTAACAAATAAATCATTGTGACCCAGTTAGAAACAACCACTATTTCTCTAAATGGTGTTGATATCGATATACAAAACCAAACAAACTTAGACAGCTAATCTTAATTTTTACACAACTATGAATACAAAGCAGAACAAAGATCTAAACATGAATACTGAAACTATGAACTTGATATAAACACAAAGACAGACACAAACACATACGTGTGTGTGTGTGTGTGTGTGAGAGAGAGAGAGAGAGAGAGAGAGAGAGAGAGAGAGAGAGAGAGAGAGAGAGAGAGAGAGAGAGAGGAGAGAACCAATAATTATGATTTTAATCTGGCAAATATTTCAGATATAACAATGAAAGCACCAGCCATTCTTTACAAAATGGTAAATTGGAACACATTAAAACATAAACAGTATTGTAGTTAAAATGGGTATAAAGTTACATGTACCATTATAAAATAAATATAAAGTTCATGGGATGGTAATCTTTTCAATTTACATGTATGGTACGAGGCTGGAACTCAAAATACCTAAAGACCACTGTACTACAATATAATACATCACCCAACTAAAAGTGAACAAAGTGTCTCAGGATACTTCATAAAATTAAACTTCAACTATAAAGCTGCTGATATGTAAATAAAATGTGAACTTGATCATCAATCCCTTAGATTACTACAAAACCATAGTAAGAAGTACTCATTGGCCATGAGTTTTTAAGAAGACAGGCAACATTAAGACTATATAGGGTTTGGACACATAATGAGCACCATTATTTAACATGTATGAAATCTAGATATGCCACTCATAGGAGTCTAAAAAACAACCTAACAAATAAAAATATATACATGCACAAACTAAAATGCAGATGTTCCTAGAAATATTAATTATATACAAAACTTAAAATAATCCAGATACATATTATCCAGAATTCTATAAAGTATTTATATTAATGCTATGAAATGACATTAAGGAATGATAGGTAATTAAGTAATAACACAAGATACGGTGTTAAAAAATACAGAAATCTTATACTAAATTAGATAAACATATTGCATACACAATCATATACAAATACAACACACTTTAGAATTGTATAATTCCACTTATGTAAATATTTAATAAGGTAACATGGACAACACATTTAAAATGAACCCTCTTGTAGTATAATTTTAATGTTTTATTATGGTATAGGTATAAAACATTTCATGCTATTTCAAAGTCCTATACTAATTATTAACCAGTGTTTATTCTCTCCATCCAAGTTCTAATTAAACAGTAATTTATATATGTACATACTTAGGTCTATAACATGTTTCTATAAAAAGAACTATGTATCTTTATAATGTATGATGAACATATTTCCTTTGGTATATGTTTTAAGGTTAATGTATGTTATAACTGCGATCAATGATTTCTTACATTGTAGTAGTTAACATTCCATTATATGAATTATAAAACCTTTTTAAATGTATGAACAATTTATAAACATTTGGTAATTATATTCTATCATAAATGTTCATTTACAGTATTTTAGTTAATTTATGTGTTATTTAACTTTATACATATGTCTAAAAGTGAAATTCCCACATCACATGATAAATACACATTTGACTCTTGGAGGTTCTGACACACAATGTTTCCCAAAATGTGTATGTCGGGTCCACCTTCTCACCAACAAGACTTGACAATTTCTATCTGTCAGCACCATTGTGAAGTATTATCAACATGTCTTCCACATTATGGCCATCTTTGTGAACATCAGGTAGTAGGTTAACATGGCTCTAATTTGTACTTCCATATCAATTAATGACATCATACTTTCGCATGACCATTAGTAATTTGGTGCATCTCTTGGGATAAATGTCTATGAAAGTGTTTTGTCCACTCCTGGTTTTCATTTTTATCATTGTGAGTGAGTTCTTTAATGCTCTAGAGGCAATTGCCTTATGAGATATTTGACTTACCTATATTTTCTCAGATTTTATTCTTTATCACTTCACTTTGTTATATATTTTAGAGAAAACAATTCTTCATTTTTATGTAGTTTAGTTTATCTCCTTTTGTTGTATCATCCATGTACCTTTAGTGTCATATCCAAAAAAATTTATATAATTCAACTTCATGAAAATTATACTACTCTTGTTCACATTGTTTTATTTCTTTATGTCTCAAATCTATAGATTTGTTAAATTAGATATTTTTATATGATGACTGATAGACATGCAAAGTAGATATTTTTCACATAGATATACAGATATCTCAGTCCAAATTTTTAAAACAATTCAATGCCCCATTCATTAACTATCAGCCTTTGTACAAAGATCAGTTGACCATAACAAGATGGGAATATCTACAGACCCATCTGTTTTATAGTGCTGTTGATGTATGTATCTATCTCTGTTATGTTTTAGGATTATAAATTTGTTTCATTTCCTTACTTTCTTTCAAATATTACTTGTTGACATTTTTATAGATATTTACTAGAGTGGCTAGGTAATTCTTTATCAAATATTCACTTTGATAAAATACATTTAAAGGTATTTACTTCTAATTTCCATATGCACTCAACCTGGATAAGTTAAAGGCATTTTATAAACAATGGTAAATAGAAATTTCAAAAATTTCACTTGAGTTTCTCTCTTAACCCATGGATTCTTTAGACCTGTTATATTATGTTTCTATTTGTCTGTGTAGGGTTTTTATTTTCTTTCATTTTGTTATGACTCATTGCTTTTGTATACAAATACTTCGTATAAATCTGAATTGGTTGCTTGCAAACAATGACCCTAAGTGGTTCTTTTGTTGTTGTTGATTGCTGCTATGATAGCTTTCTGAGAAAGACTCATTGAAATACACTGGGAAAACTTCTCTGTACTATAATACATCTAGACTCAGAACAATGTCCCCAATGCCAGCCTCACTGTGTTTTCTAGGAGCATATATCTGACTCTTTCTATAACAAGGAAACAACTCCCTCCCCTACAGACCCGACAAGAAGTGGCAAGAGATCTAGGAACCTAGTGTCCTACATCTCATGGTTCTGGTATTCACAAACATTTCTCTGGTAGACACCAGCCCTATGCTTCTATAAGAATTTCCACCTTAAAGAAGTCTCAACATCTACAAATCAGTAAGTACTTCCTGTTCTTCTATTTCTTTCATCAAATGCAGATATATATTTTAAATGTTTGTTTTCATGCATTTTGCATAGCATTATTATTCATTTAGAATGAGAGGGGAGATTTAGGTCATGTGCAAATTGCCTTTCTAATACACAAGTCTGGTAAATTGGTTTTGAAATGTATTTTGTAGATTATTCTCCCAGGATTTTTATAATTTTTGCATAAAAATCGGTTCATAGATTTATATTTGTCTCCAAGTTTAACAAATTTCTTTTTCCCCCAGGGAAAGAGCATAATACCAAACTTGTTTAACAAATCTTTGGTGTGATAATTAAAACCAGTGCATATTTATCACTGTAGATGTGCAGTTGTATTTGAGGTATTTTCCAGGTTGCAATCCACAACATAATAAATACTGTGTATCACCACATGTGTATATGTTGTACTTTGTATATTTAATAAAAATAGTCTGGAATATCAGAGGGAAAAGTCACCCAGAGCCAAGCCATGAAAGTCAAGTAGTGGTGAACCATGACTTTAATGCCATCGCTTGGGAGGCATAGATCCATCTGGATCTCTGTGATTTCAAGGCCTAATAGCCAACAGTGGTAGCACACATCTTAGTCTGTAGAGTATGAGACTCTTAATATCATGGTCATGGGTTTGGGCCCCATGTTGGGTGCCATTTGTAGTGAGAAGTTTCTTTGTCCTGCCTGGCTGGTCTCACAACCATTTATTCCCAAATAATCACACAAAGACTTATATTAATTATAAACTGTTTGGCCTGTGAATTATTTGCTAACTCTTACTTTTAAGAAAGCCCATCATTCTTATCTCTGTTTAACTACATGGCTTGGTACCTTTGCTCAATGCAGCGTTCTCAGCTTCCTTCCTCTGAGGCTGGCAGGAGACTCCCTTATGCTCTTCTTCCCAGAATTCTCCAAGTTTGGTTACCCCACCTATACTGCCTTCCCATCTTTAGGGCAGTCAGTTTTATTATTAAACAAAAACAGTGAAAAATATTTACAGTATTATTCCACATATCTTTTTTTTTTCTTTTTAAAACAGGAACCTCAAATCTAATTTCTTTTCTATAACTATTTTCCTGACCACTATCCATAAAAACTAGTAACCAACATTCTAACAAATACAAACATCTATAATCCATTTTTTGTGAATATGGGCATAGTTCACTAGGTAATTATCTGAGAATAATTATTTTTGATCCTATAAGACTTGAGCATGACAGGACTCTTATGCTATAACTACACTGTACTATAGCCGCTTGGGTTGACAAAAGTTCTCATTAATAGCTGATTGTATTTCAGATGTGAGGAAAACCAATGTATGTATACAGACATACACTCTATCTTTATATACACAGAAAAATATATAGATTTCATATAATGTCTTAATAAAAAGCACCATATCTGTTTCTATTTAATGAACAGAAATGATGTGCAAGTTGCTTTATAACTGTGAACTGATACACAGACTATTTGATTTAAAGTCGATCATGTTCTGCATTCCAGTCTTACTGGCAATAGCGCTAATAAGGAATTGACAATTCTTGGTATTCATTGTGTACGTAATCACTATCACTAACTGTGAAATCACTAAATGTGGGATTTGTACACTCTTTAATTAAATGAGTCTATAGTGACTAGATATTTGATCTTCCTGCATCCCTGGGTTTAAGATGTCTTGCTTTATTAGTCACCCAGTGATGGAAGTTTATTAAAGTACTCTCCAGCACAGACTGATTCACTTTCTAAACACAAAAAAAGGCATTTCTTTGTTTCTCTGAGAATGTGTATAAACTCATAACACATTGGGCCAACAACATGATATTTATGTATACCATAAACAAGCTTGAGGTGGACTCATGAATATGGGCTTCTTCTATTGATCTTCCGCTATTTCTATGAATCCAGTGTGGAACCAAAGAAAAAGTAAAGACAAGTTAAAATGAAATGCATTATGGAAGCATATTTCAAAATAACATAATGGACAGAGTTTAATAAAGGTGTTGACTTCAATTAAAACATAAAACCCTTTGGAAATCATATCTTTTATCTTAAACTTGATGCACAATTTAAAAGAGATAGGCTGTGAAGGTATAAATCATTCCAGTCACCAAAAGATGTTTATTTGTTGTCTGTGGTTGTGGTACTATACAACCATTGCAAAGGAAGATTATTACATAACAGAAAAGACTATGCAGAAAATTTACTAACAAATAAAATTGATAACCCATGTACGAAAAAGCAGAAACGGGGTTTTAACAAAACAAAACTTTCCTGGTCTGTGACATTGCAAAATTTCTAGGAACTAGTAAATGACAGATCTCTTACATTTCCCTTCTGAAAGACATGCTTCCATATTCAGCCACTGTATAATCTTGGAGCCAAAATACAGTTTTCTTTACATTTTATAGGTCTCTAGTCATATTTGTTATTTCGTTACCTTGTTGAAATTGTAATATAATTATATTGTGTTGCACTTTCCTTTCCTTCCCTCCTACCTTCCTATATATACTTCTTGGATTTCATTTGGATTTGTGGATCCTTTTTCACTAATTGTAACATGCTGTGATGGCTAATCTTGGTTTCCATATTGACTACATCTGAGATTCAATAAACTCAAAAATTGAGAGCACACCCATAGAGATATCTGCTTAACTGGAAGTAGGAAGATCTACTTCTCATCTGTACCTATGATGTGGGAAGACACAGATATTTTGACCTGGGAAAAGCCACCCCTATTCTGAGCCATATCTTTTTCTGAAAGTCTATATAAGAATGTGGAAGGAGGAAGATTTTTATCTATTCCTGCTTGTTCAGGCCTTGGTAGTAAGTCTTTCCCTGGCATTGGAGCTTTTATGTTTGCATTTCTAGTATATACTAAAGACTAGCTATGACATCCAGCCTCATGTACTAAGAAACCACTGTGTTCTTGAACTTTCCCTTTAAATCCAGTTGTTGTGGGATTAGCTGGAACAAAGCCTATTAGTCATTCTGAAAATTCCTCTTACAATATATATAGAGAGATCCATTCTAAAAGTTCTGTTACTCTGGAGAACCCCTAATAAACATGTTATTAGATAACTAATTGATTGCTCTTTCATGGGGAAGACAACTTCTCTCACTCTCAGAAATTTTAATTGCCTATAGTTTTTGGGATGCATTTGAGGCCATGTTGGTTTATCTTGACTAACTTATGATGAATCTGAAGTTGTGCCCAAATGTGATGCCTATGATCTACAACAATGTCCAACATGGTAGCATAACCCTGTCAGTATAGTAGTGGCTCTCATACACGGCAATGGCAATAGCCAACAACTCTCTAATTGGATTTAAGATCTACTCTACAAGAGAGAAATCATGCCTGGTGTAGAAAGACTAGTTCCTTAGCCAACTATCTTGGGCTAGTGAAGTCCTTGATCTTTGACAATAACTTAGAACCACCACTCTACTAAACTAGCATAATCTATAGAAATGTTTAAATAAAAAGAAACCTTCTCTGACTTTGTATCTCAGCATGTTTGTCTTTTGCACTTAGGAAGTTGACTGAGTCCTGTATGTTACTTTTGGATCATGTTACTTTGTTTTATGTGTTTATTAGCTGTTAGGGTTTTTAGGTAGTGTTGCTTTATGGAATCTCATCATTCAAAAATAAAGATTCCTTGACTTTTTCCTTCCCTATCTGTGCCTCACCTATCTTCTTCACTTGTCTTATTGTTTTAGTTAGAAACCCTAGCATAACTTTTGTTCATGAATTTGCACAGTGATCAGTCAATAATTGTACTTCTAACCTCTGGCTAGCTCTCCCAGTGTGGAATTCAACTTCAACTTTGTTTCTTGGAACTGAATCATTTATGGAAAGTCTAAGATCTCTTGAAGCTCTCAAACTTGTAGTTACTTCCTACATAATTCTTTTTGTCTGGGATTTTAGTAGTTACTTTTTATCTCACTTCAGTAAGAAAATTTCTTGTAGAAAATCTCCTATTAACTTACTGTGATTATTTTAGCATTATAGAAATATTTAACTCTTACCCAATCCTTTATCACCTTAAAATGCAGATTTTAAGACTGCATGATTATTGTCACCTGTGACTCACCAATTCACAGTCCTACATTGTCTTACAATTGCAAATGTACATATTATTGAAAGTAGAGGGAAAACTGTCTAGCAGGCAAGGGAATCAATAGGAAGACGAAAAATAAAAGATAGAGACGTATTGAGGTTAATGTGCTAAAAGCACATTACATACTTGGAGGAAATGTTCTCACATAACCCAGTGATACGTACAGGGATAATCTGAGTAGAAGATTGAGTAAGTAAATATTTCTGGTTAGCTACCATACAACGTGATTACTATAGATATTCATAATGCTCTATGCACATGAAAAAAGGTAAAATATTAATGAGTCAGTGTCTGTGTAACTCTGATAATAAACAGAAAAACTTGAGTCAAAGAATTCTAAACCCTGTCCAATTCTGTTCCTACAGAATAAAAGGGAAGGAAGCCAGCAGAAGTCTTCTTTGTGTATGCTATGGCTCGGAAAACGTTTTTTTTCTTTCCCAAATGCACAGGTTCTCTTCGCTATCACCTATAATGGCTACAATTTGACTCTGCACATATTGGAACCCTTAGAGAGCCTGCCTCTGATACAGAAGGCAGGGATGCCTAGAAAACCCATGCCTTTCCACATTCTTCCCATGGGCAAGTAGCAAATCACAGATGTAGAAAAGTTCTAACTGCCTCTCAAAGAATACATTGCCAAATAGGCCATCAGTCATATTTAACCTACCAGATGTATTGATATCTAGAGATAACTGGAAAAAGCTTTGAAAACTAATGACAAATGGGAATGGATTATATTTGGTGTGCATGGAAATACTATCCTGGACTCTAAAGTTATATATTAAATTCTGAGGTATATATCAGGCTCTAGAGTTGTATTATAGGCTCTATGATAGCATATTTAACTCCACAGTTTTATGTTGGGTTCTATATCTGTACACTGGGTTTCTTAATCTGCAGCTGTTAACTCTTCCTGTACCTTTGGTATAATTTGGCTTGTTTCAGATATGGGATCTCAGATATACTTACCTTAACCTCAGAATTGCAATCCTTCTTCCTTAGTGGTCACAGTGGCAAGATTAATGGTGTTTGCAAACACTCTGACACCTTTAACGTTTTTCTTACTTTTTAAAAATTTTGTATTGTAGCTATTTCATACATATATATTTTGATCATATTCAGTCTCTTTCTTGTTTCCTTCCCAACTCCCTCTAAACTCCTCTTCCTCTCAACTAGTTCCTTTCACCTTCCATATCATTTTATTATGTTTGAATCACTGTATTTAGTTGAGGTTGCTTGTATAAACACAGGCTGGAGATCATTTGCTTGAGTATGGAAACACACCCGGGGATACGATACTAAATAAAATCTTTCCCCAAATCTCCCAGCCACCATTAACCTCAATGCAATGGTTGTTCAGAGAGCTGTGAGCCCCGACCAAATTCATGACATGCTGTTGGCCGGCATAATCTCATTTCGTTTTGTGCAGATAGATTATATGTGTTCATGAGCTCACTGACCACGTCATATCCACAACCCATTTTGTCTCTTCTTCTCTGATGGTCTTTAAGCTTAGGAAAGAATGATATTATTAATATCCCACTTAGGGGTGAGTGTGAAATAGCCACATATTCTCTGCATATAGACCAATTGTAAGACTGCATTAACCACTGACCACTAAAATGAGGTTTTTATGACCAGGAATGACAAGACAAATCTATGGGCAAAAGCAAAGACATTTAGACTGCAACTTGGCACGACCTATCCATTTAGAAAAATGATATTTTAGCTTCTTGCCAGGATTGTTGACCTCTAAAAACATGCGTGCTTGGCCAAGTTTATAGTACAAGGTGTAAATCCCTTCCAGGGATACGGGTCTTAGTCCATATATGAAGTAGTTATCCTCCCTAACAATTATGCCACCATTGCATGAGTGCGCTCATTTTACCTGACAGTTTGCTTGAACAGCAAACTATATAAATAAATGGGCAAGACTGTTGGTGTTTTCTCCTCTCCAGCATCCTACATGACACCTTCTGGTATCATAAAAACTCCCCGGCATTAAAGAAGCTTCTAACTCAATCCCAGCTTGATTTTGTCATCTCCTACACCCCCAAAATGTGACTACCAATGGAATCTTGCTGTCATCTAGTTTATGTGGACAAGCAAGCACAATAGCAATTGCTTTTATCATTTGGGGTCTCAGGTCTCTACTTTCTTTGCCAACAACTCCTAGGAAGATATTCCACTTCAGTCACTGGGATTTTGTTGAAAAATCTATATCTTCTGAGACCAGCATTATTGACATACAAAGGGCATTTCCTCTGAAATAAATTGTAACATGGATGTTAAATATACACATAGTGTTGAAAGATCAATGAGACCCAACATGTTCTACATATACTATTGCTATGACAATAATAAAATTCCCAGTGGGTTGTTTCACAAAAATTGAAAATGATACTCACATAAAACTACAAATTAAAAAAAAAAAAAAACAAGAGAAAAACGTAAGACACTACCAGGATGTCAAAAATAATGCAGAACTACAATGTGTTAGAATAGGTTCTCTGGAGGAAGTGAAGTAATAGAATAAATGTATACTGTAGTGATTGACTTGAGTGATAACAATCATAGAGTCAAACAGTGGCCCTCTGTGCACTGGACAGAATGAGAACCTCATAACTGCTCATTCCACAAGGTTAAAAGCCTCATCAGTTATATTCTGAATTAAAAAAAAATCTGTGACACACATATCCAAAAAAAGTAACTGATACTTAAAATAAATGATTTTCATCAGCAAAAATAAATTACAAGGCTGATTTAAAATCAGCAAAGAGCTCACACAGACATTTCCTGGTAGAATTACAAGTAGCCAACAGTTACATAACAAAAAGTCCAATAGCAGTACTATTGGGGATGCAAATCAAAGCTGTAAGGAGATATCACCTTTCATATGTCAGTGTATCCATCAACAAATTAACCAATAAAAACATACTGGTACTGCTACTTTTAGAAACTTCTGTCAATGTTCTTTAATAATATAAAATGTCATAACTGTGGAATATTACAAAAGATTCCTGAAAATTTTAAGACAATGCTATCTAACAGGAACATGCACTCTTGCCTTTGGTTGCAAAAGTTATGCATACAATGGAATAATAATAACAATAATAATAATGATAATAATAATAATAAATATTCATGTTTTTTGAAAGGTGACACTATGGATTACCCTGAAGAACATTTATTAAATAAGCCTATCAGAAAAGGACACACAGTACATATAACCATTTATGTACTATATCTACAATGATTCAAATCATATAAACAGATAATTGAGTAGCAATTGACAGAGTCATAGACATGTGGAAAGGGTAATCCAAAGTTTTGAAATCTCATGTACTCTGTGTGCAAATACTGGATATAGGTTTCTTTACAACTGAATGGTTTGTACAAGTGTACATCTCCTGTTAAGTACTAATACTATGCACACACAGACACACAAAAATGGGTGACTTTAAACTTGGAATAGGAATACAGAAAAGTTCAGGAGCAATTGAGTATATACTCATCATACTTCAGGTCTCCAAATATATAAAATTACATGTATTAAACATATGTATCTGTTCAATGCCAAATACACATGAATTAAGTCATTTAAGATATCCAGTCTCACAAAAGCATTGCACACACAAAGGGAAATTACAATGGTATATGAGATGAGACATATCAGGATTTTCATCACATGTGACAACGCTGTAAGCACCTTCTGAGCAGAACCAGATGGCATCACTTAAAGAGCGGTGGAAAAGCCAGGCGAAGTGGCAAATCCCTGTTGAAATACTTGAACTTGAGAGTCATGCGTGGGTCGACTGTAAGACTGTGACTGCCATGAGCTGAACAGTGAGACCCATATTTTGGGGGTGGGGAAATATTACAAAGATACTCATGCCAAACACCTTGATTCTGAAAGTGCAATGAACATGAAACAGGGTTGGGCAAACTAAAATAAAATTAGAGAGAGAGAAAGAGAAGAGAGAGGGAACACAAAGAAGAATTTTTAGGCACACTGGCAATGCAGTTTTCAATTCTGGGATAAATCACCTCAAATAACACAGGGATTGAAAAGCAGATATACACAGAAAGACCACTCCATACACTGAAATGCAGTAATGATGAAACTCTAAATGTATATTGTGAAAATGAAATGTATGTTAACCCACAAAAATTATTAAAAAGTCCCATAAAGCAAATTGTTTAGCCCAAGTCTGTGAGCTCAGTGCAAATACAGATCTCTGTGATGTACTGTGTTGGAATTATGACTATTGTATATCCTTCATGAAGACTTGTAAAATTTGCATAGAATTTTAAAAAGGCCATGGTGGTTACAAAGCATTACGTGTTGTAATACATGGAAAATGATAAATGATGGTTTTGATCAGAGTATATAAATGCATAAATGTAACAATTGAATTTTAAGAATAGTTTGAAAGGAAATAGCTTTGTACAGCATCAAAGACCAAACCTTGCGTTCAAGAGGCTAAATTTGGATAAAACTCATAGAATTAGTAATTTGCTGATCTTATTGTTAAAGCTAACATAGACATCTAAAGAAGCATGCCGCTAGTTATATTGGGATTTATTGCTACTACAGATAGATGCAGTGAAGAGCAACAGGACAAGGAATATTAAATTCTAGAGGGAATTGAATTTTCCAAATAAGGCATAGTAACCCATCTGCCTCACATTTCAAGAATTTTAGGCAAGCAGAAAAGTCATATTATCATTTCAATGTATCTAAAAACTGACAAAATAATGACCACTTAGTATATTGTGAGGAGGATGTCAATATAACAAGATAATTCAATGGCTATATTACTTGTAACAAAGCAGAAAATAACTTTATGGTCTGACTTCAATTTTGAGAGTGCACATAGTATATGTGTGCATGTATACTACATAGATATACTCACACACAGACACAGATATACACATGCTCACACAAACACACATATAGACACACACCACTAAAAGCTTCAAATTTGTAACAGCTGTTTTTCAAACTAGTAATCAAAGCATTATTTTAGTTTGATAAGATAATAAAATATTAAGGTAGTGCATACATAAAATATTAGATTTTATTTTTTTAGATCAAGAACACTGCTAGGAATCCTGCTATTATCAACAGTCTTCAGCATTGAACTGCTGGAATTGGAAACAAATATAAATAATTTGAATCAACATTTAAACATAAACTATTCCACAGATACTTTAATTATAACCCTATAAATTCAAACAGTATCTATATACAATTAACAAATAGTTTATGAAAGATCACTCTACTGAAGATCAATATTAATACTAATTATATTTCTAAATTCCATGAATGTGGCCACAAGAACACAAATACGTGATTTTTTTAGATCCCTTTTTATGACAATCAAGGCCTAAACCAATCTACTATTCACCAACAGGATGCTAGAAAAATAAATTGATGCTGACAACCACAATAGAATTTATGGGAGATTGTGTTGTTTCATTGTAAATAATTGTCCCACCCACTGGTTTAATAAAAAGCACTGATTGGTCAAAGGCAGGCAGGAAGTGTGGGCAGGGCTACCAGACAGAAAACTCTGAGAACAGGAAGCACAAAGCAGAATGCCAGAGAGAAGCTGGAAGAAGCAGAGGACAACTATGCTGCTCTAGGAAAAGGTACCCAGCCGCATGGCTGAACAAGAGGCATGGGTTAAATGAAGGGTAGAGAGCTAGCAAGTGATATGTCTGGGCCTGAGGCTGATCAGCCTAAAACTATTGTATGCATCTATGTATCTCTGCGGGTCATGGGTCTGTGGGTCTAAACCTTGAGGTTAGGCCCAAAAGTCTGGGCCAGAAGCCTCTAAAAATGGCAGCACAACAGGGTCAAATATACCCACAAAAGCCATAGAAAGCTTAAAAATGGTCTAGAGTCCAAAACAGCTTCTGAGTTGTGTCTCCCATGTGAGCCATGGTACAGAGATGCCCTGGTGAGGCACATGGGCTTAAGCTCCAATGGCAGGCTTTTGGAGTTCAGCTTAAGGTGTAAAATGGTTTGTTTCTGAAGTCTCACAGGAGCCTAGATGTAAGCAAAAAGTTATAAATGATGTATTTAAGGTTTCTGTTCATAAGGACAAAAGGGAACAGAATCATAGATGACTTTCTAGTGGTGGTGTTTTCTTGGATCAGCTATGTTTGCCAGAGGCAAGCAGCGGCTTGGCTTTTTGAAGAGAACCTTCCTGATTCAGCCTTAGAGGAAAAATACTTGTGAGTCTTTTAAAAGGCCCTGCTGCCAAATACTTAAATGAAGTTAATGAGCAGCAGATGGCAAAGCTTTACTAGGTGATTATATGGACCCTGAAAATCCCAGAGTACCTGGGCTGAAAAGATAAATTCTATGAAGTTAGAGTAGGAGATGGGTGGAGCCATCCACCCATCCTATGAACTTTGGCAGATTAAAGGTGTGTTCAGAAATTGAAAGAAATAGAAGAATCATTGGCAGAATAAAGGTGTGTTCAGAAACAGAAAGAAAGGCCTGATTGACCTAAGGCAAGCAGGAAGTGTGGGCAGGACTTCCAGACAGAAAACTCTGAGAACAGGAAGCACAAAGCAGAATGCCAGAGAGAAGCTGGAAGAAGCAGAGGACAACTATGCTGCTCTAGGAAAAGGTACCCAGCCGCATGACTGAACAAGAGACATGGGTTAGATGAAGGGTAGAGAGCTAGCAAGTGATATGTCTGGACCTGAGGCTGATCAATGCTTTTTATTAAACCAGTGGGTGGGACAATTATTTACAATGAAACAACACAATCTCCCACAAGAATTAAATAATAATTTAAAATTATAATAAATACAAACTAACATTATATATACAATGCTTATTTCCACTTAAAATGCAAGAACAGAGGTCACATTGAATCCCCTTCTCCAGTCATTATGGATGCTCCACTCTGAGCTGACCCACCTTGGGACTTCTAGCCCTATTTATGGAGGGGGTGGAAAAATGGAGAAGGGGGAGGCTGAAGGCTGCCTTGTAGGAATTTGGAGGAGGGAAGGGAGGGGAGCAGGGGATGGATAAAAAAGACTTTTTATATAAATAAAAATATAGAAAAAAAGAAAACTATAAAAACAAAGAAATCATCATTCTGATGATGGATAAAGAGCAGACTTGATGGACTGACTCCCATGAGCAAGAAACCAAACCAGTCTTCATGATCAGCTCTGGTGCCTGTGTGGAAAGTGTTCAGAGCCACAGTAACTAGGGAAATGCATCGCTGTCTATAACATAAAAACAAAGCAGTCACTTTGTCCGTGTTGTAGTGCCTCCTCATGAAAAACAGGAAATTGAAAAGGAAGATCAGAAAGGGAGGCCTGAGCAGACAGAGGTCCTTGAATTTGGCCTGAATACCCATCGATGATGATGATGGTAATGGTGATGGCAATGACAATGGTGATGGCGATGGTGATGGTGATGACTAAGACTGGGTTTCACCATTGACCTTGACTGACTTTCTGGGACCACTCTCTATGAACACATTGGTCTCTAATTCACAGAGATGTGCTTACCACCACCTGTACAATGCTAGGAGTAAACTCAGGCACGATTCCTCATGCCTGGATTTCTGGCAAAATATTAAAGCTAAAGTCTTTGAAAAGAGAAATAACTTTCAGATAACTGTCCTTCAAACACATTCCAGCAATGGCAGAAAAAAATGGGACTTGTTTTCAAAATAATCAAAGTAGGAAGAACTGTAGCATAGAAAGCAAGTTTAGAGTCAAAAGATTACTATAACATTATAAATTAGCTCTAGACCAGTGATGCCTCTAGGTTCATCCTAATACATTTGAATAAAAAACTCTCAAAAGGGTCAGGATTAGTTTGTGTCATGCCATTGCAAGACAGAGGCAAATACAATGATAATTACAGAAAGAGAATGCAAAGATTCTGCTGATGTTGTAAGACTAACAATGTCTGGCATGTGATAGAAAATTATCAATCTTGGAAAAATAATACATAATAAGAGAGGAAAATAAATCATTATATAAGGAAAGTGAAGATATATAATTGGAAATTCTGACATAATTATTTTCATGCTATTATAAAACTCTTGTATATCCCATACCTTGAAAAATTATAAATAAGCAAGGAAGGGGATATTGGTAAAGTAATGAAAATGGAGTTTCTGTCAATGAAATGAACAGTGTCTTATATGAAAACCAATTTTATCAAGTAAAATAGTCGATTAGAGCAATGAAAGAAAAAATAAGTAGTCTGAAGATAAACTATACAGAGAAAAACAACTGAAGACCATGAAACTGGAACACAGCAGTGACTTTTGGGAGACTCACAGAATATTCCAGAGTATGCAGGGACACGGGCTAAGCCAGAGAAAGGATATTTGAAGAAATGATGTTTACGTTGTTTTTAAATTTGATAAAATACAGTTTAATATGCTCCAGAAATTCAATGAACACCAAGGAAACTTCTCTTTGAACACAAAAAGACAAATATATCAAACTTTGTATAAACAATGGCAGGGTAGAGAGTTAATCTAAGGAGCATCTAGAGATAAGAAACATCTTACACAAGATGAGCCATGCAAATGATACGAGACTCACTACCAAAATTCAAAAGTAACACAGATAGGATGGCATCTTTAAAGGGATAAAAATATAATTAAATATCCTAAAACAGAAGAGAAACCTAGAAACCGTGAACTACTATTGTTAAAGGTTAGTTCCAAAAATACATAACAAAATCTAAACACTCCACAAACAAAACAATTAAAATAATCATTCAAAAATACATTGGTGCACCAGTCTTAAAGAATGTATTAAATTGATAATATGCACATAATATTCTCAAAGTGATTAGTAGCCAAGAGAATGAAAAAGCTAAGGAGGTTGCTCAATGTTTAAAGTGTTTGGCCAGTAATTGTGAAGAGCAAAATTTGGATTCCTAGAGTCTACATAAAATCTTTGTGTTGCGGGTATATTGTTTTCCAGAGTGTTAGATGCAGAGCTGGACAAGACTCAGAGCAAGCTGACTAGCCAAACTAGTCTAAACAGCCAGCAGCAGAATTGACAGGAGACCCTGGCTGAGTTTACGAAATTTCCAAGGACCTACTTGGAAATGTTAATGGATGGAATATTACTTATTTTTTTCTTCTTGAGTTTAAAAGCAAAGTATTTTCCTCTCTGTCACATATGTTCAGTCCTTGTTAGAAATGCTAGATACGGCAGTATGGCATGACAGAGAACTGGTCTGATGGTTTGACCAATTTGTTTTCTCTTCACATTATATTTCCACAGGAAAATATAACACTGAAAATATTAGGAGATACAGGAATGATAACAGAAAGAGGCATAAAGGATGGGAAAAAGGAAATAGAGGAGGAAGAAGGGTAGAAGGGAAAGAAACAGGAAGGAAGGGACAAAAGGAAGCTAGCCATACTGTCTTCTGTGATACGAGTTTATCTTGTCTCTGGAGTCCTGGTACCAACTGGCAAAATGTTTCCCCTTTGTGAAGGATCTAAATAAAGCACTGTGAAAGAAATTTATTTTTCTTGTATTTGATGAACTTGATTTCTATTTACATCAAAACTTTTATTTTCATAGATAATAAAAATGTGTATGGAGACCAAAATTAATCTCTTCCTCTTACAGGCTCTATTGATGGAAGAGCCACTCAGTGAAACATTCTGGTAGTTTGGGTTGAATGTGCTTTGCTGTCATGATGTAAAAAGACAGTCAGCTATTCAACACACATCTTTTTATTTTCATGCCAGGGATTGATCCCTCCTAGACTATCTGTTCTACATTGTTCAATAGTGTAATATGACCTACTTATTGGATGAAGGGTGTGACATTATTTTTATAAAACAAACATGGAGGAATATATTAGAAACTAAAAATATCACTGTAAGCTCTTCGGGTATTTAAAGGTTCTTAACTATTTCCTGAAAAGTTCAATATCTGGATATCTGTGTAAATACATTAACATAAAGGGATTTTTCTAATATAATATTGTATTTGTATTCAAAGTAACAGAAATAATCCAAGTAACTACCTTAGTGTGTTAATTATTCATTTTTAAAAAGTGGAGAGATTCAGCCTAGTGCTAGCTTTTGTAATAACATTGAGAATGCTTTTTCTATCCAAATACAAAGTGATGTTTATTTTAGAAATTTGCAATGAAAGAATGGCTTCCAGCACCATCTGACCTAATTGTAAAAGAAACTTCTGCACTCTTAATTATCAGCTAGGTCTTGGACAGTCAATAAATTAAACCTACTACATAAAAATATAACAGGTTCTTTTTTAGAAAATATAAAATTAAATACTTAGGTTTTATCTGTATGTGTTATAGGTTAGTTTGTGTTAAAATACACAATATAAAAAATATAGTGTAAAATATACATGTACATGAAATTTTTCATTTTATATTTTTCTCTGCATAATTTATTTTTCCAAAATTACAGTCAAAATGCCCCATAGCCATCACCGCTACTTCCAAAACTACAAATCTATCTCAAAGTCATACACAGCGGCATAGGCAATAATTTCCATTTTGTGTACCTGTGTCCCTGATGTCCTATACTTTAGTTCCATCAGTTTACCCTATTTTAACTCTTGATTTAAGAAAAACTATAAAATCTTTGTTATTAATTTTTAACTTATTACATTTAGTATGTTTTAAAGGTTTATCAATGTGAGAGTGTATGGATATATAGTAAATTCATTTCTATAATTAAATAATATGATTTCTATATGACCAGCCACATTTAGTATGCATACTTATGTTGATAGACACTAAGATAATTTTTATTTTTCACCATTATGAATAGTTGATGGAAATAAAATAGTGCTCAATATTCTATTTGCATTTGTTTCTAGTTTTTCAAGAGCATATGACTAACAGGGCTGGGAGACGTCACATGCTATCTTAGATCATCCATCAGTACCAGTTTGCATGTGCATTATTATTATACAGTGTTCCAGGCTGTTATCTTTTCACCCCATCACAATTACTACTTTTGTTTCCGTTTGCAATATAAAATAACAGCGTCACATAACCTTACTAATCACTGATGGTGATGACTGATGATTTCTGTGCCCATTAGTCATTTGTATATGGCATTTAGATGACAGAAAATTATTCAAATACTTTGCCTATTATTATTTATTTGTAGCTGTTGGGGAGTGAACAGTACTGAGTTTGGGATCTAGAATCTCTTTCCTACTAGGTAATGTGGGAATGTGCTTATGTATGCTGTGAATCTCAATCTTTAAATAAAGGAGCTGTTTTGGGCCATGACAGGCACCATAGAAAAAGTAAGAGAAAGAATCAGAATAGATAGAGAGAAGCAGGATGGAGTCAAGCAGATAGAGCTGAAGCCGCCCAAGGAGCAACATGTAAGAAACACAGGTGAGCCATGGGCCACGTGGCAGACGGATTAATAGAAATGGGTTGATTTAAGATGTAAGAGCTAGCTAGCAATGTGCCTGGGCCATAGGCCAAACAGCATAAAGTTAATATAAGTGTCTGAATCATTTCTGGGGGCCAGGGCAGCGAGCGGCTGGGCAGCTGAGGGGTCTGGCGCGGCAGGGTCTGGGTCTCTGGCCGCCAGAGACCTACTACTACAGATGGCGCATCCAACATGGTGGGCCGAATATCCACTGAAAGCCTGAGAAAGTTTAAAGAGTATTTTAGATCAGAAACTGAGCCAAGGCAGCTTCCAAATTGTGTATACGAAGCAGGTCTTTGTACAAAGAAAGCGTGGTGGCCGGGTCACATTTAAAATGGTGCTGGCGGACTGGCGGCAGACAGTATAAGCTGCAATCAGGTGGGTTCCTGAAATCTCACAGAAGACTCAGCAGCATGTGATTGATTTAAAGTTTCTGTTTATTTTGAACAAAATGGAAACAAAGACAGTTTCTTAGTAGCAGCATTTTCTTTAGTCAGCTCTGTTCACTGGCCACGAATAGAGACGTGGTCCCTTTAAGAGAACTTAGTGATTCAGCCTAATCTGCAAAAACTATGCAGTGCTTTAAGAGAGTGTATTTTAAAAGGTCTTATGGTTAAAAGATGATTAAGGATTCACAATAAAACAGATTCAGATGAAAAGAAAAAACCTGTAAACGGGTTACAATGTGTGTAAAAGCTACATAGTCTTCAGAGAGAAAAGAGAGAAGGTACATAGTATTTAGAAAAAAAGAGAGAAGATAAAGTCTTTAAAAAGAGAAATAGAGTAATAAAAATATAATAAGCCACGTAAAGATGGAAAATAGACACAAAATCTGGATTTTGGTTGTTATTGTGTTTTCTTTTAATTTTTTAACTGTTAATGAGCTAACTGCAGAAAGACAATGGATTGCAAATGCAAAGGCTACTAAGTTAAACAAGAATATATATTTTAAAGGTATTTTGATTTTTAAATTCGTGTCTAAGGATTTATTTCTTTGGAAGAGTTCTGCTTTTGTTTCTACAGAAGATGAGAACATGTGGATTGCTTCCAGGCAAATATGGTTTCATCAGCCGAGACCCCCTGAAAAAACCTGATGGGAAGAGATAGCCGTATCAGCTTCAGAGCTGCAGACTGATCCAGCCTCAACAACCGTGAGATTTTCAACGCCCCTTAATCAGCAGGAAGTAGTAATGGAAAACAACGCCCAAATTCCCCAAATACTGTTTCTAGATGTTTGTTTTCATTATAAATGGTTAATGATCATAGTTAATCTCTTTCTAAGAAAAAGGGGATATGGTATATGATTTAAAAAAAATAGATTATTGAATTTACTTAGATCAAGAAATCAGCTGTTAATCTCAAAATGTTTTACATTGGTATGGATTTTGGTTTATTGATACAAATTTAAGGTCAATTCTCTTATGCTGTATGTATTTTTCTACTCTTGTTTAAGATATGATGTTTATGTAACTGATTTAGAATTATAATGTATAATTAGGAAATGCATGTTAGATTTTTAGATATACCAAGATATATTTCAATTAGGTAGGTAATCTTCAAATACTTCTAAGTCCTACAGAATATGGCATTTAAAATATTTTAAAAACTTAGACTTTTCTGGACAGTGAGACAGATTTGTTCCTGGCAACACCAATCTTCTTCAAGAGAAAAATGGCATTGAAGAAACTCCATATAGAGTCTACTCTATTTGTGATAATGGTTAGCCACTGGAGAAGAACCTGTTCTTATATTGACTGCTTGACAGTATGCTGTTTAAACTGGACATGCAGGTTCCATAGGAAGATGACCTCTGAACTTTGGCAGAACAAGCCGATATGGTCATTCAGGTTCCTGCTTTACAGAGAAAACTGTCAGACATTCTTCAGGACTCGAGGAGAAGCAACTGATGAACTGTGCCAGAATGGGCAGAGCAGATTTCCTGCTTCACTGAAATGAAAAGAGACTTTGGGCCTATAGGCTGAAGATGGATGCCCCAACTTTATAAAGGAACTTTGGGTGACTGTCCAGGCAGATAGGTGTCATCTCTGTCCTTTCTAGATTTTAGAAGTTTAATGCTCTGGTTTAATGCACTTCTGGTTTACTTGGGTAAATATATCCTTCTGTGGTCTTTGATGTAGTTGAAGATTAGATAGTTATAAGTATAGTTTTTCTTAGTCATTTGAAAGGTATATTGCATATGAAACTTTAGATTCATAAAGATAAGGTAGATGATAGAGTATTTTCTTTAATTTTGCTAAATACAAATAGACTAGATATTGTAACTGTAATTCTTGCTTGATAGCTATTATGTTATATGTAATTTTGCCTTGTTAAAATTGAAACCTTCCTTTTCGATTAGACAGAAAGGGGGAAGTGATGTGGGAATGTGCTTATGTATGCTGTGAATCTCAAACCTTAAATAAAGGAGCTGTTTTGGGCCATGACAGGCACCATAGAAAAAGTAAGAGAAAGAATCAGAATAGATAGAGAGAAGCAGGATGGAGTCAAGCAGATCAAGCTGAAGCCGCCCAAGGAGCAACATGTAAGGAACACAGGTGAGCCATGGGCCACGTGGCAGACAGATTAATAGAAATGGGTTGATTTAAGATGTAAGAGCTAGCTAGAAAAGTGCCTGGGCCATAGGCCATATAGCATAAAGTTAATATAAGCGTCTGAATCATTTCTGGGGGCCAGGGCAGCGAGCGGCTGGGCAGCTGAGGGGTCTGGCGCAGCAGGGTCTGGGTCTCTGGCCGCCTGGGACCTACTACTACAACTAGGCAAGTACTTAATCATTGAGCCTCAACCCTTCCTGGCTTATTTTTTTAATCATTTGTTTTAGGGATTTTATTTGGACTGTAGGAGGTCTTTTTTTATTCAGAGCATTAAAATTTATCAAAATCTGATTGCCAGTATTTTAATCCCATTCTGTCACTTGTTTTGGGTTTTTTTTATGTTAATGGTAGTTTTCAGCATACAATATAATGTGGATATGCTTCTTTATTTTTGTAAATTCCTTAAATTCATACCAATTATTCTGAATGTAACATCTATCATCACCTCCTTCTAAATTCCCCTTGTATTACCCACTCCTTCACTATCCCGACTTCGTGGTTTCTTATTATTAATAACCTCTTGAGTCCCATTAAAACTACCTATATGGGGAATCTCACTTTCCACTTTTAGTTATTATGCAAATTTATGAAGTCATTGTCAAAGCCAAGCATGAATATTTCTTATATTTGTTTGTGTTTTGTTTTGTTGGAAATACATGTGTTTTAGATTCACTTTGAAGTAAGCTTCCACCTATTATGCATGAACATGCATTTTTATCAGTTTTTTTAAAAACCAGTTCTCATGTCCTGGGATGTTCTCAGAACTCTTGCTAAAAATAAAATAAAAAGCAAAGCCAAAGCAAACTATTTTGTTACAGTATCTATTATATGTGAATGTACAGAAGTGAAGCTTGAAAGCAATCCAACAATTCCATACTATCTTCAGTGACATCTAAAGGTGGGGAATATTGAGAGGAAGGACAAATAGTTGCTAAATAATTGCCAACCCACATGAATACTGATAATACCACCCAATTCCTAAATAAATAGCCACCTAAAAAGAAAACTCCAATTATAAGTATGATTGTAGGTATAAGAGACAGGGAAAAAATGAAATAATTAGAAAGTGACAATTTAGACAGGTCACTGTGTTCAAGAAAGAGTTTCTTTTTTCTCTCTCTCTTTTTAAAAGATTTATTTAAAAAAAAACCTTTGGGTAGTGTCACTACACAAATATTAGTTTGACAAATATATTAGAATATGAGTCAGGCTGATAAATTATGCTGGAAATGGCATAACCACAAAATGTTACATCTCACACAAGCTATATTGAGTCACTATTTATAGAAAATTATGTTTTAGCCACTTAAAAGAATTCTTAATTTTCCAATTTTACTTAACAGGATTTAACATTACAGTGGACACTTGGAGACCTCCACTCTTTCCCTCTCATCCCGCCACAATTTTCTTTGACACCTTGGAAAGTAATTTAAACTCCATAAAATGAAGATAATTGCACTTACCTCACAGAGATGTAGAGAGCATTAATGAGATCATGTCTACAAAATGATTCAAAGTCTTTACTTTACAATATAAATAGCAAGCATAGCTATATTTTTCCAGATGTCTAATAATGATAGCCATAAATACGATGAACTGAAAAGTTAAAAGGCTGCCAGTAAAAGTAATATGTTTTCATTTTAATTGCGAGGCATTTAAATATTCCCTCTTGCATGTGTGCATTATAGGAAATGCATAGAAATGTTCATTATAAGCTCTCCTTTATTGAGAATATGTCCCCTAAGTTTAGACTCAAGAGTATTTAACCTCTACCCAAATAAGGAGAAACTGAACAACCTCTTCTTTGCAATTATACCTAATAAATAACTATAGAAGTTTAATCAAATAAATCACAGCGTAAATTTTAATGAAACTTATACATTATTTCTTCAAAATGTTTCCTAATATGAAATAGAAGCTCATGACTTCAGTTCCAAATCCAATTACTCAATTGTCATACCCTGGGCATGTCTTTATTCATGAGCTGATAAAGCCACATACTGCTACCCTTCTCCCGATACTGCCTGTGAAATACTACTCAACGCAGAGATACTTATAACCAAACACAAACTATTTTTAAGCCCAGAGCCTACACTATAATCCTGCTGCTGTCAACCATTTGTGAATTAAAGCAGTTATCTTTGAAACTCAATTGCATTTTACATTATGAGCCAAGAAAAGCAATGTTGATTCTAACGGGAGCAGGCATGATAATCTACTGGCAGGAATGTACTTCAAAGTTCTAACTGTTGGCAGCTTCGCTGGTTCACTAACTACTGTACTTGGCCTTGGTTTAGACATTGCAAGCACGGATTTTTAAATGAGACCAGACATTAGGTCTGGATTCAGTAATTACCAGAGGAAAGGAGGTCACTCTGTATAGCAGGCATCGGGGTGACTGTATCTTAAAGGAGAGCCAGCTTTCTTGTTGTGTCCAATGAGTGTGATCTGAGCTGCATTGAAATGACTGATTATCGCTGGACAACAGCCAATGTGTTGTCAGGATTCTGTCCATCATATTCTATACAGTCTCTCTCTCTCTCTCTCTCTCTCTCTCTCTCTCTCTCTCTCTCTCTCTCTCTCTCTCTCTCTCTCCCTCTCTCTCCCTCTCTCTCTGTCTCACTCTCTCTGTGTCTCTCTCTCTCCCTCCCTCCCTCCTCTCCCTCCATCCCTCCATCCCTCCCTCTCTTTCTCTGTCTCTCCCCACACATGTGCATACACACACTGGAAAATGATATGGGAGATCTGGCTTGGTAGAGAAGTTTAATATGGAACTACAATATTGATTTAACAATCATTGCTATCTATTTTTATTAGTGTCCTATGTTACTTTTCGCCTCCTTTTTATATTTGTGTGGCTGTGTGTGTGTGTGTGTGTGTGTGTGTGTGTTTGTGTGTGTGTGTGTGAATATGTGTATTGTGACCTAGTAGGCCAGAAAGGTGCATTCCATCCATTGGACTTGGAGTTAGAAGGAGGTGTGGGCTTCTGGGTGTAGGTTCTGGGCATCAAACTTAGCTTCTTTTTAAGACAAGAAAAGTTATTAGCAAATGAACCTTGTAAGAAATAAATCAAGTTTTGTCAAAGGCTGAATTTAAGCTTTTTAAACATTAAATAACTAGTAAAGAAAATATGTGGATAACTATGCCATTTGTTTAGGCAATCAATAACTTTTATTGAATTCACCCCCAAATACAGGCACTAAAACTGCAAGACAAATAAGATTGAATCAAATTAAAAATCATCTTCATTTTAAGGGTAATTATCAGCAAAGTGAAATGAGAAAAGTATAGAATGTGAGAAAATATTTGCAAGAGGTTAATGCATAAAATATAAAAGAAATTCAAATTTTCCAAAACTCATGAAAATTAGCAGATCAAAACTGGCAAAGGATAAGCTTTTATTTGGGTGGTGGTGGTGGTGCACGCCTTTAATCCCAGCACTTTGGGAGACAGAGGCAGATGGATCTCCACCTTCTAGACCAGCCTGCTCTACATAGTAATTTTCCAGGACAGTCAGGATTATTTCTAAAGATGGGAAGAGAAGACAGAGAAGGAGAAACGGAAGGGGAGGAAGAAAATGAGGAGGAGGAGAAGGAAGAGAGAGAAGACAAGAAAGACAAAGAAGTTAACGAAGAATAGACTCTTCGAAGGCTAAATGGCATATGAAACATTACTTATCATTAGCAAAAATGATCACTTCAAATTGAAGCATTCCTCAAAGAATAAATGGCAAGAAGGGATGGAAAGATTGTGATGATGAACAAGCCATTGCACACTGTGGCAAATCAATTCAAGTTAGCGCAGCCATTTTGGAAAATAGTGAGGGCGTTTCTCAAGAAACAAATACAAGAAACATAAATTACCAGACTGCAGTAATGGTATAGTCACATATGTGCACATATGTGTTCATAGGAAGTGATACCACCATTTCAAAAGACACGCCTTTTACTGTTGCAGCATAATTCTTAATAGCCAAGATATGGTATGAATCAGTCTATCAGCAGGGAAACGAGAAAAGAATGTGTTTATGGCACCAGCAACAGAATATAACTAAGCCTTAATAAATATAATGGCCCCTTCTTTGCAACAATATGTGTGGATATAGAGAGAATTATCTTAAGTGAAATTTCCTACGTTCTAGAAAATATCTTATAGAATTTAAATATTAATCCAAAAATATTAAACTTCAGTAATAAGGACTAGGGTGGAATTATTTGGAGATATAGTAGAGATGGTCAACATCTCAGTTGGACGGGATGAATAAATTAAAAAATATAATGCAGTAAAACACTTATAGTTAGTCACATAAATTACATGTCTTAAAAACTGCAGAATAAAATTTAAATATTCTCAACCATATTTGATGTCTGAGGTAACATAAATATGTAAATTATGTAAACTTTGAAACTATAATATGTACATTTTTAAAGCAGTAAATCACATATAATGCATATATGCAAATCTATGTTACTTAAAATAATAAATGGACCACCAAAATTAATTTAGGTATCTATTTTTTAAATTAAAAGTAAGTAAAAATGAATCAAATCCTAGAAATCTGGGGCTCCTGTTTGTGATGTTTAGTTTTAGCTGTCAATTTACAGAATTTAGAACCACTTGGGAGACAATCTTTCAGACATCCCTTTAAAGAATTATCTAGGTTTGATTATATTAATTGAGGTGGGAAGATTTACCCAGTGTGGGTGGGCGCTTTCATTCCCTGGTTGGGGTAATGAATCATACAGAGGAAGAAAGGGTAACAGAAGCCCTTCAGCCCTTTCTAATTCCTTACTATGAATGCGATTTGGTTAGGGCTTTAAGATCATGCTGCCTTGGCGTCCCCACCATGACGGACTTTGAAATGAGAAGTGAAATAAACACCTCCTGCCTTGATTTGTTTTTGCTGGGGTATTTTATCATAGCAAGAGGAAAAGAAACTAGGATACCATTACTGGTATTTACATGTATTAACGACTATTATTTTTTCACATTTTTGTGTGTATGTTAAATATTTTGGGTCTAAGAATGAGCAATTATTTATATTCAATTGAGAAAATGTTTCTCAGAAGTATTTATTTATTGGTTTTGACAACTCATAAATAACTCATCCCTTGTCAAAACTGTATATCCTAAATTCCGGAGAAGAGCCCAAGTACTATTTTCTGGTTAATCCTATGAAGCACTGCTGAGATTTTATTTACCACATATTAGTTTTTCTTGCTTTGAAACTTTATGTGAGTGAAATTATACAGCCTGTATCTGTGTTGCGTTTGTCTCCCTTCATCTAGTGATGTGCTTCTGAGACTTTCTCTGTGCTTTTGCATAAAACATTATCTTACTCATTTTATTTTGTAGTAGAATTTTATTGTTGGGAAATGCAGTTATTTATCAATTCTCCTATGCTAGACACACCCTCTGGTATATCTACATTTCATTTATTGAAGCAGGGGTTTATAAACGGGCCCGATGGATAGGAACTAAATGAATACTCCTGCAGGGTTATGTGCATGTTTCTGTAGCTTCGAACTCTTGGTAAAATGTGTGGCAATACTATTTAAATTGAATATAAAATGATATTTTGTTGTTTTGACTTGCACATTTCTGATAGCTGATGATTTTGAGTACATTTTTGTGTGCAAGCCATATTACAATGATATCCTTTGTAAAATGCTTATTTAATTCTGTTCTGGGATTATTTTGTAGGTTGTCATTTTGCTGCTTTTGAGGTAATTATTTTTATATTTGGAACAAACTATTGCCAAGAGACGTGTGAATATTTTCTGTCACTTTCTGACTTGCTTATTTATGTATTGTCTTCTCTTTAGATTTTTTTTTGTTTCAATGAGTTCATTATACCATAATTTTATTTTCTAGTTAATATACTCTAATCCCTCCTGTAAAAATATTTGCTCTCACAATGTTATGGATACAGTCTTCCTTTTTGTAATTCTAGAAATTTGATTGCTCTAAATTCATTTTAGTGTCTCTGTAAAGTTTCTTGAGTTACCCGGTTAGTAGTTGGAGACATCCATGGTATTGATCAAGATTAGGTTTTCTTATTTTCATAGATTGCTCTTAAATTCAACATCATTGGTTGGAAAACTTTATTCTCAATCTAATTTTTAGACTGCTGAATTGTATGGTAGTATTTTTTTAAAATAATGTTAAAGAATACTCGCATTGTTCTTCATAACGGCTACAATGGCTACACTAATCTACAAACTGCCAAAACTGACAGAGACTGCTTAACTCTTCATCTTTGTCAGCATCTGTCATGACTCGTTGCTAATTTGGTTTGCCTTTTCATGATTCATTATTACTTGAACATTCTTTATATACCTTCTCACTATGGGCACATCATCAGGAAAATATCAAGTTATTCCTTTGATCATTTTCTAATTCACTTTTTGATTTTATTGATGCAATTGAATTTTTGATTCAGACATATGCTATATCAACCCCTGATCAGATGTTTAGTTGGCAAATATTTTCTTTCCAATCTCTTGGCTGCCTCTTTATTATGTTGATTTTTTTTCCCCTGTGAGGAAGATTTTTAGTTTGATATAATCGCATCTGTCTGCTTCTGCTTCTGTCTACTTTACTTTTAGGGATACTATAAAAAAAAAAAATTTCATTATTTCAATTTTCCAGTTTATCTGTTTTTCTCTATTAGTTCCTATATCTGGGATTAAACTTAATTATTAAATTCATTAGAGTTTTTAAAAATTGGCAAAAAAGGTGCCTGTTTCCTATCATGTTTGTCTTTATCAAGTTTTTTCAGCCCTTTTTACAGAGGCTTTTTTTTTTTTTTTAATCTCTGTGTGGAAAATCAGCTGGCTATAAATTCATGGTTTGATGTTTAGACTCTATGTTCTCTTTCATGTCTATTTTACTATCAGTATCACACTGTTTGGATTATAAGGGTTTTAGAGTATGATTTCATGGGTAGTCCAGTATCTATGCTTAGGTCTGTGTGGGTGTTTATTTTGAACACAGCTTTGCTGTGATTTGGCATTTGGGGCTCGTGCATGAATGCATGCAAGTGTGCATGTGATTGTGTGTGTGTGTTTTATAATAAGTTAAGAATTTTTTGTTTTAGTTTTATGAAGAATTTCCTTGTTTTTTTTTTTTATTAAATCTGCAGATCACTTTAAGCAATATGGATCTTTTAACAACATCGAGTCTTTCCACTTCATGCTCATGCGTTAAGATTCTATGCTCTTAATTACTTATAGTTGTGGTTATTTCTTAGCCTTGCAGAATGTCTAAAAATATCCTTTGTACTTTTTATGAAAATCATGTTTATGTTTGGTTGCTATTATGTCTAATTTAATGTATTGCACAATTCTTCTTAAAATACATCTTTTGATGAAGGAAAGATTTAATAATGTTTTGTTTAGTTTTACAATGTTTGAAAAATACGTGATTGCCTTTTTTAAGTTCATTCACTTGCAGCAAAGAAGTCATCAAAATCTGGACTGTAAAATTTTTAAAGGCATAATTTAAGGCCTAGTATGAATTAATCCTAAAAATGTTTTTTATAAAGTGAAAATAAACTGTCAGCCATTGTTGAACATAAAGGAGTATTTTGCAGGGAGTATTGTAATAAGTCCATGCAGCTAAGATGTTCTAACTTTTCAAACCACTGAAAAGTCAAAAGTGTGAATGTTCAGAAGTGATTGTACATTTGCTTATCTCCTTCAGCTTTCGTTTTGTTCATATATTCATCACATGTTGCCTTCTGCATTCTTGAAAATCTACAAGCCATTGTCCTAGGATAATAGCATGCTTATGGAAATCATCCTTGTCATGAATTTTCCTTTATCCAATATTTTTGGACATAGCACGTTTTTATGGCTACTGTTCCCATGGTGTGTCTATTTTTTTCATTTTTAACATTAAAGACATATAAATTTACATTAAATTAACTTATAATTGTGTTCCTATTTCTTACATACTCTGATGGCTTTACCTTTATTCTGAATGTTTTTATATTTATGATTGCTGTTGAAGGCTATTACTATTCCCACAGACATTATTTTCCTCTTGTTCTATCTTTGCCTTTCGCTTATATTCATCTTTCTCCCTTCCTTTATCATATTTCTACTATTTCATAATTTTTCTTATTGGCTCATAAATTACCATCATCTCTTTTTAGTGTTTGCCAAAATGCTGATGAATGTACTTGAGTTTATTGTCATCTGTTTACATAGATTATGAGACTAGTCTTGCAACATCATACTTCCTCTTTGTTATCCTACTAATATCTTATATTTTAAATCTAATATGAAACTTAAAATAGATGGATATTTTTTCTCTTGCTTTATAAATACCATTCTCCTTAATAGAGAATCAAATGAGAAATGCCTTTAGCTATCAATATAGTGACAGTTTCACTCTTCATATATTAGAAAAGTTCCATAATTTTAGCACTGCATAAATTGAAAAAAAAACCTTCACACACAGTTTTGTATTTGTGTATGTGTTTATGCATACATTATATATACACACATATGTAACAGATTCTAATTTTTGAGCCTTAATCAATCTATTGTGTGTCTCTGGCTGTCCCAGAACTCACTGCTTATAGACTAAGCCGGTCTCAACACCCTCACCCCCCCCCAAAAAAAAAACACATGCACATGCCTCCGGAGTGCTGAGACTAAAGATTGGTGCTACCATGCCCAGTCACCCAATATTTCCACTACTTGATTAGTTGGAAATACCTTTATTTTAGGCCAGTCTTCTATTTAGAACTTATTAGATATGTGTTGTTTGTCGAATAGATGTCCCCTACCTTTTGCATTTTAATTTCTCAATGAATGTATAAATGTGTGGTAAAAGTACACATATACATTTGTGTTCACAAGCATGTGAGCACAAATATGTGGCTGTGTCTGGAAACTCAAAGTTTTAATCAGAAACGATTGTTGTCCATTTTATTCACTAAACAGAGTACATCTACCTCGCCATCTCAGCCTTGGGATTCAGTGTCTTGGGTTGCTGAGTGCTGGGATTATGGAAGGCTGCCACACCTGCTTGCTTTTTACCTCAGTTTTGAAAATCTGAACTCTGTTATTTATGCTTACATGGGAAGCATTTTATCCACTGAACGATAGCCCAGTATTCCTTCTTACTTCATTTTAAAGATGACATTTTAAATTTTATCTTCTAAGTTGATTTTCTGTGATTTTTACTGCTTATTTATTATCATAAAGGCTCTTTATGAAAATTACAAATCTTAAAAAAGAATAAAGCAGAAAAAATAAAATACAGGATTTTTGTTTAACATGTGGGTAGAAAGAATATGCAGTAATGGCTACTGTGGTCAACTTGACAGAATTGAGAGAATCATGTAGGAAAAATATCTGGGCATGTTTGTATGGAAGTTATTAGGTTCATAAACATGGAGAGATACAGCCTAAGTGTGGTGACCTCACAATTATGGCTGTGGAGAAAGAGAACTGAGTGCTAACAGTTATTTTTCTTTGCTGCCTGACTCTGGCTACCTTGTGATGAAATGTCTTAAGATTCTGTTGCTATGCATTCCCCCATCATGACAGTCTGTATCCTCAAACTGGACAAATAAAGAGTCTTCCTTCTTTAAATTGCTTTTAGGTATATGGTCTTAGCAACAAGAAAAGCTAAGAGTCTTCAGACAAGAGGACAGCCTTTGCAAAGGGAAATGACGACACAGACCATTCTTAAGTGTCGGAGAGAATATCATGTTGGAAGATCAACAATACAGAGACAAGTAGTCTTCTGCAGCCTCAGGGTGATGGTTAGTGTTCACTGTCAGATAGACAGGATCTGGAATAACCTAGGAGACAAGATGCAGGTATGCCTATGAGACGTTATTCAGCTTCCAGGTATGCCTGTAAGAAATGATGTTGACAGGGTTGGTTGATATGCAAAGATCCACACTACAAGTAGGCAATGACATCTCCTAGCTTTAGATCTTGGACTGCATAAATAGGGGGAGGGAGCTGTGCTCTGGGACTATGCTCTTGTACACTGTAAATAGTTGTCACTTGGTTTAATAAAACATGGATTGACCAGAAGCTAGGCAGGAAGTAGAGGTGGGGAATGAGACAAGGAGAATTATGGGAAAGGAAAGCAGAGCAGCAGAGACTCTAGTCAGATGCAGAAGAAGCAAGAAAGAATGCTGTGATTAGAAAAAGTACCAAGCCACATGACTAGCCATGAAAATGAATCGTGGGTTAGATTAAGAGTTAACAACGAATAAGCCTGAGCCATAGACTAAACAGTTTGTAATTAATATAAGCCTTTGTGTGATTATTTGGGTCTAAATGACTGTGGGACTGGCTGGGTAGGACAGTGAAACTTCTGACTACAGATCTGAGCTGAAGCATGCATTGTCTTTCATTGATTAGCTGTGGATATGATGTGACTGCTGCTTAATCCTCCTGCTGTTTTGCCTTTCTACCATGATAAAATTTGAGCCAAAGTAAACAATTTCTCATATGAGTTGATTTTGTCAATGATTTCTATCACAGCACTAGGAAAAGTAGCTGAGACATTCCATATCATATATTTTCATTGATCCTAACTAGAAACATTGCCCACACCAATGACTGGGACTGATAACCTCACACCTGTAGTGGGATTATGTTACATTGTAAATAATTGTCCCACCTACTAGTTTAATAAAAATGCTAATTGGCTAAAGGCAGACAGGACATGTGGGCAGAGCTAGAAGACTAGGAAAACTCTGGGAACAGGAAGAACAAAGCAGAGATGCCACAGAGACACCAGAGAAGCAGGTGCAGAGGAAATCTATGCTGCTCAGAGAAAAGGTACTAAGGCATATGACTGAACAGGATAAGAATCATTGTTAATTTAAGGGTAAAGAGCTAGCAAGTTATATGCCTGGGTCCCCGGTCAATCAATGTACAAGTAATATAAGCATCTGTGTATTTCAGTGGGGCTATGAGACTGTGGGTCTGTGGGTCTGGGCCAGAAACCACGTACAACGCACACTTGAACAGAACGAACATGGAATTTTGGAACATGGAATCTTATTCTGTGTTTGACATCCACTTGCCAGTCACTTCCCCGAAGACATCAGCAGAACATCTGTCCTCTTGACAACATGAACAGCTTGATATTTCTTTTGAGGAATGAATGATTCAAACTCTTAGAAGGAATGGCAGACCCCAGTAGTAAGTATTACCCTTCAGTACCATTTGCATCAGCTGCCTCTGGAACATAATGGATATTACATTTATACTTGGTACCTTAAGAACTGAGTGACCAAGGTAAAGAAAAACTTGGCGCTGATTCCAAATCTCCTGTAGGCACAGTTCTCAGGATTCTATACCCACGCCATGCAAAGAATGAATAGGATCTTCCTCTACAACCACCACATTTAGTATAAGCCCCAAGGGTGACATAGTCTCACGGGTATTGGTCAGCTGTTACCATCACATTTATTTATTTTAGCTTTAAATGCCTATAGAGAAAATAAAAATAATAAAATAAAGTCATCCTAGTTTGAGTGTAGCGTGATGCAAAACCAATTTGCAGCTGTCTTTAGGTTCTTAGAAAGTGTCACTGAATTCTTTGGGACCACGTGTTCTCATGGGCTTTCATCTCTGTCTATAGATTACAGCACCATTTCCCAACAGTTTTTTGTCTCAGTGATTTTTCACCCTACAGAAAGGTAGCTGAAAATAATTTTTTCTCTATCCCATGGCATTTATGTTATTTCTAACAGTGTATTGATAAAACTATGCCAATGAATGGTATTCATAAAAGGCAGTAAAATTTAGTTGAGAGCCATCTGGCATTTGGAGTCAGTTTGTCTAGGATCAAATTTCAGCCTTTAAAGAATTTTTTACTACTTTTGATATTTAGCAAGTAATTCTCTTTATGTTTGTTTTATTCACATCATAAGTTACCTGGGATTATAATGAACTCTATCTTCACAGGACCTGTCAAGCATATCCAAACACCAGAACAAAATAAATATGCACGTTAAAAGGTATGACATTCCTGTTTTAGCCAATAAAATATGGTAGAGACAGGCTGCACTCATCTTCATAACCCCGTATTCTGGTGGGTAAAAATCCTTTGCAAAGATGAAAGTATGGTGTGCTCTAAAAACCACTTGCCCTGCAGACATGAAGACCACTCTTTAGATAACCTAAACTTGTGGAAACCAAGGTAGAGGTTATAACTGTCTTGTAAATTTGATTGTCAAAGGGAAACCCTATCACTACTGAAGAAGATAGCTGTCATATTAAAAACTATGCCCACTCATGTAAACAATGAATTTTATACCTCAAATTTATGAAAACTGTCTTTAACTTGATGGGAAATTATCAAATATTAAAATGCAACCACAATTAAACAAGACTTCCCTTAAATATTTATACAAATGTAAAAGACACAAATAGGTAAAAATGTAATACTAATCAAGGTAATATAGAGTAAATGATAATAAAATATCATGGCATGTTGATCATAAAAGACTAATGATACTAACTTACAGAGAATGTGAAACACAGTGCTGGTAGAAATGTCTATTGCTGGCAAATCATTTTACAGGATCGATTAAATGGTAATGGTTCCTTGATGCAGGCTGGGCACCATGAGATCTAAGTTAGAAAAATTGTGAATACACTGTGAGAGAAAATAAGCTAATTTGCTGTAGGATAGACCATGTGGCAAAGAAAAAAAGGTAAAGCTAGAGGTGATTTCCTGGTTGAGTTTCTAGAAATAGATGGATACAGTTGTTATTGGCTAATGTAGGAAACCTACAACAGAGTTATTGTAGGGAAGTACTTTCAGGAGACTGTTGGAAATGAAATTCTAAGTCAGTTTAACCCAGACAGAGAGAAAGAAATTACTATCAAATGTAGGTTAGGCTCTTGAATAGTTTTCTGTATGGGAAAGGAAAAGAGTAAATGGCCAGAGGGAAACAAGGTAGAGAAAATAGAGTATATGCGCTGATGTTAAAGATAAGACTTCATGATTAATAGCCAGTGTTATTGGTACAGTACACTTTAGCAGGCACAAGAGGATGGGATCCCATGAGCAAGTTGATAGACCATAGATAGAAACAGAAACCATTCATTTGTGACAGTGAGAGTTTTAAAAAAGGGCTCACAACTGCATCTGTAGTGGTGGTGGATGCTTGGGAAATATAGTTCATACTCACTTCGACTTTTCTTTTCAGAAAGATAGAAAAGAAAACCATCACGCGCTCAAGGAAGCTTAAAGAAGTTTTGAAGAGAGGAAAAATCACACAGAAATCTTTCAGAAGAATGACATAAATAATGGGCAAGGGAACTGTGCTAAAAGAGGCAGCGAACATTAAAACTGTCATTTGTATGTGTTTTCTGGAAGTATGCTACACTGTGACTTTTAACAGCACAAACCAGTTTTTTCCCTCGCATGTGAAAATTATTTATGAGGTTATTTTGATGAGTCAAAAACAAACAAACCAACAAACAAAATAACATATGGTCATTTTGGGAGGAAAACCTTCCAAAGCTCTTCTTAGTCCAGGATAGAACCTTGAAAAGCTAAACAGGTATTTATTGTTGATTTCAAGAGACTAGGATCCATCATTTAGCTATATCCAGAACATGCAAATGTTGTGACTATTGAAAGAAATTTAAGTCCAGATGTGTTTTAAAATATCCTCATGTTTAAAACTAAAATATCTACTCATCGTTAAATTTTACAGTTCTCTGTTGTTGCTGTTTGGTTTGAGGACAACAGAACAACACAGACATGTGAAACATCTTCCACAGCCTGTATCTTCACGTCTAATATGGTGCTGGCAGAGAGGGAGAAATACAAGGTAATTTGCTGAACATACATGTTAATGAACAGAAGCCATAAGCCAGTATGTGATTCTTGAAGAAATTCCTAAGGGGAAAAAGCATAACATGTTCCATTTCTGTAGCCTACCCAGCTTTTTTTTTTTTAAAAAAAAAAAAAAAAAAAAAAAAGAAGTGGAGACTTAATGAAATTTGGATGAATTTGATTACCCTATTCAAAATATTTTGACAAGATGTATGTAGCTTTAAAATATCACAGGAATACAAGGTAATGGAACTCACCGAGAATTATGTTCTATAGTGTTTAAAAAGATTAGGGAAAGTTCTCAGCTCATTGAGTTTCAGTCTTTGGCAAATAAAGAAAATGTCATTAATTATTAATGGCAGCCTTTTCACTTATTAATCTGTGAATTGTATGTGTAGAGATGAATTAACTGTTAATAACAAAATGGAAGTAACACACCCAGCCTTCAAGTTTGCTGAGCAGTGAAAAGTTCTTATTTCCTTGAAGTGACTGTCTTTAAAAGAAATGAATTGAGTATTGTTGAGGACCCAGAACAATTGGACATAGTTGAGGGAGTTTTGACATTGACACATATCCCCTCTAAATACTCAGATTCATTCTGTGCATCATTCAATAAATATTTGTTAAAGCTTCATTGAAAGGATCTCACATCAGTGATCTATGGAACATAATGTGAGAAAGATGATAAATTAAATGATTGATTGTTCACGTTTTAGGAGCTCACACCGCAACTGATATTGCAAAACAAAACAGGTTTTTTTTTTCCTTAGGCTCATTAATTATAAACTTAGGAAAGACTTAGAGATAGAAAAGTTGCAAGTTAATCTTTTGCTGTCAGTTTTTAATAAATTACTAAAGAAAACTAGTAAATTGGTTAATTGTAAAATAAGATATTTCAAGTTAGATCTTGTGGCTTCAATGTAAGCTTTTAATAGCTTATTTACAAAATATATTTACCTATTCATAGATAAATAATCTTATGCATCTATTAAAGGCAGATTATGCATTATTTCAGAATAAGAAAATATCTATAAATGCATGTTTTATTGTTTTTTTCACAAATAAGAGAGATTTTGCACTATGAAAACTCCAACTCTGGGACCAACAAGATGGCTTAGCAAGCTAGAGTACCATCTCTAAATAAATTTTCTTAAAAAAAAAATAAATGTTTACAGATATTCAGGAGCTTTCTTGAGAGTTTTTCGAATAAATCTATAAGCAGGACTAATTTATTGTGATGATCCTAGAGAAACATAAAATATGTGGACAGTTCACTTCCTCTTTCTCATTTAGACAAGACTTACCAACATAGTCCGTGGACCTCTTGGCTGAAAGCTGTCCTTGATGTGTTAGTAAAGCTACCAATAGTTCTCTAAGTTACTGCTATTTAACGACTTGGAGGTGTGTCTCTTTATGAGTAAGTTCTGTGATCAGCCTTCTCATTCTCTGATTCCCACTGGGAGTGTGGGACAAGGGAGACCAAACACTTTTAAGCCTATTTCATACAAGAGAAACTCCTCAATTATGAACTGCAAATCTCAGTTGTTTTAATTTTATCCTGGATAGATATTTAAGATTATTCAGCTATGTATTTAATGTGCCTACATTTGCATTCAGAATTTTGAATTGGGTTTTATATTCACCATACTTATTATGTCATTTCTACAGATTCTTCAGTACCTGCCCTTACCTTCACCTGGCATTTATTTCAGTCTTAATTTCTTTCTGAGTTTGGGACTTATGTTTAATGCTATAGTGCCAGTGGCATAGTTTCACTGCTCTGCCTTGAAACTGCACATTTTCCTCAATACATCATCATTTTTAACATTAGACAAAGTATATAATTCAACACTCATGTAAGCAGAGATTCTGTTTAAGGAAAATTCAGCCATCCCATAACTCCAGGTTATTAATGACTCCCCAAAAGGAGCTGCTTTTTCAGGGCTGCTGCTTTCCCAAGACAAAGGAGCTCTCTATCCTATACACACAGCTAGATTGAAATGCATGTGTATTCTGTTATCAAGACATTCCCAGTTTTATAAAAATAAAAAGGGATGGTTTCCTAAATTTAAATCTTCACTTGAACAAATCAGTTAAGTTAATGTAACCAATACATTCATAAGCTAGTGTGTGTGTGTGTGTGTGTGTGTGTGTGTGTGTGTGTGTGTGTGTGTGAGAGAGAGAGAGAGAGAGAGAGAGAGAGAGAGAGAGAGAGAGAGAGAGAGAGAGAGAGAGAGAGAGAGACGGGGGTGAGGAGAGAAAGAGTATTGTGTGTGTGTGTGTGTGTGTGTGTATGTGTGCATATGTAGGTAGGATACACTGTGTATATGAAAGTACATTGTGCCACAGTGTACTTGTGGAAGTCAGGAAAACAATCTAGGGTTTCAGTCTTTGATTCCCATCTTTTAAGATAGGTTTCCTTCTTATTCATAAGTGCATAGGACAGACTAGTTAGTTGGTCTATGGACTTCCAGGGATTGTCATCTCTCTGCCTCCCTGCCCACTGAAGATATATGTATATTATGTGTGAGTGTTTGCACATCCAGATTCACATGGGTTCTGGTTATGCAAAGTCACATTGTCCCACTTATGAGGCAAGACCTTCATTAAGGCATCTCTTCAGCTTCAGTGTAGTCCGTTTCTATTGGGAATGGTAAATAAAATATATGTTTGCTGCATCGTCAAGGCTTCAATTAATGTAAGAAAATAAATTGGGAGGAAGTCAGCATGACAAAATATTTTATATTTTCCATCCATTAATTTATTAGGTTCAACAATTGAGCCTATGCTTACCTGAGGTCTTTAATAATGCAAAGAAAATTTACCTTCCTGCTCTACTCTCCTGATATCACTTAACTAATAATAGTTTCCGACTGATGTCCTCCTAAAGATAATACTTCATGTTAAACTTTTTGGCACAAAAGTCAAAAGGTAGTTACATTACTTTTATTTATTTAGTATATTTGCATATATTATTTTATTTAATACAGTAATCAGTTCTACTCTATATCCATATGATATGTAAGACTAGAAATCCTATTTCTCATCTCAAATTTTTGTAAGTCATTTTGTCCAAAACATCTTATCAAGACTCTGTAATAGGATCAAATGACAATGTCAAGATTGATGTAAATGCCAATAGAAGTATGGAGTGATTTGAATATAAATCATATTCCATTATCATATTTTCCAGAATAAAATTAGGTAGAAAGCTTAAGACAGTAAGAAAAATATGCAATTTTCAAGTCAATCTTTAAAAAAAAGAAACTGTTAAATCAAATCCACTGTCATCATTCTTTATTGTATTTCCTCCTGAAAATAAATTAAAGCCACATGTTTCCACTTTCTTTTGAAAAAGAAGACAAAGATGGAAGAGTGAAAGCAAGAAGGAATGAAGGATATGAAAGAGCTAGCGTGAGATGGAATAGCCAGAAAGCAGCGTGGAGACAAGGAATAGGGAAAGAGAAGATGGAACATTTTGCTCCATTTTCTCATTCTCCCCGAGTAGAGATAAAATTCCACTGATATCACAAATTCTCATCTGTGGATTTTTTGGTTATGGGCAGGAAAGCCTCTATTAGTGGTATATGTATCACCAGCATTGCTCTGCAGTGAGGAATAATGAGCCATCTTGTCACTGGCCCTGCTCACTTTAGTATATAAAAGCACCTGATTTTCCTATTATCAAGTTTTTCTTCTCTTTGTCTTTCAAACATTTCTACTCAAGCAGCTTTTTCCTGACAGTGGAAGGTTTACAGCAATGACAGAAGATCTTACTGACAAAACACATTGATTCACAATTTGGACAACTCTAGTTATTTGCTCTCCAAATATTAGTTGACCTCATTCAGTCATATTTGGGTATCTTCAATTTCCTGATGTCCCTAAACATGTATCAACCTCATTCTGTCTCTGATTCTGACTTGGGTGTTGCCCTCTGATATCCCTAGGAGTCCTTCTTGATGTGTAAATGTTTATTGTTTGGAGTGTTGGAGATACAGCTCAGCTTCATCTTCTTTGTTGAGTGGCCTTTTGCTATTTTCTTTATTACATTATGTCTCCAATTCTGCTGTTATCCTCCATCGGAAGAGAATGTTACCTTTCATTTCTGATCCTGTCAAAGCAAAGCTTTTCTTATTCTCACATACGTGGCAATCCCATTTTGAGTCACGCTGTTCCTCTCTGACTCTCATCTGCCTTCTCCTAGTTTATATAACTCATCTCATATAATACCAATTATTTTCTTGCTTTTGAAATTTTCTTAATCTAACTATTCTTTGGGACTTTGCTATTAATTATCAGTTTTTCCTAAAATTCAAGATTAATTTGACCATTTAATACTAATATTCTAGTACCTTTCTCATTGTATTTCTTCAAATAGTACAAATCTGTTGTTAAAAGATTTATACTATTTGAAAAAATACATAATATTAGATTTGTAGATGTATAGCCCACAAAGCTGAGCCTGGGTAACTGTTCAGTTTTTAAAAGTTTTAGCCACACTCAGTTTTATTTTTATTTAAGAAAAAGTCTTGTCTTCAAACTCCTTAAATCATTGAAACTCATTGGAATCATTATTTAGAATAATATTAATGAATAAAGTTCAAATAGAGTGAGAGGACGTGAAGCCATCACATCCTGCTCATTAGCTTCCCGCAAAGTGATGCCTTCTTCCCTGCACATTCCTGGATGTTGATGATTCAATAAGAGTTGGAACATTGTTGTTGTTTTAACATGCTATAGCCGATGTCAGGTTGCTGTTGCTCCTGACTCTTTCCATAGCAGTAAATATAAAGTAAATGTTCAAGATGAATTTGGCTATCATTGTTAATCAACATAGTATATGAGGTACGAGAATGGTATCACGCATATAAACATGATTTAGCTGATATGTCATTCATGGAAACTGAAGCAACTGGAATCTCCGTTAGAATTATCTCTATAGATTTCACTGAAATTCTTACAGAACAAATAGTAAGATCACTGCAAACATATGATGTCTGTAGTATGGACATGTTATCACACTGAAGGGACATGATGGGCTTGTTTTATATTTTATTGAGAAATTCACACACACAAACACACACACATACACTATATATATATTTTTATCCAACCCAACCCTTCCCTACCTTCTAAGTAACCCCAAACCCCCACACAATTCTGCCATTCTAATATATAGACTGTATTTTTTCTTTTGTAAACTCACTGATTACCTTTGGAAATACTAGCAGGTACATGAGTCTGGGGCCACAGAATGGAGCTGTATTTCTCAAGGAAACTGAGTCTTTCTCCTCCAGCAGCCACTGATTGTCAATAGTTTCTAAGCTATAATTAGAGCTTGATGAGCCTCCAGTCCATACTAAAATTTTGGCCAGGAAGATCTTGTGCAGGTCTTGTGCACACAGTCATTGGTGTTGTAAATATAGGTGTGCAACAGTCCAATTGTGTCAGGAAGGCATTGTTTTCTATTAATCAACCAATACTCTCAATCTTTCAATCTTTCTGCCTCCTATAACAATCCTAAACGTTGTGAAGTATTATGATATACACATACTATTTATGGCTAGCAATTGCACAGTTTTCTTAGTCTATATATGTTAACCAGCTATGAGTTTATATTAATTACCTACCACTATAAAAATAAGCCTTTCTGGTGAGGGTTGAGAAATGTACTATATCATTGGTGTGAAGATAATAAGTATTTATGGAGTAGTTTAATATTATGTTCATATAAAAAAAATAATTGTAGTGGGACTTGTCCCTCCTACTGATTGGCCAAAGGCAGACAGGAAGTGTGGGCGGGGCTATCAAACTAAGAAAACTCTGGGAACAGGAAGAGAAGAGCAGAGACACCAGCAGAGATGTCACCAGACACAAGAAAGAAGACAAGCATGCTGCTCTCAGAAAAGGCACCAAGTCACATGGCTAAACAAGATAAGAACCATGGATTAGTTTAAGAATTAAGAATTAGAAAGTTATATGACTGAGCCATAGGCCAATGAGCATATAATAAATATAAGCCTTTGTGTGATTACTTGGAGTTCCAGGGCTAAGTGGCAGTGAGATTTCAAGTGGGTCCAAACCTTGGATCTAGGCTGGAAAGTCCAGGCCAGAAACCTTTTCTTACAAATAACAGTAACAATTTCTCCCCAAGGATCTATGATCTGTATTTAATGGACTCTTGGTCCAGTTAATAGTGCTAGTTATGAGTTATATCTTGTGAAGTAGGCCTCAAATCAAATCAGAAAGTAGTTAATTATTTCTGTAACACGCACACCACTATTGTAACAGTATTATGCTAGTTCTGGTCATGACTGTAGGTCATGGGGATCATACCTGGGTAAGGATTTTAAAATCTTTCTTGCTTTGTAGCATGCATAGAAACTTCCAGCACTATAAAATCTATACAGCAAGAATTAAGCTTACAAATTGGTGCCAGTTTCATATCTGTATGCTTCAGGACTCAAATATATAATATCTTTAATAATTGGGTCTTACCATCAAGTTCTGGAAGGTGATAAATAACCACTATCCTTCAATACGTAAGGGGTCTGTGTAACTCCACTGATAAACAACTCAAAAATAGACAACCTATATTGAGCACTATGGTTTTTATTTGATACCCTAAGGTATTGTCTTCATTCATATAGAGTACCTCAATTTACAATCTTTTATTGTGTATATATTTAGGAAACAGACACACTGCTTTTTCCTTTGTATAGAAGCATAAGCATCATTTGTCAAAACATCATTGGTCATGGAGGGAGGTAGAGGAGTTGAGTGTATGTAAAAGTAATTTTATTAATAATTTAAAACATTTTAAAAGACATTATTGGTCAAAAATGCTATTCGTGCACTGACTGACACCTGTTTAGTAGAAAAACCTCTCTGAACTGCTTATTTTTTACTCAAAGACTATACAAAAATAACAAATAATAGGATCATAGTGCATCATCTGTTTATATTTTCTGTAGTTCAGAGAGATGCCATCAAACGGGAGGTGGGGGTAGTTGAGGAAAAATCAGAGCCTAAGCTTTTTCTGTAATTATCTAAAATGATCTAGATTAAATTGGAATATATCTACTGTACCTCATTAAGCATACCGTTCCACCATGTGCCCTTTCTATCTGAAAACGTTCTCTTATTTTCAAATTGAAATTCTCCCCCATTAACTTACTGCTAAGGTATATTTTAATGGCCATCTTTTCAATGTAAGCCCACTTGTTTAGGCTGGGAAATTATCTCATTTCATTGCATAAAGCCTGGTTTCTTTTCTAATTTTCAGTAATTGTGTCCATTTCTAGGTGAAAAATATATACTCAAACAAAAGGTCCCTTAAAGCTGGCCTGTCATTTCCAGTTCTTTCTATCACAGAAACTAGCATTAATTTCCCTTACAATAAAGTGTGTCTCCTCTCCTTTTCCAGCATACTATTATGAAAACCCACACAGGGAAACAGCTGCACGTTGCTGTGTGAGGTCATTTTCTCCAGGGACATAGACATCTCCACACAGCAATGAGTAGAGAAGGTACAGCAGCTTTCAGGAAGCCTGTCATTCATTTTTCTCATAAGCACATTCTTCTGTATAACTAAAAATCTTATCTTTGTTCCATTCACTAGAGCTTCACTGCCTAGAAGTTTTATCATCAAAATAATTCTGGGAAAACATACACTTAATTTTATCAAAAACAGATCTTTTACTACACACTCTTTATGTAGACACTAACATACAGGCACCTGTGCAAATGCATATCTGCTAAACATGTATACCCCAAGAGCAGTCATTTCTGTTCTGTGATGAACCCCATCATAGATGCAAGTGTGCACACACATATGAAACACTTTCTCAAAATGTTTTGGATGATTATTTGTCCATACCTTCCTAATTTTGATGTGTTATTTGCCAGTAAGGAGTGGTGACTAGTAGATGACATCACAAGTAAAATCCAAGCTAGTACAAAAAAAAAAAATCTACACTACAAAAACAATCAAGTTATTATTATAATTGGAAGCCAAAACTCAGGGAAACTAAGTAAAAACCCAATAAGTTAAATTTAAATCCTTTACTAAGTCAGATATGGTCACTAAGAACTGACAACAAGGAAGAATGACTTCTTGTAATATCCATTGCACAAATAAAGGAAACTCAGAGCCAGATATCAGGCAAAGGCTGAGATAACAGAGAGTAAACGCCACAGTCAATCTCACCCAGCTGTCTTCCAGGTTCCCCAACCTCACTCTTCGAGGCTTCTACTGCCTCCTCTGTCTTCCCATGCCTGCCTTAAATACCTTCTTCACCCAGCTGTTTCACATCCAGGTTAAGATTAATGGCCTGGCCTGCTACTATTTGGTAGTTAGTCTAGAACTCACAGAAACCAGAAAGATCTCTGTCTCTGGAGTTATGGGATTAAAGGCCTGGCACCACCACTGCCTGCCTGGGAGCCTGGAACTCCCTCTGTAAACCAAGCTGGCCTCAAATTCAGATTTGCTGGGATTAAGGGCATAGGTCACCACTCCTGGATATTCTCTGTGCTGAGATTAAAGGTGTGAGTTACCACTCTCTGATTCTGCTGCATTGACTGTGGGTAGATCTCATCTCTGATAATTCAAACTGGTTTTGATTAAATATGAAACATATCACCACAAATATGTTTTTTGTATGTCCACAAAATATCCTGTTAGAAGACTAGTACCAATTATCCTCATTGGGAATGACTGTAACCCCCACATTAGACACATATTTTGACAGTTTTCTTTTAGGAGAGTATAAAGGGGAAAGTTAAAATAGTATATGTGTATTTGGATGTGAAGGTTAAATAAGTTATGTGCCCTATGTGAATATCATATGGACATTATGAACAGTCTTTAATTAAATGGGTAATGTCCCCCACATAATGTAAAGATAGATAAAGGACAACATTTTTAAGCAAAAAACGTACCGTAAACAATTACACTCAGCATGGTTTCTCTTAAAATCACCACCTAGCATTGTGCCATCTATCTACTGGTAAGTCTACCTGAGAAGCTTTCATTAGCTTATTTAGAGACACATATAGAACATGGAAAGAAAAATCCCAATATTGGGACTTTATTTTCACACTGTACATTTCTCTGTATAAACGTTCTGCTGTGTAAAGTGCAGCTTATACCCTCCTACTTCCCAGCTGAGAGAGTTTCCCCCCCCATACAGTGTCTAGTTATTCGATGGCTTGTGTTCAGATGAAAAGGGAGGTTTCCAGACATGCGAAATTTGCATTACTAATGAGTAACACTCATTTGCTGAATTCCTGTACATGCTGGACAATGGAGACATTCTGGAACTAAGTGAGGTCTATAGATGAACAAGTAAGGAATACTAATGTAAATGTGATGCCTAACATTGCCTGGTATAATAGGACAATACAGTAGGGTTGAGATGCTTTGTATTAAAATAAGTAATGTGGGATCTGGAAATATGGCTCACACTCTGTGAGAACTGCTGCTTATGCAGCATCTCTGAGCTTGGTTCCAAGCACCATCACTTGGCAACTCATAGTCATCTGTAGCTCTAGATCAGTATTCTGGAGCTGATGGGCACCTGCATTCACCAGTACACAACTCCAACCTCACATAGTTACAAATAAAATAAGTCATTTTAATAAAACAATCTTTTATAATGAATTTATAAAAGATTTGAATGAGAAGAATAATTGGAAGTGTAAAATGTTTAAAAAGCATTCTTTAAGGAAAATCCAAAATGAAGTGAATACCCCATAAAAACCCCAAAGTAGAGAACTGTAGTGGTGGGGTTTCTTGGGCCCCGGGCAGCCAGAGATCCGAGACCCACAGACCTGCCACCAGAGACCACTTAGCCGCCCGCCGCTCAGGCCCCCAGAAATGACTCAGATGCTTATATTAACTTACATTGCTAGCTTGCTCTTACATCTTAAATCAACCCATTTCTATTAATCTGTCTGCCATGTGGCCCGTGGCTCACCTGTGCTCCTACATGTCGCTCCTTGGGTGGCTTCAGCTCGATCTGCTTCTGATTCCGCCCTTCCTTTCCTATCTATTCTGATTCCTCTTCCTACTTCTTCTATGGTGCCTGTCATGGCCCAAAACAGCTCCTTTATTTAAAGATTGAGATTCACAGCATACAGAAAGACATTCCCACATCAGAGGACCTTTGACACAGTAAAGAATTAGATAGTTCTAATAATCAATTGTCAGCCTGGAGGTGGTAGGGCAGCCCACACCTTTAATCCCAGAACATGGGAGGTAGGGGCAGGTAAATCTCTGAGTTTGAGGTCAGCATGATCTACAGAGCAAGTTCAGGACAGCCAGGCCTACACAATGAAATCCTGTCTCAGAAACCATTAAAAAAAAATCACTTGTCTATGAGGTGCAAGTCATAGACTGAAGAGGTAAGTTTGCGGAAACAAACATAGCTGGCAAGTCCTATACATAACAAAAACTGATGAAAGACAGGAATCAGTGAGGAAGTTTGGAAAGATTTCAGGATTGTAGAAGAGAGAAGTGTATGATAAAGGTCTGATTCCCATTTTAGTGTATGTATCTGTCTGTGACATGTAGACCTGGCTGGATAGAATTGTCTACTTAGAAAGCTGTTCTAATAGTTTCAGAAAAATTTAACAGTGGTCTTGATATTTAAAATAGAAATGAAGAGAAGGTTATACTCTGGACCATCAATACGGTGATATCAACACACAGAGGGTCAGCCCAATCTTGAGAGGGTTTTTCTTATGAGAGAGTTGGGATACTATAGTGGGTTTTTAACTTTGGGTCATGACCCCTTTGATAAACCTCTATCTCTGGAAAGGTTTACATTACAATTTATAGCAGTAGAAAAATTATAGCTAATGAAGTAGCAGTGAAAATAATTTTATGGTTGGAGGTCACTACAACATGAGGAACTGTATTAAAGGGTCACAGCATCAGGAAGGTTAAGAAGCACTGGGATTCTGTGTATGTACAGTGATGATATGTAAACACACAGACAAACAGATTTCTCTCAGGGAATTTTAAAAATATTGGGTCATTTAAATTAGTAAGAATATAGCAGAAGCCTGTAGAAGCCATAACTTTGAGATGTTCTAAACCTACTTCCATTTGTATGAAGTGGGAGGAGGTAAATGCTTGGAGAATAATTTGACAATCTGAAGACAAAATTAGAAGGATAAAAAACTGGAGAAGTGCTGGGAGCCTGTGGAAATCTCCTAGTTAGATAATCCAGGAGAAATAAGGCACAGCGTTGGAAATATATCTTCTCGTGGGTGCCAGGGAGAAGAATACTGTGGGGGCGGACACTGGAAATGTTTTAAAAATGTAATTATGGTGTAGATGGAATTCAGACCCACTTCTAAGTGACATTTGGGTACATCTGTATTTTTCAAGTTTTCTACAATGAGGAGATAGCATAAGACCCTTGACATTTGCAAGGGATAAATCCCAAGACCTTTGCAAATTCCTAGCTCTGCAAATAGAAAAATTTGTACAGTCTCTTGACTTTCTCAAAAAATTATCTTCCTTTCTACAGAAGGAGTTCCCGGTGTCTCCTTTCATACCATGAGCCTACTCATTCTCTCTGTTCCTTCTTCTACATGCCTTTCATTACAGTCAAAATCAAGGCTGCTTAAACCTTTCCATGTGAGAACATTTTATGTTTCTCAAAAGGCACTGTTATATAAAAACGGGTCTACAAATCAAATATACTGATAATAAATCAAAAAGAATTAAATTTTAAATTGATATTTGATAGGCACATTAACTTACCATTTACTAAAGACTGAAGGCATGTGCTTAGTAGTGAGACGGACTTCCCTGTTTTCTTTTGTGAAAAGCATTAAATCTTGGCTAGATGTTTGATGCTGAACAAAGTACATTATTCTCAGCAATGTTCAGAGTGACTTAAATTTTTTGATTTTGTAATCATCAACACTAACAGCAGAAAATTATTTAGAAGGTTTCAGAAATTGTTAGAAATTCTGCCTACTCTAAACCAAAGTTGTTTTAATAATTTAGGGTTGGTATTCACCCATCAATTAAGACAAAATAATTTCCCAAATACTTATTCATAGGCCAATTTAATCTAGACTATTCATTCCTCAATTGATACTCTTTACTCAAGGGATTCTAAAATGTGGCTAATTGGCATTTAAAACCAAGCATCATCTTTCTTGAAAGCAAATCATGGATTGTGTTACAGGCAGTGAACTTTCTCTGGGCACTGCAGTGCATAGCATCAATCTGCACAGTTCATAGTTTTAAATCTGAGCCTGAGAGGAAATGCTTTAAGTAGCATTTATTGTTTGTTTGACTTTAGAAAAATCTGGACTCTTTTATGTCATATCCACTAGCAGACGGTAGGGGCTCCATTTTCTCTTCATTCTCACCACACTTACTGTTCATTCTTCTGATAATAGCTCTCTGAACAAGGGTGAGCTGAATTGCATTGAGGTTTGAATTTACATTTCAGTGATGGCAAGTGATGTGGAGCATTTGCTCTGTCAGAAGTTTGTCTTCTTTTACAAATGGCTTGTCCAGTCCTTTGCCACTTGATGGTCATTATATAGATATATTTAGTCTTGAATTGTCTTAGTGCATTACATACTTGCGATATTATATCTTTCTAAGATATAGAAGTCAGCTTTTAGTTATCATCACAGAATCTTGAGATACACAAGTTAATGGAGCAAAAATAGCTCTCAGTTCTCTGTTTCAAAGCAGTCAGCTCACGGGTACTTAGCCTTCTTGCTATGGGACCCTTGTTTGGGAAGTATATTGTCGCAGAAGAAACAATTCCACAAAAGCTGGGAAGCAAAGAGAATGAGAAGATTTACTATAGTTTCATCTTTTCTTCAAGGTCATTTTCCTGATGACATCATCTTTTATAGGTTTCACCAAAGGTTAAAAATCAACTGAGCAAAAATGGGAGGCTTTGGAGGCACTTGAGATTTAAGCTAGATGGTACACAAACACAGACTTGCAATTAGGAGATTGCATTTCGTTCATTTTCCTGTTGCTATAAAGAAGCATTTCAACCATATTTTCAATGTTACTGTCTATGCTTTTAGGACCAGTTCTTAAAACATCATTGCCCAGACCAATGGCCATGGAGATTTTTTTCTTTTATTAGGTTTATCTTTTCAAATCTTACATTTAATTTTTAATTCATTTTCAGTTGAGTTTTGCCTGTCATATAAGGATCTAGTTCCACTTTTTGTGCATGTTGATGTCACATGATTCTGACACCATTTAAAAAAGAGTCATTTTCCCATGTATATTCTTGGTAAGTTTTTCAAAATCAACTGACTGAGAATGTGGGCATGAATTTGTAGAGTCCCTACTATGCTACATTGATCCCACTGGTTTTATGCCATATTGCTTATCAGAATGTTATAGTATATCTAGACGTCAAAAAGTGTAATGCCTCAAACTTTGTCCTATTTGCTCATGATTGTTTTGGTTATTTGGGGGTTCTTTGCAGTTCTACAGAAATTAAAAACGAAATTCTCATTCTCTGAAAGTGTCTTTGGACTGTTGATATGACACCTTTGAGTTCTGTGAGATTTTGTTGGAATGCTCTCAATGTATTTATCTTATCACCATTTTCCTCTGTATTTTATACATTTCTTGGTTAGCAGTACCCCTAAGCATTAAATTTTGTAACTATTTTAAGAAGATTGTTCTTGATTTCTCTTCTGGACACCTGTCTAGTATAGAGAAGCCCTCTGGGTCACCTACAGTTGTACCATACATGGTCTTTATTTCATCGAAAACCCCTCTTCTGTTCTGAATTTTCCAAGGGATTTTATCACAAGGTCATACAGAAATGTGTCAGATGTGGTTCCTGCTTCCCATGAGATGAGTACGCTGTTTTGGCTTTTCACCATGATGATGTGGTTGTTTGCCTCTACTGAACTGATAGTTTTTGGCCATCCTGAGATTCCGTCAGCCAATCTTGCCTTGACTTGTGCTTTACTGTGCCATGGAATTCACACTGAGAGTAGGTTTGTGTTCTTAGGTGTTTGCTCTTATGTTTATAAGAAGACAGCTGGTCTGTAGCTTTAATTTCTTCTCCCATGTAGTGTACTACTGACTTTATAAAATACATTTGGAAAAATTTCACTTCTTTGATTGCTTTTTAGTATATCTGAAAGTATATTAAACTTCAGGTCTTCAAGAGTGCTCACTAGTTTTAATCAGGATAAGTTAAATATTTCAACAGATGAATACAAACCTCTTGGCTTCATGCAACATTATCAATTTCTTGTTTTTAAGTGCAAGTGAGGACTTGGGAGCCCTTTGTGGAAACTCTTCCCTAGCCTGTTCCTGTTAGCACAATTACTTAGTGATAACTGTAGTAGTAACACATTAAGGATATTATTTTATTGACTTTGCCTTAAAATCTCACATTGTTATGTTTTGTTTGTATAAGAATTGACCATAAGGTGTCTTTAATTATTTTAAATTCATTTAATTTTTTCCCCATATGTACCACTGCTCCCCCTCCCTTCCCTCCTTCCAGTCCCTTCCATTCCTTCCTCAATCTCCCCCCACCCTACCCCTATCCCAAGAAGGGCAAGAAATCCCAAGGTGAGTCAGTTTGATCCGGCTTATCCAGTTGAGGTTGGTCAGTGCTCCTCCTCCCAGTAACAAGGCTGAGTTATCTTAATTTTCAGGATAATTCAAACTTTTTCCTCTAGAAGTCAGAATAAGAAATAATTCTGTACTCTGAGAACTGATAAACTTTGACACAGTTTTAAATTCCAGTTAGCTGTAAAAATATTAAATTTAATTTTTCTACCAAATGCTCTTTTCCACTGTCAAACAAAGCTATGGAGATTTTATGAAGCAAGTATAAAGGTTTGTTCAAGTACACAATAACAGGTAATTTCTTTTCATCAAATGTAAATAGTGGCCCCTCTTAGTTAAAGTTATTCACTATGAGAATTATTTTTCCTATCATATACTTATATAATAGAGAGGAAAAGTAAGATAATTACAGGAAAAGCACTCATCTAGAAAAGAAAAAATAAAAGGAACCCAACTCCAACATCCTACTAGGTAAACATTGCATTTTTATCAAATTAGTTATCAATCAAGTTAGGGGTAGAAGACCTTCCTGGAGGAAGATCCTTTTCTCACCATCTTCAAAGCATTGTGATCCACACTGGAGAAGTGTTTTCACTTCTCCATCATTATCTTCTTCTGCACATATCTAAATTGCTTAGGGTATTTCTTTTCACTATCAAGCTTTCTCAAACCATTACTTGCCTGCATGAGCACAGATGACTAAGGACCATTTTCACTAGTTAGTAACATTTCTGAGAAACAGACATTGTATCAACAATGGCATACATTTAATATCAGCATGACCATTTGAAACAACATGACACTTGTTCCTATGGAACTTGCCCAGTATTCCATAGCCAATCTGAAATGATACTTGAAACTAAACACTATACCAATCTGTGAAGCTTCCTTCAGTCTTGCTGTCTTTATAGACCTAGTAACAAAGATTATTTCAGGAAACGTTAAAATTGTTCCCTGGGTGGGTGGATACAATCTATATTTTCTACAACACAGATCATTTCCTATTGCACAGAAACATAAGTTGAGAAGAAAAGTTTCCTTAGCAACACAATAATATTTTTAAAGAGTAAAAACAATAATACTCTTACATATCTGAATCAATTTTGATTCATGTACCAGAAACTAGCTTGTGGTTTCTCTTAAGATTCAGACCACTTATTTGATTTTTATAGTTTTGTGATCTTTCTAGTCCCAACTAAGTATAGTTTATATACTACTATCCTAGTGTGGATGATCCTTCATCTTGTTTTTGTCTTAAGGTACTTAGCTGCTCTTTGGGAAGTCTCACCAAACTGTAGTTGAAGTTTTTAACAGGCTTCCAAAGTCTTTAGTTAAGTTTAACTTACAGCAGTGAATAAAAATGAATTAGTTGCAACAATATTTCAAGAATTGCCATAGCACTCTTTACAATAGCCAATTATTTAGTGAAATCAACTTTATTGACTACACCATAAAAAAATGTGATCAATTTGGTTCAAAACATAAGTACTGAAATATGTTTTTCATGTTTTCTTCTAGATCTAGAGGACAAGTCTTTCGTTTATATTACCTATATCTGAAATTATACAAAGTACATTTCATTACTCTGTTACACATGACAAACACTACACGACTTTATAAAGCAAGTCATTATACTTGTAGGGTCCTGTGACAACAGAGACACATATTTGGGGGCTCTATTGTGGCAGCCTGTTGCCAGGACGGTCTATTGTTTTGTGCTTGGTAGAAAAGTATCTCTCAAGTCTACTAAACCACTCCAGGTTTAGTGATTTGCTTTAAAAAATAAAATAAAATAAAAAAGTTCTTTGTTGACTATGTTGATAGAGATCTTTGGTTAATATGGAATCTTCCAGGTGTCATTTTTTGAGGTTTATTTTATAATTTCTTCTTCCTTAATGAGGAGCAGCATTTGCTAGTTATCCTCACTACAAACCCACACTACAAATCAAACCATTCTTACATCTTGACAAAGTGATGTTTTTGATTCAAGGCCTCAGACATGTAAATAATTGTCATCTGTTAGAGCATCTCACATCCACAAAAGAAGAGGAGATTGGAGAATACTAGAGGGTACTTCATTGTATCAGCCACAAATGCATTACTTGATTACATGCCATTAGCTCTTGCATGGCCGTATCAAATCACAAAAAAAGTAAAACCATCGTATTTATTTCTGTTTGCCAGAACTTGTGGTATATAATATCTTCTGAAATAATAATGATACATTTGTGACACATGTGACTTACAAAGAGGTGTTATATACAGCTAACAATCAGGAATTGAATGAAAACTTACATGGCAGGCAGCATGAAAAACTGAGGGAACTGGAAGGGGTTACAAACAGCATCTGATAAAATAAACATAGTCTATGTGTTTACATATATCCGATCAAACTTTCTGAAAAATAATGCTATGCTTTCCTCCTAAGTAAAGATGTTCCACATCATTATATTTAAAAAAGGTAAATATTTAAATGGGTTTTAGAGCCTTTGGAAAAAATCCACACAGTCTTACAAAATACAGGAGGCTTCTTCATGGCCCAGTTTTATAAATATTTCATAGGTGGGAGTCAGTGCCTTTACAGTCTTTGAATCCCACTAATGCCTTTTATTGATTGACATTTTGGTAGGAAAACTACATGTCTTCAATTACTTTTTTTAATTTTTTTAAAAGAATCCTTTGAATGAGTCTTTGTAATACCCTGTTTTTTAGTTCAAGCAAAGGACTAACCATAAATTGACTTAAAGACATAGTCAAGTCAGATTAGGAATCCAGATCTCTTTTGCTCAAAACCTATGCTAAGAATAGATACATAAATTGTCGTTCAAGGAAAGATGACCAATGACAGGAGTGGACAAATGTGGGAAAGACAAGCAACTGAAGCTGTCATTCACTCCAAATGTGGCTGTCCTGCTCATTCTCCCCTTATTATCATGAAAGTGATGACCTAGCATTTGGAAACCATGAAAGCATGTCTACCATCATCTCCCCTCCTTACTATATATACTGCATTATCAAGCTTCTCTCATGAATGTAGAAGGCAGAGAAAACAGGACCTATGGTGCAGAAACACAGAAAGAAAAGGTAGATAACATGGTGAGGGATGAATGAGGCAGCAAAGAAGGAATAAAACTGTGATTACTTCATATACTTAGTTGTGGGGAAACCTTTCATAGAGGAATAAAAAACATTTCCTATGGATAGTCATGCAATCCACAATGATACGTTGACCAATATACCATGAATAGCTTGGTGTAAACCACATAACCCAGGAGTGCAGTAGCCCATATAATGGGTTTGTGTAAAAGTGCACTCATATTCCCAGATTAATGAAATATTCCAATAATATTTTTATTGTGTTTCTGAGCTGTAAATCTCTCTGTGTGTATGTGTGCACCCTGTATATGTGGTGGGGGGAGTTAAAACTAAGTGTTTTCTTCTATTACTTTCAAAGAAGTTTTTTGATATAAGGTCTCTTACCAACCTGGAGCAGGCTACTTTGTCTAAACCAGTTTACTATTCCACTTTCTAATCCTGTATCATGGTTAATTACTACAAGCTTGGCTCTTATGTGGGTGCTGAGAATTGAAATGGAGGTCCTCATGATTACACAGAAAACACCCTGAGTGGACTCATCCGCCTTTAAAATAACATTATTTATGACTATATCCCTATTGTTAAATGACATATGCCTATATCTGCTTGTAAAAGCTTAAGTGGTGATTAAAAATGAAGGGCACATCAAAGGGCCTATTTAAAAAGGCATAACAGATGACGTTTGAAAATGGAGTGATGAGCCAGAAACAATTCTGGGGTTCATTCAAAGTGGAAGTTGGAATTATATATATATATATATATATATATATATATATATATATATATATATATATATATATATATATAAGATTTATATAAATCTTTGTAGTTATATGACTCTGGTAATGTTATTTCAATTTTTTCAAATACATTTAACTATAATTTCTGTCTTTAAATTTGGGACCATGTCTTGGGTTTGTAGGCATGACCAATGGAAAATGATGTGTGTACGCTACCCAGAACACCTCTTGACATGCTCAGGACCTCAGTGTACATCTGTTTCTCATTATAGTTTCAGGGTGTGGTGAACACAACTCTCTGTCATCTTTCTTGTTTGTACAGAAACCTACTAACCACTTTCCTGACAGAATTTTGTCTTCCATTTGCTTGAGATTGAGTGATGCAGAAACCAGATGTTAGAAGCTTGTATTTTTATGGAGACAAATCAAAGAATTACCTGGGCTTACCTGAACATTGGTATGTTTTATGTGGTAGTTTTATGTGCAGTATGACAGTTACCTGTGAGCAAATGCAGGAAGAGAAATTGTTATGTGTAAGGTGGTATATGAATGGAGAGCAAGCGGACAAAAATACTCCAGCATGCACCACCTGTACAAAAACATGGTGGTGATGGGTGACATTCATGAGCTTTGGTAGGATTGATGACTGGCCAGAGGTGAGCAAAAAGGAAAGAAAAGATGAAGACGGGCTGGTGAGGAGAATGGGTTACAGTACCTATGTCTCAGGACTGTCTAGCCTAACACCCAAGGACAGCTGTGACAGAATCAGAGCAATGCCATTTTGCACTGGAGAGATACCGTGTGAGGAATCCACTGTGCAGATGCGAAGAACTGTGAGTGTCATGCTTAGGAATTTAAACAGTCTCATTATCCCACTGCAAAACCCAGACCCACACTTCTCAAGCATTCCAGCATCCATTTTCTTGCTTGACCAAATGCGATCATTAGTAGATTCACATTTTTTTTTCCCCTAGCCCATTTCTTCCAGACCATTGGTCCATGTAGTCTGCTCCAGCCATGCTGAATTTTCATTCCAGTGAATAAACTCCCTTTCACTGTCTCTCCGACCATCCCTGGTGCAATTTCCCTGGGTGTTTCTTCCATTCGGCTCCTTGTCATGCCTCTGTTACTGTTTTCATTATTTTAAAAATGGAGAGGATGTGTTTCTGCTGAAGTTGCCCAATCTTGTTTTCACTCTATTGGATTCCACTGTGTGCTGTCTGGGTGCTGGCAGATGGATGAGGCGGAAAAGCCACTGATTTGATTTTCCTTTCCAATGTTTAGATCTTTCTCTGCTTGCTGTCTTTGTTTTCTCTTCTAACAGGGGATCTAAACATGTCTGTTTTCTCTCTCTCTCTCTCTCTCTCTCTCTCTCTCTCTCTCTCTCTCTCTCTCTCTCTCTCTCTCTCTCTCTCTCTCTCTCTCTCTCTCTCTCCCCTTCCCTCCCTCCCTCTCCCGCTGTCTCTTTCTTTCTTCCTTCCTCTCTTTTTCTCTCTCCCCTGCTGCCTTTAATGGTTCTGGAGATATCTTAGGATCTCAGATGTTTTCTTTTGTGCTTAGTTATGATGTCCATGTCTTAGCTTGGTTTCCTTTTATGCTGTGGCTTACTTTTACATCTATTTCTTAGAAAAACATCTTGCATTAAGGTGTCAAGACAGTGCTTTTTAATAAACTTTCAGGCTCCACAAATTTAAATGTGTCACCTAGGATCCCATTGTTATTACTTTGAAAGAAAAATATCACCTCAGAGAAGCTCAATATCCCGCACAGGATCTGAAGTTTAACTCCTCTTCAGTATTTCTTAATAAATTAGTTGAAATCTACTCCCTAAATCGGTTCTTCGATTCTTCACTCACACCAAGGGGCAGTTACTTAATATTTATCTTCAGGAAATTTTAAGTTGTTTTTTTTTTTTTTTTACACATGTAGACTCCTTGATTCCTCAGAAGCACAATAACCCCAGGAATTCAAAACTGTATTGTATGTTTGTGGTGCTGCAGGATGCACAAAAATTGAATAATTAAAGTACAACTTCCTAGCTAACTATTTATGATCTCTGTATTTATTATAATTTTCCCATATTCCCATGTTCTGGAACAATTACCATCTATAGTGGTTGATTGAGTTTAACCACAGCTATATATACATTTAATGAACTGATCGTACTTACAGCTTCACAATGATTGACTGATTGACAATTTGATGTCTTGATATACTTCTTAATGATATTAGAGCGTCTTCTGCAGTCTATTCCATCCCATTTTTGCCTAGATTGGTCTCAATTCAGGCACCAAATTGGTGGTGTCAGATTTGACATAAGATACTAAAGTATCACTAAACACTTTAGTATTTTATGAAATGAACCTTAGTTATTTCTGTAGGAAGTTTGCCATTTTCTGGCTTAGAGTGGATTGAAAAAATTAGTGTCATCTGTGTCGGCTTCGTGCTTTCCTTTTCAAAGGCTACAGTCTGAGTGCGATACAAACCACACTGTCGTGACATAAAACTAAATGAAGAAAATGAAAAGTAGTAGTAGAAACAGATATATATATATATATATATATATATATATATATATATATATATATATATAAACATTTTTTCTCTTTTTTTTAAACCTTTATAGAAATATAAGCTAAGATAGGACAAGGCAGGAGGAAAATAGAATATAAATACGAAAATCCAGGCACAAACAATAACTTCCTTTGAGACACTATAAGCAGTTTACCATCTCAAGAATAGAAGGGAGCCAAGTGGTGGGAGCTCATTCCTTTAATCCCAGTACTTGGGAAGTAGAGGCAGGTGGACCTCTATGAGTTCAAGGCCAGTCTGGTCTACAGAGAAAGTTCCAAAACAGGCTTCACAGTTATACAGGGAAACAAACAAAATAATTTGTTTGTCTTGAAAACAAACAAAAATAATTCAAGAGGAAATATTAGAAATTAACATTTTTAGCTAATTATATTCTGATTCCAGCATTATGCTTTAATGTGTGTTTTATACAAGGTTGGTTGGAATTATTATATTCTTTGTTATAGACATATATACACATGTATGTATGCTCATATACATGAAATAACACTTATTTAGATGTACATAACGTAGCTACTTTAGCATGTCATCGATGGGCATTCTAAATTACATAACAATGCTTTACCTAAATCACTGTCCTGACAATTGTTCAAATAAATACCATCAATCATTTATTTTTCTGTAGTGTCATTTTCTTCTGCAATATGTCTTACATTTCTGATTATGATGAAATATAAATATATTTATTAGATATATAAAATAGGAAATAAAATAGTTGGATTCTTTTGTTAGAATAATAGAATAGTTTGCATCAATTTAAATTCCCACTTACAATACGTGTTGACTGTATAAACTCCCTAATATACACTGCATGTATGGGGTAACGTTTTCCCCATCTTAAATCTTTCTAATTTATTCAAAAGGATAATCTTGTCTTTAGTATCATATTCTTGAGGCACAACGAGAATTATCCTCACGTCTTAACGATGTTATCAGAATTAATTTAAATAATGAGTGAACATTGCTGAACAAACTGGCACATAAAAATATTCAATAAATTATATCTATCATGTTATTATCTTTTATATAATAAAAGCTACCTTGATCTATTATCCCTTCTTTCTGGCTCTACTAGAGAAATAAGTACTTAATGAATACTTGATGATTATTTTACTGGGCATTTGTATTTTATACTAATCACTGACGCTCAACACACAAAACTTATAGCTACAATCAGATACAGATGTAATGTGATAATATCTAGACTCCCCACATAAATCTCCATCTTTGTAGACCTCAGGCTTATTATAACGTCAACAAACTCCTGATGTTCATGTAAAAAGAAAAAAATGGAAATATCTCAGTGTCTTAAACTGCATTTTTATAAGTAGCTCAAATGTTTTATGTTGTATAACCTACCCAAAATTCAAAGCAAGTGAATGTTTTTAATCTCTTCTTACTGTATGGAAAAAAAATCAGTGTGAAAATGAGTGTGTGCTCTTGAAATAGTTTAAGGCTGCACTAATGTTATCAAAATGTTGGACTGATTTATAGAAGCAAAACACAAAGCTTCTTGAAACTGCTGCTAATTGGAGAGTTATATAATTAGCTAGACCACTGTTTTTATTTTAAAGTTATATTTACTAAAGTACAGTTCAGTAAATTCTCTGCCCTGAAGTTATCTCTTAAGGTCCTTGTCTAGGGCCAATGCTATTTATTACTGTACCGTAAGAGCTGAAGTTGTAGTCTCTTTTAATGTTTGATATTGGCAAATTATCCCCCTCCCATCTCTTTGTGATGACTCTTTCTTGAACCTTATCAATTGAATTATTGCCATTTTCCTTCTTTCTTTTTTTGTTTGTAGAGAGTAAAAGTTCATAGCTTACTGTTCTCATAACAAGATCAGCTTAGAGGTGAGTCACTTGGCCCTTCCTCTCCTGGTAACCTCTCAGACTAAAATACTCACATCTCTTGGAAGCTAGCATTCCCTTAGATGTGCAGTAATGCTAAACACCGTCCAGCTTGCCTACAGTCTTTGTCATTTTTGCCTTTGCGTAGAAAACAGGCTTAGTCTGTCTACTGGACTCACTCTGTTTCCTGTAGCTTTCTTCCTGGGCACATGAAGGATCTTTGCCATTCTCCCCTGCTTCACTTTAAGGGGCTGGTGCTGGCCGCCTTTCCTGCAAAAAATATCTGGGGTCTTAGGAATACCCAGCTTGTTTGCAGAAGAAACACAAGCTCTGAAAAAGAGGCCGGACCTGTAATTTTGTCTTTTCGTGTTTTCAAAGAACCATTTGAGGGTTTTAATAATTTCTTCTGCGTTTGTATTTTCAGGTCTCCCTAGATTTTATCTTATCTTATGATTTCCTTTCATCATGCTGTGAGATAAATTTGTGCTTCTTTTTCAGTTGCTTGGGTTGACTTTCCAAAAGTTGACGTGAAATATTTTCTTTTTGCTCCATGTTAGAAAGCTTAAGCGCTACTTAATCTGCACATGCCGTGTGTTCGCTTAATTTAAAAGCTTCTCTATTTTCCTTTCAGTTTCTTCTTTGATAAATTATTTATTGCAAATGACATTTTAAGTCTTCTAAGTAATTGAGGACTTGATTTTCCAACTATTTTCTATTGTATAGCTTTTGCATTTCATTATGGTCTTGGATGATATGTAATTTCATTCTTATAAATTTTTTGGAGTATTTTCACGTTTCACAATATGGTTTGCCTTGGTGAGCAGTGTAAGTACACTAGACACAATTAAATCAAAACAGAAGATTGTCCAGCCGATGTGAGGTTTCTGCCTATGTTATGGAAATATCAATTAGGTCAAGCATGTTTTGATATTTTTTCAGTTTTCTCTTCCTTTGCTAAATTTCACTGTATTCATTTCATCAACGACTGAGACATTTCTGATTACAATTGTAAATTCTAAAGTAGTCAGCTTAAAGATGATACCTCATGCAATATCACTAACCTTTAAAATCTAATAAATTAGGAACATTTTGTATTTCTTTCGATTCAAATAATCAGCCAAACTGTCTGTTGATGCTTAAATGTAATATGGGCTTTAGTCAGAACAGGGGCTGTAAGACACATCTCCAAGAAGAGAGAGCATAAGGACATCTATTTACATGATCATGCATACTTGAATCAAGACACATTTTGGTACGTGGGGAGTTATTTATATTTAAGGTATTTTATAATGCTACTAAATCCAAATTTAGGGTGTTAAAAATCCTGTGACATTAAGGTCCTGGGTGATGATCTTTAGAAAATTCCTATTTTTAGGTTCAGTGAAATTTAAGAATCTGTTTTTGAGGCATAATCATCAGTGTGTGGTAAATATCACGATTCTTATTATATATACATACGTATGTATATATAATTTGTTTGGTTTTACCTGTCTTTCTGGGGACATACTACCTTTCTTCTGGGGTATATTAAACAGGACCTCATTTTATGAACTGCACCTGCTACAGTGGCTACAGACTAACACACATACTTGGAAACATAAATAAATGATAAAAGCATTAGTAGAGAATATATTTTGTATCAGTAAAGAATTATCCACTGTCACATTGTTGTATTTTGAAATGATGATTATGCTAAAATGCTGACAATCTAATGAAAGCTGCTATTTTCTTTGAAACTACGCAAAGTGCATCTGCCCCTGAAATTTAATTATACCTGTGCTATCACATTGTAAGCCTTTGAGTAACCCCTACATTGTTTCTCCCTCAACATTTCATGATCTCTCTTTCCCTAGACAGCTAATTAAATCAGTGACTGAACTCTTCAATTTATACTAAAGCAATCAGGAATTTCTATTTCTTCCTAACTAGTTCTAGCACATAATTGCAGACTTCCATTTTTTTCTAGAACCATACCAAAAAAAAAAAAAAAAAAAAAAAAAAAAAAAAAAAAAAAAAAAGTAAGATCTAATAGATTTAAGTGGGTTTTTTTTTTTTTTTTTTTCAAAGCCACGAGAAAATCTGACTTCTTAAAACTTACGCCACCTGGTCTCTTCTGAGTGGAAAATGGTCTGACTGGGTCCAAATGGCCTGGTCAATACCCTAGTGTAGCTTCTGATTAATTCATCCCAATGGTATGAATTTGTGCCAGCAACTTTTTAAAAAATCTAATTTGTGAAGCACGATTTCTTATTTTTCATCCAGAGAGGATTAGCGGAGAGAAAATTAAGTTCTCTCATCTAAGTAAGTACCTCAGGGAACTATTCACCTATCAATGTAAGGGAGAGGTTCTGCCTGTAACTTACCCAATCTCATTAGCATTAATGGGAGTTTCTGTGAAATACTGTGTGAATCACTGGTTTAAGGGAGCTGTAAGGATTTGTTGATTACTTCTATTTTGTAATGGTTTTACTTGTCAGCTCAAACTTTTAACACTTTAGGGTAACAATAGACTTGAAATGTTGGAAGGAATCGAACTCGAACTTTAGAAAGCCATTAAATCAGAATATCACATAAAATCATTGGCCTCTGTGAGCATCAGGTATATGTTTACATTCAAGGTTCACAAATGTTCTACTGTTGGGTTGAGCTCTTTAGGACCTGAAGATTTATGATTGTGTTTTAAGCCCTTATAAATTCATTGTTTTATTAATGTAGACTCACTTACCATTATTCTTATTCAATCACTCCTGTTTGGATTTATGATCCTCATTGGTAAGAATTGTTTGCTCCCTAGGTAATTCAATCTTGGGCAAATTTTATGAAGAACTGTAGTGTGTGCAGGCTTCAGTGGCTTGGAGCTCCAGCAGAAAGAACAGGCAGACGTGAGTAAGAAGTTAAGGGTAGTCTCTTTCAGGGTCCTTAATGATTTGTGATAAAAAAGAATATAGAAGAGCATCTGGGATTCTGTGGCAACTTTCATCCTGTTGTAATCATATTTCTTATCTGGGTCAAATGTGTTAAACTGCCTCATGATCATATACCCCTGAGGACAATGGACATCATGAGCCCAGGTGTCCAGCTATCACCCTTGCTTGAAAATAATGAGGCACCTTTCAGAGAACTCCAGGCATGAAAATCAGGGCGGCGCATGGGCAACACTATCAGGTCTATTCCAAGTGCAAGTAATGTAAGCAACTTGATCATTTCATTTTAGCAACAAGAAGCATGACTTAACTAAACTCATTAAAATTACCCTAACTTTTTTTTTTTAAGATGGAAAGTACAAAAAATCCAGTTTCACATTAAAATAGAATTTTGTAGATTAAAAGTGAAATATTCCCCACAGACGAAAAGACAGCCTCTTAGTTATTAGCTGATGGCACTGTTTGGGGGGATTGTGGACTGAAGGGGGTGGGGTATAGGAAGTGGCTCAGTCATATGGATGGATTTAATGCTTATGACATGGCTCAGATTTCTCTATCATCCGTGCATGCACTTATCAATGGAAATGTAAGCAAAGAGGTTTACATTCCTGCCACTACGGCAGTAAGGAACTCTTCTCATCACCCTCAAGATGATCAACTGAATCAAACCAGGAGCCAAAATTCTTTCTTCCTTAAGTTGCTTTCTGTTAGGTATGTGTTCACAGCAACAAGAAACAATTAATACAGACAATTACTACCAGAGATTCGGGGTGTTGCTGAGGTAAAGCTGATCATGTAGTGTGTAGGGATTTGAAATTCATTGAGGGAAGGAATTTGGAACTATGTGTAGATCTGAGCTGATGAAATCCTTGAATCCTATAAGCATGGCCATGCATTCTGAAGGGAACGTAGGAGACAAGAACACAGACAGAATACCGAACACTGAAGGTGCAGCTGAGCTCTCTTCCTTCCTTCTTTTCCTCCATATCTTCATCCCTATTTCCTCCCTCCACCTTCTCTTCTCTCTCTCCCTCCTCTCTTTCTCACACACATACATCACCCTAAGCCTACGTTTTCTGCATCCTAAAATACTAGGTGTGACGCAGTTGAATATAATTGGCTATGTCTTCGGTGTAGCTACAAGTTTGGATCTTTCCTCAATGTTCTTCTGCTCCTTCATTTACGAATGGAAACATTTATCTTCACTCTTACACACTGCAAGAATGTAATGTGTAAGGAACTGATACCCTTGAGTCTCAGAAGAGACGGACTTTGAAGTCTTCGTGCGGTATCTATAAGACTGTAAAGACATTTCATGCACGTATTTTGTTATATGTGAAGACAGACCATATACTTACATAAACTATGGGAATTTACGTAAATCTGTGCTGTTTCCCATCCTCTTTCCTCTAGCAAGATAAAGAAATGTAATGATGTTAACAAAGAAATTTTTAAGAATGGGATCATTTACCAACAAGATATCACTATTTCCAAGTCTCCCTAATATGTAATGCAGTTGATCCAGAAATCTAGACAGCTTCATCAAGCCCTTCTGTGGGAGGTTGTGTTGTTTCATTTTAAATAATTGTCCCAACCACTGGTTTAATAAAAAGAGCTGATTGGCCAAAGGCAGGCAGGAAGTGTAGGCGGGGCTACCCGACTAAAAACTCTGAGAACAGAATGCCAGATCAGAACACCAGAGGGAATTCCAGAGAGAGGCCCGGAAGAAGCCAAGGACAACTATGATGCCTTAAGAAAAGGTACCGAGCCCCATGGCTGAACAAGAGACATGGGTTAGAATAAGGGTAGAGAGCTAGCATGTGATATGCCTGGGCCTGAGGCTGATCAGCCAAAAACTATTGGAAGCTTCTGTGTGTCTCTGTGGGACTGCGGGTCTGCGGGTCTAGACCTTGAGGTTAGGCCGGAAAGTCCGGGCCAGAAACCTCTTACTACACCCTTCTTTCACAAAAGTTCAGGATTTAGTAGAATCTAACAGTTCCCCTTAAGTTAAGAAAAAGTTCTGAGATATTTGAAGTACATTTATGTTGACTAATATTGTCATCAAAATTTTGCTCCAAGTAAAGTTGTAAAAACTAGATACGTTAAAGGTAAAATAAAAAACGTTATAAAATATAACCATTTAAAACTGAGATGATGCCATCACACTACCTTTTCAAATATTTATGCTCATAGCCAGTGATTATTATTGCTATTAGTCTTATTGAGAGGAGTTTCTATTTCCAGTCAGCAGGGCTCCATCAGAGACCCACAACAGGTCAAAGTGTCATAAGTAAAATGACTTCTGGAATGTTCAGCTTTAATAGGACAACTATATATCATTCCTTGTAAAGCCCAGGGAGCATCGAGGAAAGGGTGGGGTTCTGTGAAAGAATAGAAAGAGCTTGGGGAAGTAGAGTGCTGAGAAATGTTTTCTGCGTATATAAGATGGCCATTGTACTCAAGAATTCACAGCTGCTGTGACTGCACAAGATCTGTACAAAATTAATCCTATCAACTTTTCATCAGGAATGGCAATGGGGAGAGGTTCATTAGGGCACCAAAGCCTCTCTGAGGAGCTATGAGCAGTAAAATATGCTCTAGGGATGGTAGAGTCATTTTGCTTCCGTGGTGTGGACACTATCTAATAGTCCTTGGCATACAGGAAATAACTCTACACCCATCCTCATGAATAAGTAAGTGATACGTGAAGGTGTCATACAAGTAAGACAGATACTATGGGAAAGAAAAGAAATTGAGGAATTGGGAGAGAGGGTGATGGCAATAAATATGAGAATGGGTTCATATATAAAACTGTCAAAGAGAAAATAAAACAATTTAAAAACCAGATGAAAAGATATTTCTCTTTCAAATATCTAGAAATTTCACATTGTATCTTTACTACATAATGAGGTGTTTAGAATATAAAAATCTAAAATTTCTCCAAAATTTGTAAATTAACTTTTTCACACATTTAAATATAAATCATAAGCAAATTCATTTAAATGATCACAGTGCAGTCCCCCATGGATGATATTTGTGCATATACAGGTTATATATTATAGTTAAACAAAACTATAAAAGAATTAGAAGATACGTTTGCACATTGGACTGATATGCTATTTGCTGATAACATTTTTAAGTTTCAAATACAAAATGATGTGAGGAAATGTGGTGCTTGTGTGTGTGTGTGTGTGTGTGTGTGTGTGTGTGTGTGTGTGTGTGTGTGACTTTCCAGCACATATGCAAGTGTAAGCAGAAAGTTAATGACTTAGTAGGCCAATAGTTTTGCCAAATTTTCTCTCCATTAAATTTATTTAATTTAGAATAAATAACATTTCAAGCAGAACACATACTGATGAAACATGATTCCGTATTGGAGATGACAAGTGATATAATCCAGGATACAGGCATGTGATTATGTTGTTCAGAAGGTGTTCATATCCTTATGTAATGGAGTCTTACTCTGGCTAAGAATCACTAAAGTCTAGTGACTACATATTAAGGTCTAATATTAATTGATTTTCTGTTAGATCACGTATAAAATGTTTATGTAGTAATTAATGAAAGGTGATTATAAGTATTACTGTCATTATTTTAGACTCTAAGTTTATATTCTACTTACATTGTAGACTTCTGCTTCATAAAACCTGGAAACTTTGAATTTAAAATTTCCTCATCTATTTTATCTTCTCCCTACATGCTCATCTCCCTGGTAATATCATCCTGCCCTCCTTCTGATCAAGATCAAGTCCACACTTCTCTCTCCTGGTATTATTTCAGAGTTTATTTGTATTAAATTCCACTCCGACTCAGTTATTTTTTGAGTTTGAACAGGTTTCCTGTTGGTAAGTCTCTGATATACTTGCCCCATTTTGATGTTCCTTGATTTAGTTCATCATGTTAATTATGGACTAGGTCAATTATTATCTTTCCTTCATCATTTATCAAGCTCATTAAATTGTCAAAAACCAAAAGCAAAACAAACAAAAATATTTTCTCCAGTATCCAATTTGTATTAAAAGGCGGCTATTATACTGCTCATTGGATGCTTTCTCTCACAGCCATTATATATATAATGTTTGTCTACATATATGTATGTGTGTGCTTAATGACACAGAAAGAGTGAATGAGATTCCCCTGGAACTTGTTTTATAGACAGTTGTGAGTTGTGGGTGATGGGAACTGAATCCTGGACCTCTTCAAAAGTAGCCAGTTATCTTAACTGCTGAACCATCTCTCCAACCCCAATAGCAACTATTTTAATTTTTTCTATGTCTCAAGCTTTCTATTTGTCGACCTTACAATCTATATGAAGCTAATTAATTTGTTTTATTTTATTGAAAACACATGCTATTAAGTTCAGAAATGAGTCAATGTCAAACCTAAGCAAGTCTTTGTAGAGGGAAATCGGGCTTTCCTTTGAAAGATTAATTCATTCACCTAAGTTTCAGAATCTATAGCCTTCTTTATCCCCAGAGAAATGGCTAAATTGATTTTGCTTCTTGCAGTGTCTTCAAAGGGGGAAAAACATATAGCTAATACTTCTGAGATAATAATAATACACATTTGCAGATGAAGAAGCAGATTTTAAAAGAATCATCTTGGTATGAGGAGTGCCTGAATTCTTGCTGATTGGAATGGAAGAGTGAAAAGAATGGTCCACAGAGAGGGAATCATTGGATGAGATATATGGATTTAATCACATAATCATTTGCATTCCCTCAGGTCTTTCTCATCCTGAACAAAAGCTCTATGAAGTAACTTGGCACAATTATCTCCTCTTACTGAGTCTCGTCTATCAGCTCCCCAAACTCTGTCCCCACGCTAATCTTCTAGGCTAATACTTGATTGTATTATAGGTGTTGGTGTATCATTGTGTTCAAAACCACTTTCCCTTTTGGAAAAGCTTCCTAAGTTCACATTGCACATGTACTTTTGGCATTCATTGTTTTAAAATGACTTCATTGGGTTTTGTGGCAAAATGCAACTCGCCTTCCTCACATCATGTCCACTGTTCTTGCCGGGTTCCCTTCATTCAGTCTTCTCTCTTTAAATGTTTCCTACTTTCATTGATTTTCAACAGAATGTAGTCCTAGGATAATTTTGATGAGAACTTGCTAACTAATAATTCCCAGTAGTTCTGAAAAGGGTCTCTTTGACTACAAAGAATAATACCAATGAAACAATAGCTATCCTTGACTACTAACAACAATAACCAAATCAAGAGTTAGATTTCCAGACTATCATGGAGCCAGGCTTCAGCAGTTCTCATAACTAGAGTCTGTAAGAGTAGATAATTATCCGAAGGTTATTTCATAGAATTCACCATGATACTTACCTTTGATTTTCATAGAGTTTGATACTACAGATATGTGGTCATTTGTTATTCTTCAAAAATGTCTACCAATTTTCAAGTAATAAGGAAATATCATATTGTTTAATTTAATATAAAATATAAATCAGGGTATCTCAAAATAACCTGTAAAGTTCCTCAACTGAAGACCAATGTGTCTGGGTGCTATTCCAAGAAGAGAGCAAATTTTGATCTCTCATTTGCATAAAAGACTTTGTTCCAATGTGGATTTGCAAACTACAATGGCTGTGCACAAAGGTACTGTCATCGGTGAGTCAGCAATGAATATTGTTTTACAGTAGATCAGCTCTAGTTACATATACAAGATGCTTCTTTTTCTTTTAGATAATGAGTGTGTACTGTAGTTCACTAATGCTGTATAATTTACTGCTAAGTCCTTGCTCTGTTCTCAACTAAGAAAAAAATTAATATGAAAAGTTCTAGTTTGGAGTATATTTCCACTTAATTAGGTTTCTTTGTCCATTTTCTGCATACCCATTGTCCTTTCAGTTTCTTATTATACTACATTAGTGACTACAGAATAGCATGCTGAAGAAGAATACTAGCTATAGTTCAAAGGGAAATAAAGTCAAAGACCAGAAGTCTCAGTGTTCTCAACTTCTCTGCTGGCCCCTGTGAAATATCTATATTACTGCAACGGTTGCTCTCTTCAGCAAAGAGACTATTATCTGTACAAATAAACTAGAGAATCCATCACTTGGCATGCCCAAGAGTAGTGATAGCAGGCTTACATCAATTAAAACACCATGGAAATTAACAAAAATTATTTCAATGAAGGATTTATCATTTTCAAAATCATAGTACCAATTTTGACCATCTCCCATGAAAGCATGGAATTCTGTAGATACATCTGGTTGACGTTCATACACTAATCTTTTCAGGTTGTGATAATGCCTTCCTAGAATTGAGATTTCCATTGCTCCATTTGTAACAAAAATATTTGTATAGGAAACAGGGAATGCAAAAATGGTTCACGAATGTGCCATTTCACCCAAGTTGTATTTCAAAAAATGCTCTACTGTTTCATTGCTGTGATTTGGTGGTATCTCCCAAAGGACCCTACATTAAAGGCCTGGTCCTATTACTGTGGATCTGTGCAGTAATAGACTATTTAGAAGGTTGCATCTAGTTGGCTGGAAGTCCTGACATCACTGGCGGAATGCCTTTGAGGGGACTCTGATCCTCAGCCTCTACTTTTGAAGTAGGCAGCTTGTGGTACCATGTGCTCATCACCATTCCTACAGGCAGTAATGGGGTCACTGATCTCAGGTCTCCAGAGAGTCAAAATAAAGCTTGGATCTCTGAAAAGTTCATTAATTTAGGTATTTACCATAGTAACAAAAATATGACCCACACAACTATGTAATGTGCCACTTATCTTTACCAATTTCTATAGCATAGAAAAGTGCCAAATAAATAAGATAGTTTATGGTGATACATATTTTATATGCAAAAACTGGCTATTTTTACTCATTTGGGACATGCTATACATGAATGCGCGCACGCGTGCGCGCACACACACACACACACAAAGGGTACATGGACAAGGTATAACAAATTACCTAAACTTAGATTTCAGTGTGATAATATTTAAAACTTTTTTCCAAATATTAATATAGTTTGGTCCAATAATTAGAAGATTGTTATGGAAAATTTCAACCAAATCATATATGAGATTATTATATTAAATTGATTACAGTAGAAAAAAATGAAAGAAATGACTTTAATATAACCTGGTTTTTATAAATTTTATGCTGATATTTTTTTCAAATGTAATTTACCCCTGTTTGGAAGTCACTATAAAATAATACTATGAAGGTAATAAATTGCCGATAAATTAGTTTTATCTGAAAAAAAAGCAAACATATAAAACTGTTATACCTGTAAGGTCATGGTGACAACTTGGATATTTATTTAAATTTTATATTGCCATTCTCTTTATTCTTGAGTATAGCTATTTTTTGTGTTACAAATAAAGCTAAGTATCCAATTAACACACATTTCAGACTGGAAACTGTAGTATGATGTTTCTGGCCCAGACTTTCAGGCCTAGCCTCAAGGTTTAGGCCCACAGACCCACAGACTCGCAGAGACACACAGATGCTTACAATGGTTTTAGGCTGATCGCCCCTAAGGCCCAGGCATATATCACTTGCTAACTCTTTACCCTTAATCTAACCCATGACTCTTATCCTGTTCAGCCATGTGGCTCGGTACCTTTTCTCAGAGCAGCATAGTTTTCCTCTGCTTCTTCTGGCTTCTCCCTAACATTCTGCTCTGTTCCGCTTGTTCCTTGAGTCTTCTAGTCTGGTAGCCCCGCTCACATTTCCTATCTGCCTTTGGCCAATCAGTGCTTTTTATTAAACTCATAGGCAGAAAAATGACTTACAATGAAACAACATAATCTCCCTACAGAAAACAGATAATAACCAAGAATGTAGTGGGAAAAGATAAGTATGTTTCAGAATAAATATTTGAAGATATAAAAGTAATTAACTAATAGAAACCATCTTTCATCTCATTTTAACATAACCATTGACATGAGGGTAAATGCCTGTAATGCAGGCACTTGGAAGGTCAAAGCAGAGATAGAGCAAAGACTGGATCATGTCACATCACTTTAACAAAAGCACCAAGGAGGAAAAGACAGGCAGAGTTTTATGAACTTGACAACAGCCTTCATAGTAAGATCCAGACCAGCCAGGTTTGTGTGGTGAGACCCTGACTCAAAGGCAGGCAGGCAGGCAGACAGACAGACAGACAGACAGACAGACAGACAGATAGATAGATAGATAGATAGATAGATAGATAGATAGATATAGATAGATAGATAGATGAAAGAAAGAGACCGAAACTGGCAAACAATAATTAAATAAATAAATGGGTTCAAGAACTGCCAAGTGCTTATATATTAAGATTATCTCAAACACAAAATTTTAAAATCAACATTCTCTGGATAAATTTCAGCCATGAAAAGCAATATCCAGTTGACCAGATGAAGGTAACTGGCAATCATTTGGCACAGTGGAGTGATAGACTATGCCAAGCCTTCTGCATTCTAATTGGACCTGCCCATACTTGCAATATTGGATTCTCTTTCAAGGATTATGCCTAAAGAGAACCAGCAAGTTGTGGGGAAGCACAGTAACAATTTACATTCTTTCTATATAGAAAACAATTAGAATTACAAACTCATATATAGTGTATTTTTAGCAGGGCCTTCTGTTTTAATTAAATACAGAGGTATATCCCAAGTTGAGATTGTGAAAACTGGAGAACATTTTCCCCCTAACATCACCATGTTCTTTGTTGACAACTAATCGAGGGATCACTAAATGCCCCTTTGACGAATGAGTCCTGGCTACAAAGCTAATGGACTTCCACCCATAAACCCTCAAAGGCTACAAAATCCTGAGAATTGCAAGCCAAAACATTGTGGGTATTTTCAAAACTGAGACACTTCTCACTATGAGGATTCCTTCCCCATTAATAAAACATGGAAACATATCAAAGGAATGAATATGAATCATAAAATACTTTTGTAACATGCCATATACCAAGAATATGCAAGCAGATGTACAAAGAAACACTTTGCCAAATGGTTACACAATACTATCACAAAATATTTTTCTCAATGAGAAAGTCTTGGGGCAATCAATCTTTGCAAATCCTGTTGGAATCCATGTGTTCAAACCTGTCTTCAGGAGCTTCTTAATATGTCAATAATTACTTGTGGGTCTAGTTAATGTCTGTGTTTGAATTGCTTTTTCTAGATTCACAAAAATGTACAAGTATACCAGATGGCGATGCATCAGATGAGAATAATGAAGTACCCTTGCTTAGCAAAGTATTGTAACTTGGCTTGAGAAGGAAGTTTCCATTTTCTAGGATGTTTCATCACATCTAAATATAGTGTGTGAATGTGTGCATATATATGTCTGTGGAGGGAAGCATATATGCATCTGAAAGTGTTTATATGCATGTGTGAATGCATACACATGTGTATGTGTGTATAAGTGTATATATTTATGTATGTATGTACGTGAACATGCGCATATATGTGAAGGTATACTGATACATATATGCAACTATTGAATAAGCATGGGAATTCATCATACCTGTACTTTTAGTCAATCAGGGGATTGTGTGTGGTCATGATTAAAAATTAATGGATAACACTTAACAATTTTATTTGTGGTGATCTTTTTTTTTTTTTTAACTCTCTATACGTTGCAAAGGGAGTTAACAAAGGCATGAGGTCAAACACACTTGAGCCTTTCCTATTTAATCTTTGTGAACTACACAGAGTATATTTAGTAATAAAGTGAGAAATGAGGCTTGAGGTTACACAGCATGAATATGCTTGCTTCTCTAGCATGTGTGATAAAATACAGTATTTTGCTTATTCTAGCTCAACAATGGGTTGAGGTATTTAACGGAATATATATTTTAATGGAATAAAATTGAAACTGGGCAAAGACAATAATTAATTTATGTTTTTATCATTTGGGCCTTCATATTTTAGTCAATGTTTTATATTTAGTACTGGTATAAACATCTCAAAATACAAAATGTTTAGCTGAAAAGAGCATGTCTCCTAAGCACTCTTTATTCTAAGCACCTTTGGGAAATTGCACCTTATAATTTCTTATTTAACAAAAATTAAAATAATCTCAGAAAGTTATCTTCTCTTTAGTGCTTTTCTGCAAAACCTGCCTTTCTGTCTTAAAAAAAAAATTGCCAATCTCATCTAAAATTACAACAATCTAAAGTTATCTCCCTTATACATGTTAAGCAAATTAAACCAAGCACTTCTGGTGTTACTAGAAGTCAGTCTTACAGTAAACTCCATGATTGTGAATACTTACAGGTAAGCCTAACACTAATCAGCTAATGTACCTCTGCACCTTCCAACAGACACCTTTGTTGCTTTGCTCTTCTCTGGTTCTCTATAGTCAATTCTCTTCCATCAGCTTTTTAGCAACTCAATGCTATTTTTTATATTTTTTTTCATCATTATTCTACATATACCTAACTTTCACTCCATCCCAAATATTCCCTTGTTAGTAGTCAATTAAACTGTTTAATATTTAAGTCACATCTGACTTTAAAAAGTCATAATAAACATTTTCCACTTAGTGAATTAGTGGTTGCTAAAAATACCTTAGCATCATGCATCCAAGTTAACCAAAATTTTGAGTAGGAAGCTTTTACGCTCAAAGGACTGGGAGATGATGTGTCTGCTGTTAAGCAGAAGGTATAACTTGTTATATAATTACCCCCTGCATTCTTATGACTGTAGAGTCACAATGGAAGGAACAGTGTGTTGAGTTTTGGAAGGAACAATATGTTGGCATTTGAAGTCACAATGGCACTCAGTCAGCATCCTATAAGCACTATATAAACACTGGCTGCAGCTGCTGAGGGCTCCTGACTTCTGCACCTAATTCATTTATTTGAAAGAACAGCAGGAAATGTCACCTGTCACCTTTGCAGGCACAGTGACTGCCATCTCTGCAATTGATTGGGTACCATTTGTTTACATAATATTAAAGAGTATTCCTGGCACCAATCTTTCAAGTTGCCAAGACAAAAACACATTGTTTTCCGTTTCTCTAAACAATTAATCTGTAGACTTCTGTGCTAGGTTCACTCAATTGATTTTTTTTTCTTGCCCCCTCCCACTTTGCCACTTGACAGCTTGAAACTAGGTCTGGAAAACCTCATTTACATTCCTGCAGTGAGGCTGGAGAATAAACTACACAAACATGTCTATTTGTGGACTTCAATATATGACTGTGCTTACTTCAATCAACACTTATTTTCAGTATCATGGCCAACAAAAGCATTAGAGGAGTTTGCTCCAACATGAATGATATGCTGTAGAAGATATTTCTTTAAGAGGTTGTTTTAGTTCATATTGCTCATAGAATGCAATGAAAAGCAGGAGCAAGAGTATAAATTACACAAGGAATACAGGACCACCTCACTGTGTGAACGCTTTCCTCTTGTTTCTTGACACATTAAATGCCTTCATTAGAGGTACGTTGTGTGTGATTGTAAGTTGAAAAGGTTACAGTTTCATAGTACAAAAGGAAATTCTTAAAAATCAGTATTTCTTATTGAACTCAAGGCCTTCTCAACTTAAGATTTTATGTCATATAATGATGAATGTTGGGAACTCTTGTTGGTATTGATGCATATATATATATATGTATATATTTAGAATTTAATACAATATATATTAGATCTGGAGAGATAGCTAAACAGCTAAAAAATACTTCTGGGTCTTACAGAGTATCAGGTTTTGGTTCAAACATCTACACAGTGGCTCACAAACACATACAACTCCAGCCAGGAGATCTATGCCCTTTTTTGAACTCTGAGAACATCAGGCACAAATATGATGCACATACATACATGCAGGCAACAATTATACAATAAAATAAAATAAATAAATCCTGCAATAACTGAATTATATTACTGTTCCAATATTATCCCTTTTGAATGAATATTTTTCCTCATTGAAATATTTGATATATGTTAATTTAATATACTTTTCATTAACTAGCCCCCTACTCCAGGGTCAAACACTTAGCTGAACTTAATTGCTTTCTAATTATAAACTGAGAGTATTTCAACAATCCACTGTGTGATGGTTTATATAGATGTTCAAACGGACAGACATATCTGCAATTGCCCAAGAGACAAGACTTTGGGCACAGTTGGGAAGAATCATCTTGATAAGATTAACTTCTGAACTTAGCTTTAAGGGGTTATTTAAATAAGGTCAATGAAAATAGGAAGCCACCTTCACTGTGAAAAGCATCATTCTATGGGGTGAGGTTTTAGGTTACATTTAAAAGAAAAAAAAAAAAGCAGAAGTGAGCTGACCACCAGCACTCAGTACTCCTTCTTCCTGATTGGTGAACATATGACTGGATTCTTCATGTTCACACTCTAGCTACTATGAATTTTTCACCATGATGGACCACATCTTCGAACTCTGAGCCTACACAGACCCCTCCCTGCTTATTTGCTTTTGTCAGATAATCTTTGTCACAACCGTGAATCAAGTCACTAGTACATAGTCATATCTGTATGTGTAAATATTTATGTACATGCATGGGCATGTGGGGAGGTTATTTTTTTTTCCTGGATAAATACAAAAGTATGAAAAAATGTCACTTTCTCTGTCCTCTACATACTACTACATGATAATATAATAACAGAGATGGTGTCCTGAGTTAGCCAGGTCAACACATTCTTTTTCCACCACCCTAATCTCCTTCATCTGAAAGAGAAATGTATTTTTAGCTGGTTTTCTAGGACCAAGTCATTGATTTATGAATACAAGGGGAAGGGCTTTGTGAATTTCTTTCCTGACCTCCATCAGTCATTTCCCATGGTCATATCTATTTTAAGAAATATAAAACAAATTGTGTTAATGGGGCACATCATCACCTTGATGTATCACACAGGAAGGACTGCCCCTGTTCTTTAGCAGAGACATATAGAAAATTAGCTCTGCACTGTTTGATGCCGCTCTGTTCCGCATTCTTTATTATTTTACTCTCTGATGCAATATATTGCCCGAGTCCTGACTCACTCAGCATATTCTCACCAAAGATTGGAATGGGACCCTGACAGTCCTCTATAGCTAAAGAAAGACCATAAGAAAATGATCCTATGTTTGAGAAACTCTCAAATATTCACCCATCAAGGTTATGAAAATTCTTATTTACCTGACTGTTGGCTTTTTCTCTAATATGTGTAAATTCTTATTAGCTTAGTTCCCTAAGTTCTATCCTTGACAGACCTCCCACGTCTTAGGCATCAAACTTCATATAAAACAAACATAAAAGACAGTCTCTGTTTTTTTTTAAACTGTAAATAGATAGGAACCAAAAATTAATTGTGACGTACATTTGTACAAAACTCAATGCAGACTCACATTAACTGCATATAACTATATATGGATATTATGCTCTTTTTTTACACAAAAAAATCAGTTTGTGAATATTGACACAATGAATTGTTGCTGGAAAAGGGTGATCTGGGGTATGAGGTAGCTCAATCAAAATCAAAAGTAAACCTGAGTGATCAATGAAGAAACTGCTTAGGTTGCCTACATGTAAATACCGGGATGGAGTTTTCCACATTTAAGGTACCATTATAAAGAAATATCATAATCGTGTGAAGAATTCCAGACAACAAAACAAGGTTCAGAGGAGTACAGTGATATTTCTTATCACCTTTTAAAGAAATTCTTTGTAATCAATACAGTTATCTAGCCATGACCCTATTTAAAAGCCAGGAATAGTCAATGATCACCTGTAAGAAAAAGGAATCCTGTATGGCTCTTTGCTATGCATAGATTTTATACTCTAATAGATCAATGACTTAGAATTTGTGTATGTCCCTTTAAAAACATTTAAAAAGACATATAAATGGGCCAAAGATTCGCATCACATTTAATAGTAAGAAGTAAAAGATGATTTAAGGTTCATTGAAAGATGATAGTGATCTCATGAACCAGCCCATATCAACTAACCATACTGTAGCTAAGCTTGTAAAAACGTAGTTATCTGTTACTTAAAAGCAACTAAGTTCAATGATGAAGTTAACAAACATAATACTCCCTTGTATATAATATCTACACTTCCATCTAAAACTGTGTATCAGTCTGGTAGGGTGGTACACACCTGTAATAGCATCACTTCTAAGGAAGATGTGGGAGGTCCAGAAGTTCAAAGCTAATGTCAGCAAGGTAATTTTGAGAGCAGCCTGGGCTACACTAGACCCTATCCAAAGCAAGACAATAGTAATGAATCAGTAAATAAGCTGGATATCAGAAATATCCATTCAGAGATGAGCCTTGTTGAGGAAAAACTTGTTGCCCTCGTTGATATCCAAGATAATAGGGAAAAGAGTGAATGTTCTTGGGAAACTTTATTCTTGGATTAGATGTGCCATGTAAGGCTTAATACAGGACCACGCTAAAAACTGTGTTGTCCAGATGAGCATGAAGATGACCGATTTGACAGGAACACAGGGACCCCAGAATTACACAGAAGTGTAGTTTTAAAGACAGTGGTAGAAAAAGTGATTATAGAGCATGATTCATAAATATTCATAATGACTATAAAGCCCTGAGAAATAAGTGATAGTTTGGTGACTCTGACTCCCATACTGACTGATAAGCTCACAAGGATCGTTGTGGTGATATTTACACTGGGAATGGGGAATAGAGATAGCAGAGGATTATGCCTTCAAAAAAGAAGTTGATGACAGTCATCAAGGGTGTCCCCTCACAAACAGGGTACCTAATTAAAAACGAAGCAAGGAAAAAAAATCAGCATCTGAGGACTGAGGATCACCAATTCAAATTATTGTTTCTCGTTCATTTCCTAATCTAATGTATGAGTTCTTTGGAGGTGAGGGGATCTGGGAAGACACAAAGTATAAAATCGGCCACAGATTGAAGGATCCTATAACTCAGGGCAAAAAAGTCTTAACAGTGTCACCAGATTTCTCAAAAATATAGACTATCCAATTGAATTTGAGTATCAGGTAAGAAAGGCATCATTTATTATAATAAATCAGTATGTCTGGAAGATATATAAAGTCACAGTTATGTTTTCTCACTACAGTGATGAAGTCCCTCAGAAGGAAGTTTAAAAGGAGCTCTTTAATTTGGCTCTTGGTTTAAGGAGATACAATCCTTCATGGCACAGAAAGCACGGTGATAGCATAAACCGGAGGTGATAAGACACATTGTAGCAACATTTTAAAGGCAGAAAGTAATGAAGACTGACACCCAACTGGCTTTTTCCTTTTCCTATTTTTTCACTATGGTAGCCCATTTGTAGGGATACTAAAGCATACATTTGTTTCTGAATTAATCCTTCCTGGAACCACTCCCTGTATGAACACATCCCTAGGTGTGCTTTACTATGTGATTATTATTAATTCAATCAAATTAACAATGAAGATTAACCATTACAAACACTGATTTTAAACATTTTATTGGCTCAATGAAATAAACAGGTAAAAGGACAGTGTGCAGATTAGCTAGTATTCTCTGATACTTGTAGATTCAAATGTCATCATGGCTACCCTGCCAGTAAGAGTGTTCCGGGAGCCACCTGGATCCTGATGAAATTCTGCTACATTCTCATGTGCCCACCATATCCACTATTTTGCTTAATTAGGAACGGATAAATATAGCAGTTGGTACAACATAGGTAGGTTGAGTCCCATATTTTTAAAATAAGAACTTTGAGAAAGGTGAAAGATGGTTCATTTGCACTACTGGAAGGCTTGAAAATGTGCTACAACCACACTACACATTAAAGACAGCACTGCATTTATAATTAACGCCCCTCTCAGCAGTAAGAGAGTGACATCTTTCCACCTAAAACCCAGAATGAGACAAGGATCTCCAATTTCACCACTGGCATCCAATACTGCACAGCACACCTACTATGATTAATGAGGTAAGAAAAGAAAAGAAAAGACATCTACATCAGGAAAGAAACAGTAAATGATCTCTATTCACAAATAACATGGTTCTCTATTCCAAGTGATCAATGAAAAAACTAATGGCAATCAATGAATTTAGCAAAACCACACAATGAAATCAACATTCGGTCATTTGTGCTTCTATACATCAGAATCAATATTCTTAAAAGAAAATTGATAAATATCACTCACCATTGCATCAAAAATAATCAGCTGCCACGGCATAAATTATAAGCAAGAAGTACACTAAAGACTACAAAAATCTCCGAAAGAAGCTGGGATATGCTTTCACAAATAAAAGAATACACTGTGTTCATATTTGAGAGGAATTAATATCGAAGAACTACAATATTACCTAAGTGACCTACAGATTCAATAAAAACCCTATAAAAGTTTCAACAGTTGTTTTTGCAAAAGTGAAAAAGTCAAATATTAAATCCATAAGGGGTTGTGGAAAGTCAATGGATAGCTAAATCAATCTTTAAAAGAAGAATCGAGTTGTACCAATTACATTAAAGTAACCATAACTCACGCAACTGGCACAGGGACACATATTACAATGAACTAAAAAGAAATTAGTCCAGTATTAAACCAATATATTTTGGGTTTCATTATGTCCCACCAAAAAGAGATATGTAGATACCATACTTCATAATTGACCTTTATTTGGAAAAAGGGTCACTGCACATAAGATAAAAAGATTTCATACTGGTGTACATGTTGGTGGGGAGGGGTTGTTCCGTAATCTACTCTGATTGACATGTCTTTAGATAAGTATGGGAAAATGCAGACACACACGAAGAACCCATGTGACAAGGAGGCCAGGACTGGAATATACACCTGTAGCAAAGAGGCCAGTAATTGTAAGCATAGTAACAGAATCTGGAATGACTCAAAGTAAGAGCCATCAAAGGCTTCAGAAAGAACATGTCCTTATCAATACCTTGATTTTGTGTATTTAGCCTCTAAAACTGTGGGATTACATAATCCATTTGCTCTTCACACATTTATGACAAATATTTTTTAATAATTTATAAAGACAAGTCAGCTAAAAATACTTTTTTTTCCACAAATAGTTCTGGAATAATCTCATGCCATAAAAATTAAACCAAAATGGCTCAGCAACTTAAGTGTAAAACCTACAGCCATAGAATTCTTAGCGGGAAAAGAAAATAAAAGGAAACTGGGTCTTTGACAATTTAAACATATTCTACATAAAAATTCAATGGAAATATAACTTATAGAATAGAAAATATTTGAAAAGCCTATAATAGTAAAAGCCTGTTACATGGAATATATAAAGAACTCCTGAACTGAACAAATGAATACAATTAGAAGTAGTTAAGAAGTTAAATGCTATTTCCAAAGAAAATATTAAAAGACCCAGAAAACACACAAAGAGACATTCAATATCTTTCATTTGTAGAGAAACATAATTGAAAACCAAAATAAAAATCTTCGTACTCTCTTTGATGGCCACATTTTTTTTTTTTTTTTAGAAAATAAACATTGGTCCTTGCTTCAGCAGCATATACTAAAAGTGGAACAATTCAGAGATTAGCATGGCACCTGTGCAAGGATGACAGGCATACTCATGAACCGTTCCGTATTTTTTTCTACAGAGACAATTGAATCAAGCTCAGGGAGCTCATGAACTTTAGACTGACAGCTGTGCGGCCTGTGTGGAACCAGAATAGGCTCTCTGCATAAGGGAGATAGCTGTGTAGCTTGACCTGTCTGAGGGGCCCATTGCCTGTGGTGGGACACCTCGTTCAGCCTTTCTGCAGGGTGAGAGAGGCTTGGTCCTGCTTCAACTGAATGTGCTGCCCTTTGGTGTCTCCCCCATGGGAGGTCTTACTTTTGGGGGGGGTAAGGAATGGGGAATAGGGTGGGATGAGGTACAGGAGGGAAGAGAGGGGATTGTAGTTGGTGTGTAAAAAGAATAACAAATCTCTTAAATAAAAAAAAATATTGGCAAGTTTGTTAATAAATTTCAGGCAGAAAATAAAAATGGTTCATTTTCTATGAAAAAAATACTGTGGTGGTTATTCAAAATATTAAACAAGAGGTTTCCATGTAATACCACAAACCTACTACGTACATACACAAATAAGTTTAAAATAGGAACTCATAACATACATACATTTGTATGTGTAGGAATTTATAACATCACCATTCACAATGTAAAAAGTAAGTATAAACAATCCAATTGTCCACTGATGAACCCCATAAAGAAATTATATTACATAAACACAATATCAGTCAGTCATAAAGACAATAATAATAAGGCAGACTTACGCAACCTGGTTTTGAGAGAACATGTCACTAGATTCAGGCGCTGAGATTAAAATTATTACTCCATTTCTAGTTTGTGTTCACTGCTTTGTGCTCATGGCTGATCTATGAGCTCCCAGCCTCCTATTCCTGATGCCACATCTTCTCTCTACTGACTCACCTCCTTGCTGTGACAGACTCTAATCCCTTTCGAGCCATAATCCCAACCAGGATCTTCCTTCTATCAATTGTACTGGTCAAGGTGTTTTATTGTAGCAATGGAAAAGTACAATGCTACCTCATATTTCTTTTTTTGATGATTGATTTGTTTCATACATTTTTGAATCAATAAATTGTTTGTGAGGAAATATTATTGCACTCTAAAGGAAGTGGTCTAAAGATTAATAATCTTTAAAGGCCTAAAAGATGCAAGTGTGGGGCCCCTCTGTTGTGTGCAGTACTCAAGGCTCTGCATGGCTTGGCTGGATCTCTGAGGAAGACTGTAATATATAAAAGACTTAGTCAAGTAAGATTGTCAGTTGAGATTGCAGCAGTAAATACATACTTGTTTTAAAAAATACAGTAATAAGATCCTAATGATGTGACTTATCCATTAACTGGGAAATCATTCTTTCCCATTCAAATTGTAAAAGGAAGGTTAGGAACACTTTCATAGAGACAAAACGACTTTGTTTTCTTCTAATGCTACCTCAGTATAATGCCCTGTCTCCTGCCTGTGATTTCACTGCTGTCCTTCGAGATGAGACCACCTAGACACTTAGGGGAATATCACACTGCTCCATTACACCTATAGCATTGTGCTGAGCTGACAAATGAGATGATACTCTAGAGACCTTGTAGAATTTACACATTTGGGGGAAGGGGGACCTGGACTGCCATAAATGATCAAAGACTAAACACTTCATAGATATTTAATGTAATCTAATATTTAGGAAACTGATATGAGATCCTTTTGGAAGCAAAAGGTATCTTGCATCTTCTATTATACTAAAGAAAACAGAGGGACCAGAGATCCCTTTGTGTATCCAGACAATGCACCTACACTTATTACTGACTAAATACTCCAAACAAGGAATACTGCCAGAATTCCTAATGCAGAAAAGAATATAGTAGCAAGGATGGGCTATAGTGCCACCTGCTTCCCCTGGAGCCACTGGATGCAGCTAAGCAATGATGCTAAAAGTGTCAGTTATGGGAATCGGTCTCTCTTGGGACAAATACCATGTAGCTTCCTGATGTGTGAAACCCTGCTGTCCACTGTAGTTCAACATAATCCCTTTAAAAAAAGGTTATTATAACACTCCTGATGCTGATAGAGACTGTCAATGAGTGGCAGTGACTTTGTATTTTCCCATAATGGTTTGCATTCTATCAGTTCTATCAAGTCATGGACAGGTAGGCCAACAGAAGTTGCCCATCACAAATGGAAATCAAACATCATATATGACATAATTTATGTTATAAGCACATACTTGAATTGTTAATGTCATGTCACCAATAACACTCCATCAGTTTGTACTTGTGGATTCAAATGGTATTAAGTATCAAACTTAAAAAAAAGAAGTAGCTAAACTTGCTCTGTAGGTGGTAGGTGTAGATTCAGATTTCTATATGAAAGGATGTCTTAGCCGGTCACCCTTACAAATGCCTGTATAAGATCCAACTCTCCCAGATTCTAACACAGCTTAGTACAACCCCTAGTAGAATGGTTGTTAGCAAGTAATGGCTGTTAAGGGAGAGGAATCAGTTTTCTTCCTGGTTGCTGTTTCTGAGAAGCTACCCATACTACGGTTTATGGTCCTACAGCCCATGAACATGCATGTATCAGAAGTAGGTTCGATGGGGGGGGGGGTCCTAACTGCGTTATGAAGTGATAGAAATATCAGGCAGGAGGATGGAAAAGGGGAAACTGATCTGATTAAAACATAAATGCACGCATAAAATTCTCAATAAAATTTTTCAGAAGAATACAGCACTTAAAGTATTGTGGGGAGTGAGCAAAGGGAGATGGGAAAAATCACAAGAGAAGGAGATGGTTGGGTGAGAGGAGCAACAGAGAGGGAGAATAAAAAAAAAGAAAGAAATGGTTTTCTTGATAGAGGGAGCCACTGTTGAGTTAGAAAGAAACCTGGTGATATGGAAACCTCCTAGAACCCACAAGAAGTCCCTGGCTAGGACCTCAAGCAATAGTACAGAGGGTGACTAAATAGGACTTCCCTTATAATCAAATTAATGGCCACCCTAATTGTCCTTAGAGAACCCTCATCCAGCAATGGATAGAGGCAGAAGCAGAGATCCATAGTAAAGCACCAGGTTGAGTTCCTGGTAGAGCTGAAGAGAGAAAGAGGAGAGAGTATATGAGCAAAGGGATCATGATCATGAGGAGGCGAACCACAGAGACAGATGACTAGAGCTACTGGGAGCTCACTGACTCTGAAATAACTGCTGAGGAACTTTCATGGAAAGGAACTAAATCCTCCAAAGGTAGATGACTGTCAAATGGCATGGGCAGTTTATGGAGTCTCTTGCAATAGGATCAGACTCTGTTCCTGGTGCATGAACCAACATCTCAGAACCCATTTCCTACAGAGGAACACCTAATTCAGCCTTGATACAGTGGGATGAGAGACTTGGACTTACCTGACCACTGAACTGACCAGACTGAACTGACTCACATTGGAACTTCTTGCCCTTCTTGGGGAATGGATGAGGGGAGAGGGTGGGGAGAAGCTGAGGGAGGATTGGGAGGGGCTGGGAAGAAGGAAAGGTGGGAGCAGTGGTATATATGGGAAAAATCCTTTGTAAATAAATTTAAAAAGTGTTATTTATAGAACACACATTGAATTATTTTTTAAAAAAAACTGGACAGTTATTCTGTTCATTGAGTTTTATAGATGGAGAAATGGCCCAAGCAGAGATCTAGGAGAAAAATAATTTAAAAACTTGGTGTTGTCTTGAAGAAATACATGCATAATCAATCACATGGAATTTGACAGAAAATCAGGATTTTGTTATTTGATAATCTTATGTGCCAAACTTACAGCATACACAGAGTGAAACTATGGAGTATATGTAATTTAGCTTTGGTCATCACTAACTCCATAAATATGTATATTTTATAAAAATGAGTGACTATGGAGAAAGAATAAGAAGGCCATATAATAACATAATTCTATGAGCTCCCACATGCTAAGACAGATCTATTGATAGATAGAAACTTCAAGTTTATCAAGAATAGGCACATTAAACACCCAATATGGAATTGTCATTGACAGAGACAGATTGATGGCCATCAATTGATTCCATCGGCTCCATTCAGAGATCTGTCTGCTTATCTACAAAAAGAAAATTATTTGGGTATGGATTTCTTCTCCTGCCCACAGAATTTCAGTTATAATGATGATGTGAAGGTGTTCACAGTGACTGATATACAGGCACGACATTGCCAGGGGGTGATGTGAGCATAGAAATGCTGGCCTGGTTCCAGCCCATGAGCCTCCCCATGTGTATCAACATAGTATGCCACCCACCAAGAGATATCAGGACTCAAACTATTAAAATGTTCCTCTGAAGGTGAAGCTGAAATGCCAGCTTGTAATAAACACTGAAAGAACAGATGCTATAATCCAGTATGCAGTGTATCTATTAAAGCAATAATCACCTTAATGTCACCATGTCTCTGCTAAAAGGAGAGCATATATTCAAAGGTCATAGAGAAGGTGCATAGCGCCCAAGTTATTACTTATAATGTGTACCCCCATGACTCTAAACTCTGTATAGGATTGGAAGTCTGTCCTATACATTATGAGCTATACCTGCTACCAGGGTTCTGTGGATACCTTTTGCTTATGAAATAACAGGTAAAAAATAGGTTATAGTTCAGGGTAGTTAAATAGGATCAGCAGAAAACAAAACTCATTTCACTTACTATGTGGAGAAGGGTAAATAAAACCCAAGTGATACAGTTAGGCACCTCCTAATAAATATCTATACCATTGTCACCACTAATGCATAAGTGATTCAACAATGCACATCAAATAAAGAGCCAGACTTAAACACCATAGAGATGAAGGTATGGTGATTTCTAGAAATTACTTTAGTAGTAGTGAAAAGTGAGTGAGTTTAGACTGAGTGGTGAAGAGAGAAGGTGAGCTTCAGTTATGGTAGAGGTGTCCTATAGCATTGGAGCATCTAAATTACTTCATTCTTCATAGTTTGCACTTAAGAAAGGGTTATAGAAATAATGTATTCATTATTGTCAATTGTGTGAATAATTATGTGCGGAATTATGCAAAGGCAAGGGTATGAGATACATAAAAAGTGCCTACCTCGCCAGAGATAAGAACCAACCAAAGATCTCAGGTTACTGAACTTTGAAAGCCATTGAGTTGTCCTAGGATCATGACCCTCTTGGGCTGTTACAACTAAGTATCTGAGAACAATAGATATCCCAAGGATTGCTACAGATCAACACAAACAAAATTAATAAATCAATACAGTAGCAGGCTAGGGAGATAAGAAAGCAGTTATCAGGACAGCAAAATAAACACAGAGCATGAACATCTGTTCCATCACTGTTAGTCAGGGATCCCCAACTGAGACATTATGTTCTTTTGCAATTATTGGACCATCAGATAACAGTGACAATAATTATAATAAGGAAGGGAGGAAGGAAAAGTATCAGTTATCTGGCAATCCCCTGTATCAGTGAGTGTAGGACATATGGACTCCCACACATGGTGGTATAAATGGATCCAATTACTTGGAAGAGCAACATGACCAAACCACATACAAAGATACTTAATTTCCAACCCAGTACTCCACTGAGTATAATGAATACAAATCTAGATATGGGGAGCATAAAGTTATTCAAAACAAGGGTGTATGAACATACACCAGTTTCAGGAAGACCAAAGACACAGACAGAACCTTAGCAAGTCTTCTACACCAATGTGTTGCCACTACCACAACAGAGGTGGTGGAGAACTGAAGTGGAGAGAATGTACTGTCTTGAACCTGTTTCTCCAGGAATAAGAAATTGACTATCATTCATGGGCCTGGGGTAATAGTATACAAGTTAGTTCCCAAGAAAAATAGGTAAGTAGGTACATATGGGAGGGTGCGCTCTACTCTCTTCCCTTGCACGTAGCAGTGAAGAGTGGGGCTTTATCTGATCCCATAATTAAATAGACAAGTAAATACATAATAGTCAAAGGGTCTGCTTTTTTTCACATCTTGCCTTACATAATGCATACAATATCTAAACTAAATTGAGAGCTGTTATCTTCCCAGGTCTTTCAAGGTGAGTAGCAAACAAGAAAAAAAAATGAGAGTATCATTCTTCTACATCGACTGATTGAGTGATTTCTCTTCCAAGTATATAACCTAGTGCCTTATTTCAACATAGGAAACGCTGCTACAGGATACTACAGGATTTTAAATATCCCTAGTCCTTCCCCTAAGTCCCCAGGTGTGTGTTGCTCTTTGCATTCCCAGCCACCATGATAGGCGAACTGAACATAGACGTTTCCAAAGACTCCGTAAGAGGACAGTGCATCTCCACAGGTGGAATGCATCCCCGTAGAGGATCACTAGCATTGTTTATTTGTTTATGAGTGTTTGTAGTGGAACTATCAAATAGCAAACAATCTGAGACACCAAGTCTGTATCAATAGTGGGATAAAATGGAGCAATACACACAGCTGTATAACTTTCAGCAATTAAAATAAATGAGCCAATTACATATATCCATGAGAATAATTCTCAAACAGTATTTGTAGGGGGAAAAAAAGAACCTCTAAGTTGTAAAAATGTTGCTACTATTGATTACAACGTTTAACATACTGTAGATAAAGCTTTGAGATAGTTTGAAAAAATAAGCCTTTTAAACCAGTATAAATCCTGTCTACAGAATACGAAGGCATCTCACTATGCTGTTTGTTTATTCTTTTCGCTGGTCTATTGACATCCACGACTAATCTAGAGTTTACAAGGCAGAGGGCATAGCAACATTAGTACACACGGAATATAATATTTGCACAGCGCATTGCAGTAATTGCATGAGGCTGTTTGAGGCTAGATTTGCTGAGCCCAGGGGCTTTCCCTACCTCCAGGCCTTCCCCAGCCTCCTTAGAGGCTGGGGATATCACTGTTGCAAATGATGTCTTTAAACATCTGACACACAATCTCCGGAAGTTGAGCATTAACAGAGATCTGTGTTGTCTCTCCTGTCACATACCTTAGCCTGCAGAATCCATTTTCTGAAAGAAGCTGTGTATTCCAGGCTTATATCATCAGATGAGCTGGAATGTCAGAGGGATAAATTCCTGCCAGGGCATTAGCCATGTCAAATCTATCTTTGCATTTGCTTCAGCCTCTTACAGGCTGAAGAAAGTGCAGTGGATAACTGTATTTCCACTCACCTCTTTGGATTTTGGCTGTCTTAACTATTGTTCCCCTACTGACAACCATTCATATCTTGGTATTCCAGGGTTAGTTTTTGGTTTGAGGGGGCGTGAAAGCAGAGAGTGAATAGTGTCTGAGGTCATCACTTTCACAGAAAATGGTGCTTGATGGTTTGTTTATTTACTTTTCCCCCACCTGTGAAGGAGGGTCTGAGCTCCCTGCTCAATAAACTCAAATCATCAACATAGTTCCTAAATCTAAACACTGAATCCTGAAGAATATCTGGGGTCTCATCATTTGTTTCGAAACCAAAATCAATTCAATCAAGACTAACTTACAAAACCAATTTTTCCAAGCAGAGTCAGAGAGAAAGAGAGAATCCATTAATTCTGCTTTGAAAAGAATTTTAAAAAGAGAGAAAAGGAGAGAAAAATGGGAGAGGAAGAAAAGAATCTGAACCACAAAGGAATCACAAACCCAGGCGCACATAATACAACTTTGCCTTGTGGGCCAATCTCAAGGTTCTAGGAGTTTTTGTCTTAAATCTCATTTTGTTTCTTTGAGAGACGGCCCCTTTGCTCCTTGGGATGTTGGTCTAGTATGCAGGTACAGCTCCCTCCACCTTGCCAGCCACCCACTCTGATCTTTACTGAACTAAAAGCACCAAGAAGGACTGCAAATGTCGACACTCGGACGCTACATTGCGCCCATCACCACTTCACGGCACCCTCAGTTATTCACGGTGATCTATTTTTGAGCCTCCTTCTCGCGAATCAAAAGTTTTCTGCCTCTGAAGCGCATCATGCACCTGCCTAGAGCACTGCTTAGATTTTCTCTCCGGGGCATAGTCGGTGTGAAGCCCACTGAGTTGAAAGTCCTTCAACGTTTGCTCTCTTCTACACCTGAGAGGCAGAGCCGCAGCAGACCATTTTGTATTCTAGCTGCTACATGTGAGAAAGTCAGGTGGAGACAGTAAGTTCAAGGTCTGGCCATATTAAGCTTTGGTCCCAAGGTGCTGTGCTCTTTGGTTATCGGTCTGGAGACAGGGGCATTCGATTTCTGACCATTTTTACATTTAAGACAGAAAAACAGTGAAAGCCCCTGAGCTATCGATTTCATTCAGTCTCCACACCAAAATCATAAACCCCATCACATACAAAAAAAGGAAAAAAGTAAAAATGACTTGTTCTGAGATACTGTCCAAAAGGAAGGCAGACCATGGAATCAAACAGATATGAGAACGTGGGTCTGGGCTCCTGTTCATGGCTTTGCTAATGTCTTTAGGGTTACAGGCAACACTGGCGAGAATTTGGCTTTGATCTGTTAAAAACATTTATCCCAAAATGTAAAATGTAGAAACTCAAATAACAAAATGTTCCTCCCAGCCTCATAAAACGGTGATTGGAATAAAGCAAACTGCCTTGCTCGAATACAGTGGCTTGTATTAGCCCAACACGGAGACGTAACAAGCTGAAGGAGGAGGCTCAGCTTCCCCATTGCTGCAGAAGCCAAGTAGATTATCTTGCCTCTCTGGGATTAACTTTTCTAATCCACGGTATGTGGGCAAGCACATTTGATAGTCACGACTACAGTGAAATTTGTTTTTGAAAAATCTGCTAGGTGGGTCTAATTTTGAACTGAAGCACCATAAATTTCTTAATGATAGACATTATGAAAATCAAAGAAGACGCTCTCCCCAGGTATAGTGGTAACTATCCTGAATCCATTAGCAAAATCTAAAGCCTTCATGAGAACTCAATCTTTGCAATGCCTGAGGGACTAAATGTGTTCTGGTTTTAATTCATTTATTTACTTAATATAAATTTAATTGTTCACCAAGCTCTTAGTACCTAGCTGAGAACAATTTAGTGGATCATCCAGTCTCCCAGTCCATACATTAATTCAAATATTTGAGAACTGTATGCCAAGGCTTTCAGAATAAGCTTAAAAATACCACCTACTGCTTTGCTTTGTGTACAAATTACATTTACAAAGATAGCTTATAGAAAATGTATGCCAAATTTTATATATTTTGAGGCAGCACCCATACATTAAAAACAGTGCATTAAAATTAAAAAAAACACTTGCTGAAATTTTTTATAAGCATAAAAAATTAATAAGCAGGTCTTCTGTAATGACTGAGAGAAAGTAAGGCTTCACCCCCTAGTGGGTGGAGCCCTGAGGCTAAGCTCAGTTCCAGGCAATTAAACACTTACAGATTATAAAGGGGAAAATGTGGAAACTCATTATTTCTTATTAGTAAAACCAAAAGGATATTTTATGATCTAATGAGGAAACTGCCCCAGTTTTATAGCCAGGTAGCTTTAAGGCTCAGCTCTAAACTCCTTGAAGTTACAGAGAATTTCTCAGCCTTACCCTCAAGGGAATCACATCCAAAGCACACAGCTCCACTGCTAGCTCCCAGATTGTAAAGCCCTTTTCTGTCTCTTGTTAAATTTTACAAACACAGATCTATCATCTCTATCTATCTATCTATCTATCTATCTATCTATCTATCTATCTATCTGTCTGTCTGTCTGTCTGTCTGTCTGTCTGTCTGTCTGTCTCATCTACCTACCATCTATCTTCCTACTTATGTACCTATCTACCTATCATTTATCTACCTCCCTAACATTTATCTATCATCTACCTACCTACCTATCTATCATCATCATCTATCTAAAATGTAGCCACCTCTCTACCTATCATCTGTCATTTATTTAAATATATTTGTGTAGGTAAATGTGTACCAGATCACAATGTGGAGGTCACAGGACACCTTTTGAGTAAGTTATCTCTTTCCATCACCATATAGATTCCAAGAATCAACCCAGGCCTTCATGCTTTATGATAAGAATCCTTGGGATGGAAGCCAACATACCTGCCATTTTCTACAGTCATTTGAAGGAGGCATTTTAAACATAGACATCTGCTCTGAAACTGTATCTCAGTGTCCCCAAGTTTCTTCACAATCACTCATTCCCGGGAGCCCTTACTTCTAAAACACTTGCCATTTCTAAGACTCTAGATCCTTACAGGAAATCCTGGGTGAAAGCTCACCTACATGTCCATTCTATTTGTGTGAAATCATTCTTAATTTCCCAGGGGAGGCACAGTCAACCCTTCCGAGTTGTAAATTTCATGCTTACATGATTGTCTTCCTCTTGCTTCATTTTATATGCCAAGTCACCTGCATCCACTTTCTTGGATGCCTCTGCTGGCATTCTAACATGACTCTATTCAGAGCCAGAGCAGAATGGCATGGGATAAATTCAATTCTTGTCTCCGTTTTCTTAACACATTAAGTCTGTCACCCTTTCTTAGCGTGTGTTCAATCAGTGTTCCTTAGGGTCTCGGTTTCTAATTGTTTGGGTAATGTATCCTCTGGTGCCTTCACCTTCAGGTTACTGAAGGCATGCACACTTTCTCTCCCTCGAGATACAAAATAGCATTGTTAGTGATGGACAGTGAAATGTGGGAGGACAGCCCAGAGTAGAAAATCTTGTGTAAGATAAAAATAGAGGGCTTCATAATATGTCTTTGTGTGACAGAGTGGAACAATCATTCTTAATAAAGTTTACTTGCATGCATTATTCACAGTCTTAATGAAACATCAGAGACTTAGATGGGCATAACACACTCTGGATTATACAACTGACCTTGAACCCAATTGAGTGAGTCTCAGCGACTGCAGACCCATGGGCTAGCCGAGTGACCTTTACTTGAACTTTCTTTTCTTCCTTTATAAAGTGAGAATAATAATTCCTATTAAATCGTGTCTCAGAGTTGCTGTGGAAATCATAGAAAAACGCATTAACAAGAGAATTGAAATGTAAAAAAAAAGGCATAACCAAATGGCAATTCAATAACACTATTAGATCCTGAAATCTGTAATGTTAAAAGGGGACCGCGTATATCCTAAAAAGCCGTTTCCCTTTAGGAAAATCAATTATTCTTTAATCAGATAGGGACTTACATAGTTTTGATGAGCAAGAAGGATGTGTGGAGTTAAACTTTATGACAAAGATAAGAAATAAGAAACACATTAATAATTATGTGACCAAGACAGGGAGATGTTTAGCAGCTTCTCAAGATCTCATAATTGTTATCTCTATAATTAAGAGAATATGAATACATACAGATTGAATATCTCTTATCTAAAATATGTATGGAAAGAACAATTTGGAATTTTGGGTTTTTTAGGTTTTAGAATTAATCTCTCTCTCTCTCTCTCTCTCTCTCTCTCTCTCTCTCTCTCTCTCTCTGTGTGTGTGTGTGTGTGTGTGTAAAATGATGTATCATGGGGAATATAACTCAATATTCACAAAAATAATTTGTGCCTCAGATACATCATTACATATACATACACAAGAGAAAGAATGTGTGTGCGTGTGATTTTCTGCTTCTACTGTTGAGCTGGTTATCAAAGATTGTGAGCTTTGAGGCATTTGAGATTCTAGATTTCAGGTTGGGGTGGTCATCCTCTGTTATGAGGCTGTGAGAATTAGGCCTTCAGTATAAATGTTTTTCTCCTCTAAAGTTCATGTTTAAAAACAACTCCACAGTGATGATGTTAACATACTCAAAAACGATAAATTCTTGAGAATCTTCATGGATGCAGTTAGTAGTTCTTATTCGGAAAAACATAGGCGGCTTTTTGAGCCCTTTCTATATGAGGATATCTACAGAAAATATACTCTAATCATAAGTAGAAAATGCTGGTGCTATGGCTTAGACTTCGTGGTACCCAAAATGATACAGAACGAGTTGCTCTTTTTTAAATTAATTTACCTAAGGTAATTTAAGGTATTTTGTTATCGCAGTCTGAAACATTAGTCCAATAATGATTTGGGGGAAGTTAGCAATATGGCTCAGGTTTTAGAGGGGCTTGCCACCAAGCCCAAAGAAATGATTTTGAACTTCAGGACCCACACAATGGAAACAGCAAAGCAACCCCCAGGTTTTCTTCTGCACACACACACACACACACACACCAACGCATCACATATACATACAAAAATTAATGGATAATTAATTTAAATGTAAAATTTAATATTTAAAGTAATGGTTTTAAATATATGTGGCTTTGGCCACAAGAAGCCCTGTAATTTATTTTAAAACACTAAGTTCCCTGAACAGCTTTGGATCAGAAAGAACTTAAGAGAGACATTCAGGTATTCCCCTAGGAAGAGAACATAGAGAAGATAACCTTAGCAAATTGGGATCATAACAGGTTGCAACTAAGAAGAAGTGGGAACAGATCATGAGAGGAGATGGTTGAGTGAGAGGAGCACTAAAGAGAGAGAGAAAAAAGGAATGAATATCTTGATAGAGGAAGCCAATGTGGGGTTAGAAAGAGACCAGGTGCTAGGGAGCCCTCCAAGAACTCACAGGATGTCCCGCGCTAAGTCTCCAACCAATAGTGGAGGGGGTGTTTAAACAGGAGTTTCCCTATAATTAAATGAATAACTACCCCAAGTGTCATCACAGAACCTACATCCAACAATGAGTAGAGATGGAGGCAGAGATCCATGGCTGAGCACTGGGTTGAGCTCCTGATCCAGCTGAGAGGAGGGGAGGAGAGTCTGTACAAGCAAGGGGATAGAGATTATGAGGAAAATTTCCACAGTGATGACTAGATGGAGCTCTGGGGAACTCACTGAATCAAGAACAGCCACTGGGGAACCATCGGGAAAAGGAGCTAGGCCCTCCAAGGGTAGGCAACTCTCGATTGGCCTAGACAGCATGTGGAGCCCCGAGGGGTGGGATCAGACTGTGTTCCTGTGTGTGTGGGCGGGCACCTCAGAGCCCATTCCCTGCAGAGGAACACCTAACCGAGTCTTGACTATGGGATGAGGAAATAGGACTTGCCTGGAGTGGATTGCCAAGCTGAGTTGACCCAACTTGGAACTTCTTGCCCTTTTGGGGGACGGGAAGGGTGGATGGAGAGTAGGGAGGCTGAAAGTTGACTGGGAGGAATTGGGGGGAAGGAGGGGAAAGAGGAGCATGGGGATACATGGATACAAAAGACATTTTTTAATTTTTTTTTAAAAAAAATAATAAAATGAACATACAAAAATGAAAGAAAAAATAAGTAAAAATAATTTACTAAGTTCAAAGAAGAACGTATTATTCTCCCAAATATCACTACATTCCTTGTTGTTTAGAATTTTAGGTCTGATGTTAATATTTTGTCTGGTTTATTGATTGACTAGGTTACTCAGCTCCTAAGTACAGCCAGAGAGCAGTTACATCTTGACTATTTGTTTGAGACATCAAAAGTGTATAATTTGATAAAACTTTCTTCTTGATCTGGGAAAAGATAAAGGGTATATTCTCAACGAAATAAAAGAGTAAAATTAGATAAAATAAAATAAAATAAACACATTGTATTTATTGCATTTCTTATACAAGTTCATGCAAATCCATTGAGATTCGTTATTTTTTATGATGGAGTGCATTCTATCCTGTACCCTCAAACTTCTTGTCTAAACCTGAGACTGTGACCTCATTTGGAAATAGAGTGATTATAGAAGTAGTTAAGTATCTCAAAAAAAAATGCTTGATTGGGGTATGCTCAGACTCTAATGGCTGATTTTTACTCTTATTAGTCAGAACATATACTAATAGCACAAATAAAGGACCTCTTTGTGATATCCCCATGCATATATATAATGTACCTTATTGAGATCCATCCCCTCAATTTTTCTTTATTGGTCACTTCTATCTATCCCCTTCTCCTGTGTCACTGGCAGTCTCTCTTCACTTTTCACATTTTAAGTTCGTGTCTTTTGATATATTTTCTTTTCTTAAAAAAATAATAAAAAAAACACTGACAGCAACCGCTACAAAAACCTTGTAATCAGCCATGAAACAAAAAAGCAGATGAAATTTTGTTGGGCCATTTTATTTCCCTTAACACACTCTCCAGTTCTATCCCTTTTCCTGCAGGCATAATTTCATTCATCTTTATGGCTGAGTAAGACTTCATTAGCAGTTAGGTGCAAAGGCACTCAGCTGTAATCACAGTACCAGGAGGTCGAGGCAGGAGGATTTCCATGAGCTCCAGGCCAGCCTGAACTATATGGCAAGACACTATCTCAAAAATAAGTACTCAATGCATACATGTAGCAAACACAGTGGAGAGCAGGACTTTGGTATATACTTAGACATAAGGTAAACTGCACACCTGTCAACATAAAAGGGTGTGATGACAATTAAACATATTATTTAATTCCCAGATATTTGTAGATTTACAATTCTTTTTTTTTTTTTCTTTTTTTTTGCTTCACATAAAGGGAGTTTCCAGCCATCATTTACATAGCTTTTCTTTCTGTTCTTATGTTCTGAGTATGTTGAGATATGAAACAATGAGCTATGAAATATTGAGGTTGAGCCTATTCAGTTTTTCTTTCTCATAATAATAATAATAGTAATAAATAATAATACATCAACTGAGCTATAGTCATCTCACATAGACATTCTTCACAATTTCAAATCAAATATTATAATTTTACTTAGTGAGCTAGTGAGAACCTTGTTTTCACAATATTTGAATTTTAGTTACTACAATAATCTATAACTGGTCTGAATGCAGAAAATGACTGATTATGTGGCACCCATTCCCAGTTGACACATCTACAACATAACCGCTACACCAAAAGCTGATCATTAAATCTGCATTTTCTCAAGGACATTTTCTCCATGAATGGGCTAGAGTTTATTCTACTGTTTATCATGTGATGCTTTTTGTTTAAGGGGAACATTTAAAATGCACCATTGTAACTGAATAATCACATTCTATCCTCAGAAACATTTGTCATTGATACTAATTAGTGTTTTTGTTTCATTCTTTAGCCATAAAAAGTAGAAATCTCATTACTTCAATCATAGAAACAGATTGAGAGGGCCGTCCACTAAAGAAAAGAAGCTGAAGTGAGGGAGACAAATGTTGCATTAACTCAGTTATATGAGGAAAATTAAAATGCCAAACTCAGAAATGGAGAACAGAATTCCTTGCTGTTCATTGTTGACCGACTTCAGAACGATTACCTAAAAATCTCAATTCTTTATTGTGTGTTGCTACTAAAATCTCTACTCCATTAATTTAGTGACCTATTATTGATTGTACAAAGACTTAATTAAATGCTTTGAATATGCAAGTCTCCTACCTTTTGCTGAGGGCTTTCCTTGGTCTATCGCAATGAGTTTTATTCTTTTATAGTCTTTCTTAGCATCCAACTCTTAAATGTACAGACTCTTAAGATCAGCTAAAGATGAAACTGAGACCTTCAAAGTTCTTTTGTACCCACATCACTCCAAGACATGCTGACCCTCTCCTGGACTCCCAGAAATATTTCAAAGATTTTTCACAACTTTCTATGAACATTGAATCCCCTAGTTTTTCTTTAGAAGCATTTTTTTGTTTTATCTTTCCTTTCTTTCCTCCTCGATTTTTGTTCTGTTTCAGACAATCCGGATGATAACGAACTGCTGACTAACCTTTTCACAGTAAGTAAAGTTTGAATCAAGGCCAAGACAACTCCTTGCAGTACAGGTTTCCAAGGGACTGTTTAATATTTAAACGAGTATTTATTTACTACAGGGAGTAGGCTCTTGGTGATTTACTTGCATAATCTCTGTACTTTTAGTCTCCTCCATATGTTTATTTTACAGTTCTGTGGCAAGTAAAGGACTACTGAGAAATGGAGAGATGTTAATAAGAAAAGTACAGGTCACAAAAAACGGGAACCTTGCTTATGATCATTATTTATTCATTCAGGCATCCCTTTGATATTGAGTGTTGCTACATAATTTCCTGAATAATAAAAGCTGATTTTTTATTTTTACTTTGTGTATGTGTTTAATTTTGCCATATCCTTGTGGATTTAATAGAGGACATTGTTGGGAGCCTCTGTTACATTCTATGTCCACTGGTGGTCCCTGTAGCCACTAATCTCTGTATGACGTGAATGTGTTGAGATTTCTTCGTTGTGATAAACAGAAAGTCACTTCAGCTTGAGAAGAAAGACAACTTTAGAGAAAAGTTTGGAAGAATTTAGAGTCAAAAAAGATAGTTGAAGGAGCATGTATTGGGTAGTCACAAATATTGCAGGAGATTGTCCAGAGAAGAGATTAGGGCAAATAACAGGTGAGTCGGGGGCCAGCACAGAAAAATTTACATACAAGCTACATTTGATCTCATATTCAAAATATTGAAACACAGAAGTAATTCACAATCTAAATAAAAGGAAAAGAAGACCAATAAAGATTAGAGAGGGACAAAAGTGCCTCCATCCACTTCTGGGCATCCAGCCAGAGTGTACCATCAGAGTACATCTATTATTCACAGAGCAAGAATTAAACAAGATTGTTTCTACCACCCTGTACAGAGATAAACCAGCTTCAATATTTTCTGTTTATTTTTATTCTTACCATAAAATTATCTGTTCTTTCTCTTCCTAATTTTATTAAGTTAAAAAGTCCTTCACTGCAGGATAACATTTGGGTGTTTGGGTTTTTTCTGTTTTGTTTTGTTTTGTTTTGTTTTTTGTAAAAGCACTGTTTACTTTTCTTTTATGTTGTTGCAAATAAAATTCTTTTGTTGTATATCCATATTATTTTCTACCATCTACGCTACAAAGAGATCCACTTGTTTTGTTCTGTAAACCATTTTTTGACATGCCTTGCAGACTATTAGTTAAATGAATAGGTGAATGACTGGATTTACTTGTACATCCTGATCTAGACAGTTGCGCCTTTTCAAAGAATGTTCAATGTCAATAGCAGTGGACACACAAATATATTAAGATGTTCAATAAGTAACAGCCCAAAATGTCAACTAAAATATGATTTATTAGTTTTATTGGGTATTTTATATGGTGTATGATTATTCAGAAGTAAAAACAGCCTTGACAGACTGATATTTTATATTCAAATGAGATTTTTTTTCTTTTGTGAAAGACCCATCATTTCTGTATAGTGTGCTTCCAGTAATAGTATAATTGCTTGATAATTCATTTTTGTTGTTCTTAATACCAAAGCAAATTAGCAGGACAAAGAGAATTCTCTCATTATCTCATTTCATAATGAATTTCAGTACATAAATTAAAATCCTTCCAACTCATATTGGGACTAGGCCTCCACCACCATTGTTTTCTCTTTGTAAGCTCTTCCCACCATGACTTCCCACTCATAAATGCTCATAGATGAACATTCTTACTAGTCAGATTGAATAAATAAAAAAATTCTTTAAAAGATAATTCTAATAATACATAAATGAAAATGACCCTGAGTGTAACATCCAAAAGAGAAAATGGAAACCAACTTTTAGTCCAGTCTTTAGGTCTGTAGTTAAAACCCAGTTACAGAGCTGGGGCTTGTCTTCTCAGGCTGGAGAAAGGTTTAGTAGGTAAAGTGCTTGACAAAAGGATCCAGGAGGCCTGCATTTGTGGATCTCAGGCCTGTATGAAAGTGAGAGTGTATTTGTAAGCCGGGCTGATCTAGAGTACTTACACTCCAGAGATATAATCCAGCCAGAGAGTGCTGGATTTCTTAGAGAACTCTCTCTAATCCCAAGAATAGAAATAGGGTAGGGCATCCAACTTCCATATTTGGTTTCTACATGCACAAGCTCCCATGTGCACACATACACAGAAAAAAAATCTTAAATAAGTCTGCTTTTTTAAACAGCAATATAAGAACAAACACTGTATAAATATTATATAAAATCACATGTTATATATTAACTCTAAGTCTACATTTGACATAGGGCTTAATTCTTTTAATGTAGATATAATTTATATATAGAATCCAAGATGGTAGCCTTCATATTGTCAGTGGAATGAGTGTACAAATGGCAAAAGGAAGAAATAAGATGAAGGAAAAGAGACTAGGAAGTAAGCAGCTCAGAAGGTTTACTGGTGGTTTTATAGGACGCAATAGGAATGCCAGAAGAAAGCAGAAACAGTGGGAAATGAGCCTAAACAGAGAATTAACAAGTCGGTCTGAAGTCACTGACACAATTGAAGTGATTTTGCTATTTGAAAAAAAAGTTCAGCAAAAATCTAGACATCTGTTTGGAATTTTTTATATTTCCCAAGATAGAGATCATAGTCAAATCTGTGAAAACAAAGGAGATTTGCTTGTGACTATCAAAACTATCAGAAACTATTGATTTACAACAGTGGTTCTCAACCTGTGGGATACAACTCCTGGGGTCCAACAGCCCTTTTACAGGAGTCACCTAAGTCCATTGGGAAAACACAGATGTTTACATTGCAATACATAAGAGTAGCAAAGTCACAGTTATGAAGTAGTGCTACATTTGTGGTTGTGGGGGTCACCACAACAAGAGGGACCGGATTTAAGGTCACTGGATTGTGGGGGTTGATAATGCCGATGTAGAGCCCAGATGGCAGTGTGTGCCTGCAAGCCTATCATTCAAGTTGCTGAGGCAGGAGACTGGAAATAATGAGACCGTATAGATCAGACAGTGGGTTCCAAATATAAAATAAAATCAAGAGGTAAATATGATAAAATGTTATACCTATTGAATAATAATTATATAATGAAAATTTCTATGTAACTATTTTATAGAGATTTCTAGACACCATAAAATCTTCACTAGGTGCAGGTTAATAGGAAGCAGTAAGAAATGTGACTCTTGGAATGAAAGGGTAGGCTGAACACAAACTTTATCCAGAAACCGGGGATTGCAGCAATGATTGACACTTGGTAGCTTAAGTAGCAACTTTTAATAACAGTGTTTGACTGTTTTCATTCTGTGTAATTCAGTTCTGAATTGTACTTCAGGATCTAAACTGATACTCAATATATTGTAGTTTCAGAATCAAACTAGACACACTGCCCCAAACCCACTATAATTATAGCAGAGAATTCAAAGTCATAATCCTTCACAAAAAAATAATAAAATGGCTAAGAAATATCCAAAGATGAATAAAAAAATTACAAAAAGAAAATATGTGCTTTACTCTTCATGTTTTATCTTGTTTTTAAAAAATCAAAGAGCAGAGACTGTCTAAACTGATATTCTGAAAAATAATGTTGCAAATCTATTATTTTAATTAATGATTGCTGTTTAATGAAAAGCACTCATTCATACATACCATGTAGTAAAATTGGAAGTAAAATTTAGAATAGTAGATGTTAATGGTAGAAATATATTACATTCTCATTTTTACTGTTATTTCTTAAATTCTATATACTGATCATATGTCACGGAACAGTCTAAATGGCTGCACAAGTATGAACAACAAGCTGTTTATGCTAATTTTCTCTAAGGAATGGTATCTGAGTTAGGAGGGAAAAGAAAATTTCAATCTTCATTGTGTCCTGTGTTGATGGGTTATTCTTTTTCCCCAGGTGCAGACTTTACTTATGTGGCTTATATATTAACAGTGATAGAGATTTTAAAATTGCATACTGTAGCCTAATGTTTTAATCATTATTGGGTCTGTGTCAATTAAGATATTTAAAATATATTAAGTCTACTCTGAAAGAAGAAAGTTACAAAGCACTAAAGTATATTAAAAATGTCTATCCCAGAAGCTTCACCAATAGTGATCTTTCACGGTCCTGAGGGAGATCTAAGCTTGAGGCTCTGACATCTTTTTTTCTATGATAATATCTCATTGCCTTAATTGCACCTCAATAAAACCTGAAGTTTTTAGCAAATTCTCAAGAAAGCGCCTTGGTGAGTTGTACATTTCAGACTGCAATGTTTTGCTTTTTCTAGTCTTCTCAAAAAAAAAAAAAAATCTCTGTAGCATCCTCAAGAAAACTCAAGCTACCGTGGGTTCATAAAGAGCAGGGTTTTTGATGTTTATCTTCCCCCAATCCTCCATCACTTCCCTTTATGTTCCATAGACCCAGTGCACTCTCTACCTCCATTTGCTGCATTGTTTTATATAACAAATAGAAGGCTGTAGGAGATAAACCAAGAGAACAGAAGCACAAGCTGTTTAAACTGAAATGCTTTCAGCTACAAGGAAAGAAATGATCCATCTCTGCTCCACATACAGGGAGAGAATGGAAGGTAGAACGATGTAAATCAAGGTGTCTTTGTTCTTCTGGGCTCCAAAACATCCTACCTTAAACAGCAGGCTGAAATACAGGAGCCATTGCTGCATTACACTGTCCTATCTCCAGTGCTCAAAAAGAGAATCCAAGCATTTCCCGAGACTATAGGTTTATGTCCTTTGCACCTTAAAGTAGTGTTTGCTGGCTCCATTTAAAGAAGCTTTGGATTCCAAAAGTAGTTCACAGACTAAATTCCTAACACTCTCACACATGAATGGGTCCACTTTTTTTGATGTTAAACGCACAAGCGTTAAGGAAACTGTTTACTATTTTAGTTCCTGTTGTGCATATAAACTTTCTTATAGTAGACATGGGGAACTTATGGTTTGTTGTTTAACCAGGTTATTAACAAATTAAGAGTGTGGTTGAATATGTAATAAAATAGATTTTAAAATGTGAATTTCATTTAAAATGTCATATAAGTTTCATAGATTCATTAGCCAAGTGTTCAACACTGCTAATCGATTTATTGCCTTGCCCATTTCTCTTTGAAAGTGGTTTAGTAGTTACTGTAGAGGTACTGTTAAGTCTAGTAAATGCCATTGTGAACATCATTTTGCCCTGTCGAAGCTGGGATCAACAAACTTTCTCTCGATCTCTTTCTCAATGATTTGTAATCCCCTAGAAGCTGAGATATAAACCAGCCAACAGTTCCTCCAATTAGAGAATCAAACCATTGAATCTAACTAGTATTTCTGTATGCTGAACTCCATGATACTTGCATGCCAATCTTTATTTTAGGAATGTGGAAGACAAGTCAGAAAATTACAAAAAAAAAAAAAAAAAAAAAAAACCTCATGGGTCTCAAAGAACCCTAAAGATAAAGCTAGAAGTCAAAGATCATTTGGAAGACCATCTTAGGCAACAAGGAAGGAAATTAGGAAATTAGTAGAGACACAAATCCCTGGTATAGTAACCAAATAGCAGAATGGCCTTCAGCCCACTTATAGAAACCACCTCCACACCCATGGTGGAATCCAATGCTACCTTATCTACCTTATCTCCATATGATCATTTTATGATCATGTCTATGTCTCTTTTTTTATTAAATTGACTCATTTTTATAGATTCCCAACCCAAGTTTCCTATCCCACCTCTCTTCCCTTTGTTAACCCCTGCCTGTACTGTCCCCATCCCCAGTCCTCTGTTTATGATCAGAAAGGTACAGGTCTCCCATGAATATCAACACATCATGGCATATCAAGCTGAGGTAGGACTAAGCTTCTCCCTTTGTATTAAAGCTGAAGAAGGCACTACAGTACGAGAAGTTGCTTCCCAAAAGCCACCTCAAGCATTAGGGACAGGCCCTGAGTCCACTGTTAGGAGTACCACAAACAGATCAAGATACACAACTATCACACATATGTAATAGACCTTTGTTATTCTCCATGTAGACTCCCTGACTGTTGGTACAGTCTGGGAACTCCTATGTGTCCAAGTTAGTGGATTCTGTGGGTTCCCTTGTGATGTCCCCGACCCTCTAGCCCATAGAATTCTTGTCCTTCTTGTCATCAGGATTCCCTGAGCTTGGTCCAATACTTGTCTGTGAGTCTCTGAATCTACTACTAGATGAAGCCTCTCTAATGACAATTGGGATAGACTTCAATCTATGAATATAGAATTTGATCACTTCCCTTTGGTTACTATGTTACAGCCTAATAACTACCTTCTTGTGATTTATATATGTGTGTGCATGTGTGTTATATTCTCATATAAACAAGATATATTCTCACATAAATCATGGAAGGCATAAAAAGTACTAAGTTTTAGGAACCACACCAAGTCTTATGAACGTAGGGTCATCATGAAGACTTTTCCTTCTAAGGAGAACATTCAATACATCACCTATTGATAGCAACATCTCACTTCGTTTATCATTGCCAACCCTGAGAACTTACATTACATTTGCACTGCTTTCTGTGGAATATTTATAAACCATTAAACAGTGTTTCACATGCACCTGAGCTGATTACTAAATCAGCCAAGATCATTTCATCTACTACTGCTTTCTATTGGCCATCATCTGACATGTAGACAGTCTTAAAACTTTGGGGGAAAAAAACCACAGTGAAGTTTAATGTTAATGTTAGATTTTTGCTTTTCTTCTGTTTGCTTCAAAATGACCCACACTGAGAGAAGTGCTTAATATGCACAGCTAAGTCCCATTTTATAAGCCAGTAATGGAGAAACTGCAGCAACTAATTAGCTCCAACCAGTCCCAGTCAAACTGTTATTAACAAAATCTAAAAGTTAAATGGAAGTTCATTATTCCCTCAGTCCTTGGCTCCGCCTCCCTGGGGAGTGTTTAACTTGTAGCCATGGTTTTGGCTTTGCTTGATTAAATCTCATTATGAGAAAGGTATAAGCACTTGAAACCAAGTCTGAGGGAACCCAAAGGTGTGTCAAGCCATCCATTAAATGTTGAAGAAATGAAGACAGACAGAGATTGAGATGTAGACACTATCCTTAAATCTCCGGCTTATATGTGGTAGGAACTCACTCAACATCCCGGTTTTGATATTTTTAAGTATGCCTTTTAGAATGCCTTGGAAAGTGATGCATTTGTATTTCCCATTCAGGAGAAAAAAAAAAAAGGAAACATAATTCAGTGGGTCTGCATTATTTTCCAGGCCTGATAAAATCATTCAAGGCAGCAGAGGGCTTCAATGTTGGAAGATTGACATCATGTAAAGGAGGAGCCTGACAAGATTGAAATTACAGTTTTCTTCAAAGATGCCAAGACTGTGAGAGACACAGAACCTGCTAACAGTGTGAGTCCCATAAGCAGGAACAAGCTCATAGGAGTCATAGCAACAGTAGGGTACAAAGCCTCATGGCTGGAACTTCTACGTCCACCCAACATCACTCTCTCTCCCCTTTTCTCCTTAAAGAAGATATCAGTACATACATGAATTGGTGAGTGGGAAATATGATTCTGTTTAATTTCTAGAAATTGACTTTATTTCTAAATAAATTCACTACCTTTTAGTAGATTCCTTTTGATTCAGATATTGTGGCTACGGAAATTGGGACTACTATATATTTTGCATAAGAACACATTTCTGAGAGTTGATGTCAGGAGAACTTCCCTTTAAATCTGTTCTTTCTTCCAAAACCTTGAATAATTCACATGTGACTGGCATGATGCTCCCCATCTGCAATCCTATGAATATCCCTCCCTACGGCAGGTACAAAGGTAAGCAGGTGCTTGTGCTATGAGACTTTTCAGAATTTTAAATTACATGTTAAATAAGATTTAAAACTCAATTTTCATAAAGATTACTCAAAAATGCAACAGAATATCTAGTGCTTCTCAAACTTTTTGTTTTTAACTGCAAGTCTATTTTTCAAAGTACAGAACTATAGAACTTCTACCTAAGCTTTCAGGGTCTTTAAATAACTCTTAGCTATTTTCCTCTTTGCTCTGTATGTGCATCTGTGTGTTTGTGCACAGGTTCCTATATACATGTGTGCATATGTGTATAGAGGCAGAGCTCTGCGTTTTTTACTTTGCTGCTTTCCATATCATTTTATGAGGCAGAGTCTCTCAATAAACTTGGGGCTTACTTATTTAATTAGATTGACTGCCTGGACAGCAAGCCCCAGGGATCCCATATCTTAGACTCCCCATTACTGGGGTTCCAGGTGCCACCACACCCAGATTTTTTTAATGTGTATTCTTAGGGTAGGGTTGGTATACACACTCTTGTCCTGGAGACAGATACTTTATTCACTACCCATCCCAACCCAACTCATCTTTCTTAATCTTCGTGCCATTGACATTTCTTTGTTGTGGGGTGAAACACTATGTGCTATAGAATAAGAGCATCACTCTCAGTAGGGCCCATATAAAATGCGAGGTGCACACCCCAACTACCAATCAAAATGATCAAAAACCTGGAGTAGCTCCAAACACTGTCCAATGTCAAAATCACTACTGTTGAAGAATATATAGGCCAGAATATCCCCAAGAGTTCTTCAAACTTCTGAGATCTTCTCAGGTTTTGTTAAAGGATGTCTCTCTAAGAGATAATGTAGGAAATAATAAATAAAATTGATTCTGAAGTCAAAGCTACGTGGTTTGAGTTTAATGTTTACTTGCCATAAGTGCGTTGGGAGCTAAAACCTAAGAACTTTAGCTTATGCATCAGCTGAATAGCAACAACAGTAGCTACATCATGCAGTTATTATAGGTTTTTAAGGAAACAATAAATATTTATTATAAAGTCCAGGACATAGTACAGAAATTGACAGATACCACCTTCAATATCCTTCGGAAATATTTATTACTTTCAAATTCCTTAGTGTTAATTATTTCTAAGAGTTATAACTGTGTTTATAGTGATAAGAAGTATATATATATATACTTATATATATACTGATATATATATATATCACGTAATTTTATTGTTTATATTAAAACACTCTTTTATTTCCCTACATCCATCCATTTATCACACAATTATAATGTGGGATGCTCTGTGTGTCATTTCTGGGCTTGACTTGTAATTCTTGTTCTGATTCACCTGATGAAAGAAATGTAAAAAATTAACCTTGGCTTAAAGCCATTGGTCCAAGAGATTGTACTATATCCCTTCACAGAAAGTTGTACACAGCAGTTTCCTGCATGAAAACAAGCCATTCTGGAATGTTTCAAATAAAAATAATTGAATATGGAGTAGTCCAGAAGAACCAGTGGAGAGTTAGTACTAAACTTATCTTTCAAGATGACAATTTATCAATACACATACAGCAGTAGCTGATGCCAGTCACTGCTCTAGCTGACGCAAACCAGTGAGGCTGGAGAGAGACAAACGAATGTACCATAGATGCCTCTGAGTAATCTTTGACACTGGCAACATATTTACTTGGTGACCTCGAGAATAATACAAGGGTTCCTTTTACAAATGAAACCTGCTTATTCTGTCCCTTAAAAAGGAGATCCAAGGTTCTATCTAAAGATATCTCTCTTAGTTAATATTGTTCATTCTTCATCATCTAAGTCCAAGTTTCACTCTGAGCTATGGCAACATCAAGATTAAATCCATGGAATCTAAATGGCCAGAAAACCAATCAAGTAAAGAAGTGTGTGTAAAACAAAACAAACCAACAAAAATCCCAAAGGGTTATAAGGGAGAGAAGTATGTCTGGCCCATTGTTTCTACAACTAACCATGCAGTCAGTTAGTATATGTAATTTCTGTCCTTCACTGTTCATCCTGTTTCCTTTCTTCTCATCCTAAACAGCAAAAGTAAAGGTGTCAATACTCCATGAGCAGCTCAAACTTATGTCCCATTGAATGTGGTCTTTGTATTGAGTTTCTGAAATCTTTCAATGCTCTCCACTGGTTCTTCTTTCCAGGCATATTCTCTTAGATCCTACTGTGTAGATCAGGTAACCAATTTTCCCTTAGTAACAATTTGATCCAGTTAGCTAACTAATTGTGTTCCTACTCACTCATGTCCACGACTAATTCTCTAGTTAGACACCATAGTTAGCATCTTTCTCTTCATTAGAAGAACGTTAGCCCAAATTTTGTTCTTAAATTCCTTAATGTGTAAGCTGGACCATCTCTTGCTCCCCTATGACACAGCTGTGTAAATTCTAAACACTGGACTTTGGAGAATTAAAGAAATAAGGGGAAACCTCGTTTGAGGCAATAGGATGTTCTAAACCGCAGAGAACCATTTCCTGCATTCCTGTCTTCATTCCTGTTCAAGAGCCATACTGATGGTAACACACTGAAAAATTATGTATCAAACAGTTACAAACTGCTTCCACACAAAAGTATTAAGTTATAATGATATCATTCTATATTTTAGTATCAACATTTTTCTATAATTATTTTCTTTTTAAAATTACTTTTCTCTATTCATTTATTTTTAAGTGGATATTTAATATTTTATTATTAAATGAGTATTTCTATATTCATTTATTTGATATCTAGACTGTTTCCTCTCCCTCCTGTTCCTCCATTCTTTAACTCACTTCCCCTAAAATTCACTCTCTCTCTTTTTTTATTCAGCAAGACCCTAATGGGAAAACCCACAGATAGCTGGTCAGAGCTATTGGGAACTCACTGACTCTGGACTAGAAGCTGGAGAATATGCATGGGGCTGAGCTAGGAACTCTGAATGAGGGTGACAGTTGTGTGGCGTAGGAAGTTTGTGGGCCTCTGGACAGCAGGACCAGGACCTACCCCTAGTGCATGAATTGGATTTTTGGAGCTTTTCTCCTTAGAAGGATACTTGTTCAGCTTTGACACAGGGGAAAGGCGCTTGGTACCGCCTCAACTTGACATGCCAGATTTTGTTGACTCACTGTAGGAGGCTTTATCCTCTGACTAGTGGACAGGAGGGTGGAGTGAAGGGAGATGGGGCAAGAGGTAATAACAGAGGGAAGGAGAACTTTGGTTGGTATGTAAATTTTTTTAAAAAAAAAAAACTTTTAAATGATGATGATGATAACAGAAAGGAACAGGCCTCCTATTGTATCAACAACACAGGGCGCATGAAGTTGAGGTAGGACTGAGCTTCTATTAAGGCCAGGCAAGGCAACCCAATACGAGGAATGAGTTCCCAAAAGCCAATCAAAGCATTAGGGACAGACCCACAAACAAGGAATGCACTCACTAATAAGTGACATTAACTGTTAAGGAAAAGATGATCACAGACACAGAGGGACAAAGTAACAAGGAAGTCCCACTGGGGAACCATATAGCCTCAACCACAGTCACAATGTTTCTTCACCTTCAAATGTGTCATTGAAAAGTGATACTTTTTTATTCTTACATTTCTTCATACTTGTCCAGAAATAAAATCCTAAAAATACCTTAACGACCAAAGCAGCATAGTTTAAAAGCTGTTTCCTTAAAAATATGGAAATAAGTTATCTTGATTTTTATCTCAATTTACGACATCAGCAACTAACAGCCTAATTTTAAATCCCATTTTTCCTCTCTTAGAAATTTTGCAAAGTAAGTACTTTGCACAGAACTATTACCATGTATCCAAGCAACGAAGCCATGATTGATTTCTGATTTGTCTCTTATCAGGCTATTTTTGATCAATTATTGAATATCAGGGCTCTTGTACCATACAAATATCCCAACACTGCTCTGAAACTCGGTCAATCCATTACTCCTAAGTCTGTGGAGTACCTCTTGCCTGATGAATAGCTCAGTATTTCTACAGCTTATATTCATAACAGAACTCACTCTGGGCATAGCCAGGCTTTCTATGTTTCCTGTACAATTTGCATACAGCTAAAGGAATGTTCCCCAAGCTATTACTGATCATTGGAAAAGAGATGTATCAAATAACTATGGCTATCCTAGAGGAAGAACAGGTATAAATCAGTTAAATTATTTGTCTGGAAGCTGACAGTTTATCAGCTAAGTGATGATCTCCTTACATTTTTACTTTGCTCTGAGAAGTATAAAACAATTTCAGATGACACCTTGCAAAAAATCAGCATGCTTTCACACCGGAATTCTTAGCCTTTCAAAGGTTATGATTTACATGCTGCTTGCATCTGAGATTCCCAAACATAAACCCCCCCAAATTTAAGGCTAAAACTACAATTTTAAATAGGCATTACCTTACTTACAAACAAAACCAGAGGCAACGAGTCCCAAGACTACCTGTAAGATCTCATCTTCGTGTTTACATTCCTGGAACATAGTTTAGGCTCTAATGGGAACACTCTCTAAACTCCGTTGTGGCTTGAAAAAGACCATCAAGCCAAGTAAACATTTATGTATTGTTTGCTTATTAATTTATCTCTTTATTTCATCATTCATTCAAGACTCTGAATGTACTCCTTGATGAATGAAGATATACACTGCCAAGGCACATTAAGTGGTATTCTAATCCAAGATTAAACCTGAAATCAACAATGCTGTCCTGACTCCTCTAATCCATTTACCACTCAGTAGGCTGAATGTTTTTCTTTCAAACACATATGCAAATCAAATCAACACACTGTGTGATGGATACTCTGTTCCAGAATCTGTTTTCTATATGCTGCCCCTCTATCGTTTCTATAACACAAGTTTTCTTAGATCTTATCCTTCAGAGACCTGTGCTGTATCCCTGTATCACAGTATCCCTGTTCACCACCCCTTTTGATTTGTGTTCATCTGCAACTTCTCCAGTAGGTCTATCTAGATCAACCAGTCTAAGAAATTAATCAAGCAAATATAATCTATCAAAAATATGTGTATCTACTGACCAGAAAGCCTCTCCTATCTAGTTAGGTGTTACTGTGCTGAAAAAGAAATGTTATGCACAATACAGGGGAGAAGATGAATCACCAATCTTACCCAGCTGTGACACCTGCAAGCTACAGCTATGACTGTCCTGGAGAGACCTGCCTATTGGTACAATAAGGAAACCAGTAGGGAGTTATCAGTCATTTTATAATTAGACTTAAGACCCTTTCCACAAGTTGGAGCACATAATTGGTATTGTTATTGGGACCAAGAACCTGTGATTAAATAGGTCATAAGTTCTAGAGGATCTGACTACTATTCCTCTGTTAAATGGAAATAGATTTTAAACCAACTCCTAATGACATCATTATATCCACACATTATTGTTTGGGTCAGTTCTCATCAGATAATCTTTCATTGGAGGACACAGAAATTAACAGTGGGACTCACAACTGGACAAGGTGCAGAGAATATGAGACTACAGAATGTTGAACTCTAAATTGAGCATCTTTATCATAACCACTGCTCCCAAGGCTCAAGAACCATTGCAGAAGGGAGAGAATAGAATCTCTAAGACCACAGAGAGAGGTTGGCACAAAGGCCTGCCTGGAGCTAAGGAGCTATTGGCAATTGATAATTCCTAGGAGAGGGATAATTAGTTTTATTTAAGCATGTAGCTCCAGGCCAGTTGTCTAATTTCCAATGAAAGATCCATATCCAAGGGTATATCCGCAGTACAGACTATACTGGAGAGATATTTTTAAAGAAAAAAAAAAAAAAAAACCACAAAAGGACACGAAGTTGAGTGGTAGATTTGGTAGGAAAAGAAAAAGTAACTAAGAACAAAACGTATTTTGAGAACTCTCAGAAAACTAATGCAAATGTTAAAACTACTATAATAAGAAGTTTCTGGCCAGGACTAGTCCCAAGATCCAGACATACCTACGGCTGCCAGGCCCTGTCTAGCCATGAGATCTAGAAAGCAATCCTAAAGTCCCAAAGAAACACATAGAAGCTTATATTAATTACATGCTGCTTGGCCTATGGCTCAGTCATATTGCTAGCTAGCCTTTGCAATCTTAACCCATTTCCATTAATCTATTTTGCCACATGGCCTGTGGCTTACCTGTGTTTCTTTTACATGTTGATTCTTGGGCAGCTAAATTGAGTTTCCCTCTGACTCCCCACTTCTTCCCCTGTATCTATGCTTATATTTCCAGCCTGCTTCTAAGCTGCTTTGCCATACGCCAAAACAGTCCTTTTATTAACCAATGATATTCACAGCATACATAAAGGCATCCCACATCAAACTAAAATTAAAAAAACTATAATAAAAGTGACAGAGTACAACTTTTTTTTTTTGCTTCAGTGACACTATTTAGTGGAGTTCCCTAGAGCACCTGTTGGAAGCTCAATACAAGACTGACTTTGTTTTTATATTATAAAAGATTTAATTTAAAATTTTAAATTATACTTTATGACTCCACAGAATGCAGATTCTTTTCCAGTTTCTGCTTATGAGAGGTAAAGCTTCACATGCCAATTTCTACCAGCAAGGTTGACATGTCTCTATTATAGGGTTAGCCCTGTGTTTCTAATTTACTCATTGGATATGGAATCTGTACTGATTTGTGGTGTTTTTTAAAACTACATCCTGGGGTGTGTGTGGGAAGCATTATGGTTATTATTGTAAGTATTATAGCAATACATAAAAATCATAGTAAACCTACAAAATATTTTAGCTGCACAATTATGATCGTAAAATGTTTTAAGGTAAATTTTATTCACTCATCACAATTCTTTTAATGGTAACGGTGTCCTTATATAGAGAGATCAGGGGCTTCTCTGTGTTACAAATTTATGGTACAATTTTAAGGTCCCTGGGAAAAGCTTAGTAACATGAAAATAATGAAAAATAATTATTCTATGTTCCACACACTCCTTGCTTAGGAATTTCTGGAGACAATTACTTGTTCCCACATCTGTCATCCAAGCATATGGAACTTTACACTAGACTTACATGGCTATTCCTCAAAAAAAAAAAAAAAAAAATAATGAACCAAGAGCCAGGGATGTAGTTCAGTGGTATAATATGTCTTCAGCCAACACAAGGAATTGAGTTTAGTTCTTAGCATTGGGGAAGAAGGAGAAAGAAGAGGAGGGGGGGGGAGAGGAGGATGAGGAGGAGGAGGAAAGAAGAAGAAAAGCAAAACCTACCCAGGCAGAAGGTTATTATAATGATTGGAGCCTCGACCTACTTGAAAAAAATAAACATTTTCAAATTCTTCTGTCTCCATTAAGTGATAATGAAAAAACAAAAAGGTGCTAGGAAGGTTGGAAGTGGAGAGATGTAATGATGAAATCTTATAAGAATGAAGTTTCAGACCTCATTCCTGGACTTCCCTTCTATGCATTCCACCTCCACCAACAGGTCTTCTCAATAGCAAAGTCTCCCTAAAAAAACAGCAGTCATGACCATACTTAGCTGGTCTCTGTCTCCTCCAGCTTGTCTAAAGCATTAACCAGGTATTCCTACAGCTCAGTCACAACATCTCCATCTAGTTTCTGACCTCTCATGTCTTACTTTTCTCTCATGGCTATAGAGAACTCTGACTAATCAGGAAGCACTAGGTTAATTAGAAGTTCAAATGAGTAGTCAGGGAGAATCTTCGCTCTTGATTATCTTAAAGTGTTTCCAACAAACCGGGCATCACAGCCCTCTGCTCAGTAGCTTTTGTTAACAAGGTTCCTCCTTTGCATGCCCATGTCTCCTTGAACAGACCAACTTGTTTCTAATCAGGGTGTATTGATCTTCCTTACCGATTCATTTGTTAAGACGACATCTACAATGCTCAGACACCAAAAATAATATCTACCATTTTACTGCACCATTATTAATTGAAGGTCAAATTCAAAAAATGTCATTCGGGTAAATGGTCTATGACAGCAGCTGGTGGGAAATTTTCTCTCCATCTTCCTGGTTCTTGGATATTGTTTATGGCATCTGCTTCAGCTTCTTTTATTTTATTGTTTATGTCCTGACCTTATTCAGGTTAACATAGTTGCTAATCTAGGTTGTAAAGCAGAGAAGTGACTATTAAAACATGTATGCTACTGTACGTGAGATCATGGTGTAGTGAGAAGTTTCACTGATGCATCCTGCCCCAAGATCCAGACAAATATCTAGCACCTGTAGCAGCCACTTATAAGATAAATACTCAGAAGCTAATATTAATTGCAAACTGTTTGGCCTATGGCTCAGGCTCATTACCAACTAGCTCTTATGACTTATCTCAATCCATTTTTATTAAACAATGTATTGCCATATGGCTCCATGACTTTACCTGTGCCTTATTACATCTTGCTTTCTGGGCAGCAGCTTGAAGATCTTTCTGATTCTGCCCTTCTTTGTCTTTACCTCTGCTTGAATTTCCAGCCTGCCTCTAAGCTGCCATGCTATAGACCAAAATAGCTTCTTTATTAACAAATGATAATCAAGTATATTCACAGGGTACAGATAGACATCCCAAACAAATCATGAGAAAAGGAGATGATTATATGGGAAGAGTAACAGAGGGAGAAAAAAGAAATGGATATCTTGATAAAGGGAGCCACTGTGGGGTTAGAAAGAAATTGTGTGCTAAGGAAACTTCCAAGAACCCACAAGATGTCCCTGGCTAGGACTCCAAGCAATAGTAGAGAGGGAGACTAAACAGGACTTCCCCTATAATCAAATGAATGACCTAATTATCATTATAGAACCTTCATCCAGCAATGGATAGAGGCAGAAGCAGAAGCTAAGCATCAGGTTGAGTTCCTGGTCAAGCTGAAGAGACAGGAGAGATTATACAAGCAAAGGAATCAAGATCATAAGGAGGAGACCCACAGAGACAGCTGACTGGTTCTATTGGGAGCTCACTGACTCAAAAACAATCACTGGGGAACCTTCAGGGAAAGGAATTAAACCTCCAAAGGTAGACAGCTCTCAAATGGGGTGGGAAGTTTGAGGACCTTCTTGCAGTAGGATCAGAATATGTTCCTGGTGCATGAACTGACATCTCAGAGCCCATTCCCTTCAGAGGAACACCTAACCCAGCCTTGATACTGGGATGAGGGACTCAGATCGTCCTCAACTGGATATGCCAGAGTGAACTTGGGACTCCTTGCCCCCCTTGGGGAAAGGATAGGGGGAATGGCTTGGGGGAAGGCTGAGAGAGGACTGGGAGGAGAGAAGGGAGGGGGAGCAGTGGTGGATATTGATGAGAACTTTTTGAATAGTAAAAAAAGAAAGACATCTCACACCATCATGGTATATATCTCAAGCAATTCAAACTTTGCTAAGAACAGCTGAAAGTTCTAGAGAAAGATCAAGGGTCTAGCTATTACTCAGAGCTAATTCAAATCAGCGATAGTGGTAATTAGATCACTTTGGGCTATTATCTTTTGAACTAACAGAGAGGATAGATATTTTATTTCTTACGTATTTTTTTTTCTGCAAAGCTCAGAAAGCAAGTGTTAATTTCTTTTTCAAATCCTCAGAAATACAAAACCTATGATATTTTTGTTCATTTTTGAGAGTTGCTTTATGAATACGTTAATTAATTAATTAAGCTCTATCTGTCTATGTGTCCATACACACAAAGATACACGCACATACACACACATACATACATACACAGACACACAGACACACAGACACACAGACACACACACACACACACACACACACACACACACACAGGGAGTTATGTAACACTTGAATAAAACTCCAATTATTTATATAAAAATAATTTAAGTGGAAAATGATATATAAGAATTTTATAATAAATAAAACCACGTTCTATGTTGGGTGACTAGTTAGTTCAACCAATGATATTTAAGAAGTTGTTTACTTAGAAAAGCATTTACCGAAATCTCAGACATGGGAACATCCAGAAAAATCAGCTAATTAGATTTTAAGCTGATAAAGAGTTGTGATTAACTTACATGTCTTAGTTTATACATGATCCTAAGAAAGTAACTTAAATAAAAAGTATATAATATAATAAATATCTCTGCCTTTTTATCACTTTTAAAGGCATTGTTTTTTAGCTATTTTTTATTTAGCTTGCAATTTCCCTCGTGCTTTGGTTATGAATAAAACACCTTTATATTAATTATTTTATTCATGTTGTAAGAGTTAATACTAGATTACTGTTTCTACTCCCAAGGATGTTCATTTATTATTATAACCAAAACATTTCAAAGGCTTGTTAATGATGCCTTACTAAATACAGTCTGGCTCAACAGTTAAAACCCACCAAGAGAGCTACACGCAAACTCATATACAGCCTAGTCACACAAACATATCACCAATAGCTGCACACATTTTACTAGCTTTAGACCACACTTCTAAATTGGCTGAAAGTCCTTGAATAATATACCTAAATAAGTAGCATAAACCCCAAACCCACTCACTTGGTCCCACTTTCTTATAGCAAACATTGGCCATCTTGTTAATAATTAAGCTCAACAGATGCTAATGCCTTGAAACAAGATGGCTAATTTACATATCCTGGGCTCTGGCACGGGTTCTCCAGCACATTATGCCAAACCTGTGGAGGATTATGAGTTCCCAAGGTAGGCAAAGGGCAAGAAGGCATCTAGCACTAAAATCTGAATATTAATAAAGTTGTACAGGAGCATATAATTGAACTGTATCAATTATTTATCTAATTATGAGGTTATTAGCTATCTAAAATTACTCACTGAGCAACTCCAGAGTCTTTGGAGTACTAAGATTTCAAGTGTTGTCCAAAATTATCAGGCCTAAAAACTTCCATCTGACAATACCACTTCAACATTAATTAGCTGTACTATCTCAAAGATGAAAAAAAGCAATATGGTAAAATCATCCTATGTAGAAAACTGTGGATCTTTAACATTACTTATTTATTTACTTTGATATGTACAAATGTTTGCTTGAATGTATGTATGCTCTTACTGTCTGTACTTGGTGCCCATGGAGGTCGAGGCAATAGGAGGTCACTGGATCCCCTGGAACTGGAGCTATAAATGATTGTGAACTTCCCTGTGGGTGCTGACAATCACACTGGGTATCTCAAAAAGATGGAAGTACCCATCACCACTGAGCTGTCCTGCTAGCCCCAAAATATGAATATTTCAAGGACAGAGAAAAGGCAGTTGTTTTTGCAAATGATCCCTCATTTCCTGATGTTTTTCCAACTGGACAAGCTAACTGTTCCATGGGGCAAATTGGCACACTGGACCTGGAGATGCTTCATGGAGCATTTTTTTGAGTTTAATAGCTTAACATGGTATAAATTTTCCTGTTCTGCCAGCCTGTCATTGTCCTAATAGCCACATGAATGTGCAAAAAGTACACAAAATAATGGCCCCCAAAGATATTGTCTGCTGATCCCTGGAATCTGTGACTATATTGTCTTTTGTGGCTAAAAGTATTCTGCAGATGTAACTAGTTAAGGATATTGAAACTAGTATATAAAACTGTTTTATCATTGCAAGCATAAAAGGGTTCATCAATCTTTATGAGATGGAGGTGGAAAGTAAAGTAAGAAGGTATTATCACAGAATTAGAGGTCAAGGTGGGGTTGATGGGAAGATGCTATGTCTTCTTCTGAACTTGGAGGGTGAAGGAACAAGCAACCTACAGAAGACTGTGGGAGATTATGCTGTTACATTGTAAATAATTGTCCCACCCACTGGTTTAATAAAAAGCACTGATTGTCCAAAGGCAGGCAGGAAGTTTGGGCGGGGCTACCAGACTAAGAAAACTCTGAGAATAGGAAGCACAGAGCAGAATGCCAGAGAGAAACTGGAGGAAGCAGAGGACAACCATGCTGCTGTGAGAAAAGGTACAGAGCCGCATGGCTGAGCCAAATAAGAGTCATGGGTTAGATTAAGAGTAAAGAGTTAGCAAGTTATATACCTGGGCCTTAGGCCAATCAGCCTAAAATTTTTAAGCATCTGTGTGTCTCTGTGGGTCTGTAGGTCTGCGGGCCTAAACCTTGACGCTAGGCCCGAAAGTCTGGGCCAGAAACCTCTTCTTACTACAGAAGACAGATACAAAGAGACTTTTTAACAAGAGCCTTCTGAAGGAAGACTGACTAGCTGAACCTTTTGAGACAGTAGGATAATTTATTTGCGTTGGATTAAGACACTAAATTAGAGATACTTTTTTATAGTCACATTAGGAAACAAATACATTCATGACTTCCCAAAAGAATAAATTCAATACCTAAGCATTTCCCATGCATCTTACAAGGCACTGGGGATGATGAACTAATTAAGGAGCACACCAGTTATAATGTTTCCTTCTAACATTTCAGAGATTTTAAAGAAATTAACAAGTTAAAAGTGTATTAAAACTCTGTATGAACACAAGAAAAAGCAATTGATTTTAATACAATAAAATGAGCTGCTGGTTACCCTCTAAAACACACAAATATGAATGAAAGTACAAATTAGATAACTGTATATGGAGGCTAGGGAGATGGATCAATGGTTAAGAACACTGGATGCTCTTCTAGTAGACCAGACTTCTATTATCATCTACATCCATAGCCAGGATTTCACAAATGCCTGTATCACTGGCCATAGAGAATCCAATGTCCTCTTCATTCTCACTGAGCCTTAACACACACACACACACACACACACACACACACACACACACACACACACACACACACACACACACACACACTCACAAATATATATGAAAGTAAATTCTAAAACAAGAGAGAAGAGATATGGATAGATGTCTCAGTGGTTTGTTTGGTCTTCCAGAGAAATCAGAGTCGAGTTCTAGCACTCTTTTGGCAGCTTCCAACTATCTGTAAATATAGTTTCAGGGCCTCAAATTACCTCTTGTCATCTCAGTAGATATGACTTGTACATGATGCACACATAAAATACTCATACACTGTTGCACAAATAAAGGAAACTCAGAGCCAGATCTTCGGGAAAGGTGGAGATATCAGAGAGAGTAAACACCACAGTCAGATCTCACCCAGCTGTCTTCCAGCTTCCTCAGCCTCGCTCCTCCTGGCTTCTTATGCCCCTCTGTCTTTCTATGCCTGCCTTAAATAGTTTCTCTGCTGAGTTAAGGCATGACACCACCACTGCCTGCCTGGGAGCCTGGAACTCCTTCTGTAAACTAAAATGACCTCAACTCAGATTGGATTAAGGGCGTAGGTCACCACTCCTAGGATATTCCTTGTGCTGGGATTAAAGGTGTGAGTTACCACTGTGTGATCCTCCTAGACTGACCGTGGGTAGATCCCTCTGATATCTCTGAATGTTTTTATTATATTTGAAAATATCCCCACAATACACATTTTTTAAGTAACACTATCAAAATTGTTCCATGTGTCCAAATAGAAATTCTCAAATATTAAGTTTATGACAGGGGATCATGTCTAGTTGTACAGTACTTATTCTAGATGCTTCAACTTTTAAAAAGTAATAATTTCAGTGTCCATCTGGAGACATAGTCACATATATACTTGGCCGTGACAATTTTAAGTGACTATTTTGCTTATTGAAGACACTTATAGAAGGTAAAGAATGGAGTCATTTCTGCTTGTAAGGTAAAGCAAACTCAGCCACTTCTGATTTTTCAAGAATTTCTTCTGTGTAAGAAATTATAGTATGGAACTTCCAGCCTCCTTCTCAAGTACCTGAGAATGGAGAAGGCTTTTATTGTGAGTGTACCCTAACCAATAAGCCCTCTGAATGGGCACTACTACTTCAGGTAGAGTCTGCCCCTCTTCATGCCCTGAAGGAAATTAGTATAAACCCACTATTTGCAATATACCACATCTGAAGGTTTGACATTAATTAATAATTCTAAAGTACAAGGTGAATGATCTGAAATTAAGCAAGAAGCATAATCACAATGATCTCTATTGAATACAGAGATAGTAGAATTTTCCCACAGGTCAATATGTCCTGTCATCCATGGCTCCGTCTATGTTTCTGGATTCTCCTTCTTTCTAAGATCCTTACTTTCTCCAGTCTTCAGGAAAGAACTGAATTCCCACGGCTCTGCTATGGAGAACTCTTTCTCATCCTTCCGTTGTTTGAACCTTGTCATCCAGAGAGACTAAAGCACCTTGGAGACTCTCTGCTAAGGTGTTCTTCAAACAAAAGAGCAGCGTGCCCCTACAAACCCAAACTTCTGAGGCTGCCGCAGATGCAAACCACGGGAAGCTACTAAGAGCAGTGCTTAGTTACCTCACTGCACAAGGAAATAATCTCTTTGGCCCAGCAGTGAGTCTCTGGTCAGGCAGCCTCCAGCTGTAGCTTATTTCCTCCTCTCAATGATCACCAAGTTTCATTTTTATTGAAAGAATGCCTAGAATTGGGTTGAGCATTGACCCCCTTCCATGGGGCTTAAAAGGTTTTATAGGAACTCACACAAGTTCTATCGGACCAAGCCTAAATCCCAATATTGAACAAACAGTTCCCTCTGTGAAAAATGTTCACATACACGAAAATACCACATTGTTCAAAAAAAAAAAAAAAGAAAGGAACAAATATGACAAGAATTCTTGCTGAAAACTAGCAAAAAAATGTTTTTATAATAATGTTTAGGAATTATCTAATTCCTAGTAAGACTATGTTGTTGTTTGTTGTTTTTGAGAAGCTAAGGGAATCTACTTACACAACTCTAACTTCCGTTTTAATATACTCTATGGACACCAGCGTGAGCTGATGCAAGAGGACAGTCAGGATTTAATAAAATCCCAAGGGAGGATAATCTGTGCCACATTTTCACTTATCACTGTAACCTTCTGGGATGATTAGGAGAAAAATAAATCATTCATTGATTAAAATGAAGTAATATATTGTTTACTTTTGCATATCTGAGATCAAAATATCTCCCATAAACTATTTAAAGAAGGTAAATGTTACTTCGGTTCATTTTCTTAGAGATTTCAATCCATAGTTGCTTGAGCTTTTTTGTGGCTAACAAAATCAAGGAGGGGGGGATACAAGAAGTGACCAGGGTCCCATGCAGCCACAAAGGCATTCTTCTAATGATCCACCTCTCATTAATACCAACACACTACCTTCTAACACTTCTAAATATTGTTGCATACTGTATACCCATGTAAAGATTAATTTGGTTTTTATATACGAACAAGTCTAGTCAAACTGTCTCTGGAAATGCCATCACTGAAACACTCATAGTTGTATTTTGATAACTTTTTATGTATTTCTTAGCATTTTCCTAGCTCCTAGGCATTTCTAAATTCAATCAAGTCACTTATCAAATAAATCACAAGTAGAAAGCATAGAAAAAAATAAACAGGATAAAAAAGCCAAACCTTATAGTGATGTAAATGTAGTACTAGACAACATAAAACTGAGCTGACTAATTGAGTGATCCTTAATCTTAACTGCTTATTTCAACTGCATGGAAGAATTAACAATTTAAAAATAAATACATGGTTTATGGATAGGAAGATGGATCTATAGCTATGGCATTTGTGTACAAACATGTGAACCTAGCTCAACTCCACTGAACCACATGAAATGTTAGGTATGGCCATAGCCATGCCTATAACATCAGCACTGTATATCTGGGGACTGGGTGGGGGGGTGAGAGTTGCTGACCCCCCATGAAATGGCAAGCTGTACCTTCTGTGAGAGACCTTGCCTCAAGGATGTTATATGGAAAAATTATAAAAGTAAGAGAACCTGCTTCCTTCTCTGGCCTCCATATGTGTGCACAGGTACAAACATTGCACAAACGTGTGTTCATATACCAAATCTCACACACACACATACACACACATACTCACACATAGGCACACACACATACAGGCACACACATAGACACACACATACAGGCACACACATAGACACACACATAGGCACAGACACACACACACACAAACACACACACAGGCATACACATAGAGACAGACACACACATAGACACACACACAGGCAAACACACACACATGACATGTGGTTGAATTACTCTTAGTTAAACCCAGAACTGGGAGCTTTTAAAAGGCCACGAGTGATCCCAGTGTGTGAAAATTGGAACACTAAATTAAGTAATACCAAGGGAGTGAGCTTATGAGAAATGGAAATAGAAACAGGAAAAGGTTTCTATTTTGCCTCATTAAATAGAAGTTGAAAGTTAATGTCCATTCAATTGTTGAAGTCAAAAACATGACACAAGTTTCTTAAAATAAATGATGAAGCTAAATAATTCTATAAACAGGAGCAGTCCTCTACATTTAAGAAGATTTGGTCAACATCAGAGATTAGTAAGAAAAATGATGGAGCCAGTGAAACAAGACTTAAGAAAACCAAGTCAGTGACACTATGAAAACTCCCAGGTAGGGCTTTCTTCCCGGAGGAGACCACTCTATGTTAGTTCTTATCTGTCCTTTATTTATATCAAGGGATGGCATAGGATACCTCTTGACCTTTTGTACTTCTACCTCACTCTGTCTTCCATTTCATTCTACCCCATACGTTACTAGTAAAGAGAGAAATCTCAAGGGTCAGTGTCTTACTATTAGAACAAAGACAGTCTGAAAGCTGATACCAACAAATAGAGCAAATCATGAAAATGAGAACAGATCCCAGAACAACACAGTCTTGGGACATCTTCCAAAGGAAAATTAATCTTGCATATCTCTGTATTTCACAAAGGCAGTAATGAGAGTCATTATGTCTATAACAAGTATTTAATAAAAGCTAAACTTGCTGTCACTTCACCTTAAGCCTATATGCAGTCTAACGCTGATAATGGCCTCCCTTTCTGGGAGGATGAACTTCCTGCAAAGTTGTCTTAGTTAGAGTTTCTATTGCTGTGAAAAGACAACATGAAAACATTTAATTGAGGTGGCTCCATTACAGTGTCAAAGGTTTAGTCAATTATTATGAAGAGGGATAGTGGCCTGCAGACAGACACAGCGCTTGAACTGAGAATGCTGCACCTTGTAAGGAATAGGAAGTAGCCTGAGATACTTGGTGGTATCCTAATCATAGGAAACCTCAATGCCCAGCCCCACAAAACATAATTCCTCCATTGAACAAGGCCATACACACTCCAACTAAGCCACACTTCCTAATGCTGATGCCCTCTATGAGATTGTTGGGGTCGGTTACATTGAAACTACCACAAAGGTATTAAAGAAAAAGTGCCTTGCTTCTGAGTCTGAACTGCATTCCAGAACTTCTCTTCTTAATCGTAAAATCTTCCTCCTTGGGCTGACTAGTGTTGATAGCAATCATCCTCAAAAAGATGCAAGCCCCCTTCTTGTAGACTTCCAGAATAGGAAGGAAGTAAATTGAATACACTGTAGTTCCACTGAGTTACTGGTGTTTAATTCTACACAATAATGTACACTTGACATTATCTGGAACCACACAAGAAGAAAGACTTGGTGAGAGATTGTCTCCATCTGGTTATTCTTTGGCCAGACTTCAGGGGGATTCCCATCATTGGGCTAACTGATGTGGGAAGACACAATCTGAATGTTTGCAGCCTCTGGGCCATGGAAATAATGAAGAGAAGAGAGGACCATGAGAGGAAGCATGCAAGCATTGATTGCTTTCCTGATTGTGGATGTGATATGATCAACTCACTCAGGGTTCATATCCCTTTGATTTCACTGCTGTGATGGATTCCAACTAAAATGTGGGAGCTCAAATAAGCCTTTCCTTACCCAGTTGCTTTGCCAGGGGATTTTATTTCAACAACAAATGAAACTCAGAAGTAATCATTTCTTAATTTCATTCATTATATTTCCCAAAGTGAGAGTGATTCACTCTTCAATAATACCTGTGAGTAAGAAGAAGTAGGAGAGTGTATGTAATAATAACAATTAGAGAAGTCATTTACTTGAGTATGGGGAACACAGATAGAGTTGGAGCAGGGATAGAAAGGTGGAAGAAAGGTGAATGTAGGACTTTTTTTTTTTTTTTTTTTTTTTTTTTTTTACTTTTTAGAAAAAAGTTGGGGAAATAACTTGAGAATAAATGTGGTAACCAGTCCCAGGAAAGACTCTGTTGTGACTCATCACTTTTAAGTACGGACTTGCTGCTATGCTTTTCCTAATAATTCAAATGGTATGAATCAAACCCAGACACCTCTTCAAATGACAAACCATTCATTTTTGAGACAGTAAGTCCAAATTCACATAGATGACTCTATATATATTTGCTACCTCTCTATCCAGATACCCATGTGCAATATACAGATATCCCTTTGTCTGGACAAAATTCATGTGCATGTAGACTTGGTGTACACAATGTGTGTGTGGAGCCAAGCAACTCTCCTTTACTCCAAGATGCTTCTGTAGCTATAAACTTAGATGTGTTCTGTTACAAAAGGCAAGTTATCTTTTGTTCTGTTCCAACAGCAAGTATTCTGGGGAGGTTTAAAAATGCAAATATGGTCCTTTCTTATGTACCCCTAAGGAGCATTGAAGGCTTGGGCTGTATCTTTCGAAAACAATTTACTCTTGTCACTGTGGTCCCAAACTTATTTAAGTCAAAAAGGTTTAAGCTTTCATATTTTTTTCCAGCTTGAAAGATAAGTGTGTGAGTTGTTGACTGACTCTGGAAGATCTTCATAATTATGAAGAAAGTATAAGATTTTATGAGAGGAAAGAGCTTTTAAAATACCTCTGGACATGAGATTTGTAAGTGCTAAATATCTCCCTTAAGCAGAAACGATGCACCTCTTACTGAAAGATAATGGGATGACTAATCCAAGCATTAAAATTATGAGCTAATACATAATGGCCTTATAAACCTGACTAAATAATTACAAACAGTAGAAACTGCTCAAAAAGAGAGAGAAAGGATAAGAAGAAAGTAGGAGAGACAGAGTCTGTACAAGTTCAACTGTATTTGCCTGGCTTTAAAGACTTCAATTATAAAAGCTCATGAAAGAGCTGCCAAGTTAAGTGTGCTTCTCATTGAGTTTTTTCTCAGAGAGAATCCCAGAAGCAAGGGAAAATGAATCGTGTATTTTGGCGTTAGATATTTATCCATTCAACAGTCACTAAATTAGATTTGGCTTAATATTACACTCTTGACAAGTTAGTTGCACTTTCCTCAAAAGCTCTTGGTTGTAATCCTAATTATCTTTAGAGGATTCTGTTTCCATTAACCCTTTAGCAATGTCTTATCAAGGTAATTTAACACTGACATAGTTTATTTTTAAAAGAAACGGAGATATAAAAATGATTGTAGGAGCCAGAAAGCACTGAATGCCTAGATTACAAGTTCCAGAAGAGTGAAACAGTCAAGGGAAAGGTTGATTTGAGATTTGGCAGAGAAACTATTCAGTTAAACCCCATAGATAGAGAGGTAAAGCAAAGTGAACCGGAAGGGGAGACACATCCAAACAGGGCTGTGGATTGGAAACAGCCTTATTAATTTTCAGGGGAAGCTTGTATACAATTTCATGAACAAAGAACATTCACATTACAGATTCTGTAGAGATTCATGAGGAGTAGAAAAGAAAAGGGGGAGTTGCAAATCCAGTGTTGTTAAAGGGTCTTGTGCTCACACACATGCATATTTACTTCTGTGCAGGCATTAAAGCTTGATGGTGTCTGCAACACATACAATACCTATCACCAGAAATCTGTTTACAGTTTTCCTTTTCTAACGCAACATCTTTTTGCAAGGAACAGCCCTCCTGCATCATTTATATTCAGGAGACTTGTATAATAAGGTGCAGGTACATTCCATTCCATTGCATGAATTTCTGTAAAGGCATTCAATAGCAAGTCTGATGTGGAGGCTAATGAATCTGTGTAAGTAGGGTGGCTGGGGTAGGTAGGAACATGTGACTTTTTTCCTGTACCGCTACATTATTTTTATTAGCCTCTGTTATTTCCTAACATCCACATTAAAGAGTAAGATTCCATGCTCTTATTTAAGATCTTCCAGCTTCTGGGTGATTTTAAGGATTATTCAGTTACAAGACACATCATAGGATGTCAGGAAAATAGTTTATAGGCATGAATTCATTCCCTTAAGATATCAGTATGGTTTGTCTCACAATAAATAATACTGGGTGAAGCAACTAGCTCTCTCTCTCTCTCTCTCTCTCTCTCTCTCTCTCTCTCTCTCTCTCTCTGTGTGTGTGTGTGTGTGTGTGTGTGTGTGTGTGTGTGTGTGTGTTAACATGTTAGCTTCTAGATACTATTTTTCCTGCCTCAAGTGTCCTCTTTCTCTCTTAAAGAAAGCTAAATGGTATTTCTGGGACCTGAAATTACAAAAAAAACCTTTTAGAAATTTTAACTGATTTTAATTCATTTATTTGAGACCATGATAAGCTTCTGTAATGCTTAGTCTTCATTAGCATTGCTACACCAGCTAGGAAATTACTATCTACTTTCTGGCCACTCGTATATCTGAAGAATAGGGAAATGGTTTAAGTTATATTTTATAGTTATTTATATGTGCTTATTAAATTGAGTGTAAGTTACCATTGTAATTATGTACATCTAGAGATAACTCTATTAAGAACTGTAGGTAGCTTCTCTGGACACTTGAAACTTTTCTCTAACAGCTTAAATTCAGTTAGTTGCTTCATTGCCCTTAATTGCATGCATTGCTCCATAAAATTATAAGACTGGTAACAAAATAACAAAACCTTATTTTGGTTGATTTATGAAATACTTAAAATGTAAGCTCTACAGTATCTGTTTTAATATAATTAAAGTACACAGTGAGGAACAGAGCAAGGCGCCAGAGTCAACTAGATGGTCTCCCGCAGTGGTACTAGACATGGGTTAATGTAAAAAACTCAGCTCATATGGCTTCCATGATTTCCGTGTGCTTCACAAACTACCTCAAGGAGCTCTGCCTTCTAGATAGAGCAGTGCACTTCCACATCCCAACAGAGCTTCAGTACACACCCATTCAGCATCACATGCTCTCCTGAGTCAGACCCAAACCACTGGGCACTTTCTGTATGCCAATTCTAAAGTCAACAAAAAGGACAGAGAGATTCCAGAGTGTCCAATCTCTAGAACTAAAACTTTCGGTGGCATTGGGTCTACATGATGATCAACATGAGCAGATTCTATTTTATTATTCCCGTTATTCTTGAAATAAGCACAACACAGCCGCTCTGTGGTAGAGGATTAGAAACACCATGGGCCTGCCACATCCTACAATCCTATGGCTACTTTTCTTATTTAAATGCAACCTCTGTCCATGACCCTTTGCAGTGATCACATCATATTATTGACCAATAGGGAGTTCAAAATTAAGTTTGTGAGACAATCGCATATGAGCTCTACAAGTCTAAACATATTGAATTATTATTTCAGAGGATGGTAAGCATTTCCTTTCCATATTTGAAAAGTGACCCTTCTTTTCTTCTCATTAATAATGAGAATCTGCCTCTAAATATATCATCTTCCTGCTGTTCTTTCTCTCCGGCATCCTAGCTTCATAACAGAAGTACATAAATCAGCTTATAAATTGCCATTCTGTATGATAAGTCCCCGCTGACACTAAATAATACACAAATGTATAATAGTCTCTCTTCTCCCTTCTAGCTCCTTTATTTTTTCATGTGTTGTGGCCAAGCACCTGTTCCCTAATCACAGAAGTGATGAAGTACAAAATCTCATCAACATCCTTGTCTTCACGTGCCTGCCTTCCCAGAGATCTCATTTCATCTCCCTCACCCTGTTCACAGAAAGGCTGGGACATGGCTGAGTTCATGAAGCCCAGAATTTAGATATCTAAAACCTATATGAAAACAGGATCGGCATAGCAGTGCAACTGTAGGCCTAGAATGGGGAAGCAGAGATAGGGAAACCCAGTCTGAAGCCAGCTAGACTAACAGTGAGCTATGGGTTTAGTGAGAAATTCTGCCTTAATTAGAAAATGCAAAGTGATGCAGGATGATATCCTACATCATCCTGGAACCCCCACATGCAAGTCCTTAAATGTGTACATGCATATACACACACACACACACACAAGAGAGAGAGAGAGAGAGAGAGAGAGAGAGAGAGAGAGAGAGAGGGAGAGAGAGAGAGAGAGAGAGAGAGAGAGAGAGAGAGAGAGAGAGAGAGAGAGAGAGAGAGAGAGAGAGAGAGAGAGATCAGAGGACAACCTACAAGAATAACTTGTAGGTTCTGAGGTTCACAATCTGTCAGTCTTGGGAGCAAGCACCTTTATTCACAGAAACATCTTGTTATAGACCATTTTAAATCTGCTCATCTCTGGCTACATTATAACTTATTGAGAGAAGCAATTAGAATCCTTGCTCATAGGAAATGTCTCTTTGTGTGAAGTCATATATATACACATACATATATGACTAATATCTAATAACAGAATGGTTGGTCCACTGTCTCATAATAGTTGAAGGAGTCAATTTGTAAGCATCTTAGTAAGACAAACCTCCTACAGCAAATACTATTCCCTAATGAGTAGTCTATAAAAATTTCTCACTGTACTCAGTCCTTGGAATGCCAAAACCAGCACATACAGATTCAGTGTCTGGTGAGGGTCTCTTCTTCTCCAGGTGGTTTATACCACCATATGGCCCATTATGGTGAAGCAAGAGTAGGCTTGGAGAGTTTCTCTTCTTTGAGGTATTAATCTAAAGCATATGATCTCTACCGTCATGAATTAATTATATCTAAAGCTCCAGCCTCCAAGACCACCACACGGAGCATGGAGCAACAACACAGACTTGGGAGTAAAGCATGCAGTCTCTAGCAGGGAGAAGCTGCCAAGACATCGCCAGGAGTCTTTCTACGTGCTATAGTTCATCAACAGTGTAGGCAATGACCGCTACTTCACCTCTCCTCTCACCCACACTTGGGATAGTCAGCCTTACATTTAGTCATTCTAGATGGCTATGTGCCTGTATCTCATACATGATTTGTGTCTAGTTCATGTTATTTTCTCCTTTAATGACAAATAAATCAATCGCACTTTCTACACCAATATGGTATCTTTGTGGAATATTCCGTTCAAATCACTTAGCTGCTTTTATATTTAATTATTTGGGGTATCAATTATGGGTCCTACATCAGATATATGATTTTAAAAATATTGTCAAATATCTGATCTTTCCATTCTCCTAAGAGTATCTTACAAGAGGTAGAAAATCTTAATCGTCAAATTTATTTTATTTAAACCTTTTACTTTCAGTTTTCCAATATTATTTACTTGGAAGATTAATCTTCCTCCACTGAAATCTTTAATGCTTTTACAAAATAGAATACTATTCATATATGTGTATCAATTTCTGTTTATACAATTGTATTTTTTATTTATTTGTCTTTGTATCACTATCCTGCTCTTCTGATTATTTTCATCATAAGTCTTGAATTCTGACTTTGTTCTCTATCAAAGTTGTTTGGATAGCCTAAGTTTTCACATTTTAATATGAATTTTATAATCGGCTTATCATTATCTAAAAAGTGTGCGAGGATTATGTTATAGCTCGTTGAATTTATAAATCAAATTGAGGGATTAACATTTTACCACTTCTGAGTCTTTCTACCCTTGAACTTTATATCTTTCTGTTTACTTATTTATTCAGTGTCTCTTTGTACCTTTTATAGTTTCATGTGGAGTTCTTAATACATAGTTTGTGAGTTTTGTTATATATTTAATTTCAATGGTAATAAAAGTATCTACTTTATTTTCAATTGTTTGATACTATTATATGAAAAATATTTTTCTATATTATCATGGAATTTATAAACTTAATAACTCAAATTTATCAAATTCTAGAATTTTGTAGATTTCACCACAGTTTTTGCATAGGTGATGTTTTTGTTTATTAAAACCATTAATTATTTATTCATCATTTTGTGTGGTGTTGGCGATCAAACCCTGAACTTTCACTGCTAGGTAGGCTTGTAGTTTTAATACTAAGCTTCACCATCAGCCCTTGAATGACCTTTATTTTATCATTTTTCACTATTTTAGGAGCTGATGCACTATGAAATCATAAGAGTCAATCATTTTGATTTTTATCTTAATATACTGTAGATATTTCTTAATGTTCCTTTTTTTACTAAAAAAAAGTAGTCAATAATGGCTATTTAGTATGAATTTCACTTCTTTCTTAATTAGTTGAAAGAATTTACAAATGAGTTTGTCCAGGCCCATAACTTTCTTTTCTTTGAAGAGTTTATAGATAAATTTGGGAGCTTGATAGTTAAGAACATCGGCTGCTCTTGGCCTTACTTCCTTCATTTCCCAGCACTGATCGTGGGCAGCTCACAACTGTCTTTAACTCTAGGTGTGAGGGAATTGCTTGCCTTCTTCTGGCCTCTGTGGGTCTCTCTGACATGCATGTACATGTCCATACACACACAAGGCACACATACACATACACACAAACACACAAAGAAATAAAAACGTATAAATGCAATATACTAATACAGGTTACTAGTATTTTTTCTTCCAACAAACTTCAATGGTGTGTCATTAAACAAACACATTCATGTGATCTAAGTGTTCGCGTTAATTCACATGGGTCAGTTCACATATTCCCATATTATCTTCTTTGTATCTGCAGACTACACAATGACACCAACTCAGTTACTCCAGACATTGATAATTTATAACATCTCTTTAAAGTTCTCTTGCCTGTCAAGAGTTTTGTCAACTTTATTGACTTTAAAGAATCAGCTGCAGCTTTAATTGGTTTATTTTTTTTTTCTGACTTCCCTCATTTATTCCAATGAATTCACTTCTGGTTTTTTATAATTTCCTTTACTCTGCTTTGGGTTTAATTTTCTCTTCTTTATTCAACAAGGCCATTGGCAGAAGCTGAGGTCACTCATTTGAAGGCATTCTTCATCTTTGAAAGCCTTTTGTGCCAAAAGTTCTCTACTAAATTACTGCTTTTGTAACATCTTTGGGTTTTGGTAAGCTGTGTTTTCATTTCTCACTAAGTTCAAAACATGCTCCACTTTCTCTTTTTCTTCTTTGCTCCCTGGATTATTTATAAGTATTTTATATAGTTTTTGAAATACCTGTGGATTTTCCAGAGAACTTTCTGTTATTGATTTCTAATTCAATTCTACTGGGTGAACGAGAACATACTTTTTGTGACTTGAATCCTTTTAAATTTATTGAGGCATTTTTATGATCTAGCACACAGTTTATTTTGGTAAATATTTCATATGTCCTTGAAAAGCATGTGTATTCTATTGTTGCTTGGAGTGTTCTGGAAATGTCAATATGTATTTGTTCCTGCTGTTGCCCAAGCAATGTACATTCTGGTGATTTTGTTTCTACATGTTCTAGCGGTAATAGCAAAATGGAATTTAGAATATGAGACTATAATTTGGGTTTGTGTACCTCTCCTTGTACTTATTTCATATTTTTATACTAGTTATTAGGCATAAAATCATTTAGGAATACCGTATTATTTAGATAAATTTATACCTTCTATCAATATAAAATGACCTTCGTTCTAGAAAACGGTACAAAGATATTTTTATTTTATTCTGTACAAATTCCAGGCACTAAGACAGTGTATGTTTATTCTATTCACCTTTATTCTAACTCCTCCTAGGTTATCTTTTCCCATCTCTTTCCAAATATCCTGTCCTCTAGTTTACACTTCTGTTTTTAATTTTGTGTTATAATCCACTGGCTATAATAGGAGCGACCCAGAAACTCAAGGATGTTGGATCACCCACCAAAGTTTGGGCCACATTCCTGAGAAAAACTGAGTTCTCTTTTCCTGTAGCCATCCAGCCAATCACACCTCTACCAGGGGTGAGGCTTCATGAGTCCCTCCCTGATCAGAGCTGTACTACTGACAGACATCATCCTGAGCAGGTACCTACCGTGGTTGCTGGAATTCATGAGTTCAATAGCCCTGTAATGTTCACTAAAAAACATGTTTTCTAGCAGTCTTCCCCAGCTTCTTTGCTTTGTTCTATATTGTTGATAGTCACTGGGAGAGGGGGTACCTTAAACTTAATTCTTCTTTATTCATTTAAGTACTTAGCTTCCTTTTGAGCAAAGTCAGCAAAGTGTGCCCTTTCTAACCTTTTAATGAGTGTACATTTAAAATATTCTGTAAGTATAAAAGAGTATGAATCATGCTTTGAGAAAGGCATTTAGCATTTGCCTTTCCTTTGGACGTTTAGATTACATAGACGTAATGTATTCATTCATATGAGGAGCTTGTTTGCCAGTTGTCTCTTTCTCTCCATTGTCTTCTTACATCTTAGCATGGCCGTATTTTCCTCACCCAGTCAGCATTTTAACTGACTTATATAGCCATAAATCCACAAAACATTGGTGCTACGTTTGTCTAAAGAATCACATATTTTAAAAGTCATACACATACAAACCATACCATACTACAACAGACACACATACATTCTTCTCATCCTTTCTATATCTATATTTTTCTCTCTTAAACAAAACTCACATTTTCATCTTGTAAACTTTTCCTCTATTATATTAAGAAATGTATACATATAACATAGATAATATAATATCTATATACATTAACATTTTGTGGGTATATACTATTGCTGATCATTATTTTGTTCTGAAAAATATTTGATTAGATATAAACTAGAGTGAACAAGTTTATTTTTGCTCATCAATCACACTAAAATCTTATCTTCTCTTTTTACTTCAATGTCTATATAGGAAATATGCTGTACTCCAAGCTTTGTTCTCCTAAATATAATACTCTATCTCCTCTGTCTTCCTGTACGCCTTTGAACTGTAGTCTGTATCTCTCTTTTTTGCATTATTTTATTAGGACCTTTTGATATGCAGTTGTAGAAAAATGTACTTGAATTTTATTGACCTTGCAGGATCTATGGAGTTATAATGTCTTCCAACTATATCAGTATAAATACAGCACCTCAAAAATAGCTTAATTCTTTTTTCAAAAATTATGCATATATGAGCACAGTAGGCATATGTCGTTTCTTTGAGCTGCCCAGTGGCTTAATGATCACTGTGAAGTTTTCAAATTATTATTTCTATTCAAAACCTATGTAACTATATATTCAGTTTTATTCATCTTCCACATACAGCGAATATTTCATCATGTATCCCATCTGTCTGTACTTTCCATCTCAAACACTGCACTTTTTATCTCTAAGATTATGATTTTTATTAGAGACGCCACAATTTTATGTGACTTAGGTGTGAAGAAAAGCTGGGCCTAAAGATTGAACATGTGAGCTACGATCTCTATTAGTGGACTATGTTTGCTTTACTTTATTGCCTTTCTCCTCTTCGTGGGCTATCGCTTTACTATTGTATACTTTCCAACAGATACTTGGGGAGCAGCCATCGTAGTATTAAACTGTTTGATGCTGTATATTTTATGTCTGGGCTTTTGTTTTAGAACAGATTTAAGTCCTTAAAACACTTTCATCATTGTGGGTCTTCCTTTGAGATTGCACACCCACCTAGGACTGTTTACTATTTCCCATTCATGATCTTTTCCCGTTGGCTGCCCATTCATTCCCATACATTTTTATGGAATGCCTAGAGGAAACAGTGTTCTAAACACCGTGTGAAAGAAACCCTTCTATCTGTTGTGCATTTTAAAGTTTTGTGGTGTTGGCTAGTTTCCTAACATGTATTTTAGAAAGTTAACCGAACTGTGAACTTCCTGAAGCTACTTTCTCCTTTTCAGTGCACACCCTCATGTACCCACGCTCCTACTCTCTTCTCTTCTCCTGAAAAACAGGCTTAATGAGGATTCTGTCTCTCAGTAATGTGGACCCAAGTTTTCCTTAAAGCCACGGCTGGAACTTTTGAAATTTTTTCAACATATTTTTTTTCTATATTTCAACAGATTACTCTTCATACTCTCTATATCACCAGCACCTTAAAAAGCAACATTCCCTGTGTTTTATCCACATATGGCTGTCTCATAAGAGAAGAAAATTTCATTTATTTAATTCCCCTTGGAAAGTTCCTGATTTGCTTTTATTTGCTTGGGCCATCCTAGTAATCTCTATAATTTTAGACAGTATCCCTGAAAAAACTGGTTCTGGATTAAAATTGCTGTTTGCTATTTGAATAATAAAATAATTCTAGATTCTATGAACTTTCTTTGTTGTAGAAGCTGCTTATGAAGGCAATATTGTATACAAGGATGTGATTAATCTACCACAAATATCTGAGGCTTATGAAAAATAATAGTAAAGGCAGAAAAATCTCTGAGAGAAGAGGCAAGGGAAAAAATGAAAAATGACAAACATTCTGCTCAAATAACAGAATTGGATCCATTTAACGCAAAAAACAGAAACAAACAAACAAACAAACAAACAAAATACCTAGCAGCTAACTTCACACATAAAAAGCATTTACAATGTAAATGACATCAATGACTTTTGCTATTCGGTCTTCTCTTAGGAGTCACAGGTCACAGAGGAGGAACAAGACAGAGATCTGATTTATCACTTCATTGCTCTGAGGAACACGACTAATACAATGGATGAATTTAAGTTTGAGACAATATTTGGTAAAGAGGAGCAAATTAGAGATCTGTGTGTGTGTGTGTGTGTGTGTGTGTGTGTGTGTGTGTGTTAAGCATACTGGCTGTTATAATTTGAATGTCCTCACCCAAACTCATCCTGTAATATATAATTTACATTATGAAGAACTGTTTATAGACAGAACATTTAAAGAGTTATTTGGTCTCTGCCACCAAGAATGAATCAAGTCACTCATGGATGGATTATTGCTGTCTTGAATCTAGTATAAGAATCACTTTGTGACTGTCCTTTCGTTAAGGGATGCACTGAGCTGCCTTGAAACTAACCAGAGGTTACTTAGAAGCAAGCAGAAGCAAGCAGGCCAGCTTTAGTTCTTCAACCTACCGCTAGTATGCATTTAACACTATGAATTAAGTAAACATTATTATTGAAAATTTATCCAATTTATAATGTTTAAGTTATAGAAAACAATTGAAAGGATCTTCATTTAAAAAAAAACCTAAAATTATTTCTGACAATAACAATGCAATTCTGGATAGAAGCAGAAAACTGAAGGGAGCAAGGAAAAATAAAAGAAATTTTAAATTAATCAATTAATTGGATTTTTTGAGACAGTATTTCACTGTGTATCCTTGGCTGTCCTGGAACTTACTCTATGAACCAGGCTGGCCTTCACCTCACAGAGTTCTACCTGCCCTTGCCTCCAGAATACTGTAAATAAAGGAATGTGCCACCACTACACAGCAATTTAAGATATATTTTTTTATTTCATTTTATGCTTTTTCTGCAGGAATGTTTGTACACTACTTCTATACAATGACCATAGTGGCCAGCAGAGGGCATTAGATCCCCTGGAACTCTCATTACAGATGGTTGTGAGCTGCTATATGAGTGCTGGGACTTGAACTTTGGTCTTTGAAAAATCGATTTTTTTTATTTATTTATTTTTTATTATTTTTTACTAAGCCATTTACTTCTGCCTCAGGGGACTTCTTTTAAAATTGAACAAAATAACATATTGTAGGCATTTAAACACGTGTAGAATTTTAAATGAATTAACATGCCTGAAGTCTTAGCATTGTTAGAGTACTAGAGGTACTAATGCCTATTAGATTGCAATAAATCAAACTGAATATTTTATCTCTAAGGCAACTGTTGAAATAGTAGTAAAAGACTGTATAATGAATTCTAATTTATGACAAGGGAAAAATAAATGATAATAGCTTATATTGTTAAGATAACAAAAGACAGAGAGGGCCCAGCAATGGAGTTCAGTGGCAGAAATATTGCTGGTACAAACAGAGTCCTGGGCTCAATCCCTGATACTATTTTTAGAAGGTGAAAAAGTGGAAATCAGTATAGACTATGCAATTATCTTTACATTTTCCAAATTCCAGGTTTTGGTAAAGATGAGAAGTTAAAAATCTTCATTCCTGTTTATATGTGAGTTTTAGGTAATCTAGAGTGATCTTACTTCCATTCCTCCTCCAAACAAATAAAATACAAGAAAGAAGCAAAAGAAAAACACTTCTGTTGATAATAATAATTTAATAAGTAGAACAGGCTGACCCCAAATTCTGATACATATGCATACACATTCTATTTTAATGTTTATATAAATATGAATGTAAGCATTTGTTCAATGGTTGAGTCTTTCACCTGTCCAAATACCTATTATGAGCCAGGTGCTGTGTTTGGAGAATATATATTGTTTCCCTTTGAGTGCTTATTCATTCCAAATTACCACTGCTACTGTACTGAAAAGCGAGTAATTAATCAAGAGATGGATGTATTAAGGACATTGCTTCTTATTCTATGGTGTTGCCCTTGACAACCAAAACAACAAAGTTCATGGGAAACCTGTACAGAGCTTATGGGAATGCAAAAAAAGCAGGCTAGCCCACTAAAGAATGTTGAGTCTGTTCATGAAGTGGCGCAATCCCAAGCAGTCAGTTATGCACATTTTTTAAAAAATGCTACTCATGTAAATTCCTGAATTATTTTTCATTTATATTACAATTCCCTAATTCAAAAATTAACATCATAAAATCCATTATACCAAATAGTAACCTTTGTGCTAGGCTTGAAGGATTGCCCTGAATTTTCTCTTTTATCACGTTAATTATTTATTGGCCTTATACTTTACAACAGAGTTTATCAAAGCCAGCTGGGTCTTCCTCAGTTCATTTTATCCTAAATCTGGAGTTCCTTCAAATTATTGCATAATTTAGTCTACCTCCATTTAAAAAAACAATTAAACGGAAGTCCTATGTCTTTCCTTGATGTAACTGGTTACTGTGGTTTGGGCATATCAACCTAGAAAAGGTTAGGAAAAGGGGTTTGTTTTGTTTGAGAGTGTTTTTGCTTCAAATGATCAAAATAACAATTACCTACACACATCAGTGTTGTAATAAAAAATGCCTATCAGGAGCTAGCTCTGGCAATGAAGTCATGGCCAGCCTGGGAAACATAATGTTTTCGATGCAAATATACATAGTAATACATAGATAAAGGATTCCTAGAGACACTTTAAATAGGAATATATTTAACTTTCCTGAACTCTCCATTCTTAGGTTCTGGGAAAGCTAGGTTTGTACTCATTCCTACTCAGAGGAGATTTTAACATATCGTTCAACTGGCGACATCAGAGGAACATCTCACCTTGAATTACTGTATCAGAAAACAGTTCCAAAATTTGGCATTTTCAAATATGATAACCATTAAAGGATGAGACCGAGTCAGCTCTGAACAAAGAGTGGAATCCAAATTACTCTAGAGGACATGTATATGAGTATAAGAAAAGGCAAGCTGTGTCCACAAAATACTCTATGTAAATGAAATTCAGGTGGGGAATTCCATCAAAAATGCTTTTATTAATTGAAGAAGAGAAATAAAAGAAGAATATCTCATCATGCTCATTATTGTTTATTTTCTTAAAGGGAAAGAAGAGCATTATAGAGAATGGGCTAATCCCCTAATGGAGCACACAGGAAGGTTTGGAATCCATCAAGAGTTTGATAAAGAATGGCTTTTGCCTTGATTCTCTTAAGTCACCTCGTCCTAGAATAAGAGAACGTAAGTTATGCCCAGACTCTGATTGAATAATTACATCCAGAAAATACCTATTGCTCCTCGGAGATTGCACCTTTTATGAATCAGTGTCTTCTGAAGACCCACAAAGATGACGACAAAATCTGAGCTCTGCAACCTCTCATCCAGAAGAACACCATTCTCTTGAAATCAGCTTGTCCTTCTATCCAGCAATTCCTTGTCTTTTTCTTCATTCCTATCCCATCGATATTCCTAGCCTCGTTACTATATCCCAGTCTGTACAGCATAATACATATGTAATATCAACAACTAATCACAATGGCTACTTAATTGTGGCTCCCAGAGTCTGGGAGGGGAGAAAGTCGGTTTTGTGTCAGAAGATCCAACGAATGTGAGGTTCTACATTTTCCTTTATCTTGCTTAAGGTGACTGAGAGAGACCCATGCCACTGGTGCTCACAGCCATCTGCTAGATGTAATCATTAGTAATCAACTAATGTGCAAGGGTGACTGGAGGGTATAGAGTAACAGGATGGAGCACTGTGTTTCTCATGTGAAGAATTTGGTATGATTGCTACTCTCTATCTTTCTTCTTTCTTTTCCTCTTTTTCTTTGCCCTTCTCTTCTATATGTCCACTTAGAATATTTGTTGCACTCTGCTTTTTAAACATTTGTAAGCATTATTAAACATTATTTCATTTCACAACATTAATAATGGGAGCCATGAGTTATTCCTCAGTGTGAGCAGCCTGACCAGGGTACAACACCACTAAAGGAGCAATTTATGATTTGAACTCAGAGCCCCCATCTCTAAACTGTGCTATTGTACTTGATGACTTTCCGTCTGAATTACGTCCACTTAGAGGTTTATCAAAACACAGACTGACTCCCTCTCCCAGTGTTTGACTTCATAGATCCTATGGCATCTAAACCTTTATATAACTGTTACCGATGCTGTTAGTTTGGGGCCAACTTTAGGGTTATATCATATCATACCAGCATCCATGAATTTGAAAACTTCATCTATGTGCAAATATTCTGCAACTACAACTTACAGATCAGAAGTCGTGCTTGGACAATATGACCAGCTATGAGGGATGCTTGTAGACTCACCATAGCCTTCTCTCATGATGAGTTTTCTTGTCTGCCCACCTAGATGCAGAGTAGAGGCCAGGCTCTGGTTTCAGAGGAGACAGAGCTCACTGGCTAGCCTCTTCTGAGGAAGGAACTGCCAGCTTCTTTCTCTGAGCATCCCATCTGTCCAGCCCACACTGAGCTCTTGTTTAGAGGAACATGTTCTCTGTCTAGAGGGAAAAGTGAGCAGCAACAGTTTTCCATTTCTTCCTGCCCATGTCTCTGGCAGACGTCACCATGGACCATCTGGTCCTTAGATTTATCTTACCCTTCATCTTTCATTTCCTTCAGACACTATACTTCCCAGAAGGACAGAGTCACTACCAGATACTTCTGCTCAACTTAGACTCCTAAGTATTTTTATTTTGCAGGTGGAGCAAAGGTTGTTTTCTTATGTATTTTGTGTGTTTGTGTGGGGGAGGGTTGTCTGTTTGTTTTGAAAGAGTTTTCCTTTATTATTTCTGGAACTTTATTATTCCAGGAACCAACATACACATTGGACAACTAGACACACCATAACACTGAGCTACAGCCCCAGCCCAAAAATTCAGTTTCTAAAAGCAAAATTCTCAGCCTTTCTTAGTAATATACCAGTTGAATACTAATATGTTAATATAATTAATAACAATAAATATATATTTATTAGTAAATATTTTTCAGCATTCAAACTAGTTTATTCTAAAATGTAAAATTAGAAAAAAAAATGACATTTTTGGTGGATGTACTCTTTCTTCCAAAGAACTTTTCAAGACACTTTTAGACAATTTTAAGAGAAGAACTTAATGAATCCACAGACATTTTTATTCACCTCCATTTCTTGTTTTCTCAGCATCCCCTTTGACCTGTATTCTTAACAAAATCCCAGAAAATGGATGTTGAGGAAGGACATGTGGGGTGAGCCTGTGTAGCTCCCAGAGATGATGGTGAGAGAAAGAATAGGCTCCGGTCCAGTGGACTGATGCAGCATGAATGGCTGAGAAATAAGAACAACAATTCCAAAGGCTCGAGTCTCTCCAGAATAGTTGGATTCATTAACAGTTTCTATAACACTGTTGGAACATTTTCCCGCCCACACCTCCAGTCTTCTATGGGAGATAACACAAGAGTACAGGTTACCTGGAAGACTGCAGCTGCCACTTGTTCCTGAAATGGATATATAGAGAGATGCATAGTCAAAGGGTCGCTTTAGAAACCTTTAAATGCTTGTGTTTCCTACTCCAAGAATATGAGGCAGAAGGACAGGCAAGTGTATATGCACTGCGTGTTAATTTGGAATTTTCAAACACACACATAAAGCTCTTCTTAAATTTTCAAATTTTCTCAGAAGTCAGTGAGTCTCAGTTTCTAGTGGATTTGTGAGAGGCTAGTGGGCACTACCCAGTCTGGTAGAGTGGTGAATTCAAACTGCAGACATTTATAATAGCAGATCAAGCTAGATTGCATGGGAAAATTAGACAAGAAAGAGGAGCTTTGATGTTTCGTGAAATTCGGTAGTTTTCACTGAAGATGCTCGTCTTTTGTTGTCTAAGAAGCACATATGTACTTGATAATATGAGAGAGTGGGGATAAGAAGGCCTAGGGGCTGGTTGTTGTTCCCAGCCAGATATCTGGGGTACCATTTGCATAGTTAATGCTTACAAACACTAGGGCACACTCTAAGAAAGAGACAAGCTCTGGAACACACTGCGAAGAAATTCTCTCAATGGTGAGGTTCCGAAGGTCTCATGGAAGTGATGATTTTGAAAAGCCTTGAGGCACAGGTGACACTTTCAAACATATATGTATCTAAGGCCACGGTGGGTGGAATCTCTAGGTAGACATTTTTCTTAAATTAAGAGACTGGTTAAAAAAAAAAAGAAAAAAGAAAGAAAGCGTACACTTGACTTTATTAGCACAGAAAAGGACTTTCTGAACAGGACATTGGTAGCCCAGGCACTAAGACCAAGTAGTAATAAAAAGTACTGGATGAAATTTAAATCTTTCATACAACAAAAGACACCATCATCTAAGTGAACAAGTAGCCTACCGAAGGGGGAAAATCTTTACAAGCTATTCATCTGATTGAAGGTTAGTACTTATAATAGACAAGAACTAAAAAGTCTGACCATCAATAAACACAATTATTAAAAGTAAGTTATATAAATAAGCACATAACTCCCGAAAGACAAAACACAAATGGCTGAGAAACTATTAAAAATGTTCAGCATCCTTAGTCATCAGCACATACAATACAACTTAAAACTATTTCTTTGATATTTTATCTTATTTAGTCATAAAGACCAAGATTAATAAAACAAATGATAGAAGATGCTAATGAGGATTTAGGGAAAGACGAACTCTTGCTCATTGCTAGTGGGAAAGAAAACCGGTACAATCATTATGGAATTCAGCTTTCTTCCAAAAGATGTAAATACTAAAGATCCAGCTTTAGTATTCTTGGGCATACACCCCAAAAACTGCCCATCTTACTAGAGAGATGAATGCGTGTCCACATTCATTATTGTTCAATTTATACTAGCTGGACCTTGGAAACAGTCTAGATGTTCATCAGCAGATGGATGGGTAACTAAAATACGGCACATTTACAAATGGAATATTACTCATCTGTTAAAAATGAAATTATAAAATTTACAAATGAATGAACGGAGTTAAAAATAATCATCTAAGTGAGATAACAGACATCCAGAAGGACATACAGCATGCTTCCTCTTATAAGTGGATGTTAACTTTGAAGCTTTATTTTTAAGTGTGTTTTATTTATAATATCCAGAGACATTAGGTAGCTAAAAAGGGATCAGGGAGATGAGAGAGTTCTCCCAAGGAAGGTGAAATAGAATATGGTGTTTTAAAGGAACAAAAGGAAAATTAGAGGAGGATATTTAAATGAACTTTTGGTAGGAGGGAACAGTCAAGAAGAATACAGAAATGACTAACACTAAAGACCTTTAAACGCTATATGAAAACCTACTACCCTATAATATTTATAAAATATACAAACACACACATAATATTATAATGGAGCTATTATACAATTGAGGAGACACTGCCCCAGCTAGATATCATATGCTATCAAGTAGAACCTGCAAGTACTAAGAATAAGTTATACAAATCTGAGTCACTGGCTAAAGGGGTCAAACAAGACTGTTACCAAACCCATTAGTTACCTTCTACAACCTGATGGCAAGACCCTGTTGCTGAAGATTCCACATACTTACATTATAGAAGGTGGAGAGATTTAGATAGTGCTCAAACCCTAATGATTAGCATTCACCATATTGGAAGCATGTAAGTATATGCTAATTAAGTATATAATCAAAGAAAATATTACCCAGATATAAAACCTATGACATATAACATCAACTCGCTTACATGATGTGCCCACTTGTACAATAGTGGTATGATTGTTAATGAAAATAACCAATTTTTTAAATTATATTTAAGCCCCACTCCATGAGATGGAGCCCATACCTGACATTGTTAATGAAGTCAAGATTATGGGACTCTAGAGAAAACTACTATTGAATAATATTCTACTGAATAAACATAGCAGTAAAATGATTGCTAGTGATATATTGCTATATCCATAGGTCAGTGTATCAGTGTATTATTCAACTTCCATCAGAGAAGTTTCCTCTTGCATAGATGCTAATTAACAGTGACCCACAAATAGACGATATACAGAGAGTGAATGGCTATATCACAGAGCCTAAACTGGATATATATGTCATAGCTCTCTTGCAAAATTTCAAAGGTCTATGTGGAAGAGGAAGGATCAAGATTGTAAGAACAAGGGTTGGAAGATAATTACAGTGAAACATTAGTTTCAAAACACAATGAGGCTGATGCACAGTCGGAGACTAAAGTCCCAACACTAACAAAGAGGCTCATTACAATCAATAGTTTCTAGGAAAGAAAAACTCATTTTTCTTCAATGGAATAACATTGGGTATATCAACCACACTCCAGGGCTGAGCCCATGCTCGGGAATAGAGGGCCAACAGAAATAGACTCCAAATTTGTTTTTGTTTGGTTTGTGGTTTTTAAAGAGAGAAAACACCAAGTTGTGTAGGTAGATAGGGGTGTCATAGCAAAGTCATGGAAGCAGAAAGAATAGATCAAAATACATTACATGACATTCTTTGAAAAGCACAAAAACTATGAAATACAGAGTCATGGAAAGATTCTGAGGAATTATTAAAAGTCTTGAAACTAGGGCATTAGAGGGAGACATGGAGGTAAACATTAAAACTGGACTTGAAAATCAAAATATTGCCTAGAGTTAGTGAAATATAGAAGACAGAGTTATCAAAGGTGTAAGGCAGTAAAGTACACATGAAAAATTCTTTTTTAGAAAGAAATACTAACGTGGCCAGATGAAAAGGCAACGATTTCAGAGCTGAACTGGCACATGGAAGCCTGTTCCAATGATACATGTGCACATTCCCTCAATCGATACTTATTGAACCCTTGCAGATAGCATGGAGCATGTTTTCATGTTTTATTCATTGATTAATCCATCAAAAATACATGCACTGAGAGTTGGGCTGGATGCTAGGTGTTGCAAATATAACATTAAACCAGTCAAAAGAAGTCTTCCCCTACATGGAGCACCTATTCAGAACAAGGGATTAGTCTGTCCTCTTGCTCACTCACAGGCCAGCTGGAGTCTATATCTCTGCTGAACTGCCTCAGAACACATTGCTTCCCATGCAGTCTCTGATTTGTCAGGCAGTACTTACTAAGGTAACTCTAAAGTAACCTTCGCTGTCTAGTGTAATCTCCTTAACACTCCTACCATTAACACTGCATTTTGTCCAATGCACATCTTTTATGTTTGTTTATAATTTCATATATAACTATTTTCTTGCAGACATCCTATTATAATCTCATTTGTATAACTGTACATAGATTACAAACAACTCTGTGTATACAGTTTCGGTTATATTTGGCAATGATATGGGGGTAGGTGGTTTAGCTGAGGGCATTCTCTTTATATTTTTATGAGATGAAAAGGTGTAGAGAAAGAGAGGGGGGGAGGGAGGGAGGGAGGGAAAAAGGGAGAGGGAGAGAGAGAGGGAGAGGGAGAGAGAGAGGGAGAGGGAGAGGGAGAGGGAGAGGGAGAGGGAGAGGGAGAGGGAGAGGGAGAGGGAGAGGGAGAGGGAGAGGGAGAGGGAGAGGGAGAGGGAGAGGGAGAGGGAGAGGGAGAGGGAGAGGGAGAGAGTTCTCTATGTTGGGCACTGGGAATAACAGAGGGGCCCAGAAAAGACCCTAGTCGGTGTCAGGAGCACACAGTCCATGAGGACAAAAGATAAGCTGACAATTTTGATTTGACAAACGGTCAGGGATCCTGAGGGAGGAGGCATGGCGAACACTTTTTGAGGAAAGAAGGAATGCCTGACAGACTACCACAATCCCTCCCACACAGAATGCTCTACTTAGAAACACTCTGGGAAAAAAAAAATGCCAAATAAAAGAAGTTGTGGTATTTGAGCTGAGCTTCCAAGGAAAGTCAGGGGTCTCCAGCAATACAGAAATTTCCAGCTTTCTCAGGAAAAGCAAGTTGATATTTAGAGATTGTTGGTTGGGAGGCAAGGGGAGTCTGTACTTGTGATTTGGTCATGGTGGAATTTTCATGCAAAATATTTCACTTCTTATAATATTATTGATGACATTTTCAAAAGGTGAGAGGATTAAAAACAAGATATGCATTAAAGCTAATTAAAATAAGTCATATTGAAAATTATAGAGAGTATATACTATATGATCTTTCTACAATCATTATAACTGTACATGGTACCTAGTTTTAACCATGATACCATGCATATATTCTACAAATTTTCATGTACTTCATGTTCATAATCAAAATATATAACAGATATATAAAGCACTTTTAAATATTCTCTTTGGAAAATATGTTGTGATATCTGGAATGAGATGTTCAGGAAATGTTGGAAATCCAGCTGCAATCATCAAATCCAGGGCAGTGAACTATTTATGCAGCAGCCAAGCATGACCTCAGCTGGCCTTTGTAAATAAAGTTTTATTGTTACACAGCTAGGTCACTCACTGGCATATTGCTTATGGATGCTTTCTGGCTGCAGATCTAACAGACCATATGCCCCACAAGCCAAGCATATTTGCTATCTGGATCTCACTGGGAAAAGCTTGCCAATCATTGGTCTAAAGAATCGGGGAAAAAAAAGATGAAGATATTAAATGTCTGCATTAGACTCAGGGCAGTTCTATTTGAAAGCATGGTTTGTGGAGAGATGTCAGTTTTTGATAAAAAGAAAAGTGTACAAAATTGTATATACACGCTTGGAAACATTTATAACAATTTAAAATAGAAAATGTAATGGTATAAATCTAATAATTATTAAAATATTTAGCCTTTATTTTTCATTTAATTTGTTAATTGCTATGTTTAGTACCATTACCTTGTCATTTATTTTGTGGTTTCAACACATTAAGGAATGAAATTTTAAAAAGTTCTCAATAACCTAGCGGTTCCAGTAGTATTTCCCTGTATTACTGGAGGCCCAAATTATCTATAGACAGAGTCCTGGACCAGTGCAAAGGGACCAGAGTATGATGACTTTGTTTGCCTGTTACTATTTGAGAAAGCATTTATCACTGCATTGTGTCTCTTTGTCATAATGTCTACACACCTTACCGAGACAATGTGACTCTTTTGGACAACTGACTTCAAGAAGGAAAACAAAACCACATAGATCCCAATCAGTTCATTTGAAACTGGCAACCAGAAAGCTGCCTAGCCTGCAGTGGATTGTGTCTGTCTGGTTAGGAATTGACCTCAGGGGCATTTAAGGATAGTCTTTGAATATTGTAGTTTCCAATTATTAGATCCTTTGTGGTTGTATGCTGAACTTGGTTTTAGATCAGGAGATATTAAAGGAAAAAAAAAATATTACCCTTTCCCTTGGGTTAAAAAAATTCTTACAAATCTTAATATTAAAAGTGCTGGTTCTCTATTAAAATTATTCATCAATCACTCAAAGTCCCTTCAAGACCCAAATAGTCATGAACTTCTGTTGCCTGTTGCCATCACCAATTAGAAGGTTTCATACATACTATGGAACAGATGAATAATACCTAGTTAGGCAGTAACCCCCAATATGACAGCAGAATGCAGCACGAATTATCTCCCTGGACCCTTGCCCCCTCTGTATTATGCACAGCTTGTGTTCTAATCTGCCATATTCTCTATATGTGGTTGCCTGGATTCATTTCTGCACACCAAAGCCTTCTTTGGGGAGAAGGTCCTTGCTGGGCACTGCTGGTAAACAAATTAGAGGAACTCCATTATGTTATATGAAAGGCATAGCATTTTTCTCTTGCTGATTGTAATTAAGTTCATGTGAAGGTCAGCTGCGAAGGGCCTTCTGCGACCACGGCTGCTGTGGATGGCAGAGCTTTGTCATATTTAATGCTGTAGCTTTGCTGTGGATGGCTCATAAGAGCTGGAGCCTATCCAGCCTTAGGACTGCCTTGCTTTGTGTCTGTGAACACTTACAGCACATTATGTTCTACAGCTCACATCACATCTCGCAGCCTAAGAGAACAGAGCGGAGGAGGGAGTCCTGGATTTGCAAACACAGCTGCTTTAGAGAAAGCAATTCCCAATTAATTTATGATTATGAATAGCTGATTCCCTGGACACCCATGTGATAAAGCCTTTTGTAAGTTTAACATAAGTGATATTATTAAAATTATTTATATGCACCTCATACAAGGTAGCATTTGGCACGTGTTTCCAATTCAGAGGCTTCTATGATAACACATACTGTGCTTAGAGAAGCTTGAGGCTTTTGGGACAAGCCTTCTTGAGGTTTTGGCTGACTGTTATTCAAGCTAAAATAAGGTTAGGTTTTCACCTAATAGTCAAGATCTAAATGTTTGTTGTCACCCCTCACCCGTGTGAAATGGGTCTCCTCATCCACCACAGAGCAGTCTTTAGGATCTGACACTGACTCTGAGCTATCTGCATGGCTTCATAGAACTATCCATCAAGCTGGATCCCTCTCCTTTGTACAAAATGGAAAAGTGTTATTTGTTTGTAATTACATGGTATGAGTGGAACTCCTTTTTAGGCAAAGGGGAGTCTGAGGTGAGCAAGGTTCCATGGAAACAGTTCAGGAAAATTTAGATACATGGTTTTTTATCTAACACCAGTTGTTGCAGAGAAGCAAGATGTCCACATACATTTTTAAAAAGCCATTCAGCACAGACTTCCCTCACTCTCAATTCCTTCAAAGCAGTAACTGCTTCTCCTCTAGAAGGCATATAACACTAGGCAACTAAAAGGCCATGTTTGAGAAAGTCATACTCAGAAGTGTTGCAGAAAATATATACAATTGTGATTAGTAAAGTCATTCCAAAGACCTTGATAGCATTATCAAATAATGTTGTATGTTTATATGTATGTGCATGTACGTGTGTGTATATATATATACATATATATATAATTTCCCCCTGAAATCAATGTCCTTAGTGTGTGTAAAGGTGTATTTATTTTTGCATGCATACAAAAGACATGTAGATATGCATATATGTGTATAAATTTCTCATGAAAATGAATGCCCTTACTACATACTATGTATATATGTCTGTGCAAATGCATTTAATATTATAGAAATATGCATTTATATGTTAACTTGAACTCTCCACATTAGTGTCCTCGGTCCAATGACAGAGTGCTGAGACATGAAAACAGCATTTGATGCATTTCAGCATGGAACTGGATGCTCTGCACTCTCTGCATTATATCTTCCTATATAGAAGCTGCTCTGTGAAGAAAGTTGAAACTTTCTGTAAAAGTGTGAAGTTTAGCCTGGCTTTAGCCCTTGGGTAAAATGTAACTTCCTGGGAGTCATAAATCTACAATATTGCTATCTCCAGACGACTATGCTTAGAGATAGTCTCTAAGTGACCTTAAGAATTTTTCAATATCAATAGCTAAGCCACAGCACAAGTGTCAAAATCTTAAAATATATTCCAACTTATAATTAGTCACTAACATATAGACTGTAAAAATTTTAATATTTAATTTTCCTTTACGTAGCTTGGTCTTACAGTAAACTTGAGCATTAGAGATATTTTGATCTGTCCCATACAAGTTATTTAACAAATCTAAAGCAAGAGATTTACAGGTTGGGTTTAAAGTGTTAATGTTCTATCAGACAAATCACTATTTCCCCCGAGATAACTGGTGTTGAGTGTGCTTTGAGTATGGGATAAGGAGCGGAATTTGTTTTCTCACCTTTGCCAATTTCACAAATGAATGAGCCTCAGGCTTATCTCTTGCCTCAGCAACCTAGAGATGCCCACCACATAGCTGTACCTGGCACTTGTGGATAACCTAAGTACCTCGTATAATTGTCCCCTGTGTGTTCCAGGGAACAGTCACCTAGAAACGGAAGGAGTGAAGCCCAAACTTCCATTGCTGGATACAGCCATGCTTGTCTTTGGTCACACTGTCCCTCTGTTAATTCCTCCCTCGTCTCTTTCTCCCACCTTTCTCCTTCCCCCTTCTCTCTCTCTCTCTCTCTCTCTCTCTCTCTCTCTCTCTCTCTCTCCCTCCCTCCCTCCCTCCCTCCCTCCCTCCCTCCCTCCCTCCCCTCCTTTCTTTCTTAGACATCATTTTTCTTTCCTCATATAGTACCCATTTCATCATTTTCCAAGTCACCATCTTAAAATTTTACTTTCCAACAGAGCAGATCAGGCTCTCAGCTCTCAAGTGGCTACCAAAATGACCTGGAAGACAGAATTGGTTCCTGCTATATTATTTTAGCTGCCTCACTTTGGAACTACTGGGGACAGGGACACACTGGCTGTCTGGCAGGTAGCACCCACCAAAGCAACACTGAATTCAAAGACCTTCAAATCTGAGTTTGAATCCACACTTGAGCACATGGATTTGACCACTGTGAGATCTTTAGAAAGTCACTTTAATTCCTGGCACCCGAGCCTTTAGTTAGATGGCAGTGAGCATGCTCTGTGTAGATGTAAAGAATAAACTCAGTTGCACACACCCTTTTGTAGCACATGGCAAAAGGTCTGCAAGGGCAACTCTTCATCAAGCAAGACCATAGTCAGGGGGAAAAAAAAGGAACCAAGCAACCAACCAAACAAAACCCATTCTGAAATGGAGGCGGCTGATGGTAGAATTCAAGCTCTCCAAGTTTCCCTGACTGTCCAAAATGCACTGCCCAAACTTTACCCTTCAATGTAAAGTTGCCAGTTGTAACTGGGTACAACCCACAGAAAAGAATCAATACCCAGTTACAGACAGTTACAGACTTAGTTATTTAAATTTTCAACCTGAGATCTAGCCTCCTCTGGCCAGCTGAAATCTAGCTTTAACATTGCTTTTAAGGTCTTTCATGATTTATCTGACATGACAGAGTCAGACTTACACTTACTGTACAGCTTTGCCACCACCTACTTTGTCTCTGCCTGTGTTTGAGAAAAAGGGAGAGAGAGAGAGAGAGAGAGGAGAGAGAGAGAGGAGAGAGAGAGAGAGAGAGAGAGAGAGAGAAGGAGGGAGGGAGGGAGAGGGAGGGAGATGGGGAGGGAGGGAGGGAGAAAGAGAGACAGAGAGAGGGAGGGAGGGAAAGAGAGAGGGAGGGAGGGAGGAAGGGAGGGAGGGAGAGGAAGGGAGGGAAGGAGGGATGAGACACAAGTTGCCCTTGTTCATAAGGTAGAAATTGGATCTTCTGTGGGAATAAAGGCAAAAGGCATACCATGGATATTTTGGTTTATGAATACTCAAAAAATATTCTATGCACACAATTATATTTAAAAAACCACACAGGACTTTACTTCCTCAGATTTTGGTGTTAAATAAAGGGGTACTTATGTTTCCTAAATAAAATGTGGAAATCTCTAATGATGACCCTCAGATTATTTACCGAAGTGTTCAATGTCATAATTTGAAATAAGCAGTTAAAAAATTGCAAATAATACTATACACAACACCCTGAACTAATAGTTGCTCACATTTCATCATACTTTGTCCTTAAGTATAAAAACATAATGGGCATAATTCCTGCTTCTCTCCCACAGCCAGTGCTATTCTCCTTTTTCTGTTTAGAACACAGATGTGGAAGGATTACAATAATCTTTGTAGCCTTGACAACACATGTAGTTTGTGTCTGCGATCAACTATTTACTACAAGTACCACATTTATTTTTCATCTGAACTTTCTTCTATCTTTTAATTTCATGGTTTCCTTCTATGTCTGTTTGCTTATATGAGTGCATATGCACAACTTAATGTATTACATACAATATGCCCCGGATCATATGTGTGCATTCGTGTTTAAAGCACATTTAAACTATTTTCAGGTTTCATGTTATAATTTTGTAAACCATATAATAAAGGGCACACTTTTCTAACGTATTGTAGTATGAAATGTGTATGTTTGAAATGATTTTTGATAATGTGAAATTGCTATCCAAAGTAGAGGAAACAATTTAAAATTCTAAATACAGTATATGAAATGATCAGTGTGTGTTCCAAAATCTTGTTTTGTTCAACATGTACAGGTTAACTGGGACCGTGAAAATAATATCGCTTTTGTATTCATTTATAATTCCTGTTACTAAGGAGCATTATGGTTTGAATGTGAAATGTCCTCCATAGGCTCATGAGTTTGATCTCCTACACTCCAGTTGGTGACACTGTTTAGGAAGGTCTGAATCTATTAGGAGGAGGTGCCTTATGGAAGCCTTTTCCTTCTTCTTAAACTGTTCCTGACAGAATAGTTTATCACAGCAATTATAATGTAACTAATATACAAGAGGAATTCCATAATTCTTTTCTTGTTTAACTTAACTATTCATATTTGCATTTGCCTCAACAGAGTTGCCTGCCATATTTACATTTTCCTCCTCCTCCTCTTCCTCCTCCACTTCCTCCTCCCTTTCTTCCTTCTTCCTTCTTCCTCCTTCCTCCTTCCTCCTTCCTCCTTCCTCGTTCCTCGTTCCTCCTCCTCCTCCTCCTCCTCCTCCTCCTCCTTCTTCTTCAGTGCTAGGTACCAAACTAAGGACTTACACATCAAGCAAACAGTCTTCCAAGGAGCTATCCCTGTCCTCATTTTTTTCTGGTTTTATATTCTGTACACACCTAACTTGATATTAAACACACAGGCTGTGTTTTTAATGCGTGTTACTGGGATCGAGGGTAATTGGCATAAGGACATTATCACCAAACAACAGTGGCTCAAATAAGACAAATATTGATTCCGCTACAGAAGTCTAGATCGTTAGAAGAAAGTATGTATTCTAGCTAGTTTCACGTCAGCTTGACACAAACTAGAGTCATCTGAGGGGAGGGAACCTCACTTAAGAAAATACTTCCACAAGACTGGGATATAGGCCACCCTGAAAGACATTTTCTTAATTAGTTATTGCTGTGGAAGGGCCAAAGCCATCACGGTGGGACCATCGCTAGGCTGGAAGTCTTGAGTTCTATAAGAAAGTGGGTTGAGGAAGCCTTGTGGAAAAATAAGTAGCATCCCTCCATGTCCCCTGCATCAGCCCCTGGCTCCAGGTTCCTGCCATTTTTAGTTCCAGTCCTGAATTCCTTTGATAATGACTAGTGATGTGGAAGTGTGAGTCCCACATACCCTTTCGTCCTTAAGTGGCTTCAGTCATGATGTTAAGTCATAGCCATAGTGACCCTAACTAAAACTGTACGTACTATGAGCTTATGTTGCTTGTGATATCCCCAATACATGTGACCCAATTATTATTTAGTTAATTAGTTAGATAGTCTGTTGGGTATGGGTCCCTGATTGAAAGGAGAGCTCTGTCTAATGCACTGTCAATTCTTTAGCTTGTCTTGTGGACTCTGATTATTTTCTATCTGACAATAACATTTAACATACTTCTTTTTGATATAACCTGGCTTCTACTAGTCAAATTTTATAGTATTTAAAAACGAGCTAAACATCTATCACAGAGAAACTTGAAAGCTCAACCTGATTGCCTCTCTTTTACATATAATTCGATAAACTAACCCAGAATCAGCATAGTTGTTCAACGGTAGCCAACTGTAACCACCATAACCAACTGTAACCACCAAAACCAACTGTAACCAACATAACCAACATAGCCAACTGTAACCAACTATAACCAGCATAACCAACTGTAACCAACATAACCAACTGTAACCAACATAACCAACTGTAACCAACTGTAACCAACATAACCAATATAGCCAACTGTAACCAACATAATCAACTGTAACCAACATAACCAACATAAACAATTGTAACCAACACTAACAAACTGAACAAACCAATAATTCAGTACTTGTTGAGTTTTGTCTTTATCATCTTGGAACTATGGTTTCTGTTTATTTTCATAATGTTCTTACGTCTTTGTTTTTTAAAGATATTCAATGGTTATACATGTTTCCTCTGATGTCTATTTGTGACATTTAACATTTTTTCTAGATAGTTAATTATCTTCTTTAGTGACTGAAGAAGCACCTGTCTTCTCATTGCTTTGCATGCTTTACAGTGTAAAACTTTAGTTCTAACTGGAATTAGTATTACATCTGTCTCTCAAACTAAAGAAGAGAGAGATTTCACCCATTCTCTTCTAAGGCCCCACTTCATCACCTATTCATTATTTCATAACACATCTTCTTATCTTACTATATAGAAGGTTCTAGAGATGTGGCTAACTGGATACAGTACGTCAGAAGAAACTATAAGGACTGGAGTTTTAGAACTCAGGATTTGGGTAAAAACAGGGCCAACAAAGGAGCTTCTTTAACCTCAGCATTTGAGAGACAGAGGAAAGGAGTCCCCAAGAAGAGACAGCTAGAAAGGACTGTCGGAGTCTGTGAATTCTGGGTTCAATAGATTCTGCCTAAGAAATAAGATAAACAGCAATTGAGCCAGATACCCATCATCAGCATCAATGAGCCCTCTACATGCATGTGGACATACATACATGTATCTTCACCCACGGGCAAACACACAGGTACAAACCCTCCATACATATACCACAAAAAATATAATTTGGCAAAAATAATCCTATTATTATTACAATATATGACTATTCTGTTAGTAAACAATGTAATTTATCAATTTCCCTGACAAAGTTTAGTTATCATTTCATTTATTAACTCTTAAATCACTTTTGTATTTTTCCCTATTCAGTCTCTATGCACTATAACACACCATATTAGTTTTATTTTTAATAATAGGAATGTCATTCACAAACACTGATTTTTATCATTCTAGATAGATGTTTCCCTCAGCCCTTCATGTGGCTTGTTCTTTCCTTGTATGTTATTATGTTATTGCTGGTGAGAGTTCTCCTGTCATTACATACTCACCTGCATTGAAACGACTATCTGGCCTCAATCAGTCCTTTAGGTGGACAGCATTCTAATAGTCATAGTTAAGTGAAAAGGAGCATAGTTTTAGATTTTCTCTGCACACACACACACACACACACACACACACACACACACACACACACACACACACACACACACACACACACACAAAACGGTCTCCTGCTGCCCATAAAGTATGGGAAGAACTTGGTCATCCTTAGGATTAGACAAGATCATCTATATGCCATCTTGGCTCCCTATAGATACTTCGATTTGCATCTTTCTCTGTTGCTCAGAAAGTTTGCCTCACATAGATATTTACTTATTCTAAACATATTTCGTCTAGCATCTCTATGTGCTTAAAATGGAGTGTTACATTTAGTGCATATAAAATTCGGTTTTATAATTTTACATTTTTCACTTTAAAAGCAAAACTTCCAGAGCCATTATTATTTTAACATGTATCATCTTCTGCTTATAAATGTAATGTGTGTTAGTTATACAAATTAAAACATGACTGGGTTGCATTTTCTTAAAATCTCTCCTCAAAAGTAAGGCACTGTTAGTGACATTAAAATGTGATGCTGTAATACCAGCAATGGTCATTCAACCACATAATGCAAAAACATTTATAAAGCAATTGTATATTAATAATTTTCTTCATTCTTTTAATCAAACTGGGCACGTATTGAATTTGTTTAGGTATTCCATTTTCAGGCCAATTTTGTAGCAATATTGACTGACAAATCACACATTTTGATGTTATTAATATTTACAGAGCATCCAACCCAGGTTTATCACTAATGTCACCTTGAGTAAGAAAATGATGCTGAAACATTATTTAAATTTATGGCAACAAGAAAAAGCAATTATTATTATTTTTATTTTAGAAACTGATGCATGGAGTTCATCTCAAATGGCCATCTCATAGAATATTCATTACCTGGAACTGCTGTCAACTTTTCTTTAAAGAAAGGAAGTTTGGGAAAGCTAATAACTACAACCACAAATAAAGCTGGACCAAAGAGGAAAAACTTCACATATTCTCATGTATTTTTATGAAAATAATTTTTTAGGCCTCAGACTCTTAGAAGACTATGAGGTATGAATAATACTTTCACAATTGCCCTGCATGTCTCATACATAGTGAGATAGAAAGCAAACGTGAGGAAGCAAGTGCGCCTGCTAGAGGGATGGTGAGGACATTGTTCCACACTTTCTCCATGAGAAGGAGAGGATGTGGTTCAGTTGCTAGTTTTCTCTAAGAGATACTCCCTTCCCTGCAAAGAAGAAGAAAATGAAAACAGACATTCTTTAGTCTTTCTTCCATAAATGGTAACATTTATGTCCAGAATTTTCCCAATGGACATTAGGGTACTTTGCTTTATCAATATATAGTTGGTACAGTTAGAAGCTTGGTATTCTCTTCTGAAGAGAAGCTAATCAATGTTTTATAACGTAGTCCAGGCTTTCTAATCATCCAACAGCCCTTCCTAGAGACACACTCCACAATCATTCTTGTTCATTTTTGTAATGCAAACAATAGTTCTTCTGCCACGCATCATCATTCAGAACTCTAAGATTTTGAAGAACAGCAGCCATCCAATGTTCAACACAGATTTGCTCCCTAATCTTATCTCCAAGATCTAATAGCTTCTTGGTTAGCAAGACTCAACTGCTTCTTCATACTCAAGTTCAAGAATACCATCATGATATGATGTAAAATACGGCTTTTAAATATCACCAGATTTCTGCCAGATACAAATGACATCCTTTAGTTTACAATTTCCTCTTGATTGTGAGCCATATTTGTAGAAAGTATGAGCCCTAGAGGCTTCTAAGAGCCTAAAGACCAGCCTGGCCTCAGCCAAGACAAACTGGTGATAACTAGTGCCTTAAGACATGTGCTCATAAGCACTTCTGCATAAAGCAACCTGAGGTCAGCCTGGTGCTTGACAATGGGGGAGTCTGGATGCAAGACCTAAACCAGGGAGAGACTACTGCCCTAGCATCAAATCAAAGCCTTTCCCCCTGGATAAGAGGAGAGTTTGGAGGGGAAAATATTTAAGGTTTTCCTTAATAAATATTAATAAAATTAAACTTGTTTGTTTCAACTTGTCTCCGGGAGGCTGTGTTGTTGCTCTCCCTACCATCTTGCCCCCTCTTCCAAGGAGAACTAGCAGGATTTGAGCAAAGAGGCAACCCCAACATGTGACCCTGAACCAAGGTCACCCCAACACATACATTTGTTATGCATTGCTCAGTATCTGGGCATGTCCCTATTGAGACTCTGTCAGGTAGGGCTCAGGTTTGCAAAGGCTTCTTCCCTGTTCTATGAGCAGGCTACAAGCCCAAGACTGGAAGTGGTGGCAGTGTTAGCCAGCCTCCTGTTTCTGTAATAAAAGCGCCCTAACAAAAGCAACTTAAAGGAAGGAGTTTACTTTGGTTTAAAATTCTTGGCTATAGTTAATCCGGATGAGGAAGCCCAGAGTAAAAGACAAGCCTGAAAAGGGACTAGAATCACACCGCATTTGCACTCTAGAAGCAAAGGCCATGAATGCTAGTATCAGCTTTTTATTTCTATTTATTCGGTCCAAGACTCCAGCCCTTGGAATTCTGTCTCCTGTGGCTAAGGTGGACGTTACCTCTCTAATTGACCTTATCTACTCAATTCCTCACAGAAAAGCCCAGGGGCTAACCTAATATAGATAATTCTTCTGATGTGTGCCCAGAAGTCTGTTTCCTCCTTGAGTCTAGACCTTGTCTGTTGACAGCCAATAGTCAGCTCAATAGGATTGTTTCTGGCAATTTTTTTTCTTCCTTGTTTTAGAACAGCACCCCAAGTGCTGCCTTCTTTCCTAACATTTTCTTTTTCTGTTCAAACATAATGAGGTTGAGATCCAGGGAGTGGAGAGGAGTTAGAGATCCCTGATCTGCCAGTTTTACTTTGATATCAGATAACCAGTTCTATCAGATTATACTATAAAATCAATTAATCTGAAGGACTAGTCAAAGACCAAGTCTCAAATGCAGTCACAGGACATAAACTGCCAACAGGAATTTGAGGAAGATTTAACTCTGTTTGCAGCACCATTTAAACGTACTCTTTGCTTAAGATGCTGAAACTCTATTTGTGACTTTTTTCCTCCAGACAAAACATAAATAAAATATCTGAAACAGAGTTTAAATCGGGTATGATTGTAATTTTCAAGGGAATAAAAGAAAAAGAAAGATCAAAAGGCAACGACTCAAATTTTCATGGTTGAATAATATCATTAATTGATAAATTAAATAAAAACACATTTGTGATTTTTCCTGTAGAATTCAATGCTCCCTTTTGCCATATATACACACCACCCCTATGAATCCTTACATCATAGTTTAGAGTGGAAGTTATGTGTATGGGGGGGGGGGGTTCAGGGGAAAGAGGGAGGGAATGGGAAGGACAGAGACAGAGAAAGAGTGACTCAAAGACACACAGAAAGTGTCTGCATGTGTGAGTGGGATTCCTTTGAGTGTGGTATACATATCATACACATCTAGAACTCAGGGGTCAACCTGGCCTGCTGATCTTTACCTTCCCATCTTGAGACAGGCTTCGTTGTGGTAGGCTTTATTGCTCTCTGATCCATCATAAGGCAGGGTAGCTGGCCCTCTGGCCTCCAGGGACTCTCCCATCTCAGCATTTCATCCCACTGGAGAAACAATGGGATTATAAATACAACACACTGCACCTGGGTTTTGCTGATCTGCCCTTAGGCACTTACACTTGCATGGGAGCCCACTGCATGCAAAGCCAGCTTCCCAGCTTCCCAGCTCCCCAATTTTAACCTTTGTGCATTGCAGTCATATTCTGTATGTATTCAGAAGTATTTCTTGCTCCTACAAAATGCAGGTATTTCATTTGGGGACCACAACACTTGATATTTTGGCATGAACAATAAACTCAACAAAACTGATAAATGGATGAATATATTATCTCCATAAATTTTCTAAATGTTATCAAGTTTCCCTAATCAATTTCCCAAATAGTCTATGTAGTGAAAGTCTTTAAGATACATGTACACACAAGCATTTATAGCAACACATTTCTTGAGTAAACCAAGTGAACTGTATGATTTTAATAATATTTGTTCCATATTCTGTTGATTTTGTGATAATAGAACAGAACACTGTTTGGGCTAAACAGGTAAATTATGAACAACAATTGCTTATTCATCTATTTTTTTTAGAGCAGAGGTTCTCAACCTTCCTAATGCTGCGACTCTTTAAAACAGTTCTTCATGTTATAGTGACCCCAATCATAACATTCTTTTATTGCTACTTAACAATGAAAATTTTGCTATTGTTAAGAATCATAATGTAAATATATGATATGGAGGATATCTGATACGTAATCCCTGTAAAAGGGTTGGTTGGCACCCAAAGGAGTTGCGGCCCACAGGTTGAGAATCAGTGTTGTAGAGGCTGGCAAGTTCAAGCTAGGTAACTAGTGTAGTGTTCATGCTGGCCATGACATGTGAAAAAGAAACTAACAACTTGGAGAAGGGAGAGGCATAGCCTGAACTCACTAAATAATAAATCTCTTACTACCGAGTCTGGTGGATCCCCAAATATGTCATTTCAGTGTGTATATGTAACTGTTAATGTGATAGTTTACATAATAGTTTTGTACAAAGCCACTGAAGTGTATAGGGTTTGCCTCAGTTACCATTCTCCTGAAAGACAGAGCTTAAGTAGAGATAGCCTATAAAGGATTCATTAGGATAAAAGGCTCATGAGACTCCTACCACAGAAGCAGACAGATCCCGTGAAAGGCCATCTGCAAGCTGGAAACACAGAGGGTTGGTGGTGGGGTATGCTTTAACTCTGGAAGATTCAGAATGAGAGACGCCAATCCAATGGTATAAGTTTTTATTCAAACAAAAGGTGATTAAATCAAAAGACTGTATGCGTAAGGTCCAGCACCCCTATGTGCTATTCTGCAATCCAAAGTTTGCAGAGACTGAGGTTCTAATATGAGCATGAGAAAGGAAGAACCCAACTCCTAGACAGAGAGGGTCGCCATTTTTATTTTATGAAGGTTCCAGCCAGTTGAATCACCCCTACTTAGGTCCTTAAGGCTTAGAAGTCAATTTAGGCTGTAAGCACACTCAGCAGTCTTTTATAAAGAACAAATGTGTCCATACAAGTTTACCCTCTCAAATAAACATATGAACACACACACACACACACACACACACACACACACACACACACACACACACACACACACTCACACACACTAAGGACACTGGAAGAACTTGGCATTGTGTTTATAATACCTGTGAAAAATATTCCCCGACACCCTACTTCCAGCTGGTTTCTGGAATACTGTATTTAATAGATTATAAATACTGTGAAAACTTTAAGTAATGGGAGCATTTATTTCATTAAATGATGACTGATCCTCTCCCACTGTAACTGCTGACAAGAATCTCCATTTGTGATGGGTTGGGATAGTAGCAGCATGCTCATGTCGTACATGTGTGCAGGCTTTTAGTCAAACTTAAACCTTTAATCATCTTTACATATATAACAGTGTTTTGAGCTAGATATTTTCATGCATAATACAATCAGAATATTAAGTCTCAAAGAATTAGAATTAATTGGGTCATCTAGTTGTCACTGTCAAAACAGCATATGAACCAAGCTTTTACTACAAAAACAGCTTCTACAAAAGATCTCCTATTGTCTCAGAATTTAATGTCCTAGTAGAAGATAATATTAATAATGTCAATGCAATTCTCTGAACAGTGTTTTAAGTCAATCATCTTTTTAAAAATTAAAAAATTTAATTCAAACCTTACTCTTTTTCTATAGTTACTGACAGTACTTACTTTGGAAAAATATAACAACTACGGGAAAGGTGAACTGTCTTCAAATTTAAAAGAACTGTGGGAAAGTTTGGGAGAGGGTAGTCTTGGAATTGTATTAGTTCAATTAATAAAGACAAAAATAACATACATCATGAACACAAGAGAACTTATTGGAAACTATATTTGATATACACAAGATATGCCGAATTGCTGCTATCAGTGTTTCTTGCCCTATGCTTACTAGAAAAAGTAGAAATAGAATAATATTTATTATTATAAACACAAAATTTGACATAAAACCTTGCATTTATTCTATGGCAAAGGCAGTCCTCACAGAAACCATGGCCAAATGCCTTAAATAAGTAAGATTATATGTTAGGAAATGAACGTGGTGTTAGAGAATTAAAGAGATTTAGAATAAAAACTATAAAGCTCATTCATAAAAAGGCTAAGTAATTTCTGGTTTAGAAAATGTCGGGATATGCAGGACGGTATGACTATGGGCAGCAGCTCCAATTTCAAATGTTACTCCTCATCTTCAACTATATGTTTAATCAAGTGTGTTGTCTTAAGCAGGCAAATGTAAACATCAGACATATGCATTAATATTCTCAAGGAATATTAACGAGAGGACTCAAGCAGATATTATGTAAGGATTTATTCAAACTATAGGGTGCCTTGTTTAAGAGGAAAAGCACTCACCACAAAAGTACTACATGCTATTTAGCAATCCTTATGATCTAGTCATATACAAGAGAAAGGCATTTGAGTGCATGCCACCTAGTAGGTACACACAGATGGCAAGCTCAAGTGTAATTATTTCCATTTGAAGAGGTCGTCTACTCTTTCAGGAAATGTATAATATACACTGTAAAATATTAAGAACATAGAGCTTGTAAAATTTTAATGTGCACACAAAAGTCTTTTACAACCTTCTCACTCACTAAGTGGTCACACATTAAAATAAAATAAATCTTCACCCAAAGAGAAAGCACTTAAAATGTGCAGGCTTTTCAGATTTTAGTCTCCCCAAGAATTCATTTTTCTTAATAGTATCAGATATAATAAAATCATCAGTTCTGAGGGAAAAAAATAACTAAAGCACTCAGCACAATATTTTACTTTCAGTAATTTAAAAATTAGCTATTTCCTGCGATCAGTTTTTTGGGGGGTATCATTAGACGTTATGATGCTGCATTTAGATTTATACAATGGGTACTAACATCTTGGGGTTCTTGGGTGACTGTTAAGTCCCAAAACCAGAATACTTGCCAAGAACCTGTATTCCTCAGAATCATGCAGAGAATGCAAGATGATTATGAAGTCAGAAAGAGAGAAGCATAAATCCAACCAAGTGATTTTGTGTATGTGTGCTTCTAATTCTTCCCAAGCCACAGGGAACATTTGTAGAAATAGCCTGATATACTTTGTTATTTTCATCGATTTCTTTTAATATATTCTTCTATTTAAATATTTACTGAGAGCTTCCTGTAGGAGAGCCACTTCCCTTTGCACCAGAGAGATACACTGAAATGAGAAACGTTCAGCTCCTGCCCTCAAAGCATTGAGCAACTTGGTTACAAAAATGTGTGTCAAATTACATCTACTCTACCTACCACTGTCAGAGATGGGTGGGGAATGTTGAGAAAGACCAGTGACTGGATGAAAGGACAATGTAAGGGTCACAGAGATGACTACAAATCGATGTATTCTTTGCCCTGGGCAAGTAGGAAAAGTAAAATAGCTTAAGATTGGGAAGGGGAAGATTTGTTGAAGAGAGGCTACATAGATCTTTATTGCTGGAAGGGGCTTTCATTCATACTTCTCAATATGTTTTCTTTTAGGAACCAAATTCCCAAACGTGTCAAACACCTGTGCTGATTTTCACATTACTTGAAAACTATACAGACTCAGGTTCTGAGGCCAAGACAATGCATTTTTAGCCTGTACTAAGAGGAACTGGCATGCAGTATCCTATGCGCAGAAGATACACTGTAAAATCAATTACATAAGAATTGTTTGTGCAAGTATGGCAATCTTCTTATAGAATGCTACTTAAATATATTGCTACAAATATTTGTGTTGCTTAAATTATTTTTTAAATAATACAAATAAATCACTTAGTCACAACCTAGTTTATAATGGCAGATCTTTATGATTTTTATTTTTAATAAAATGGTACTTTTAAAATATATGTCATCATCAGACCATGTGAATAATTATAATTGCCACACACTGGAAAGAAAATTTGACATATTAAATATTAGTGCTGGTTGTGAAGAGTTAAGTCTCTGATGATCAAACATACCTGAGAGGTCAAGTGTCATAGTTACAGAAATGTGTTCATGCTAATACCTCTTTTATGATAATAATAATAAAAACCCCAGTCATAATTTGCATATGCAATAAAATCTAGAAAAACTTTAAAGTGGAAACACCTGGCTGTAACTAGCAGTGCCTCCCAGTAAATTTCAGTGTTATCTATTACTCAATAATTTAAATCTGATTATATCTCCCTGATCTAAATAACAAATTTTCTCCCAACTCCCTTCCATCAGTTCCAAAACCTAATCTGCCTTCATTTCAGTGATGTGTGGACAGAGACATTTGTCTCATTATAAAGAGGTGAAAAGTGCCACAAAAGGGCCAGATACTGTCTTTAAATTGCTGCTTAACTTTTCAATGGATTTTCTTCCCTGGAATCCTGAGAACCAGCCATATTGTTTTAAACATCCTAGGGTCAGTCTTGGAAAAGCTTGACTATGGTATTTTTGGTCATTACTTCTTCCCGTCTGAAGCTTACACACTCAGAGGATTATAGGGACCTTGGAGTACTATCTGTTAGGCTTACTCCTTATCTGTGCTATGATCTGTGAGTTTTCCAGATGTAAAAGCTCTTCCAATCTGTATTGATTAGTCAGGAGTTTAAGCCCTATTGTAATGCTTTCTCCTAAAAAACACTATAATATGCCATTATTAATCTAATAGATACAGGCATTTATTAAAGACAGAACTGTGCTGGTATACATATCTATTGTATTCATCATCAATTCCTAAAAGATGCATAAGAAGCAAACATATCTTCAATATTAAAAAGAAGACATCCAGGGAAATAGAGATGTCTATCAAATGTATTGCTCAGCATTATAAGATTGCAAATATCTTTGTCCTAAAGAGTTCAAATAACCACCACCTTTATTGAAGTCCAAAGAGGCAAAACAACTTTTTATGATTTGGCCAAAAAAAGATATACAAGAACTTTAATCATTTCAAAAATGGCTGTTGTATGCCCCCATCCACATATACTCGTGATGCAAAGAATGTAACATATGTATATCTTAAGCTACCTGAAACCTAGTGGAGGGGTTATAGAAATGGAAAAGACATAACATCATAGGTCATAGACTTACATTTTTGTATGCCTAACTTGTCACATTATGAATTGTTTACATATACCATCTTCCTATTAATGCATAGTGTACATAGTCATTCTCTGTAATATGTTCCCATGATTTCTTCACTGTGGTTTAACAAGATGATATTTACTATAAATATGTGACCAGTTCCCTGGGTTCTAGGATCATTCTAAAGTTTATTCAGGTTAGAAGCTCTATACTTGATAAAAAACTAAATCAAATTTGGTTACCCATAAGTTTTTTATATATTTCAACATCTTTTACACAAGTTTAAAACTATATGTATTTATAGATGTAGACCTAAAGTAATTCTAAGAGATAACAACAGTTGAATTCTCTTATCATATCATGTTTTATCACTTTAAAACTCACTTTCTTATTAAAGAAATGGGAATAAGTTTAAAAGATTTAAAATAGTGTACACAAATTTAAATGGCTGAAATAAAATCCAGATGTCAGGAAGATAGTGGCCAACAGAACGGGAGTCTGGAGGATTGTAGCAAAAGAGTCTCAGGGAAAAAAATGGTGGCTAAGGACTGTTTGAGAAGACACAAATGTTTTCTGTGAGTATATTGTTCTCTTGCCCAAAAAATAATTGTGACCTAGGATATTAATACTAGTAAGTATGCAAATATATGATAGTTTTAATTGTTAACCTGACACAATTTAGACTCACCAGAGAATAAAGTCTCAGGAAGAGACTGTCTAGACTAGGTTTGTTGCTGGGCTGGTCTGTCTTGATAAGATTTAATAAAGTGGGAAGACCAACCACTACGGGTGGTACCATCCCATAGTCAGAGAAATTCTGGGATGTATAAGAGTGGAGAAAGCAAGCTAAGCCATAGCATGTACACATCAATTCAGTGCTCTCTGCTCTTGACTGTGAATGTAATATGACTGGTAGCTTCACAATTCTGGCACAGTACCAGCATTGGTAATAACCTGGAATTATGAGACAAATGAACCCTTTCTTTTTTTAAGCTGCTCTAAAAAGGCATTTTATCAAAGCAGTGGGAAAAGAAAATTAAGTCAGAGAGCAATACAAGGTTCACCAGGTTCACTACTGTTGGAAAGATAATGATCAAATAATTAATTATTTCTTCCACTTCCTCTATTGATTTCCTTGAAGAACACTAGTGAACTGTTATCTTGTATGAAATCTCATTTATTCTATCAGCATATCAGTTCATAAAACTTTAACCCTAGAAATAAAGTAGTTCAACTTCCTATAAAATAAATGAAAACTTTCTTTGAGCACCATGCCAGATTATTAAATGTGGACAATGTAAACCTTTTTTTCAGTAAAAGTAAGTCACACTGTAAAGGACGTTCATGCTAATATGCAAATGGGTATCACCTGAGGGCCAGATTCATTTACATTTATTATTTTACACCATCACCATTGTTTTTCCCATAAAAGCTATTGCATATTCACAATTTTCTAGAAAACAAATGCTAAGAGACAGGTATAAAAATGATCATAAGCAAGTGAAAAATAACATATATGGGAACATAAGAAAGTCAAAGGTTGTGTGTCACATGATATCAGTTGGATATGAGATCAAAGGAAACAGAAGAGATCAGCCATGTAAGAATAACAAAATATGACTTAGTGGTATTTGAGTTAAAAAAAGAAACTTGTCACATAAAATGTCTACATAGCAATAAAGGCTTTGAAAGAGATGGAGAGACCATCATAATCCCAGAAACAGAAAAAGTCATAGAAGAATAAGGAAGCCAAGCAATTGTGATTTGGATTTCTTCACAATGACTGGAAAGCTATTGGAAGAAGGAACAGTGGGACGTAATATAGCTTGTATATTGGTAAGAAAACATACCTTTCTTGTTGTTGGGAAGAAACTAGGCCTTTGTAGGGAAAATGAGAAAGATGTACTAAGAATCTATAAAAAGAGTTCCAGTGTGTATGATTTTTTTTTCTGAAGGTATATGGTGATAGAAGGAACTCTTAAAAGGTAACAGTGAGTGAAGGCACATTTTGTTGGCACACTGATGAGTTGGTGATAAATTGAATTTTGGTGGAAGAGGTAGTCTATGACAGAGAATTAAATTTGGAATTTTTAATTTGACCAGGTGAGGGATAATAGTATTTGTAAAAGAGATAAAATGGAAAGGGGAAAAGTGTCTAGCAATCATGAGAGAAGCTCTGTGTAAGTTTGATGTGATTTTTGGAGCATTCATAGAGAGATGTCATAGAGAATCTTGAATAATGTGTATTTAGTTGAATGGAGATATCTTAGCTAGAGTAAGATATTCATAATCATTACTGTGCCAGTGTGGGACCAAGTCACAGTGATGAATAGATTACATTTGTATAAAAGTAGATATAAACTAAGAGCCTTGAATTGTTTGTTGAAGTTCTCTCTGATTCAGACAGATAGTAAAGGATAATACTAAGTTAAGAGGATGAAAATATTCAAATGTAAGTGTTAAGGAGTACACATTATCAAATATCATACAAGGAAAGTTGAGAAAGTGGGCAAGTCAGGGATAGAAATATGTCCATTGATGAGAATACTGTCAGTTCAGTAACATAGCTCCATGTATCCCTGAGGCAGGATTTTAAGGTTAGGAACCGGAAATACTGTGTGTAAGAAACTTTTTAAAGTGTAGTTTTAAAGAGAAGCAGTGAGATGGGAATATGATCTCTCTCTCTCTCTCTCTTCCTTTTTCTTCCCTCCCTCCATTCATTTTTCTCTATCTACTTTCTTACTTCTTTCTTTCCAGACTAGCCTTAAACTTTTAATCTTCCTGATTCAACCTCCCAAGTAGCTGTGGTTATAAACATCTTCAAAAAGGCACTAAAGGATGTTGTAGTAGGAGGTTTCTGTTCCAGACTTTTGGGCCTAGCCTCAAGGTTTTGGCCCACAGACCCACAGAGACACACAGACCCTTCCAATAGTTTTAGGCTGATTGGCCTCAGGCCCAGGCATATCACTTGCTAGCTCGCTACCCTTCATCTAACCCATGTCTCTTATCTTGTTCAGCCATGGGGCTCGGTACCTTTTCTTAGAGCAGCATAGTTATCCTCTGCTTCTTCCGGCTTCTCTCTGGCATTCTGCTCTGGGCTTCCTGTTCTCAGAGTTTTCTTAGTCTGGTAGCCACGCCCACACTTCCTGCCTGCCTTTGGCCAATCAGCACTTTTTGTTAAACCAGTGGGTGGGACAATTATTTACAATGTAACAACATAATCTCCCACAGGATGTTGTTTACACAAATGAGAAAAGCATAAATCAGTGAATGCTGAGATGGGAGGAAAGAAAAACAGAAGAAACAATGTCTTCAGCAAGATCAGCTAGCTCCGATTCACTGATGCAGCCTTTAGGAGGCAATGACTTCCTAAGGACCCAACATTTTGCTTTAAGTAGGTCACCACAAATCAGCCATGTAATATCCAAAGACTATAAATTTATCCTGAAAAAAAAAATGTTCTTCACTATTTAAATACACACTACATTTGTTTCTATTTATCTCTTTTAACATCTTTAGAGTAGAAATGCATTCTTGCTTACAAAGCTCTGCATTCTGTGGTTGTCTATATTTAAGACAAGGAAGCAATATGCTTGGGAAAATCATGAACAATCTTGAGAACCTTTAAAAAGAAAAGTCACCCCCAAACATTCCCCTGGCATCACTGTTAAGCATAATAATGTGTGGTATAATGAAAAGAAATCTAACCTAAATTTCTTTAATAAGCAGTATAATTTTCCTAGAATCAGTATCTACCAAGGAGAGGGACACATGTCTTGGCTCAGAGTTCAAACAGAGCTCTAGACTCTTTATCCTTTTTATGAAACTACTTTGGAAGCATTGCTTTACTTCTCACTGAGGCTCTCCTCTCTTCTACAAGATGAATCAATAAAGCATCTGAAATTTTCTCATCAAAACACTACAGAAGATTAAAGATAAGAATAAAAACTAAAAGAAGGTATTTGAACCTCCCAACAAACATGCGGTATGTAAAGACATCACTGTAGAATTCCTATGAATCTATAACTAAAGTAAAAGGCAAACCAAAAGGATAAAAAAAGCAAATGAACTTCAGAAAATAAATACTAATTATTATTGGCAAAACATAAGGATTTTGTGTAAGACTTCGTGAGCCATACCTGAAGGAGACCAGACAAGAGAGAGGTACTTAGTAAGTTCCAGTGATAGGGGTAAATTGGAGGCCACTTGGAGTTCTTAGCCTCATTAAAAAGATAATTTAAATGTGGACACAAACAGAGGCACAAGGACAAATTTCTTAGAGTTTATTAGAGAAACCCCAAGGTGGAAACCTGTAAACTTCAACAGCTGTCCAGAGGAGATGAATCCGGGAGAGAATTAAGACTATCAATCAGAATTATTTTCAGAACAAAATGAACCAAAGCTCCCAAATCAGATAACCCCTGAGCTGTGTGTAGCAGTTTAACAAGTAGTCACATGACACAGAGAATGGGGCTTTAGAGAAGGACTAAGAAAACCCAAAATACTGGTATGGGAGTCCAAAGTGTTATAGAAAATCTTTTTTAAAAAAGAGAGAAAGTAGAAAAAAGTTATGCTTTTCAGAGTAATTCAGAAATACAGGCAGACTTAGGACCCTATAACAACTGTAGGTCTGTAATTTTTACACTAAGGGCAAAGACTCTGGGGAGTAAAAGTGAGATACCATATTAAAGAAGTAATATTCTGCTAGCATTGCTGAAGCCAAGCCCACTTTCCTAGAGGTGGTCCCTTAAGTGATTAGACCAGCCCAACTGGAATGTTAGGTCTTTCTCAAGACCAGCCTGTAGACTCTATCATCTCAACCAGGAGTCTTTCTTCCTACACTAGGACATCCAAGGTCACAGAGTGAGACCCTGTCTTAAAAATAGATAAATTAAACCCAAACAAGAAGAAGAACGAACAAAAGACCTCTAAAATGAGGTCACAATGAAAACCCATTCCACACAGCCCAAATTCAAAGTAGCTCCTGAAGTCATGGTGAATGAGCAATAGATCATCCCTTTTTACTGGTGGGAGTTTAGCATTATAGTTACCAGAGAAAAAACTTGGCGTCTCCTAATCAAACTAAAAATATATACATATATACCTAGTCTTTTATGCCTACATATATACCCTACAAAGTTTTGCAGCTGGGAGTCATATACAAAAATAGCTATATAATGTCTAACTCAAAATTCATCAGAACCAGATAAGGAAAATAATAAATGGTGTTTCAGTTTCCACTCATACAGGATAGAATTCCCAAGCAGTAAAAAATTAGTGAGCTGTACAGAAGCTGTTAAAGCATGGCCCCCAGAGGTAAGAGCTTACATAAAAATAGCTGGCTAATAGGAACACATTATGTAAGAATCCATTTATGTAAAGCTTAAAACAGAGAGAACACAACCCAATTTATATGTATACAGACATATTCAAACTCTGAAGAATAATACAGTTATTAGGGATGTGTTTATCTACAGAGGCTAAGATAGAAGGGGTGCTATGCCACTGGAGGGCTTTTATTTATTAAGTTCAAGTTCAGATGCATAGGTACATAAACAACTATTAATTTCTCTATAAAGTATAATACCTTTATTATCTATGTCTTAACAAATAGTCAAAGAGATGAAGGTAATCAGATCATTAATGGCTTAAGTTTCTGGGCTTATGAAAACAATGCATTGCTCCTCCTAGAGCTTACAAGCATAAGGACAGGTCTTTGGATCCTCTAAGTCCACTTCAAAACCATAGGAGCATGGTTATAGCCTATAATCCTGACACTTGGAGACAGAGACAGAAATACTTTGGTCAAACTGAGAACCAAGCATCAAGCAATCCTGTGCTGATAGCTAAGGAGCTATCAAGAAAGACTTCCAAAGTCAAAGTCAAACCTCATATGCATGTGGACCTGCACACATATGCACATGATCACCACATACACACATACGCATACAAAAATAATGAAATTATAAAAGACATAAGTTGGTAATTATGGAGTAGAATGGGTGATTAACCAATAAACATCATTCTCTGTATCTGGCTACTAGTATTATAGAATGTTATATGATCTTTTGCAAAATACTTGGTAATGGATATCTAAAATTATAAAAATGTTCCTAATTTTGGAGACCATAGCATTACTATTTGTGTATTAATATAAACACTAAAAAATTTAAGTTTTTATTTCTTTGTCCAAAATTTGTTTTCTTCCCACTAATACTCTGAAGTTACTGTTCTATACAGCCTATGCCTTCTATACTTATTCTGCTACCTTTCAAAAAGTTTCAACCTCTGAAATACATGTTATGGGATGTCTTCAAAATAGAATGTTCCTTGTCATCCTGCTCCAACTCTCTGCATCCTCAGGACCCAAAGCAGCATCATTTCGACTTTAAAACATATTCAGTCCACATACTGTGGCTAAGCTACCTCACTAATGTTTCTATATCTGTACGTTCCTATTTTATGGCACTAATAGACAGCTTTAGGATTCCTATGAAACTTATGGTCCCTGAAAATAGGTAGTATTTTAGCTCTATCTTAACATTTCACTAACAGAAAACCTTATGATCATTGTTTAGTAACGACATTTACTTAAAGGAGATTATATGTTCACAGCAGCGTGGTTTATCACAACTAAATTCTGAATGTCCCAAAAGTCAATAAATGCGAAAAATCACCCATAAGTTATAATATATGCACTCAATGAAGTGTTGCATGCATCTAAAATGCTATTGTATACCCAAACATTTGAAATGCTGAACATTTTCAATGAGAATGTCTAGTAAGCAGTTTTAAATAACTGCATTAGAATGATACAAAATACATAAACAGCAACAGGGACGGAAAAGCAAGATGAAATAGTTTAAAAATTATGGAAATAGAAAAATGGTTGATCATAGATTACTGAAATATATTCATCAGATTTAATAATTTTCTTTTCTAGAAATCTGTATTAAATGCAGCATCCTTATACAGGATTGACTCTTTCAGAATCACACACAAGGCAGTCATATTCAGGAACACCTCTTTTCCCTTTCTTAGAGAAAGGGAATTCCAATGGTTTAAGGTCACAAAATACAAACATGAATTAATGAGTAATTATGAATTACCAACTAGAAAATAGTGTGTGTCAATGTTTCTAAACAGAAATCCAATAAAGTGTGTGTGTGTGTGTGTGTGTGTGTGTGTGTGTGTGTGTGCGCACACACATGCACACTGTATGCCCATGAATATGAGTGTATTTGCATGTTTATGTGGATGTGAGAGATCAATTTTTTAGGTCATTCTTAGGATCCTTACTTGGGACACTTTTCCTCAGTAAATGCAAACAAATTCAATCAGATTGACTGGTTTTCAATCCCTAGTATTCCTTGTGTCGGCCTTCCCAAGACTGGGCCTAAAAGTATACGCACACTCCAGGATCTCCATGTGGGACTCAGAATCTAAACTCGGATCCTTGTACTCACATGAAAAAGCACTTTGACTGTATCATCTACCAAGCCCACCAAAACCATAAACTATTTTGAGAATTTAGAAATGACCAAAAAAATGATTGAACTTAACATTCTGGTTAATTGATTAAGATCAAGGCCACATGTAATATAGGATTGCTTTCCATGCAAGAACTTAAAATTACAACGTGAGCATTATTTATCAGCCGTGCCTATATGACATATTTAAGCATACCGTGGACCATGATATGATTCCTGGATCTATGGTAAGTGATTTTGAAGAAGTGTGCCAGGAATGTCTAGTCCTGAGGAGTTCTTAAATGATATATACATAGAGCCCAGTTATAGAAATTTCTTAGTACATGATATTCATCCATGAACCCTCATTTTCTAGAATCTCACACTATCACACTGTATTTATATCCTTTCTCCTCTATCTCCCAATTGGACACTCCATTAATTTAGCAAAATAGGAGTAGTAGGTTCTCCTTTAGAACGTACTCCTTTATAGCCAAGGTTCTTGGATGGGTTCACAGTACCAGTCATGAGTTCTACCATCTACTTTTTCCACTTTGATTTCCACAGATACTCCTCAAACATTATCAAGGCCACGAGAGAGTTCGCCCATTTCTGTGTATGCTGCTTAATCTACAAACCACCCTTTGTCTTTGATTTACAAAAGAAGGTGAAGTGGACTTTTTGTTCTGTGGCTCAGAAGAAAGATTATTTACTTCTCTCTAATTCTGACTCTCCCGTTGCTGTCTATGATTGAGTGTCCTTGCCCCCTAATTTGAGAATGTTCGATGAAGGAGACCACATCCCGTTCTTTTGGAGAGTTTTCCGAAATGTCTGCTGCTTACCACCATTGTTTTGTTATTGTTAATGTTGTTCAATATTCTAAAGATCTGAAACCTGAAAGGCCGTGTGCTAAGATTGCTCCTCAAGGAAAGGACTCATTTTAAACCACTTAGTCACAAATCAATCTTAAGTAAATCAAGCAAGAGCAATATCTGACCCAATTTGTTTAGAAATCCACTCCTTCAGTCTCATGACTTCTCTGTCATGCAGGGCATCTGGCGGCCTAGAGTCAAGGAAAAAGGCTTATTGAATTTTAATGTTGAACTAATGTTGCTTTCTCTATCTCCTGCACTGGGGGAAAGAGAGTGACAAGTAAGACCAAGAAGCAAGTGAAAATTGGTCTTTGCTTCTCTCGCTTTTCTTTAACCTTCCCAAAGAGTTCAAATGTTCAGTGTGTCCTTTCTATGAACCTACTATTTACAGCAACCTCTTTTAACCTATATATAATGCATGAAGAAATCTAGGCAGAATAATATTGCATGTAGGCACTCATATGACTGATGGCACTGAACTCTGAAAGCTTTCAGATGTGAGGATCACGGTACTGCCAGGTCCCCAGCTAACGCCATCTGCCAAGGCAACTCTTGTCAAGCCCCAGAAAAATTATGCATAATTTTATAGAATGAGACTTCAAGTGTAGAATCTGTCTCGATCTGGAGGACTTATATGACTATCTCACTTCCCGGAATTATTTTTCATAATATAATATCTTCAATTGGGTTTCATTAACGCTTTTCACTGAATGGCAGAGTCTATAAATCTGTGTGGTGATTTAAAAGCACCTATGACATGTGAACAGGAGGTAATACTGTAAATGAATACAGATTTTCTCTTCTCCTCTTTCCTGATTATTATAATAACTTGCTCTTTTCTTGATCCGATCCCTCACACTCTACCCAGGGCAGAGGAAAGCAGCACAGTGAATACATAAGGATGTCAGATCCTACTTCTAAATCAGGGAGAGGTCAAGTTCTGCCTCAGTACTCAGGGCACCTGGGCCTTCATGTGTCATGTTAGACTCAGGTGAATGTGTTCAGTGAAAGTGACCCGCTGAATTCTGTTCACTGCCTAATTGAATTAATTAAAAATTTCTACTGTATCCAACTTCAGATTTGGAATGGCTAAGCTTTCATATTCCATTATTATCGTGGGCACAGGTAGTTTATTTCAAAGAGAGTGTGATGGCATAAAGATAGAAAGAGAACGGAAGAAAAAATCCAACAACATGGAAGGGTTGGGCTGTGGACAAATGAGGCTTGATCTAACATGAAAACCAGTGGACAGGCGATGCAGGAGATGTGCTATAACTGGTCTTTTGATGCTGGAGGCTGAATCATTTATCCAACAAATTGTCCCATGTCATTCACGGTTGTGCTCCAAGAGCACTGATTTTCTCCTACTCTGCTTTACCCAGAATATACAACGCAGAGTTAATCTTGCTATAGACTTCTGAAAACTAAATCTATAACTGAAATATTAAATGGTAAAAGAAAACCTGACTCAAGCCTGGAATCAATGGTTATCATAGGCGTGGCCAAGGTTAAGAATCTGTATTCAATACATACCCCTTCTGGGGTTGTTCAGCGCAGGACTGTGGATATTTGGGACAGGTTCTTTGTGTCAGGGTCTTTTCTGTATGTAGTAGGATGCCACAAAATATCCTTGTTTTACACTAACCACATCAGTGTTTGTGAACCTTCCTAATGCTGCGATCCTTCAATATAGTTTCTCATGTTGGAGTGACCCCGTCAACCATAAAATTATTTCATTGCTGCTTCAAAACTTAATTTAGCTACTGTTATAAATCATAATGTAAATATATGATATGCAGAATATTTGATATGAGACCCCACAAGTTGAGAGCCACTGTCCTAGAAAGCAATGGCATTTTGTCAGTTGTAAGAGCAAAAACTGTCACCAGATAATGTCAAACGCACTGAGGTGGTCTAAAATGCTTCCCCTGTCCAACATTAATCTGAAAGATTTCGCTTAAGTGGATTTGATATGTCACGGTTATTTTGATTGTTTATCAGGCCAAAGAAAACACAGAGAGAAATTAGATTACAGACAATCTCTTGTTGACAAGAGAAACTGGTAAGAGTAATCCTCCTATGTCTTCTTCCTCCCTTCTATCCTGACACTGGCTAAACACTCCCTTCTCCTCCTCTCCCCATCTCCATCCACAGCCTCATTCATCTCTCTCTCTCATTTCTTTCTTCCCATCTGTCCTTCATTCAGTATAAACATATTATCTATGCACAGTAATTGGAATCCATAAGGGTGTAAATTTTGAAATGACAAATAGTTTATTTTTTTTAAGTTAAGTAAAATTTGTTGATGGTAGACGTGTTAGAAGTCTTGTCCTGGGAACCTGTTACATTCTTTGGGAGGTCTAAAATCAAGTGGGTATTAAATACAGACTAAAATCAAGATTCTCCTGTTCTTGAAGGTCTCAGAACATATGGTAGTGATAGTGAAAACCTATGAATTGCTTATTTTTGGACATGCACATTTATAGCTGCTTTACTGTGCTTTTTAGTTATTAACATAATACTGTGAGTGAGTATTGTTATGGATGATTCACAGATGAAGAAATTGTAGCCTTGGCAAGTTGACTAAGTTGTCCAATCTCTAGGAAATGATGATGTTAGAGTTATATTCTTCATGACTAAATTTAAAGCTGCAGCCTAAACAACCGTGAAAAACTAACACACAGCCATCATTATCCATCATTTCTATAATCAACATTTTTTTCCTAAACATTTTGTTCTAAATAAGCTAAAATCTTGTCATGTCAACATTTTACATATAAACCATTTTCTAGAAGGGTATGTCTAATTTGGGGGTAATTTTTAGTTTCAGCAAAAATTATATAAAGGAAAAAAGCTTGAACATACTTATATTTATAATTTTTTTCAGAAAATAGTATGGTGGTCCAATATATTTAATATTTTGAGTCAAATTAGGATACTTTCAACAGGAAATGAGGGGCAGTCTTGATAGTTATGCTGGGATAGTCCCTGCATATTATCTATCTTGAAAAAAATCTGGAAATGCAGAGAATATTCTTTATGACTGATATTTTTTAAAGTATACTTGATTTATTTTTAATTAAGAAGTTCATCCATTCTGTCACAAAGAAAAATGAAGTCATGAAATTCAGGTGAATGGATGTAACTGAACAACACTATGCTAATTAAGCTAACTCAGAACAGAAAGACACAAATCACAGGATCTATCGTATTTGTGGGTCCTTGCTCTGGATGCTTTGGTTTCCGTTAGCAAAGAAGCAGAAGAAGGGCAATGAGTGGAGGAAGGAGAAGCTGCTCTTCTTTATTGTAAAAATTCTGAAGCTTCAGTGAACCTGCACGCTGTATACATAAAGTAAAGCAAAATGATCAGAAGGAATTCAGATCAAAACATTTGTATAGTATTATACTTTATATTCTCTACGCCAAATTATTACATTTTCTAATGTCATTTCAGAAGTTAACTCTGAAAGAATTTGGTTTTCATTTTTTTGTTTGTCTGTTTTTAGACAATGTCACCATGTAACAGCCTTGAGTGTCCTAGAACTAGCTCTTTAACCAGGGCGGCCTTGAACTCATGGAGATTTGCATGCCTCTGGCTCCTCAGTGCTGGGAATAACGGTATGTGCCTCTATACCTGGCTATAACCACTCTCTTAGCTAACGTCTCACTCTCATTTCCTTCTATAATGAATTTAGTTTGTAGGAGCCTATGTGCCTCCACCCACTCTCTTCCCTAATTAATCTAACCAGTCCTTTGGCTTTGCTCCCTGGATTCACCAAACTCTCTCTTTGAAGAAGACCCATGTTTCCTAGATTCATGCAGCTCATCATAGTGCATATTCTGCACTATGACATGAATTCCGTTGTACTAAAAAATAATGTGTGGGAATGTTATCAGGGTGGTTTTGTTACCTTTCCAGAAAGCATATGCCACCGACCCTCCTGGCTCCCATGATGGATATAACAGCTAAAAGTTCTAGAGTAATTAGAAGCAAACTCTCCCAGAAAGAGTAGACAGCAGGAAATAGCTCAGGGCTGAAATAAACAAAATTGTAACAAAGAGACCAATACAAAGCATCAATAAATCAAAGACATGGTTCTTTGAGAAAGTTAACAAGAAAGACAAACTCAACTAACCAAAAAACAGAGAAATAATATCCAACTTAACAAAATCAGAAATGAAAAGAGAGATATAACAACAGACACTGAGAAAATCTAGAGACTCATTAGGTCATTAAAAACCTGTACTCCACTAAATTGGAAAACCTAAAAGAAATGGACAGCTTTCTGGACAGGTACCACTTACCAAAATTAAATTAAAAGCAGATAAATGACCTAAATAGACCCGTAACCTCCAAGGAGGAAATAGAAGTTGTTGCTAAAAGTTTCCCAAGCCAAAAAAAAGAAAGAAAAAGAAAAAAAATGGCACAGGGCCAGTTGGTTTGAGTAAAGAATGCTACCAGATTTTCAAAGAAGAACTAACACCAATACTCCGCACATTGTTCCACTAAGAGGAACGAAAAACCAAAAGAGTGTTGCAAAACTCTTTTTATGAGGCTACAGTTACCTTGATACCCAAACCACACAAAGATGCAACAAAGAAAAAAAAGAAATTATAGACCAATCTCCCTCATGAACATTGATGCAAAAATACTCAGTAAACTACTGGCAAACCAAATTCAAGAAGATACATATGCTCAAGTAAGCTTCATTCCAGAGATGCAGGGATTGGTTCAACATATTAAAAAAAAAAAAAAAAAAACACCAGTCAATGTCATTTGATATATAAACAACCTGAAAGAAAGAGAAAAAAACAAACAAAACCCCTCATGATCATCTCATTAGACGTTGAAAAGGTCTTTGACAGAATCCAACAACTTCTTCATGAAAAAAGTCCTGGAGAGAACAGGGATACAGGGAAAATACCTGAACATAATAAAAGTAATATACAACAAGCTGTCAGCCAACATCGAACTAAACTGAGAAAAACTCACAGCAATCCAGCTAAAATCAGGAACAACACAAGGCTGTGCACTCTATCCATGTCTATTCAATGTATTTAGCTGGAGTAGTAAGATAACAAAAGGAGAGCAAAAGGAAAGGAAAGAAGTCAAACTATTACTATCTCTATTTGCAGATGATATGACTGTATAGTTAACTGAACCCCAAAATTCTACCACGGAACTCCTACAGCTGATAGACACCTTTAGCAATGTAGCAGCGTACAAGATTAACTAAAAAAAAAAAAATAATGCTAAGGATAAAAGGACTGATAAAATCGGGGAAACATCACCCTTTACAATAGCTGCAAATAGCATTAGATATCTTGCCATAACCAAAGAACTGAAAGACCTGCATGACAAGAACTTTAAGTCACTGGAGAAAAAAAAAAAACTGAAGTAGATTACCAGAAAATCAAAAGATCTCCCATGCTCTTGGATAGGTAGAATCAACATAGTAAAAGCAATCTTACTAAAAGCAATCTACAGATTCAATGCAATCTCCATCAAAATTCCCACACTATTCTTCGCAACCCTCAGAAGAGCAATATTCAATTTCAAATGGAATAACAAAAAAAAAAAAAAAACAAAAAAAAAACAGGAGTTCAAAAACAATCCTGTTCAATATAGAATTTCAGGGGGAGGCATCACCATCCCTGACTTCACTATTATAGAGCTACAGTAATAAAAACAGCTAGGTACTAGCATAGAAACAGACTTGTGGATGAATAAAATCAGTCAAAGACCCTGGAATTAATACACACACTTCTAACACCTGATTGTTGACAAAGAGGCAAAAAAAATGAAATAAAACAAAAAGAAAACATCTTCAACAAATGGTGTTGGCATAACTGGATGACGGCATATAGAAGAATGCAAATAGATCCATATCTATCTCCCTGCACAAAAGTCAAGTCCAAGAGGATCAAAGACCTCAACATACACCCAGTTACACTGAACCTGAAAGAAAAAAAATGGGAAACACCCCTGAATACATTGTCAGAGGAGACCACTTTCTAAATATAATACCAGAAGCACAGGCACTGAGTGCAACAATTAATAAATGAGACCTCCTAAAACTGAGAAGCTTCTGTAAGGCAAAGGACTTGGTCAATAAGATAAAACAACAGCCTACAGAATGGGAAAATGTCAACTTTACATCGGACAGAGGACTGATCTCTAAAACATATAGAGAACTCAAGAAACTAGAGGCAAAATACCCAAAGATCCCAATTGGAAAATGGGGCCCAGGGCTAAATAGAAATTCTCAACAGAAGAATTTCAAATGCCCGAAAGACATTTAAAGATTTGCTCAGCATCCTTAGCCATCAGAGAATTGTGAATCAAAACAACGCTGAGGTATCATCTTACACCTGTCAGAATGGCTGAGATCAAAAACACAGATGACAACCTATGCTGGAGGGGATGTGCAGCAAGGGGAACACTCCTCCATTGCTAGTGGGAGTGTAAATTTGTACAGTCACTTTGGAAATCAGTAGTATGGTGGTTTCTCAGAAAACTGGGAATCAATCTCTGCAATGATTCAGCAATACCACTGTTGGGCATATACCCAAGCAATGCACATTCTTACACCAAGGGCATTACATCAAATAGCATTATTTGTAATAGCCAGAACCTGGAAACAACCTAGGTACCCCTCAATCTAAAATATCGGTTTTTTGTTTTGTTTTGTTTTGTTTTGTTTTCAATGTGGTACATCTACACAATGTAGTACTATCATCCTGAGTGAGGTAACACAGACCCAGAGAGACAGACATGGTATGTACTCCATCATAAGCAGATTTTAGATGTAAAGCAAAGGATAACCAAGGCTATAATCTACAACTGCCCGCCCCCACCCCAGCAGCTAAATAACAGGAGGAAGTTAAGAGAGACATCCATAGATCTCCCTGGGAAGGGGAAATATAGAAGATCTCCTGAGATAATTGAGATCATACTGGGAGACAGGGCAAGGGGAGCTGAGAAGAGATCATGAGAGAACAGGATGATTGGGGGTGGGGAGAAGCAACAGAGAGCAAAGAAGTGGATATCCTGACTGAGGGAGCCATTGTGGGATCAGAGAGAAACCTGGTGCTAGGCAAGACCCAAGAATCCACAAAATGAGCCCAGCTAGGCCTCCAAGCAATAGTGGAGAGGATACTTAAACCGGCCTTACTCTATTTTCGTATGAATGACCACCCTAATTGCCATTATAGAACCTTCATCCACAGCTGATGGAGGCAGATGCAGTGATCCATAGCTAAACACTGGGTCAAGTTACTGGTCCAGCTGAAGAGAGGGAGAAGAGATTGCATGAGCAGAGGGATCATGATGGGGAGACCCATGGAATAGATAGTCCTGTGCTGTTTGGAGCTTTCTGACTCTGAAAAGACAGCTGAGGAAACTTTATGGAAGGGGATCTGCCCTTCTGAATGTGGATGACAGTCAAAAGGTTTGAGCAGTTTGTGGAGCCTCTTGCACTTCACCAGAGTTTATTCCTGCTGCATGAACTGGCTTCTAGGAGCCCATGCCCTGTGGGGAAACACCTTTCTCAGCCTTGATACTTGGGGGAGGTACTCGACCCTATCTCAACTGGATATGTTGAGTCCTTGGATATGGGGGTCCTTGGTCTTGCTGGGGAGTGAATTGAGGGTGGGGGTGGGGAGAGGCTGAGAGAGGACTGGGGCAAAAGGGGGAGCAGTGGTGGGTATGGGGAAAAAATTAAATAAAAGTTATTGTGTTTCTGCAAACTTTTTTTTTTAACAATAAAAGTACAATCCCATGCATCATTTCAACAACATGCTTAAATACAATAAATGTAAATGCATCTTCTTATTTTCATATTAGAAAGATGAATGTGATAAGCATACCTAAGTTGGTAAAATTAAACATAATTTCTCCAAGATTGTCAGTAAGATATCTGCAGCGCGTGTGAAAGAAAGAATGTGCATTGTGTATGTAGGGGGGTACATATGACAATGGATAAAAGTGGAGGTTAGTCAGAACTTATGAGAGAGTTAATTCTAGCCTTTTATGTGGGTCCTAGTGATTGAACTCAGGATATCAGGTTTGGCTGCCCAAGTCCTTACCCACCAAGACATTTCACTGTCCGTTAGTAAAATTTGCATAGTTACATATAACTTTTAGGATAAGAAATTACAATAAGTAATTCTGAAAACTGAAAATAAAATGAGGCATTTATTATTTTGAATATTGACTTTTTAATCTCTTGCCACAATTGTTATATGTCTAAAATAACATACTTAAATAAACTATAGATATGTTTTTAATACCAGTCATTTTCCTTCTCTTGAAAAAGGGATCCCTAGACTGTCCTCATTTCAGAAATTTGCAAATTAGTTAAAAATTACATGGAACATTATCTAAGTTGTCACATAGAAGTTAAAAGCTAAATTAATAAAGTCAAGATGCTTTTATTAAAACTTAGCTTTTAGGAAATCTGTCTTATAATTCTGCTAATTAATGTTTTCAGATGAATAATTGAGCGATATATTTTCAAAAACAGAACTTACTTTCTCTACATATGTAGTTGTATGCAATCTTTTACATGAATTATAAAAGGCATTCTAAAAAAGAGTCAAGCTTATCACTTCTAAATACATTTTTATGATTCCTAAGTATTGAATTGTTCACCATTAGAGCAATTACAATTACCATAGCATAATAATAATTTTGAAATGTGATATGGGATGGCCTTTCATTTTATTCCTAGAAACATTTGCTAATTTTCACTCATGCATTCCATAAATATTAGGTTAAATTTAACAGCTCAGAAATAATTCCTTGGCATTTTGTTTGTTTTTACACTGGATTATTAACTACTTGAGAGACAAGGCTGATGCTTTTTTTTTTTTTTTTAAATATTTTGTATCTATTTCCATGGGATAGTGCAGACTTCTGTTGGCATTTCTTAAATACATTGACAAGAAGTCTTTCTATTAATAAGTGAAACCTGTGATTATGTTTGCTTCCAAGCATCTCTCTCACCTCCATGTTCTAGCTTAAAATTATCATATGCATTGGGTTAGTTACATATCTGTTGGTTTTGTTTGGATACCTAAATAAAATATAAACACATTTTCTAAGTTCATTGCCTGTCTTTTTAATGTATTAATTTATCAATTAATGAATTAATTTGTAGATGTGTTTTGTTTTACAAGCCTGGATAGGTTCATCAACATTAACTAGAAATGTGGCAAATATGTGCTTGTTTGGGCATTATCAAGTGAAATTGGCTTAAGTATTTTTCCATTAAGAGTTATTTTCTTATGGATTTAAGTGTACCATTCACCATGTTGAGGCAGACTTTTTTTTATTCTTTTTAATTTTACTAAACATTTTCCTTCATTAATAGATATTTAATTTTATCTAATGCTGTTTCCCAATCTGTTAATTCCAATGTTTTTGCACATTAATACTGTGTATTATTTCAATAAAGTTTATATAAAAGGGAAACAGCTGCACTTGAAGAGACTATTCATGATCTAGATGGTCCATGAACATCCTGACAGCTCTAAAAGAACTCAGTAGGAGGGAGGGAGATGAAGAGGGAGGGGAAGGGGAGAGGGAGAGAGAGTAATGTTAGAAGGAAAAATTAGGGGGCTAGAGAAAAGAACGGAAGGATCTAGAATGGGAGATGGATGAGATCCAACACCATATGATATGCATGTGGAATAATTAAAAAAAAACAACAACAAAAAACACATAATCAAAGACCAAATCTAAATTTCAGATGTTGGAGAGATGTTTCAGCTGTGCAGAGGATGCTCTATTCTTGAAGAGGACTCGGATTTGGTTTCTAGCACACACGGGACCATTCACAACGATTTGTAGTTCTAGTTCACGGGACTCAACAATGTCTTCTGACCTCCAGAGACACCAGACACATACAGGGTGCACATGCATACATGCAGGCACATACTCATAAAATAAAAATAAATAAACCTTTGAAAACTCAAAGTCCCAATTGCCCAAGTGTAAATATCGAATATTGTATTAGTTGGAAATAAAATAATTTGGTCATCATACATTGGCCTGCTTTATTCGTTACAGGTACTTTGTATCTATACTTTCTTTAGTGTGTTTGCATTAGTGTTCATGAACAACTTGGTTAACACAGTTCCGGATCTCATATTTCATCTGTTTCTGGAATGAGGGAATGTGTGATATTTAAAGACTGTGGTAAAGTGTTTCCGTGCTTTTACTTCTGTGTTCATTTTGTAGCATTTGATTTACTTATTACTTCATGTTTGCTGGAAGATTCTATAGAACATTCCATCTGATGCTTTCTCTATGGAAAGAGTTTTGAGCAAACATTGATCATTCTTTTAATAGTTTTAGAATTGTTGTTTTCTATTCTATAGTGAGACAGATTTGACAAAATATGATTTGCTTAGAAATGTGTTCAAAATCACTCAGTATTACAAATATACTCGTGAAATTACAGTTCGTATGCATTTGTAACCCTTTTAATCTTCCAATATGCTGTAGTTATGTATTCTCACTCATTATTAGTATTAAATTTTGAAATTTTACAGTTATATTTTTAAGTGAGGACAACTTTTTATTATGTTTTTCTGCTTCAGAGTTTTGCTCATTGTTTACCCCCATATTATTTAGTCCCAGAAGAGTATCACCACATGCTGGTGACAAAATGAAAAAGGGTAAGTTACTCAACAGCTGAATGACATCATTGAAATAATTTGATCCTCAAACTTACCCATTGGTTCCTGGGGACTCTGGAGATTCATATACTATTTAGACCTATAGGCCTACACACTTTCGTCCAAACATTCACAAAAAAAAAAAAAAAAAAAAAAAAGTATTAGTCTCCAAATCTACAAATTAGACAGTTGAAGCTTTATCTACTAAAATTACCTGTATCATTACGCATAGTGACATAGGACAATGATAAATGATATTAAGTCTTTAATATCCTCTGGAAATTTCTTTCATTATCTTTAAAATATCATATATAAGGAATATATTTAATTAGACTTCCCTTTATTCCACTACCGCATCTAGGCCCCCATTTCTTCTCAAATTCATTACCGTATGTGTATAGATGTGTGTGTTTGTATATTTATAATTTTAGTTTTCAGTGTTGTTACTATGTAATTATGTGTAGGATTGACCACTACAGAAATTCGTTAGCCTTTCGAGGGGTTGAACTCAGAGAAAACTGGCTCTTCTTCTCTCAGAAGGCATTGATTGCCTGTAACTCCTCATCTGGAGTTGGGACTTTGGAAAGAAATTCCCATCCAAATCAGTTTGGTCATGATAAAGGTCTTGCACAGACAACCATAATTTTGAAATTTCATGGATACATGAGCTCTATCACGTCTAGAGGACGTTATCTGTAAGCTGGCATCCTGGTTTTCTGGCTCTTTTAGTCTTTCAGCCCTGTGTTCTGTGACATCCCTGAAGCAAATGTGTAGGTGTTGTTTGTGGGTGTCTAAGTGGAGGATGAACTCCCCGCTGTTACTTATTTTTAACCAGGTGTGGATCTTCGTACTATCTTCTCAATCTTTAGGTTTGAATGTATAAGGGTGAGTAACCACAGGAACTGGGAATATAGGAAGGGATCATGGTGGGAAGGAGGAAGAGGATGCTCTAAAGAAAGGGAATTGTAAGACATGGATGCTATAAAAAGGGGAAGAGTGTGTGAGACTTAACCTGTGAGCAAGAGCAAAGATAATATGAGGAAAGAAAATAACACTAACGGTGTTCAGTGTCTGTTCTTTTAACACATGTAAGTGTAGCTAACATCAATACACTATTTTACAGTCCCCTTTTTAGATTTATTTTTAATTACTGTTAAATTTTGAGACTATAAAATAATTTTAAATGGAAGGCTTAGCTGATTTCCTTTCAAATTTCTTTTCTTTGTTCTTTAATATGTAAGTATACCAGCTTATACCAACGTACCCTGCAATGCCTTCCATAATTTCAGTATATAGCCTATGAATTGTTTTAGTTTTATGCTTAGTCTAATTGTGTTATGATAGTATGATGTTATATACTACTTAAAATGAAAATTTTAGTGTCAAGCTCAAGGTTTCTACTATCCTCTAGAACCACAGGTCCTAAGTTAAGAGGTTTCTTTATGAGAGTTGCCTTGTCATGGTCTCTCTGTATAGCAATAGTCACTAATTAAGACCTATCACTCAAAGTAAACTAACATCAATATGGTTCTTTTATTATTGGAAATTTTGATGTCCAGTTCTTCTACATAAATTATTTATTTTACATTATATTTTCAAATGTTTATCCTTATTTTTCAAAGTGTTTCTATATTTTTCACAGTTACATGTCTTCCTTTTGCTCAGGGTTTTTCTTATTCTTTATTCTTCCTCATTCAATTTTCTTTGAAAGTTAAAAGTTACATATGTAATTTAAACCTTACCTAATAGGGGATTTCATCCTATTTATGACTATAACATATTAAACCCTCTGTGCTGGTTTGAAAAATAATGAGTCTCTGTAGGAAGTGGTAGTATTAAGCGGTGTGGCTTTTTGGGGGTAGATATGGCTATATGAAGGAAGTACGTCACTTTATAGGTGGTCTTTGAGGTCTCTTATGCTTAAGGAACTCCCAGTGATACAATTCACTTTCTGTTGTCCGTGGATCAAGATGCAGAACTCTTAGCTCCTTCTCCAAGCACTATGCCTGCCTGCATGCCACCATGTACCCACTATGATGATAATGAGTTAGACTTCTGAAGCTGTAAACACCCCATGTACTAAGAAGTTTCTGGTTCAGACTTTGCAGCCTGGCGCTGAGGTTCAAACTCACACTCAGTCCTGCTGCTGCTTAGCTCCAAATAACTACACAGAAGCTTACATGAATTTGATGCTGATTGACCTATAGCTCAGGCATAGAACTTGCTTAGTCTTAATTCTTAAACTAACTCATGATTATCCAAGTAGCTTTAGTACCTTTTCGGATAGCATTTCGAATTCTTTCCTCTACATGTGCTGGTGTCTTCCTCTGTTTTTCCTGTTCCCAGAGTTTTCTTAATCTGGAAGTTCCACCCACACTTCCTGTCTGCCTTCTAACCAATCATCATTTTATTGAACCAGTAGGAGGGAAAAACATTTGCAATGTATGAGAACATAATCCCAATTAAATGTTTTCCTTTATTAAAGTTGTTGTGGTCATGTTATTTTCTCTTTACAGCAATTGAGATCCTAAGACTTGCCACTTCCTTGTTTTCAATCACAAACCTAAAGTACTTTTATGTTTAATAAAAATCACCTATTTTTCAACTCCTCTGTTATTTTTATTATCTCAAAAGACAATATTCCTCTTTTAAAGGATATTTTATCTAACATACATTTACATTCATCTCTCTTTCTCTTTTTGGTTTTGTTCTTTTTGTTTGGTTTCTCTTCAGGCACAGTCTTCCTGTACTTTAGAGGCCCTCCTACCTTCCTGAGAATTTTCTTTAATGAACGCTCTGAATATACATTGAAAGTGAAGGAAGTGAGAAATAATTTATTCTTTCGATAAAAAGAAATCTCCCTTTCATACTCCTACATCTTGGCATCACTGAGGTTCTTGTTCCTTTGTGTTGCGTTAGTTTTATCTTGTTTTGTTTTTGAGACTGTCTTAAAGGGGTCCTCATCAATATTTACTACGGCTTCAGTCGTCTCCAGTTTTCATATGCCACCAATTCTCCCTATTCACTGTCCTCAACTGTACAGCTACAGCCTCAGACACTTTTTCACCAGTTGAAGGACACCTGAGCAAGAACACTAGAAATGAAAATGAAAACAAGCATTAACTTGTGGGTTTTCTCTGGACGTCTGCTTCATCTCCTTGACAAATCTTAAAAGGTTTCATGAGCTTGCATCCTGTAAACTGAATGAGAAGTAATTAGCTGTCTTCCACATACTTTGTCTTACCAGTTGGGTTAGTTGGGCCATTTTTTATGTTAATTACACCTGTGGATATGCAGAAATACTCCACTGTGGTTTTAATTTCTTTTTCTCAAGGTCAATGCCGTCCAACATTACAGCTTAGGCTTGTTTGCTACCTGTGTATCTACAGTGCATTGATTTTCAAAAAAATTTATTGAGTATTTTGTTTTCTGGCTACTGAAATGTTTTGATGCAAATCTTTGTTAGGTATTTACTTTTTGAAACATTCTCTTCAAATTTGTGCTTTACCCTTTTTAATTTCTAATTAGTTTCTTCCAGAAAGCAACGTGTTTTAACCTATGAAACCATCTCCCTGTTTCCTTTGCAGAATCATTCCTTCAGTGGTGTATGTGAGAAGAGTCAGTCACAGGATGCTCCTCCTTCGTTTTATTCTAGAATTCTAATATGTATGTGTTATCTATCTATCTATCTACCTCTAAATATATATTATACATATATTTATATATATTACAAGAAGTACATACACAGGAGTAATATTAATTAATGAGTGACAGGAACAAAAAGCCTATATGTACTCTAGTTTATCATTGGAAAGAATTTGCAGGCTATAAAATAAAAAGTAAATAAAGAATTGGGGATAGACGACAGGGAGATCAAATTTTGCATGGATAATAGCAGAATTTAATAATACACACAGAGAGAATGCTGAAAACCTACAGGTGTTCCCCTCTGATTAAGTGGGGAGACTTAGCATGGGTCTGCAAGGAGCCCACCAGAAGTTAAAGAGAGGCATCACATGCAACACTGATGAAAAACTAGGGGCACTTGAAGGTTTTTATGGCTTCAAGTAAATGCTGTCTTCTTAGTGTTTAAAATAGAAGAACTTACATTTCTTTAGATTTCAAATAGAATACTGTGTATTGCCTTCATACTATACCTATACTGCAGCAATGAAAGGCTGCTACAATCATGTCATTGCAAAACCCCAAAGATCCAAGGGAACAAGGTCCACTAAACATGATGAACCTAAGAATGAAGTCAAGAAAGTTTTATAGGACAATTATATCTGCACCCCACACCTATATTTGAATATTCCACAGCCTACCAAAAGCAGAGAAATACAACTGATTCTGATCAATAAATACAGAGTCATTGGGGCAAATAAAAGTTAGTGTAATCAATAAGAAAAAATACATGAATATCGATTTAAAAAATTACAATAGAATGGCTATATGATCCAACAATCTACTTACAGGTATCTACTCCACATATTTGAAATTAGTATATCAAAAACTGTTCTGGAAATACTACACAGCTGATAGAGGACTTGCCTAGCATTCATGAAGTCATAGATTTTGTTCTCAGCACCTCACAAACTAGAAGTGATGGTGCATATTGTACTCCCAACATTGGGAAGTTGAGGCATGATGGCTAGAGGTTAGAGTTTCAAGATACAAAGAGTTCAAGGAGAGAGTTTTCTATATCAGAAGAAAGAAATGTTACCGGAGAGATGGCTCAGTGGTTAAGAGATCTCTGAGGGAGCTGAGAAATGTTGGACTATATGAAACACTGTCTCAAAAGAAAGAAAGGGGCTGGACAGGACTAGATCAGCCAGCACCTACATAGGGTTCACAATCACCTATAATTTTAATTGCGGACCTTCTTTTCGATTCCACAAGTAGAGACACATGCAGTCTAAAAACTCATAGATATGGAAGTAAATTTCTATATACTTTGATTCATATATATGCATATATATATATGAAAAGGAGAAAGGATTAAGAAGGGACAGGAGGAAAGAAAGGAAGAGAATGGAGGAAAGGAGAGGGATAAGAAAGAATAAAAATAAGGGAGGGTAGGAGGGGGGAAGGAGGAGGTGAGGCAAGAAGGAAGGAGTAAAAACAAACAAATGGCCTTGTTATAGAAGTCACACATACATCCACCAATAGAGAAATGGATATATATGTACATATATACACATATATATATATATACAAACATATATACATACATATATATATACATACATATATATACAAGCATATATATAGCATAGATTCAAAGTAGAACACAACTCAACCTTTAAAAATAATCTTAATCTGCAACATATAATAAAATTAAAATATTACACTGAGTGAAACAAATCTGGTAGAGAGAGACCCCATAAATTTTCATTGATACGAGAACTCTAAAGACAACTGAACTCCAATACGGAGAGAGTTACAGAATAAAATAATCAGTTTAAATGATTATATGACAATAAGACATCCAAGGTGCAATCGAAAGTAGAAAAAAGACATTAATGTAGTGTCCATGAGACATAGGACACATTTTTAGAACCTCTTTAGATATGTTATTGCAGTGTTTATAAAGGTAATTTCTGTACCTGGTACAAGGTTTTCACTGTGTTTGTGAGAGGTACAGAGAACAGTGAAGAACTTCTACCTGGTTCAGCACTGGGCAGCTGAAAGACTTTTACCATCTCTCATAACACCAGAAACCCCCACTTTTCTACTAGAATATCATAAACCTTCAGAGAACTAATTAAGAAGACATGTATCCACATGTATTTATCACCTGCTCAAAGAAACTGTCCTTCTGTCTAATAGGATTTGACAACATGTGTTGCTTTCTTCTTTGTGTTTGTAAAGAGTAGAATTCCCTATTGGAGGCCTTCTCACATTCAGCAGAGAAAATACAATCTGTCTTAAAATAATTAAATAAAAGCTTCCAAGTGGTCGGTTTTAGAGTTACTCGTAAGGACAGAGCCCAGCTAATCCATTTGACATATTAACCTCTTTATGAATCTTATCAGATGATCCTGCCTTGTTAATACACTCAGTTTTAATCTGACTAATCACCCTTCATAATAGCATCTAGTAAGCTACAAGTTTTTCTTTTTTAATCGTATTATTCAAATATCATTTTCTAATAAGCTAATATGTAAGTTCGTCATTGAAAATGGAGTTCAAAAATGGTCAAAAAGAGCAATTTTGTTAGATAATGCAGGATTCTGTCTGATTTGGATGCTCGGAGGAGTTTTTCATTCATGGTAAGCATGTAAGAGGAAATTCCACCGAGATTAAATAGCATCGTAAGTTCCATATTTGCCACATTCCTTGGGTACATATTTCACACTGTTAAGAAATTTAATTTATGATAGACTCATAAGGAAGGTCACCTGTCTGTGATCCCAGAACAGCTGTTGATTAAAGTCTTATAAATGCCTGGATTATCTAAATAGTCTAACTAGATTCCAAATCTTTCAGTACTACAGTCTTTAAATCTTCATGAAAATGGTTATAAAGGTGGTGTGTGTGTGTGTGTGTGTGTATACATGTGTGTGTACATGTGTGTGTGTACACATGTGTGTTATCACAAAGCAATGAATTCTATGGTTTTCTTGGGATGTTATTCTTATTAAAAAATGACATTCACTAATCTTAACTGCCAAAGAGTTATTTTCCCCTAAATTCCAGACAGTGATTGTTAGATATCCCTATGCTAATAGAAGAAATGGATTTGGGAGATCTTGTTTTTAACAATAATTTGAGGAATTACTGAGGTGGGTTGACCATACAACCTTACCTAAAGAAAATGGTCTAATGTCTGGTCCTCCTCTGTTCCAACCATGGTATAGTTTGGATGTAAAATGTCTCCTATGGGCTCATGTGTTAGAACACTTAGACGGTAGTTCTGATTAAGAAGAGAAATTAACCCTGAAGAAATAGTTTCCCACTGGAGAAAAATGGGTCCTTAGGAGTAGGACTTGAGGTTATATATTCTGACACCATTTTATATTTCTTTATCCTGTTCTAATCAGATGTAAGATGTACACTCTCAAGGGGACAGCATTGGTGCTACCTCAGTTGGATATGCCAGACTGCATTGACTCACTCTGGGAGTCAATATCCCCTCTGAGGAATGGATAAGAAGATGGAGTACAGGGAAACTGGGGAATGACTGGGAAGAGCGGAGGGAGGGGCAACAATGGTGGGTATGTTAAAACAAAAACAAAAACAAAACCATGTACACTGTTAGCACTGTGGCCATTCCTTCTGTTGTACTGTGTCTACAAACTGAGAACCAAATAAACCCTTCTTTCCTAACAAACCTTCTCTTCCTCCAGAGACTCTCATCAGGCATTCTGTTGCATCAATGAGAAGGGTAATTAAAATACCTGGGTATATCTTAGAATTAACTGCAGGAGTTTAAAGTTTCCATTGTTTGAATCCAACCCCTACATATGCTGCTTAAGTAGGCCCATACGAAGTAAGCACTAATGGAACCCTGCTGTCTGGTTTTTGCTTGCTTTTAATTTAGACTTATTATTTTTTTCACACATGAATATGCTATATTGCATGCTTTTAAAAATGATTTCAAAGGCGTCTACTGCTCAACCAGGTGCTAAGACTCTGTAGATTAGCCACAACTCTATAATCAGGCCTCTGGGATGCTATTTGCTTCACATGCCAGTCTAACAACTTCCTCAGTCTAACAAAACCTTCCACAAGCACAGTGGCCTAGATGTCTATACGCTTGTTACACATTTCAAGAACTCCCCACCTTAGCAGGAAGGCAAAATCCAACCATTGTGAGCTTGGCAGGGTGAAGGTACAATAGAGTAAATGGTAACAGGGCACAAACGTAGAAGTAAGCTAAGTGGGACAGGGGGAATGAGATCCCTAACTAAGGAGGGAATGGGAGATAAATAGAGGCAGATGATGGGTAAAATAACATTAAGGATGTGTTAAAAAGTCATGAGAAACCATACTATTATTTACCTAAGTATCTACCATACACACTAGAAGGTATACAATATATAAGCATATAATGTAAATAAAATTTTTCCCATCTGGGTTGTCAATGCTCCTTCCAAGAGCTATGCATAAACTATCTAACAAAAACCTAACACAAGGCATAAGTAAGCCCTCTTTAAGGGTTATTGGTTAGTTGTTATACAAAAGGCTGGGGAAAATAATGAAGTCCTATTCCTAATGCTCTCTGTTGGCTTCCAGAGAAGGAAGTTAAATCCCTAATGCAGAAGATATGATGCACTTCAGACACAGTATCCCGAAGACCTGACATCAATCTGACATGAAAGCCTCCTCCCTGTGTACTGATTTTCATTGTACTAGAAACAACACATAATCTTCTAAATGAGGAGTCCTACCACAGCTATGTTGCCTGCCACTAAGACCAGTGACCAGAATGGTACAATAACCCGAGAGTACAGTAGTCCCACACATACCTTGATGGTACCCAACAATTCCTCATCCGGACTTAAGACCCACTCAACAAGGCAAAAATCATGCCTGGTACTGGAAACCAAGTCAAATACTCAGGGCTAATGAAGTCATAATCTTGGAGGAACACATTATACCATCACTGCGGTGATGTGTATTTAATCAAATTAGCCTGGATTATCAAAGAGTCAACCACTGAGGTAAGTTGTGAAGATCAGGGAGTGGTGATCCACACCTCCAACCCGAGCTTTAGGAACGTGGAAGGAGGAAGTTAAGAGAGCTGGGCAGAGGAAGAAAGGGAGGTTCTTCAGCTTTCCCAGACACTTCCCTTTTTCTTTCTGGCTGAGGACAGAGAGGCTTGCAGTTGGAGGATTCCTCGAGATAGGCTGAGAACTGGTTGTGTTTTGTTTCTCTCTCTCCCTGATAGTTTAGTTTTTCCCAATATCTCATTTCAGGTTTTTACTACATACCAAATAGAATTCATGCAATACACCACTTCACTAAACTGCCATAATCCCTAGATGCATTCTCACTTTGTCCTTACCACAGATGAGGCTAGTTCTCACTTCTTCCCATGGAAAATTCTCTTTGTAACGGACAGAGAACATTACACCCTAAAGGTATTCGTTAAGGTTTCTATTGATGTGATGTAACACCATGACCAAAAGCACCATGGGGAACAATGGGTTGATTTCATTCTCTAATGTACAATACATTTTCTGGGCAAGTAAGAGCAAGACACCAAGGCAAGAACCTGAAGGTAGGAACTGAAGCAGACACCACTGAAGTGTGATGCTTACAGGCTTGCTCCCCATGGCTAGCTCAGCTTGTGTTCTGTACACCCCTGAACAACTGACTGAACTTTCCTAAGTCAACCATCAACAAGAAAATACTCTACAGACTTGCCTTCAGGCAATCTGATGGAAGCATTTTTCTCAATTTAGATTCCTCTTCCCAGATAACTCTAGCTGACATCATGTACATCAGCAACCACGACCACAGCAAACAGTAAGAACAACCCATCCAAATGGGAAGTTGCGGGTCCAAGTCTCCTCATTAGATGCATCGTCAACCCAACTCCTGCATCTAAGTCCTAGAAATCATTGCAGAAGAGGGGGGAGAATGGCTGTAGAAGTAGGAGGAACAGAGTTTATTGTGAGAAGTGTCAGAAGCCACAACCATCAGGTCTCATTAATATGTCTACCTAAATATGACTTGAACAAGGATGACAGCAATAGCCATGCTTACATGGACAGGAGATAGCTCATGAGTCCTAAGCTCTAGACACAGAACTACAGGCAACTAATGTAAGCCTAGAATAGAATCAATAGTCTTCTCTAGGGATAAACATACTAGTTTGATTATCCAATACCCAGTGGTCAGCCCTATAAATGCATACAAGTAATAGCATACAGAATGAGGTTATAATTATTATTGAAAATATACACACAATAACAACAACAATATTGATTTTAAAAAAATATTCTGTGAATTTAAAAAGGAGCAAAGGAGTATACGGAAGGCTTCAAGAGGAAAAAGAAGGGGAAAATGATGTTTTTATAATTTCAAAAAATAAAAATAATTAAAAAGAGAAGCTTAGGAAAGCTAGCCAGCCGCACATTGAAAGTTGAGACAGATCTGATCACAAGCCAAAAGGCTAGCATGTCTCCATACACCAAGAGCTCAACCAAGAAACCACTAGCCCATCTCCGTAAGAGATTTTAGAGGCGGTACAACCTGCCTGACTCCTTGACTGTAGCTCTGGGATACTCCTCCCGACGTATTGCCTCTTGAACAATGAGAAAACAGCTTAGTCTGCTTCATTTGTAGTCAGGGTACAGAATCTACACTTCCTCCTTCCTAGTTTATATGTTCCTATCCACACACATTCGACCATGAGTTCCATCAAAACAGAGTACATCTGTGTTTTCTTCAATGCTCTGTGTTCAGCGTGCAGTGTTCAGGTACAAGACACACAACAGAATCCCAAATACTGCTTTAAAAATACGTGAATGAATAGTCAATTCACACTTAGTCCATGCATCAAGGACACAGAAGAAACCAGCATGAGTGACCAAAGTATTATGAATCAGCATGTGAGTCGCATCTTGGGACAAGAAGGACCACACTGCTCAGTCTGGTGTCTATGGAAACGCCTGCTTTGTTCTTTCTCCCAGTTATGCTCAGTTTCCTTCCTTTCCAGGCACCGTTCTCATCATCTCCCAAACAGAAGGCAGTGACCAGTGCGAGTCACTTTCCCTGGATCTATCTTGCTGTTGTTCTTGGACAGGGTTTAGTTAGAAAACCTCCTTGTTTCTGAATGCTCATTCCTGTTTTGTGAAGAGATAACATGCAGATAAATAAAGCACCTACACCCAGGAGACCTGAGGTACTTTCTGATTTTGTCACTTTTAATCTTGGGGTGCATTTATTCAGCAGAAACAATGGGTTGAGAATTGGGCTTTGTGTCCTTGGACTAGCCTCGTGGCAGTTGTACAAACTTGGATAAGTTGTTTAGTCTTTGTAATCTTTCCTGACATGAGAATGTGTGGGGGAAAATGAGTGCATGTTTCCATCACCTTATATAGTCTATATCCAGAAAACGGGAGCAGAGAGTTTAAATCATGTGCTCAGGATAGTGAAGCTCACAACTGTGATGTGTAACCCAGTTCTATTCAAATTCCATTTCCATTCAAATACAAATCATGCATCTTCTTTCCTTCAGGTGGTTCTTTGAGAGCCTCAGTTTCTTCATATGTAAAGTGTAAACAGTGTTCAGGAATGTTTGGGAGATAATGGCAATAGAAGAGATAATGTAAAAATGTGCAATAATGAGCAGACATGTTGTATATAGGACACATACTTGGGCTTCATTTCTCACAATGCAGCCAGGAAAGCTGGACCTCGGTGCCCTTGGTTTGGTCCTCTCTGCAGAGTCTGCCTTCCTCTGTGTCATGTTTTTCTGACATAGCCTGTAGGCCTGTCTGTGCATATTCTGCTTTTCTGGAATAATTTATCAAATGTTCTATTTCAATGTCTGGTTATCATTTCTTTGCCCACCCTGAGGAATTTGACTTTTAAGCCCATCTCTCACTACTAAAAGACAAATCCTTTCCAGAGAGGAAGAAGCAGATTCTAAGGTCACAGCAGGTGAATCCATAGTTTAGGAAACACAACACATATTGAATGACGCTCCCCCTCAGAAACAAAGCGGCCTCTTGCTTCTGATATTTCATGGAAAGTTTCCTGGGACCTGAATGTCAGCATCCCTCGTGGTCACATATGAAGCCCCTCAGCACAACGTATTTTCTGTAGATAGGACCAGCCCACGTTCTTGTCACTTTGCAAGCTGTGCAAACATGTGTGGGCTTAAGGCAGCTCAGTTTCAAGACAGCCCTTCATCTGCTCTCCTCCTCTTGTGCAGATACCAGGCCAAGTTTGGAAGTGGCAAATCCATATGACAAAGAGGTCTATTGGGGAGATATCGTGTCCCCCAAAGCTGATCCTCTTGCAGACCTGACCCAGAAACATACACCCCCTTTCATCTGAGAAGTGGCACCAGGCCAGTGACTCTGACAAAGCACTCAAGGCTGTGACTGCCTCACACATCTTTCTCTCTCACTCAGCAGATGTTCCCCAAGAGTGGCTGCCAGGGCATTTCTGTAGCAGCGAAGGTGTTAAAGCTTCAAGGCCTCCAGAATATGTCTGTGCTGACAGATTGGGGAAAACATGTTAACGCGCTTATGGTGATGAGCATGTAAAAATAGGGCACAGATGTCTAATTTAAAAGACAAGAAAATTTCTTGGCATTTACATCTTATTAGTCATTACTATGTTTTTCTTGTATTTTATTCACACATTTAACTTTGGGTGTTCCTCTGATTTGCTTTGCCAACTGCAAGCTACCATCCCATAAACCAAAAAGAAAACAAAAACAACAGAAAGGTGATACATTCCAAAAGGCAGCAGCACGGAATGAAACTGGCCAGCAATCTTGCTTAGGACCTCATTTAGATTTCCCTTGAACTGTGTTTAAATTAATGCGTGAACACATCAGGCCATCTTGACCTATTTCTGTGACAAGCGGCAGCTCGGATGCTTGCAAAATACTGTTGAGGGTAAAAAAAAAAAAAAAGGCTAATTTTGAAAATTACCTCTAGAGGGCTTAAGAAGTAACCTTGCATTTTCTTACTGGTTAAGGCATTGTACTACCATCTATGATAACTTGATGGTTTTAATGGCTTTCTTCCATCTACATCCAGGGTGTGAGAAAAGCTGAGTGGTTCCACAGTTACATAAACGCTACTTCTACCTATTAGCTTTTTATAAGTCTTTCGATTGGAACAAGATATTGGCTCACAGAGTAAATGGAAGGGGAGGGTTTTTAACTCAATAGACAGAAGGGCTTCAGCATCTTCAAGATTCTAGAGCAGCTGGCTGTGCTCAAGTGCAAAAAGACAGAACAAAAGCAAAGGAAGACACTGAAGTCAGACACACGGATTTCCCTTTCCAAAACAGCAGGCTTCCTGAAGTAGAAAAAGGAAAGATACTGGCGAATGTTGTCAAGAATCGGAGCAGAAACAAGAAACCACCACATGTTACGAGTACCATCAAAGTGCGTGCTAATTAAAGGCAAAGCGCTGAAGGATGCTGTGGCAAGGGCTTTCCTACTTCTGTGAGCTCTCAAAGTAAAGACACTGGCCTGTCTAGGTGTGTATAGATCGCATGTGCACACACGTGCACACATACACACACATAATGTACAAACACACTCATACAGATCTGAACAACTCTTTTCAGTTAAAAATGACCCATAAAGAGGCATAAATCAAACTAAATACTTAAGCAATTACTAGTGTACAGCTAACAACCTGTAACTAATCATGCAGATAAATTCCACTGTTTGTAGGACAGTGGGAAAGTAAAGAAGCTTCCTTACGCCAATGTTCTCACAAGCAAAATACACGTGCTATACTCAACTCACTTGGATATTACAGTATATAAGTGCTTGCCTGGTACTGAGCTCATTCGCAATAGTCAATAAAAAATAGCAATCATGATTGCTTGCTGGTTTTTGGATGCAGTATCTTCAAAGACAAGTTCAAAAACAATACAACACAGTGATATTTTCTTATGCTTACATATCCACTTTTCCATGTCATTATTCGGGACTTGCTTTAATAGTTTATGAACCTGGTGACAGACTCTCATCTGCCAGACTCTGGCTAAGATAGAAATATCCAGTGTTGTAGTTTCCATTCATTTCAAGCAAGGATTCCTCTCAGAGGTTGTGTGTTTTCTGAGCCTCCCATTCCTACTTATGGAAATGAACTTTTACACAGAAGGACACAGGAACACTCAGGGTCTGTCACACTAAAAGTGTCCTCAGATTCTAAGGACATCTGGAAGAGGCATCATCTCCATAATGGAAATCCTCAAATATTGAATTTAAATGAACCCCTTCTTCATCCAGTTCTCCCCTCTGTTGAGTTTCTACTCATATTCACCCTTACGACTCAAAGTATATTATGCCACATAATCAAAATATTTTTCCGCAGTTAAAATAACATATAAGAAAACATAGCAGAGTTACTAAGGTATAGTATATGCCACATCAATGATAACTACTATTATTATCTTTATGATTGTTATTAGTCTGACTACAGAAAATCAATTTCTAACACACTTTGAAAGCAATTATTAAAGTTAAAATCATTAATGCAATCAGTATTTGCTGTACCTAATTTTATTATAATTATCTTTCTCTTAATCCAAATAGTGTTAATAATGCTTGGTTGTTTCAGACACCATTAATTAATTCTAAGTTTATAGCAATGTATGAAATTCCAAAAAGGGTCAGCCCTAAGCTATAAATAACAATTGACATATTCATGCCTTTTTCTTTATTCTATTCCTTTCATATTCTCCTTTCCTTCCATTAGTAAAACTTGATCATGAAGGGAATCTAAATAAATTAAGGCTCAGGCTGAAAATAGTTGTAGGCACCCAGGATCCACGCACTCAGGATGATGACGCAGGAAGATCGCCAGTGTGAGGAGGCCAGCCTAGAATTTTAATTAGTTACTAAAGTTTAGGAAAGAGAACTGGCTGCTAGTGACTAAGGAACAGCCTTTTAACTTTTCTTCGTCCTTGTCTTAGATCATATTTTCTGGAGCCCTGGCTTCCAGCAGGCAGCTAGAAAACGTCTTGTGGGTAACATGGGAGCACTTTACAATTGCATGTGAATGTTCCCTGACTTATTGCCTCTGTAAATGCCTTAAGAAAGGGCAGAACTTTAAATTCCACAAAGTTGATTTCAAATGGTCCATTCAGTGCCAGAAATTATAACAGGGCATTTGACGGGCACTCAAAGAAAGGATCCCGTGCTAAATTCCCTTCCTTAAAGAGACCACAGTAGTGGGCCACCAAAACATAAACATAAAGAATGATGGATCCAGTGGTTCTGTTGGTGGCTACTCGTTTTCTTAATAAGAATAGGCTATTGACAGACAAGGGGTGGGACCACTGCCATCCACTCTTAGAGAACATGTATTTCATCAGACAGAGACAAAAGCTGTCTTCTGTGGGTCCTCAGTCATAGAAACCGAGGACAGGTGTCCACTTTCGGTCAATGATCAGCGAGGTTTTTCTGAAAGAGACTTGAATTAAATCTTTTTCCTTTTCTGACTCTTCTCCTGTAACATGTAAAAATGAAGGGAAAAGGTTGACAAAATAATATTCTGAAAAAGAATGTAAGCCAGACGATGAAGAGAAATGTCTTCTCTGTATTTGGTATGGCTGTCATGCTCATGACCTCACAGGGCTTAGCATTATCTACTTAAGACCTGCATGAGACCAAACCATTCAGAATGCCAGCATAAATAAGGGAGATGATTTCCAACCATGCTATTTTACTGAGGAGCAATTGGCAATTGATAGTTTCTGGAAGAGGGATAAATTTTTTGGAGGGTGTAGTGATTGATGAAAATCCCATGATTCAGAGGATGGCTCCATCACCCATGCCCAGTCAGAGGGTGGCTCCATCACCCATGCCCAGTTCCATCACCTATGCCCAGACAGAGGGTGGCTCCTTCACCCATGCCCAGTCAGAGGATGGCTCCATCACCCATGTGTGGGAGATTGTTTTGTTTCATTGTAAATATTTGTCTCACCCACTGGTTTAATAAAAAGTGCTGATTGGCCAAAGGCAGGCAGGAAGTATGGGTGGAGCTACCAGATTAAGAAAACTCTGAGAACAAGAAGCACAGAGTGGAATGCCAGAGAGAAGCAGGAAGAAGCAGAGGACAACCATGCTGCTGTGAGAAAAGGTACCAAGCCCCATGGCTGAACAGGATGAGTCATGGGTTAGATGAAAGGTAGAGAGTTAGCAAGTTATATGCCTGAGCCTTAGGCCGATCAGCCTAAAATTATTGCAAGCATCTGTGGGACTGTGAGACTGTGGGACTGAGGGACTGTGGGTCTGTGAGCCTAAACCTTGAGGCTAGGCCTGAAAGTCTGGGCCAGAAACCTCTTACTACACCCATGCCCAGTCAGAGGGTGGCTCCATCACCCATGCCCAGTCAGAGGGTGGTTCCATCACCCAGGCCCAGTCAGAGGGTGGTTCCATCACCCAGGCCCAGTCAGAGGGTGGCTCCATCACCCAGGCCCAGTTCCATCACCCATGCCCAGTCAGAGGGTGGCTCCATCACACAGGCCCAGTTCCATCACCCATGCCCAGTCAGAGGGTGGTTCCATCACCCATGCCCAGTCAGAGGGTGGCGCCATCACTTATGCACAGTAAGAGAGCAGCTCTATTACCCATAGATAGATAGGCAAGTATTAAATGGACTTAGTGGGCTGTTTTAAAAAGAAAAAGATAAAAAGAAGGGCGGGAAAGGACATTAAGTTGGGACTTTAGGGAAGAATATGGAGGGAGTTGAAGGGAAAAATGGGGGCAGATGTGATATCTTATTGTATACATATATACAATTTTTCAAGAATTAAGACAGCTATTTTTAATTATTTAAAATATAAATAATACTTTGCTTAAGAGTTATGGTTTGGCAACTTTGGCAAGGTGCACAGGAGAGGAATGGTGAAAACGCTGTAGTGGGTACAGAAGGATCTGAGCTTCATGAGCACAATAGGATCTGAGAAAAAGGAGGTACAGACATGACCGTGTTTATCTACCTGCCCATTGCCAAGGCTTATGGGGGAAATGTACTTAGTGATACTGTAGGTAACACCATAGCAGATGATCTTTGGTTTTCACATGTTAAAAATCAAAACAGTATGAAGTTGCACCTATCCCCAGAGCCCTCACTCAGCAAGAGTCAAGAAAGGACCACCTTTATCTCAGAAGGAGCCTTTCTTATTTTTACCATTCAGCCTGAAAGTATTATACAAAGAAAAAAACAGTGACCTCTCTAGAAATGGTTAGCAGACAACAGTCAGCAATAAGGAAACTAACAACCTGAGAAGCTGTCAGAAAGACAATGTGCTGCTGGAGTTATGAACTCATTAATTAAATATCACTGTATCAAATGGGCTATGAGCTATTAATTCAAAAACTATAACTGACTTTGAAGTTGAAATCATAAGCAAAGCAATTAAAAAGTAACTTCTTTATGGGACTGTTAAGGGAGTGTCTAATCTGTTTATGTGTATCAGTCCTTTAATTGGGGATTGAATTGCTCCCTTAAAAGTAATGATTACATAAATGATCAAACTACCTGTTTTATTGTGAAATGTGGATGCTATAGTTAGAAGAAAATCTAGAATTTCCCCCCTGGTGCTGTAATCCTGACAATACGTATTTTCTTTTCTACATAAGGAATGGGGTTTCTTTCTTTCTTTTTTTTTTCTTTCTTTTTTTTTCCTAATAAAAATCAGATGCGTTGACAGAGCTTAATATTTGCTTCTACTTGTTTCCTTCTATGACCTCTGCCTTAAAGAGGCTCAACCATTACTGAACCATGGTTGCCAGAGCTTAAATGTAGATAGCACTATAAAGGAGCAGTCAGTAAAGGCTGTGGTGCCACTGGGATGGTAGGGCCTTTAGGAGCAGGGACCTAACTGGACATTTGGAGCACTAAGGGTATGCTCTTCAAAGGGATGGTGGTTTTTGTCCTTTTCCATTTTCGTCCTGACTGAGCTATGTAAAAGCTTCCTTAAGCCTGCATCCAACTCAGCCACTGAGCTCTCACCACAGGTACGAGGCAGTAAGATTATCAACCATGGATTGAAATGAGAAAATCCAGGATTAAAAACAAACCTTTACTATTTAAGTCCATAATTTTGTTTTCCTTAACATGCATCATAACGTGTGTGCTTGTGTGTGTGTGTGTGTGTGTGTGTGTGTGTGTGTGTGTGTGTGTGTGTGATGTATGTACTCAATGTGGTTAGATGCATATGTGTATACAAGTGCACATACATGTTTGTAGATGACAAAAGTAGGTGTTTGAAGCCTTTCTTCCATCATCTGGAAACTTTATTTTTCTGAGACAGTGTGTCTCACTGAACATAAAGTCCATCAATTGCACTGAGCTGGAAAAAGAAGATACTTCAGAACCCCACCTCTCCCTCTTCTCTGGTACTGCTTGCTGGGCCCACATTCCATCCCAGTCCTGAGGCAATGGGCAAGCAGAGTCATACAATAAAGAATAGCTGTTCCAACTGATTCAGATCCTAATATTTGTATGGCGGACACTTTACCAACAGCCACCTCTTGAGACATCTACATCATAAAATTAATCCTGAAGGTAAAGATCTGATGCTCATCTCCTCAGTAGAACTGAATTCCTCTTCTATTCAGTTCTCAGCTATTCTTTTGTTTCTTCAACTTCCCTACTACACTGGCCTGGACTTCGGTGGATCTGTCCTCTCATATATCCGACTGCTTATATTATATTTGAAAATATCCCCACACTTTTCTCTTTTTCTCGTATACATTCTCTACCATTTTTACTATGCTTTCCTCTCTCATAGTTTTAAACATAAATGTACAAGAAAAAAACAGCTACAAAAATATTGTAGGGAATTGTTCCTTTCTTACTAGAGAGACATTGATTAAGAATGAAGAAACTTTTTTTTATGAAAAGAAGTCATTTCTTTAGGCAGAGTTAGCATTCTGGTTGTTTAGACCAAGACATCTTTTGCTTCCTATCACATAGGCACCAACCACTGCTGGTAGGGGTTTGATTAATGGACTAAAACTTATTCTGAAGAAAAATGGATGCTTTTAGTGGATTGGAGACAGAAATGCCTATAGTTTATAACCAGTGGCAAGCCACTCTGAAAGAGCAGCTGGAGACTTTATATCTATTTAGTTGTGGTTTGTAGAAACTTCTATGATTTTTTTTCCTCAGTGCATTCTAAAAGGTTCATTTATTCCTCCAAAGTGCAACCTTACTTTTCCATGACAAAACAAAAAGAATGATGTACAGTCTTCACTTGGCATTGGAAGCCATTGCCAGCAGGGAAATAACATTCATTCACTAGGTGAATTTGTGCAGGACTCTCTTCAAAGAGAAAGATGTGAATCCAGGACTGGGCACTGAATTCAGTAGATGTACAGTCCTGTCTTTTGTGGACCTTATGCTCCAACCTTAACAATCATTTGGTGGAGTGCAAAAAAAAAAAAAAAAAAAAAAAAAAAAAAAAAAAAAAAAAAAAAAAAAAAAAAAAAAAAAACATAAATAAATAAACATAGAAACCCAGCATGCTTAGTACACATTTGACTGGACAGGCTTGGTTTCCTTCATCAAGAATACCTTCCTTGACTCTCATCAGATAATATTAGGTGTCACTGTGGACTACACATTTATGTTCCACCAAAATCTATAAGATGGCACCAGGGGGACAACTTTGGGGGGTGACTGGATCATGATAATAGAGTCTTCAAGAATTATGTGAATGTCTTTATAATACAAGAAGGACATAAAATAGCCACGCCTTATACCTGTACTGCTGAGAGAATATTGCCACCTGTGAACTGGAAAAAGAGATTGATCTCCCCAGAACTCACCCATGTTGACCCTTGTTCTTGTTGCTTTCAGGCTTCAGAATTTCAAGATAATTTTCCTTCCTTTAAATCACTCAGGTCATGGTATTTTTGTTTCAGGAGCCTTGACTTTCTAACAAGGGCATCAAAGGCAATGGGATGTGCTAAGGAGGGGCTTGGGGAGAACATTACCAACAAAACTCCTCTAAGAAACAGTGGACTGCAGAATTTACCATAGTACCAAGCAACAGGGGCTTGAATTCCAATCTTTCCAATTAAAACCCGTAAGTCATTAAAAAATCTAACCCTCCATGAGACTCACTTTTATCATTTGCTTAATGGAGACCCCACTCAAAAGGCTCTGTAAGGATATAATAGGATAATATATGTAAAACACTTAACAAGGTGTTTTCTCCTCAGCAGGCAAGTGTGAGCATCCCCATGAGGCCTTAGCTTGTTTTGACAGCCAGAGCCTGCTGAAGAAACTGGCAGACTCTCTCTCATCCAGGTGCAACCATAGCTGGAGGTGAGGAAGTGGAGAGGGGGAGAGCCTGTCTGATGTCTTCCCCTGGGTGCGTGAAGGCACATGGGTAGTTAGTGTCCCCTGGGCCAGGCAGGGATTTTGTAAGTTTTATGAATGCTGGATTCTGCAGTAATGTCACACATTTTTCCGCACAGCTCCTCTGGAAATAATTTACACTGTTTACTGAAAACAGAGCCAAGACCATCAGATTAGCAAAACCCAGGATTCATATTTATCCTGCTGTTAATGAATGATGGGATGGGATAGAGGCACAATTATCCCATCATAAAAGATTTGCTTCAATTCTGCACACTTTGAAACAAAAGGAGAAAATAAGCTGCATTCTTACTAAGTTTCTCCTCATCATCAATATTCTATCCCAACTCTACCCCTGATTCCTTTAAATATGGGCAAACAAATCAGAACCACAACAGAGTTAATGCTCATGAAGCTTAAAGTCTCTGAACTCTCAGAAGAAATACTTAGTGTAATTAAAAACTGAAAATCTATCATTTAAAAAGTTTGACATGGCATATTTGTATTCTGCATTACAACAGCTAATAGTCGGATATTTATTTGTGTTTTCTTTTTTTTCCATATGAACAGACAAAGGCAAAGGCATGTCTCTCTTCTTACTCCATGTTCATTAATTTGAAGCTAGAAACCCTGGAAAGAGGCTGGGTATGCAGAAAAAAAGCTTGCATGCTCAGGTTTCTAGGAGAGGGGAGGAGAAAATAATGAAATATAAAAATGTTCTTATCCCCTTCTACAAAATGAATAGGTTCTAACACTAGTAGTTTATCTCATCCCCCTGGAAGAAAAAAATATTGCTCAAAGAATCTACAAGGCTAAGATGTAATTCAGCCAGGCCAGCAAGTAGAGGTCATCTCCTCTGGGTCTGACATAATTAATGAAGGCAAATGGGCAGTCCAGAAGGGATTTAAGAAAATTAATTTAATAAGTCATTGTGAAGATATTTTACATGGTTGGCTCTATGCTAAGTGCTATGGGAAATACAGAAGCTGGAGACTGCAAGGTCATTGGCTCAAATAAGACACCTATCCAGGGCAAACACAAAGAAAGGTGACAGGTTCATTAAAACACTAACCAACTTTAAAATCTTTAATAAAACTTACTTTCTACATCAGTTCTATAGTCCCTGCATTCTACCACCTTTTAAAACTCAGGTTCTATCTTAGATAGTGACTTCAGAAATTGAATACGTTAATATGGCTTGGCCAACTGCATTTGCCTCGGGTTTATTTGTTTATTTGTGTTTTCTAGCAAATATACAAACTTAGGTCACCATGCATAATGGCCAAATATAGGGCCATTAGAAGCCATTTGCAAAGAAAACTGGCTTTCTAACTATGTATATTTTGCTTAGAACAATCCCTGAAAAACAATATAAAATGATCTCATGCAATATAGATAAGTACTGACTGGATTCCCTCATCTTAGGACTGAGCTTTACATATATGCATATAACCACAATTAATGGGGGGGGAAAAACGGCCGTGAGTTTGGAAAAAGAGCAAGAAGTACATAAAGAAGAGGAAATGATGTAATTATAATTCAAAAGTAGAAGAAATAATTTAAAATGTGTTTCCTTCTTGTCTTCATTGAAATCTCAAACCAATGCTTCTCAATGGTAGAATTTCATTTAAAATACATGTGGAGGGTGTAACAGTAGGATGGAGCCTCAGCTTCTCCACCATGATACAATGGACAGTATAGAAAAGGCTAGACAAGTGGTCAATCTACCAGCAGGGATTGGCAGGGATCACTCAGTGGGTAAAACATTTGCTGTACAAGCATGAGGGTGAGGGTTCATATCTCCAGCACCCACATAAAAAACAATGTTTCTTTCCATCATTTCTGTGCATAGAAAGTAGAGACGGGATTTCCCCTAGGTGAGCCCCTAGCTGAAATAGTGGGATTGATAAACTCTGAGATCACTGGGAGTCTCCGCCTCAATAGATAGAATGCAGGAAGATATTAATGCCTACATATGGTCTTCACATGTACCCAAACACAGGCAAACACACAGGGATAGGCAAGCATACATACAAACACACACACACGTATGCAAACACAAATATACATGCGAACACACATGTTCAATTTTAAAACAAAACTACCAATATTTTCTTTAAGTGGGTATTATTACTCCCATTTTGATGTAGGGAAAACCTGACCATGGCTAAGTAGGTCATCAGAAGTTACAAACCTAGGAAAACACCTGTAAATCATATATTACATAGGACTCTAGTCCATGGTCTGACCCAGTTCACATATTCACAACCTTATATCAGTATGTGGATCTTTAAATACTTGTTCTATGATTCATTTTACTCCAGCTAACACACCTCACAGATTTGCTATGTTATTTAACAAATTAAACTTGGATATTAAGATGGACCAGTGACTATTTTTTCTCTCTCTCCCCTCTCTCTCTCTCTCTCTTTCTCTTTTCTCATCTCATTATGTAGCCTAGGCTCACCTTGAACTCACTGTGTAGATCAGACTGATCTCAAAATGACCTCAAATTTACAAAGATCCACATGCCTCTGTTCCTAGTCATAGGATTAAAGGCATACCAATAACATTATATCCAACCATTAGGCCTAATTCTTTACAGACTTCGATATATCTCTTTCTTATCACTTACACACATACATTTGTATTTAATACCCAAATCTAGATTCTAGCTCAGTGTTCATATCATGAACATTTCAACTTTCAATATCTAATTATTTATATTATTTCTAAAGTAGCTACTGAGAACTGTGATCAAATTGAAGGTTTCAACACTTTGGATTCCTTTTAGTGACTCATATTTACAGTTATATAGCAAAAAATATAATAATCGTTTAAATTAAAAATAGGTTAATGATTAATAATATTCTGAGAGAGACTCCATAACCATCATGGAAGATGACAGCAGGTGACTGATGTGACTGGACAACCAAGAGCCACAGAAAGAAAACATGGAGGGCTAAAAATGTCTAAAAGTGAGTTTTAGGAGAGATATTAAGACATGTTGATTAGGAGCCTATAAATGAAGTTCACTTCTCTGAGAGAAACTCGTGAATTTCAGTGACTAAATAAAACGAAGGTTTTCCTCCCTCCCTTCCTTCCTTGCTTTCCTTAAGCAGGCCTGTGTGGATCCCAGGTCTAGGCTGGTGGGTGAAACAGGAAGAAGGGTAATCCAAAGTGTGCATGCCGACTTGGAATTAACACGTTTTCTCACCCAACAACTTGATTTCTTTTTATTCCTGGGACCTAGATTCCAAGGCAGATACACTGTGTAGATTCTGACCAAGCCACATCACTGACCTAACTAAAAAGAATTTCAGAGAGATGCTGATGCTGTGTCCATGGACCACACCACCCGATAGGAACTACGGTAATGGAAAAGTTAGAAAAGCAGGCACTCGGAGCTGTGTCTTGTTCATTCTACTGCTGATGTAGAAGAATAAAGGAAAGGGGAGAGAGAGACAGAGAGAGAAAGAACGTGTGAGGAAAAGACAATGCCGAGAAGCACACAGAAAACAAAAAACAGATGAGCATAAAAGAAAGAAGCCACCGTCTCTCTGTTCTTCTGTTACAGCAAGAAAAATAATGTATTCGATGCATGAACAAGAACAGAATGCCATGAAAAGAAATGTCTAGAGAATCAAAAAATATTCCTAAAAGATTAAATTCACTGGAAAAGATACAAGTTAGATTTAGAAAAGCAGCCAGAACTGAACACAGTAGAAGGCAAAGATGGAAAATATGAAATAAGCAAACAAAACAACAAATCAAAAGATAATCAAAGGGCCAGCCCACCTTGTATCACAACCAAACAATGTGAATACCGCCAAGTAGAAGCCAAAGAAGTGATGGTGAACAGAGAAAGGCAGCTCCGGATATCCCAGAGCTGGTCTGGCACTGCAGCTGGCCTTGGTATTGGCTAAAATATAGCACTCTGCTGGCTGGGCTTGGCTGTTTCATGTTCCCCTGCCCATCTTAAACAGTGTCACAAAAATTAACATCTCAGAGACCACCTTATGATTATCAAAACCAAGGGAAAAATAAAACAACTTCATAAGCACAGTGGGAGAACAGGCAAAAGAAAGTATATTGCTAAGCCACAAAAAACAAACAAATGGTCTCTCTCTGAACAAACAAGAATAACCAATCCTTCTGGCCAACTGCAATTTTAGCAAGGTGTTTTGTTTGTTTGTTTGGTTGGTTGGTTGGTTGGTTTTTGTCCCACCTTCTAGAAAGAATGACTGAGTTTTTCCACAGAACTTTATCCATTTCTAGGCAGGACAGGACAGCATCCTATCTAGAGCGGAGGCACCTTCCTTAGCTTTCCCAAACTCCTCAGCAGATTGATCCCTGGAGTGTTCCTTTAGTGAACTCTAGTCTCATTCACGATTCACTGTGGGATGATTCAAGAGGTATTATACGCTATTTTCCCCCAGGAAATGATGTAAAATAAAAAAAAATGAATAAATCAAGAGTGAAGGGCATTTCAAAAGAAAATCCAACACAAAAGAGAAGTTTATGAGATTTTAAGACTTATATAAAGGGAGAACTGAGAACAAGTGTAGCACATCAAACCAAGGAAAAAGAAGCCACAGAGGGGAGAGATATTAGGCTGTCTCCAAGACCAAGGTTTTAGTTGAGTTATGGACATTAGTATGCAAAGAAGAAATACATATTGCCATTTGAGAATTGAGTTAAATACACATAGAGTGAAAAGGGCAAATAAAAATAAGATTAATATTAATAACTCAAAAGCAGTTATAAAGAACATGTATAGATCTACACTAAGTGGTGTAACTAAAATACTTTATAGGCAACAATATAAGGAAAAAATTAACCAACACAGGCAACATCTGAGATATTATCACATGTAAGAAGAAAAATACATATGAATAGGAAATAATATAAGACAGATACATATTTAATGGCAGAAAGTCGGTGAAATATATTTTAAAAGTATGTAACACTATTGTAGCAGGTACATGAGGACTTTTATGAAATATGCCTAAAACTAACTTTCATGAAAGTAACAGCTGAGTTAGTAACAGGACAAGAGCATTAACAGGCAGGGAACAGAGAAGTATGTTGTTCCAATGTATGAGAGGGGCACGGACTAGATTCCTGGGAGCCTAGTGGTTTCTGTTAAGGAGTTCAAGGAAGGTTGAACACAAAGGGCAAGTGGCTTCCGACTGAGAACTAATCCCTTCCAAATTCTATTCCCATAGGTCATGAGGCTAAGGAATAAAATGCATTTCCAAGAGGGCCAGGATGATGAGAAGACATGATTTAAGGTGTTTCTCACTTCATTGTTAACGACAAGGGGTGTGTAAGGCAGCAGGTTCAACTGCAGAAACTCAGGGATACAGCCATAGTAAAACCACATTCAGAACAGAAGGTACATAATTTGTGGTGATCCCCACTAGATGCGGATGATTGAACTCAGAACCTTCACGTTGGTGTAACTGAATAAAGTGCTGTAAACACAGAAAAGGAAATGGATGTTGCCAAGCAGATGGGCTTGAGATCTGAAGGATATGACCAGAGCTGCTAAGCAAACAGCACAATCAAGAAACCTGAGTGAACAACTTGATATGTCAGGCTTTGTTGTTGCCTCCCACGGGAGACTCTACCCTCTTTGAGGAGTGTATGGGAGATAGAACGCGAGGTAGGGAAGAGAGGGTGGAGGAAAGACTGTGCTTGATCTGTAAAATGAAAAAAATGTCTTTTAAATAAAAAAAAGAACGAAATCTGAGTGGAAGATGTGAACTAAAAGGCAGAGATACATGTTGCAAAGAGAATACAAGAGCCAATATGTGGGCTAGAAATGTAGGTCTGTAGTATATATAGCACCATCTAGAATAGTACATACAAGGCCCTAGGTTTAATCTTCAGCACCAGGAAGAGGAGGACGAGGAGGAGGACGAGGAGAAGCAGAAAGTTTGTTGTAAGGAAATACGGATTCCAGTCTACTTACAATGAGGTGAGATCCTGATAAGCCTGACATAGATTGAAAACCCCAGAACTTAAATTTTATTGGGCTCCCTTACCCTAACCGAATACCAGAATATAGCCAACAGCAAACCATGGAATTTCAGTTGATTACTCTGAGGTTCACATGGCCGCCTAGAAGCTACAGCTGGCATCATCAGAAGAGGAGTGGACAGTGTATCATTAGGCTGGGGAGAGATCAAACTGTAAAATTTTAGGTATGATTTCTACTAAATACATTTAATGTTTGTACCACTGTAAAGTGGAGACAGTCCTAAATTAAACCAAGAAGTTAATGTGTAACATGAGATAGTGGCCGGATTAAGACAGAGCACTGAGATGTGAATGCTTCAAAGTTCATTGGACCATAAACAGAGACACCTATGGATCAGGAGGACCACAGATGGATACTTGTAATCATGGACCAAGAAAGAAACAGGAAATATCCTTGGGATGATTGGTAACCGAAGGAACACCAATGGCATGAGAGGAGAAGGGAACTGTCTTTGAAGAAGTAGATGTGTTAGAAAACACAGATGCTTTTAACTGGTCAGGCTAATAAGAACACAGGAGGAAATCCAGCATCATGCTATTTTCCTTTACTAGATGAAATGACCACATGTTGTCTGATGTAGGAGGGGTCCTAATTTCGCCCAGCTCTCTGTCATTTGTTGGTTTCTGTGCACCCATTTCTTGTTTCTACATCTTTCTCCATTACCATCTCATGATATATTTGCCAAATGCATTTTTCACTTCCTCTCTCTGGGTCCTTTTACATATGATCCAGACTATGGGGTCATAGTAGTGGTTACCTCTGTGAATTCAGAATTAATTTTTAAGGTATATATAAGAAGCAAGTTGTCGCTTCATCTAAAAACACACCAAATGGAATCTAGTATTAGATTTGTAATGCATAGATCCCTAAACCTAGTTTCTCTGTCCCAGCTTTATCAATCTCTGACATCATGCTTTCTTTCCTAAAAGGTTGGCCTCCACCAATAAACCATTTATTACTTATTATTTAAATGACAGAACTATAAGGTTCAATTTTTAGAAGATTAAATTTTCAGTAAGAAAATGCAGTTTGTCAGATGTTTTGCATTTATCTGAATAAAGCTTCTAACACTATGACTGTTTTCAATATATTTTCCAAATATGGAGGTTTAAGTGTTCGAATGAATGAATAAATCAATAAGATATATTAAAATAGTTTGTTTCAGCTTAACTCAAACTTTAAAAGAATTATAAAATAGTAATCCTGTGGCCAATCTAATTTTAATGTTGTAGAATTCAAAAGAAAACATTTTAGAACATTCACCAATGGATCAAGTTTGACTATATTGCATGAAGTGCCATGGATTTGTAAATATTATCATAGATAATCACCATAATATTCTGACACAATACTTTTATCTCTTTTTAACCCATAGATAAATTCAAGTTTTTTAATAGTTAAATACATTTGTTATGTCACTTAATAGCTGGGTTTACAATCCAGATCTGCAGAACTGCAAGTTCCCCTAAGTAATATTTATAGCACTTGGAGGCAATAGAGATGCCTACTGTAAAGTAAATGAGAAAATAATACACAGTAACAATTAAAAAAAAAAGATTCCACATGGCCTGGGGAGATGGTGTTGTTTATGAAGTGCTGGCTACAGGATTGTGAAAACTGGTCTTGAGATCTACAGAACATGTGTAAAGCTTGACATGGTAGCATTCACATGTAATCCCCAAATGCCTACTGTAAGGTGGAACATGCAGGGCAGAGAGCTTCATCTACACACAGATAAACAAGGAACCCTGTACCAAATAAGTCTGAAGGTGAAAGTCAATGCCTGAGGCTGTTCTCCGACTTCCAAGGGCCTTGGCACATACATCTGCTCTAACACACACTCAAAGGAAACAACAGATCCCATATTTTCAGACTGACAGTCACGTTTCAATACTGTGTGTCTTATAGGGTTTGGGTTCTTATTGCTGCTTTGTTAGTACCATTGTCTGGTCTGCATCACACGGAATGCATGGCCACTTGGAATACTCCACCTCTGGACAGGAGAAAATGGATAGCTTTTAAAGGAGGCATCCATCCAATTTCCACCTCTGAGTCAAACTTAGACACATTGATTGGGCTTCTCTGGATCTTTAGATACGGTGGTGGGAATGATCTAATGCAGAGAACAGACCCTTGGAGGTACTAGAGAGCTATATGATGAAATGTAAAACATCATAAGAAGAACCTAAAGCATGGGTTGGCTTCTATCCTTGTGTCATTAGAGTATCTATCACCAAAGGGGATAGAAGTTTACCCTGTATAAGTAAAATCATAAAGAGACTGACATTCTGTCAAGTAAGCAAATCAGACACTTCAAAACACTACTACATTTGGGTGAAATCCTGATGTAAAGGGAAGGAAATTGGATGTTTTAGAAGTACACAGCCACCTGTGACACCCTAACTCCCATGAATTAGTGGTTATTATGTGGAGGAAAACACAAACTTTGTTAATATTTTTCCCATACACTGTGAAATATCAAAACTCAGCTGTGATGTAGCATTTAACTGCACATCGAATCAAGGGTCCAGTAATAGAAATTGCCTTTTTTGTGCAGTAGAAAACAGGGTTAGAAGCAAACCAAAATAACACATAAAACAGATCCCCATGGAGAAAATTGAAGGCTGATTCTAGCATATAAAGATGGAGGATGCAATTCCTTTTTGGCAAAAAGCTTTTTTCCTGGGGTTTTAAATTTTCCTCTTGATTATGTGTGGAGTCAAGGGGTGTCTTGGTGATTGGGCCCAGGTATGGCTCTGAGTAACAGAATTGGGGCAGACCCAAGCTGACAGGGACAGGCTCTTTTTCTTTTTTTTCTTCAATCAACAGGCAAAGATAGAAGTCAAAAAGTGAAGGCAGATCACTAAGTGGCTGATATATTATTACTTCTACATTATATAGATTCAATTGGCTCAAACTATATGTACATGTTGGTGTAAGCAATAGATACAGAACCACACAAAAAAAGAAAAAAAGTACTCATCTAACATTATAAAATTTAAAAATGTCATCCAAACCTTGTGTTGGTGAAGGAATGTCTTTTCCTGGGGGAGGGATGTGTATATGTAAATAAATATTTCTAATAGAAACAAATCAGAAACAATCTAGTTTCCTTTGAAGCTGAGTGTTCCTATATTCATTAGCACACTTTAATATAAACTATATTTAACAAATTTAAGTGCTGAGGAACATGGACATCAACCAAATTTTGTGAATAGAATGGGTTACTATTCAAAAACTCAGCAGAGCATCATAGATGGATGTATAGTGATTTTTCTTTCTCTATTTTAAGAGCTGACATACTAGAAATGTAATCAGTTGAAATCTGTCAGAATATGGACAGTGAAGAAGGGGACATTTCTGCTACTGCAGCACACTTTAGAAACTTTGCTTCATCCTGTATTTTGTTTGAGCAGAAGGGTGCTTTGAAACAGCATGTTCTCTCTTTTTCAAGTGCACATCCTTTCCTATGTGCTAATACATTTTCTTTTTAAAGTAGATCCCTGTTTAATCTTAGGATAACTCTCTGCTGTATAGTTAAGTCCACCTGGGTTTCCTTTCCTGAGTTCAGAGTCACCATCCCACGAGAAAACAGGTGTTGAATGGCAGACTCAATCCCCCATCCTGTGTCAAAATGCAAACACTAGGGATCCCTTGCAGGATGACTTCAACTCTGTACAAGACAGAGAGAGTCAAGGACAAATACCTCAAGGGGACCCTCTAAAAACAGCTGGATTACCCAATTTGGATGAATGGGAATTTTGTATGACGTTGACCAGAGACTCTCCTTAGAATGTTCTAGTACCTTTTCAGGTCAGCAGAAGCCCATATTGAAATGATGTTTCCTGAAGGACTTCCTAAAAGTTTATGTTCCCTGGAAATCTACTCTTCCCAAATACCAGAATTTATGGCAATCCTTATTTGGGTGCTTGCATTTATACTTAAGGTTGTCACTGCATGCCTATTCATTTCCTATACCATGAACATCACGATGTAGCAGGCAGTATTCTCAGCTCCCTTCCCATCCTCCCTCACTTCCTCCTTCCCTCATTTTCCTCCTACTCCTATTTCTTCTTTTGTTTCCAAGCTGAATTTCAAAACAACCATGGAAGGTAGGAGCTATCGTTAACATTGCTGTACCTTGAACAATAGAAAAAAAATGCAATTCACCAAAGGATCATGGAACTGATTCTTGGAGATAGTACTCAAATTCAGATAGTGCAGTGCCTAAGAGTGTCCTTCTGTCTATACTTCTATACACACCTGTATCTTAGTGCTCACATAGTTATGTACATCTGCTCATCTACACACACACACACACACACACACACACACACACACACACACACCCCACACACACACGACAGCTGACTATTGCAGGCTGAAGTTTGTAGCCTATTAATTTTAAGAACAGAGACTCTTCCATCTTGTTTCAGTAGTAACCAGAAGATTGGTACAGTGTATTTACATTCAGGGAGACTATCAGAACTCTTAGACTAAGCAATCACTGAATAAGTTCAATAGTAGGCCTTGCTCTATATGATTTTAACCAATTTCAAATTAGAATATATATTTCTCTATGACAACTTAAGCCTACAAGTATGATTTTTACATGTACTTATGATGTGTGTGAATTGATGCAATTTCATAATTTACAAATGGATAAATTTAATTTATATATATATGCACATATATAATATTAAATATAAATTAAAGGTCTGAGAACCATAATATATACATTCCCTTTCTCATTAGGAAAACAAATAGTTATAGGTAAATATGTTATTGATACATATCCTCAAGTCTTTGCTGCCAAATAACATAACACGTTTATCTCAGACTTGTGGAATTACAGTGTGCCACTGTGTGGTTCTATGGAAATGCTGGGCTAAATTCTACTAAAGCAGTCATTTTCATAGACAAGTTCAGACTGACTGAGAAACCTGATTAGAATCAATATATATATATACCATTTTTATAAAATAGCAAAGGGAGGTGGGCATGAAATCCAACCCCTAGAAAGAACATATTCATAGCTGATAGCTGACCGAGGAGGAAAAATGAGTTTTGCTAAGTGGACCTACCCAAGGTAGGTACATCAGCGACAATACAGGGAAGCTTCCATACTCAGGCCAGCACAAATCAGGCAATGTGTATGTTTGGTTTTGTTCACATCTTATTTTAAAAGAGAGAAAGAACATAAAGTTGAATGACAGAGAAGGTTGAGTAGGATGTAAAAGGTGCTGTGGGAGGGGAAAGAACATGATCAAAATATAATACAGTAAATGCTCAAAGAATAAATAAAATGCTATTTTAAAAGGTACATTATGCCTTTTGAAATACCAAAAAGAAGCATAGATTTTTGAGAAGAGTTTATTTCTTATGTCTGACACTTGTTTACAGTACTTAAATTTTTGATGATTTCCCAAACACTGGGTGACCTTTATAGCCTCATCCTCAACACAGTTAGAGAAGACACAGCTTTCCAGAAGGACTCTGACATGCTGTTTATGACTGCCAAGACTATGAAGCCACTAGTACCAGTGAATATTATATGTATCCCAGATAGTCTTTGTGGGTCAGTGGTTATAGCAATAAACTGACTAAAACAATATTTACCACTATTGCCAACAGTCACTCATTACTTTTCTTAGGGCCTATCCAGTGGAAACACTTTATAATTAGCTAAATTAAACTGATTTTCACTTGCTGTAAGAATATTTCATTTAGACAAGACAATAAGAAATTTATTTACTTACTTATTTTTCTTAGTCAATAATAGAGAAAAAGCATTCGTGACCACTTTATACAGAAACTATGCTTGGAATCATCTTCAAATAAGACTCTTATTAGATTGAGAGACATTGAAATTGTTGCTCATTATGTTGGGATATGATATCCGTTTTTCCCAAAACAAATTTAGCAAAATCAAAACATATAACATTGAACATTTCAGCATTTCTAAACCACATGAAGCCAACCTCACATGCCAACTGGATTCTATTGCCTCTACTCATTAGGCTTGAGAGCATATTTTGTGTTGTTTTTAGCAGCTCCTAAAATCTCTTTGTCTTTCTGCGCAGCACCACAAAAGTCCCTACCTGACAGATCATAAATCGTTCTCACATAGCAGTCTGTCCCCTGGTACACTCCAGCTGCATCCAATTCTCCAGATACGCGACAAGCAGCATCTATGCACTTCTGCACAAAACTTACTTTCAAGATTTCAAAAATGTTTGACCCTCTCCTATCAATTCATAGGAGGGAATGGCCCACTTTCGACAGAGCATTTATTCTCACTGAGAGGGGAAGGAGAAAGGTTTTCCTCAGTGATGAAACACATTTGGAACAATAAAGAATGGGTTATTGGAAGTCAAGGATATCTAGCCACACAAACATGACCTGGATAGTTAGGATTTCCACACTTATTCAAAAATCTGTAACATGGATTTCTGTAACTCTGCATCCTTGGAATTTGGAATTTGTGCCTAACCACTGTCTGTTTTCTTATTTCTCATGCAATGCTCTGAGACTCTACTATCTAATGAAAATAGTATCAGAAATAAGGATGATATATACCACCATTAATAGGCCACAGGTATATGAGTATAAAATGAATCTCTGTATGCATATTTATCAAAACTAGACAGCAGAGTTAAGCAAACAAACTTCATCTTGGGTAAAGAGAAAGAAAAAGAAATCTTTATTTAAGAGTAAAGAATAAACAGAATTCTGGGACTCTCTCCACATTTCTTAGCTGGGCACTGGGATGCATTTTTAAAAAGTGTGCCAGTATTTTAGGATAGTATGAAGAGTGGGAAAAGCTGAGCAAATAGCTTATAGTCTTGTTCTGAAGTGTCTTCCTTGCATGTTAACATAGATTTGTAAAATATTCCCTATAACAGAGAAGCAGAGATGATGTAAGCAAATTAAATAGCTAGGTGCTCAGATACTTGTATAAATAATTGGACAAAACTGTTAAAAACCATCAATTCAGTGTGTTGCGAATTTGGCAAAAATTTTCAACATCTCTGAATATATGACCCTTTGCATGAGGATTGTGATGTTCCGCCCACCAAGAGGTAAAGTCATTTTCTCTGATTGTTGATTTCTTTTCTTTAATTGTGGTATGGTTCTTTCAATAAGATAGTAATTAACAGGTTTGCATCATCAAAATGGAGGAAATAGCTTTCATAGAGATTTACTGTATTCTTGCTGTTCGCACCAACATCAGCCTGCATGTCACAGTTTTGGCTTTCCTGTGGTTTGTGAGATACACATTTCCCACCATTCCTGTCCTGGTTTGCAGTCTCCTCATATATAGATGTACTTGGGGGAGAAGGGGGAGGCTATCCTAGATTATCCAGCTGCCAGCCTATCCATGATGTCACCTGACAGCTGACCAGGTAGTTATGGAAGAGTCTAGAGTAAATCTGCTATTCCATATGAGAAATTTTCATCCATCAATCCAAATAATAACTAGATCAATAGCCACTTTAAATTTCCTAACATCAAATGAACTTCTTAATCCATTTACACTCTTGACTAAGTTAGAAATTAAACTTATAAAGCAGGTATTCAGTAGTCTTTAAAAGAGAAATATACAGCACCAGAAAGGCTCTTTAAATACTTCCACGAAATCTCTGGAGGTCATAGAATTTCAGTAGGATTAAACATCTGCATTATAAATCAGGAAAAGTCATGTTCAGTTTCAGTTGCTAATTCTATCTTCTATGTAACTCATTTTACTCTACACTCAATCAAAAGGAATGGCCAAGATCAGTGTTCTTCTTTATAAAATGCAAGCCATCAATTTCTAATTATTAAATGAGGCAATGCATATACATTTTAGACCAGTCACTATAATCTTATATATATTTACTAATATTCTTTATGGTCCTCAGGTCAGTGTTCCCCTAAACATACATATAACCAAGCCGAGGGAATTTTTAGTCCAGGGTATTGTGTGCAGCCCTAACCCCTAATACTATAAATTGGATCTATGAGAGGCAAGCCATAAACATAAGGATGAAGTTCCTTTGCTGAAATTAGTAGGGGGGTTGTTTTATTTTTAAAGAGGAGGGTATGAAAGGAAGACAAGAAAGAAGGAAGGAAGGAAAAGGAAATAGAGACACAGAGATAAACAAAGAGACAGGGTGAAATCCAAAGTCATTTCAATTAAGAATAAAGAGCCACACTAGACCCTGATCATTCTCAAACTCTACTATTTTCTTAGCCTCCAGAACCAAGAGAAATTAACACGTTCTGTGGAAATCACCAAGTCTATAGTGGTTACTGCACCCCAAGTTGACAAAGATACAAGACATATCACAAACAAAACATTTATATAAGAATCATCTGATTCCATTCAGTCTGACTATAGTTGCAGTGAGGGTGGAGATGATGCATTGGCCAACTGATTTTTTTGCTATTGAATTTACAGATGGTATTCATTGCTATACCTGTAAATCCAATGTAGGGCTGCTTCGTATGGACTGTTTACAGTGAAGACTTAAGCTGAATGATCCAGGCTTTTGAGAGAGAGAGAGAGAGAGAGAGAGAGAGAGAGAGAGAGAGAGAGAGAGAGAGAGAGAGAGAGAGAGAAAGAAAGAGAGAGAAATGTTAGTCAGTACCCTTCCTTAACCTAGCAAATCTCCTTTCCCAATAGTCCCTCCTCTCCTTCTTGACTAGAAAGACGACTTTGGGTCTCGTCATTGGCTCTTACCCACACTTTTAAAAAAATAGCCGTGTTTTTCCTGTTTTGGGAGGGGGGAGGGGAAGGGTTCTGCCTGCTCTTGATGCTTTTCGAAGCTGGAATTTCTTAGTCAATGCTGGAGAGTGAGCTGGTGAAGACTCTCCTGGCTCATTTTCTTCCTATATATAGTTTATTGAGGCTAATTCTAGTCAGGCATCTTCCAGGTTGTATCATATCCAAAAGAGAGAGGCACTGAGACAAGCCAGATTGTGACATCAGGGACGTCTCATCTCAAAGAAGGACCCATGACCTGGCAAACTCTATTGTTCTATTTACCAACTAATCTCACTTCCTGTTTGCTACCATTGACTGCCCTGTGCAGGTGACAAGTGGCAAACAGCCCAGAATTTCAATGGCTTCTTTGTATTGATTTCTATTTATTTTGATCATTGCAGTCTTTTTACTTTACCAGGGAAAGTTTTTAACCAAGAGAAATTGTATTCAGAGCTGACTTCTGTCTACACGGTAGCATTTTAGAAAACACTAGTAAGTTATAAGACAAGTGACAGATGGGGTCAAAAGAGGACTGATCAAGGGCACGTTATAGGACAGCACATCAAGGCAGAATTGTAGAGAACAGAGGAGCCTGCCTGCCATCCAAGACCGTGTTTTGCCTCTGCCTTGGGATTTCAGTATGATCACACCCTTGGCCAAGAGAAACCAGATTTCTACAGTTTCAACTGAGGAGCTCAGAAATGTGAAGAGTAAGTCGGGTTGTATTCTGAGCCCACTCTAATCACACAATGAGACTGGAATAATTTCTTGAGCCTTTGAAACCTATGTTACTACCTACAATTTGTTTGAAGTGCTTGCTAATATGTCAGCAGCTCCAGAAGTAATGGCATGCCATCATACCCAGGCTCTTCACAGAACAAAGATGCCGGAAACCTCTCTAGTTTTGTTGACAGCTATTATTTATTACCAGTTTTCTTTCATATTGACAACATATTGTGTTTGCTCAAATTCCACATTTAGTGTTTCAATGTGGTTGTTGACTATTCAAGTTTATTAAGTAGACAGTTGTCTATCAATCCATCATCTCCTACTCTGTCTCATCTGTTCTGCCAGCCAATAGTCCCTGAGACCTTTGACTCAATTTCAAAAGCTATGTTTAGACATAAAGTCCTATTTAAAAAAATAATTAGTCTTTTAGTTGTTTGAGAAGTTAATACATATATATATAATGGGTTTTGATAAAATCTACAGTTTAGCCACCCCCTCAGAGTCTACTGTTATTTCTCCACTGCTATCCTTTCAATTTTATTGTCTCTCTCTCTTTTTTTTTTAATCCACTGAGTCTCCACAGTCGCGCTCGCATGTGCATTGGTAGAATACAATCTATTAGACCATGGGTGGTCTCTCAGAGGTCCCACTGCTGAAGACATTTAAAGAAAACCTTCCTATTCCAACAACCTTTAATTACCAATAACTCTTTGGACAGGGATAGGACTTCGTGAGCTCCTCCACCCATTGGGATTTTGACCAACTTGATCTTGAGCCAATGCTGTACATTCAGTCTTAGCTGCTCTGAGCTCATATTTATAATGTCTCTGTCTGATCCATTAGCTACCTCTTTTTTGCTACAGACATCTATTACCTCTGACTCTTACAACCTATTCCATTACGATTCCTTAAGCCTGAAGGAACAGAGTAATATTGAGACATTGTACTTAGACCTGAAGGCTTTGTGGTTTCTTATTCTCTACACACTGACCACTTGTTGGTAGCTGTATCAATCACTACCTACTGCTAGAGAAGCTTCTCTGATGAGAGTAGAGATTAATAATCTATGGATACAAAGTTAAAATTTATTGACTAGTTTAATACAAGTCTCATTTAGCAGAATATTAGTGCTCGGCTCTCATCTAGGGTCTATGACCTAGCTACTCATGGATTTTCACTCCAGTTAATATTACCAGGCATGATTTCCATTTCATGGGGCAGGTTTTAAATCCAAGAAAAGAGTAGGTGGTTATTCCCCTAACATGTCTGCCACTATTGAACCCAGGGCATAACTTGCTGGTGCAGTTGTTTGTTATATTAACTCACAGACTCACAAGTAGATAAACCTCTTAATCTCTTCTCTTTTGTGGTATCTATGAAAGCTGTATCAAAAGGATGAAGTTTCCAGGTTGCTACCAACTTGATTTTTCCATGTTGGGTAACTTGAGTTTGTGGTATCTTTCTTTAGAAGTAGGGTCTAACAATGAAGTTTTTGAGGATAACCAAGAGCAATGGAAATAGCCTTTAATATTTGGAGGATGTTTATGGGAATAGAGATACTCATAACTTTAAATTGCTAACTCGTGCTTAGCACTGGGAATTTTATTGCTAGCCTGTGGTATAAAGGAGACATACCGTCCATTTCTCTTATTATATGGTAATTTAATTTAAAGTGTGTGCATGTGTGTGAGTGTGCATGTGTGTTTCTAACTGCTCCTACAGTAGTAGGTTTCCATATAGCTGTTGTAAAGCTCTTTAATGTTAGTTACCCCCCCCCTCAAATTTCCCCCTCTATTCTGCCCTACTATCTCCTTAATTTTACTCTTCTTGTTCCATTCTTCTCATTTCTCACCCACACCATCTGTATTCTCTCTCTCTTCTCTTGATCCACCCCAAACTGCTTCTTACTCATTTTTTTACTTCTATAGGAATTCTAATTTAAGCGTATGTATCTAACAATATAAAGGTAGCAGCTACATAATCCACATATCAGAGGGTTATCTCACTCAGAATGATCATTACCAGTTTAGCCATTTCCCTGCAGCAAAGTTCATAATCTTTTATTTATGTACAGTTGTGTAATACTCCATTATGCATATGTACCACTTCTCCATTACCCAATTATCAGTTGTTAGATATCCAGGCTCTTTCCATTCTCTGGATATTATTATTAAGAATATTCCAGATATTCTCACAATAATGTTATAGATTCATATGATCCTCTCATTTTTCTTTATTTATATAGTATTTAGTAGTTTCTTATTATAAGCAATTGCAATGTCTTTCCATCTTCCATCTCTTTTCTTAGTTTCTCAAATATTAATACCATTACTTTTCTTCTAATTTATACCAAAACTGCCAATAGGCTTTTATTATTGTTAGTTTGGAACGGATTGTCACTGCGTAGCCTGGTTTTATTTTGAACTGTGGTCCTTCTTCTTCATTCTCCCAAAGCTATGATTACAGCTCTACACCACCATACTTGTCCACCAATGATTCACAAGTCTATGGCTAGACATACTGCATTATCTAGCTGTACCAGTCCTGGTCATATTTTCAAAGGACTCTCTATCTTTAACATTGATTTAATTAACATACATTTGTTACAAATAGTGACAAGGCTTATAGAGACAATTTCTTTTGAGTACATCATGCATTTTGACTATAACTCACCACACTCCATAGTGTATGTGTGTGTGTGTGTGTGTGTGTGTGTGTGTGTGTGTGTGTGTGTGTGTGTGTAGTTTTTCTGCCTTGAAGGTCTTATACATTGTGTGTTTGATCCAGTAAGTAGATTTGGCCTAGGCTGTGGTCCCTTAGGAATGAAGGAGAGGTATGTTGTTGTCCAAGGCCTCACAGGTTAATAACACAGCTAAGGTGAGCCCTGATCACATAATTTAGCATATGCCTTCAAATTCTAACTAAATCTATGTTAAAAAAAAAAAATACTCAGTTCCAACATCCCACAAAGCTTCAAGTCATTCTACTATTCTCTAAGTAGAGATGATTAGCAACCACTTTGTCAGCTATTTCAAAAGTAATGTTTATGAAAATTTATTTTTTCTAGATATCCAAACATAATGCAAGGAGTTAATAATAGAAATACATCTAAGAAATACAAAGATCAAAAAGCATTGTAGACCAGTCATAAAATCCCTATGTCATGATCTATCTACTAATAAATATTTGTCCAAGAACTACAGCACTAGGTAGGGTGGTAAATTTATGCATATGTTTTACTTAAATTCAAAATTTTAATTTTTACGAGGGAAATCATGCATTTCTAGGAAAGAGAAAGGTAATTTATTAAGTGTTGTTAGAAGCCTTATTATTTAGAAAAACCACCAAGCAAAGATCTCATGCAATGCAGCAGCATATAACACTATATTAAAATTCATTCTAATTTTATTACAAAATAATGCACAAAAGTATGTGTAAACATCTCAAAATATATTTGGGTTTGAAAAAAAATGTAACTTTAAAAGCAAGATAACTCACCACATTAAAAGCATCAACCAATTTGACATCAGAAGTTTTGATTTTTTTAGTTTCTCAAAAATTAGAAACAAGATATAAAAAATTTTAAATGCCACTATAATATTTAACAACTTAATGACTATTGATGTATTAAAACATGAGCGCATTAGATGAATGTTCTATAATTAGAAGCAAAAGACACAAAATTTGAGTAAGTAGTTGTTGCTCATTATAGTAACATTCTTAAGAATGTGATACAAGTACTTAAAATTCTGTAAAAATAACATATATAACTAATATTAGAGAATGATGTATAATCTAATATCTTTTAATCAAAACTTGAAATGCAGTTTTATTATCCAGTTATAATGTACCTCTCTAATAATAATAATAATAATAATAATAATAATAATAATAATAATAATAATAATAATAATTCCTGACTGCTTAAATGGATTTCAGAACGACCACACAAACTATTCCTGAATTAGGGCACCTGAGTGATGCACATGTTTGCTTCTTCAGTAACAAGGACTTTATAAATACCAACTTTTGTTTTACTTACACAGTGGATATTGTTCCTTTTTGTGAAGGCAAAACACTCAGAGTAAAACATTATAAAGGAGCCCTATTCTCCAGGATGACACTTGCAAAAGTGAGCCCATGACCTCTGCACAGAGCTCTTTAAGGATGCATTCCCCAGAATTCTTGGAGCAAAAATGAACAATGTAGCTTTTGTATGGACCGTATTAATAGAGAAAATATTCTGCTGATAGTGGTGGGGATTTGCTACACGCTGCTTCCAGCAATGACAGTCACGTTGCCTAGTCTGTGTTCCCTAATATACTATTTTCTACAAAGGACCTTGGGTTCTGGGCAAACAAGTATTGGCTAAGAGAACAGAGGCTATGTCTGAGGACATAGGTCTTAGAACAAAACACTCAAATGCCTCTTTACACTAATCAGCAACCATTTCCAATGGCTTTCCTAATAGGCAGTCTTACTTCTCTCCAATTTTGCCATATTCCTTTTATTCTTTCTGGTGGAGAATCTTCCCTTGATTACTGCTTTCTGTTGCCAGAGGGCCCTGTGTATCCTCTCTCTCCTTACACTGTTCATCCAGCTGGGCAAAGTTTATTCTGTTTTATGTACCATAATCTGTCATGGCTGATTTTGTTATAACAAGATCTGAACAGATGGCGAATGGTTTGCTCAAGAATTACTTGCAATATGAGTGACCTATAGAAAAAATTGGAAGCTGGAAGGCAATCCCTGCAATAAAATTCCAAACTCGTAATCTTCCCCACAGGATGGCCATGTATCTCCCTTGCACATGAAGGTGATAATGCTGAATCCCTGGACCTAGAGAGGAGGCCAGTCCTCTGGTAAACAGCGCATACATACAACCAGAGGGAGAAGACAAGGAAGGCACTAACATTTCCATGCTGTAACTTGTCTGATAATGTTTTCTCTATCAAATGACACATACTTGAAAGACACAAATAGCCTCAGTTAACAATGGAACAGAAATGCTGTAAATAAGGTAATTTCCTTACTACTGGAAAATCTCCAGAATTAGGCAGATTCCCATCAGCCTTTAATAAACTTTTTTTTAACACCTACTGAGTCCAATTTCAGAGGTTTTCAAAGTCCTTGCTAAGCATAACAGAGGAGATAATCAGAAATCCATATGGACAATGTGTTGTCTAAAAAAAGAACTTAAAATAAAAAATATTCAGGCAATGAGACTACCGTTAATCCACTGACTCCAGTGGTTATGTTTATGTTGGGGAAAGAACAATAAAGACATTAGAAGTTGTTAATTGTTCACTCAACCATAGAAATGAAATTTAAAATCTTTGTCTATAGAAGTTCTTCATGGCTTTGTTTTCCAGAAATTGCTCATTATATAGAGAGATATACATATATAGATATGGATGTTGTATCAGATATGTAGATATATCATACCCATCTCTCTGTGTGTGTGTATATACATGTATAATGAAGAAATTTATGCATTTAAGAAATTGGCAACTTTAACCATATGGTCTTCGAGCAGTATTTCTGAGCCAATGACATATTCTCTGCAGAACCCAAAATAACAGGACTGAATAAAAATAAATAAAATCAAGCAAAGGGAAAATTCTGCTTTTAAAATAATGTTCTATTGTGGGAATCTCATTTAAAATGTATTATCCCTTTTAATATGCCTACCCACATCTGAGTCAGCTTCCATTTATTTAGCCCTTCCTGACGTCTTTTTTATATATGGAACCTAGGACATTAAGTATTTCATATTGGCACTTCACCAGCTACCACTTGGTTAAATGTTGACTGTTCGGTTCTTTTCTACTTTATGACAAAATAGTTTCTGTTGTTTAACTATAGATAAAGGACACTGATCTGACTTTTTTTCATAGTTAGTATAAATAACATGAAATAAAGAAGTGCTAATTCATAGGAAATCCTGTGTGTGGAGGGAGGGTGCTCATGTGTGTTCAGAATCATTTGTCTGCCAGCGCTCATTCACATGTACACAGAGGTCAGAGGGTCAGAGGTCAGTTCCAGGTGCTGTTGCTCAGGAGGCTTCTTCACTGTATTCTTTGTTGGTGTCTGCCTTTATATAGTAGGTGAGACTATTCATCTAAGCAGATAATTAGAAGGAATGCATATCAAATAAGGTAAACCAACATACAGGGGCACAGAACATTAGTCTCCTCTACCTGAGATGTATAATGGTGTGTGGCCCACACACTGTTCTTACCATCCCACTCAATTCTAGAAGCCAAAACAAGATCAACACCTCCAGAGTGTCCTTTACCACATGCGTCCTGGTGAGTGTCACACACCCATGTGAGGTTTGAAAACAATAAGGGCATGAAGGACATTTTCTGTGTGCAACACATTAGCTAAACTGCTGGCCAGTGAACCACAGGGCGCCATTTCTGTCTACTTCACCCTGCCTGGCTTATAAGTATGCATCACTGCATCATGTTTTGTTTCCAAGGGCTTTAGGGGAGGTAGAGCAGACATTTTTGTACTTGCACATGTGCATCTAACAAAATCAAATTGCTATTCTATGTTGTGATAACCTATTAAAAATCTCTGCTGAGAAACTAGAAGCTAGGATAAAAGATAAATGAGTTAATTCTTTACCTCAATGTGTGAAGTTCTGTCTGCTTGTTAAAGGTTATGTCCATTATCTTGGGGAAAGAAACACACACACACACACACACACACACACACACACACACACACACACACACACACACACACACACACACTTGCTAGAAACTTCTTTGAAAAAGGGTTACTGTTGCCATCTTACCTTACCAAAGGCTATACTAGGTAGGGATCTTGCTTACAAATAAATAAATCACATTACTTCTTACAAATGTCTGTCCAACGTTTGTATATTCTCACCACCTGAAAACATATACATACAGAACATCTTTTCCTGCGATTTTTATTCTTGCCAACATGCTTAATGATGATGGAAATTCTTTTGGGCGGGTATGGGACCCAAAGGCCACCTTCAGATGGACACACTGACCTTTAGAAGCTGCAAATAAAAACAACGGGGGTTTTGATGGTCCTGCCTAAAGCATCAGCTCGTTTCTAAGTACATGCATGGGTAAACAGTTTCTCCTGTGTGAAACATTCATTCTTGCTAGATAGGATTTCTTTAATCTTTATGCTTGTTAGTTCAGCAAGCATTTTACTGACTCAGGGATCTTTGTAGGCCCTCTATAGCCACTGCTCAGTTGTATAAAATCTATGTTGATATTTCATTTCTGAAGGCCAAGCAGTTAATACAACCTTACTGAAAATCAGCAGAAGAAGCTGAAAGTTGTTTACTGATTTAGTTAGGTCTAACGCTACTTCACTAGTTTTCTTGAGAGAAGCTTTTGCAGTGTGTGGAGGGGGCGGGGTTGCAGGGGGAGATAGCTTGGTCCCACAATACCCTTCTATAGTCAGTGTCTTCAAATCAAGTTCCCGAGTTTCAAATCTAAACCTCCTAGATATCCATGTGTATCCTGCTCTAAATTGGAAAAGATGAAAAATCAAAGGCTTTCCTGTTGGAGAAACTTGCCCATTGTGACTCACAAACTTTGACAATCATTTCCCGAAGCTCCTCTTATAAAACATGAGTCACCCGAGAGATGACACGGAGCATTTCAACAGCTTGTTATCTCTGTTAGTTAATTATCCTGCAATACAGAAAATGACAATGCTTCTCAGTTAAGAGCAACATGAATGTCTTTGCTACATTTGAAGAAGCTGCTAAAATTGGTCTTCAGAACAATAGGCATTTAGTTCATGAGTAGCCCTTACCTCCGCCCAAGTTACTCGTCCAACAAGGATTTTGTTTGTTTGTTTGTTTTTGTTTGTTTTATCCTGTTAGGTGACCATTCCTTTAACAAGAATTACCGTAATCAGTTTTTTTGGGTTTTTTTTGTCAAAATTTCCTTCTGTCTTCCATCCATGAATAACTCAAGGATATTATAAATTCCAATGAGCCAATCAAGAGTGATTGAGCTAATGGTTCTAATTTGTTCAAAACTAGAAAAATAATCTACAGCTTGAGCAGATAAAGAGTTGAAAGGAAAGTCTATTTTTTGTTGGAACATACAAAAACATCACCCTCCTTCCCCGTGCTCTATCATTTGCTCATCAGTTACTACATCCCTTCACACACTCTCACACTCACAGGGGGAAGGAGAGAGACAGAGAGAGAAAGAGAGAGAGAGCGAGGCAGAGAGAGAGATGGAGGAGAGAAAGAGTATGCACACACACAGGGATACATCATATAATTACAACATATCAGTAACATATCTAAGTGTTTGGAGTATATTATAAATATATATAATTAATGATAATGTTTATGTAGTGTTTGGTATCTTGCTTTCTTTAATTTTTTTTTTTTTTTTTTTAGGTTTAGAGGACACTGGAACAAAGGAGACTCAGGCAGGAGGAAGATGAAAAAAAGAGGGGAAAAAGGGAAAAGATGACGCAATTCCTTTGTTGTACTTTAAAGAAAAATGTCGTGATTCAGTAATTTAGTGTTATTTCCCAGTGATTTACTTCTGGCTGTGTGGAGGTCATTTTACTATAGTCATTGATTTCATGTTGCATGTGGCAGGAGATTATTCCTTCCATAGCATTGATTATATAAATAAACTTGATATAGTTATCCTGAATTCCCAGGTTCTATAAAGGGATGTAGAGTGCTTTATAAAACATTTCTATTTCCTGGTTCACACTAGTCTTGATTTTCTTTTTATTTTGAACTATTAAAATATTTGAAGTGTTCCTCACCATTCTCTGCACCCCTTAATTTCCATTTCTTCTATGTATTTCTATTCGAGGCTAGACTCCTATTTATTTTCTAGATCTCTTGTTTACTTTGTGTTTTTTTTTTAACTCAGTTTTAGTGACCATAACTTTTGCCTAAACTTCTTCCAAACTCTTTACTTTTCCCCAAGAGTCTCTTTTTTCAAACTTATCTTTTAATACCATTCTCCTATTTCTATTCTTTGCCTAAAAGAATAGAACCTGCCTGTTGATCCCACTATGTTTGGCCTTACACGGGCTTGTAACTTTTATTTCAACTTTACACTGAGCTCACAGCCCCGGACTCCCTTCCTGAGCATCCTCAAGTTCATGCCCAATGGACTCTCTGTGCTCATTTCTTGATTTAAAGTTCTTTTTATTCCTGTTGCTTAGCTTGTTTCTATTTCTGGTACCTATCATTTTCAGCCTTCTACATCCTCTGTGAGCGTAAAATAGGGTATGGGATCAGTCCTTACTTTCCATGTTACCTCACTGGTTCTTATTATGTCCCCTTCCTACAGTGGTAATTTGAAAAAAATTAAAAAAAAAAAAATGCTCCCAAAGGGAGTGGCACTATTAGGAAGTGTGTATAGCTTTGTTGGAGGAGGTATGGCCGTATTGGAGTAAATATGTCACTGTGCAGGCGGGCTTTGCAATCTTCTATGCTCAAGCTACACCCAGTGATATAATTTGCTTTCTGTTGCCTGCAGATCAAGATGTAAATCTCTCAGCTCCTTCTCCAGGCTACCATGTCACACAATGATGATAATGAATTAAACCTCTAAAATATAAGCCACCACAATTTAAAGGTTTTTTTTTTTTTTTTTTTTTTTTTTTTTTCATTTTCAGACTTGGCATGGTCATGGTCAGAACAACAGAAACCCTGAGACACTTAACTTTCTAATTCTGTTCAACTTCCCCCGTCCATGCCTTAGTTATTTTACTGTTTCTACCTGCACATGCTTCATTTACCCCTACACCATCCCACACTCTTAGTTTCTATTGTTGCAAAATATCACAAGATGCCATCTCCATGACTGTTAGAAAAGCTGAATTTCATAAAAAAAAAAAAAAAACCTTTATAAATCTTTAGAAAAGCAACAGGAATGCAGCCTGACTAGAAGTATGGAAAAGAAATAGAAGTTAAAAGGCCCAGAGGATGATAAAGAAAACCCCTTTCTTTTTCTTCCCCACTTATCCCTATTCTTGACTAAACTCTGAGCTGTCCGTGGTCCCTCCCCTTGCTTTGCTACTGCATATGTTCTACTGTGGCCATATTGCATGTTTTACTTGGGTTTTAAGATCACAGGTTCCCAAGTTTCTGTAGGAAATGTTGTGGAGTCAGCTTGTGCTAGACTTAGGATCACAAGGCCTGCCTTTAGCACAGAGGAAATAAAACAAGAGATAACATTGCAAATGACCTCTCCTATAACACCGCCTTGGAAGAGGCTGTGTGGGGATTAACTGAAACTCGGTTGACTAGCTGCTTTCCTTTTGCCTTCACACTTTTCAGACACTCAGTCCCCGTGGTCCTGAAGCAAGTGAACAGGCAGTTAGGCACTCATGGGAAGCCCCCCCACCCCTTTTTTCCTGCTAATAAGGTCATAGCACAGAGGAAGCATCTTCAGGGAGTAACTATTTCCACTCATGTGTGCTAGGGCAGGACAAAGTCGGGCATACCCTCTATCGATACATGTGATCATCCAAATTACAGCAGTCAGAGAGGGTCCTGAGACCAGTACTACTCACACTCAGGTGCTGTCTACTACAGAAGGCTGGGGTAGTGGTGATGGGAAGTTTACCCCTTCACTACCTCCACTAATTCCCTGTATCGGCTCAGCTCAGGCAGTGAGACATTGCATAGGCTGTGACAGTCCAGCAGACACCAGTGTGCTCTGAGGGCACAGGGGAGGCTTTGTTCAGCTCCCAAAGCTGTTTAATGTCTCCTTTCTTGTGAGAGAAGGGTGAGCAACCATGTCAAGAAGGAGAATGAATCACTGTACAGGATCTTCATCAATCTTGCCCATGGCCTTTTAGCCCAAATGGAGGCCAGTAGCTGGGCTAACTCTAACGGTGTTACAAGGGCAGTGTATTATCACAAAATTACTAATTTGTTGAGGCGACAGTACAATTTACACATCTCCAGCCCCATCTCTAATTGTCTGACACTTATTTGCTGCTGAAAAGAAGCACACAGCAGGAGAGGTCTGAGAGGAAAGCCAATCAGTTAAAGCCTTTCAGACACCACAATGGCTAAACGCCTGCCATCCAGGACTTCACAAGGAGAGGTTTCCTGGAGCAAAGGGAAAAAAGAACAGGAAAAAAAAGTATGATGAAAAAAGGAGCTTTTCTCTCGGTTTTTTTAAAAAAATTTTTAAGACAAAAGATCTTTATTTGACAGAGGCAATATAAAAATTGATGCAATTTTGGCTTTTACCCATAGGGTCACTATGAAGGAATTTGAGAACATAGGGAAATGGTTTGCCAGCCTACAGTGTTGAGATGTGAGAGAGGCACAGGTAATAATGAATTTGGAAAGTGTGTCATTCCTTAGGACTTGGAAATGTAACACTGACATTCCCCAATCTTGGTAGAAAACTCATTGACTATTTTGCAATTTCTCTTCTCTGTCTTCTTTTTTCCTTCTCTTTTTCCATTTAATACCACCCACATGCCCATTTAACACAGCCTTCCTGCATTTGTTCTTTACATACCTTGGCATGTGGTCCTGTCATCTAACTTCATCACCATAAGGTGACCAGGAGATTTATGAAGTCCTGGAGCCCAATATTGACTAGGTAAAAGTGAGAATGAGCCATGTTTTGCAAGGAACAGGGACTACTTATTCCCAACACTAAAAACAGTCAAAAAAGCAAAGGCATCGGGGATATCTCACCTTTGAAATTAAGTGTAAACACCAAAGTGCAGAAACAATGCTGTAAAGCTAAAAATATTCAACGTCTTGCAGAGATAAATCAACTAAGAATTAAAAGACACCCTGTCAGACAAGGAATTTACAATAACTACTGTGCCGAAGCACAGGGACACACTCTAGCCTCAGTAAGGAGAAAATTAATGTTGCAAAGTAATGATGTGTTTGATCCACTGTAGGCTTGGAGGTTTCAGCAAATGAAGAATTCTGTCCTGATGATGAGCAGGCAGGAAATCAGGAGGTCATGAGGAAGACCCTGATGCACAACATGGTAAGTATATGAATAAAAAGGGGTGATAGAGCTAATGAATATTTGAGGTTGGAGAGAAGCAGCTCTTAGGGGAGAGAAAGGAGAGGCCGCGGGGGGTGGGGGGGGGAAGAAGGAGTGTTAGGGATAGTAGAGATTCTTCATTTTGAGACAATAAAGAAGAAACTATAGGATTGAAGAAGAGTAAAGTGGCTTCCAAGAACCCAACACCTGTGGCAGTGAATAAATGAATGGAGGGTTACTAGAAGGGCATCATGGGTATGTTGCCTCACACCAGAGGATGCCAGTTACTGTAGTGAGAACAGAGTTTGTTATAATACACTAAACTTGTCAGTGTTCTCATAGTTCTAATCAAATGAGTTTGTTGGGAATCTGCTTTACCTCGTGGCAAATTCTCTGAGTCAGCTGATTTGTCTCCAAGAGGCTTCAAAGGGTCAGCCAGGGGGATGCCTTTCCATAACTCCAGCAACATTTTAATTAAGTCACGATGAAATAATCCAAAAACTAATTGGAAAAAATAGTTTAAATTTACCCTCTATCAAATAGTTTGTAATAAAAATAATTTGGGTTAAAAAGGTTGCATATTGTGTAGTTTAGGAAAATGTATATGGCCCATTGTGAAGCCCAAGTTCACTTTGCATTTTACTTCACACATCTCATAGACAATGGCCATGGTATAGAGCTGAATAAATAATCAAGGAAGTGTCAAATGATGAATCAGAACCCATTTGTCCAGTTAAGTCTTAGTCATTAATTCAAGGATAAAAATGCAAAGTAGTTCAGGAATAAGCCAAAATGAGAAAGAAAGGAAGGAAATTTTATTTCAACAATTGTAAAGGTCATTTAGACTACAGTTTGTTATAGCTATTAATATTGAGGGTTATTCGCTACTATTTATTAAGAATACACATAAGCTTAGGTAAAGTACTAGCAAATAAAGAGCCCACTCAAAATAGCTGAGACAAATGTGCAAAGAATTAGAAAAAAAATCTAAATTATTTATTCACTTCATATATAGATGCATCCTTCCAGTAAATATTAATCTAGTGTTGATCACAAAGGTACATCTTCCTAGCTCTTGGATACATGGCACTGAATAAAAAACAGCATTTGCATTTAGGAGACAGAGCTAGTAAAATAACGAATCACAAAGCCATTTCGTGTTATATGAAGGACTAGAAAACAAAGGGTGGCGGATAGAGATTTTTCTGAAACATGTTGTTAAACAAGGTGGGTAAGGAAAGTCTGCATCCCATTCTAGAGAGGGTGAAGAGAACAATGAAAAGAGGAAATGGCCCCCAAAATGTGTGGAAAGAGATTACCATAGGCAGAAGGGATTAGCGGTGTAGAGGTCCCAGCAGGAGAATACCAGCTACAATAGATGGAGAGAAAAGCCTTTGAAACTGCATCAAAGGGAGAGAGTGGCAAGTGGAACTGAGGGATTTACCAGAGACTCAAACACAGGGCATAGAAGCCCTTGCTTTTAGGAAAGTTAAATTCAAAGTAAGACATCATTCGATTTGATTTTTCAGAGTGCTCCTTCCAGCTGCATCAGGAGAAGCACATCAAAGACTTGGACCGTGGAAGTAAAGCAGGAACAGGAAGTTTTGGGAAAGATTGAAGCAGGCGGTGGGAGCTGAAACCACAGTGGCAACGGGATTGAATGCATTGTGGGTAGACTCTGAAATGAAGAGCAATATGCATTGAATTCAGAGGAAGTAACTAGTCAAGTCAGCTGGTAGCTCTAAGTCTTTGGCTTGATCAATTGAGCACCTGAGCCCCAAGGGGACTATAAAGAAACAACCCAAGATGAATGTCTTGCTAAGGAAATGGCATATGAGGAAGCCTGTAAAACAAAGTGGGCCCTTGGTTATCAGACCAGAATTCCTGAAAGATCTGAGCTAGAGAAAAACCATAATGTCCTTCAGCATGAAGATATTTTTTAAAAAAAGAACAGGAATAGAGGAAACATGTCATGCCGAGGTGCATGCATAAGGAAAGGAAATAAGGGAACCCAGAGCATTCCAAAGCTAGGAAACTGAAGAATTCAAGAGGAGCCAACCAAAGAGATTGGAAATACAGACCAGGAAATTAGAAGGGTTTCTCAGAGGTGTCCCAGAGGCCAGTGAATGCTACAGGACAGATGCTGTGATAAATTACAGCAACTAAAACTGATATATCAAACAAGACACAGACTGAGAAGTGGTGACCCAGATCTCTAATGCAAGCAGTTGGTATTTAGGGGGGAAAGTTTGGGTGTAAAAATAAGGGCAAAAGTCACAGTGGAGTGAATCTGAGGGAGCACAAGAAAACCTATGACCAGATTCTACGGGATGCCAAGAGAAGAAAGAAGGGAAGAGGGGCAAGGTTTCCTGCTTTATTGTGAATGAAAACTGGCAAGGCACAGCAAAAATAGACAAAGGTTCTAGTCCTCAACTGGGCTAAACATGATGAAATAGTAATATAAACAATATTACTGGGTTATTGGCCAGAGGGGAGTAATATGTGTAAGAGACATTAAGTTATTGGTAATGGTATCCCATTTGCTCACCCTTCTGCGTACTAGGTAGCCCATACTGATCTCCAGCTCTTGATCCTTGGGGCTATAATTCCCAAATGCTGAGATTCTAGCCATGTACCATGGCATCTGATAAAAATTAATTTTATTAAATGAACAGAATGTAGAAAAATGAGTACTGAGCATGCCTTCATATTTTTGTATACATACATGTGTGCAGTGGCAGATAAAGAGGCTGCCAACCCTAGACAAGAAATATTTAAGAAGCACAAAAATCTTAATACTATTAATCAGACTTTTATATTTATTATTCATATTTTTTAAAAAAATATTTCAAAATATATAGACATCTCTGGGAAATAGTATATTTGGCTTAGTTTGTTTTATTTAAATAGAAATTTCAGATGAATTTATTCCTGTATTTGTATAGATACTATATTTTGGAATTTCATGTTTTTATTTCTTTAGCTATTAACTCCTCAACTTCACTGTGACATATTATTCATCGTCATATATGGATGTACTTCTGTTAATTTTGTGATTACTAAACAGTTTTCAGTATTTTTCATACATTGTTCTTCAAAAAAAAGTTTCATTATGCATTTTTGATGCACAGTTTATGATAAACTTATACTCACTAGTCTTAGGTGTATATCCAGGGATGGGATTTATAGATTCTAATTGCCAGTTGTGTTTGGTAATGACCTGGTGTTCTTCACAGTAATTGTATTAATTTATGTAGACTAAGAATGCATGACTTCGGTTTCTAATTTACACATTAGAAATTGGAGTTTAGGGGGAAAGTAGATGCATCCATCTAATACTTATATGGTGATTCCAACCTGTCAATTTCTTGCCAGTACTTAGTACTCAGACTACAGTTTGATTGTGAAGGTTTGCATTGGTAATACAATGCCAGTTAATTTGCATTTATTTGGCTATTAATTGTATTTAGCATGTTCTAACAGTTATCTTAGTTTGGTTTCCTGTTTTACACTGCTTGCTTTTATTTTTCTTCCATGTGCCCCTACCCCTCTTAAGAGCATTATTTTCATTGGTGGGACCTCATTAAGAGATACTCTATCACCTACAACTTCTAAACACAGTCAGGGAGCAAATCTGAGAAAATCTACGGGAAAAAAAAATAATACTAAAAGGTTTTACTTTGCTGTTTCACATTATTAATTGGGATAGTTTCAACTCCCCAAAAGAATGAACCAATGTATGAGCACTCACCCATGCTTATTGACATTGTGGGCTTTAAGTGCCATGTGTATTAACTGGGCAGATTGACTACAAGATTGCAGACTTCCCTTGCCTGGACTTCATCACTCCAAAAGATGTCATTCCCAATGCAGAACTGACAGGCACTCACGCCATGCCTTGGTTCTATATCCCCAATCCATTAATGTTGGCTCGGGGTCAGCTTTTTGAATACAAGATCAATTACATTGACTTCTATGTCTATCAGAGAGTAGATAGAAAGTTGAGTGAGATCAATAAATTCCAAACAACAAATAAGAAAATAATACATGGAGTATATGAACCAGTTAGCATGCATGGATTTCTCGGGGCTGGCCATTGATTTAAATATAGGTAGTTCAGAAATGATGTGTTTGTGCTCATATCTGAAATCCAATGTGAAATCAACCCCTCAAAATGTGTCTTGCTGAGCATAAAATAAATGATAAAAAATCCTTGGCTTTTTAAGCACAGTCTTATTTATTCTGAGTCTTAGAACTGGTCCAGGTCTTTTTTCCAAGTGTTCATGTTAAATAGTCTAATTTCATTTACTACATAATGTGTACTCCTTTGTACCTATCTTCCAGATTCCAAAACTTTATTTATTTTTAAAGCTCTGTGTATGCCTGTGTGCCTATGGGTGGGTATGTGTGCATTACTGCAGATGCCTGCAAAAGCCAGAATAGGGTACTGGATCCCTGGAGCTAGAGTTAGAGATGGTTGTAAATTTTGGGGTACTGAACCCAGGTTTTCTGTAAGTACAGGAAGACCTCTGTATTAGTGAAATATTTCCCCAGTTTTAGATTTTACAAGATGTCATAATCCACTCCTGAAGGCTAATAATATCATAAATTTACCCCTTCTTGCCTGCCTAAAACATCTGTCCAAGATTCTACCCAAGTCTATGCCTCCTTTGAAGGATTTTCTTCATCTCTATGTCTCTAGAGGATCCTCAAATTGCCAATATCTTACAGTGTTGATCACTTAGCTCCAATTTAAGGGATGGTAACATTTCCTTCCCATGCAGAATATTCTATTTGTGTTAGCTACTTCAATGTCAGGACCCCTGAAGGTCTAAAACTGAGCATCATTTCATGTCCCATTCATAAAGCATGATTTCTAAATTCAAAAAAAAGATTAATATAAGAAAATATGATTTTAGGGATAGAAGCTTGTACTTAATATATCTTGCTAATTCCATGGCCATCAAAGATATCCAGTCTTCATTCATACCCTTCTCTTTTGCAGCTAAGGCACTGAGTCTGACCTTTTCTATAGTTCTTTTCTGTTATTCTTACATGAATTCTGAATTTAGATTCATTTATTTTTAAACAAAGAACAGCAAATGTAGCTAAATTAGCCAATGCAGTTCTTGCTAACATGTCTTCATCCCCCTTTCCCTCCTCCTCCCCCTCCCGTTCCCTCTTCCTCCTTCTCCTCCTCCTCCTTCTTTTCAACATCATTTTTCAAGACAGGGTTTCTCTCTGTAGCCCTGGTTCGCTGTCCTGGAACTCTCACTGTAGACAAGGCTGGCCTGGAGCTCACAGAGTTACTTCTGCCTCTGTCTCCTGAGTGCTGGGATTAAAGGCTTGTGCCAAGACTACATGGCTCTCTTTCCCTTTTTAAAATTACATGCTGGTATATCAGATACTGGTTTCTTGCTCTGAAATATTATTACATGCATCCTAAATCAGTCTGCTGACGAGAAAATTGGGTTCTTGTTAAATCTTGAAATACCACACTTGACAATTTAATTTGAGGTCATCATTAGTAAGGGAATAAACAATTTCTATAAAGAAAATGCAAAGTGTAACCTTTGTGCTGTAGATGAAAGTCTTTTAACTGATACTGGATCTTACAAGGTGATACTATTACTGGGCTGAATATTCTCCCTTTACTACTACTATACATCCAAGTCTCATCCTGTTCTACCATGATTCAATCCCAAGAGCCTGACTTCAATTGTCAGGCTCCTCACCTTCCAGCTTATCAGTCGTTCAAGCCAGTAAGCAGTACTGGCATTATGTTAGAAGTCGGGAGACCAGAAGGGTCACCAGCTTCTTTTCTGCCATCTGTGTTTTGACAACAAATACTTTTTAAACCCAAAGCCTGCAACTACCTTAGGTATCTATAACTCTCCAAAGAGCCTATTAGCCACTCTCTCCCTGGCCCTTTCACACTTAAGCAGACTACAGTGTTTTATTGCCAGAGTGCTTTATGATCCATTATTCATCTTCCTTAAACCAACTCAGAACTTTATAAAAGATTCCTTTTATTAAATTTCCACAAATGGCCCCTTTTGAGCATACCATGATGATCTGTGGATCTCAGATACTACGGAGGAGGAAATTAAGACACAGAACTTATTGAACTACTTATTCTATCCAGACCACACAGCATTGTGAGACTCAGATCCTAGCTGTCTGGCTTTGCAATCTGCTCCTGCCACTACACTCTGCTGCCTCGGGGTCTGCTTGCCTCCAAATTTATCCAGACAACAGCCTTTTTAGCTTTAATATAGGCCTGTGATATATCTTTGCCAGATGAAGTCAATAGTAAAGGCGTCTTCCCTTGCCAGGAGAGAAAGATCACACATCTATTTAAGATGGGATGTGGGCAGAGTCAACCGTGAGAAAGAAAAGGGTTTTCATATGATCATCTAGTCTCCAGGTCTCACTGTTTGGCATATCCGCAGGAGAGATAGACAGGAAGGAATTTAAGGAAAAAAACTAGATACAGCACTCAGTTAAGAAATGAGGGCCCAGCAAGTAACAGAGCAACTCAAAATTCCAACTGCAAACCCCAGTCTCGGGCCAGTCTTTTGTCTGAACTAAAACCAAGAGTAAGGCTGGATTTAACTCAGGGAGGAACTTGGGAAGGGAACTGTCACCAAGCTACTCAAAGTGGTTGAGGAGACTCCCCACTGAAATCCCAGAATAAACCACAGTTAGATAAATTGCAAGGCCCAGTTCTACAGTCTAAGTGGAAGACGGCATTACTTCAATGCCAGTGTGTTACATACCTACACTAATTAGGCACTAACCTACAAAGCTTTACTAAAATCCTTTGCTAAAATTTGTGTGTGTGCAAACGTGTATGTATGTGTGCCTGTGTGTGTGTGTGTGTGTGTGTGTGTGTGTGTGTGTGTACACGCATGTGTGTGTGTGGGTTTTCAAGAGTTCTCTCTATACAGTTCTGGCTGTCCTAGAACTAGGTGAACTTACAGAGATCCATCTGCCTCTGCCTCCCAAGTGCTGAGATTAAGGCCTGTATCCAATTTTGAAAGAAGGATGATAGGAGCTCCATTTGTCAGGTGAGGAGAGGAAGCTAATATAGTAAAAATCATTTTCTTAAAATTTCAACTTAAGTTGCCAACTAAAGTATAAGCACACATTTTCAGTGTGCGTGTGTGTGTGTGTGTGTGTGTGTGTGTGTGTGTGTGTGTGTGTGTGTGTGAGATATTGTAAAGCTATTGAAATGGCTGTTCCGTGGATGGGGAAAATGTTTAATATATACAATATTTTTATATATATAAATGTTTATACACACACACACACACACACACACATATATGTATTATATATATAACGTGGGGGGGAGAAGCCGCCTCTTAGAGAAGGAGAAGAGAAAGAAAAGGTAGAGAGAAGAACAGGCTGGTAATTGTGGGGTCTGTGGGAGAAGATGGAGAAGACAGCAGGAGAAGAGTCCTTCCCGTTATATGGGGTTACACTGAGACAGAAGAAGGACAGGTGGGCTCCAACAGCCTTGGAACTTGTGCGGGACTCTGATCTGTTGGCAGCTTGCTTAAGAGAGAACCCGATGCCCTTTCCAGAGGTTTGGGGGTTTTAAGAACAGAAAGCCACTTTATAAGGTTTCTTGATGAATGCTAAGTATTTACCAGGTCAGAATATAGCCTGAGCTAAATCCAAACTGACATCTTAGGGAACTGGGACCTGACAAATTTAAAACACAGCACCCTAGAAAATATGAAACACACCATCTTGAACTGGACCTAACTTCTCCCATGTCCATAATGTGTCATTTTGACTAAAATTTAAGTTTAGATAAATAAAACAAATATTCTTGTTTTCCTTGTTTAATTTCCTTGGAGCAGTCGCAGGGAAAGTAAGAAGAGAGTGCAATTCTTCGCCTGTGGTTGACATCCAGCTAACAAGCTGGTGGATTCTACCAAACACTGTCAGCTGCAGGATCTACCTAGCTTCATATAATTCATACGTCCCTGAAACATTTTACAGTTCCCAAGCGTGAGAAAACCATCTTCTTTTCCTGGTGACTTCCAAGACTATTTAAGAAGAACCTCAATGTTTGATAAAGTGCATTTCATGTTCTTTTTCTTTTGCAGATTCTTGGTGAAATACTCAGCAGTAAAACAAGTGCTTTATTCAAAATCGTATTTTAAAAAATATATATATATAGTTAAAACACAATTCAAGAAGGTCTTTTGGAACTTAGTTTTAGGGAACCCCAAGTGACAAAACCATGGCATCTGCTACACTGGCGTTTTCTTGCTGTCTAATTTTTCCCCCCAGAGGCAGAGAGATTGTAGGCTTCTGCTGTTGTAGGCAGGACTGCTAACGGTGTTTACAAAAATGGTTGAGAAAACCCATGTCTGTCTGACAGCTTTTTACCACATCAATTATAAATGCATTTCCCCTTGGGTGGTATTATCTCTTCGCCCAAGGAATTTTCCACTGTCCTAGAGCATTTGCTGAGGAGAATTGATTAGGAAGGCGGCTTCCCAGTAGATGGAAAGGCACTGCAGATGCTCCCGTTTGTGTCCTGTGTTACCCTGCTAGCAGAAGTACTCCAAGAATGTGAACAATTACAGCCGGAAAAAATTCAGGCAGAAGCTGCTATGAGAGAATTGGAAATTTGCCCCTGCAGAGCGGAACAGACCCAGATAGGAGAAGCCGGAATACATCTCCCTCAGCAAAGTGGTGCTTGCTAGTGAGGGAATTACAGACTTCAGCCATTTGCAGGGAAAGGAGGACTTGTATTTTTGCTTAGGGCTAGGGCCGAAATTATCTGGATTGGCCATACCAACAGTGCAGGATTTTTTTTTTTTTTTTTTTTTTGATAGGTGATTGTACAGAGCCTACTTTAATCCCCCCCCCCCATCTCTCCTACTTCTTCTGTTCCTTCTTCTCTTATTCTTCCCTTGTCCCTCCCCCCCTTTCTCTCTTGGATTAGGGTTGTGGAGAGCTAACTGAAAATATCAGAAGGACGAGTTTCTACAAAACTATTTTAAATAACTCTGGATATTTTTCCCCAGTCCTATTAGAAACAATGTTCAAATGAAGACATTTATTTTCATAAAAAGCATTTTGATTGCTTGAATCTGAATTCAGGCAGCAGTGACTCTCTAATTTTTTTTTTTTTTTTTTTTACAGATTTTCATTTTACATTTAGCTTCCTACCAATATTTTTTGGATTAGTTGCCTAACTTTAAAAAAAAAGTGTAAATCATGTTGATAGACTTACAGGGATGTGCATGTGCATAACTGTATGAAAATAAAGGTGTTAAGACTATCATTTAATTTTTTAAAAGTATGTGTTTTGTGTGCATGTGTGTGTGTGTGTGTGTGTGCGTGTGCGTGTGCGTGTGTGTGTGAGTGTGTGTGTTTCTGTGAAGACATGAGCATATAAGTGAACTCATCTGAAGAGGCTGAAAGAGTGACTTAGTTATCCTTGGTAGGAGATACAGGTGGTTGGGTGCTAGGTACCAGATTTTGGCCCTTTACAAGAACTGTAAGTACTCTCAAACTCTCAACCATCTCTCTATGGCAAAATGACACTTTTATTTATTTTTTTTTTTTAAATCCAGTAACAATCTGATTGTACATTTCTCTGCAGGAAACATGGAAAGCTATGCTATCTCACAGAGTACCCACAAACCACTTGCTATTCGGTCACTCCAAATTTAGGTACACTAGTAGCTTAGAGTCTTTACATCAAGAGGATTTAGGATTTAGGATTTACTGAGTCAAAATAAAAGGATGTCTGTGAGAATGTGAGCATATGTGTAAAGAAATAGTTTGAATATATTGAATAAAATAAAAAAGATGTTAAAATATATTTTATTATTTTCTTTTAAACACTTTTAAAAAATTATTCATTTTAATGGCGTGGCCTCTTTTATATTTAACACATTCCAGGATATGTCCCCCACACAAACTAGACTCAAGGGGGGGGGGGGAGCAAGAACTTGAAGATGGATGGGTAGAAAAGGGAAAATGGAAGCCGAGAAGAGTAGATATGGTCAAAATACATTGCCCAATAAAGTCTAAAAATACAAAATATTACTTGATATTACTTTCATGATTAAATGTTTATGCTCTTGCTTCTAAGGTATGTGTGGATATTTCCACGCCATGATGGCACATGTGGGGTTCAGAAGATCACTTTGTGGAGTCAGTTCTTCTTCTACACTTCTTGAGTTCCAGCATTGAACTTGGATCTTCTGGGCTTCCGTAGTGATTGCCTTGACCTGTTGAATCTATCTCATTGCCTCTCTTAATTTTTCTTACTGTCTCTATTAATATTAAACGATCATAGGAAGTTTAGTACTATATGAGTGACTCATATTTGTTCCCTGCACTTTATTTCTATGGGATCAGTATTTTAAAATAAAGAAAGGGTTATATTACATTTAGAAGGCCTGCTGTTGCATTGTCTATGTAGGCAACTGGAGTAGTATATCAATAAGGAAATGATGGTGAGCATTAGGATAAGGCACACAACTGTGTGCTACAGTAATATGAAGCCTAGATAAGTCAGAGATATGTATGTGAGAAAGTATGGAAAGAACATATAAGTACATTAGGTAGAGGAATCTCTAAAAACATAAATGAATGGAAAAAACTGGAGGAAATTGTGAAACATAACACTATTTAAGGAAACTAAATTATTTGAAAAATAACCCTTCCCTTAAATGCTGTATAATTAGCATTAAACTACTGATTATTTCTATACGTAAAGCAGCTAGAATAAAAGCTGTTTGGAGGAGGTATTTAGTTCTTTCTTTCTGAGTCTTCTAGAATATGATCATTCAAGTATTTTACAAACTGAAGCAGCCAATCATTACTTCCATAGAACAGTGAATGCCTCTGATCCAGAAGTATAGTCAATGTATGGTTTACACCTATAGAGTGGCCCCAAAACACAGGATAAATGTTATAAACTTCATCATGTGTGTAGGACTATGTCTGATCTCCTGAACACATACACAGGCAGAACTGGATTCAATTCAATGCATTAAATGAATAAACACAAGTTTTTATGTAAGACCTGTTGAAACATCAGTTCTCTTTCTATGCTGACCATCCCTTTGTCTAGTGATATATTTTTCTCACTTGACAGTGGCTTCCTAATTCAACATCTCTTTATTCTTTACCCTCCATAAGATCAGTCTCCCTAAAACACTGCTCTTTCCACATCCTTCCCTTCATTAGAAAAGACCATAAAATCATTAAGAGTAGCCACATTATCCCTGAAGATTTGATCCCAGTGGCCTTTCTGAGGGCTCTCATTCAGAACCTGCCTACAGCCCTGTGCTTGTAGATTGCCTGTGGAACATGGGACATTTACACTAAGCAAATCCTGTTCCCCATTTCTCAGCACAGTATCCGCTCTTGATGAAGTAATCCCACTACCACTTTTCAATAGGATAGTTGAGGCTCCATGTCAATTATTTGGCTAAAGAATTAAAAAGTGGGTTCCTAACGTTGACTGGCGGCACATTAGGTCTGAATCTTTGAACTGCATTAGTGCCTGGGGCTAGAACCATAACTGGTACTTCATTCTCCCTGCCCCTCCTATTCCCTGGACAGGGCACCTTCCTGTTGTTGTATCCTATTTCACATCTTGGTCCTCTTTCCATTTTCCTACTGCCCCTCCAGTTTGTGCATATCCCTACCATGCTGAATTAGCCGTCTTCCTGCATCTTAATCTACCAATCACTATCCCATAAGCAAATCAGATTATTCATTCCCTTCATTGAAGGCATTTCTTAGCTAAGTCACCTTCAGGGTAACTCAGAGCAGTTTACAAGGTGTGTGCCTGTTCCTGCATATAGTCAGCAACTTCTCTGAGGGCTCATCCCTTGGGAGTGTTTACAGAAGCATTGTACTTCCTATTGGTTGCTAAATACAACATGGAATGTTTGAGAACTTTGTTTTCTTTCCTGATCTTTCTTGCATTCTTTGACACACACACACACACACACACACACACACACACCTACCTCCAAGATGAAAATGATCATGAACCTTCTAGGAAACTATTAGAAAATTAACCCCGATTTATACTTTAGTTTCTCTTTCTCCCCACATCCATAATGCTTTGTGCCTATAGCTATTTATTCACCTTCATAGTGTTTCAAAATATTTGGTTTTATAATTTGTAGTAGATGGTGAAAAGTTTGGAAGTTGTCAGTGTTGTACCCATGTAGTGAAACTCCCAAAGACCACCAGGAAGCTGGATTCCAATACAAACACACGAGGGTCAGTTTATTCTTTTGGACAGGTTCAAAGGAACCCAGGCTGAAACCTTTTTTTCTGACACAGGAGAAGGAATTCGGCCCCAAACTCAGGGATGAGAGTGTTTTAAAAGAAAATAAAAAATATGTAAGTGGGGCATTTCAACTTTTGGCATTTTAGCATTGGGTAAAGGGGCATATGTAGGCAATTCCTGGAAACTATTGGTTAAACTTTTGGCTGAACTTTCGACAGGAAACTAAGGTTTGAATCTATTGGATGTCAGGCATGTTCCTGGGATTTTTCCTAGATTCTTCTTAGACCTGGGCCCTACCTCAGTCACTAGTCTTTCTCTGAGGTAACATTTTGTAAAGGTAAATCTCTGCTCACAGTCACCAACTTCACAAGTTCCTAACATGCAGAGAGCACTTAATAGGACATCTGTGAAACCAACATCCAGGAAATGGAGCAGGGATTGCTCACACAAGTACTTTAAGTTTTCTTATATTACATCTGCAAATAGTAATATTAACACTTGTTTGTTTAAAGGCTGTTTTCTGTTTTAGCCAAAATATAGTGCTAAGGTATGTATGACTGCTTTGTTCTCACTGGCATATGAGGTATCAGGCAACAAAATATCTCAGCACAGACAGACTACCCAAAGGGACTGGTAGAGAAGGAGTTTGCAGATGTAGGCCACCTCTACTTGTTTGGAAGCGTCCAAGATTATAAACTCAGTCAGTTACAGCATGAAAGGTGAATCCAGGGTCCAGGTAAATGTTAGTATTAGATATTTGAGTTTTGCTAGAAAATCATTTTTCATTGGGTTGCTCCTTTTAAATATCGTGACCAGAAGTGTCTGTAGGGAAATCAAAGAAATGTGTTTGCCTTTACTTCTCTTTGTTAGGTGTGCTATCTGCTCCTGGACTCTGACAGTGTGCTGCTTTTGTTCAGTGAGAATGGATTTCCTATGGGACTCTGAGGTATTTTTTGAAATAGCAAAGAAATAAATGGCTATCTCACACAATTAATTTTTTAAAAAAAGGTGTATGTTAGACTTACAAAATTCATATTAAGCACGTATTAAAATCTAGCTCAATTTGCATGTATTTTTCCTTTCTTTTCTTTTATAATAAAAACTCCAGACTAATGTTTCTCTACAATAAGTATCCAATGCATGAAGACTGGGATTTAATGACAAGAAAATATGTATATATGTATGTATGTATGTATATATGTATGTATGTATATGTATGTATATATATATATAATGCCCAATAAAAACATGTTTAAACTAAAATTCTAAGAACACATGAAATCATAAATTGGATAAGTTTTAATAGCTTGATGATTCTCTTTTATTACTCTCAATAAGAAATAAGACCATTCTTGAGTTTTGCTAAGAATAAACTGAATGAACAAAACCCACTTTTGTTTTTATGAAAGAAACGTCTTCTGAAGTTGTGACATTACCATTCCAAGTAAGTTTATGACTGTCTTTTGTGTCCAGACGTTGCTTTAAATAAGTTTTATCAAAATGCTTCAATATTTATTATTATCAAAATACTGTACTAGGACATTGTTGTGCCCAGAGTCCAGACCCGCCAAAAGATCACCAAGAGAATGGGTTGGATGCAACAGCAGAGAGCCTCTTTATTGACAAGCTAGCTTGGGCCATTCTGTATCAGTGGTGGAGTAAGAGATACCCTGAGCAGCAAGAGGAAAAGGGTTGTGTGTATGTCTGTGTGTGTGTGTGTGTGTGTGTGTGTGTGTGTGTGTGTGTGTGTGTGTGTGTGTGTGTGTGTTAGGGGTGGGAATCTAGAAGCTTCAGAGCTGTGGGTTACAATCCAAGTTCGGGCTAGGGGTACATGCTATGAATTCACTGGCTGCTTTGAATTCTAGGGAGGTTTCAACATTTAACAGTGGTCCTTAAGTTTTACCTCTCTCAGCAGGTCAGCAGATGTGTACCTGAAGACTATCTGTTCTATTGTTAAGGTTCCTTTCCCAAGAAGGGGATGTTTAGAATGTCAGTTATTTCTCCTGAGGTGCTGGCTCCTCCCTGGATGGTGTCTGCTCACAGGCCCTTCCTAGAACCACAAGGTACTGTCAGCAAGGGCCTAATGTCTATATGATTTTCATTAAGGTTTGTGTGGTCAAGCTGCACTGGGACACACAACGTAAGAACTCTTAAAAGTATACAAGAACTGTCTAAGACATCATGAAGAACCTAATGTGAGCCAGTAAGATAGCTCAGATTTTAAAATCACCTAAGTGTTGAGATGACTTGAGGAACCAAAAGTTCCTCCATCTAAAGTCAGCACCCATATTAGCAAACAGGTCAAGGTAAGCTCAAGCTAAATCCCTCTTCAGTGCTGAGAAACTTGCAAAAGATGTTATCCAAATCTTGACTAGGGTCTTAGCCTAACTGCAAAATGTTCCAATACTGCCCTGAGGCCAGTTACTACAAATCCATATACCACCCTGACCAAGTTAAGCAATGTTCCAACCCTGCTCTGGGACCAGTCAATAGAAACCCAGTCCTGACCCACTCTGTTGATAGGCCAAGTTAATTCCTCATTTTACCCCAGTTGACAGTTTTTGCCTATAAAAGTTATATGTATTCTCAACTCGGAAACCCCTTCTGGTTGTACCTTGTGAATGGACGAGTTCTCTGCTTGGCTTGTATTGTGCACTCAATAAACCTTGCATTTGCATTTCTGATTCTTCATGACTCAGGTGATCTCTCTGGGGGTCATTCTCTGGGCAGAACAGTCTACTTCTTCTACCTTGTAAGTCTAGTTTCAGGGTATCCAACACACTCCTCTGGCCTCTGTGAGTATCAACATGCACATACGTAGTGCACGTAAATTTATGCAGGCACACACATTAACAAAATTAATGTAAAACCTTTATTTTTTAAAATAGATCTTACTGCATATAAGGAACCAATGATAATATTAGAAATATTAGTTTCAAAGATGCACTATACCCACCTCTCTATGAAGGTCAGTCAATAAAGTATAACAAGATATCTATTAATCAAAATATCTCCTAGCCAAATTAAGGTAGCATCTCCAATCACATTTCCAAGTTCTCCATGTAAAAATATTTAAATCTTGAATATAGCATACCATAGAGTTAAATCAAAATAAAAACAATTTAAATATGATTCAATATTTCCTTATAAGCATAATGGGTAAGACCTCTTTTCTGAGCTCAGATCAGGTTGCTGGGTGACCTTCTCCATATCTTTGACCTCTAGCAGATGGCTTGTTTCGACTGAGAAGCCTGTACCACCTTCCCGGGGAATAGCCACCCACAAACTGATGCTGCTGGATAGCACTGATTTAGATTTTCCATGGCGGTCCACGGCCAATTAGTCCAAGTGTAATAAAAAATCATGTTTGAAAAACAAAAAGAAATTGCCACAGAGCAGTTTCTATGAGGAAAGCTATCAGGCATCCATATTGGAGGGACGCCAGACACAAGGGAAGAGGAGGCAGAAATGACTGGTGGAGAAACAGAGGTGCCTGGCTTAAAGGTGGAAGCTCTGGAGAGAGAGCGGGCTGGAAATGGGCTCCAAAAGCAATGGCTGTTCAGAGCTGATTAGCTCACCTGAAGGTGACAGGAAAGAAAAAGAAGAAAAATCCCTGCTTTGGACCACAAACAAGAGAAATGCTCTAAGCTCATTACCATCAAGGGGCCAACCGGCTTTGTGCCCACAGAAATTAGCAGAGAGAATTACAGAATAATGGCCGCCTTTAGTAAACAGACTTAATGCCTGGACCTAGCTTTGCATCCTCCAGGTCCCATATTCCTCCTGAGCATAAAAGGGAGCATTGTATTGCCGACTATTCAAGACTCTTGATGTCAATAAACAAGCTTGGCATGATGTTCCTGGGAGGGTAGAGGGGTGGGGGCGAGAAATGCATCAGGGCAATAAAAAAATTATAACATGGAAAATAGTTTTGAAAGGAAAACTCGATTGAAACACAAAAACACAGAAGGCTATCCCTCACCGTCTATAATTTGGGATAAAAAATAAACATATTAAATGTACACTTCAGAAAAATTGTATTACAGAGTCTCCTTCTTGGGTACATTTATAACTAAATACACGAGAATGCCTCTTGTGATTGATGCATATACTTCCTGGATTATCTCAATTTGATAGGAGACATGATCCCTTAATGAAATATGTATCCCACAGGGAGGGAGGTAAATTTTCCTTTGTATAAACAGAACCGTTCCCCAAAATTGCTATCAGACTATCTGATTTCTGTCTTGTTGAGGAGTTATATGGCATTATTTGAATAACCAGTAATACAGAACACATGCTGACACCAAGCCTGAACTATTTCTTGAAGAGTATAGAATAGCAATATTTTGGATTTTGTTCAACTGCCTTTTTAAAGATACCTATAGGTATTTAGGAACTATGTACATTTTAAAAAAATTCTTCCATTTATATTTTCTCAATCCAATGGACTGGATAAATTGGCTGTAGGTTTGGGACACTCATTGGAGGATGATTTGCCTTAAAAAAAAAAAAAAAACCACACTCTGTGATCTTTGTAATGTTTACATTGGAGGATAGTATTTTTGAAGGACCTAAAAATATGTCATTTTATCTCTAGAACTGATAGAGGTGGTTCTGAAGGAGAAAACCAAAAGGAAGCATACATAATAAAAGTACTATGTGTAAGAAAAAAAGCTCAAACAGTACCAGGTTTGAAGTGGGACTGACAGGAACAGAAATTTCAAATTGTAGACACTGGTCTAAGACCTACTACATCTTATTTAAGAGGACTCTAGCAGGAGAGGCTGCCCACTTACTTGGGTTATAAGTAATGGCTTCTGTAGTCAGAAATTTCTCAGGAGAGCTCTGTTTGCTGTCAATGAGCAGAGGCATTCATTTAAGAGAGGCTTCCTGACTCAGCCCCAGCAGCAAAAACCTCAAAAGAGACCTGCTGCCAAACACTTAAATTGTGTTTATGAACGATGGGTGGTGGTGCTTTACTTGGTGGCATAGTGGACTCTAAAATTTCCCACAGTTGGGGTGGTAAAGGGTTTCCTGCCAGTAACTCTACCATAAAGCTAAGCTTACACACCTAAGAACTGGGTAGAATCAGCTTCTACAGACTTTAATCCTACCCATGCCTTAGCAAATTAAAGGTATGGTCAGAAAAAAAATACATAAATACAGTGTGTTTAACAATATATATAGGTTTGGAAGAGAAAAGTAAAAGAGAAAGCATAAAGTCCTTTAAAAGATATATATATATATATATAGATAGATATAGATATAGATATAGATATATAGATATTATAGAAAATACATAGAGTCTGGACATTGTATGTTATGTTTTCTTTTAATTGTCTGACTGCTGAGGAAGAAGTAAGTCCTGTTAAGAGACATTTGCTTATAAATGCTGATGGATTAATTTGTAAATGCCTTAACTTCAAAATTGAAGTCAAAATATATGTTACTTTGGAAAATAGTTTTGCTTTTTATTTTCACAGAAAATGAGAGTGGATTCATTCTTGGTTAAGGAAAAAAAAAAAAAAAAAAAGACCCTTGAAAAACCTCCAATGGGAATGAATGTCCCAGATGATGGAATTTTTCAGGGCACCTCTGTTGCAGTTTCCTCTGAGCTCTGCATCCAGAGCAGCTTCAAAGAGACTGGCTGAGATGATAAGAGACTGGCTGAGATGACCCAACTTCACAGAATACTCCATCCAGGACTTGATCATAATCTTGAATTTTCTCATGATTCCCAAAAGACAATTAATGACTCAATAAGCAGGAATTAGTCTAGAGAATTATATGCACATATTCCCCCAAAATGGATTATAGATGTTTGTCTTTGTCTATATTGTTAGTTACAAGTTGTTATAGATAATGATCTGGAAAAAAATATGTACAAAAGGGATTAGGTTTCAGGTTCTTGTTTTTAAAAGAAAAAAAAAGTGGGAAGGCTGTGGGGGCTATGCTCTTGTGCACTGTAAATATTTGTCACTCCTATTGGTTTAATAAAATGCTGATTGGTCAAGTAGTCTTAGAGGAAGTAGAGGAGGGGCAACCAGACTAGGAGAATTCTGGGAAGTAGAAGAGGGGAGCAGGAGATGCAGCCAGATACAGAGGAAAGAAGATGATAATACTGTACAAAGCACAAATATAACAAGCCATGTGGCTAAATATAAATAGAAATGTGGGTTAACTTAAAGTATTAGAGTTAGCAAACAATAAACCTGAGTCATAGACTGAACAGCATGTAATTAATATAAGAGTTGGTGTGATTATTTGGGACTGCTGGTTCAGACCTCATGGCTAGGCCAGGCCAGAAACTTCTGACTACAGACTTAAATTCCCTAAACTGTCTAGAGTATGACAAGCATGTCAGAGTAAATGTGTGGATATTTAAGGTACATTGATTAGAACAACAGTCAACAATGGTTTCTCTCATGCTGGTGGCCAGTTTGTTACTGGCTTAGATCTAACATCCCATCAAGATGATTCTGAGGGACTTTTATGAAGTCAAGTGAATCAAGAAGACCTCTGAGCTCCCCTGGTTCATCTCCTAATCATTCCATGTTCTGCTTCCTTAAGTTAAAAGAAAAATAGAGTTGATGACAGAAGCTATCTTAAGAAGGATTTTACTAAGTGGGATAATGTATACTAAATGCATAGAGGGTATCTAATCAAAAATTTTACAATAACGGAATAGCACATGTAGTAAAGTCAACTGCTTATGTACCAACTTCTGTTAAATTTCTTAAGAGATTGCTTGTAACAATTATCAAGAAAAAAATTATTTGACAATAAAAGAATTATTTGACAGAACTCAATGGGTTTGAACTTGTAGCAGCACTGGCAACTGTAGAATTTATGCTAATAACTACTAAAACAGACTACCATGTGGAAGATTCTCCCCCCCCCCCACATGTCTTGTTAGATTTCTCTAAAGATTAAAGACCATGTGATCCTTTGTGTTTGTCCTGGTCCTTTACACAACTGTTTAAATATGCCTCTTTATTTCCCAGTTCTATATAAATGCAAATATTATGACATTTATTTCCAATCACATAATCACTTTTAGAGTGTTATAATATGAATTGGAGGGATCAATCAAAAGAATAGAGAAAATATCTTCCATTTATAGTATGAGAGAGAGTTTACAAATCTAAGCATCCAAGAGGAAGTGGGTACTGAGAACACAAAGGTTTGTAACTGTGAATCTAGATTTTATTCCTGAGTCAGAGAAAGGGGCATTTTCTGTAGCCAGCTTGATACCAAGTGACATACTTCTTTCAACAATTAGATTCTTCTAGATTAGACCAAGATACTCTGGGGGCTCTGTAGATTCACAAAAGCCAGTACTTGTATGTACAACAGGGATAACTTACTAGGTTAGGGGAAACAAAAGCTGGCTTTTTGCTTTCTATGGACCTATGCAATGATGTAAGTGAATCTCAGCTTATTGCCTTGGCGTTATCCCTCTGAACTCATCACCTTTTTGAAAATTAGTGTAGGATATAAATATTACTACCATAAAGAAATCATGTGATTTCCGAGGTCTCTTTTCACAAAATGCTCAAATAAGCCTATCTTATCATGCATTTGAGGATGCAGAGATAGTGACTCCATCTCTTCAGGCTTTTGACTGAGCAGTTTCTTGATACACTGACTTTTTTATTGTGGCATGTATCTGACCTTACAAATAGATTTTTTTCCCCCCAATACAACTAGAAAATCATTTTAACAGGTACGCTGTCAGGGAGAGGTACAGAAAATTGATTAGAAAACAAAACCATGATCTGTTTTACAAGTTATTTCCATTTAAAAGATGGTTGCTTTACAAATTTTTTTAAGTTTCAAGATTTCAGGACAAACTTCTATAGGGTACAGTCAAGGGTTGACTCCCCTCTCTTCCTCTCTCCCCCTCCCCCTCGTTCTTTCTTTTTCTTCACCCCCTCTCTTCTCCTCTCCTTTGTCCTTCCTATTTTGAGCTACTCAGCAATTAGAAATCATCAATTTCTTCAAAACATCTGAAAGGGTGACTTCTTTAAAATGCTTTCAAAATTCAGATAAAGTCAGTGAAAATCAACGCCTAGCCTCTCTCATCTGCTACAGACATCATCACTACCACAAACCTTGATGAAAATGCTTAATTGACTTGAGGTCCAATAAAGAAAATACTAGGGCATTTATTCAACCTGGAGTGTTTTAAAGAATCACCCCTTTTGAAGATCTGTACTTTCATTATCAGTGTGAGCTAGGAGAACTTGAGGCTCTCTGCTTTATCCTTATCCCCACGAGGCAGAGTTTTCAGTATTTCTATCAAAACAAAAGTCATCATTTGGATGCCAAAGTTGGTATCTCAATGAAACGTGCTTCTGAGAAATATAATGGCTTGTGTTTTGTTTGGTTGGTGCTTTATTCTAGTTTGTCCCTCTCTAGGAACAAGGCATTTTAATTTGCATGGAAACAAAAGGGGAGCAAAACATTTGTGAAGATTTTAGGGCTAATGTATATGCAAGAGTAAATTGTATAAATAGAAATGCTGCTGTGTATTTATGTGCATTTTTAATAAAGGAAATTGGTAAATTTACGACAAATTCTCAGAAAGTCCTGAGAATGAAAACACACCTGAATAATTTACTGATGTATATTACACATAATTTTTTAAAATGCAGAATATGTAAGTCAATACATTTTGGCAATTTGTATTTTCTGAAAATTTGGGAAGTAACTATAATTTATCTTTGAAATACTTTTATTATGAAAGGAAGAGAAAGCAGAAAAGGTCTATTCTTGAGCTGTCTGGGAAATGTCAATGGTCAGAATATTATGACCTAGTATCCCAAGAAATGAAACCAATAAACTGCTCACAGTATGTATATATAGGTATACACACTCCTTCCAGGTTATATCTAAAAATTAAAAATGCGTTCTTCATTGAGCAGAGACACAAAAGCTAGAGAATTTACTAAATGCAAATTCTGGTATAGAATGTCTAGGGAAGGGTCTTGCTTCTCCATCACTAACAAGTTTCCAGTTAAGATCAGTGTTTGCTTTGTCACATATGGTCAAGCCCGACCTAAGGCTGACAGTAAATGCTGTGGTGGGCAAGAAAAGGTCACAAGCTGCTTCATCTGACTTGTTAATTTGACTTGTTTGGTCCCTTGGTTGAGTCTTCTGTGCTGCCTATAGCCCAGAGAATGTAGTTTTTCTTCTCATATACTTAGGGCAATGGCTCAGATGCTGTTCTTTCTTTCTTTGTCTGTTCTTTCTATTGTCATAAGATTAATTATTATTGGGAACTGTAGTGGTGGTAATCGTAGTATTACTGTTACAAAACTACATAACAGGACTCTCTAATAACATGCTCATTAATACAGCTTCTGCCAAATGTGTGAGCTTCCAGTGCCATACTGTGGCCTCTTCAGCTCACATTCCAAACCTTTAGCCACCTAAATTGTTTTCTTGTATGGCTCAAAATCACCCCCTGAGCTTTCCCATCCATTCTCATTCAAGAGTTATCTCTCCGGAACTGATATGAGATACCCAACCAGCACTAACACATCAAGGGGTTTCTTTGTGACTTTTGTCCCCTTATCCTGTTCATGAAAAATAATAGTTAAAATCAAAATCCTCAGAGCTATTCTGAATTACTTGAATATAGACGTGAAAGTCTTTTAAAAGCTCAAATTGTGGATTCTCAAGTGTGTGCATCCTAAGATTCAATGGACAAGGTGTTCTTCTTTTAACTTAGTAGCTCTCAGTGTATTTAGTGTTTGCTCAGGACCATTCAAACGAGAGTTTGGAGAATTCAACATGCTAAGTTACACACCAGCTCACCATGTACTCTGTTCATGGATTGAAGCCTAGTGAAATGCCATGAGGCATAAATCACAACGAGGAGAAAGGCAAAACTCAGGGTTTCTATATAAAAATAAAAAAAAAAAAAAATATTTGGGAGGAGGCCTTTTGGCAGATTGACTTCATCACATCAGCCATCCTCATGCTAACATGGTTGCCTTTTAGGAGCTAAGGTTTGAGAAAAATCGATTGTGAATTGGATCCTCTACTTAATTATGTCTGTAGTTAGTAGCTACCTTCCAAATAGGTGAGCCTTCCCCTCAAGTTTAAGGTAATTCTTCAAAAATTATAGCACATTCCTTCAAAGAAGCTAGGGACCATAGTAAGACCTCTTGAAATTGCACTGAAGAAGTACCTCTGGGTTAGGCATTCCCTTCTGGGAATGCCTGTGGGTGCTGAAGCAAATGAACAATATCCAATGCCTAGAATTCTGTAGGGTGAGTTCAATCCTCCATTAACATTCACATCACCTATTATTCCCAATTACATTCTTGTGCATCACTGGTGATAACCACATGGATTATTCATTTCATTATAACCTGAAAATTAATAGAAAAATTGGAGACTGAAAAATAAGGGAATCAGCACTGACTCAGAAACTGGTACATATGGGGAGTGAAGAATCTTACACCAAATCCTAGGTGGAAAAAGAAAATCCTTAATGATATTGCCAGGAAATTTTAGAATTATTACTGGAAAGAAAATGATGACATATCCTACACTGTCATATTCTGGGAAAAAATAATGCTTGGTATTAGGTTAAATCTCATTTACAAGGCAGTGGCAAGCAGGAGGGTGACCATCCTTTTGAACTGATTTTCATCCATCAAAATCATATGATGCATCTTAGTACATGTTGAGTGGGGAATCTACATTCATTTGTAGAACAAGTACTTGAACTAGTTTTAATTATAAACTTGAAATAATCTTGAATTACCTGGAAAGTATCAATGAGGGATTGTTCTATGGATATGTTTGTGGGAAGACTGTCTTTATTTAGAAGACCTGCCTATTGTAGACAACACAACTGCCTGGATTTTGAGCCCTGGGTGTGGTGTAAGTATAAAGAGGGGAGCTGTCACAATTGGATGTGTAGATATTCATTTCTCAGGATGACTGTGGATGTGACTTGCTACTTAAAGTTCTTGCTATGACTTACAGATATCTTGGATTTTTAAGCAGAATAAACTATTTTTCTTTAAGTTTTTGGTATTGTTTTGCTCTGGCATGGGATTGTTTTTTTTCTTTTTTTAAAACCACACAATCAGAAATGGAACTAAAAAACTTTATTCTAGAGTATGGTGTGAAAATATATCAGAGGAACATCCTGGGGTAATGTGATATTGCTCCTTGCTTTGTTTTCCCATAGTGCCATTTAGCTACCCTTATAACATTTATGAAATACTTAGGATGTTGCTTATAATTTGGTGGAGAGATATTTAATAGAGACTATATTATGCTTTGATGTATTTAAATATTTCAAAAAGCATCTTGCATTTATTAGATAGCCTATTTATGGATATAGCCTTAATTCATATTTACTTTACAAACATAAGATTTCCAAAGATAAGATATTATAAAATTTATGAAACACTCTTATAATCACTTCTTTTTTCTTCTAATTACTAATAATGTGCCTCTTCAGTAGGCCTGGAAATGCTCCCTGAATGGTCTTTTCCAAAGTTTTATCTCTTTGGCAAGATTCAAGAATCAGACGTATCTGGAATGAATGTGCCTCAGTGGGCTGGCCCACCTTGGGACTTCTCGCCCTTTTGGGGGAGGGGATAAAGGAACGGGAAGAGGCAGGGCTGAGGGCTGGCTGGGGGTATTGGGAGGCAGAAGGGAGGGAGAGCAGGGGGATGCATTGAGGAAGATAACTTTTTTAAATGAAAATTTAAAAAAAGAAAATGGGCTAAGCTATATACACCACACAAATTTGAAAAAAGAAGAGAAAAAATATTAATCATTTCTTACTTGGTCATAAGTTAAATAATAAAATAGAAATATTAAAAGTACCTTTAAAAAGAGCTTTTAAGTCATTTAAAGTCTGCCATATAAACAACTGAACATGAATGCATCCAGGAAAAAATGCATTGGCTAGAAATATTGTTGATCCCATGTAAGCTAGTAGAATAGACAAAGAAGCCAGTGCATATTTTAGCTATCTACTGGGTACAGTTTGTGACCAGGTAAGAAATTTTTCTTGGAAGTATAAGTTTGTGAATAAATAAAGGTTTCAATTTATCAGAGCAGGGACACTTTGTTCCAATTCCTGCTTACTCTGAATGCATGACTATGCTCAGATTTGGAATGCAGAGACAAACAGGTCATGATCCGGGAATTCCAGTGTCCTCTTTGCCCATGTCCCTCTCCATACACAGATTCTTTTTTTCATATCTAACAACATGTTATGTGCATATTAAAATTTTAATTTTTGTGTAATAATGAAATTATGTTCATAATTATGGCAAAGACAAGAACTCCACCATTCACTCTCTACTTTGAATACTTTCTCGCTATCATACGGCTATGCTTCCCTCTACTGCTTAACCACTTTGTCATCTAATGAGGACTCTGGAATAAAAGAGAACATATGTACCAGGGTCTGTTTTGTATTAAAAAACACTCAACTCACCTATGTCTTTACTCACACAACTTTCTTCATGTGTATATGTATGTAAGTACATACTTGTCTATCTAAGTATATATATTAATAATGGTCCACATATATTCTGTGAATATATATGTCTGTCAATTTATGCAAGTATGTTTGCACATATCAACCATTAATTTTATTGCAGTAAGAGTGATTTGAATTTTATTACCTCCCCTTTAACAAGATCCTTTGCATTTGCTAATATTTTTTCATTCACCAAACTCTTAACCTCATCACAAACTTTCAAAGTTAGCATTCAAATCTGAATTTTGCAGAAACTATATATATTAAAAAAAAAAAAAAACCTCTCCCCAAGATTAAGGACAAAACAAATATCAAAGGGTACAGCTAAGATTTGAAACCATGTCATTCATATTTCAAAATACATGTTCTGGCTTGGCCCATCACTGTAATGCTTCTTTCAGAATACAGGCTTTATCAAAGTTGAGAAATAGCTCTAGTATAAACAATAGTATCCTCAGTTCCAAATAGCAGCTGGTACATTACATATTTTCAGTTAATAGTAGTAGAATGATCCACAAATAAATAATTAAAATCCCTTTCACTCTCTAGAGGGCAGAGTCTGAAGTCCAATTCTTTGATCATTTTTTGTTGGCTTTGCTATTGTTGATGTTGTTTTTATATAACATCAAGTTTCTACCCTATCCATCATCAAAATTAACAGTTATTTTCCTTGGAATTGATCAATTTGTGAGAACAAATGGCTCATGTTTTTCATTGACAGTTTTCTTCTAATTTCTATTTATTTCTCAGTTTTAAGTCTTCTCGCTGTTTCTGGTATGTAAGTACAAGAGACCAACGGGGAAAATTTGATACAGTCTTCTTGAATATGACCTTGTTGTTTCAAACTACCTCAGGGAAAATTTCCTTTATCTTTTGCCTTATGGGCATGTATTACCCCAGTTTTCAGTATTCTGTGTGGCTGGAATCAAAGTCATTCATCTAGCAGTGTCTCTGCTCAGCTAACTTCCTCACTGGATTTTCCTCTAAGCCACCGGGCTCTATTTTGGAGGATCAAAGTAGCCAATAGGCGCGCTTCTCCTTAAGCCTACCAGCCTTCTATGGAGAATGCTGACCTCTCTTCCCACAGGGCTCTTTCCCATCTCTTTCTTACTCCCTGCTGACCTCAGATCTTCTAACACTAATCAATAGAGAGATCACTAAACTCTTTTAAAATATTTCCAGGTCACTGCAAGACTAAAAGTTGCCCTCGTTTTCTCCTACTATGAACATTTTTGGGGACCAAATTCATGACATTTTGCAGGCTAATGTCAAATGTTTAGTTTTTTGTTTCAAGAAATTTGTGTGTCTTTCTCCACCTTCTTTGCATGATCCTTTTGGATGTGTCTGCTAAAGTAAACATTAAAAAAAAAAATGCCTTTGTTCACAAACAGATTCCAAGGCCTACTCTTTGAATGTCTGATAGAACTTTGAAGTTATGTCCCTCATGTCAATTTTTCTACCCTTGAAGTGGCTCTGGTGTATTTGTGGATATGTCTTAACAGCCTCATACTACAAAGACAGGTGCTCATTGCAGACAATGAGCCAAGGAGAAAAATGGAACTATTATGCTCTCTTAGCTGGAGAGTGAATTCTTCAAGAGACTTTGCTTGGAAAATAACTGTGAAAATAGTTCATCAAAACTGCCAAGGGTTTCCAGAGGCTCTGGATTCTATATAACACACAGAGAGAGACAGAGACAGAGAGAGAGGGAGGGAGAGAGAGATGGAGGGAGGGAGAGAGAGAAATGGAGGAGGAAGGGAGACAGGGAGGGAGGGAGATAGAGAGGGGGAGAGAGACAGACAGAGAGAGAAAGAGAGAGAGACAGAGAGAAAGAGGCAGGTAAAGGGTTAAGTCAGTTTTCACCTAAACATAAATGAAGGAGAAGAAGAAAAAGCAGAGTCCCTAGACCCCTGGGGATTTGAAGGGACTTAAATGTTAGCACTAACATATTGGATCTAATTCTCAGCTTCAGAGGCAGTCAGGGCAATCACTCCTGAGATCAATGCATGCTCTCCCCTGGGGACACACACACTTCTGCCTTTCCTATTCCATTCCCCAAACCTCATTTCTGACCAACTGTCCAAGACAGAGAATAGTTGTTTTTGTTTTGTTCTTTCCTTCCCCCCGTGGAAAATTCATTTAGGACATAACATCATAATTCTCCACTCCCACTCATTTTTCTTCTTTTTGTGAAAATCAATAACCTATAGGGCTGGGTTTTATGAAGGCTGAGGCAGTTAAGAGAAAATAAAGGAATGAATCTTTTGGCTCATCATATTTCACACACCCACCTGCTTACTGCTTTTGTGGCAGTCAGAAGAGATTTGGGAACACCTAAGTATAGCTACCACGTGTCTGGGTAGCATGCATTTAGTACATAGGGAAAGAAAGACACTCCACCACAGACAGAGAGACAAAAGGGCAGAGAAAGACCCCCGCCCCCCCCCCCATGCAGTAGGTTTTGGAATTAGATTTATACTTTGGTTTAAATGCTTATTTTCTCTCAATGTTTAATCCCCAGGAATCGGTGTCATTTTGCAATGTTATGGAAACTCTTCTAGGTGGTATGGCAGTTGAAGAACGTAGACTACAGGGCAGGTTCTCAGGATTATGCCCACATCCTAGCCTATGTTTGTCTTCCTGGTCTTCAGTGACATGAACAGCTTCCACTATGTACATAATCCTGATGCCAAGAGCTGAGTTGCCTGATTGTGCTTTCCAGTTCAGGATAGACTGGGCTATGCCGAAGTTGTTAGTTTCACAAGTAAATATTTCATTCTTGATATTGTGTCTGACAGATATTGTGGACCACGTGGTACAAAAGTAACTATTATAAAGAAGCACTTCATAAGCTAACAACATAGTCACATAGCAGTGAGTAAGAGGACCACAGATGAAAGTATGTTAGAAATGTACCCCAAGTCTCTTGGTTTCATATTAATGATATTATAGGTAGAAATCTTACCTCTCTGAACATAGGGAGTCATGAGCAAAGGCAGATTGAATGTTGCTTGACAGGGTAATGTGAAATGTATTCTAGTTCACAGTAACAGTAATAACATTTGGAGAACAGAATCATGCTCCTGGCATGTGAGGAAAGTAAGCAGAGAATAAAGACAATAATAGTAGAGAAGCAAGGAGACTTAGAGGTACTATAGTTTAAAAAAATTAGAAGAATATTCAGAAAACAAAAGATTAGACTGTAGAATGAGAGCAAAGACTCACATAAGAAGACATTGACTTGTAATTTAAGAAGTTAATATCTTTTCCAGGGTAAATTTTCCATATGGTTAATTGCTACCTTCTCTAGAATTTCAATGTGATTTGTACAAGTTTTGTGTAGAAATTGCCTTGGGGCCTAATTGCAATTTATTTGCTTTCATATTCATATGTACTAAGTTCTTAGCATATTAGGAAAAAATACCAACTATTTCTAAACAAGCAAAAACCAGCAGACTAGTTTTGGCTTCTGGTTCTAGGAACCTGTGCTGGTTGTCATTGGGAAACAATGTTTGCTGGGTCTTTCCAAAATAGAAAGCCAAGTCAAATCCCAAGAGCAAGGCAGCTTTTAGAACTAGGCATCAAAACTCAGTGGAGACATCACCTGCTAAGGAGGGTAAACACAAGATGAAACATCTGTATAAATATTCAGGATGATAATTAAAATATATTTTGAGCTCAAACTATGTGCTGACATTATACTAAATGCCTTCATTTGTTAATCCTTGCTTCGGTGTCAAGAGGAAAAAGTTCAAAATTAGAAGTCTACAGAAAAAAACCCCTTTATTTTAATGTTTGTGTCTTTCTTCTTCCTCTCCATAAGCCTCCTTTAAAGTTAGAGAAGAGCCTTTAAAGTATGTTTTCAGAGCAGGTGAATGATATGGGTGAGAACAGATGCAGCAAAAGGCAAATACATTCTACATTCTACATTCAAGGATGGGAAGAGGATGAAGTGGATGCCTTTGTAGTAAGGGGTTTCTGGCCTGGACTTTTGGGCCTAGCCTCAAGGTTTAGACCTGCACACTGACAGACCTGCAGAGACACACAGATGCTTACATTAATTTTAGGCTGATTGGCCTAAGGTCCGGGTATATAACTTGCTAACTCTTTATCCTTAAACTACATCATGATTCTTATCCTGTTCAGCCATGTGGCTCGGTACCCTTTCTCAGAGCAGCATAGTTGTCCTCTGCTTCTTCTGGCTTCTCTCTGACATTCTGCTCTGTTCTTCCTGTTCCCAGAGTTTTCTTAGTCTGGTAGCCCCAACCACACTTCCTTTTTATTAAACTCATAGGCAGAACAATTATTTACAATGTAACATCATAAATCCACTACATATTCCCTTTTCTCTTTTTAAAACAAGAACCCCAAATCTAATAATATCCTTGGTATAATTTTTTTCACTATTGTGGGGATTCAATAAAAGCCTCAGAAAATTCAGAGATATCAGAAGAACTCTACCCACAGTCTATGTGGGGATTTAATAAAAGCTCCAGAAGTTTCGGAGATCTAACCACAGTCAGTCTAGGAGAATCAGAGAGTGGTGATTCACACCTTTAATCCCAGCACAGGGAGTATCCTCGGAGTGGTGACCTATGTCCATAATCCCAACTGAGCCGAGGTCATTTTAGATTGTAGAAGGAATTCCAGGCTCCCAAGCAGGCAGTGGTGGGGCCACATTTTAATTTACCAAAAGAGTATTTAAGGCAGGGATAGAAAGACAAGGAGAGGAAGCCAAAAGAAGCCATACTGAGGAAGCTGGAAGACAGCTGGGTAAGATCTGACTGTGGTGTTTATTCTCTCTAATATCTTCGACTTTCTCCAAGATCTATCTCTGAGTCTCATTTATTCGTGCAACACACTATTATCTATAACAATTTGTAACCAACACTGTAAACAAACACAAACATCCATAATACATATTTTGGGAATGTGAGCACTATTCTCTAGGAGATTTCCTGCTGAATGGGGGTGCTGGCAATCTCATGGGAATCCAAAGAAAAATTTGGGATTATGCACAAGTCCTTAGTGGAGTAGTTTGTAAGGCTGGGTCATCTCAGCCAGTCTCCTTGAAATTGTTCTGGATACAGAGCTGGGGAAACTTGAACAGAGGTGCTCTGAAATGCTGAATCATCTGGGCCATCCATTGCCACTGGAGATTTTTCAGGTGGTCTTCTTTCTTTTTATAAATTTGACACAAAATGGGGTATGTGGGGGATATTTTCAAATACATGCCTTCTTACTATATGAAAGAAGTTTAAGTCTAAGTGGTCTCAAATTCCACAACTGCCTAGACTTTCCCACTATAGTATACTATCATTTATGGAAAGCCTATGTGGAAAGAGTAGACTCAGACATATTTTAATATGATTCTTCTAACGTTAAACTGGAGTGGAATACCACCATGAAAGAGTGGGGATGCATCATTGAATATTTCCCATCCATTTTATAGAGTACATACTAAACTTTTTGCTTATTTTACATAGGTACATACTTTCTGGTTTGACTGAGAACATAGACTATAAAGTCTGTGTCAGTCACGAGCGTTGAGTTCCATGACAAAGTCCTTGGACAAATGTAATAGGAAAAGCACCTACCTTTGTCATATTGAATCTTATAGAAGATTTGGCTCCTGTTATCTCTGGAATTGACTGGCAGGCTAATGTAGCCTCAGAGGTTTCTGAGAACTTTTCAGAAACACTGTGCAGAATGGTAGCCTTCAAGAACATATGGATAGCCTGTCATACAGCCTGAGAGGGGTCCTTTTATGAGTATACAGATCGCAATTATTCAGCAGCCCACCAATGAAATGGTCAGTGTGTTGTTCATTAGACAACATTGTTAGTATGGTTAAGGAAGGCAGTTTGGCTTCAGCTTGTTAACTGAAGCTATTAAATAAAAGAGGATAGGGTTCATACCTATAATCCCAGCACTTGGGAAGCTGAAACAGGTTATCTTGGGTTACTACACATGGCTACTCCTGACACTTAGCATCCTCGTAACTTAATAGTCAGTTCTAGATTGTGGGCTTTCCACATCTGATGAACTTAAGTCTGAGGATGAGGTTATTTATAGGAGTGGCTTCCAGTTAATGTCCATCACATCATGATCCTAAGCATTTAAGTAAGAACCCCATCCCTAGCAAGTTTTAGCTCTCATGGGCATCTATGTATAGAAAACAGCAGTGCAATGCATTCTCACACTATCTAGTACATAATAGCAGCAATGATGTGATGATATAATTCTAAGTTTGAAAATTACTAAATTATGGAAGAAATGATAAACGCTCATTTTCTCCTATCTTAGTTTCTGATAAGTATTGGTTATCATCTCTCCTTATTCCAGGAAGTGGGTTAAGATTTTTCTTTTCAAAAATAAGTCTTCAATACTGAGATAGGCCACAGTATATTTTAACTAGCGTGAAGTAGAAAGATGGATGCTGTGTCTTTGATACCATCCACTACAGCAAATTTGGATACTACAGTTTATCTATATCCATGAGCAGTGCACACATTATTCACAAAACACAACACAAAATGCCAAAAGATGTCACTCAATTGGTGATTCCCAAAATGTTGTAGGAGGAGAAAAGATAAGTCTCAAGCAAGGCTGGGGTGGGGGGTCAGTTGAGTCCATCTTACTTCCAATTTTATTTATTTATATATAAACGTATGTGTGGAGAGAACACAAAACGAAAAGGTTAACAAAGTCACTGCATACAAAATTTATTTGCATAAGTGCCTCTGTGGGGGACACTTTAGTTACATTTATAAGGCCCAGTTTTAAAAGTCAAAAATCAAAATGTACCAAAGTCACATTTTTTAAAAAACCTCATATGTCACTTGGTTTCACTTTGTCCCATTATTCCTGATAAGTTATCATCCTGCATAGTCCTAGCTCCTTCTGGTGATGAGAAATCTTGTCTCCTCTAAGGCGGCACTGTGGAGAAGGCTTTAAATTGCACAGCCTTTCATTTCTCTTCTCTTGACACAGCATTTACCCATCCAGTCGTTCAACAGACCCTGATTAAGTGCTCACTGAGTACCAGGGCCTTTTCTTACAGGAGAATCTTTACATTATGAGTACAGGCTAATTCTAAGTCAGGGACAATTTCAACATTGACAGTTCTCCTGTCTAAATCAACATCTTCAGTTCTATGCAAGGATCCTGATAGTTTTCAGTGAAGCTGAACCTCCTCCCTCAAGAGACTTAAGCTTGAATAGTATTGTACCAACCAACTTCTACATGTGTATATCATGGCATAGTCCTTAAATAACTCCAAAAGTCACATGCTAAAGGAAAATTGCTGCATGTAAGCAACTCATGGTGGTACTACTTATAATCCCAGCGCACAAGAAGAGGAGTTAAAAGAACTAAAAAACCAAGACCAGTCAGTCACATCAAGTTCCAGTCCAGCCTAGGTTACATAGTGAGACTCAGCAAATAAAACAAAGCTCTACAAATAAAAACTACTGCCTAATCTTATTTATGTAGGAATTCATAAGGCATATAATAGCATGTGATTAAGAATAGGTTGGAAAGTGAGGAAAGAATGAATAAAATTGATCACCAAAATATGAAAGTTCTCAAATGCATATGAAGAATAATCATGAGCTCTACTGTCTAGCAGGGTGGCTTTAGCCACAATAATGCATTGCATATTTTAAACTAGGTAAATTTCAAATGTCTCATTATAAAAAAAAATAAGTAAACAAAGTGATTGCTACGATAATTAAATCGATTAAGTCATGGTATATTTTATATATATCAAAACATCTGTGCCTCATAAGTGTTCCATTTCCCATTGACCATGAATATAATCACAATAAATTAATGAGAGCTAATTTACAGATTGTCTCTGTATTTTAAACATCGATTATCTAAGAATAGCCATAAATACCAAACAGTAAGCATCAGAAGGAAAATATAGTCAGTGGGGAACAGGCCCATAAAGACCGATTGATTGCCACTGACTAGGGATTATTCCGAGCAGAATGGTAATTGCTATGTATATATTTCTGAGTTAAAATGTTCATCTCTGAGAGGGAATATCAAATTTCATAAAACTCAGCAAAACTCCTGAAACTTACAGCACTCACAAGTCTCCTCCCAAGCTTATAAAAGCAAAAAGTTGTTTCTAGCAGGCACTCTCACATGTGGAACCATGTGTAAATTGTACAAAAAAAATTTATGAAAGGCCATTCTTTCATGTGTCTTCAATCAGGCTGGAGAGGCCATTTCAATGTTGTAATTGCCTTTGATTCAAACATGTTTTTATACTTAATACCAGTGCTCATGATGGCTCATGAAAGTAGGGCAAATGGAATCATTTCTTTGGTTTGCTGTGGTACCCTTATCTTTGATAAATAAACATTTTTTTATGCCATTTTCAGAAATATCACACAAAAAGCATTTGAAAGAAATACTTGCTAATAAGTCTAAACCCCTGTGTGCACATAACACCTCATTTCCCTCACTTTAAAAACGAAACTCAAATATGGTCAATTCACCAGCTTCCACTGAAGTTTAGACTATCATGAAACAGTAAGCAGCACAAGCATATTGTAAATATTAAAACAACACTTCCAGGTAATATCTTTGAAATCCTTGGATATTTGCTTGTAAAAAGTAAGAGAAAGATGTGCTCCATGTCTTCCCCAGCTCTCTACAGACAGCCTACAGGATGCTGGTGGATCTGCCCCATGGTAGTGGTTCTGTAGCCATAGTGTTCCTTCATGTGAAAATGCATCTCAAGGCTGCAGATTACTGCAGAAATCAGAGCAAAAGCATCATCCTTTACGTGACCAAGCAACCCAAAGTTCCTGTAAGATCCCTGGTTAGAGCATTTCTTTTCTCCCCACAAAACGCTTCTGTTTAAATAATTGGCATTATGGGCACACTCACTACTCTCATAGCACATGCAGTGTTGGGTCACCCCACCTTTCATATCAGCAGTGTCCAAAGAATAGTCGTTATGATAGCCTGAGTTCCAACTCAGCCAATACAATACCAAATATCCTTGGAACTCTGTGGAAAACAAAAGGTTTTCCAAAGATTTCTGAATAAGTTGTTTTATGTGGAGATGGATTATACCTACTCATAGTATCTATTATTTTTTTCTTAAAAAAAACAATTTTCGTTTTAAAGGTGAAAATTGATATAGGCATGGTTGGATCAATCCTGGACTTTAGGAATACTTCTCTGAAACACAGGAGAAAACATTATTAGAGATATACTTTGAAGCTGTTTTTCTTGTCAGCTTCTTAAGCAGTACTTAATTAGAAATTTTTTGTTACATATATTTTAAGTTAACTAATATAAATTGTATATATTTATGAAATATAAGAGGATATTTAATGCACATACATAACATTGTGGGATGGCTAAATATAACTGCAGAACATATGTATTACTTTATATTTTTCTGTTGAGAATCCCCAAATTCTCTAATTTTCTAGTATATAAATATGTGATTAGCTATACTATTATTGGATGTAATGAGAATTATATTCAGACTTCTTAACTGAAATGTATGTCCTTTGACTAAGAATGACTTCATTTCCCATTTGACCAGTGGTCTTGTGTCCTAGTCCCTGTCCTATTGCTATGAAGAGACATCATGATAATGGCAACTCTTATGGAAGAAGACATTTAATTTAGAGCTTGCATAAAATTTCAGAGGCATGGTTCAATACTATCATGGTAGAGGGAGTGGCTATGCCTGGCGATAGAGTAGTAGCTGAGAGGCACATTTCTATCCATTGGTGTAGCCTCAGGTTTCTGACCCATCTGGGTCTCAGAGTCCTGACCTGTAGTCCTGCAGCTGCTTATAAAATAATCACTCAAATGCTTAAATTAATTGCAAACTGTTCAGCCTATGGCTCAGGCTTATTGCTTGCTAGCACTTATAACTTAACTCAAGCCATTTTTATTCATCTATTTTTTTTTTTTTTGCCACGTGGCTTGTGGCTTACCTGTACTTATATATTTCCTTCTCCAGGCAGCAGCTTGCAGTGGCTCCTCTGATTCCAGCCTCCTCCTTCTTTTCTGCCAGCCTCTAAGACGCCTTGCCATAGGCTGAAACAACCTCTTTATTAACTAATGGTATTCACAGTGTATAGAAAGCCATCCCACATCATGCTGGCCAAGGACAACACAATGGGCCTGGCTTTGTTTCAAAAGCCCAACACCAAGGGCATAGTTCTTCCAAGGCCACACCTCCTAATCCTTTTCAAATAAAGTCACTCCCTAATAACTAAGCAGTCAAACATACGTATTTGTATTTAAGCTAACACATTTTGTAATGTAGGAAATTTAGAAACTATTACTAGGTTTCTAGAGCTAGGTACTGCTTCCACTCACTTTAGAACACCTATATGCATACAACTTCAGGCATGTTTCTACTTTGGTTTTCAAAGTTTTTGTTTGTTTTTTCTTAAAAATGAAAACTAGTTATCAACTCAGGCTATCTTTATTCTAGATAATTACAGTTGTCCCTGAGTAGGTTTCTGTGTTTTTTCTTAGGAGATAATCTATTGTCTCAGTTTAGAGGAAAAGAATTTGGGAGATAGCAATTTGTGGGGTAACACTGAGGTGGAATATGCATGCATGTATCCTTTTGTCTTTACAGAGAATTCATGACAAATATTTAAAACAACTGTCCCATTCCAACAAGGATTCTAACATTACAGGCAAGGAAACGGGAGCCCAGGACATGATGGAATATTAGATTGGATGAATGGATGGCATTAAGACTTCCCTGGGATCTATGAAGACAAGTAAGCTGTTTCTATTCAAGGTTAGAACACCATTTCTGTTGGTATAACGAATGCCACAGCAAACAGACTCAAGAAGAAACTTGGTGGGCATTTGGGGGGTATTTTAAATTATCCCAACTTCTACCTTTTCTGGTATCTCTCCTCTCCTACTCACTTATTCTAGCCTGGAAGGATGCCCATGAAAGTTTCACGCCTTCCTCTTTTTCTTTTATTAACCTGTTTACATCTTGCAGGAAGATCCTATTGCTACCTCACATTCTCATGTTTACTTCTTTAAAGCCATTTCCTACATAGGAACATTTTAAAGATACCATGAACAGAAGTTGTAGCTATTTGCTGTACTCAATATTCAAGAACTTGGAGGCTTTACATGCAATGTAGACCCAGGCAGGGAAATCTCTAACCATGACTGAGTAATTATGGAAGAAGATTTATTGTCTGCCACAGTGAAACTCATACCTCTGTCCAAAGTTAGAGTCCTTAATTGTTTGTAGAAAGGGCTAACCTAGGCTTAAGGCCTATTAGTATAGGCTTCTCTTCCTTGCCTTCCACAGCCCCTACAGAGTTCAAAGGTCTCTTGCCAAGGTAGATTGCAACATGCAAGCCTGAACAGGTTTCCACATAGAAAATGCCTTCCTTAAGGGGGATGTGTTAATAACTGTGACAGTTTCTGAGTTCTGACCTGTTCAAATCTGTATCAATTGCTCGGGTTAAGCCTCATTGCTGTCATAGGCTGTAGATCCATCCTTGAGGAGCTTAGTATCAATCATGACAGGCTCTACCATTTCAAACCTGTTAATTTAACTCATCTTTCAAAGTGTTAGAGAAATCTTGGAGGAGAGGAAGAGAGAGGAGAGCATATAATTATAGGAATATGTTATGTCAGTTAAACTACCCATGTGTATACTCATGTGTTGTATACAGAGTTGAATCCCTTAATACCTTCAAGTCTTTCTTCAGATGTTATCTTCACAAGAAATTCAATTTCGACCACTAAATTGACATTTGAAACTGTTCCTAACCTGTTACCTCTTCTTGAAACCTTTTTCTTTACCCTGACCTTGTTCTAATACCCTACAACATATATTTAATTCTTACATGTGCTCATTACTACCCACATTGCCTGTCACTGGACTCTAAAAACTATGTGGATTGCAATTTAATGGTTCTTGTTCACTGATGCATTCAAAGTGCTTGGGGGTAGTTTTAGTCATTAGTAAGTACCTAATGAATTCTTTTGACATGGATAAAAGATTAAATACAGTATCCTTACCAGAGTCTGAGTGTTTGAAGAATGATGACTCACTATGATAAAATAAGGATGGGTATATGATAGGAAATATGTAAAGATACAGGAACACCTATGGATATGATACACTACCACATAGAGATTTCACTTGAGAATCAGTCTTAGATTGGTTGGTAGAGAACCTCATCATGGTCTTTCTGTCAAAGGATCTGAATGAAGCTGTAGCCTTAAGAATAAAAAGCTTGAGAAGATGAATTTTAATATGCATGTATCTTCTGGTCTGTGTCTAACAAACATAGCCTAGATATGTGCCAAGTCCAAGAATCAAGTTCAGCTCTTCAGGAAGGATGAACACAAAGGAAAAATATAAACCCTAATATCATAACCCTACACCATGAATCCAGAAGAAAATAAGAAAATATGACAAATAATGAGATGACAAGAAAAATACACAAAATCCAGAGGTTTACTAAATTGTAGATTTCAAATTCTATTCTGGATATTGACAAGTGAACAATGGCAGGTGGTTTCTGCCTGGGATATTTACGTATTTTACGTATATACATATATATTCACGTATATATGGGTACTTTATCTGCATGTACATTCATACACCAGAAGATGGCATTACACAACTGTGAGCTGCCATGTGGGGTGCTAGGAACTGAACTCAGGACCTTTAGAAGATTAGTGAGTGCTTTTACTACTGAGCCATCTCTCTTGTCCATCAGCCTAGGATAATAAGAGGTATTGTAAATGAATATTCACTGTGCAATGAAACAAAGACGTCTACATAGAAAACTTCTAGGGCAACACTGAGATGGCTGTGAATGTGAAATAGTTATAGTGGCAGAATATTATTTTATGTGAGCCTTGAAGCATATATAAGAGCTTGCAGAAAGATATTAATAAAATATTTCAGAGGAAAAATTGACTGGTGTAAAAGTGATGGAATTTGGGGGTGATTTACTCAGTTTTAGGGCATGTGTGCTTCTCTTGGTCTTTCTCTAAGTTCACTGGAGCACCTGTTTGACAACACATACATCAGTATGAATTATATGGACCTATGAAATAATGAGAGCCATGACAGTCTAGAGAATGCCAGTCAAAATAGTCATCACACTTCTTTATTTTGAGCAGGAAGACTAAGTCTGATGTTGAGTTTTTATTTTCCACTTAACAGGTTCTAGAGTCATCTGGGAAGAGGGAACACCCAGCTGCTTTGATCATACTAACCTGTGGCCATAGTTGTGAGAGATTATCTTGACTGATGATTCAATAGGGCTGGACTAGTACACTGTGGGTGGCACAATCCCTAGGTAGGTAGGTCTGGGCTATATAAGAAAGCTAACTGATCATGAGCCAAGGAGTAAGGTGGCAAGCAATACTCTTCCATAGTATCTGCCTCAGCTCCTGTCTGAGCTGCCACCTTGAGCTTTCTCAAGATTTGCGACCCGGTGACCTGGAATATAAGCCTTTCCTCCTCTAAGTTGATTCTCTAAGATATGGTCTTCATCACAGCAACATAAAAGCAAAGTAGACCACTGATATTTTTGATGAGTTGCTTACCAAGGATGGATTTATGGGCCCATCTTCTGAGTTTACAGCTGTTGATTAGATATTAGAATTAAGTCAGACAGCTTATTTGACCTCAGAGATCTTGGAAATGATATAGTCATTAAGAAAATAATAGAGAGAGGCCTGAGTGGAAAAGCTCAGTAGATAGACTATTCCACTCATTCGTCTGCCAGCTACCAGAGTTCAGTCCTGGACCACAATATAATATCACCATGAATCTATTTGTAAAATGGGAATAAAAGATCTAGTTTTCTGTGTTGTTATGAGGTCCAAAGGACTAATGGTACTACTACAACATTTCTACTACTAAATCAGCTAGGTGATATTTTTATTAATAGTTAGGATGCTACTTTGGGGGATTTACTGTCTCTAGTCTTACTATGTCAGACCATGGGAAGAACAGACAGAGTCTGAAAGCCCTGGGCACTATTCTGGACCTAGTCTCAAACTAAGTTCTCATATAAAGCAAATAGCTGCTTACTGGGTTTCAATTTGTCAAGAGGGTGATGAGATAAGGTCAGATATGGTCAAAGAGAAAGAAAATATTTTAAAAGATAAGTTTTCGTTCTTCCCATTTCTCCAGAACCCCACCACAGAGGCCAGAGAATTAGTAGAAAATTTTGAAACGGTATGGTCCTTCTTTACAACAGGCCAATGAAATTTTTTGTAGAGGGAAAAAATGACTCTGAAAAGAACCTCATAGGTGTGGGAATCCAGTCTTTCACTGAAAGCCCCACCTCTGATAAATTTGTCTGTAGTACCTGGGCTGAACAGGTGCAGAGAAGTCAGCCTGTTCTTTATCCAGGCATGTTGTTTAAATAAGAAGGAATAATGTCCTCTCAGAAGCAAGGACAACATGATGGAACATGACAGGTAAAGTATCTACTTTCCCCCTCCAATGTGGCACTTAACTTACTGAACTGTAATTACAGGATTTACTTATCTATGTTGCCTGCCAGAGCATGAGTTCACTAAGGGCAAGAGTCGTGTATTATTTGTGTCTATAGACATAGCAACTTGTAAGGTGTCCAGGGCAATAAATATTTACAGAATGTAAAGGGTAACAAATAACTAGGTAAAAGTTGGAGTGTAGACAAAAATAAAACAAAATCACCACTTCTTTGTTAAGTGTCAGACCTATAATATTTCACTTAATCAATCCCAAGGTAGGATGTTAAGGTAGACACCTCTGTCTTAGCCTGATGGATCATGAAACAAAATTTCAAAAAGAATAAGAACCATAAACATGTCCACATAGACATCATTCAGAGGCACCAGCTGCCTGGCTTTTAGTCTCAAACCAACCCTTGTCACCAGAGATCCTTGGGAGGCCTAATAGATTAGTCAGGGATACTGGGGCAATCAAGACCCAAGGATCTCTTAGACAATTTATTGACTTGCCCAACTAGAATCTTAGGTCTTTATCACAGTTAGATATTTTATTTTCTTGACCAGAGGAAAATTGTTTTCAGGGAATGGGTCATCATAGCAATTGCAAAACTCCAGGTAAGGGGAGGAAGGAACTATTTGGAGACTTATACTCTAGAGTAAAATACAAACTAAACGGATTCAAACCTTGATAATTTTTTTCTTTCTCTGTGTTTCCTCCATTCTATGGCATAATTCTCTTAATAAAACCATCATTGCCAAGCATCCCAAGAAGACCAGAACATACATAGCAAGGGAGAAATGGTGAATGTTAGTGTTAACTACCCTGAAATGATGATTTTTCTCTTCCAAACACTCCTCTTCAAAGAATTCAGCCCAGCCAGATCCTAACTTAACTTAAATGCCAGTTGGAGTCTGACCAGAGATCTATGCAGCAGTCCACTGCTGAAGGAAGTCTAACGTTTAGCTTAGAATCAAAGGTCACTCATGTCTGTCTGTTGGTAGCACTATTAACTGGATATCATACAAAACAGGCATCTTTAAAACACATAGGTATGTCTTCAAAGCCTGATAACTGAAGGTGTTAGAAATTCTGGGACACAATTTCTAAACATCTACCAATATTATGAGTTCATTTAATTTCATGGCAACTGAGTTGAATGATCTCACGTGAAAGACTGTGGGAAGGAAGGAGGGAGGGAGGATCCGTTTATCTCAAAGACCATTTCATTAGGAAAGGAAAAGCACACCTAGATTCAGAACTATGTTTTTGTAATGTCACATCATATTCTGAAAGCTAATAAGCGAGCATGGGTGCCTAGTGTGTCTATGGGATGGGGTGTCAAACCTGTTATTATTGTTGATGAGAGGTGAAGAGGAGAATGACAGACAGACCTGAAGGATCATGACCCAGGCTGTCTGAGAGAAAAGTGTTGTCAAATCATCTGAAGAGACAGGAAGGGAAAAGAAGACAAAACAGTCAAATTCAAAATCTACTGAGAAAAGACTGTGAGAGCTATGAAGATGAAGAGCCTGTGTGCCTCTCGACCCCTAGGCACCATCACCACCATAAATAAGGAGAAACAACTGCCTAATCGACCATCTTCAGATCCTAAGATGCTACCTTCCCAGGCTTATCCTGATAGTTGAGTAAAGTCCATTGTTGAAGAAATGTTATAGCCAAAGGATTGGTAAAGTGTCAAAGCTCAGATTAACCCAAACATAGCTATAAACTAAGTTGCAAGTCTCTTAAAGTTTATAGTATAGTGGAGCAAAGAGTATGTACAAAATATAGAGTTAATCACAGCTTCAGAATAGGGAACTAGAAAGAGTTATTAAAACCTATTTTCTATGTTCCTGGGATACTGAAAATACGTAAAAATAATACTGGCTACCACAGCAAGGTCAAAGTATTGATAGCTATACTGAAATATATATTAATTAAATGGATTTGGAAAAATATTTTAAAAATACTGCCTAGTAATGTAATGTAATAGGAAATAATGACTACATTGGTCATATATTAGTTTTGAATAATGAAAGAAGTTTACATTCTTTGATATGAAAAAGAAGAGAGGAAGGGAGGAGAAAAATTGAGGAGAGAGAGAGAGAGAGAGAGAGAGAGAGAGAGAGAGAGAGAGAGAGAGAGAGAGAGAGAGAGAGAGAGAGGAATGAGAATAAATTTTGAATATAAGTGGAGAGACTGGGCATGTAAAGAGGTGGGAAATGACTCAGCTGATGTCAGTGGCCAAATCTGCAGAGAAGCATATGCTGCCTTTCCCAGGGAGCTGCCATTTTTGAAATCTGTGAATACCTCTGTGCCAGGAGGAAAAGGCAAAAAGGCAACTTATGAAATGGCCAACCACCCAACACAGAGAGTGGGTATTCTCTGGAGCCAGCCTCATGTGGAATTCCATCAGTCTGGAATGTTTGGCTGACCAAGACAGTGGAGATGAGGAGACCAGGAAGCAGCAAAGGAAAACACTTTGAATAACGGGAAAGGGCTGAGACACAACCAGATAGACGCCAGAGAGCTAGAAACAAACCTCCATATGAGGAGTCCCGCTTGCCTTGCTGTTTGCCTTCAGAAGACGTGTGTATGAAGAGTGATGGAGGGTCAAAAGAACTTTAAGTTTGAGGCTTTATAGAAAATTCTGGTGAGATCAAAATCTCAATGTCTGTAAATGTAACATCATTCCTAGAGTAAGTACTGATTAAATATTAGCTTCCTTTTATTTTTTTTCCCTCCCCTTTACTACAGTAAATAATTGGGCACCCTCCCTGCTACAATACAGGGCCTGAAGCACTATTTAAAGCATTTACATGTTCAAGTGAAGCTTTCTGGAAGGTAATGAGAGTCTAAACTCTTGAAACATCTTGATAATGAAGTATGAAAATGACAGCATTTTCTTCGAAGAGGAGCTGATGAGGGAGGTGGCCATGCTTTCGAATAACAAGCAGTAGAAAGAAAAAGTCAAGGGACCCTAGAGATGTAATTAAAACTTTAAGGAAATGACAGAAGAGTAGTCAACTGAATGTTCACTTGTATAAAACATACCAAGCTCTTCACTGTTTCACTATTTCTAAAAGTTATGTGCAGTTAGACCCTCAGACATTGGAAGGAAGGTGTAGTTACGCAGTGTACATGTGTGCCATTGTCAATGGTAGTCCACTGAACAGGCAGGCATATCTCAAGTTGTAGAATTCTGTCCCATGGACCAGGGCTCAGGGCTAAGTGGTGAAGGCGCTCTTTCGGCATGAGCTAGTGCCACATGCATAACGAGTCCTCTGTTATCTGTGTTTTTCAAAAGGAAAGAGAAGAAGGAGAGAAATTCTGCTCATTGGAGCCTGGCATGTTGTGTGTTCCCCTCCAGCCTGTTTCACATGGCATGAGCGAGATGCTCTCTTGGCTTTATTCTTTTGAGGGAGCAATGTCCATGAAAGATCAGAGAAAAGAATAACCAGGCCCAAGAACTCAGAATGGTGTGTTTTTCTACTTCCTGTTAATTCAGGCTGGGCATTTTCTTATTACTCTGGCAATAGTCAAAGACTATCCTAGCTCTATCCTCCAGTGTTGCCAAGCAAAGAAGACTCAATCTCTGGGTGACTATTGATGTGTTAAAATCCTTCCCCAGCTCATCTGCCTCCATGACTGACCACATAAAATACATTAGTACAAGACAACAGGAGCATGGGGTGGGTAGGAGTTATATTGTCTCCTCAGTATCTGTGAATAACACCCATTGGCAGTACTGGTTGTGATGTGTGCAAGCTGAAGGAATAGTTCGCTTTATTAAGAGGATATTTGCAGTTACTTATGGTGTAAAATCAAAGAGAAGAATTGCTGTTTGTGTATGGGGACACTCTTAATAGTGTCATAGGTGTGCAAATAGATACTTAAGGGGATAGATACTATATGGGCTGGATATAGCATCCTATGTGATTGACTAAAATGTAATTTAAAAAAGAATAGTAACTCCACTACGTTTTGTAATAAAGATCTCCAAATGCTAGAACATTGGGTCCACTCCTCAGTAAACAGGATATAGTGCAACACTGATGCTCAGAAACAAATCTGGAAGGCTAACAGGATCACGAGGGAAGCTGTTTTCTTCCACCTCTACCCTCTTGACTAAGCAAAAATAAGCTAATGAGTCAGTGCATTTCCAATCTTCCTGTTATCTGCCAATTGCTGAAATCAGATGAGAAGTTCTTTCTAGGTCTAGATTCAGACCCGGAACTCAGGTGAATTTGTCAGATTTGATACCGTGGGTTTTTCTAGAAGGAAACATTCAATTTCTCTGTTGCAGGGCACAGCTGCTTGCCAGAGGACATTTCCTGGCTAACATCAGTTTGTCTACAGCATTTACAATGAACTTTAATTGTGTGCTTTACCTGACATTCTTAATTGTAGTCTGACTTCCTTCGGGTAGCAATCAGCCAAGTGAACTAATCATATCTCCCTGAAGGCCATAAACACAGCCACCTGTGCTTCTTCGATTTCATTTCCTCCTTTTAGCTCCAGCATCACAGGAGAGGGCACACAGAGCATGAAAGGGTACACAAGTCTCAAAATAGCTGCTATTTTCCCATCATTACCATGCTATGTAATTAAACATGGACAGAGTAACTGAGACCAAAAATAATCCTATAATTTTATATTGTAGCAGTAAAGATGCTGTATTAGCAAAGATGAGCATTTCCCCCCCTATATTCTTGGGCCTGCCATGGTATGTTTTTGTGCTAGTTCTCAAAACTTACCTTCCCATGTGACTGATGTATACTCTTTATTCTCTTGTCTGGAATCTCTAGTCACTTTTTTATTCCTTAGGGCTCATATCTCTACCACTCTCTTTCCCCCACAGAACCCTGAAAAGAACCGTGTTTGGTCTCCATGTGTTCAAATTGTCTCTGTCAAAAGGACACCATGGTGGTACTTGGGTAACCTTTCTAAAATGATTACCAGTTCAAGAACAAAGTGGCCTCCCAAAACCTTTCATGAAGAAAGTAAGAAAAAAATAACCAAGAAAAACTAATCAATATTAAAACTGACTAAAAATATCCATACTAATAGGAACACTTAAGTGAATCTTACTTCCATGATATAAATGCAGATCTAAAATGTACATACTAGGTTTTTTCAAAAGTACAACATAATAATTAACACGGTGAATTTATTTGTGTGGATCATAATTTCCTTACTAAATATTTATCTACAATTAATGACATTCACTGGCTGAATGTAATTTGATTGCCTTTCAGAGAAATTTCAATATCCAGTTTTCTTTCTTCAAAACCTAATTCTCCATTAATGTTTAGAAATAACTGAGATAGTCACATGAGATTAAAAGTTTTTAAACACAGGCAACTATGTCTTGGAAGCACATTGCTGGAACAGATTATGGCCTCTATAAATTGTTCTCAAAAAAGTATACTTTTGCTGATGTCAACTGTACCTAATAACTAGTCATTTCACCTAATAAATTCAGGGGGTTTGTACAATATAGGCAAATGTCTTTTCATACTTTCATTAACATGTTCTTCTGTTTATGTGTGAATTCAGTAACAGGCCCCTATCGGTGGTGCACTTTGCATGATTCCACTAACACACATCCAAACATGATCTGGTAAATATAGGAAGTTATCCAAATAAGTATTTTCTAAAGTTTAGATTAAATGCCTAATTGTGTGATAAATCGTGCAAAACTACACTCTGTCTTGCTCTTCATAGAAGTTATTTTTATATGGCATACTAATGTTACACACACACACACACACACACACACACACACACACACACACACACACACACACTGAGAGTCACTTAGTGGCTATCTCCTTCATCACAGCAATACTAAGTTTTCACAATACTTATACTCAGATAATCTGTCCACAGTGGTCTAACTTGGCATCAGAGTACCTGTGTCATTTATCCCAACCCATCCACTATAGAGGATGCAGTTCAACAAATATAATAAGAATAAGAATATGGCACAATAAAATTATCTGAAAAAGCATGAATGACTTGTTTTTGTTGTGGTAAATAGGAATTTGTTTTCTACTTTTGTATCCTTGTTGCTAATTCCTTATTCTACCCAGTTTGTAACTAAACTCGGTCATATCCATGTATTCATAGGGAAAACACATGCATAGGGCTCAGTAGTATTCAGTTTCAGGTAGCCATTAGAGATCTTGAAGTATAAGCCCAGCAAAGGGGAGAGGTGCTGTGCATTTCTCCAACTCCATATGTTTCCTAAAATCAGGTATAGCTATGTTTAGAATTTTTCCCTTATAGAGACTTTGTCAAACTTCCTAACACTCGTGTGCACACCTTTACTTCAATAGAACTTCCTGATTTGTGACATTCATGCTACACCTACACACTACTATACCTACACTCTCTAGATAAACACCTCATTCTCTCAGGTAAGATCAATGTTTCTGTGTACTAGTCTCAAACCCCTCAGAAATAATCAGACAGAATATCATTCCGTTCTTCTACCTCCCTTATATATCCCAGTCCTTTTATTGCCTTTACACATGCACATATGTGCATGGCCACATACACACAACATACTATAACTCTGTGCCAATTGTTTGGAGGTGACCACTTGACAATATATAGCCTACTGGAGGACTTTTCCAGTTCCACAAACTTACACAATAAATTATATTGGCTTTCAACTACCCATTCCCATTTCTCGTTTCTATCTCCCTATTACTTCCTTTTGCATGTTTCTTCTGAACAAGTTTCCTCCTAAGTCAATGGATTATTTCTGAGTGTGACTCTTGGCTTGACATTTCTTGATGGAGTAGATGTGGGGAGTTGCTCACTGGAGCATGAGTAACTTGTGGGTGACTAGACCACTAAAGAAGATAACACTTCAACCCCAGCAACTGTCAACTATTAACTATGGAGGAATTGTATCAAGAGACTTTTCTACTAAAACCCCAGTGATTAGCCATCTGATAAGCTCTGTGATTTAGGGTCTTTTAATTAACCCAGACTAATTAGTGACCTGTCTCTGATTATACTTCCTAATTCAATACCATAGCTTTGACCTTTATGTCTTTCTTCTCTGGCTAGAATCATCCTCCCTGGTCAGGCACATAGTTTATTTTTCAATTATTAATTCACTGGTGAACACTATGCTTAATACTCATCCTCACCATGAAGTTCTAACTTAGTCTTACTCTCTACGTTATGTTTTTGTCTAGAGCTGACACTGTATTATGCTATTATTTTCCCCAATTATTTTGCCACTCTGAACTTTTCAAACCAGGAATAGACTTTCCTCACAGTTAGTAACTCTCACCCTCACACCGAGAAATTTAATTCTTAGGATTTAGGACTTACTGGATATGCATTTGAAAAGTGAACAATGAGGTCTTTAAATGTAAGTAAGATAGTTGAAATGCTACGTATTGACTCGAACCCACACTCACTCATGCTTTTATGAATAATCTAATAAGAAACCAAACAGGCAAGCGAAAACATCGGGACATTATAAGACAGAGAAATGTGTCTTCAAAGACTTGGAGCCAGATTGACATAGGCCTAACTTCTCAGGAGACAGTGAACGCCAGGGCTGGAAGGGATAAAAATCTGCAAACATCTTCAGGTGAAAACAATCAGCTTTCAATTCCTTACTTAGTTAAACCATCATTTGCCAGAATGAGATGGACATCAAGACATTTCTTAGACAAAAACACCAATAGAGAAAATATAATCGAAAATCTATATAAATGTTATGATTCCTTGAGGGAATATAATTAGCAATGTTGTCTCAGAATAATAATTAGAAAAACTTAATAAGCCAAAAATCAAAAAAAGCAACGGAAAAGGTAGTTGTAGGTAATATTAGTTCCAGTTAATTTATAGCAAAGTGTTCATTTCAATTATTAAGGAAATATTATTAGATGAAAGAATGAAGACTCCAACTGTGATTCTGCTGTTTTCTAATTGTATAACACTTTCCAGGTTACTTAACATCCTAGCAGTTACCTCTTAGTAAGTGGATAATTGGATTACTGTTTCATGGGTTTCTAGAGAGAACTCTGAGAAAAGCAAGACTTTATTGTACTCAGAAAATATCAGCTATGCTCACCAATATTTTATCATTATTAGAAAGCATGTAAATCTACTTCTTTTTAAAGGTCTATAACCATAATTAGGTTGGCTGGTAAAATGAAGTTATACATTAACTTTACATCTCAATGTAGATAAAAAGACATAGATAAAATCTTATATCTCAGCACACCAGTGTGCCATTACCAAGTAGGCTGTACCTTGGGAATACAATGTACACATGAATTAACATCAGGAAATCTATTAAGGTAAGTCAGCATATTAAAATATTAAAATTGAGTAACTTTGATAGTTAATATTGACTGTGAACTTGAAAGAATCTAGATTTACCTAAGAGACAAACCTGGATATGTGCGTGAGAGGTTAGCTATATTAGAGTAACTGATGTGGGAAGAAGGCCTACTCTGAACCTAGGTGATCCCACTCCATAAGGTGGGATCCTGTACCGTTTAAAAAGGGAAAAGCAAGGTGAACAAAAGAATTCATTGAGGTCTGTTCCTGACTAGAGATGCAATGTAATCATTTGCCACAAGCACCTGCCATTCTGCCTCCCAATTCTGGAACTGGAACACACACACACACACACACATGCACACACGCGCATGCACACGCACACATGCACCACTCCCTTCATTAAGTTGCTTTTGTTAAATAACTAGATTTAGCAACACTGTGATTATTTGCACAAATTCTGAAGAAGCTAAGCATCTATTTTCCATAATAATTTCCCAACACTAACAAAAGGAAACTTTCCAAACCTGATAAACCACCAAGTACATATATAATAGGGGAAGATACTGTAAAAAATGGATTTCACTGTGACTGCCGTGTGACAAAGGAGTTATGGAATTCTGTATCTCAGTTTTCTAACATGGGAAGTGTGAACATACAGCTACTGGAAACCTTGAGTTGTTCCCACATTAAATTAGAACACTGTAAGTCAATTCTCAATGGTGATGACCTAAAATTTTCTCTAAACTGTGATCAAAGAGGCATAATGTAAGTTTCTATGTTAAAATATTATTGAGTCATAGAAAGGTGAATGAAAATAAGAAAATAAGGGGCAGTGAAAATGTTTTAAATGAAAATTCAAATGTTCAACTCATTAAATTTAATATAAATACTTATATTAAGAATCCTAAGTGAGTAATAATTTTTTAGAACTAATTTGAGAATTAAGTCAAATATCTGAGCATTATGAGAAACACAGAACACTGAACAATTAAACTGCTAATAACTTCAAGAATGCAATTTTAAAAATATCAATAGAGTCTGAGATTGAAAATAGCTGTTTCTCTCTAATAATAAGAGAAGCAAGGATAGAATAGGAACATTATTAAAATGTACATGCATATTTGAAGAAAGTATAAATATAGCTTCCTGTTAGTAAAAAAATTGTAAATATGTGAATGGTACCATATTTCTCCATTAAAATAAATCCAAATGTTCTTAAAAACACATTGTGTTTGTTCTACAGGTTTTCCTACAGAAAAATATCCAAAATTATAAAGAAAGAAGCATCTAGAAATAAGAAGGAAAGCTTAGCAATTCAAGCTATAAAGAAGCTAGATGATCTTGTTCTGAAAAATATAGGGATGTGTGTCAACATTCATAACAAACAAACAAAGATTAGGCAACTTGGCAACTTGCTGAGTTTCCAGAGAATGTCATTTCTCTGGGGAAGGTGGAAAGCTTCCAGAGTGTGTGCCTCCTAAATTCCACACCTCTGCAGAGGATTCTTCTCAAACGGAGATCTGGTGATGTGCCACATGCAGAAGGAAATCTGAGGCAGGGATACTTTCCATCAACTCCTAAAGAGGTAGCATCTGGATGTCTTTCCCACACTATTTTGTATGTCTTTAGTCCATCTCCTCCTCATACTCCCCGGTGCTTTCTGGCTTTCTTCAGCTTGCCTTACCCTCCCTGAACATCATTTTGCCAATACATGGCTCACTAATCTCTTTCTGATCTATAGCCAAATATCACATTGAAAACATCACTTGTCAGTCATCTTTGCTGCCTGATTAGTTTTCTTGACTCCACTCTTTACTTCTTAGTACTGCCTTATAGCATGTATTCATCCGTTTGCTTAATAGCTTCTCCTACCAGAGACAGAGTTGCATGAGATCTGGGACCTTGAATTGCTCACTCCTGTAATCTGAGGGTTAGAACAATTGCTGACAGACCATATGCCTTTAATAAATAACTTAAAAAATAAACTGCCTTCAACCATATCTTTCAAAAAACTATTAAAATAGATTGAAGATGCAAGAAAGTACAAATTTATTAGTACAAAATGGGAGACAGAGTTTCATCTTATATTAAATAAGTACTTTCACGTAAGATGCAAGATTCAGAAGTCATAAAAGAAGAGGAAATAGTTTTTAATCTAAGAAAATATTAGTAAATGAATGAATTTATTAAGACTGTACACATTTAGATAACAAAATGTACATGAAAAAGAAGAAAATCAAAGTGCCAAGTTGGAAAAGCTTGGATGAGCATTTGTATTGAGAATGGAGTCATAGATGAGCATCATTTAAGAAAGCTTACATTTCAGTAATAAAAATATTAAAAATTCAATAAGAATTTAACAAAAGATGAGTTAATTAAAATGACATTAAAAGGCCTCCAAATGTATTAGATCTCATTGATAAACATGAAACTATAATCTGGCCATTCAGCATCACAAAAATCACAAAGATGATTGTCAAATATGGTAAGTAGAATGCAGTGAATTAATTCACAAAGAATTAATGAAAACATTAACTTATGCAGTTATTTTGGGAGGAATATTTATGTATGTTTTTCAAAATAAATTTGGAAAAATTTAAGCACCCATTAGAGAGAATAATTGATTTTTAGCATATTTATACCACGATATTCTATATTGTCATTTTCAAAAGAATAGAGATACCTTTCAAATTACATCCATAGGAAGAGAAATACATCACCAAAATACAAATATATATTATATATATAATTATATGTAAATTATATGATGTAATACATAGGTAGCTATAGCCTATAATAGAAATGGAGGTTATTACAAACAGCATTTCTATAAAAATGACACCTTTAACAGTTCTATCACCCCATGAGAGAGAATGAGAAACTATAGAAATATATTATATTTTATTTTTATTTAAAAAGTTATAGCCTTAAAATATGCATTTTTGTGTTATGCTAAAGTGTTTCAAAGAAATGACAATGATATTTAATGCTAGGAAAACACAAGGAAAAAAATACAATTATCGTGCAATTACCATCTTTTAGAATATGTTGCATGTTAGACACTGTAGGACATTTGTGACAGAAATAAAAACTCCCACAGCTACCTTCTGAGTTAGTATTTTTACCTCTATATTACAGTAAGATTATAAGGCATAGAGGTCTCTAGTAATTTCTATTTTCTTGATAAAATTATTTTTATTTAATGATACATCTGTAAAAGAGAAAACTATAGTACTTTGATCTTGGGGGACAGAAATTAAAAAGGTACAAGGATTTCATTCTCTCCTCCCATGACATAGGTTCTGGAGATCCAATTCATGTCATAAGGCTTGGTGACAAGTGTGTTTATACAGAGAGCAAAATAATCAATCCTAGATATGACATATTTTAACAGAATATGATAGTTTTCTCACAAAAACTTTTATATGAAATATGAATTAAAGGGGCTACCTTCACAGAATCAAAATTATTCCGATCACACTAATAAATAATGTCACATCGAATAGTAAAACTCTTAAATTCCTGTTGAGTTCAGAAGTCAAACTAATCTACCAGCTTTCACCATATGATTTGTTATTTCTCTTGAATTCTATCCAGTGAAATGCAATAAAAATCGCTTTGAACCATTGAATGAAAGCAAGAGGCTAATGTTCAAATATGTGTGGGTGGCATTTACAATTCACATCATATGTAAGGATGTGAGTCATTGCAAAATAAATACCTGGAGGGAATTTTATAGAAATGAACCAGAAGCAATCATTTAGAAAAGTATAAGAAAATATATACTTAGTGAAAGTAACATCAATACTTATTAGCTTTTCCTATTGAAGAAACTTCCATTTTTTCCCTACACAGTGATATTTCAAACTGTAATAAAATAGAGGTACTTAAGCATATCTGATAGTAAAATATTGTCATCTTCATCCTCCTATAATCTAAGTTACTTTCATGCTCTGCAATCCATGTTAAATAGGATTTACTTGAACTTATTATTCCAGTGTCTGATATTTTTATAGTATAGATACTTTAGTAAAAATACTTCATTGACATTAATTGTAATCAGGACTGTTCACATTATCTTTACTTGACGTCTTATACACTGAAATTTTATTCTTTGTACCATTAGGAAAGTATTTTGTTTTGGTATTTCTTCTAAAAAATGCATATTTTTGGAAACTTGATGAATGTATGATTACCATATATCTTAAAAATAATTATTAAATTTATGGAATTCACATGGAACTAGGAAAAGCTGGATTCAAGTATAAATTATAAAGTAAATGAGAAATAAAACAGGCCTGGCTAGTGGTTTCTTTCAAGATGAAATGTGTATTTAAGAAATATGTAGATCAGGGGCCAGAAAGATGGCTCAGTGAATGAAAGTCCTTGCCTCCAAGCTGGGTGAATTGAGATCGAGCCCTCTAACACAAAGGATAGAAAGAAGAAGTACTCAATAGCAAGTAGGTGTCTGACATTCACATATGTGCTTGGCAACCACATGTGCACACACAATACACACACTCTACCTCAAGGGATTTTTCTCAATTAAGAACCAGATTCCTAAGAAAGGTGTCAAATAAAGAAAACTCACTCTCTCTCTCTCTCCCTCTCTCTCTCCCTCTCCCTCTCTCTCTCTGTCTCTCTGTCTCTCTCTCTGTCTCTCTCTCCCTCTCTCTCTCTCTCTGTCTCTCTGTCTCTCTCTCTGTCTCTCTCTCCCTCTCTGTGTGTGTGTGTGTGTGTGTGTGAATGTATGTATGTATGTAAAAGACACTCTACTTGGACATGGTGGGCAAAAATTTAACATGCTTTTCTTTCCGGTTTCATAATGACTAAGTAAGTACTCAAAACAACAAAAATTGAACCTAAATTCTACTTATAAGAACATGGAAATGTTTTAATTTTTCCCCACTTCTCATTTTTCCCATTGTGTCTTCTATTTTGATCTTTCTGATTTCTGCACTTTCCAGCTGTCACTCCTATATTTACAGTTGATACTTAGCTATGTACACATAGACCTATCATTTCTTTCATCATAGATACAATATAGTAAATATGTAAAAAATATTAGTAATATGAAATACACATTTATATAATATGAAATATATATTTATGTGATATGAGATATATAGTTATATAACATGAAATATATAATATATATCTTATTTTGTGCATATTTATATAATATGTAATTTTACATATATTTTTTACAATTCTCTTTTAATTTTGAATATGGTTCACCTCTATTTGAAACTAAAGCAACTTTAGTACGTTTGACTACTACACTGACCTATTGTTTAACTACAAATGTTAACCATGAGTCTATTTGTGAGGGCTTTGTAACATTTTCTTACAGGAAACATTTATTCTTTCAGATAGTATACTACTTTAATTCTACCACATGTGGCTGTCCACAGTTTTATTGTTTAAGATTAAGAGTATTCAGTGAATCAGAAAAGTCATACTTTTATCAAAATGGGAAATATCTGAGTACCATGTCGTTTCTCCTCTGCTCTCATTCTTTCTTAATTCAAAGCAGCCAAACTTCATTTTGACTTCTGTACATCTAAAACATTTCCCTACGTCCTTTACATTTTCATTACAATAAGTGATTTTCTCTTCTAGTTCAAGCATTCACTCTTTAACCATATTAACTCTCCCCATCGACCTGTAACAACAGGACTTAGTATTCTTTCAATTTGCTATGCTTATTGTCAAATACGTACTCTGTTGATAGCTACTGGTTTATTTTCTAGTATAAAGTTGTCCTGTTATTATAATTTACCTGTTAACAATTTAAAAACCCATTTATTTTAATTTCACAGATAGATAAGTTGTTTCTACTTTTCATTATTTTGGTTTTTTCCTCTCTCTTCCTCCATCCCACCCTCTCTCCCTCATTCTCTGTCTATTGTAAGTATGTGATCACATGTGTGGTTTGTAATTTTTTAAATGTATTTTCCTCCCCATCAGAGGCTATTTGTTGTGAGAGTTCTTTAGTAGCTTATGTTACTGAGACTATTATATCAGCAGTACTTATCTATAATAGGCCTTTTTTTCCCCCACGGAACTATTTGGGGGCCATAGTTAGGTGGAATCCAGACTTCACAGAAAAGGACCTGAGTCATTACATTGTCTTTTGATCAGTTGATCTACGATATTAAGATTTTTAGCTGAGAGTTTGTACATTTTCAATTATGAATGGCCGGACCTTATGGACTCTCACTTCATTTGACAGCTCATTCCTAATGCTCAGCACAGACCGTGATAGTGTCCAAGACCTAGCCGAAAATTATTCCAGTCATTCTCATTCCTTTCCCTACCTGGATGGTCTCTGATGTGTGTATTTACATCAATGGTTGTCATTTTCTAAAGAGCACTTATATATACTGACAGGAAGAACAAGATTTCTGAGATGAGTTAAGTCCAACTTTGCATTTACAAAAGAAGTCTTCTAATTATCAGTTAAACTTCAGCCTTCCACAAAGAGCAGTTTTTCTTCATGACAAGAATGTAGTCTATTGATCTGTGTTTCTATTTGTTGAATGGATGAACTTATTATCTGAATTCTCATCCTACTCTAGTCATTTTTTTTTTAAAGTGGAGTGTTTTTCAGTGTTCAGTTGCTACCACACAAGCACGTGACAAGCGTGTGACCTTTCCTGTGTGGTAGGGGTTTAATGAACCTTTGCCTGAATGATGGTTTGAAATCCAGTGTAGAAAAACAGTCTTCCCCTGGTCTGCATTATTAGGAGGAAATGTAAACAGAATCATAATTATAACATATGCCTTTAGTAAAGCTGTCGCCTGGGATTAGAGGTAGGCTTCTGTTTATTGAAAATGTTAAATAATTGCTTCCAAAGTTCAATGAATCAATTAACATTTCTACTTCATATTTAAGTCTACATTTTGGGGAGGGGAAGAAGCTGAGAGTACATTCTATCTATCTAGTCTGTTCTTGTGAAGATGCACATTTTGAGTCTTGGAATGCAACTGAACAATCTAGCTTTGTCAAATATATCTGATGTCTCAATTCAACAGGATGATGTTTTAACTTATCAACTATTACAGACATTTCTGTTTTTATCCTTGCCTATCAGAAACTTCAGGAAGGTTCAGGAAACAACAGTAAGGCTGCATTTGGCCTCTAGTTTGTGGCTAAATGTGGTTAAGTTTTCATGAGACAAAAGGTAATGTACTGAGTTTTCCAGAATGTTATGGAAGTCTATCAAATGACTATTCACTTTCTATACAGCATTAGAATTAAACCCAGAGTGTTTTACTATTTGTTTAATTCCTACCCCACATGATGTTTTCTGAATCACTGGATAGTCTCATGCTCCCTCCCCTCCAAAAGCATTAAGATTTCATTTCTATAAGCTATTTTAGAGCATGTTTTCAAAATGATCTTTCTTCAAATTATCTGTCTGGATGCCATTTTTTTTTTAAACCAAACTGATAGCTATTATAATAAATTCAGTCAGCCTCATTCTAGAGCAGAAGTTTTCCAAAACATTATTCCACAATTGTTATTCATTAACAAGGCTTGTTTACAAATTAAGAATTTAATCTCCTGACCCTGGGATTGGTGAGATGGCTAAATTAGTAAAGAAGCAAAATGCAGAACCTGATGACCTGCATTTGATCCCCAGGACCAATGTGGTAGGAGAGATCTAACTCTAGAGAGTTGTCTGATGATCTGTGCACATGCATCATGGCATATGTGCCCCTCCCACAGGTGAGCCAACGAAAGGCCACCCTGTAATCCCTCTACACTGAGATCAAGGAAAACTTTGGAAGAGGGTGCAGAAAGACTTCAAGAGCAGAAGGATCAGGATGCCTGCTGCTTGATAGTAGCTTTTAGACATGACAGGAAAGAGAATCAGTGAAATCTCAACAACACAGTTGCCTAAACAAGACCTACACAACATAGCCGTTGAATGGGGGCCTCTCACAAGATTCCAGGCTTAGATGAAGAGCTACAGGTGATTAATTACCATTGAGATAGCCTGTTTGCTTCAGGGACAAGCCCCTGATGGCTTATCCAGCCTCAAATAGCCCCAAACATATGCATACAAGATGAACCAACACTAAATGGACTCAGGAAGTATGTATATGTATAATGTGATGCACATGTATATGTTACAGTAATAATTCAAGAAAAGGTCATAGATTTGGGATGGAGGTACTAAGAGGAATTTGGAGAGCAGCGAGAAAGTTCTAAAAACATGTAAAGTGTAGTATTTACTTATGAAATTCTTAACATACTGAAAAAACTAGAACTTCTACCCTTACTGTCTTTTCTAAACATTTACAAAACGTTTAATGTGCTTGTGGAGGATCATGAAACATACCTTAATCTTTGAGTAATTAAGGTATTTTAAGTATTTATTTTAGGATAAAAGATTTATAACCCTCCACAAGCTGATAACAATAACCAGATGTAGTAACCAGGCAAGGACTAATCTATGCCAGCGTAAGCAGACAATCAGCAAAACAAATTCAGCACATGTTCTGTTTGAGTATATAAAGTTTTGGAATGCAAACTTCTACCTTTGTTCCAATAATAATCAGCACTACTTTTCTGGCTACCTTAGCAGAGTTGAGAAACTGCAAATGAGGCCCACAAAGAAAAAAAAAATGTCGCTATTTGGCTTGTTATAGAAATATCTCAGCCTCATGCTTTAAATCATTATGGCTGCATTACAGTCAAATAATGCAAGGTAATTAATTCTTAAAGGGTTTACCACATGTGCAGCTTTATAATTCTAGGGCCACAAATTAGTAAACTGCTTGAGAAGATAAAATTATCATACTAAGTATGCACTATACATTTCTATGGGGAGATAATATTTATTTTCTGGCTTTTTTCCTATCCAGCTTGGTCATATAACTTCTTTGCTCAGTGAACTGTGAACTGAATAATTTGTTTCACCTCCAGGAGAAAGCTTGAGAATCCAATGCACGGTTTGCTATTCAATGCTTTCTCTCTGCAAGGAGACGACTATGTCTGTGCTCACTCCTGTCACTCTGAACCCTGAATAAAGTTAACAAGGACCAGAACTTCAGCTAACCTACAGTAGACATCAGCACAGGTGAAGGAGAAGTCTTTTTTTGTGTGTGTGAAAAATACAGCGCTATGGAGACTTCTTTTCCAGCAATAATTAAGCTTAATAAAATTTTTCTTAGATAATATTTTAGATTGTTCCCTAAGACATCTGGAAGCTAGGCAAAATACCAAATAGGAAGTCAGTGACACATATATATGTATCTATATACACATACACACATACACACACACACACACACACACACACACACACACACACACAATCCTAAGTGAGTGGAAAGAACTTTAAAAATTGTCTGTTTTAATGAGTCAATGTTAATTCCCAGAAAGTCAAGGTGCCATGAACAGGAAACAAAATTTTATGTCTGTATATAAAATGCATATATACAAACATAGAAGATGATATAGAATCAGATGTTGACATGTTTTTGTAACATACAATGCATATAATAGATTTACTTTGTCCATTTTCAAAAGACCTATGTGTGTGTGTGTGCCTGTAGGTTTGATGCACTCCTATGCGTGTGCATGTAGAGGTCTGGCATTAGGGTTAGGTGTTTTCCTCTATTCCTTGCCACCTTACTTTTGAGACAGATTTTCTCAGTGAACCTAAAGCAAGATCACTGTCTCACATAAACTGGCAGGGCATCAAGGGCCAGGATAAGCCTGTCTACACAATTTGGGTTCTGAATTTGCACCCCCAAACACACACATCAAGTCCTCTGTAGATATTAGAAATCTAAACTCAGCTCCTCGTGACTGTAAAACTAGCATCTTAGCCACAAAACTCTCATCCTGGCTCCCAGTTTGTTCTTAATGATCTTATGCTTATGTAATTGGTGCTTATGAGATCATCATATTTAATGCAAATTAGCTCTGCTGTTTAACGGCAAATTTTTAATTACTCCTACACTGTCTTGCAAAGTCTTAACTTGTATAAGTGAATATATTAATGGAATTGTTGAGTCAAGGAACATGAGTATTTGCTAATGCTTGCTAAATGTATTTACATCATGATTGCTCAATTGAGAGAGTGAAATATTCTATGTTCACTAAATGAACTCCCAAGATATGGCGTGGAATTGCTTTAGTGGCCAGGTTACTTCATGTACATTGTAAGAACACACAGCTTGATGCTAAGGCCAGAAGAAGCAGGCAGTTTAAGGACATCCACATGGGGGCTGGCTTCACTTGATAATCCGCAGTCTGAGATTTTTGCATTTTACAATGTACTGCTGTTTTATGTTTGCTAAGCACATAGGCATGTACATACTCCCGAGCATTTGAAAGATTCATTACTTGGGCTTATTAAATCACTATTTCAAGACATATCCCAACAGTTACATTTTGCATTATATTTACATCCATGAGTATTAATATTTTTATCAAATTTCAGAATAAACTTTCTGGATTCTGTAATAATGATTCTAGGATCCATCATCAACTTAATAAACTTGTTAATAACTAAGAATCGTGTGAAATATACACATGAAATTTGACGCATACTCTAATTTTTTAATATTAGATTATTTTAAATATTTATTTAGGGATTAAAGATTTATATCCCTCCACATGCTGAAAACAGTGACATTCATAAAGGTATTCATGGCAGAATTATTTAAAATATCATACTATCAGATAAATATTAAAAATTAGAAAAAGGCCTGAGTGAGGTAAATCAAGTTTAAACCTTATGCAGTTACATAAAATAATTATGCACATATACTACATTTAAAGATATTCACTGAACAAGATTAATAGAAATTATATCTATGCTACAGATGAAACTCTCTAAACCTTACTTGCATGTGGAGAAACACAGAGAGTCTGTATGGAAAAAAATACATAGATTTATTTAATTGCTGCTAGCAATAAGGCTGGGGAAATGCTTTCCTTCAATCAACATTTATTTTAAGAATATATATGAAATAAAGCATTGGGGCTGTAGCTTGTTTTATAGAGTACTCGCCTAGCATGATCAAAAATCTGGGTTTGACCTTGATTGCCACACAGACCAGACAAGAAGTAATCCCACAGATTACCCGTCATCCTGGCACTGGTGAAACAGGAGACTCTTGGCTGCCTAGTGAGTATGGCACCAGTGTGGGATACACAAAATCTTGCTGCAAACAGAGTCAGGGGATAGATAATGTATCCATAAGATAGAAAAAAACCAAACAAACAAAAAAAAAAACAAAAAAAACAAAAAAACAAAACAAAAAAAACAAAAACAAAAACCTGCCAATATCAGAACTACAATGTTAGCAGCAAATAATCTACTTTTATGCCCAGAAAGCTGAGAAAAAGGCAGAAGATATTGGATCTAGAAGGGTATTTCACCTCTTTCCCCATCTGATAAATCTGACATCAAGATCTGCTCACAGGTAGGTCTGAGCTAAGCTGTAGATGTGTAATGAAGGATCATAGGAGCTTGGCAGACCAGATCGAAACTGTAATTGGTTTGAAATAATATTAATCCAATTATCCAGTTTAACTTTTCTGTGCTGGAGATTAAAGAAGCATATAAAAATGGTCATAATATGAACTAAATGGTTTATATTAAGGGTACTAGATGAAGAAACAAGTCTTTTGTACCTCCAGCTTTTTTAAGAAACACATCAGTTTCTTTCATATCTCTATCTCTGTGTTTTTATAATGATAATACTGTTTCCTCCTCCAAAAAATTCACATGAGGGAGACACTCATGCTTTAAAAAAAAAAGTTATATCGGTAGTTCTCAACCTGTGAACCGCAATCCCTTTGTGAATAAATCAACTGACCCTTTTATAGGGCTTGACTAAGACCATTGGAAAACAAAGATGTTTGCATTATAATTCACAACCACAAAAAAATTACAATTATGAAGTAGTAGGGAACTTCCTTTCATGGAGTCTCTCTGCACGTATATGTAAATGCTGAGCAGTTTCTAAAGTATAACACCAGTACTTGAAAACATTGTTGTTTGAGTTTATTTGTAATGAAATCACCCAGATGCTTCTTGCTACAACAGAAAGCACTAAAAGCATGCACTTGAAAGTTCAAAGAGCATTCCTAGATTATGTACAAAATTGGGTAATGTTTATAAAGCAAAATAATCTGCAACACTTGGCAAAATCCTATGCATCTTGCACATATTTGTAATTTTTTCTAGTTTGTACAAGTACATATATATTTGAACTTTTAAATTATTTTGATAATTTTCTACACGAATACTGTGTTTATATTATTTCTACCTCTCTTCTTCCTTCCAGGTTCTCCTGTATCTCTAATTTCAAATCCTTAACCTCTTATTATTTTTATATACATTTTCTGCTTCTTTTTCTCTCCCTCTCTGTCTGTCTCTCATCCTGTATATGTGTGTGTGTGTGTGTGTGTGTGTGTGTGTGTGTGTGTGTGTGTGTGTGTGTGTGTTAATCTCCATTCTACTAAATGCATTTAGTGTTGTTATATGTACATGTTATGGAGATCACTTGGAATTAACAGACAATATTAATTTCCAATGCTACTGAAAAATAGTCATCTATATTTCTATTCATGTTCTATGACTAATTTCTATTCTTATAAAACTATAAAATAGTCTAAATAGTAGTGAGAACAGTAAATAGGAAACCAAAAAGATAAGTTACAAGTAAACAAAGTTGAGTAGTACCTTGGCAGATCTGTTACTGTCTAGAACATAGGAAGAACTCAGATATTTTTTCCTGCATTTTGGATTGGCCTTCCCTTGCTGTCTGAGTTTCTGAACGGTTATCAGATCTTCACCATTAAAATGATTTAACTGTAAACATGCATTCCAAACAAAAAGAGTCAAGGCATAGAGGCTCATACTTAACTAATGTACATGTACCTACTGACTCTTTGAGCCTTTATTCAGATATCTGATACAGAATAATATGGACCTCCAAGCATCCCTCCTCTAAGAACACTTCATCAATCGCTTGCTTCTTTTGCCTAATAGTGAGATATACATTCATTACATGCTCTTCTCTGGATATGAAAGCTGATTTGAAAAGATGAATGCACAAAGAATTATAGTTATGTCTATCCAGTGCTCCACGTGGCATTGTGCTCACCCCTTCAGAGAAGAGACACCTGATGCAAGCATTGGGGCACCAGCTCCACCCGAATTTTTGCTACTGAAATCAGACGGTCGATGGACTGCACAAACTACCAAAAATAAGTTTTTATGCCAAATTAAGATTAAAAATCTCTAAAATAAGTAGGACATAATTGTCTGACTCCTTGATTTAAGGATATAAAATGAAGTTAAATTTCAAGTTAAACTCATCAGATAATGTGGGGTCACTATGTAAAGTACACATCACCGTACTGAGTTGTCACTCAACAATGACTAAGAAACCAGTGACTCATAGAGAAATGGACCCATGAAGTAACTCATTGCAGCCTACTATACTTTTAAATTGCTGTCTTTGACTTCTATTATTTTACATCTCCTCTACTGCTGCCCAATTATCACTTTGCTATGCATACTAAGAATATCCCTTGTAGCAATGTAAGGTTTATACAAATAATGCAAATTTGAAACTACTGGACTCTTAACTTTTTACTGTACAACAAATCATGCCAATGTCATATTCCAGATTGTTCTTTGGCTTTCCCATCAAAAAATTGATGTGATGCAAGATGCCGTTGCCAATACACTGTTCAAATAAATATCTTCACAAAGCCAGGAAACACGTGCAAGTCAAAGCCTTGAGCACTGTGAAGCAGACACAATGCTATTCTGGCTTTGTAAGGGATAATTGAATAGTTAATCTTGTCCTATATTACGTTGAGAAAGCTTTCAACACTTCATTGTGTTCAATTATTCTCCCAATTGCTTAGATGGAGAAAATTTGGGAATTCTTTGAGATACTTAACTATAAATTGCTAATCAAGTGTTTTCTTGTCCTCAGACTTAGAAGGGCAGGATCATGTTCTTGGTTCTCTCACAGGCATGTGTAAATTTTAACTACATAGCCTTCATCAAGGTTTCAAAGGCCTGTCTTAATTCAGGAAGACTGTCAGTGATTGCCAATGGCCTTCCATTCACTTTGTACTTAAATCAAGGAATTAAAAGGCAGCTTCTGGATGACAGACAGATGTACTTCATAATATTTTTGCATCTTTAAAATTTTCCCTTAACTCTTTCATCATATCGTGAAACTTGTATATCCTCTGCTCTTTACCAAGCTGGGTTTTTCCAGTAAAGAGTATAAGACCAAGAATTCCATTTCATAAATCCCACTTCTCGTTGATTCTAGAAAATAACTAGGGACAAGCCTATTTCAGGTTTTAAAAACACAACAACGATGTTAAAATTCACACAACTCAGAATGGCATGCAAATATAAGCTTTAGGATCATATGTAAGACTCGAGCTGGAAATGCACATACTGCTTTCTTTCTCAGAAAGAGGAAAGAAGATTCAAAACAAGACAAGCTCCTGCTTGTGTTATACAGATGGAAAGAAAACGGTTCTTGCTTCAATGACTTCGTGATCTAGCGGGAAAGACACGGGGCAAAGTCAGTTATTATATATGCTGCTTTCATAGTGATGATTCTGGAAAAGTGTGTCTGTGGATGATGGGCATGGTACACAACTTCAAAGGAAGACAACATTCCTCATGGTAAATAACAATGTATATGATGAGATACCAAGAGAAAGTGTGTGAGGAGGAGGAGTCTGGAGAAGGGGTGTATCTCCAGCCTCCCCGATAGCCCATACGAAATCACAGCGACTGTAGAATAAATGGCAGTTTTAGAATTCCAAAAGGAATCTCCTATGGACCAAGCCAAGAAAATTGTTGCAGGCTTCTAGAACTGAACTTATGATAGAGTGGGGGAGGGGGTTCCAGGGACCAGAATAAATCAAAGTAAGACACAGGAAAGAACTGTGGCACAAACCGCAGTTAAACTTTTACAGAGTCAGCACAAAGCACAAAGGTGTCTATCAGGCACACAGTCAGGGAGAAAATCATCCCTGCCAGGCTTCTTGCTGTCACGTGCAGCTTCTGAAGCCCTGGGCTGGGAATCCAGGTCTCTTCTCAATGCTTCTTGAAGTGACAGGTGCCTAGGGCAAGCCATAGCACTGGTGGCTGACATCTATATGCTATGCCTTAGTTACATGTCTCATATTTACGAAGCAAGCATTTCTGTGGGCAGAGCGGCTCCTTATCTAGCCATAAGCACAGAGTTTATTCCTAATAAACATTTAATGAAATCAAGTACTTCAAAAGCATAGTTCTTACTTCACCACGAGTAAGCTCCTGTGAATGGTAAATTCAAATTATTTTTTTTATCAACCTGACTTCTTCACAAATCTTTGGACATAAAATCAACATGCTAAGGAGAAGTTAACATATACTTTTGTTGTTTTACTTTTTTTCTCTCAGGCATAAGTCTTTGGTAATTCATCTCCTGTATTTTTTTTCCTTCATTTCCTGAGCACACACTTTTTTCTTTAAATTTCCATCCCTACAGATTACAAAATCACGCAGAGAATTAGGTCACTATATGTTTTACCCAAAGAAATATTCTGAAATTGTAGAAAGAAAAATTAGTTCACCTTCAGGAAGTAATTTTAACTTGACTTTAAAATAAAACCTCAAAACTTTCTAGGGACAAAAGAGAATGGAGAAAGACAAAGAGTTCTCTCTCATCTCAATTTTTCTTTGTCCATGTTTCAAGCCAGAGGCTCCAGCCACAGGCTCTGCCCTTCAAGTTTTGCCTAATACTGTAAGCACAAGATCTAATATGAGTCAGAACCCACCCTTATATCTTCCCACGTGCAGCCTTAACTCTTTATTTTATTTCTTCCTTTCTCCAGCATCTAGATAGCTGAAAGCATTCAGTTATTAATCAATAGATGGTAACTAAATGGGTGATACATTATAATATCTATACATGCTACTTATAAACTTTGCGTGTGTGATACTATTGTCCTGAGATACAGTGATTCATTTTAACATTTTTCTACTAAGGCTTTTTTAAGGTTTCTGAAGAGACTGTAATGGTAAAGTCCTGGGAAAGTTCATTACACAGCCCACAGGGCCAGGGAAAAGGCAATGAGGTGTGATTTGCAAGAGAACCCAGAGGGCACATCAAGAGGAATCTTTTCAAAAAAGTTCAAACTGCAGTAGAATCATTTGCTCTAGAAAATCACACAGAGGCGCCTTCAGGAACATAGTTCAAAGACACAGAAGACCATCTATAACCACATGAAGAAAAAGGGCTGCAGGTCCTGAAGTTTCTGTTTATGCCAGATAATACATAGCACTTGAACTCCATCACCCTGTAATCTATGAATCTCTATTATTTCCCTTGATACATCCTGGCTTCAGATTTAATTCTGCCTTGACTGGCAGGGGGAGTTGTTCACACTCCAATATTTACAGAAAACATCAATTTCCATAAGCCTAGATATTTATGAATTACATTAGAATTATTCCTGTGATATATGGCAAATGTATTGCTGACCTAGTAAGAATTCTTCCAAAAGTGCTTTGTTAGTGTATTTTAGAAGTTTACCATGCAGGGCAGCCTGATTACAACAGGTTCTACTTAATTCATCATGGCCAGCTGTACTGACAGTTACTTAAATTTTGGCTCAAAAACAAGTTCATTCAATTTTGAATATCCATGTATTCCCTTCCAAGACCCAGCCTCCAAGACACACAGAAGTGGCTGCCATTCCTGGCATTGTAGAGCTCTTCTCTGAGTCCCCATCCCCAATTGTGTGCACACATCCTATTCCTGACAATCCCAAAGTGTTTTCAATTTTAATTAAAAAGCTATAGTCATTTTGTCCAATATTTCAAAATTGCTTTCATTCCCCGATCTGGGGCTTTCCAATATTGTACCTTCTCAGAACTTGAGTATAACTCAGGATAAGGCTGCAAATGAAATTAGTAGATGAGGATGGCATGCCTGGTCTAGGAACTCTTTAAGCATGGTGGACAGAGTTCAAGTCATCTCAAGAAAAATGATGTTTGACAGTTGAGACATATTAGTGCCTAGAGAACATTTGACTTGGGGATGTAAAGTAGGCAAAGGGCCTTGGACAACATCTCCCAAATAAGAAAGGGGAAAAGGGAGGGGCTATATTAAGGATAGGATCGGGGGAAAAGCATTGCCTATGAGAACAAAGGAAGAAAGGCTGGCATGGTTGTATTGTTTGCCTAAAAACAAAAGATAGACAATACGGAGCCTTTTAACCACACACCAAATGACAAAGTTCAATTATTACTTGATTAATATCAATTTTTATATATGCATATTTTTGTGTATATATGATAAAAATATTTATCAAAGAAAATGCTCAAACGGAATTGACTTAAGCTATTTGTCATGCCAAAAAGGGTTCTTCAGAAGACAGTTCAAACCCTTTACCTTGAACCTCCCCTTTCCAACTAACTTTTCCAATAATGCCTTATATAATCAATTTAGCACTACAGTATCTTCTGTGATTTCAACATGTCTCTATATGCCATACCCAGAGGTTAGCTGGGGAGTGTCCTTTGGGATTCATTTATGTCTGTAATTTGCTTATCATGATATAAGAATTTGAGACAATTACAGAGAAGCTCTGTCATGCTTTTATTTTCCTGGGGTGGAGATAGCATAGAAGATGAAGCCCTGCTGGAGCATGTCTTTAATGCCAGAGTTCCAGAGGTAGGGGAAGTGAATTTAAGTGAATTTCTCTCTCTCTCTCTCTCTCTCTCTCTCTCTCTCTCTCTCTCTCTCTCTCTCTCTCTCTCTCTCTCTCAGTCTCTCTCTCATTCCCCCTCTCTCTTCATCCTCTCTTCCTCCTTCAAACACACACACACAATGATTCAAAAGTTACAGCAAGGGAAATAAAATTAAAACTTGTTTTCACCTACTTTTTGAAAAGGACAGAGAAAGGGTAAAGCAATCTCCAGTATCCAAATTAAATTGAACATGGCAGCAAGCGCCTGAGGGAGTTAGTGCAGGGCATTCGCAAGAGGTAATCCTGGGAAAAGTGAAAATACTGTCTGGGCTAAAGAACTATCCATTCCACTCAAGCTCTGCTTTTCTAAGAGAGCAGGATGGCAGAGGCTATTTTCAACTTGACAGGAAGGGAAGCAGCAATGGATATTACAGCTGCTATGCTAGAGACCATGGAGACAAGGGCAATAACATGGGTGTCTTCACAGGGCCAAAGAGTGCAGTGGACCTCTGTAGATAGACCCAGTAGCACGGGAGAATTAGGGTGTGTGGATGAATAGGAACTGGAAGGGAAACAGCATAGAGAAGACCTGGGACATCGGAAGAGAAACCCTCTGTGTGTCTATGTAGAGTCATAGGGTAGAAGCAGATGAGAAAAGAAAGTACAAGATCTTGCCTGCCATTGGACAGCTGAAAGCAGTAGCTTGAGATTTGGCTTGGCAGTCAAGACTATTTTTTCTTTCAGAGGACGTGAGGTCACTCTCTATAATCCACATGGTGGCTCAAAATCATCCTTAAGCAAAGCTCCAGGGAATCCAGTATCCTCTTGGGAACAATGTGGGCATAATACACACATGTAGCGCATATATGTGTGTATATAGTGTGTTCATATACACATAGTGTATATACATAGACAATATATGTTTATATATATATATGTATGTGTGGTATATAAGTTCACATATATTGTATATATGTAGATACATTGTATACATATATACAGGCAAAACACTAATATACATAAAATAAAAATAAATAACTTTTAAAATTTTTGTAGGAAAGCTGAAAGCAGAAACTATTGATAACCATAGGGGGTTGGATTCAAAAGTAAACATTTAAAGCACTGACATTCTCATCCAATAAGTCCTCACCATCTTTCAAAAACACTTGCTATATTAGCATTATGTCTTGGGATGTTTATCTACATATGTGTAACTATTTGAGTGTCCTTATATAGTCAACATAATATTAAGTAAATGAATGGTTCAAAAGTCCTTATCATGGAATTTTCCAATGCCAAGGCCAAGGCATATTCCTTCTTGCAGATATCAAGATACCACAAAATAACAAAACTACTTTTGTTAATTTTAGAATTATCTGTAGACTTATTTATCTGGAAGCTATCCTCTTGGAAACTTCGATGTAAAGGTTAAGTGATTGGGAAGCTACTTCCTATGCAGAAGTGTTGTTTGTGTATCAGCTGGGCTCCCTTTACTCTGAATGAAATAATATCATATAGTATCATTTGTAGTTATGGTGCCAGGAGGGATCTTCACTAGGTTCTATGAAAAACAAAAATCTCTTCTTTGTCTCATTGAGTTATCCAAAGACAAAGGTTTTACTTCTAGTGAAATAATCACAAAGTCACCACACATATTGCATTAATGTGTTCTTTGTCTCCCATAATTCCCTCTTAAAGGGGAGGAACTGTAAGTATGTTTCTATTTGACACTCACAGAACAACTCACTGCTCATGTGATTACACACTTCATTAGACTGTGTTTCTTAGAAAAGTAGATCTAATCTTTTCATTACTTAACAAACAATTCTACTTTATAAATGAATAAATAACACAGTAAAACTGCTTATGTAACAAATGTTGCTTAATTAACTTTAATTGAAAAATATTAATTTTATAAATTTTCATGTTAAAGTATGATGTTTCTGCATATATCATAGAATGAGTAAATCAAGACTCCACATCCATTAGCTAACTTTTTAAAAGTGATATCATTTAAAACATATTTTTAGAATTATTTATTTTTACTTTAAGTACATTGGTGTTTTGCTTGCATGTATGTCTGTGTGAAGGTGTCAGGTCCCCTAGAACTAGAACCACAGACTGTTGACAGCCACCATGTGGATGCTGAGAACTGAACCCGGACCCTCTAGAAGAGCAGTTGGTACTTTTAACAACAAAGAGAATAATACAAAAGATCAAAGAAATAAAGAGTTCCTTGAGAAAATCAATGAGATAGACAAACCCTTATTCAACCTAACCAAAAGGCAGAGAGGGAATATCCAAATTAACAGAATAAATGAAAAGGAGGATATAACAACAGACAACAAAGAAATCCACAGAATCATTAGGTCATACTTCACAAACCTGTACTCGACAAAACTTGGAAACCTAAAAGAGAAGGACAGTTTTCTGGATAGGTAACATCAAAATTAAATCAGGACTATATAAAACACTTAAAAATACCCATAACCACTAAGGAAATAGAAATAATTATTAAAAGTATCCCAGCCAAAAAGGCCCAGGGGCAAATGGTTTCAGCACAGTATTTTACCAGAATTTCAAAGAACTAATACCAATACTCCTCAAATGTTTCACACAATTGAAACAGAAATAACATTACGAGATTCTTTTTATGAGGCTACAGTCTCCTTGATGCTCAAACCATACAAAGAAGCAACAAAGAAAGAGAATTACAGACCAATCTTCCTAATGAGAAAGAAATCTGGTGCTAGGGAAACACCGAAAAATCCACAAATATGACCCCAGATAAGTCTCCAAGCAATAGTGGAGAGGGTGTTTTTACTGGCCTTCCTCAGTAATCAAATTGATGGAAAGCCTAATGGTCAGCATATAACCTTCATACAACAACTGATGAAAGCAGATGCAGAGATCTATGGCTAAGTACTGGGTCAAGCTCTCTAGTTCAGTCAAAGAGAGGGAGAAGGGAATATATGAGCAAAGGGGTCAGGATCATGATGAGGAAACCCACAGAGACAGCTAACTGGAGCTATTTGGAATTCACTGCCTCTGAACTGACAGCTGGGAAAACTGCATGAAACCAAAATAGGCTCTCTGACTGACAGCTGTGTGGCAGTTTGTGGGGCCTCTGGCAGTGGGGACAGAATTTCTCCTTAGAGAATAAACTGGTTTTTTGGAGCCCGTTCCCTATGAAGGGACACTTTGCTCAGCCTGATGGGGGGAGGGGAGGGCTCAATTTTCTCTCAACTTGATATGCCAGACCATCCCTCTGAGTACTTACCTTCTCTGAAGAGTGGATGGGAGATGGGTGGATGAAAGCTGGGGGGGGGGGTGACTGGAAAAAGGGGTACTGAGGGGAACAGTGGTTGGTATGTAAAAAAAAAAAGGCAAACTTTTAAATAAAAAATGGAAAAAAAAATAAATCCTCAAAACCAAGAAGAAGAAATAATTCAGAAGAAACACTGAAATGAAGCAATGAAAATGTTAGATAAAAAAAGACAAGGACAGAGAGACCAAGTACTGTTGCTTCCTTAAAGAGTTACCCAAACAGAAACATCAGTGAATACTAGAAAAGATACTTTCCAGGCAGACTGATGGGTAGTCTGATCAAGACTCCTCAGCAACGACTGAGTAAGATGATAATTGAGTGACTTGAGTGAAATATTAAATGTCTTCACCTAAAGCTGCTATTATTATTAAACACAGCAAGCTTTAAGATGAAAAACAAAAATCAGACATAACATTAAAAAATACATTATTAGAAAATTTGAAATAAGCAGCACATAACTAATTTATTAACATTATTAATTGCTTAATGGTTATTAACTGTTAAATAATTAATATTATTAACTATTATAAAATGGGTTGTTAAATTTTATTTCTGTGTAAATCTGAAAACTTATCTTTATGGCTCTTTTCCCTGTCCATCCTACAACCACCCTGACTTCAAGAAAACCACTAGTTTCTCAGCTTATTCAATTCATTGTATATCCATGTCTAGCTTATTTTGCTTGGCTTATCGTTAGGGTTTTTCTACTGAGTTACACCTGGTAGAATTCATTTTAGTATTATATGGGCTAGTGTAACCATATTTTATTTTACCATTTATCTGATGATGAATATTTAGGTTGTCTATATTTTGGCTATTTTGAGCAATGTTGCAATGGGCATGGGAATAAGAAGCCTCTTATATCATTTATATTCTACCAATGGTTTAGAAGCATCTCCCTGGCTACAGTCTCACTGATAGTCTATATTGTTTTTCTCACTTTTATGGGCTCTTGTAAAAATTTATACAACTCACTTTGACTATATCTACTCTGTCCTTCCACTTCTTCCCAGATCAACCTTCTTCCCTACTCACCCAGCTTTGTGTCCTATCTTTTACAAAGTCATCGAATACAGTTTGTGATTTCGATATACTCTTGATTGTGTGATCTGGGAGGTGATCAAGCCACTAGGGATCATACCCTTATGAAACTGACTCTTCCTCGACTGTTTGACAGTATGCTGCATAAACTGTACATGCAGGAGCCATAGGAATATGATCATTGGACTTTTCCCAAACAAGGTGAGACAGTCCTTAAAGTTCTTGCTTCACAGAAGAAACTGCCAGACATTCTGCAGGACACAGAGAAAAGAGACTGATGAACTTTGCCAATAGGCAGAATAGTCCTTCAAATTTCCTGATTCATTGAAAAGTCTTCCAGAAACTCTAGGCCTGTAGGCTGAAGATGGATGCATTAATGTTACAGAAGAACTTGGGAGACTGTTCAGACAACCAGATGTCTCTGTCATTTCTAGAATTTTGGAATTTGCTTACAATGCACTTCCTTCTGGGGTCCTTGATGGGGTTGAAGACTTTTCTTTAGTCTTAGTCATGATAAAAGGTAAATTATATATGAAACTTTAGACTCATGAAAATAGGATAGATGACAGTATTTTCTTGGATTTTTCAAATAAAAATAGACTAGATATTTTAACTGTAATTATTCCTTGATAACTGTTTTGTTACATGTAATATTACTATGTTAAAATTAAAATCTTCCTTTTTGATTAGACAGGAAGAAAAGAAACTTATTCCTTCTCTTCAAGCAGCTAACAACTGCCAGTAGCTGCTTAAATAAGGGTGGAACTTTGGACCTTCCTCCGCATTCCATAATGGAAATTTTTCTGGCCTGAGTTTATGCAGGTCTTGCATATTCTAGCTGATTTGCTGTGAGCTCAGACTTGCCACTGCCTTGTTTTCCTTAGAAAATATTCTTTCTTTATAGTCATCCATCACCGATTTTTTTTTTTACAATCTTCTCCTTTCACAAAGACCTCTGAGTCTGATGAGAATAGGTGTGAAATTGTTTAGCACTGAGCATTCTATTATCTATTATACTTCACAATGTTTTGCATGTGGCCAGTTGTATGACTCTGTACTAATCTCCATCTACTGCAAAAAAAAGAAGTTACTGTGGTGAGTTTCGAAAAACAACCTACCCTGTTGGTATAAGGCATTAATACTATTTCCAGTTAGTAGAATAATAATAGTCCTGCCCCTAGGGACTATTGCCTGTCTAAACACAGGTTCTTGGTCCTGATAATCATCCCATGTACCAGTTTCAACCTGTGGTGTGGATCCTAAATCCTATTTGGAAGTGATTGACTACTCATATGACACTATTGCATTGGTGGGTTTGTCTTGCCCTGCCTTTGATTAATGAAGCTTACTGGGTTAGCAGCTGGGTACAATTGTGACTCTTTCCTTCCTCTGGTAGTGGGCATCCCACGTTCCAGGACTAAGAAATTGATCTAATAGGGATGAGGCCTCCAGATCATGGCTAACTGGATTTCTCCGTGTTTTCTTTTATAACAATTATTCTAAAATGTATGAGATAATATTTTGGTTTCCAATTGCATTTCCCTGATGATTAGTGATGTTGATTATTTTTCCACTTTTATATTGGTTTTCGTTTGATAAATGTTTATTCAGTTCAGGGTCTATTTTCATCAGGTTATTTTTTTCCATGGCATTGAGTTGATTGGTTTTTAATTTGGTTATTAATTGTTTATCAGCTGTATAGTTTACAAATATTTTTTCACATTCTGTGGATTGTCTTTTCACTTCATTAATTATTCTTTTGCTGATTTTTTTTTAGTTTGATGCACAAATTGATAAACAAATATCTGCCTTTTCACTCATGTCCTATGTTTTTAGGTTCTTATTCATTTTTGAAGCATTCTTCGCTTCTGAAACATCAGCTTTCTCTTAGTTTTTTTAAGATGTTATAGTTTGAGAACTTTCTAGTGTTCCTACAGCACTTTTGCAAAGCCTGCTCTATACTGAGTCATGTTCCAAGCTCTCCACATATACCAACTTCTTTTGCAACAATCTGAAAAGTAGGTGCTACCTATATCTTAAATATAAAGACCAAAGCGGGGTTGCTACTGCCTTTGCCGAAGGCATAAAGCCAGTTTATTAGCAGTGAGGCTTTCAAATCCACATGCTTTTATGTTTCCATGCATTCTTCTTCCCCTTTTATACTCATGTTCTATCTCAGTGTTTGGAATTGTCCTTGGCAAAAAGTACCAATGAAGTAATGGTGATCATTGTGCTAAGACAATAAGAAATTATTGGTGGTAATGATTTCTCTTCATTGAACTACTTCCCATCCTGTGTTTCATGAAGTGTAAACAATTGTATCACTTGGTGTTCTCAACAACCAGGTGTATGTCTTTACCAGCTTCACTTGACTGATGATACCTGACATTTAGGATAATGAAATCACATTAACATTATACGGTTTGTAAGCTACTTCACTATAATCTGAACCCTGATCTTAGTAACTACATACTGATGTTTTCCCACTATAACAAAAGTTATTAATTCTCTGATTACTTCCATTATTTATATGTTTAATTCTTTGAGACTAACTACCTTGCTTTACTTTAATATGATTTTTATAAGTAAAGTTGAAATATATTGTTTCTCTATTGTAGAGTATTGGGAAGATAAAATTCTTGAATAATAATGTATAAAGTATCTACATACACACAGATACACAAACAGAGACAGACAGACACACACACACACACACACACACACACCCACACACACACATGCACCTCTAACACACAAGCTAGCAAGTTGAATGTCACTATGCATCAACCATAAATACTGGTGAATCTAATGGAAAGAGTCTGAGTAACTAAAATTAATATAGTATGTGCACTGGATAGAATATAATTTGTGATTTAAAATCCATAAAAGAGCTCTAAGGGCATTACGACTTATTCTATATTAAACCCATTTCCCAATCCTAATATTCATGCCCACATGTTTTTAATATGCTCCTTAACCACACATTTTACAGATATAAACATCACCATATGAGCTTTCAATTAGCACTGATTTTCATCCTACAGAAGTGCCTATTGGAAAGAGATGGTAGAAATGGCTGGGAGCTGATGTATGTGGAGTTAAAGTGCTGTTAATTCAATTGCTTTATCTGATCCAAAGTCACTTAGATTATATTAAATTAGCCATCTGCTTGGCTTTCACCTTGGAATGTCTGCCAGATGCAGAATGTGTTTACAGAGTTCATTAGCAGCCCAAACCTGAACAACAACTTTCTTGTGGTATAACATGAGTGACCAGAAGTTTTTTGAAAAGATATAGAAACAATGAATAAATATACACTAAAATTGGCATTTTCAGGACAGAGGACTTTAATGTCTTAGCAGATTCAAAACAACAACAAAACCAACCAACTAACCAACCAACCAACCAACCAAACAAACAAAACCCTTTGTTGTCTAGAGATATATCTTAGTAGAGCACTTTACCAGTACATGCAGACCCTTTGTTGTCTAGAGATATATCTTAGTAGAGCACTTTACCAGTACATGCAGCAGCTTGGATTTGACCCCTGGAACCAAATAATCCGAGAATGATGTGTCATGCCTGTCATCCTAGCATTTGAGAAACTGAGGCAAGAGGACCCGAAATTTATAGTAACATATGCCCATATAACAAAACAAAGACAGGCTACTGGAAGCTTTTGCTAAAAATAATGTCAAATAATAAAATAAAATTTAAATTAAAAAACTTTTGTTGGAAGAGCACTTAAGTCAAGTGTTTATTTCTACTAGATACAGAACCTTCTTTAATTAACTTTATATAATGAAACTGATAATATTCTAAAATTATGAGAGTACTAATTTCCATAAATTCACATATTTATTATAGTAGAACCATTCATGCAATATACACCAAAAGGAATCTATTTTATAATATAAGCTTTTTAGCTTAAATTTGTTGAGTGAATGCACATGAGTGTGTTTCATCTTATCTTGTAGAATATTAATGCATTACAGTCTATGGATGGTAGTATGTATGTTAAAACTAATTTCATCACCATCAAAGGGAAATTAATAGGATGAAGTTAACTATGCTGTGTGACAAGGAATTGTAAATAGGACCATTTGGGCTGGATCTTGGAAACTGGAAATGTTATAATACACATCCACAGTGTCCTAGGCAGAGGTGATTTAAAAAAAAATAAGAAAGAAAGAAAAGAAAAATGAAAAGAAGAAAAGAAAAATAGTAATTTTCAGATGAGAAGCTAAGCATTAAAAAGTGAGAAAGAATAAAAATGAGACTTAAAAGGAGTCACAGAGGCTAAGATACTTTTTGTTATGTGGGAAATTTTACCATATGTATACATATACATGTACATATATATGTATGTATATCAATGCAACACACACGTATATATATATATATATATATATATATATATATATATATATATATATATATATATATATATATATATATATATATATATATATATATATATATGGTGGTATTGGTTCTCAGCCTCCAGACAACAGCCAAGAAGTCACATAACACAGCATATAATTTAGAAATATGAGAAAAAATTGACTTACATGAAAAAATTACTTGAATTAGTTACTTCAACTAAGAGACTATTCTAATGTTACAGATCGGGGAATGACGTATACACTGTAACAGAAACCTTACTCAAAACAAAGAAAGTAGATATGCTGAGGGGGTGGGTGTAATAGCTATTTAGAGAAAGAATCAGTGATGTGTGCTTTACAATTAGCAATCAGTATGTAACGATAGGGTGATGATTCATATAACTCAGATTTCAGGCATGTACAACAGAATTATATGGATTGAAAGTTGAGATGAAGTTTCTAGAAATTAATTAGAGGCAATATAGTTCCAGAAATTCATTTCGGATATTTTGAATTCAATTTGCCTTTTCGATATTCAGCAAGAAATACCCATAATTAGCTTCGTATGTCGGAAATTCAAGACAGCCATGTGGGCTACAGCTAGATATTTGAGACAGATTGGTAGGTACTATACATATTGGTACCGGGGAAATTAAATGAAGTTATCTGAGAGCATGTGTGATGAGAAGGATACCAACCTGGAACTCAGAATGCCATTACTATCTCAAGACCAAGACTCCAATTCAAAGTGAAGGAAGGAGATCAGGATGCAGATATGGGCAGAAAGCATGGAAAAGAGCTTCCTCCCTGTGAGAGAATGACAGGGAACTTAGCCTGGTTATAGTCTGCATTTCTCACCTGAAAAAAAAAATACTCTCTCCTACTCTCCCAAAGGCTAATATGTTAAATTAATGTACCCACAAAACACTGGGATGAGTATGAAGACAAAGAGGAGGGAGCAAGCAATATGTACCTATAAGAGAACGGGTAAAAAAGCTTAAAGTCTATGCAAGATGGGGCTCCACGCTTTAACTTTTAATTTATCCATCTAGAAAATCAGAGGTGAGTGATAATAAATTTAATAAAATAAGGTCAATATATCAGCTTTACTACAGGATTTTCTTTTTTGAAAAAAGGTCTAGTATTGTGTGATGTTATTAAAACATTCTAACATTATGAGACATTTTGGAGAATTATTATGATATCATCATATCTTTTATTGTCTAATAACCGACAGTGTTTTAAACAGTTGTTGGCCAATAGCTGCTGGAGCTCGGCCATCCATTTTGCACTTTGGAGGCAGAGGCAGGGAAATCTCTGCATGTTCGGGATCAGCCTGAACTACATAGCAATTTCTAGGGCAACCAAGGTAATGTTAGAGGGCCTTGTGTCAGAAAAACAAGAGGAAAATTTAAAGTTAAAGAATGGGCTCGGTTTCTCCTAGCCTGTGAAGGGTACACTTGTGGCTCAAAGTCAAAAGGCTTGACTACACCATCTGGCTAAACTGTACTGGCAAAGGACAATGCTTCCACAGTTTTGGGACAGTACAACGTTGGTGAGGTCAGTTGACCTCCTAAGATTGAAGAACAGATTTAAAGCAGCTCAATCTGCATTTCCTAAATGTTCTCAAGGCTGTACGATAGTGAATGTCCCCTGGTGTTAATGAACAGTTACCCAAACTTACAAAAATACTACTTTAAATCCAATTAACTTTCCAAAGAACTAAAGTTTATGTCTTGGAGCAAAGTATTTCGTTTTGATTAATTATCATTCAATATTTATAAAAGTCCATGTTTCTGCTAAGTTGGAGCCCTGGCTCCCATCACAGGTTATAATAAATGATGAAAGATAATTATAATTTCAATTACCTTGCTCCCCCCCCCAGAGGAATTCACATGCATTAGAAGTTAAACATTGCACAAACAGCTTCTCATGGACTGATTTTGCAATGACTTGTAAACACTTGTTGATAAAAGCAAGATGCTTCGCATAAGTAAGATGTATAGCTCTTTGAATGATAAGATATCTGAGTGAGGAGGGATTCACAATTGGGTTGACTCATAATCAACTTCACAAGTTCTATAGTTTGCATATGAATTTTAAACAAACTGTAAGTTTATAGAAAACCCAAGCAAGCAATTAAAAAACTTCTTATTAACCCTTACGTTACAATTTCAAACTCAACTGCCTTTCAACAGCTCATGTGTTGGAGATTTTGTCCCTAGCTAATTTCACTGTTCAACAGTGGTTGAAGCCTCCAGAAGCACGACCCGATTAAAGACAATTAGGTCAAGATTGTACCATTTAAGGAATATTGGTTCTACAACCCCTTCCTACACGCTTAGCTGCACTCTTAGCTTTATGGCAGCCCTAGGTGAGAGTATTGCTCCCTACTTGCTCTGTGCCTTAATTTTTGGTTTGTTTTTGTTCCAAAGGGCTCAGGGGCTTCATGGACAGAAAATTCTGTAATAAGAGGTCTACATAAGTCTTACCTCCTGGTAATTAGATTACCTTTATCACTGCAACTGAAAGGTGACTAACACATCTTACACAGACATGTTACCTTTGTTAGAACTAATGAATCAATACTGAGATATGACAATGAGTTCTAATATTCACTGGTTGTATCATTCAACTTAAGTGTTACTCAGAGATCATTAGTTTTTGGTTTTGTCTCTTTTGTTATCATTACTTTTATATTCCAAGATCTTATCTGCGTTATATTTAGCTGTCTTGTCCACTCATGACTGTGACCCTTTCTTAAAGTTCTCTTATTTATGATGGCTTTGACAGTTTTGAGATGTACCGGTCAGGTAAATTATAGGCTGTCCCTTCATTGGTATTTGTCTGATGTTTTCGTGCTGGTTAGACTGGGATTGTGGTTTCAGAGAGATCATAATGGAGGTGAAGAGCCATTTTCACAACCTCACATCAAAGGTAAATGCTATCAACGTGCCGTGCCTATAACTCCCGAAGGCTGAAGTTGAGCTCAATCACCTGTTCAATGAAGTCATGTTTGATCCAGTTCACCTCAGCAAAGTTATTCCCCCACCGCCTTGCTATCCAAACTCTGGAAGAAAGTTGCTAAACACAGTTTTAGGAGAAGGAATGGATAGTTAGTTTCTTACTCTTTGAAGATGGAATAGTTATGTATCTTATTTTGAATTCTTCTAAATAGAAGATTTGTCTCTTCTTGTCCCTCAATTAAAACTAATTAATTTCAATTGAATGTATAACTATATGGACTTATAAATACATATTTTATGTCATAATAGTAGTTAATTTACCTCATTGTTCAAACTAATCCTGCTTGACTCATCAGGTACCTTTACACATGTCATACTTGCATTGTTTATTTATTAACCAACATCTTTCTGTGTATTCCATGCTAACCTCAACATTACTAAATAGTTCATCTGGCCTTAAACTCAGTTATCCTGCCTCAGACTCCCAAGTACTAGATTATAACTTGTATCCCCCTATGGTAGTTCTGAGCTGAATGAGAATTGGCCTCCAGATTTCATGCTCATGAATGAAAAACACTTGATCTCCAAGTGGCAACCAGTAATTTTTTAGGAGATAGAGCCTTGCTACATAAAGGACATCTGATGTAGGATGTCTTTCTGTATGCTGTGAATACCATTTGTTAATAAAGGGACTGTTTGGGCCTGTGGCAGGGCATCTTAGAAGTAGGTGGGAAATTTGACCATATATAAAGGGAAAAGAGGGCAGAGTCAAAGAGATGCAATCCAGCTGCCCAAGAAGCAAGATGTAAAGAAATAGGTAATCCATGGGCTGTGTGGCAGGACAAATGAATGGAAATAGGTTGAATTAAGATGCAAGAGCTAGCTAGCAATATGCCTGAGCCATAGGCCAAGCAGCATGTAATTAATATAAGCGTTTGTGTGTTTCTGTGGGACTGTGGGTCTGCGGGTCTGAACCACGGGCTGGACAGACAAGAAACTCTTATTACAGACATCCCTGCGGACATGCTTGGAGATTGTGTACCTTGGTCCCACTTTTCTTTCTGTTTTCTGTGAGGTGACAAATTTGATTACTCTGCTCTCTGACTGCCAAGCAGGCCTCACATACTTGCTGTCATGCTTTTTTCTGAATAATAACCTGTTTCACCTTATTAGGTAATAAAAATAAATCTAGTCTTCCTTGTAGCTTTTTGTCAGAGCAATGGAAAAATAAGTAATACATTTGCCTAACTACTTGATTTATTTCTAATAACTATCAGAGCTTTTTTGTGTGCCTTGAAAACAAGCAGACAATGAAAAGAAGATAATATGGAGAAGGAAAAAAAAAGCCAGTATTTCAACTAACACCAAATATTTGTCAATAACAGGCTCATTTTCTAGTTAGTAACCAAAATGTACAAAAATTAGGTTTTTATTTCAAAATAGTTCAAAACTACAAAAAATGTGAGGCTACATTTAAATTAGTGATGATTAGAACTACAGTCCCATCCTTAAAATGTTTTAATAAGGCTAAAGTATTATAATGAAATGATTGACTTAATTGTAAGATATTAAGCAAAGTTCATTAACATTGTTATTTATAAGTCTTAGTTAGAACAAAAAGTACAACAAAAATAATCCAAGTCACAATGCATCCTTTACTAGGAAGGAATTCAAATTATTTTCCCTTGGCAGCATGTTAACAAATCATCTGAAACTACAAAATATGTCTAAGAATGTGAGCTGATTTTCTTTCTTCTTGTAGACTTTCAACATAGTTTGAGGATTTTAGAAGTTCATTTGTGGATATTAAACTACAGAGAATCACTTTCTAATAACAACTAGAATGAAACAAGCCTCTTTTTTGGGGTAGATACAAATTTTTGTTGTCAAGACAAGTAGGTTTGTATTCCCAGCTGATAGGCAGACACTTTGAATAACCAATTTTGTGGTGATTCTAAAACAGTAATACCTATAAATCAGGAAGTAAGTGACCATAAGAAATTATTAAGAATATAGGTGACCAGGTACAAATGAATGAGAAATGCAGAGACCAAATTTAAACAATGTAACAGTAATTTAATTAATTAAACAGAATATTCTTCATTCTAATGATCCCCAAATCTTGACCCTATATGTGAGCCCTACTCCCTGTAGTGCTAGGAATCAAAATCTTCAGGATTTCATACTTTACAGCTCTTTAACTTGTAACTTTTAGGGTTACAAGACAAAATGTGGGCTAATGAAAGATAGAAGATGCTGTAAAAGGTTCAAATAAACCTGGACCCAGGAGTTACATCTTGAGCGAAGTACACACAATTCTTAACATACCACCAAAACATAACCATCAAGGAAATGTTATGCACAAGAATGGAGTTAACTGTCATGTGGTGATATGTTTCAAATTTAATAAAAACAGTCTGAGATATCAGAGGAATCTACCCACAGTCTGTCTAGGAGGATCAGACCGTGGTAACTCACACCTTTAATTCCAGCATGGGAAATATCCAGGAGTGGTGATCTACGCCCTTAATCCCATCAAATGTGAGTTTGAGGCATTCTTAGTTTACAGAAGGAGTTCCAGGCTCACAGGAGGCAGTAGTGGGGCCACACCTTAACTGAGTGAAGAAGGCATAGAAAGACAGAACAAGTAGAAGAAGAAGCCTTGGAGGAGCGAGGCTGAGGAAGGAGCGAGGCTGAGGAAGCTGGAAGACAGCTGGGTGAGATTTGACTGTGACATTTACTCTCTGATATCTCAGCCTTTCCCAGAGATCTGGCTCCGAGTTTCCTTTATTTGTGCAACACTGTCATACAGAAACGTATTTATATATATAAAGTTTTAGATTGATAATACATTTTATCTATATCTGATAGTTATATTTTGTCACATGAAAAGATATAAACGGGAAAGGAAGGATTTATTTTAACTTTAGATGTCAGAAGTTTCATTGCAATGTCTCTTGGCTTCATGTTCTGAGTCAACTATGGAAGAGGGACTGTCAGGGGAAAAGGCACACTGGAAAAAATCAATCAGGAAGCCCAGAGAAACCAGATCAGATGAGGACAGGACATAGACCCTCTGTGATGGCCAATATCGATTGCCCAATTGGTGAGGTTTGTAATCTACTAAAAGACACTTCTCTAGGGGGAAAGAGGAGGGGGTCTGTGATGGCATTTACAGGCTAGATTAACATGGGGAGAAGATGTTCCCCAACACTGGGCATCACCTTGTTTAGGGTGATCCAGATAAAATGACATCCAAATCAAAGCAGCACTGCTTGCCTGCCTGCATCCATTTATTAGCAGTAAGTGTATCCATTCTTCCCGCTATTATTACTGTTGCTGCTATTCTTGGCTAATGCCAGACTGCAGCTTCTTTAGCCTTCGTCTGAAACTGAAGATTAGGGACTCTAAGTCTTCTAGGCCGTCAGCACCATAATAACACTGATGGGACATCCAGACTCATGGACTTGACACCTACCAGGTACCAATGCTTCCAAGAATACAGTTGGCCTGATGTGGGATGTCTTTCTGTATGCTGTGAAATACAATTGGATAATAAATGTACTCTTATGGCCAGCTTGTAGGCAAGCAGGAAATCCAAGCATAGATAAAGAGGTGGAAGACAATGTCACAAAGAGAGAAGCTATGGGCTGTTGCTGAGAGAGGAAGATGTAAAGAAACTCAGGTAAGCCATGAGCCAGCATGAGGCAAGACATAGATGAATAGAAATGGATTAAAATACAAGAGCTAATTACCAATAAGCCTGAGCCATAGGTCAAACAGCATGGAATTCATAGAAGACTTTATATGATTATTTGGGATCAAGCAGCTGAGGGCAGTTTATTTGGGATTGCTGGTCCAGATCTCAGGCTAGTCTGGGCTAGAAACTTCCTACCTCATTGGCCACTGTTAATTACTCAACCTGTATTATGAAAAAAAAAAAAAAAGCCCCATAAAGCCAGTTTTATAACATATATACATTCTGTAAAAAATACTCTTTTAGAGACTCCTAACTAATCCACTCTGAGGATGTGCTCCCAGTAACATTATTTTTTTCCATCCAGGCCCTACATTCTAATAAACAATTCAACTATAAATTTAGTGATATAGAAAATCATCAACTAAGGGTTTCTCTGATCTAGATGACCTTCAAAACCACTCTCTTGACAACCATGCCTTTAACACATGGGTTTTAGGATTATTTATATAAGTAGCAAAATATAAGAATACCTAGTAACTTCAGTGAACGGAGTCACTAGTTGATAGTGTAGAAAAGTAACTGTATACACCAAAAGCAAGTTTTCTCTAGAGCAATTAAATTTTTATTTAAATCTTCACTATTCCCACCAGAAAATGTTTTAGAGAAAAAAACATTTTTGTTTAAAAATTGAAAAATTTCTTTTCATATTACTTGCCTAATGTTTAGGTCATACATAAAAATTAGAATAAAGAACATGTCTTAGGGCTCATAGGACACAGGGTCAGGGACATTTCAGGAAAATTCAGAGAAATGGTGAGCCTAGCTCTGAACGAGCAACCAGAGAGCCTTCCTTGGACCTACGTAGGCTCTCTGCATATATGGCAGTTGTGCAGATTGCTCTATAGGTGCTCGTCCCTGATGCTTTGACTAGCTCTTGAAAACCTATTCCTCATGATGGACTGCCTTGACCAGCCTGAATAGAGGGTGAGGATTTTGGTGTTCTGGCAGCTTGATATGTCATGCTTTGCTAAAGCCCACGGGAGACCAGCTCCTTTGTGAGCAACTGAGAAGAGTGGAGGGAAGGAAGGGGAATGGAAGGAAGTGGGAAAGGAGGAAAGAGAGGAGGCAGCACTCAGATGTAAAATAAATAAATAAATAAGTATATCACTGAAAAGGAGTATGTATCTTAATGAGATGCTAATCTTTAAATAGCATTATGAGCTAGAAAACAAAAATTATAAGAAATGATTATAGTGATTGAGAAGAGTATAAAACTTCTATATATTTAACTGCTAGATATCAGAAATTTAGTATAAATTGTAAAGAACTGACTAAATATAGCTAAGAAATAAATTGGTAAATTAGATGACACATTGCTATAATTATATATGTTATCAGGTATAAAACTAAACTATTGGAAACACAAAGCCTAGAATGGAAGATATAAAACATATCTGAGATAACTTTCATAAGTTCCCTAAGAAGATCATGATAACAACATATGTGAGTAAATACATAATTAAAAACTTCTGTCCATCAGATAAAAATTTATTAATGAGAAAATAAAAATCAGTAAATGCCAGATAATACTCATATCACAGGATAAAGAACATACACCATTTTCAAAAGTCTTCCAACATATGCCAGGAGGAAACGACTGGTAATTCAATTACTGTTAAAAGGAAATATGCCATTTTACAATTAGATAAATTTCCAATATGTAGATGTAAAGGTATTTATTTTAAGCAAATAAAAATAAAAATGAAATAAAAGGTTATAAAGACATACCCATAAAATAAATAAAAATAAAAAGCTCACCTATACCAACCAAGAGCCAGGCTCAATGGAAACTTTACTTACTATGAAAGTGTAAAATCCTCAGACACTCTGAAAATATGGAAAAATCTACATAATCTGAAAAACGCATAGTTTGCGTTACCGCATTTTGACTCCCATTTATCCACGGGAATGCATACATTTGTATCATAAATTTTTAAAAGGTAAATTCAGAATATCATTTTTCCTAACAAACCAAACTGAAAAAGCCAAATGTCTACCAATCTGAATCATTATATCAATAAAATGAATAAATATGTAAATTCAGAAATCACCTAGATATCAATCTCATTATCACAAATAGACCACTAAATAAATTAGAAGCCAGAAATACAATCCATATACAAAGTATAGGCCCAGGGATAAATTTTTATCATGGCCATACATAACATACTATCATACATATATATTTATTGTGTGTGTGTGTGTGTGTATAGTGCATATATGTATGTCTGAATGTATATACATGTAATAACCAGAGGGAAAAAACATAAATTAATAATTAAGGGAGTAGAGGGGTTATGGGATGGGTTGAAGAAGGGAAAGGGAAGGGGAGAAGTAATGTATTTACATTTTAATTTAAAAAATTAAACAATGTTTGGTATTTTACACAGAAGAGACAAAGCAGAAACAACTGCAGGATCAGATCTTTGGGATCTAAAAGAATACTGCTTTTAAAACATAAAATATTGTCATTTCTATTTGAAAATGTTTATTATAACATTTTTAAAACATAAAAATATAAATTTAAAGAAAAATATATATCCTTAAAATTATGCTTTTATATTAAATATTTGAAGAAGAAATGTGAAAAATAATATTTGAAGATTTTAAAGACTTAATAATTTGCCATCAATAGAACAAAAAGACCAAATATAATAAAGCTGCAAATATTTTTTGGTGTTTACATTTGGCTCCAAAAAAACTCCAAACTGAGTGTTATTCACAGAAATAATAAGGCAATTTTAATTTTACACGAATAATATGTCTTATTACAGTAGGTACAAAGAATGCCATAATCACAGTTCTAATCAGCTTTCATCATGTAAATATGCATATACAAATTGCAGCTGACCTGGTCCTCCAAATTCAAAGAGAAAGGGTAAAGTATGTTACTGTTCTTCAATAATAAGTTATCATTCCCCATGAACAATAATGTTTAATGGTATAAATATTTAAAAGTTTGTAAACAGAATATAAAAGTTTTAAGAAAATAAGCTTGTATTTTCTTAGCTAGATGTTAAAAGATTCTAATGTGCAAGAGTAATGAACATTCATAAACACTCATTGTTATAAAATGATTTAAAAAGGCAGGCTTTAGACCAAAAATGTATTTGAAGATCTAATTATAAACTTCATAATATATGAATTTCCTCAAATTAATAGCTAAAAAATCCAAATTGTCCCAAAGAAAAGGAACCAAAAAATATTAAGAAATAAATATGAACTATAACACTGTAGAAATAGAGTGTACTTCGAAGGTAATAAAAATATTTAAGTCAAATTCAGCGGTGGTAAAAATTAGGTACCATTTTACATCCCTATAACCCATAAACATTGAAAACTAAAACAGTACAGATGGAGCAATTCCAAAAAACAAATTCAATAATGTATGGAAGTGCTATTGTCCATAGACGCAAACACTTTGGGAAAATTTTACCAAGTGAACTCGGACACAGGCATGCCCACACACTCTCCTTTCAGGAATGCTGCATCCACAACATGAAAAAATGTTTACTCATTCATTTTCTCACAAAGGCCAAAATTGCACAGCAATTTGTTTTCCACATGAGTGAATCATTGAAGCAATATTTTTTCCTTCATTTTATTTTTTTTATTAAAAATTGTCTCTTTTCTCCATGTATCTCCCTGCTCCCCTCTCTTCCCTCCTCTTAATCTCTCCTACTTAGCCTTCAGTCTTCCTCCTCCCCATCCTCCCATCCCCTCTATCAAAAAAGTCCCAAGGTAGGTCAGCTCAGAGTGGCATATCCACTCCAGGCAAGTCTGATTTCCTCATCCTAAAGTCAAGACTACGTTAGGTGTTCCTCTGTCAAGAACCACCCCACACACAGGTGCCACCCCACTCCACAGAAACACAGTCTGATCCCACCTTTCAAGGCTCCCCATACTGTCCATGCCAACAGTTGCCTACCCTTGGAAAATCTAGCTCCCTTACCCCTTGGTTCTCCAGTGGCTGTTCTTCATTTAGCGGCTCCAGCTGGCCATGTCTGTGCGACTTCTCCTCAGAATCCCTATCCCCCTGCTATAGACTCTCTTCTCCCTCTCTCCAAATAGGACCAGGAGCTCTGCCCAGTGCTCAGCCATGGATCTCTGCCTCCACCTCTATTCTTTGTTGGATGTAGGTTCTGTGATGAAACGTAGAGTGGTCATTCATTTGATTAAGGGGAAGTCCTGTTCAGGCACCCCCTCCACTATTGGTTGGAGACATAGCCAGGGACATCCTGTGAGTTCTTGTAGGTTTCCCTAGCACCTGGTCTTTTTCCAACCCCACATTTGCTTCCTCTATCAAGATATCCATCTTTTTTCTCCCTCTTTGTTGCCCCTCTCACTCAACCAGCGCCTCTGTCATGATTTGTTCCCAACTCTTCTTGGTTGCAACTTGTTATGACCCCAATTTGCTAAGGTGGTCTTTTCCATTTTTCCCATCCTAGGGGAATCTCTGGATGTCTCAAGTTCCTTCTGATAACAAGCTGTTCAGGGTTTGAACATTCTTTGCTTTTTGTCTGAAATCCACTTATGAGTGGATACATCCCATGCCTCTCTTTCTGGGCTCAGGAGGATATTCTCCAAATCCATCCATTTGCCTGCAAATTTTAGGATGTCATGGTTTTGTTGCTGTTGTTTTTTCTGCTGAGTAGTACTCCGTCGTGTAGATGTACCACAGTTTGTTATTCCGTTCTTCAGTTTAGGGGCATCTAAGTTGTTTCCAGGTTCTTGCTATTACAAAGAATGCTGCTATTATCACAGGTAAGTTAATGCCTTTGGGCTATGATTATGCATCCTTTGAATTTGTGCCCAATAGTGGTATTGCTGGATCCTTGAAGAGATTAATTCCCAGTTTTCTGAGGACCCACTATATTGCATTCCAGAGTGACCGTATAAGTTTATACTCCCACCAACAATGGAGGAGTGTTCCCTTTGCTCCACATCCTCTCCAGCATAGGTTCTCATCTGTGTTTTAATATTAGGTATTCTGTCAGGTGTAAGGTGGTATCTCAAAGTTGTTTTGATTTGCATTGCTTTGATGGGTAAAGATGTAGAGCAATTTTTAAGTGCCTTTCAGCCGTTTATAATTCTTCTGTTGAGAAACCCCCTTTTAGCTCTGAATCTCATTTGAGTTATTTTCTGTTTTGGGGCTCTAGTTTCTTGATTTCTCTATATATTTTAAAGATCAGTTCTCTGTCAGATGTAGGGTTGGGGAAAATCTTTTCCCATTCTGTAGGCTATCATTTTTTCTTATTGACTGTGTCCTTTTGGGAGGTCCCATTTATTGATTATTATTCTTAGTGACCACGCTACTGGTGTTATATTTAGGAGGTGGTCTCTTGTGCTAGTGCATTGGAGAGTAATTCCCACTTTCTTTTTCCTATCAAGTTCAGTGTAGCTGAGTTTATGTTGAGGTCTTTGATTCACTTGGATCAGAGTTTTGTGCAGGGTGATAGTTTGGATCTATTTACATTCCTCTACACACTGCTAAGAAGTTATGCCAACAACACTTGTTGAAGAAACCGTCCTTTTTCCATTGAATATTTTTGGTCTCTTTGTCAAAAATCCGGTGTTCATAGGTGTATAGATTAAAGTCGGGGTCATTGATTGGATTCCATTGATCTGAAGTTTGTTTTAATGCCAGTATTAGGCTCTTTTTATTACTGTAGCTCTGTAGTATAGCTCAAAGTCAGGGATGGTAATTCCTCCTGGAGTGCTTTTATTGAGCAGGGGTATTTTTACAGTCCTGAGTTTCCTGTTATTCCATATGACGCTAAGCATGCTCTTTAAAGGTTTTAAAAAGGTGTGTTGTTATTTTAATGGACATTGCATTGAATCTGTATATCATTTTTGGTAAAATTGCCAGTTTTACTTTGTTGATCCTACTAGTCCAGGAGCATGGGAGATCTTTTCATTTTCTGATATCCTCTTCAATTTCTTTCTTCAGTGACAGAGTTTTTGTCAAACAGGTCTGCTACTTCTTTGGTTAGGGTTACGCCAAGATATTTAATGCTATTAGCAGCTATTAGAAAGGGTCATGTTTCCCTCATTTCTTTGGTTTCCTTAGGTTGGAGTTTTACTCTAGTGCTTTCTGTAGGGCCAGATTCGTGGATAGGTATTGTTTAAATCTGTTTTTTGTTGTGAATTATGTTGTTAACTTCATCTATGGTGATTGATAGTTTTATGGGTATAGTAGTCTGGGTTGGTAGCCATGCTCTTTTAGTGTCTGTATAACATCAGACCAGGACCTTTTTGCTTTCATTGTTTCCATTGAATAGTCAGGTGTTATTCTGATGAGTCTGCCTTTACCGTTAATTTGGCCTTTTTTCTTTGCAGCTCTTAGTATTTTTTTCTTTGTTCAGTAGGTTCTGTGGCTTTATAGACATTTCCTTCCTTAGGTTGGGAAAGTTTTCTTATATGCTTTTGTTGAATATATTTTCTATGCCTTTGAGCTGGTATTTTCCTCCTTCTTTGATTCCAATTATTCTCAGGTTTCATCTTTTCATGACATCCCTGATTTCCTGGACATTTTGTGTTGACTTTTTTGGTTTTAGTGTTTTCCTTAACTGATATATCTATTTCCACTAATGAATTTTCCATTCCAGAGATTCTCTCTCTATCTCTTGCATTCTGTTGGTTATTATGCATCTGTGGTTCTAGTTCATTTCTTCAGGTTTTCTATTTCCAGCTTTTTCTTAGTTTGTGCCTTCTTTATTTCTTCTATTTCATTTTTTTAATTCCTGGAATGTTTATTTCACCTGTTTGTCTTCTTTTTATTGGCTTTGTGCATTTTCTTTCAGGAATTTGTTCCTATCTTCCAATTTTTTGTTTGTATTTTCTTCTATTTCTTTAAGGGAGTTTTTATATCCTCTTTCAAAGCTTCTATTATCTTGATAATATTGATTCTAAGGTCATTTCCTTCTACTTCCTCTTCATTGTTATGCTCAGATCTTAATGTTGTAGAATCACCAACTTCTTCTGGTGGTGTCTTGTTATTCTCTATATTGTTATTTGTATTCTTGCACTAGCATCTGCCCAATGTTCCCTTGGTTCATTCAACCTGGAGGCTGAGTCCAATCATTACTTGGGGCAGCTCTTATTCAGCTCTTAGTTGTCTGTAGGCCAAGGAGCTATTTGTCCCCAGTTTTCACAGGGTCATTACTGGTAGGGTCTTAGTTGGCTCTTAGCTGGCTCTTAGTCAGCTATGGACAAGGAGGCTTCTATGTCTCTATTTGTTAGTGTGTGGTGATACAGATTGTAGTTTGGGTGTGGTTTGTTCCATGAGATGTCCCTCCAGCTATGTTTTGCTGGGTATTGGGATGGGGGGTGCTCTCCCAGCTTTCTTTGATTTAGAGCAGGGTTGGGTATGGTTGAGATGCTGGGGGCTGTGTCCCCAGGCCGGGGTTCAGAGACCACAGTCTCCACTTGGCCTGAGGTTTGAGGTACCACTCACCTCTTAGCTGTGAGTCAGGAGGGAGGCTTCTGGGTCTCCAGTTGTTGGTACATCAAGCATCATATTTTTGCAGAAGCGAGTCAAAAACACATCAGTATCCTGTATTTTTTGAGGTGTGAATGGACATATGACCAACTGTGTCTAATAAAAGCATGAAACTGCTGTACAGAGTCCTGATTCAGGGGTGTGCAGGTGGAGAGTGTGCAGTGTTCAGACAGTTAAATGGTATGATAACATTCTTCCAAAGGCTTGTGGCAATCTTTATTTTAACCCAGGTTCTGACTATCTGGCTAATCATCTTATTACCATATGTACTTCCTAAATTTTTATGAGTATGGTATATTTTACTGTAACATGTCTAAATTAGTAGAAAAATGCTTGTATGGGGCTATTTTAAAAATCTGAATAAAGACTTCTGAATCTTTTAAGTGAAAAAGGAATAACTGAAAAGATTTTTTTTTTTTTGAGATAGTTCTAAAGATCTAAATGCCAGAACATTTTTATTGGGCAGTGGAATTGACTACAAAATGAAAATATATGTGCCATTTACAATGTCAAATAAAATCATTTTGGAATTTCTATGTAATATTTCTTTTATTATCATGGGACAAAGTCTCATTATGTAGACCAGCCTGACCTTGAACTTAAAAATACATGCCTGCCTCTACTATCAAGGCTAGTACCAATATGCTTAGTATGCTGTTTTCTGTTTTTGTTATGTTCATATCTACTTAATAAAATATAGGATCATCTGGAAAGAAAGAGCCATAATCAAGAAAATTACTCCAAAGGTTGGCCTGTAGGCCAATCTACCGATATTTTCTTGGCGGATGTTTGTTTTGGATAGTCCAGCTAACTGTGGACGTCTTGGGAAGATGGTCCTACATGTATAAAAAGTACTTTTAGACATCCAGGACCTTTTTAGTTTTTAACGTAGCTTCTCACTGTCCAAGCAAACTTCAAACTCAGTATACATCATTAATCTCACTGTATTTCTTGATGCCTGGAACCTTAGTATATTTCCTTGTCTGTCCCCATATGAGTAAGTTGGAATGACGGAAACCTGATACTTTGTAGTCAACAGAATCACTGCTTCTTCCCTGTGCCCACTGCTGGCTCTGTCCCAGTTTAGGACATGTCATATGTGTAACACTTTTACACTTATACAGATAAAAGGTAGTACTCTTTCCATTACCCACTTATAACCACACTGTCACGTCTGGTCACTTTCACATTGAGGATTGATATGTTTCGCTATGGACACACTTTCACATCTCATTGTGGGACAAATTTTTTTTCTAAAGAATGGATTGATATGTTTCGCTATGGACACACTTTCACAACTCATTGTGGGACAAATTTTTTTTCTAAAGAATCTGCCATGTTGAGCAGTCTACCTTTCTCAGGAGTCTAATAATTATTCTTCTGGTAAGGTAACTGTAAGTCTACCTCTTTGGAGAACTTCTGGATAATGGTACCAGATCAGAAAGAAATTTATTTTCTCTCAGAGACAGGGGACAAGAGCTGTTAGGATGACGGTCCAGCTGCATCACCAACTACACTTCAGGGATGCAGTTAGGCCTGGGCTCATCTGAGAAACCTGTCCCCTATGGATGTTCTCCTGGAGTGCTTTGTTGATTTTCCTTATTTTCAACCTTTCTCATATCCCCAGATACTTCCTGACACTACCTTTTACATATGTGACAAATTACTAAGATACAAAAAAAAAAATTAAAGACTAGATTGTAGGATATGATAGTTGCATGCATATTAATTTAAAAAGATTAAAAAAATTTGAATGTAAAAATTAAACATCACCAATAAGCTAGTTACAACAATATTTTATGTTTACACTCTAGGAAGGTGAAATAGCATGTGAAGCTGTACAGAGATATATAAAAGGAAACTGTAGCATCATTAATATATAAATTTGAAAAATTTTACAAGGCCATTTTCTGTATCGTATACAGGTAATTTAATCTATCAATGCCTAACAACAAAAATCCTATGCATAGTTAGCACTACCACCAATAGCAGCAAAAATAGAGAAGCAAATTTTGTTCAGTATTAAAAAAAATAAAATTAGGGAAGTAAATTCTATTTGACATAAAAATGTTTAATAAACTAGAACATCTCACCAAATAGGGTGCAATTTTTAAGTTGCTACATTCAGAATCAAAAGTATTTGTCATATAAAATATGGATACTATATAGAATTTTTATCAGTTTCATGGAAATTGCAATATATTATAAATCAATAAATTAAAAGCCCTATATATTTAATCTGATATACATTTCTGAAGGGGGACTCCATTGTGGAGCATAGTTAGAATTCAATTTGGAAGTTATTTGCTTACACAATATGAAATTCTCACATTTGAAGTATTTCTGACCTCATAAAGGCAAATAGCATTTAGTTATAGCTAATATATCGAAAAGGCTGCCTTGAAAGAAAATTGGCATTCAGCTTCTCTCTCAGGGAATTGAGTGTGAGCACTTATAAAGGTAGAGAATTAGGCATCGCTGCCTTCTCAGCCCTTCTTCTGTTTCATCATAAACCCTTTGACATTTTAAGATGGACCAGGAAAGTTTTTGAAATTCATATTCTGTTTATTTACTATACCATGCTAAATATTTCCCAACCTTTCCCTCTCCGATGGTGCCAGGTGCTTTTGACCATGATGAACACAGGGCACCTAAAGACAGACAAGCCCAGTTTTTAATAAACTTTCATGGTCCCCCCAACAAAGTGCCTCAGGCCCAACCTGCTGGGCTTGAGCTCCTCTGCCTATACTAACCCATTTGGCTGAAACAACCTGAGAAAACTAGAATTATTTTCAGAATCACTACAAGCGAGTTCAAGCATGGAAGAATCATTATTCATAATTTGCTGCCTATGGAAAGTATCAGCAGCAGTCTGTTCATTTTCACTTACTTATTCACTTAATAAATCATCCAGTAGACATGATTTTCAACCTTCCCCAAGAAAGACAAAATTCTTTCAGAAAATAATCACTCAATGATTTAAGCTCAAAATATAAATGTAGTGCACAGGGTACACAGAAATCACTGTCAGCTATATAAATCTCACGCACATCCGGCTTGTCTCCTGGGATATGACAATGCTAAAAGACCACAGAATGTTTATACGCAGGACCTTTTTCCGAAACTCACAATGTCAAAATAGTCTTGAAGACTAAAACAACAACAAAAATCAAGTCAAATATAATTACAAAATCTTACCTCACTCCTCAACCAATTAAGCCAAATTGGTTGAATGGACTTCTTTTGTGGTTTTTGTATTTTTGTTTTAAAAACATAACAAAATAATAATAAAAAAAAACCCTCAGGTTGTAACCAGATTTTTGGTAGACATTGGAGCTGAGAATATTAAGTAGATGGATACAGGTGGGCAAAAAAAAAAAAAAAAATCAGATGACAACAGAGGGAATGAAGGATAACAGAATAACTATCACATATTCCAAAGATATTGATACAGATGATGAAAACTGGCAAATAAATATGTAAATGAACACTACCAATGTCCGTTTAGTCCTTTTGTGCTAAGGCTACGCCATAGTAACAAATAACTGACAATCTTACTGGTAGCTTTGGGGCAAGATTCAGCTGCTGTTCAGACTGCAGTGTAGGCCCTCACAGAAAGGGAGAGCATTTGTGGTGGATCTGTGGGATTGCTCGTTGAAACACAGTGTATCTAACTTCACTTTCATTAACGTTCTATTAGCTGAAGCAAGCCACAGGGTCAATGGAAGGAAGCACTCATTTTGCTCACAGGCACAGGGCCTACAGAGAGATTTGTCAGAGGACAGAAAACAAATAAAATTTACCCATGTTTTCCTAAAGTTTCTCGACATGCTACATTTCCAGGTGTCTCAGCAGATACTCAGTTTGGGAACTAGTTAGAGTAGAATGTAGTGTGCAGCAATTATGAAGAAGCCAGACTCTTCGATCATGCAGTCGACTTCCTGTTCTTAGGATCATACTTAAGGCCAGAGTCATAGTACATACTGAAACTTGACTATCATGTTCCTAATTCAAGATGTCTCTTATGCATTGGCCTAGGCTTAGGGCTTTATAAAATGGTAGTAATGGCTTACTTTCTTTACTCCCTGAGGCCGAAGCTGATTATGAAATAGATTACAGAAACAGCAATGAAAATATGGAAGAATTTAAGGGACAATCATCAGAGAAATATAATTTTGAATCCACCAATAAATGAGCTTTATAAGATTTATCCTTTCCCAATAAACAAAATTAATCCTTAGGCATAGGGAGAAGAGCTGGATCAAATGGATTACTCAGAACCCAACTTAACCCTTCTCTTTAAGGACCATTTAAAAAAAAAAATGAAAAAGGATGAGCAAATGTGAGCAAATGAGTTTTAGTGTTGCATTCTCAACCACTTCTTAAAAGTCGTAAATCAATGCATGAGAATCTAGAATTGGAATTTGAGGAGAAAGAGGGATAAGTTGTATAACAACTCTACAAATTCTCTCTCCCTGATACTTCCTCTCTGCGGAGTCTCTTCCTCAACTGCCCCCAGTTCAAGATAGGGTCTCACTATGTAGCCCAGTCCAGTCTCAAACAAGAATCTTTCTGCTTCAGGTTCCAAAGGGCTAGGACTAGAAGTATGAAGTATTATATCTGACTTCAGTTATCCTTACCTGCCAATATTCAACATTAAATCTGTGGCCAAGCAGAGGACGAGCCATTCCCTCATTCTCCTCCATTAGGATATTCCCACAGAACCAAACTATTTTTATACTATTTCTGAAGAGTTTTGATTTTTCCCTAAATGAATTCAAAGTGACTCCTTATCATCCATGAATTGATTCTAAGGTCTTTCTATACACGGGGAAAAGGCTTACTCTCAGCTACATTTATGCCTGTATTCAATGGCTGCACTCTAGGCTCTTTTACACTAGAAAGAATACTATGCCTCCAGGACCACATAAGTTGCAGAGGTTCAGCGATGTTGCTTTACTTATGCTTTTCACATACAAGAGAATTTAAGATAGTCACACCACACATAGCAAACAGCTCAATACTAATTCTAAAGGATTTATCCAAAGGCAAATTATGTCTTCAGAATACATTACTTAGAGGTACCAAAGAACCTTTTACGGGAATGATGAAAGGCTCATCATATATCATCTTCAGTTGGGGATCCAGAAGGAAAGTGACAGGCTAGGCTGAGCCTCCTGAATCTCTCCTCCTAAAGTCATCAGCCAAATAATTCACTCGTTGTCTTTGCCATGCAGAGAGGAGAGAAAATCCAAGCTTGCTTGTCTATCTGATACACTTGTCATATGGTGTTAATGTGAGAAAGAAAGAATGTATAAACTCTCTGAATACATAGTCATAGTTTCTTTGGCACCCTGCACTCCTCACCAAGCTAGTTGGGGATAAGGTGTTTTTATCCTGGCTTTTGTAGACTCAACACCTCCTAGGTATTGACTTTTATAAGATGCTTCCTATATTTCCATCAATCAATAGATAACATAAATAGATAACTGATAATACAAATTAGTTTCTAATTAATTAAGGCCTCCAATTGCTGAACAAGAACTTCTTCTTAAGTTCAATGAAGACGACTGAGTTAACCACCCTATTCCTAAAAGAGAAATCAGAGAATACACACACACATACACACACACTCACACACAAACATGTGTGTGTTTATATACATTACTATTTAGTAAGTTATAAGAGAAATATATGGTAGACTACTGTGTTAAATGAAAGTGTAGAAAATTATCTTCATTCATATGTGATAGTTACTTTGAAAAATATACCCAATAAAAAAGAGATTCAAATTATGTTTACTTTACCTGTATGGATTCATTCACATTCCCTTCTATGTCTTTTTCCTCTCACATCTAAATATATGGATTAATTATCTTCGAACAAAAAGAGCATTGAAAGAAGAGTTCTTCCACCATAAGACATCTGGCTTGTATGACAATTTATTTAAGGCTATTAAGCCTATAAATATTTACACTCATGTGCTAAATCTCTAATTTTTGTATGAAAGCTCCCCCAAAAAAATCATGCTTTCATGCTACACCATAAAAGGAATTCATTCAATATGAGCTCAAATATCCAGTAACTGTTGAAGTCACTACATAAGTATGTTACAAGATTCCTATCTTTACGAATTTTAGGAAAGTTCCCGGAAGCCTCAAACTCATGTTAGGTCTCATATATATATATAGACCTACAGTGAAATTATATGATTATGTAGTATTATAAACACACATGTGTGTGTGTGTACATTGACACAGCATATTCTGGAATCACAAGTAAGCACACTCTGATGTAATGTACCAGGGGGATAGCTCCATGACCTAGGATCATTTATCAAATCATTTCATCTGGTGGAAAAACAAAAACAAACATGTTAAACTATATTTGGGATCTTGATAAAACAATCAAGTAAAGACCAATGCAACATCCTAGAGGAACCATAAATGTGTGTGTGTGTCTGAAGGGGGAAAAGCCAGATGGCGAAGCTGACATTCAGTATGCAAATGGAAAGGCCTATTTGATTTTCTGGATAGCAATGCTTCTGTCCTATCCCCACACTGTGCACATGGAAGCACATTTGGTTTTTTTTTTTTTTCTTTGTTTTTTTTTTTTTCCAATGTTCTTCCCATGCTCATCTTCATGGGTAGAAGCAGGACAGCAAGGGTCTGAACATTTTCAAGTCAAGAAAGCTGTCTAAGAATGGATCTTGTGGAGCATATGAATTTTGACTACATCTATTTTTCTGAAATGGCTCACTATAAATAAAGTCCCTAGTAAATATTTGGCAGAATTTGATGTTTGCTCATTTCTATACTGAGGAATGATCGTTGCAAACAAGGTTTGTGATTTGGCTGTAGCTATTGTTCAAAACAATGAAATAATTTTCCTCTAGGTATCTCTCCAAGAATGGTATATGTCCTAAAAATTCAATTAATAATTTATCGAGTAAAGAAATATTTTTTATTATGTAGAAATTCTGTGGAAGCAGTTGCATATATAAAATAGAATAGATAAGAACTACATGTAGTAATGAGGAAAGTCTAAAATCACAACCTAAGATAATAAATGTTTAAATAATGGTTTTCTTATAGACATTATTGACTAAGGTAGATTTTATATGTCTTTGTTGATAAGATGTGACCATGTTTGAAATCCATCTGAAAGCTGAACCCTATCACTTGCACACACACACACACACACACACACATACACACACACACACACACACACACACACACACACACACACACACACACACACACACACACACACACACACACACGGTAAAAGTATGGGCCAAAATCTGACCATATTACTTTCTAACCAAATACCCACTTTCTTCTGAATGTCACTCTTGTAGTTATAATAATCATACTACGAAGAGTTAGATTAATATTATAGGAGAAATAATACATATCTATTATGCATTCATATCCTTGAACCTTACTGCAAGTTAGGTACAATATGAATAAATAATCAACATTTGAATATATGTATATGCTTACATGAGATATACAGCAAACATATAGATATGTATCAAATGTTAATTATTTCTTCAATGATCTTTCTATAGCATTTGGATAATAACTGTAGTTTTCACTATCTTCATCTTTTATTCACCTTCAAGTCCACACAGAGAACACTGTGACAATCAGGAGCTCATTAACAGATTGAATATGGATTATGTAAGCTACAATGCAGAATATTAATCAGATTTTTTTTTTAGCAGATTTATCTTAAGGGAAAAAAATCTTGAATCACTTAGAGGATTTTTCATGATGTCTACTCAGTTTCAAAATGTTCTTCTACAACAATAAGAAAACCTTCTATTAGTCATGTACAGGATTACACATTGTTTGGCCTTACCCAATGATATGCGTTGTCACATTAAGCCTTGTACACTTAGCCCCACCGCAGCCTCAATCCATAGCTTATTTAGGAAAGGTGTTTTTTGTTTGTTTGTATTTTTATCCAAAAGAAGGGAAGCATTGCCCTTAAGCAATCTGAATCTCCCTTCTGTATCTTCATAGGCTGATAATCTGGGAAACTCAAGAGTCATAACCCTGACATCATCATTACCTCTGAACCTCTAGGCTAGTGTCTTCTGCAGGCCTGACTCTGCACTAGTCAGAAAACATATGAGATACATCATGATGTTTGTTTGCATTGAATTTGTTCTTTGTCTCTTTTATTCTCTTCTAACATTCTCAGCAGGGTTTGTTGGGTGACATTTTCAAAAGGGATTCAAGTACCCGTTCCTTACAACATCATCCCCATGAAATACATCAGATCAAAATAAAAATTTATCTACATTAAAATGTAATTAATTCAGCCACAGTTAAATACTACAGATGTGTCCCATCTTGAAATCTGAAGCATTCTACACCCAATTTACTTAAGTAAACACATAATTATCCAAGAAGAACATAATAGTTCATAAATTTTCCAAGTTAATGTTAGTATGAATTGGTCTTCAGCCAGGAAGCATTTTCCAATGGGTGGCTATAAAATTATCTTCCCTGTGTCCAGATGACATGGTAATCTATTACATGTTTAAAGTTATTCTTGTGTGCTGGCAAAAAGTGATACACATCACCTGCAAGATCTGAGATGCAATGAATGATAATGATCTAAGGCTCTCTTCCATTCCCACATTCAATTTGGGGATCTTTCTGGATAAAAAGGCTATTACGCCCTGAGACTTCACCATCATCACAGTGGTCAATAGAAAAGTCATCTATTTTTAAGGAGCTTTCCATTTTAACATTAACCTTTCTAGACTGGGGCTCTAAATTCAGCAGGATCAATTAGGATTAATCCAAAACACAATATTAGGCTCTGCCTCCTTTTTATTTATTTATTTTTTAATTCTATAACCAGAAATAGAAAATTGATGCCAAGTTTGCTTTCGAATGGTTCCAGATAAAGAAAGCAGTTTCTGCCTGTCATCATTACACAATTCAAATATTTTCCTGAGAACCGTATAATCCATCGCGCTTAATAGGAAAATAATGTGGCTTAAATGCATTCAATACTAAGTACCAGGAAGGAAGCTCATGGGCATCCTGTTGAATCAGGACCCATGATGAGCTGGTTGGAAGGTACTTTCTCCATTGCCACCTGCTGCTACCTCACTCCAGTAAGAATTAATTGAATTGAACTGAATTAACTGAGACTCTGTGCAATTGCCTGATGAGTTCATGATGATCAACTCTACCACTGATTAACCTGTTGGCATGCCCAGGTGAAAGGATAATGGCTTTTATAAATTCAAATTTAAGATTTAAAAAAAAAAAGATCTAAATGTCTGCAAGCAACATAGAAGAACAGGATCACAACCAAGGAAATCTTGAGCTAATAATTCACTGATAAAGAAAGGAGCTCAAATACCAGTTCAACTTTAGTGTATATTTCTGTCATCCATAGTTTTTGGTTTGTTTCTTTCTCTCAACCCCCCCCCCCCGAAATGGTTAAAATATTATGAAAGAATCTATGAATGTATGGTAGATCAGTGAATCAACACCTGTGAGGAATACGAATAGCCACATTAGAGATGAACCAGCTGAGAAACTGGTAACAGGTAATTATAAAGCTTATGTATACTCAAGGTTTGTATAAAGTTCTTAAAATAGAATTAATTCTTACCAGCCAAATGGTCCTGTACCAGATTAATGCAACTATGCACAGGAGCAGATCATCCCCAAGGAAGTTCACAGTACATCAAACTAACACTGTTCACTAAAGGGCAATTATATTTGGTAGAAATAATCCCCTTGCAAGCAGAGAAGGAAAAGGAAATCAATCACTTTGTGATTTAATGGACTACCGAAAAGCAATGCTGGCCTTTACCAAGTATGAACTATAGCGGTAATAATTAGAACATGTCTTGTTGGAGAAAGAAACTTCATAGTTTGTATTATTTTAAATTAAAAACTCATTAAAATTTAATTCACATGGTCTCCACAATAAAAATTCAGCAATTTTGAAAGTCCACAAATTCTAGATTTTCATTAATGACTTGGATTTTTCATTCATTTAATAAGCACTTAATGACTTTAATAAGTGCTTAGTTTCTTATACACATAAGGGAAGTTGTCTCTTAATAGGGGTGCATATCCTTCTGATCAATTTTGGGCTGAACAGTAACAATTAAGTTTTATGTTAACACAAAATCATGTATTCAATGGGATAGAGGGCTTCTATCTAACTACCTCTCGTCTACTTAGTCAAATCCTTGTGTTGCCTTCTACCAGCTTCTCTTGGTACCTTTTCTTTAAGTGTTTACCAGATTTGCGCCATGCTAAAGCACATTTCTCCTTCCCTTCTTTCTTTAATTCCTTTTTTACACTTGTTTTCTGCCTATGAGGCTCAAATTTTCTATTATCTGTCAAAGTCTGTTATTCCATCTAGGCCCCATGTCATACTCAGAGTTTGCAGATATTGTCAGTCACAGCTATAATCTCTATTTCCAACCTCTCCTGTCATTGAACAGGAAAGCTGGTAGTTTTTCATAGTAGGGTAAGTTACCAAAGTTTCTTCCCTCTAGCCTAGATTAGACCCTTTGTCTAGATTGGACCCTGAAACTGTGTAGAAATTCTAGGGTAGAATAATTAGGGGAGAGAGTTATGAATGCCTCAGAAAATAAACCTACCATCCCTTGCCATTGAGTAAAGTATCCTGGTTCTTACAAATTTAAGGCTAAGTTGATAATCACAAGACAGAATACAAATAAAAATCAAAATATTACCTCCACTGTGTTCATATGCTACAATAATTTATTTCTATGAGAGTTGATGAAATATAATTACTGAAAAATCAATGTCATCCATCAATATGGAACTCAAGACTGGGCTGAATCATTTTACATTAATTTGAGGAAAATTCTTTAAACTCTTTAAGCCTGAAGTTCCACATTAGAAAGTGTTAGTGATAAAAATGCCACTTAATAAAACTTTTCTAAGACCTTAATGATCTCAGTACATAAGGAGCAAATGTTCCGTGGGTCAGTGCTATATTCAACATTATAGTTACTCAACTGGGGCTCACAAGTGTCTATGAATGGAACCAGCATGAATCTCATGGGTGATCATACAGGACATAAGAGAATACAATGATATGTCAAGAGGATTTTGACACCCTCATCAAATAAATCTTTTTGAATTGTTTATATTGCCTTAGACATCCATAGTAACACCTTTTCTCAAAATGAAAGGCCAGTTGGGGATCATAAACTTCATGACATGTTTTGTATCATCTTTCTTGGTTATTCACTTCACAGCCATTCTACCAATTAATGGGTGTAATGTTGGAGTCTTATTATTCCAAAAAATATAGTTACAATTCTTTGTGAAAACAAGAGTTTTATTTAGACAATGGCAGACACCCTAGGTTCCTTCCTGAATTTGATGAAATTTTACTCAATAGAGGAATCTTCATCACTCATTACTATTAACTGAGGCAGTAATTTCATTTGTCTTTATTACTAAATATAGGCATTGTTAGTGTGTATAAACCATGAGGGCACCCCCAGAATGTGGCAAGATGTAAATTTCATATGATCATGAATTAGATAGAAGAATCAAGAAGAATATTTTTATGGATATCTGAGCTCTTCAGTATTAAATCTTTGTTTCAGTATTTCCATAGTTACAGGAAGCCTGAGTCATTTTGGCAAGAACTGTATGCACAAAGATGTTTAACTGTTTTCTTTAAACAGGGGGCCATTTTTCTAGTTTAAGCAAAAGAATTGTCTTAGGCACTAACGACCTTGATTTATGCCTGTGAATAAATCCCCTCCTTCATTTTACTAATGAGCAAAGCCTGGTAGGAAATGAAACACATTTTGATTAATAGTGCTTTGATAGTTATCACTTCTTTGTTTATGAGAAAGCTTGCTAGTTGCCTCTTAGTTGCAAATTATAAAATGATACTTTTGTCCTCAGATCCTTTGTAAGGCTTCTGAGTTCAACCAGTTGTAGTTAACTGGGCATTAATGGGCTCCTTTCTGGGCTTCATTTTTATTGAATATAGAACCAGGAAAGACGAAGCACCTGCCTTCCAAGAGCTTGTAGTTAGTCATAGAGACAGACATATTGAGATTATTATGAAAGTGCTATACCTTCAGCTGCTTGATATCAGGGAACTGGTGGGGCGTATAACATGCGACAGCTTAGTCTTGAAGTGATAATATTTATCCAGTAGATATTTCCTATTTGATGCTCTGTGAAATCACCCCAACCTTTTGATGTAACAGTTGCAGGAACTCTCTTGCTACATGGTAAGCAGTTCCTGTAGAGTTCTCATCTCTACACAGGCATACTTCCCTTACTTGCTCCTGTTTTCTGTATCATTGTGTACTGTTGGATAGCCACCCGTGGAATTTCCTTGTCACTGATGGGGGGCGGGGGTCTTCCACAGGATGTTTGCTGTACAGACTACATTAGGCTCCTTGATTCCTCTCTTCCCAATGTCCTGAGAGATATTCTGGGCCTTATGCCCCATTCTATTATCTGTCATGCTTTTGCAGCAGCTACAGGAGCACCACTGCTTAGGTATGCTTTGTACCATGTCCTACATGAATTTTTTTTTAATCTTTAATATGTACCAAAGGCTGACTTCTCTATTAGATTCAATAAGAAACATTGGTTGCAACACATTGCATTCTTCCTATGAATTCTTTTCCTGCACCAAATTATGAATGCCTGTGACTAGATGAGAGAGAGAGAGAGAGAGAGAGAGAGAGAGAGAGAGAGAGAGAGAGAGAGAGAGAGAGAGAATATGCAACTGAGTGGCCAAATGAACGAAGGAATGACCAACCAACCAGAATGACCCCAGGCCTCACATTTTCATATGGACTTGATCCCTACTAAAACTCTATAAAGAGACAAACATGAATTTAAATGTATGCAAGAATTGAGCATAAAATATGGATTTGACACTTCAGGTAGAGGAATCATGTGGACGCAATACAGAATGGCAGGCAGTGCCATGCTAAGGAAGTACAAGACATAAAACAGAACTTAAATACTGCAAAAAATTAGTAATGTTTGGATGTTCTGCCTGAACTAAAAATACTTTTAAGGGTTACATGAGACAGATTTTAGTTCATTACATCTGCAAGAAATAATAGTGATCATTCCAATATGAAAAGTGAGAGCTGGAGAGAGGCTTCAGTGCTTAAGACAACTTGATGCTTTTGCAGAGGACTTGGATTCAGTTTCCTGCACCTACATGGTTCTTCACAACCACCTCTAATTCCAGTTCCATTGCATCTTGTGTCCTCTCTTGGTCTCTATGTGCTCTGCCCACACATGCTATGCATAAATATGTATATACAGGCTAAATGCTGATAGTCAGAAAATAAATATTAATTAAATATGAAGGATAAAGTGGAGACTGAAAACAAACATGCTTAAAGAGTAGAATTGCATTTTGAATGTAATGGTGATAATTTATGAGTTTATAAAAATAAAAATATAGCTTTGGCTGTGTGATAGTGAAGAGTCTATTCGGAAAGAGTGATGTCATCACCAAATTTCTAGATTGGATAGCACAATATTGATACTTAGTCCAGTTTAAATGAGAGAAGATGAAGACAAAAGTCAGATTTCTTAGAAACATCAAAAATATAAAATAAAAATGTGTTTTAGACTAATTCATAATCCCCAAAGTAATTTATTCTATCCTCTATGATATTGGGAATTGAAACTATGACATCATACATACTAGGTAAGCTGTCTAAAGACATCTATATTCTTTCCTTTAGTCCTAGTCATGATTGACCCAATAGTTTTTGTTGTTTTAAAGTTTTATTTTTCTTTTTAATCTCTATTTGTTTTAACATTTCTTTTTGTTTCTTTAAAAAAGAGAGAGAGAGGTCAAGTACATACTATATGTGGGAGATTATGTTGTCACATTGTAAATAATTGTCCCACCCACTGGTTTAATAAAAAGCGCTGATTGGCCAAAGGCAGACAGGAAGTATGGGCAGGGCTACCAGACTAAGGAAACTCTGAGAACAGGAAGCACAGAGCAGAATGCCAGATAGAAGCCGGAAGAAGCAAAGGTCAACTATGCTGCTCTGAGAAAAGGTACCAAGCCCCATGGCTGAACAGGTTAAGAGTCATGGGTTAGATGAAGGGTACAGAGCTAGCAAGCTATGTGCCTGGGCCTTAAGCTGATCAGCCTAAAACTATCGTATGCATCTGTGTGTCTCTGTGGGTCCATGGGTCTGTGGGTCCTAAACCTTAAACCTTGAGGTTAGGCCCGAAAGTCCGGGCCAGAAACCACCTACTACAACTATATGGTTACTTGTTTTATAAGAATCATTGGTTAAGAAATCAGGCTAAATTCTCTTCCATGGCTTTCATGTTCTGGTAGTTCATACCATGTTTCATGACAAGATTCAAAGACAAAGTCCAATTCCCATACGATTCTGCTCTGTGCTGCTTCCTATATCAACATGTAGAGACTGATTACCAAGGTAAAGTCACAAGGGAGTGATATACAGATTTCTCAGGGCTAAGCAGTTTTTCTCAGAACTTTTAATATGATGATGACACAATGAAAATCAAAGTAAGAAATTTCGCTAAGTTGTTTGGCTAAGTCAGGCTGTATATTCACAATTTTGATGCACTGATAGATGATGACACTTTGTGACAATAGATCCCAAAATTTGTTTCAAACTGTTGGCACTGCTTAGCATAGCAAGGCTGACAAGTCATCTGCACTTTTAGTTTGGACCATTAGGGCTCTTCACTGAGATGACCACAAGAAAAGAAACATTCCTTGTAAAGCTTCCCCCACCCCAGAAGGCAGTGCTTCTGGCACACCATCAGATGGTTCCTGAACCAGAAGAGGAAGTGTTGTGCACTGTGACTCAGGAAGGAAGACAATAAAAGCCATGCATGCATCTCTAGGCTTTACTGTGACCCAGTTCAGCTGTAGTGCATGCCCTGTTCTCCTGTTTGCAAAGCATATGATCTTCTTCTTATAAACCATAGAACTGCATGTGTCGTCATTTTGATTACTATGGGTCTTCCACAGAAACTAAACTCTATCTGGTTTCTACCATTGCTGCAATAACTCAGAGGCAAGTTGATGAAGGGTTTAAGTTCAAGCAGCTGAGTAAATATAACAATTTATTTCATTGAAAAAATGTGTGTATACATATATACTCAATACATAGATAATGAAGGAATTATTAGAAATGTATTTTTTTAATTTTTACTTTCTTTTGGTCTTCATTGATATGTATTTTAAACTTTTGAATGTAAGGCCATTTTCATTCAAGCATACAATGTACTTTGAGTATACTCTCTCGCCCCCTTCCTCCCCACTTTTCACTCTTTCCCTTCCTAATGGCTCCTTTCCCCCCAGGTTTTCCTTCTACTTCTTTCCATCAATACATATATAATACTTGGCATCCACAGTGTCTACTATTTACAAGTGAGAGAAAACACACAATATTTGTCCTTCTGAAATTCAATTCATTCAACATGGTTATCTCCAGCTGCATCCACTTTCCTGCAAGCAACTTGATTCTATTCTTTTTTTACACCTTGAAGAAAATCATTTTTGTAAAATAACTACAAAGACTAGCATATAGAATGTGATCATTTAGAGATCTTATACATCTCCACAGATCTTGAACTTAGATTGGACATGACCTGCTCTCCCATAGATTCTATGACTAATTTTCTATCGTGTTTGCTTTTCAGGATAGCACTTTCCCAAAGGCTCAGTTGTGTAACTACAACATAGTTTCTAATATGAAAGTGTAGAATGCCTTGAGGAAGGAGATTGGACAATGTCTAGGTTCCATTGTGTATCTACAACATAGTTGAAAGTAGCTCAGTCTAATATGAAAATGTGGAGTGTATTGAGGTAGGACATTAGACATTGGACAATGTCTAATAAGTGTTGGGATTTCCTCAAATGCTTAAATATTCCCATAAGGTTCATGTGAATTTGTTATGGCACATGATACTCCAACAGACATCTTGTAGACTGAATGTACGGTAGGATAATAACAAGCAACTATGGGGTTCATAGACTTTTTCTATGGAATAAACTGGGGTAGGATGGAATGAGCAGGGGAAACTGACATTTAATGTTTTAAAGAAAATTGATATTGTTTTTCAAAGAAGGGGGAAAAATTCAAACAAAACAATGGTTCAAATCAGAAACTTAGATGCACCTGAAAAAGAACCTTTCCCAGCAACAGTTTGACATGTAAAGGAAATAATGTTTTCATTTGTACCTGTTGCTCTGGAAAGCCTGAGTTTGGCTCTTCACAATGCCTTTGTAAGGGAAAGAAGCCAAATCTGTCAAACAGGTGTTTCCAGCAGGGGAGAATCATATTCTAGCCGAGACAGGATTTTCTCTTTGTCAAAATTTACCTTTGAAAGATGGAGAAGGTAATTATGGCCACAGTTTTCTGAGAATTGAAAAGCCAATGGATAAACTTTCTGAATGACACTCTTTATTATGTGGCACTTGTCTGGTTGCTGTCCTCCCCCTGCTCTTAAGAGAAGCAACCAGCTTATACGGATCTTTCCAGTCAGTCATTAAACATTCATTGATTCTCAGCTCTAAGTCAGGTGTGCTATTTTAGACTGTGTAGAAAATGAAAGAATGGGATGTTGAGATACCCTAGGAATTCAGAGATTGGGTCATCTTCCACTTTTAAAATATTATCTTTGATTCTATAACTCAAAAAGCCCTTAAGAGTTTAGTGGAGTCCGGCAGGGGGTGAAAAAAATGAATTGGACAGTTCAAAAGCTCTTTGTTCATGAGATGTTTGTAGACACACATTCTCCTAGGCTTGGTTCCCATACAGTGATCTTCCCCTCAGGTACCAAAGATGAGCATCAGCCACCTGTTCTCTGGATATCACAAGGCCCCATAGTAGAAGAAAAGGTGTTATGTGAGGTACCTTTTCATCTTTACTTTCTCTACAGCAACATCATTTTTTATCTTTTCTATCTTTTGGATATAAATAAAAGATTTCAAGCAAAAGGATTCTCCTAATGAAAGATTTGACAAATAAATAAAATAGAAAGCTATTGCTCTCTACTCTTTCCCTTCATTCACAATAAAAGGGGCACTGGTAGGGTAGTTGAAAATAAACCACACACTTAGGTTTTCACATTTCTGTTTCTTTGCTCTTATCTATGGTCATCATGTTTGACTCAATCACAGTGCTTTGCTTCCCACACAGATGAATAGAATTACTATGAGATTTTAAACCAAAGCAAAGGAGCTCAATGCAGTGAGGTCATTCTTCTCTCAGAGCAGGGGCAGTATGGGAAATCCAACAGGATACAGACAAGAACTTAAGTCACAGTCATTAAAGTACACTTAAGTAACCCTGTGTCTATTCCATTATAGTGAAAGAGAAGTGGTATACATGATCACTATGTCACATTTGTTGCTGATGAAGGCTGGGCTGGAGATGACCAGCTTAGGCTCGCTAACAAAGTGGATTTATTAACATTAAATCCTTAAATTTAAGTTACCCACTGCATCACACTCATTACTATATAGGTCCTACCTTAAGGTCAACACAGTATGTATCTAGCCAAAAGCAGAAGGTAGCCGAAATGCTCTGCTGGCAGACCTCATAGAAAGTTGAATGTGCTGCCTAATTCTTTTCAAAACATGCATCAGTTTTCCTACCTCTCTTGAAACATGGCTAAGAAGTGATGGGGTTATAGAGTGGGGATAAAGAAGGGGGATCTTCCTCAGTGGACTCACAGAAATAGGAAGCAATCTATATTGCTATCACGTAGCATCATCTTAAGGTAGGGATCAAAATGTGCAGTTCCTGATTCTAGTAGAGTGTGGAGTCAGCAGGGTTGTGTGAACCCACAAACAGACAGACAGTGAAGGGACTACCTGTAACACTGAACATCACACACCACTGATATGGGAATGTCTTTCTGTATGCTGTGACTATCAATCTTTAAATAAAGGAGCTACTTTGGTTCATGACAGGCACCATAGAAAAAAGTAGGAGGAGAAATCAGAGCATAGGTAGGAAAAGGAGGGCGGAGTCAGACAAAAAGAGCCAGAAGACCAAAGAAGAAGCATGTAAGGAAAACAGGTGTGCTACGGGCCACATGGCAGGCAGATTAATGAGAATGGGTTGAGTTAAGATGTAAGAGCAAGCTAGCAATGTGCCTGAGCCAAAGGCCAAACAGCATGAACTTAATATATGTGTCTGAGTCATTTTGGGGGGCCTGAGCAGCAGTGGGAGGCTAAAGGGTCTGGGGAAGCAGGTCTGTGGGTCTGTACCTCTGGCCACCGGGGCCAAGAAACCTCACTGTAACACACCACTTTCTAACAGCTGCAAGCAATGAGATCAGTTGACCTTAGACAAGGTGATCAGGAATATAGTTAACTGGCTTCTTGGTCAAGGAACAGCAAAGGGGTTCCATTAATATTGGGTTTATCACATTCCAATGTTGTCTAGCATTATCTCCAGGGAGAATTTATATCTGAACACAAGGAACTAAAAAGTATGCTGAATACATTCCAGTGATTAAAATAAAATATAATAACAATGAAGGCTATGTAAGATGTTAAAGATGACTTCCTGGAAGTGAAGGAAGAAGATTAAACACAAGAATTATAATAGGAAGGATTCACTTGAATCTAGTCATCCTCAAATCCTTGAGGAGATTCTAGAATTCATTTACACATTCATTGCATTCACTTTTGATGAGAAAAAATTATTAAAAAAAAGAATTATCACTTAACCTTCCTCATCTCCAGCCCCTAAAAACAATCTTTGCATTGATATAGGGAAGTGATAGTCTGTAAAATGAATCTGAGCCAATTTTACATTCTTCTCTAATACCTGCTGAAATCTGTTTTTAATATGTAGAGTAGTGAGCTCCAGATACACAGAGGAGCCTACCCATTAGTGCTTAATGCTGGGTGTACTTAAAATCTCAGAAGAGCCTTTCTCTATGAGTTTGGTCTTGGCCAAGAGCCTTGATGATCAGGTGATGTTAAGAAGAAATGTATATTTATTTGTCATGTTAAGGTTCAAAGCATTAAGTAAGAATTTTCTGAAAATTAGGAAACTGGCTAGCCAAAGTTCAGTGAGCAAATAAACGATATATCAGGTATTAGAAGTAGCTCAATACTGAAAAAGTTCACTGGGTCTGTCTTTTGTCTGGGTTCACTTTTACAGTCCATTGAGGATTTTATTATCTCTGAAATTAGAATACATGTATAAGTTCCTTAAACAATCAAATATAGGTAAATGAAACATTTAAAAAGGGTTGAACTTTACTTTGTAAGTGTATTTGCTTCTGCAGGTACAGTACAGGGCATGTATCTGGTGTCCACGCAGATGGGGGTGGAAAAAGTTGGAGTGATAGTTATGATATGACATGTTAATGTTGGATACCAAAGATCCAGATTCTCTGCCAAAGCAACAAGTGTTGAGACATCTCTCCAGGCATCAAACCACAGTTGTACTTTAGAAAATGATTCTAACACACCCAAGGCTCATTTCATATTTGCTTTGAGGATAATTTTTTTCTTCTTCCTTTTTTTTTTTGAGCCAGTGCACACCAAGTTTATTTGTTGATGGAAATTTTAGATGATGAGGTTGTAAAACTGTTACCCTTCTCTTTACATCAGCCATAATATGACAGAAAGCATATTAAAGTGTCTTTATTTTAAGTAGACCAAAATTCACAGAGATAAAGTGAATAAGTAAAATGACAAAAGTTAAATATTAAGACATGGTATGAATAGTTTACGAAGGAAGCATACATTTAATTATATAAATGAATAAGAAAGTATTTTTAGAGTATGTTTTTGGGGACAAAAATACACAAGTTATATAATCTTAGCAACAAAGACTTCTCTATGAAAGATAATTTGGAAATCTTTTAACTTATTTCTCTCTGTCACAGTTCGTCAGGCAGAGTTGTCTCAAAGAAACAATGATCTCTCTTTCACCTAGCTTTCAAAATCACCTGGCTTGTATGAACAACCACACCCATTAAATAAAATCCCTTATTGCTTTTATTTCTATTATGTATACCAGGAAATATGACCATATGTACCCCCATTTTCTATTTTCCCCTTCCATCTTTCTCCATATTCCCCTTCCAACTTCATACTTTGTACACGATAACCTAAGTTCAGATAAAGCTGCCAATAGATACAAGGGCATGCGTCCATCTGCTGTATCATGGGAACCTACCAGTAGCTACTATCCACTATCATGGCTCCTAAGTATTGAGTAGGAATCAAAGATCATCGACCCTACCTATGCTAGGATTTTAGCTGGTCTGAGCCTGTGTGGGTCTTGTTCAGGTAATTGCAGGATCTGTGGGACCATGATCAATAGCCATGTCATGTCCAGAAGACATCATTTCACAGGAACTTCCCCATCCTCCATTACTTAGAGTTTTTGAAGTACATTTCCTCAGTGTCCCATGATAGCCGTGTAAATATATATGTTCTGTTTTGGACTGAGAATGGACTTTTGCTTTTACCAGTTATGAATCTCTCCAATAACTGCGGCCTAGTGCCAAAAGAAACTTCTCTGACCAAGGTTGAGAGAAGCCAAAGTCTTTGGATATAAACATAATTATTTAGAAGGCAATGAGAGACATTGTTTTCCTGCCATCAATTCTAACATGTAGTTTGAAGGCGTTAACTTGATAGCTGTCCAAGACAGTTTTATGATGAAGGAGCTTAGAATAAACGTGCTGTCTCATTTCAAGTCCTCCAGCATCTCCTCTTCATTGTCTAAAGCACAATGCAAGTCTTTTTACTTTGATGTCAGACTCCTCCCTACACATCTTCAGGTTCCTCCCTCAAGAATCCTCTAGGGATATCATGTACCCTCAGCCACATTTATTCATTCCCTGTTCTGAAACCCCATCATGCAACTTCATTACTTAAATCTTAGCGGAGAGTGTTCCCTCCGTCTGGAATGACAGTTCTTTCATTTGATTTCTGGCAAGTGCTAATTCATTATTCAAAACTCCTTAATGAATGAAACAGAGGTAGAAGCAACTAGATGAAAAATATACAGAGGGAAATGCATATGCTCTTTTTCTAAAATATCTTTAAAGATTTGATTGTCAGCTAGATAGTGGGCATCCCAGTGCCCATTCCCTCATAGAACCAAAACATTTATTAAAAGTAACTAACTAAAAATTGCTTTAAAGACAAGTGTACCTAAATTTCTCCCACATTCTTCATTATAGAGATGGACTCTATTTCCCTCCACTTGGATCTGGTCTATCTTGGTAACTTATTCTGATGAACAGAATGCAGAAAATGTGACACTGTGCCAGGTCTGGGCCCAGCCTTTGAAAGTCCTGGCAGCTTGTGTGTCATGCTCTTGGAAAGCAGCCTTCTTACTACAGGGAAGCCTGTCTACATTACTGGCAGGAGAGAGAGCATGTGGAGGACTGAGGTGCCCAGCCAACAGCCAACACTGTCTGACATATCTGTGAATGAGGCCTTCTTGGACTCTTGAGGTTTGGCCCAGCTCATGGTACATAGCAGAAGGAGACTGCCCATCAACTCATAAAATTCTGAGAAATGAGACATGTGTTATAAGCTACTAAATTTGGGGACATTTTGTCATGCAGTAATAGATAATTGGAACATTATGCAACTGAGGATATGCCAAAGATAAAGGTATTAAGTATGCATTTTCAAAGAAGTCAGTAGCTAGTAAAAAGATGGGGTGTATAAATATTTAATGACATATACCAAACACGCAGCAGTGTGATGGAAAGAGAGCCTTCCTTTGTAAATGATAAAGAATTAGACAAACAAGGAATGGATGACATACAGTCTAGAAGCTTCTCCATAGAATCATATATATTCTTTTGTTTTCAGTTCAATATTTTCCTTAATCATTAAAAAAATCATGAAGTTATGTATCTGAAAATTTCATGTTACAACTTGAGAAGGCAAGTAAAAATTGTGACACGATTATTTTTGCATTTTAAAATTTTTGTCTTCTGTCTTTTATGGAGTCCTTCAAATTACTGTTTCATTAAATGATTATTAATAATTTCCAATCCAGGCCTGTGGCACCAGAAGAAGTTATCTATTTGGATTCATATGTGAAAATCTAGAATATGCAGATTAGAAAGAGAATTGTTTCTTAGCTAGAATTATTCTCCTCAGAGAATTCTGTTATCAGGGCTTTTGTATTGAGGAGACTCTTCGACCTCTACATGAGGCTGGTCATGAATAAAAGGGAAGGACTCAGAAGCAAAACAACAAAGTACGTCAACAGATCAACAGCTAAGCTGCACAGATCTGGGTTCATGTCACAGAGAGGGTTTGCTGTACATTTGTGATGGGCCATAATCAATACTGAAGGGCACAGGGAGAGACATAGTCAATGTACTGTCTCCCATAGGCTCAGATGTTTGAATACTTGGTCCCAGTTGGTGGCGCTCCTACTCTTGTGCTTCTCTAGCCCTCCCTTTTCCTCTCTCACCCTCTCTCTCTGCCTCACTCACTCTCAACTTCCCAGCCTCTCACTTCCTCTCCATCTCTATCACATTCTCCTCTTTTTCTCCTGCCTCATACCCTCACTTTCACCCTCTCTCCCCCGTCTGTCTTCTCTCTTTACATCTTTGTCTTTGTCTCTCTCTCCCTGTAGCTGTCCCTCTCCCCCTCTCCTTGTCTCTATTATGTTTGTCCGACTCACTCTCTATTTCTGTCTTTTCTTTCTCCTGAAGTTCCAGATGTGAGCTCCGAACTTCTAGCTCCAGCCACCACATCTAGCACCTGCTGCCGTTATGCCTAACCCTCTGCAACTGTAAGTCAAGGTAACCTTGTTCTGTAGGTTGCCTTCCTCATGGCACTTTGCGACCACAACAATAGAAGAGTAAGTCGTGCAGAATCCCAGTGTTGGGCACAGGTTTGTTATTCCTCAATGTTATTTTTCAAAGGTGGGGGGAATGATCTGCATGTCCACAAATAATTCCATGTGCTGATATTAAAAGTAGCAGTAAAAATAATTCCATAATAAGGATCAGTCCCTTTAAGTGAATTTTACTCTTTAAATGAGAATGAACATTATGGCCAACTTTGTAACAGATAAAATTTATATCAAGGCAGTGGAAGCTGACTCTAATTGTGGGGAATATATTTCCACATCCACCAAGTTCTACAAACATATAATTCTAAGCAGATATGATAAATCAATGTTAGCCACTAACATATAGCAAAAGGGACAATGTGTTCCTGCTCTTTTATGACACTGTTCACGTGAGTGCAGGGGACCATAATTAGTTCTAAAAGCAGTATCCTTTAACAAGATTCATCTTGCATGTTCATGATGGCCAGCTTGCCTTAGAGGGCATCACACAATTCAACTCCCCACAGATGTGAAAGATCTTCAGGAAAAGATTGATTTGAGTTGTCAAGGTTCAGCAAAGTTCAAACTTCTTAACCTGGTGTTAGAAGGGCAGGGTCACCTGAGACTTGTCTTGTCACCCACCTGTAAACACCATCTGAGATCTGTGTTAACAGCGAGTTGATGTCGCCATACTTTTAACACTATCAGACATTTTTGGACTATTCTTCCAGCTTAATGTATGTTACAATTTTATAGATACTAGGCTTAAATAACCTTTAATTATTAAAAATCAATGAAGCAGGTTCTAGAAGACAACTGTTATATTTTAATGTACCAGCTTGGTTCTTTCTGCGTTCAATATATTCTTTCCCAAACTGTAGCCAAAGTGTAGCAATACAACCAAAAACCACCATTTAGAATGCATTTTTATTATTGAAAACATTTTTAACTTTCAAGTTATACTCAGAAGGAATTATAATGTGTTAATCCCTCAAAGGAGAAAGTTTTAAAAGCTTTCAGATCTTGCTAAAGTATTTAATACACTTAAATTATGATTTTACACATGTTCAGCTTTAATGAGAATAAAAATAAAACCAATAAATAAAGATAAATGTTTCTTCATATTGGCAAGAAGAGTTAGTCTTAGTCAAAAAGCCACAAGGAAATAGTGCACACCCATGAATTGACCATCAGCATACATCAATACCCCTATCAGTTAGCTTTTCTCCATAACTAGTAAGAGCTGGCGCTAGCCCCAAACTTTGAGTCTTAAAACTGCATGTCGATCATTACATGGACCAGAAACACATGCAAGACTCAAACAAGCAGAATATGCATGCTTTCTCAGGCTGACTGCCAAAATTTCCGTCAGGTGATTAGTTAGTTTGGGATGGCCTAATAGACATTATTGACCTTTGGCAAGGTTGTCATATGGGAGCAGCATCTTCTTCTAATGGTGGTTTCATGTCAGCTGAGGTAATCTTTTAGGACCTAAGACTTCATTCGCAGAAAGACAGGACAAATATTTTTCCAGTTTTTGTTTACACCTGGTTTGTTAATTTTTCATTGGTTGAGATAATTTATGGGCTGAAGTCATATGCAAGTGAATATGTCCACGGTTCCTTTCACTAGATGATTTTCAAAATTCTGTGATCACTTCCTATATGTGAAAAGAATATTTATAGCCTTTCTATTTTATTTTATGTCTGACTATTATAATATAAGCACTTAATTGCTATGTATATGAAAACTTTTCTTATGTGTCAAACAATTTTATGCACATGACCCTACATCATTTTCATAATCAGCCATGAAATGAAAAGTATAAACTCCTAAACTAAAACACAGAGGAAACATTGCCTAATAACATAAAACTTGCCTACACTGGGACCAACCCTAAGCATGATTTTCACATCCTTAACCAGGGCTCTATAAACTGAGGTTGAATTATAATTTTATTTATTAAGATAAAAATTTAGGCTTAGTAATCTAACAAAAGAAATAATTATAGCCATTTAATCAGTTCAGAGATGATTATTCTCACATTATAACATACCTGAAATTAAAATGATTTTGAATAGGATGGCATGTCATCACATAATTAACAGTACCTTTTATTTCATGAAGGCATAAGTACAATGGTATACCTTGAAATGTATAGCATATTGTATACTATATTCATAAGAGGATCATCATATGCTACTTAATAAACTCATGGTGTCAGTATATTCAGCATCAAAGATGCATGTAAAGAAATATCTTTGTATATTCCAAGTAGATCAGATATTGCTTAGTTTATGCTAAATGAGTGAAATTCATTGTATGATATAGTACTGGCATTTCTTTTCATGTTATTATAAATGATGTTTTTTTAAATGAAAATAATAGTTTTATGGTATGGTGCTACATAAAGCCAAGAAAAGTTCCATAATGAGCATATATGTAATTTGCATCTCATATATTTCTGTGGCCCATGTAATAAACAATTTGCTCCTTTTAAATATCAGTGAAAAGCCAATACTTAAAATTAATGAATCCAGAGTGGCTCTTCACAATGTTGGTTTGAGGAACATTAAGGAGGCAAATGGGCAACATCACATCTGCAAATGTTATATAGAGGATGTAGCTTGAAGTGGGCACTCTGGAACCTAGTTTCCTGAGTTTGAGAGTTTATTTACTTACTAGATTTTGAAAACACTGTCGTGCTATGTAGCCAGGCTTGTCTTATCTCAGTCTTCAGAGATTCTTTTGTCTTGGCCTTACATGTACTGGGTTTCAGGCACATGTCACCCATCCTCGGCCATCTCACTGGTGTTGTGATTTCTTTTGTTATATTAGCATAGTGCATGGAAATCACCAATAAGCACAATCTATTATTTTAAGCAGTGATAGTACGTGATGTGAGATGTTTTTCTTTACACTATGAATATACTTTACATCATTGATTAATGAAGAATCTATGTTGACTTTGGCAAGGCAGCTTAAAGGTAGGCAGACAATGCAAGAAGAGCTAAAGGAGGATGGAGCAGAAGAGAGATGTCAGAAGACACAGAGGAAGGAAGACAAAAATGCTGCTCTGTAAAAAGGTACCAAGCTACATGGCTAAACTTCAGTAGGAAATAGAGGTTAACCTAAAGTATAAGAGTTAGCAAGTAATATGCCTGAGCCATAGGCCAAATAGCTTGTAATTAATATAAGACTTTGTGTGATTATTTGTGACTAAGCGACTGTGGGACTGCGGGTCTGGACCTTAGGCTGGGCCAGAAACTTCTGACTGTAAGTATGCCTTCTTTTACATAAAATCTGGGGTAGGGATGCAGGAGAGCCTATCAACAATGAGACAGCATCTTTCAAAGCTAAGATCTTTAACAAGCAACATGAATAAGAGTTACTATGCAGTGTGACCCATGATGCAGATAATAGCTCCATGTTACCAAGAAGAAAATAGGAGCAGAGTAAGGAATTTTCAAGAGGTTTATAATAGCCTCGGTGGTAGGCAGAGAGTCTCGGAATAAAGTATTCAGTTACAAACAGTAGCTAGTGTCACCCACAGGACACCAAAGAGAAAGAGACCGCAGTGTATGGCAGCTGTAGAAATGTCAGAGTCAGCAGATTTACCATCCGGCTTCTCCTACCATCATACAAGTGCATTTCTGTTCTTTCTGTATATGATGCTTCTGAGCTGAAATAAAAGACGAAGATAATCAACTTCTTCCTTTGCAACTTTCAATCTTTAAGTCAAACAGGGCTCCAGGAAGAAGCAATTCTTGCCAGGGTTACACAACATATTCATCAAAAAGGTTTAGATGAGTCTATTAATGGCAGGAGCTGAGGTCAAGACCTTAGGGGTGATTCTGGGGAAATGGTCCTTTTTGAAAGTGTAATTTTGGTCTTAGTGACAATTAACTTTGAAAGAGCGCATTAATGAAAAAGTGAGCAAGGTCAGTTTACAGTTAGTTTTCTCCTCCATGAAGAGACACATGGCACCTATATTTTTAAATTATGCACACTAGGTAGTAGGCTCCTGAACACAATCCAAATTGTATCTCAGAGCAGGTGTTAAAGCACATTGCCATTAAGCTCGAAGCATGAGCCGAAATCACAGTACATTAAAGTCAGAGGCTTCTATAGCTATGCAATACGTGGTGTAATTTTATTTTTCTAACATTACATAGACAAAAACAACCATCCTCCCATGGTAATCTGCAAATGGTAACTGATGGGATAGCAATTACAAGCGAGGTGATTTCTCTAAACAGACAAGGTTTGAAACATATGAACCCACAGAGAAAGCTGCTGGGATGACCTTTGCAGGAGCAGCAGGCTGAGAAAGCACATCCCTGTTTTATCTACTGTCCATTGTGCATGCTCCTATCAGAGCAGTGCTTTGTAAAGGAGGTCTGGGAACTGGGTTAACAGAATCTCCTGAAGACAGGTTTTAATACAGACAACTGAGTCCTACCTCGGAAAGTTCTAGTTCTGTATATCTGAGAGAGAGAGGCCAAGAAAATTCAAATGTGTATCTCATACCGGACTAGGTCTAATTTGGAACCACATTGGGAAGCCATATAGAAACATTTTCATTATAGCAGGTTCAATATATTTTCCCAAAGTTTCTTCTTAGACAAGTTCTAGAGGCCAAGACTTAAATGACTCTCCTGTAAGCTAGTCATAGTAGCTGGAACAGTGCAGGCATTTGGAGATGTCTGCTGAGGGACTGGAAGCCTATGTGAGGTAAATTCCTTGGCCTTATGCCCTCCAGAGTCATCTGTTCGCTCAGCCTGTCTTTATGGTTCCTGCAGTTTTGAATTGGGAGGTAATACATTAGAGAGAAACGAGGAGGAGGAGTAGCAGAAAGGACAAAGCTCTTGATGAAGGCACTGACAGTTACGAGGGACATATAAGAAGATGTAGTGGCATTGTGTTCTGTTTCATTGTGAATGATTCTCCTGCCTATTGGTTTAATAAAAACACTGGTTGACTGAAGGCAAACAGGAAGTGTGGGTGGGGCTATCAGACTAAGAAAACTCTGAGAACAGAGAGACACCAGTGGAGAAGCCAGCAGATGCAGAGGACAAGTATGTTGCTCTAAGAAAAGGCACCAAGCCACATGGCTAAGCAGATTAATATAAATAGATTGAGTTAAGATGAAAGAGCCAGCTAGCTATATGCCTGAGCCATAGACCAATCAGCATAAAATTGATATAAATTTCTGTGTGTTTCTTTAGAACGTTGGGACTGCTTATCCAGAGCTCGGTGCTAGTCCAGCCAGAAACTTATTATTATAAGTTTATATATATAATATATATATATATTTATTATATATAAGTTATATACTGAATATCAGTACTGGACATTGTCTGCCACCCAACTCCATACAGAGTCAACCAAGTTTCCCAAAAAGGGTAGATCCACTGTGTGATTCCTGTCTGGTCAGCTATGAATGGATCCTCTGAACATCAGTCTTTCTCTGGTTCCACATTTGTCTTTCTTGTACCAGTGCCAGGATGGTGGCATACTTATCTTTGGAGAATGAAAAATAGAAAAAAAAAAGACTTGGAAATAGATTTTTTTTAAAAAAAAGAATTACCTCAAGAACATTTTCAAACTGGGTATGGCATCTTGTGCCTACATATAATTCCAACACAAGAGACTGAGGCAGGAGGATTATGAGTATGAGGCCATTCTGAATGAAGATATAGCAAGACTTTGTCTCAAGAAGTATTTTCTCACTAAGTTGCTAGTACTGAGTACCTAGTACTCTGATACTGAGTCTCAATTCTCCACCAAGTTATTAGCAACTCTATCTGAAATATCTTTTCATTACAAATATGAAAGATCTTTTTGTATCTCATCTATGCATTTTTTGAAGTGTGGTCTCATATACACATATCTTCTCACTTGTGGATAGGTTTGCTTAGGAAGAAAATAAGAAAAAAAATTGTGTAATGCAGTAGTCTTCATAGGACCTTGATTATTCTGTATTTCCCATGGAAGTACAGGGAATGTAGGGCCCATCCATTCCCTTTATTTTCTTCACAAGAGCTCTGTGTACATTGGCTGATTCAGAAAACCCTTGATTATCAGCCCTATGAATTCATTCCATCAGATGAAGCTTCTGATAATGGAACATTACCCAAGTTCAAGTGCATTTAATCTGATTTTTATATTCTTCATTCATATGCATGGCCTCCTGCCTTAAGATTCCACTTGAAAACACAATTCTGTGTCTTACTCAAGCCACTGACTCCACAATTTCGTCTATATGTTTCCAATCTCTAAAGGGGGCAAAGGATTTTTAGGTAACAGATGTGGAAAGAATAATTAGTACTTCATTTTATGGCTACATGCTGTATTTATGTAATTTAAAACCTTGATTCTGCCAATTGTAGTAAATTGGTTCTTCATGACCCAATAATTCAAGGCGGGTAGGCTTAAAGTACTAGGAATATGTAGTTTAAGCTTCTGGTCTCCTCCATCAATTCATCATCTGACACAGTATACCTGTGTCTAGACAATAGTGGTACCGGAACAAATGGAACCATACACGCTGTTGCTCATCTTCGTTCTGCGAAGAAAGAGTAGTTGTAGGTATAGAGAGCCATTCCTGTACTTCACTGTAACCCCGTCTCATGCAGCACCTTATGTGCTTATCCTATTTCCTGATATCAGAGACCACTGAGTATCAATACAATCCCTTCCTACTGTGTCCACTCCAATTTCTCTCAGGTTAAAGCATATCTTCAGCTAATACACAAGTACCTTGTACATACTAAGAAATTCATTAATACAAGAATTATAAATAAATTAATTCCAAGTGCCCCACTGTGAAAACTGACTTAGTCCTTTAATATCTACTGAACATGTCAGTTTTCCAAGCTGACCTCTGACCTTGTGTGACTTAGATATAGGTATGAGGAAGGCAGAGCAGGAAACGTTATAATTAGGGAAACACTTAAGTAAGCAAGATAAACTCAAGTTACAAATAATCAAATGGAATGTAGGTTTAAAAATATTTGGTTATTACCTATGGATGTGTGTATGTATAATGGAGGTAAGGAAGACATATCATAGCTTAAAGGTATAGGCAAGGACAAGCTTGTGAAGTTATTCTCTTCTTTCTGCTTTACATGAATTCTGGGGATCAAAAGCAGTCGGCAAGAATTGTGGGTAAGCACTTTTAATAAATAAACCATCTGTGAAGCACACAACATGAAGTTAATGCTTTGTAAACAAGAGGTCACAAAGATGAAAGCATGTGTGTGTAGGATAGTGAGGCAATTCCACATTACTCTGAAGTGGTCAGAAAAAGAACACTCCCAATAAAGGGCCAAGATATAGTGACGCCCCAAAGAACAAATTAGCTTAGACTTATGTTATAAATCACACAGTCTCTGCCCAGTCCTGAGCTTCCCATTGCCCACTCTCTGAGCTTGAGCTTCCTTTTTATGGATTGCTAGAGGGACTACAGGCTTTACTTGGCTGCCAGGTTTCTTCAAAGCTATACACACATGCATCAATACATATTTGTGCATATGTATGTATACTTTTAAGTTATTCAGATATCAGCATATCTGATTTCCTCTAGCTGTGACATTTCTGAGTAAGGGACAGACAGAATGCCATTGTGGAGGGTATTTTGGTTATTTCAGTGGTCAATGTTCCATGTGCACCCCTAGAAAGCAGTCATTCTGCCCACACTGTTAGATAAAAGTTGAAATAAAAGAACATACTGCTTCGTAATCATTCACACATCTTCCTTGACATTTATTTAGTGCCATGAGTGAAATGCTGTACTTGGAAAATGCATAGATAAGCTGAATGGAGGAGCCTTTGTCTTGCAGGGATACAAAAGCAACCTTGGAGATGGCAGGGGGGTAAGCTTAAATTACTGTACCATGCTTTGGTACCTCTGAGGTCTGCAGAGGTTGCTTGGGAAAGACAGCAGTATGAGTACATAATTCATTCTAAGAAGGTCAAGGCTAATACCTGCATAAGGTGATGCTTGCTTGACACGAGTCTGAAAAACTAAATAGATGTTGGCTAGCAAGAGGCAGCAAGGCTTGGGCCTTGTAGATATGTAATGCACACAATGTGAACAAGCCTGTGGTTGGCAAACATAAAGTTGGTACATCATAGGATCCAGTGACTCAAATGCTAGTTGACTATTATTATAATTTTCTTCTGTTTTTCTTAATAGTATAAATATACTCCAAGATTGTTCTTTCTTTACTATTTGAGCATCTTTTGAATATGGCACAGTGTCCTGTTCTTCTGGTGTTCACCAATAATTTTAGGTTGTCTTTTTTTTTTTTTTTTCTAGCATGAGGCAGAAAGATGTTTTCAATATTTCATGGAACATGGAAGGTACTTAGGAGCCATTACCTCATATTCTGACTGTTGAAAGGTTTGCTGCTCATTATTTAGCACAGTGAGGAAACTGAGTCACAGGAAGGAAGCCACTAGGTTATGAGGTATTTAGGTTCTACTTGAAATATGGTGCTCATCTCACAATGCTGGGAAAGAGCTGGTTGTAAATCAGGCTGGCACCCCACTGAGCGTTTTTTGGCTGGTGTGAGGACATTGAAGAAAGGTTTGTATTAAGATGCTCTGTGATTTTGGCACAAGAGCCGTGGAAGCATATGGGCCCCTGGAGAGGTTAGCAATATGAGCAAGAAATAAGAGGATGAGATTCAACTGGAAAAATGCTAACGAATACATCTGGAGACAAACAAGCAGAAGCAGGCATGGTTAATGGGGAGCAGAGCAGCAGGGACTATGGGAGTTTGGAGAAAGTGGACATTTTATCATGAAGACGTTGCCAAGAAAAGACAGGAGCAGATGAGCAGGAATCACTTGAACTGTGGATGTAAAAAGAAGGACAGACAAAAAACACCAGCCTTTGCATGTCTGATGTTTGAGATCTGCAGTGGTGATTTCACTTTGAGTCTGTGCATTTTAAACAGAGGCTAGACAGGGCTGGGGAATTCAGGGAGAGAGAATGACACACATAATTTAATGCCATAGGGGATGAACTCGAGGGGAACAAACAAAGAAGCTAATAAGATCTTCTTACATTGCTCCAGTTCTGAGCTTGAAGCGGCAGCAAAAAGGGATTAAAAAGAAAATACTCAGCTCTGGAGAAGCGAAGGGCTAATGTGGTTCCTGTCAGTGCAATGTAGGGCACTCAGCACTGATTATCATCCCCCCAGCATGTGTTCCCATTAAGAAATATGTCCCTTAAAACATGGATGCCCAAGACTGAGAGCCAGCACATCCACAATGGAAGCTGATTGTGTCCTTTTAAAGGATGGAGTTCCGGGCTTCCAAGGCAGCTGGATGCATCTCTAACTGGCCATTCTTACTTGAGGATCAGTCATGAATGAAGCCTGAGCATGTCATGGGGTGCCTGTTCTCAGTGAAATGTTATCAGACCTCAATTCCAGAACTAAACCTACAGAGCAGGAAAATAACATCATTTCCCAAATTCCACTGTATTTTTATCGCCGTTTGCCATTGGATACTGGGTGGACTGTAAGTGACCCAGGTATGTCTTAGCAATTTCTCAACCAAATGCTCTTTCCCGATAACCATCTATCAGGGAAACAGTCTTTCCCATTATCTTTTTCCTAACTGCTTGAAACAGATGGTACTTTATACCTTAAATTTATGTTCAACTCATTTTAGCTACCGCTGCCCTGTGATTTGGGACTCGAGGTCAGAGAGGAAAAAGCACGTTCACATTGTGAAGTGTGCAAAAATGTGTTTGATTTTATATAGGAGCAGGTGATGGTGATTTGATGGCTTACATGTTTCTCTGTGCAATAAAGGTTGATGTCCTTGGTGGAAATACTGCAACTGAACTTAGCAGGAGTGTGTGTTGTGGCATGAGATTTTCAAATGGACCAAGATAAACTGCTACAGCCTATTAAGTGACAGGGATGGAATTAACTCACCACCCTGCTGTAGATATGACCATTTTCATCCAATTCCTCTTGTTACAACAGTATACCTGATTCTGAGTACTTTACAAAGAAGAAAATGTTAGAGAGATGCTCTCATACAAATATAGTAGTGAGTCACTGGGAATCATCTTAACACAATGTCAGTTCAGCAGAATAATAATATTGTGTCCTTCCTAGGGATTATCACCTACATCAGTGGTTCTCAATCTTCCCAATGCTGTGAGACTTTAATATAGTTTTTATGTTATGGTGACCCCAAACATAAAATTATTTCAGTGCTACTACAAAACCATAATTTTGCTACTGTTATGAATTATAATGTAAACATCTGCTATGCAGGCTACCTGATATGCAATCCTTGTGAAAAAAGTTGTACAACTCCCAGAGAGGTTGCAATCTACAGATTGAGAACTGTTAGTCACAGGGTCTTGGTATCTTCAACAGCACTAGGTGTGAATTTTACCACATGACACAGACATCAAGCTTTGTATTAGAAGTGCCTTCCAGCAGTAGCTGGTGGTGAATGCAAAACCCCACACAAGCAGCAAATATCACACCCCTCTTTGCAAGTTTTAGGGACCTTTGAACAATAGGGGGGGGACTTTTAAAAGCCAGAGATGGTCGGCAACATCAAGGATAGAGTGTTTTCCAGACACAATAGGGCAGAAGCACATAGGAACTCACAGCACTTGTGAAAACATAAATAAGACCTTTACTAAAGACAGACAGAATTTCAGCATGGAGATGGGGAAGGTGGGAAGGAAATCCCACCACCAACTGAGGAATTGTAGGTATTTGATAGATGCTGTAAGAATTAAAGTCAGTTTACTTTAATGAGGTGACCCTTGGTAGATCTACCACATTTTAGGGCAGACCCCACTCCCAAGAATGGCCAGGTGGCACACACTGGTTTGTTGTTACCCTATTCACAATCATCAGATGGAAATGGCCTAAATGTCCAAAAAATTAGCGAATAGTGAACTGTCATTAAGCTGTTATTTCAAGATTTTATGTATCAGTTCTGCATCTACTAGTTGAAAATATGTGACTCTCAACAAGCTTTGCCTTCATTCCATTCCGACTCCACAGGAGGCAAATACAACTAAGCTCCCCTCTGGACACAAATTCATATTTGATCCTTTTGACTTGGAGATTTTTATTTGACACTAAGGACAGGAGGGGAGGGAAAGAAAGGATGGGGAACAGTGGGTGGTTGGTACATAATTTTTTTTTCTTTAAATAAAAAGAGTGAAAAAATAAAGTCTATTGCCTTTTCAAATTCTCTATATGTATCAAGTAAGATAACATACAGAAAACTCATAATTCTTGACTTTTCATAAATGTATGAGATTATTCTCTTTCAATTACATTATTTGTTCCACAAGTGCAATATTAATAGATATAGAATGAAGCTGAGATTTTGGAGAGCCAAGCTATTAGCAAGGCAACATCCAAACTTGAAAACTTGGCATTAATTTCAATAGTAGTATCTGACTTCACTATGTCTGTATACTTCTTATGTCTGGTGCTTATTGTGTTGTTATAAAAGGTTTTTTAAAAATGTGTGTGTGTGTGTGTGTGTGTGTGTGTGTGTGTGTGTGTGTGTGTGTGTCTGTATGTGATCATGATACTTCAATTTCCAAAGCACACAATACTTATCTCTATTGATGGACTTATTATATTTTATTGAAAAGATCCAGGAAAGCCTCTAAGCTGTAGGCTTGATGTAACATTTATGAAAACATACACACACAAATGTTACCACATTGAAACAGCATCACGGGAAACTTGAAATTTCTCAATGCACTGTCAAAACCTTGGAGGAATTTCTATTACCTAAAATCTCAGATAAAGTCTTGAGGAAATAACAATGTCTAGGTAGAATGGCAAGATCTGATGATCTGAAAAACTGATGAGCTTTCCAATTTATGGTTTTGTTACCTGCTTCATGGCTAGATAATTACTATAGGATGCTTCCAATTATTGAGAATTAAAGAAGTGTTTCCTGTACCACAAAGGGATCAAACAATAGATGACATGATTCCAGTAGATATCCATCACAGAAACAAAACAGACCCACATTTGCACAGCAACCCTCTGCTTACAGCAAAGAGGCTTTGATATATTTACTAAGACAAAGATAATCTTAATGTCCCTTTTGTGCAGATTCTATTAAAATACATCTGAGTTCCTTAGCATAGGGAAATAGGAAGATATGCAGTTCAATACATCTTAGCACATATTTATACAATCACTATAACATACTGGAGATGGTATGTTGGTTTTCAGCCCTCTCCTAGAAAATGCAGCACACACACACACATACACACATACACACACACACACACACACACACACACACACACACACACACACACACACACACACATACACACACACACACGTTTTTAAGCCTTACAATGTCTAGAAGCCTGGAAAGTTTTTTGGTTTACACTCTACTTATGAAACTTTCCTAGTTGAAATAGGGCAGGCAAATCAGAAAGGGATTACTGTCTGCCTTCAGTGGAAGGCAGATCAGTAGGAAACAGGCAATATAAGAGTTTGGAGAACTCTCTGGATATGCCCAAATGAATGCTATTTTGAAGCTGGGGATCTTTGAGATTATCTGTAGAAATTCCTCTAATTCTTGTACTTCCCAGTTCCTATAAAGCCAGCTGCTTTATGTGATTTCCCCAAGGTTTTATAAACAGCAAATCCCTTGTATAAAATCCTCCCTGTGTGAATATCCAGACTTGTACTCACCTGAGATCATCTTCAAAGTTTTTTCTTCTTCTACAGCCATGCTTGTTTCTTGACACAGTGGTGTCTAGTAGGCGGGGAATGAACAGGGGGTGTCAGTTTGCCCATTGGCTATGGATTTGAGCCAGACCTCCATCTCAGTCTCTAAGTGAAAAAGTCTCTCTTACCTTGGAGAATTTTTTCTCACTAGACAGAGCACAGAAGAATTTGAAAATCTGTCCTCATTAAGGAATGAGTAATGAGAAAATTCACCACCACAATTTCGACAAATTTAGTGACTAAAGAGTACAGCAACCTTGCAATCAAGGAGCAGAAGAAAAGAAATTATGAATTTTACAAAATGTTCTATTACCTATGAAATAAAGTAACAATGTTTCAAAACAAAAAAAAAAATCTCAAGAAAATTCAATTAAAATACGAAGTTGGTATTTTTATTTTTTCTCATTTTATTCCTCTGAGAACCTTTGATAGAAGCCCACATTTAATTTATGCTTACATCTTACATACACGGTATGAATTGTGGCATATGCACATCTTTTAAAGGTAAGGGAATTTCACAAAATCAGAGTTAGCCTATATTAGGCTTGGATTATCAGTGAACTCTGAAATTCCTTGTTCTTGGCCTATGGGAGGGAAGAACGTTTATTAGGAGCATGTAGTGAGGACTCTGTCTTTAGGAGACAAGAATAGTACTGTGTGTACAAGCATGGCCCCCTGTGTCTTTGCTTTATTACACTTGACAATCTTCTCTAGTGTATGCCTCTGCAACATGGAGCCTCTTCTTCTGGTATTCAGCAGCACAGGCTCTTGGTTCTCTCCCAGTATCAGGAACCTACCTTCTCTATCTCTATCACATGTGAACAAGCCAGGCTTAATGGGAAGACTCTTCTCCTCTGCCACTCACTGCTTTTGAAGTTCTTCAGTATCCTAAAATAAAGTCTTTTTAAAATATGCAAGAAAGTTTAATTATTTAAGAGATGTGCTTTAATTTAAGTAGAAGGTTACAATAATGTTTCCTTCCTATTAGAACTGACAGGAGAGCCAGAAGTTATGGAGAGTGTTAGACCATTTGTGATGAGATAAGTCTTTCTTCTCAGAGACATAATTAACTTCTTTGAGAATGCACACTAAGTATAAATGCAAGGACATCTATTTGAAAACTTCTGAAGGCCTTCGATTCTGCACTGTTAAATCCAAGAAATGAATTTTACCTTTCATTACAGTATTTCAGTTCTTACCTCTTCCTTCCTATGCATTTTCTTTTGTTTGAATCTACCCTCAAGCAACTGTAGTAGGGAACTGGGTAGATGGTTTAGAGGTCAAGAATACTGACTGCTTTTCCACAGGACTCAAGTTCAATTCCCATCACCCACAGTGTAGCTCACAACTACCTGTAGCCCCACTTCTTGGGGATCCAACACCCTCTTCTGGCCTCTTTGTAAACCAGGTACTCATGTAATTTACAAAACAACCACATACATAAACTGAAACATCACAAAGAAAAGAAGCATCCTTTTCCCTGACTGTGGGAACACAGAGGACCAAATCTTCCGACCATCATTGGGAACTGGCAGAGGCAGTGGGGCTATCAGCAAAGTTCAGCCTGTCAAATGCTTCTGATCCATAACTAATTAGTAAACCTGTGTTCCCAGAGAGAGTGATTCTCTTTCTCCACCTGCTTTTCTGAATCTATTTTGCTTGCTTTCTTCTTCTTCTTCTCTTACTTTGTGGCCCAGAGGCCCAGCTTCCTCTCTGACTCTTACTTCTGATCCACAGTTCATTTAGAACATCCTTTTTTCATAGAAGCTGTCAGAAAAGCTACTGCCATAAAGCTGAGATTCTCTATTTTAAGAAAACTTTATCTTACAGATGAATGTTTACATTAAAGGAGAATCCAGAGGATAAGGATTTCAAGATGATGGATCATCCAATAATTATGGCAGTCAAAGCTACTAATGACCCTCCCTCCAAAAAAAAAAAAAGCTTGTGGATAGAGTGTTGGTTTTATGTAACCACGCTGAATTTCGATGAAACACAGTTATCATAGTGAAACAGAAGGTTAATGTGGCGTTCTTCTGTCTCAGTGACAAAAGGATTGAAACCATCAGTCAAGAAAGAAATGTAGGATATATAATAGATGCAACCTGTCTGCAACTGCAGACGTCAGGATTGCTGAAAAGGGGCCATTCTTCATGCACATACAAGTACACTGTAAACAGAAGCATTAGTGCTTTTTGGATTCAGGTGAGAGCTAGAATTTTGCACGTCTGTGTTGCAATCATCCATCACTGTCGGCAGCATGATTTTCTGGCACTTTTATGTATGAAACATAAAAATTAGAACTAATGATATTTTTTGGTGCTCACAATTTCAGAATGCTTTGTAATTTTTCAGACTGAGAAGTCCAATCTTAAACAGATGAGATATAAATCAACATGTGTATTTTTTTGGAAGAAAATTCTGCGTTTCCTTTGTCTAATTAAAATAGAGATTAGATAAACTAAGGATTGGGAAACTAAGGTTACCTTTGGCTAAAGAAGTCTACAATGTGTCTGGTGTTTTATAGACCAGAGCCTCATCATACTCTCCTACCACTCCATGGAACCTGGTAGCTCCTTGAAAGAAATTGGAAGTTCTCCACTCCTTCTTTTCCCTAATTTCACTTGATTTACCCAAGAATATAACTACTAAAATTTCTGTGCATCATGCAGTCACACAGCCCTAACAAAACCTATATCAATAGTCAAGACTCTGAGAGGAAGATATACTTAGCCTTTTGCTATTGATACTGTAAAGCCTTAGCAATGAGTTAGGTCAGTCTAGAGATACTAAGTGTTGCATATGACTATTCCCATCCCTAAGTCTAGTCCTTTGGGTCCTGATACCCATGTAGGAACTAATCCAACTTCCCTATGGAATTCAGCAGTGGGGAGATACATCAAGAAGTACTGTGACTACTAGAAAGATGGAGGCATCTGTGAATACATCAGGAGTTTGACATCGCTTTAGCATAACAATGAGAATGGGAATATATTCCATATTTCCCATTGCAATTTAAACTCTTTTCAAAGAAAAAGCTGCATGGATCATCCAATTCTGAGCAGTCTGTAATACTTAGAAAAGGTAGTTTCATTATCATTTGAGAATAAAGGGAACACTCCACTCCCTCAATAAAATCTAATTTTTAAATGTTACACTCTCTATATCACCTCTGAAAGTGTGACCAAATGTGATTTTAGTCACTGAGCCTATCATGTATTTGTACTGGACTCTGCAGCTCACTTCCCTTTATTAGAGGAATAAGGCATAAATTTTAAAAAACATTCTCTAGGTTCCAGTGTTGGCAATTTTTCCCACAGGAAAAAAAATTATCTAGTATGAAATTAAACTCTGATCCTGAAATCTTCAAAACAGCAATAACTTGATCACTAGCTTTAGAAGTCAAAACTATAAAATCAAATCGAAGGGAGAAATATTGATTTCAAGTATTTAAAACCACATCTTATTTTAAGATATTATACATTTTGAAGAAACTGCTCAGGGGTATAAAGGTACATGGTTCAGTACATAAAAGGGTTTCCTGGAAGCAGGGGTATGGGTGGGTGTAATAACTCCACACCGGTCTATGACTCATGGTTGTTATGCTTCAGTATGAATGGAGCAAAGTGATGGGGATGGGGGGGGGGGCGAAATGTGGTCATTTATGCCAAATATGCAAAGCTCCATTTAAAAAGAAAATCAGAACTATCAGATAATATAATCTGATAGTGTCTATAAATCCCAACAAACAGGAAGAGCAAATACTTGTAGTCAAACCCCCAAGAAAGCAAATCATAGCAAGAAAGGTAATAAGCAAAAGCCAAAGCAGAGGTTTGGTGTACATTATTTACATTTTTCTGCTGTCCACACAGGAGTTAGTGAGAAGATTGGTTCAGATAGGCATAGACACTTCCCCAAGTAGTCTAGGACTTTTCAAACTACATTAGGTTCAATTCCAGTCATGAGAATTCTTAGCTGTCCAATGTGAGAAAATTGATTTTTAATTCACCAAGCCTCTGTCTTCTCAGTTGTGAAATAAAACCTCTTTAAGGATTGGGATGTCATAATGCTAAAACAACACGTGTACTCAATGCCATTAAGACCCAATTTTATTCTTATTTTCTTCTAGCCTGTGGAGTATATAACAGCATAGACTCAAAAAATTAGAAGCCTCTTGGTCAGGTGTCATGATCCAAGAAGCAAAGACCAAATTATTGGGTGGGATTTCAGAGTCTGACACTTTCTTATTTCCTCTGATCTACTCCATGCTTGTAAGACAATGTGACATTAGGCAAGATGATATTGGAACATCAGAAAATAAATACATAAATATCTAATGTTACCAGAGCCCTAAAAAAGAAGTATTCCAACACATCATATGATAGCTAATATGAAACTAAATTTCACTTGAGGGAAAATAATCAACTTGGTTGTAAACATAATCAGACAAGGCATCGAGAACATAACCACCCGTCGGAGCTATCAGGTACCTGTAGTAGGAATTCTATGAAAGGGTTGGGAGGCTGAGTTTTCTATCTTTGGTGCTGATGCCCCAGAACATGCTTCATTGGTGGTAGAGAAGTCTCAAAACAGTATCACTGCAGAGTCACAGGGCTAAAACCTTATCAGTTACAATAAAGCTCTGTTTTCCTCTCTGAATTTTCAGCCCCAGCTACAGCTGTTAATATGCTGTTTCAGTGTGGTCTTGCAGAAGTCAACAAACCAGTCTTACCCCCTTATTTACTCAAGCAAGACTGAAGAAGCCACACACCCAGTTTCAAATTAAAAGTTCAATTCATGTCTTAAAAAAAATAACAACAGGGCGACAGGAGAGGAAATAATAGTAATTTTCAGAAATTTGTAAAGGTTTCTGGGACTCAAAGGGCTGAAACTCTCTGCCTCCTAAGTTATCCAACCAAACATTCTGGTGTTGACTCTGTAAGCGGATGGCACACTCTTTCTAAAAATTGTTTTAGGGAAGCTTTGTTAATTAAATCGCATGATAAAGGGCCTCTGATAAATGGTACCCCATGATGTCACCCAAGAAGTAGCCCCCAGTAACTCTATGGAAGACCCTTCTGGAAAATTCTGTCTTCCAGAAAATTGGATGCTTTAAAGGAGAGAAGGGAACAGAAGCCAAGACAGTGAGGTTGAGAATGTAGTACATTAAAAACTATGTTACGGTTTATTATCTCATTTTACAAGTGATACGAATAAATTGTAAGAAATTTTAATCTTGGAAAATATAACAGAGATAGTAGAGACCTGGCATTAACATGTCACTCCACATTAAAAACTCAGCTATATATGCATAATTACATGTATATATGTTAAATTAGGAGTATACCATAAATATTTGCATGCCGCTTCTTTTACATTTCCTTTATGCAACACATGTTTTTCCGTCTGAAGCACATTCACAGCCACTAACTGGCCAATTAATCAAGCAAGGCTGTAAGGCAGAGGATCACTTAAAAACACATTCATTCCTCAAAGACTTTATTTTCACTTAAGACATCAGTGTGCATTCGTTAGATTTGCTCATCATACAAAGACAAAGTCGCTTTGGAAAAGATCGTACCATGCATGACATACAAAGCAAAACTTTTTCTTTCTCTCTTTCTTTTGTTCTTTCTTTCTCTATTTTCCTCTTCTCTTTCCCTTCTCTACTTTTCTCTTTCCTCCCTCCCTCCTTTCCTTCCTTACTTTCTTTGATATCTTTAAGTGGAACAAATACAAAACTTTCATAGAGACAATATGAGCCCAGAATACTGGAATTCCACAATGTCTCCTCCATCTTTAACCACAGGTATTGTGCTAAAGCACCTCATGTTCCTAGAAAAATATCTGAAATGCTTCTTTTCTGCATTGACAGCTAATTGGTTTATGAAATATTGAACTGAACCATCTATTTAGAACGGCAAAGATGACTGGCCTAAAATTACTTACTTCCTTATACGGAGGTTATTTTTCAGACGTGAGAATAGATACAAACAGGCAAAGAGAGAGGCCTGTGAGGTATGTGAAAGGTGCTCAGTGTGTTTATGGAGAGAGAAACTGGGTTTCTCTGTCTACACAGAACCTGGTTGGAGTGTCTTCTATAACTGTCAGCTTCATTCTGTTTCAACAATGAAAGTGTTCTCTGGCATTTCACTAAAAGAAAATGATATATAGTTGTCAGAAAAGACAGGTAATTCTCCACTCATGCTAAAAAAAATACTTCTAAAGTGGTATAATTACAATTTTAATAATTGTTTTAATCAACCTAGTAGCATCTACCTGTGAGTCTGAGCTTCCAAAATGAAGGGTAGGATTGTAGCTATGGTTTTCAGGGAAGTGGGTATTTGCCTGTTTGGCAACAGAAGAGGGACCTTCCCTAACTGTACCCAATCCTTCTGCTAATGAATTATAATATACAATGGTCCATTGCCATCTTTGGATTTTCCATGAAAGTTCAGCAAGATTGCTCAGTTCTTAAAGTTACCTGCTATTGAATCTAATAGCCTGATTTTGACTCCCAGAACCTAGAAGGCGGAGAGAGAACTATTTCAGAATGTCCTCTGCCCTCCACAGGCACACACTATGACTACTGTCATGAGAGAACACACACACACAAGATCAGGGAGAAACTTTAATGCATATCTATGTCTTGATCACAGGTCTATATTTACCACGAGGTTTCTACATTTTACTACCAACAACTCTTCTTGGGAGTCAACAAGGTTCTCAGTAATACCCACAGCCAAAGTATTCAATGATGTGTTTAAAAGTAAGGCATCAATGCATCTAATAACCCTTAATTGTAGAACAGTGTTCGTTATGAACATTATACCCCACAACCTTTATCATGCTATTTACTGTCAGTCAGTTACTGAAGAGTAACAATCATCCCTCTTGGTCAAAGGTGTTAGGAGAGAGCCATTGTTAATCTTGCATTTGTTTTCTGAGCCTGTGTGCCCAGGACCACAGCCATATGCTTATTTCAACATAGTGTATTTTCCTTCTTTGACCTTATAAAACACATGGTCCATTTCTTATATGTATCTATTTTATTTACTTATTTATTTATTTTTTACTGAAAGCAGAACAACTGCCTCAGGGCACCTCAATATGAAACTACCCCTTTAAATACTTCAGGTCTCTGGGTGCTCTTCCCAACACCGCAGAAGGTCAACGTGCTGACATAGTTTAGAGGTGTGTGTGAGTTTGTGTACATAGGCATGAATACAAGACAGTACATTTACATTAGAATATGTATAGACATGCAGATGGATATATATTCAAGTACGCTTTTAACATAGACCTATTCCTTTTTGATTCCTCTACCTTTAGGGTTCCACCCTTAAAGAAGCCGATCTGCTTCTACAGTAACACTAGCAAGCCTCTTTTTTTCATGTACTATTTTTAGTAAGTCTTCATATCATTAAGAATTTACTTCTAAGATGCCTCTCACTTCTCTGTCCCACGTACTACCTTCATGGCTTTTAATTGACTTGTATTTTTCTCATGCAGTGGAGCTCATGGGTTCAAGTTTGCTTAAACACCATACCTAAGTTCACTTCCTTATATCATATTTATATAATTTCCGTTTAACACACGGTTGATGGATATGAGAAGAATTAGAAAGGGCTGAGAGTGAGAAGTGAAGACAGCATGAGACACCTTTGATATAAAACAGGTGACCATGTTTCAGATCTTTCTTAAAGCTGGTCCCAGCTGTATCCAGACAACATGATACACAAAAGATATGAGCAAGTGAAGCTTTCTGCAAAGATCTGATTTTTCAGTCAGGGATGAAATAAATCTAGCTCTTAAAGGTGTATTGTATTTTCTTACAGGCCGAATTCCACCTGTCTCCCAGAGTTAAAGTTCCGACTTGGAGTAGAGTAGAAAGTGCAGAGACAGGTTTCTTAATGAGATGATCAAGTTAAAATGAAGGCAGGTGAGGTGGGTCCTTTCCCAATATGCCCAGTGACTTCAAAAAAGGACTTTGTATACCCAAGATGACAATTGGAATGAGCATGATCCTGGATATTATGAAATACCATGTGATACACATTTTCAAGACAGTTATCTCCAAGCCATGTAAGAGGCATCAGGAGAAGCCACTATCCCTGCACATACCTCCAGAGCTGTGAGAATATGCAATTTTGTTATTTAAGTCACTGAGTCTGTACTGTTTTGTTAAGGTTGCACCAGAAAACCAATACAACCTTTCTTCCTCACTCCGAGGAAGGAATGACTTTTTTTTTCTTATTTGATCATACTGTACTTAAAACAATGTGAGGGGAAATAATTTTCAAACTCAAAAGGACTTAAGGCTGTGTAAATCTCATAGGAGAGCATGCTAACAAGAGGTTTGCAGCAATTAAACTGTAACAAGCCTCTCAAGATCTCCTACATTTAATGTGCACTTTTTCCTAAAGCCAAGTACCAACAAACATATTCCCTGCAGAAACACACCTTCTTTGCTCCCTCTTGATACTAATAATATTCTTGATAACCTCTTATCTCAACTGGAATCCCAAGGCAGAACCTTGTAGTGGCTGGGGTGAAATGATAATGAGCTACATTGGAGGTATAAATCTAAATAATAATAATAACAATAAACCCAGGTGGCCCCCAATGACAAATCATAGATATATTTAAAATCAAATGTAATAAAATGGACTCAGACACAAAACACTTTTATCCCAAGACATTCTTTCAGGAATCTGAACTAAAATTTCAATTGTTAGGCTGTATGACAGACTAAGGAGTGGATTCTGTAGCTGCCTTGTGTCTTCACCACCCCTCTCCAAGGCCACCTCCCCTTCCTGATGAGCACAGGCTCAGAAACTTGTACTGTCTCCTGTGGTGCCCATCTTTAATCCCTGGCTGTACACTGAGTAAGATTCAAAGCTCTCATCAGGGCCACTGTAATTGATAATTCTTCAATAGAATGTAGCATAAAATGCACAGTGTTGAAAAATCACTGCTAAAAGATTCATCTGTGACTCTATCTCCTTTTAAAGTTCTTTGTCACTTTAAATTTAATCTAAGTTTCCACTCTGAGCAATGTTCCCTTGTATGTGGAAGCTTTTGATTGGATGATATAATAGCTTGTTAAAATACACATGCACCTATACATACTCTTACTACACTCTTCAAGGCCCCTCACCTACCTCCCCCACTCTCTTTTGATGTGTCTGAAGGCACTATCTGAGTTATTATGGTACTTGATAGGGATTGAATTCTTTAACCTGGTCAATGAAGGTTAAAAAACAGTATTGTTTAAAAATCGCCAAACAAAAATACCATATGCAGATTCAAAACCTGCAGCAACAGAGTAGTTCCTGGGTGACAATAAAACCTTGAGCTGCTGAGGGCAAATCACATGGTCAATCAAAGCAGCAACACTTTTCTCAACTTTACCTTCCATTACCTCATCAGCAAACTGACTCCAATGTGACTTCCCACAAAGTCCCTTTCAAAATGTAAATATGGAGGCTGAAAAAGGATAATAAATTAATTTATGAGACTGGGGAACTACGCTATTTCCCAGAAGTAAAAAAAAAAAAAATCTACATATCATTTTCTTCTAATGTAAGATATGGAAGGGAATTACTGACTGAGAATTGAAGGGGCCAGGCTGGGAATAAGGATTGCAGGGAAGGGGCTGTAAGTGGCCAATGTTAAATACCCATCAAAGAAGGTCATCATTTTGACTAACTTCCTGCCCCAACTGATCTGACTAAATATCAAAATTGAGTCACCAAGCTTAAATTCTGTCATTAAATCCAAACCAAGTTATCTAATATAGGAAAGAAGAAGGGTAGATTACAAAGAAAACGTAGCCACAATGGACTCATTTCCATTCGAGTCCTTATCAGAGAGTGATGAGAAACATGGAGTCAGCCAGGTTCCTCCTGCTGTCCCCACCCTGCAGAGAAAAGTAACATCCAAATGATCAATCCACTCCTTGGCTTTGGTTTCAGCCCTTTTCTGTCTCCAAACCCTCCTCTGCCATCTTAGGATTTGAAGTGTTCATCTCTTTTCTCCAATCTCAAAGCTAACTGAGATTTTTCAAACTATAATTTATGCAGTTTTACCCTTTAATATCCAAAATGAGAAAATCATAGTACTTAAAAAAAATCCGTCTAACTTCTGTACTAGACCATAAACTAATGCTTGTTAGACAGATGCTGTGATGGGATAACCTGAATTTCTCTGTTTCTCAGTCTTAGATACTGTTCCTGATTACTTTTAAGACTATCTGTCACTAGTTAAACAAATACATGTGTATATTCAATTTAGATGATTGTAGATAATCCCTATCTGTGGCCCACCAGGATAAATTAAATTATTCTTTTGTGTGGCAGCATTAAGCATAGGACTAATAATATCAACCTACCACTAGCCATATATTCAAAAAAGATTTAGAAAAACTGTGTTTTCATAGTCTTTAGCAAGTAAATGTGCTGGCCCTCAGCTCCTATCTTATGTATGATATGTCTCTGTCTTCTGTACACATGAACTAGGAGACAGAACTCAGACCTTTGGCAATTTTCTCAAGAAACATAGACATCACTATTAGAGTCTTACACCAATCCATGGAATTCTAGGAAGGGCCTTTGCCAACCACTCTTTACTCATGTCACATTTGCAATGTAAGATCTCCCCTTTGGGCTTAACAGCTATAATACAGGGTGTCTCTCCATCTCTTTTATAGGCTTTCCACTTTTATTCTCTCAGCTTCTTTGTGGGTATTCTCTTAAATATTCTAGAATTTTCCTGACTTTTTATTTTACACCCCCTCCCCCTTTGTGGAGAGGGAATCATTCGTTTCTGTCCAAACTCTGGCCTGTGATTTTTCCTTGCCTCAGAAATGAGTGAACTCATGTTCCCCATGAACCAGCTGTACCTTTAAAAACAACCTTCTCAATACCCCTCACAACCTGTACCCACTTCAGATGTGTGTCATTTTCAAATTCTTACAATGCTTTTCCTATGAGGAATAAAGTAAACATTCTCACCCTAAATATGTCCAATTACACAATTTTTACATACTGAGAGGTATGCAGCAATGGAGAAAGATGGAAAGATTGTACCTCCAATGGATATACTGCTTACTCTTGATGCCTTCCTTTCCTTAGAATTATGGAGTTAATATTGAATATAGCAGCATAGAAAAAAAAAATGTACCTGAATGAAATTGGAGACTTCTATGAACCAGTATGGGAGCAGGGCTCATACTGATATAGAAATGTAGGAACGTTCAGCGTTCATTCTGAGAGCAGCACAGGGGAATCAAGGACATAAAGAGCCAGCTCTGTTCCATCGCAGATCATTCCAGAAATGAAGCCTCTATGCATCGAGGCTTCCCAAGACATTTACTCTCTGAAGTTCAATCTCAGTCTGCACTGTCACTCATTCTTGTCCTCGGCAGAGAATCCTGCTCAATTCTACTTCCCAACTCCTCACAGCACAGCACGAAAAGTGCGCCTTTGAACACACAAACCCATAGCTTCAAAATGCCAGTTTTATATTCTCCATCTTTACTGATGAGAACAGAAAAAGCACAGCCCCAGCATGGGGGGTCTTTCAAAAATTAGCACCGACTCCCAAAGGCTGGCACAGATTCGCCCCTGCAAACCCTCATATAGTCACAGAGCCTATAGCAGTAGTGTTGTCATGGCAACCAAGAGACCGGCAAGAGCAGAATGGATCTTATCACTCCACAAGTGGTGCTTCAAGTTCCCATCTCCTCGCTCTTTCCATATGACAAACTACATCGTTAAGAAGTCCCAGATAGTAATTAATTATTTTCCTCAGCCTCTAAATATGGGCATGCCAGAACCATTCTGAAGACGCAGGTAAAAACAGGTATGGTCTAAAACTTCATTCAGGATGCAAAGAAGGGACTTAGGGAAGATGGAAACTGTAGACCATATGACTGCCTTATCCAGCCCTTGTATGAGCACAAAGATGAATAACAGTGGGTAGAGTGGAACAGATGATTGCCCTCTTCAAATTCCCTCAATAAGATACTATGAATAAGAAATGTCCCCTGGGATACAGCAGAAAAGCCCCCAAGACAACAGCAGAAGATGAGCCATGGTCTCAGAATATCTGCTTTTCCTGGTTCAGCCAAGGTAGCACTGAAAAAGTGAGTTAGTTAATTCTTTGGGGGCAAGTTATTTGAATATAGACTCTACTTTGTGTACTTTAATAAAATTCAAAATCACGTGGTGTGTTTTTCTTCCTTTTTCTATTTTTTCTTTCTATTCATATGACTTTTGGGTTTTTTTTTTTTAAATCTGCTTATTTTTAGAAGGCAAGTAGAAAGGTCTGTTTTGCCATGACTCATCCAGGAAACCTTAAAAAACCAATCATGATGCTTATAAAGGTCAGGAATTATTGCATCATAGGCAGAGCATCCTGGGTGAGGGGTTAAAGGAGAGATAGCTGTCCCTCCCTCAATGGGAGCAAATTTATTACTTCCTTATTAAGAAGTGGAAGAATGTCACCTTCATCTGAGTGGTATGAACAACAGAACATGAATACATGTAAGCAGCAAGAACAAATAGCTAGGTGGGCAGAGTCTGGTTACGACTAGTTTCATCTAGCAATATAGACTTTTGATTTTGTTCTTAAAGGATGAATAGACACTGATGGATTTAGTCTTGTGTCAATGACTTCAGGTAACTGTTAGGTCTTTAAGAAAGAACAGAAGCAGTCAAGTAGCACAAATTCATTACTAAGAATAGAAATGCCCCATAATATTGTATCAAAGAGTCAACTTTCCTCATGACTGCTGATTATAGAGTCGTTGCTTTTGTTTAGCTGTGAGTGAACAAATTCCAAATTTACTCTATGGAGAGGGGTGGAGTGGACCCACTCGTGGTATAGCCAAAGCTTCTGTTGATGGGGCAGAGTAGATCCTGAACCTATTCATTTCTTTGTCCTTTTATTTCGTTTTGCCTCAAAGCAAAATATCAGAATCTGGCCCAAAGGGCTGAGCTACAGATGGTTGAAGAGTACAGCATATGCTCTACAAGGATTTCCAAAATCACCTATATACTGGTGCTTAAATACTTTAGAAACAGAGAAAATGTGCTGCTAGATTATATATTCAATATGTGTTCATGTGTGTACATCCCCAACATTCACACACAGGCTAGGCTTTGGAAGCTACCTCAGCAACATGTAGCTGATGGGCTCCATTCCTCTCCAGCTGCTCCTTCTATTTCTGATGTCTTCATACCCCCCTTGTTTCTCACATCTTCAACCCTTGAGGAAGCATTCTTAAATCAAGTTCTTATCCTTCTGGAAGGCTCTAAGCTTCTTAGGAGTCTAATTGCCAATCTTTGTCATATGATTGAAGAAAAAGCCAGTTTCCCTTGTTAAGGAATTTAATGCATGGGTAAGCATGGAAGAGAAGTCTGTTTATTGACCTCATAGTGCAGAGTCCATGATTTGGTATCTATGTTTGTATATTTGTGTAAATGTGCCAATGTGTGCACAGCTCATGAAAAATCAGAATTTTTTTTTTTCAGGGGCAATCCCAAATGTCTGCTTGCACACCATAACTCTTAAAATTCCTTAGTTCCCAAAGACTATAGAAGGTGGGATAATGGCTGTCATTTCTCCACAACAATGTTAAGTAAACTTCAAAGAGTATACCCCAGCTAGGAGCTGCCTAAATCTTTGCATTAAACTGCCCATTTTAATTACAACATTCCAAACTAGTTATTACTCTATGGACTTATAAATTCACTCAGTCTGGTGTAGTTCTGGCCACGATGTCTGTATTCTATCTCTCACACCTACATGATACAGAACAAATCACGTTTCCCAGTAAGATTTCTTTTACAAAGCACTCCCAACATTGACTGTCTGGCTTATGCTTTCGTGTATTGTGATTAAGAAGAGCAGGCAGAAAGTTTTCATGGTCACTTCATTTCGTGTTGAATCTATCTTGCTCTTGTCAGTACAATTGGAAATGTGGTAACATTTAAGTCTTCCTCACACAGCCTCTCAGCTCACATTATATAGACCCACACATTTCTATTACCCCTCACCCAGACAAAGTTCTGCTCATCCCCACACAGATGCATCTATGCCCATAAATATGCTTCATGTGTACAAATACAGTCTTCACATAAATTTATGCATGTGTTTTATAAACAGTTAAACCTTGCTAATTCACAAACCTCTTTGGCTGGCGGATTACTGGTGTGTACAGATCAGAGCTAAAACAAATGCTTACAAAATCATGGCTAGCCCATTGCCAAACACATTCTGCTCTTTTGCTTAGCGTTAGAGTTTTGCCTTAATTTATGGTAATCCTACCCACGCTCAATTTAATGTACTGCTGGTTCATAAATTGAGTACTATGGCTCTATTTTGTTTAGGGGGCTTTAACTATAAAATGCTATTAATATAGGAATAGTTGATACTTTTCACTATTCACATATATGGGATATGTGGACAATTTTCTAGACTTGAAATAAAATCAGAGTTCAGCAAAAACTTTTAGAGTTTCATTTGCCTTAATGAAAGATACCTTGCGTAATAAGAGGTTTCTGGCCTGGACTTTCGGGCCTAGCCTCAATGTTTAGACCCGCAGACCCACAGACCCACAGAGACACACAGATGCTTATATAAATTTTAGGCTGATCAGCCTATGGCTCAGGCATATAACTTTCTAACTCTTTACCCTTAAACTAACCCATGATTCTTATCCTGTTCAGCCATGAGGCTCAGTACCTTTTCTCAGAGCAGCATAGTTGTCCTCTGCATCTTCTACCTTGTCTGGCAACTCTGGAGTCTCTGTGGCATTTCTGCTCTGTTCTTCCTGTTCCCAGAGTTTTCTTAGTCTGGTAGCCCCACCTACACTTCCTGTCTGCCTTTGGCCAATCAGCCCTTTTTTATTAAACTCATAGGCAGGATAATTATTTACAATGTAACATCATAAATCCACTACAAACTTGTCTCAGTTTGAGAGAAGTGTCAGGTAGCAGAGGAAAGGAAAGAAGATTCACTACCTTAGCAGCTTTATTGCATAAGGAACACATTCCTTGCACCCATTATAATTTACCCCACTTTATTCTGTCTGTCATCTCATGTCAATTTTAAGACCCCACTGGCTTTGTTACTTTATTCTTGTTGTAATAAAATATTTCTTAAAAGCAACTCAATAGAGAAAGGGTTTATTTTTGCTTACAGGGCCAGGGGTTTACATTATATTACAGTGAAGAAGGTGTGATAGCAGACAGGGAAGCCATGATGGTTAGGTCAAAAAGCTGGCTGATAGCTGGTCAAATTACGTTCATACTCAAGAAACAGGAACTAGGGAAGTGTTGCAAAATTATACAATCATAGGGGAGGGGGGATTGGATAAGGTTTTAGTTGCTGTAAAGAGACACCATGTCCCCATGACCACAGCAACTCTTAAGTAGGAAAACATTTATTTGCAAGGCTTACAGTTTTAGAGGTTCGGTCCATTACCCATGCAGGAACATGTGATGCTGGAAAAGGAGCTGAGAGTGGAGAAGGAGCTACATCTTGGCTTTCAAGCAATAGGAAGTGGTCTATGTCACTAGAGTAGCGTGTGCATAGAAGACCTCAAAGCCCCACAATGACATGGTTTCTTTGTCAAAGCTAAACCTTCTTCATTAAGATCATACTTCCTAATAGTGCTACTCCCTTTGAGGGCCATTTTTAAGCCACCCCCTGCCCCCACACACATACACACTTGCAAGGTTTAATGTTCCTCCTCAATGTTCCACAACCTTCCTAAGTATTGCTATTAAATGAGTACCAGATCAAATATGACCACCCATGGAGAGTATCACATTTAAATCTCTATACTCACATTCTGTTTCTTTGTCATTGTACCAGTTCTACCCATTCTTTCCTCCTGAGTCTCTTTATTATGACACCAGATAAAACTCTTCCAACATTTCTCTCTGTAATGTGACATACAAAACCCAAAAGAAACTTCTTAAATAAAAATTTCGCCAGAACACTAACATCAGCTACCATTTCCTTCAATTCCCAATCACCCTTGCATATTTTTCAGTCCAAGATAATGTTACAGATCGTTCACTTTTGTTGAGTCTCTGATTCTTCTCAATTGACTCCAAATTCATCAAATTTTCATAGTCTGAATTTATTCCTTGTCGGGGAACAAACCAGAATGTCTATTTTCCATAAATAACAAAGTTTTCTAGTAAGATAATTACTTACTAGATGTGAAAAAATCACTAAAAAACAATCTTAATTATATCTGAATCCCATATAGCTTATAGAATATTTAACACTTTGCGTAGGGTATACAGGTAACAAATTATCAGCTGGTTTCTTTTTTCAGAATGTGAATGCACCCATGTTTTATCCATTTATCTTGAGAGACTAAATATTACTAACATTATAGAAGTTACTTCATGACTTTTCATGTTCATTGTTACTCCAGACGGAAATATAAAACTAGCCTGCTTTTCATTAAAACAAAGTTACTTTGCATATCCTTAAATCTGATATTAATAAAATCTGCTATTTTTTATATCATGTCTTGCTTCCTTTGGTCAATGTTACATTTGAAAGTCAATTGTATTGTTTCACACAGTTGAAGTTCATTAATTCTCTCAAATAGTAGAGTTTCCTCTTATAAATAAATGAAACTCAATTTATCTCTCTGTTGGTGGACATTTAAGTAATTACTTATTTTATAGTGTTATGAATACTTCTGCTGTGAACATTTTTGTGCATGCCTTTTGGGGAATATGTATATGAATCACTATAGGAAAATTCTCGAAGTGAAATTACTGAGTTATAGAATATGCATAAGAGAAACTGTAACGTACACTGCTTCTGATTCAAACTACTTGCAAGAATGTTCTACCAAATTATAATAAAATAAACATTCCAATGAGTCCCCCGTACTCAGCAACACAGCTGTACACAGCCTGCTTTCTCCAGTCCCCCTTCCTTCTCTGTTTCATTTTATCTTTTCATCTCCCTTCCCTTCTATCTCCTTTCCACAGACTGCACTTCTGATACATCCTCATTTTTCCAACAGGAAATTGTGTGTATTTATTAACCATTTGGATAACTGTTATCTAAATGCACAAAATAAGAAGTGTTTTAATGATTCTTATTTGAAAAGCCATTTTACTTTCGTTTAAAACATAAAGGCCATCATTTGTATGTTGGGCACAGGGAAATCTACCAAGGAGTTGTCAATTTTATCTCACAAAATTTCATTAATAATATGATTCAGATGTTGTGAGACATTTTTTTCCTTTGTGCCTTTAAAACTGCAAACATCATTGCCAATGGTTGTGCCAAACCACTAGACTTAGCAGTGAAATCCCTGCCTCTCCAGTCTATCACAGATACAAATGGAACTCGACAGGCAACCTATTCTGGTGAAGAAAGGCACCTGCATCATCTCCTTGCTTAGTCTTAAAATAAGGAGTGTAAATATGTTGTGCATGTTGCTCCCACACATCCCTTCTGTTACCCTTTCACAGAATCCCTCAACCTATTTCTCCTTCCAGATTTTGAATGGTAACTCTTTTAATCTTCTTTTGTGAAATATCCAAGTAAACTTAAGTAACGTTGATTTTGTCTACTATCTATTTGTATGTTTCTTTTGAGGAAACATTACATAACTTGTCTCCAAATTTTTGTCCTGCGTCTACCTTTGTGTTCATTAAAGTGTTCTATAATTCAGAGAAGCTTCCTCGTTACACAAATATGCCATGAGTAACTCCTCTTAATTCAGTTACTCTTTCTATCACTCAATCATTTCTTTCGATAATATCTAAGAAAAGGGCAATTATAATACAATTAATTTGCCTTGTACAGTTTCATGGTTAGTATTCTTTTGTTATATTTAAGAAACTATAGATGTGGGATTAATGTAATGGTATAGTCCTGTAATCTTAGGTACTCAGGAAACTGGAGCAGGTTGAACACAAATTCTTGACTTTCCTGGGCTACAAGTTCAAAATCAATCTGGGCAACTCAATTAGAACTTGCCTGAAAATAAAAAGCATAGATAGATAGATAGATAGATAGATAGATAGATAGATAGATAGATAAGTAGCGCTATATATGTAATTTTATATACAGCACATATACTACATAAAATACCATATATACCATATATAATATATATTTATATTAATATATTTAAATTTCTTGTGATTCTTTAACATGTGTGTCTTTTTAAACCAAAATTTCCCTCTCTACAGCCTAGAGGGAAGCTTTATGGGAATATAAAGCCAAGAAGAAAATAATGATTATGGGTTTTTGATGTGGGATGTCTTTCTGTATGCTGTGAATATGCTTTATTGTTGGTTAATAAAGTATTTTAGTTTATGGCAAGGTAGCTTAGAGGCAGGTGGGAAATCCAAACATAGATAAAAGAAAAAATAAGAACAGAGTCAAAGATGCTGAAAGCTGCCACTCAAAGAAGTAAGATGTAAAAGTACCAGATAGCCACCAGCCACATGACAAGACATAGATTAATAAAAATTGGTTGAGTTTAGTTTGTAAGAGCTAGTTAGTAATAACCCTGAGTCATAAGTCAAACAATTTATGAAACCTCTGCTTATCTGAGACCAAGCAGCTGCAGGCAGATCAGGACTTTGGGGGTAGGCTGGGCCAGAACCTTCTGACTACAAGTTTTAGTGGCAAACAATATATACCTTAAAATAGGATGGACTCTTAATTTCATGAATTCAAGGTCTCTTATTCTCTACAAAGACAAATAAAAAAGACTTTTGGGAAAAGTCCAAAGCTCATCTTTCTCTTTCCATGAAGAAACGTCACTGTTTCTCTTGAAGATTTGTCCTCATTGTGACATAAACATAAAAGACATGAAAAAGAATGTATTCAGTGAGATACAGGGTGAAGAAGGAATGGAAAAGGCAGATGCCACTTTGTGTGTGTATGGAAAGGAGGGAAGGAGGAAGGAGGGAGGGAGGAAAAAAGAGAGAGAGAGAGATCCAACATGTATCACTATGATAACCTTACCACTCTTTTAGAATTGAGATTATTTCATTCTCTATATGGCCTCTGTTGGACCAAAATAAAACAATGTAGTTCAATATATTTGCTTAACAATCTCATTCCCATGGTGGTTAATTAAAAAGTAATTTAAACACAACTGTTTAGAAGGCTACAGTGCTGGCCAAATCCTGGAGCTTTTGATGGATAGTGTGCTTATACCTACAGCCTAATAAGTTGGAATTCTGAGCCCTGCTATTAACAAAAACTGATTTGATGTCTCCTTGAAGGTCTGAATCCAGTACATCTGGAAGCATCTGGACTCAGTCCATACCTAGCTTCAGGGATGATAAACAACTTCAGACACGGTGCCAAAGCTCAACAACCAGCTGAGTTTCATTAAGACACTTATTAATGATCATATTACATGTTAAACAGAAAGAAAATGACTTTTCTTGATGACTAATAAGATGTCATCATCACCAAGTATAAAAATTAACAATAACAATATCATGCAGCAAGATATTAAAAATAAAATTAAAGTTTTCTTCCTCAATTACTTCAAAGAAGTTTCAGCTAAGTTCTGGCACACCGGTACATGTTCACATACATGTACACACACACACACACACACACACAAAGAGGGGGGTATCTCCCATTCCTGGGTAAAATAATTGTAAATATTTCATATAGTTACATGACTATTTACCTTTCTATGAATTTAATTATTTTCAAAATTCATTCATTTATTGGATCACTATATATAGCGATGGTGTGTGTATGTATGTGAGAGACAGGGGGGAAGAGAGAGAGACCTCACATACCCTAGGAAAACTTTCAACTTTATATGCAATAAAGGATGAGCTTAAATTTAGGATCCCCTTTTTTTCTTCCCCCTGAATCCTGGGATTATAGGTGTGTACCACTCTACACAGTTAATGCGGTCATGAGACTGAACTGAAAGCGTTGTGCATGCTAAGGGCACACTTTACCCACTGATCTAAATCCCCAATCCATCCAAAACCAATTTGTTTCTAACAATGTCGAGCACTCAGTAGGGATCACAAAGATGATGGATGGGTACAACGCTACAAATGTTCTTTTTCATGTTTCTCGGAATCTAACTTAGATGTTCATTTCTTAAAGAGAGAGGTAGAATCGCATTGGCAAGTAAGGAAAGTCCATTGTTAATACTGAGGAGCTCCAGAACTAATAGGGAATATGAGGTGATTTAGAAGTAATCCCAGATGTCTCAGAATTCGATCTTGACCTCTCCAAGCATTGGAGCAAGGGCCTGATGCCTGAGGCATCATCTCTTCTCAGCTATTCCTATCTTTCATGCTCTGGGGAAGACGGATTATACTGAGGCAGAACACCACAAAGAAATTGCTTTGCATTTCCTTTTTCAGATGCACACAAAATGTTCTCTTCCTTCCTCTACCGAGTCCACTCTCACATGAAGAGAGATTTTTTTTTTTTTACAAAGATAAATAAATAAAATTTTATCAAAGGCAAAGGCCAGTCTGAAAAAGTAGTAACGATTTAAGGAGCGGCAACATCTTCTATAATATTTCACAGAGGGCAATTGAAAGTAATTTTCAAAGTGCAATTTAAAAACAATATATTCAAACATCGGGAGAGCATAGGTCAAGCTAGCTACAGCACATGAGGAGGGGCGTTTCTGAAATAAGAAAAGTTACAACCACCATGCTCACGGGATACATTAAGAGAACATGAAGGGGTCATCACACTGGTGTAAACACTGGCCCAACCGTCAGTGTTAGAGGTATCTGTAAGCAACCAGACAAAGTGACTGGGCTAGAAAGAATTGATGTTGTTTCTGTCTAGGGAACTGCTGTGTGTGTACATGTCCATGTATATGTGTGTTTGTGGGTGTGTGTGGGGGGTTGTAACAACGCAGTGTAGCAGTCAGAGGACAATTGTAGCTTCTAGGCCTCTCTTTCCATGTTGTTCAAGACAGTATCTCTTAGCTTTCATGGCCATCTATGTACTCCAGGCTAGCCAGCTTGTGAGTTTTCAGAATCTTGGGTCTCTGCCTCCCATCCCCCAACCCCATAGGAGCAAAAGGACTATAAATTACTGTGACAGGCTTACAATGGTTTCTCCAGTTCACAACTCCAGTCCTCACCTTTGTACAGCAAGTGCTGAACATACCAAACCATCTCTCTATCCCTGGAATGTGCATTTTTATACAGACCAGAGAGTTCTATATCTCTACATCAGTTCCAAAGTACTTAGTGGGACTTTGAAACCATGTATTGGCCAGAATGAAGGACAGATGAGATTCTGACTTCCAACCTAGCTTCTCTTTCATCTGTACATCAGCCCTGTGCCATGCAATCCCTTCACACTGCCCTCCCCCCTTCCCTCTGCCATGTATCTGTGGCTTTCTAATCTTGCCTTGCAGTCTGCACCAGAGCACAAAAATGGCTCTTTTCTGTCCTCTTTCCAAATTCCAGCCATTGACTCTGATTGCAAAAGTCAGCAAGGTTGAGAGTCAAGTTACCTTGGAAACATCTCGACAGGGATGGTTATGAATGAGAAGTGCTGGAATGACAATGTGGTGGCCAAGGGCACAGGGTTGGCTTAGGTCTTGCTTGCCTGTTTGCTTTGCGCTGTTCTAAAAGCAAAGCACTGTCATTACCCCAGCTTCGGGGGAGTTATCCATACTCACATCTACATGCCTTTCTCATGTACAGACATGTGATACATAATCACCTACTCCAGACAAAAGGAGCACACTGCCAAGTTCTTTAACAAGGCGACAGACACTCTGAAACATCACGTGGCAAGCGAGTCGAATGTGATCTATCTCCTTCACCCACACTTAATGATCATCTGTTGTGGTCTAAGGATGCTTTCTACTTTTTAAGCAAACATCATGTCTCTCAATATGGAGCTGTAATCCTTCCTGGCTCTATCATCAAGGACAGGGCAGAATCAAGGGTAAAGGATGCCAATTTATTGCAAATGTGAGAAAGAGGTCAAACTGACAGAGATTAAATGCCTTCAAAATATAATTTTTAAAAATGAAAAAGAAATCTTCTTAGATGTTGGCAGTGAAATCTGAAAGAAATGTGTTTTCTTGAAGTGGATGCCCAGAAGTTGTCTTGCTTTTCATATTTGTGTGTGGGGGGCGCTCTTTGTATATGTGTTTACTTAAGGTCACAGACATTGAGCTGTCCTGAGCCATTCATCTATCCTGGGGCACACAGATTTCAGACAATCAAATATTCTGATAGCTTTCTTTTCCAAATGGCAAAACCATTGCCACAGAGTCCCCTCTCCACAGAGAAATCAATTCACTCTTTCATATGTCTCCTCTGTACCAAAGGGCAAATAATTGAATCTTGTTTACTAACATTTCACTTTGAAGGGGGTATGAGGTATGAGGATTCCCCTACACACATATGTTGAGACTGTCAGTAGATGCAAAGTAGGAGATAGAAAAAAATATGAATAAGGAGAATTAGCATTTAGAGCCATATTCAAGGTCACCTCAATTCCTCTCTTGGGGTATTCCAAACAGAATCAGAGAATCATACTTACCCAAGTATTCAATAGCTTTGTTTTCATAAAACTAGTATCTATTTCATAAGCAATAGGTTAATTTTACTATTGCCAATAAAAGCCTTCCAGCTCAATATTCAAGTCCTTGGTATCATTTTATCACATTTTTGATAGTCTGGGCCTGAGGTTCACCATGGAATTAGCCTGATAACTATTTGCATCAATGTATTTGTTTATAATCCATATAGAAATTAGGGTTCCTTTGCCACTCCCTAACCCTCGCATCCTGGCCTCTCCCACCCCCACAGATTACAAGTTGCTCTGGTTGTCTTGTTTATAACTTTTTTCTTCTCCAGTAAAAGTCAATATCTGAGTTCCTCCAGGGAAGAAATGGTTCCTCCTCTTTATTTCTATCCTTCACCCCAGGTTATTTCTCAGACCCAATACTCCATAGTACATCATATTACATTGGAACTTTAATTTATTTCACCCAGACGAGGCATCAGGTTTTGAACTGAGAAGAAGAAATTTGGCGGTATCATTCTCTCTTTAAATTTATGTCAACATATAAATACTCCTATCTCATCTAGCAAAACATCATTTCAAAGTATATACTTCAAAATTCTACTTAGTAAAGATGAAAATTAGAAATAGCATTTTAGTCATTAATTTTTCTATCTCACACAAAACTATCAAGATGCAGAAAAGGTATGTGCCAGACATTGTACTGTGCCAAATTCAATTCCATCTCTACACTTCTGGACCTCCCAGCATTACGATGCACTTTCTCGACACCTGCACACAAAATCATTTTCTTATTTTAAATAGAAAGAAGCTCCTGAACATTTAAAAATACATGGCTGTTGATGGCAAAGTTATCACTGGCTTTCAAAAGCCCAGGTCTGAAAAATAAAAACCTTCTCAGTGATTTTTTTTTTTTTACAGTTCTTTTCTAGTCAAAAACCATCGTGCTCTACTGGTGCTCACGTGACATTCTCAAGTGACTGCCACCAGAAGGGTCACAGCTCCCAGAAATCCTCTGCGGCTCTGATTTCATTGCTGTGGAAGCCTAACGTTACCACAGGAAGATCCTGTCTCTGGGTTGGAGAGAGAATGTGCTTCTGGCCCTTAGGTAGTAGAGAAAGTTTTGTTTCAGCTCAGTTCTCCTTTAGAGTTAAAGGTATAGAGTTCAAGTACACAGGAACCACCATGATTTTAAACAAATGTAACCAAGCAGCAGAACTCCCCCATGCCTAGCCTTCTGTTAGAGATGCTCCTGGGCTAAGAAAAGCAGTCCTCCACTACCATAGCATCATAAGCCAGGATTAGCAACTTACTTCACATACTACTAGTATCTCATTGATTGTGTTCACCTGAAACTGGATAACTGGTGGGGATTCATTCAGAAAAAAAATTATCTAGAAAAGTCCAACCCAGGGATTCCTGTTTCTCTAAGTAACACAGATATCACTGTGGTTTAGAATATACTAGAAATAGACAGAAAATAACATTATTGTCAATGAATAAAAGAATGAATGATGGATGGATGAATGAGTGATGGAGGACTTTCCTTAGGGCTTCCATGTGCCTACAGCACTACCACTAGCTAAATGGTACAAACTTGTACCTAATCTATAGGGCTCCCCATCAGCTCAACTGTTCTTCCAGATCCAACAGGTTGTGAAAGGTCCCTTCATCCCTGTAGCTAATTTCTCTGTGTTCCTTAGAATGTCAGTGTTCTTCATTAAGAAGTAGAAACAGCCTACATGTCTATCAGCATATAAGCTGATAAATAACATGTTACACATATACACAATCAAACATCACTCAGCCATAAAAAATAATGACAGCATGACAGTCACAGGGAAATGGAGGCAACTAGGAATCACTTTGTCAAGGTAAATAGCCAGTCTCAAAATGACAAATGTCATGTGATTTTTTTCTCAAATGTAGAACCTGGGTTTTAATTTGTGGGTGTTTGTGTGTTGTTGTTTGAAAGAAAATGGTCCCATAGGTTCACAGGGAGTGGCACTATTAGGAGGTGTGACCTTACTGGAGTGGGTGTAGTTTTTTGATGTATGAAGTGTGTCACTGCTAAAATATTTTGAGGTTTCCTCACTGTCTTCCTGCTGCCCGGTGATCCAGATCCTCAAAGCATGAATGTTGCAATGAGGTTTCTTGGTCACGGGAGGCCAGAGGCCCAGACCTTGCTGCACCAGACCCCTTAGTCGCCAGCTGCTGCTGCTCAGGACCCCAGAAATGACTCAGACACTTATATTAACTTCATGCTATTTGGCCTATGACTCAGGCACATTGTTAGCTAGCTCCTACATCTTAAATCAACCCATTTCTATTAATCTGTCTGCCACGTGGCCCGTGGCTCACCTGTGTTTCTTACATGTTGCTCCTTTGGGCTTCAGCTCAGTCTGTCTCTGACTCCGCCCTTTCCTACCTATTCTGATTTCTCTGCCTACCTTTTCTATGGTGCCTGTCAAGGGCCAAAACTGCTCTTTTATTTAAAGATTGAGATTCACAGCATACAGAAAGGCATTCCCACATCACATGAGTAAGTCTTTTAAGACTGGACATTCACATCCATTTCATGAGGCTACCATGCAAGATACTGCAAAGTGGCCTCAATCTACATTGTCCTCTTGTAGTGTTAGAGACCCAAAAGTTGAGGTTATTAATACAGCCATGTTTTCTATAAATGCTTGAGGGAAGATTCATTTCATATGTTTCTCAAACTTTTGATGCTGCCTGAAATCCCATCATTCCTTGGCTTGGACCATACAGGCTCATGTCTCCATCTTCACTGGGCCATACTTCCAAAGTACCCTGTATCTGTGCAAATAATGTATGTTCTAACATCACTCACACTGGATTATGACTTCTCCCATGCAATGTGAACTTTTCCTACCATAACTAATTACATTTGTAAAGACTCCTTTCAAAAAATCCGTGTTTTGAGGGTTTGAATAGACATAAAATTGGAGCAGGGTATTTTGACGCTCAGTTTCTTTTTTTGTCTAGAAGGGCTTAATGATTCAAACATAGAGGACAGGTGCTGTGAAGCTTATTTGTGTGACGTGATGGGTCTCTGCCTCTGCATGGACCTTTGCTGCACCTCCTATGGCACAGAAAAGTAGTAAGGATGCCTTCCTCCAGGTCTCCATTCCACTGAGAGAAAATCAGTCACTTTGTTATGGTAAGTATTGGACCTTCTCTTCCTTAGGTCACTGCAGGCACTATGGAGTTCACTTACACAAATCTATAGCACAGAAATCTGCAATAATTAAGAGATGATGGGGAAGATAAACGATCCCATAGAAGTCTCACCTCAAAGTATCAGAAATGTCAAGTTGGATTCATTCTGTGTAAAGGTGAGCCCTTACATGCCAACCCTTTAAAATTTCATTGGAAGAACAGTGTTTAAAATATCAAGCCACATATAAAAAAAAGTCATTCAAGATATCACTTCTCTATAGCCACAGACTATACCTACCTACCACACTAGAATGCATTACTAAGCAATGTAAACCCTTTGCTGTTCTGGAGAAACAAATGAACAAGTAAACAAAAGTCTAAATGTCCAGAACTCTTAAGTAGGAGAAAGACATGCAAACCAGAAACAAAACCTATCTGATCTCTGTGTCAAGAAACTTGCATTCTCATTCCAGTTTGTTCTTTTCCCATCTTATAGTAGTTAGGATAAAACAGGTTTCCTTTCTTTGCTTTGCAATAATTGACCAACCCACAAGTAAATGATTGCTTTGTAAAATGAGATCTTAAAAGTACTATGTAATGAGAAAAATCATCCATCATGCTATATATGTGTGTGCATAGTGGTTTTGATACCTATATAGATAGCAGATATCAGGAATTTGAATGCCTTCCAAAACTGTGACCCAATATTATCCATTATTTTGAAATAAAGCAGACTTTTTCTTGAGTCTGATACTAAGACATGTACCCAGGCTGGATTCCTAGAAAAAAAACACTGAAGAAAAATGCATACAGAATCTAAAACTACACTTAAGCATTAAGATAAATCTTAATAGAGGGACCCATTGAGGAGTTAAAGAGAAACCTGGTGCCAGAGAAATGCCCAAGAACCCACAAAGATGACACCAGCTAAGAATCCAGGTAATAGTGGAAAGGGTGCCTACACTTACCTTCTCCTATAATCAAATTGATGACCACCCTAACTGTCATCATAGAACATTAATCCAGCAACTGGTAGAAGCAGATGCTGAGATCCACAGCTTAGCCCTGGGTCAAGCTCTCAGTGCAGGCAAAGACAGGGAGGAGGGATTCAAGATCATCATGAGGAAACCACAGAGACAGCTGATCCAAGGTATTGGGAGCTCACTGACTCTGAACTAATAGCTGGGGAACTCCGTGGGGCTGAACTTGGCTCCCTGAATGTAGGTGGTAGCTGAATGATGTGGGCAGTTTATGGAGCCTCTGGCTGCGGGACTAGAACTTATTCCTATTTCATGAACTGGCTTCTTTGAGCCCCTTCACTACAGAGGAACACCTTACTCAGCCTTGATATTGAGGGGAGGGGCTTGGTCCTACCTCAACTAGATTTACTAGACTGCATTAACTCATTCTGAGTGTCCTTACCGTCTCTGAGAAATGGATAGGAGAAATGGGATGCAAGAAGCTGGGGTATGACTGGGAAGAGGAAAAGGGAGATGGGAAACAGCTGTGTTTGTGTTTTAAAAAAAAGGACAAATAAAAATGAGATAGTGTTTTAAAGGGTGATCAAGCTATTGAACAAATGCCTGTATTTAATGAACACCTAGCACATGTAGGTATTCTGTAAATCTAAAACAACAACAACAAAAACAAAAACAAACAAACAAAAAACAGAGCAGAAGAAATTAGTAGCCCTGACCCAACAAAGGAACACAGCTGAACCATAGTAAGTCTAATGTTACAGCACAGCAGCACATGAAGAATTAAGCAGGAATTAAGGGGAACTGAGTGACTTACATAATGTGAACGGGATGCTTAAAGATCTAGTGGTTATAAAAACAACATGGCAGAAAGATGATTAATCAAAAAACAAGGGATACCATGACAAACATTTGGTGTCTGTATAGTAAAGTTATATATCTGGAGCAGAGTAGAAGAGAATGCGATGGTAAGGAAGGGAAATAGAGCTCATTCTGTCTTAATTCACAAAGTGCCACCACACTCCATACTTGAGATGGAGAGTCCATAGCATCTGTGTGGACTCTCGCAGAAGCAAAGAAGCTTTTAGGCAATTGGCCAATTATCAGTGAAATCTTATGAGAAAAAAAAAAAAAAACCACTTTCTGGTCTTTCCAAGCAGGAAAGAAAATGAGGGTGTGAGGATAGTAGAACTGACTTCCTTGGTGGATTCCACAGACCACTGAACACTTAAGGCCAACTCTACCCACCTGCTTTGTTCACCTCCCTGTAGGAAGAATGCTCATCATGATGGTTAATTGATGTGGGAATGTCTTTCTGTATGCTGTGAATATCCTTCTTTAAAAAAAGGACTGTTTTGGCCAAGGCAGGCACCATAGCAAAAGTAGGAGGGGAAATCAGAGCATAGGTAGGAGAAGGGCAGAGGCAGAGGCAGAGGCAGAGGCAGATTGTCCCAGCTGCCAAAGAAGAAAGATGTGAGGAACACATGTGGGCCATGGGCCATGTGGCAGGACAGATTAATGAAAATGGGTTGAATTAAGATGAAAGAACTAGCTAGCAATGTGCCTGAGACATAGGTCAAACAGTATGAAATTAATATAGGTGTCTGAGTCATTTGGGGGAGGAAAAGTGGCTACAGGCAGGTCTGGACCATGAGGCTAGTTGGGCCAGAGACTTTCCATTACGGTTAATACTGTCAACTTGACAAGAGCTGGAACTGGTCATGAAACAAGCCTCTAGGCAAGCAAAGATTACCTAGATCAGTGCTTCTCAACCTGTGGTTCCTGACCCCTTTGGGGGTCAAATGGCCCTTTCACAGGGGTCACATAAGATCATTAGAAAACACAAATATTTACATCATAATTCATACCAGTAGCAAAATTTAGTTATGAACTGGCAATGAAAATAATATTACGAGCCCAGAGGTGGTGCATGCCTATAATCCCAGAATTTAAGAGGCAGAGGCAGGCACATCTCTGTGAGTTTGAGGCCAGCCTGGTCTACAAAGCAAGTTAGAGCAGAGCCAGAGATGTTATACAGAAAAAAAACCTTATCTCAAAAAAAAACCCCAAAATAATAATGATACTAATACTAATAATAGCTATTATTTATTATTTTATGGTTGGGGTCATCACAACATGGGGAACTGTATTAAAGAGTCTCAGTGGTAGAAAGGTTAAGAACCACTGATCTAGATGAAGTCAGCTGAAGCAGGAAGACCTACCCTAATTGCCAAGTACATTTTAAAAAGTAAATTAATTATAATACACACACACACACACACACACACACACACACACACACAAACCAAGGAAGAGAGAGTGCTGAGCTAAAGTGTATATCATGGTTCTTTACATCTGGATCTTGGATACAGTGTGATCACAGCCTCACACGCCCACTACCATGGGGCAGCCAAAGTAGCTCTTACTTTCTTAAGTTTACTTGGTCAGGTATTTTGACAATAACCACAAGCAAAGTACCACACATACATAAAAAATTATTCTTTCTATGGATGAAAACACACACTAGTAGGAACATTCAGAGGTACAGACAGTGCTAGTATCTGTTGGAAAGGGGCAAAGAAAAATGTAACTTGAGAGAGGAAGGAAGTGTTAAAAAAAAATCAGAATGGAATTTAGAGTTACAAAAGTGGATGCTTTTTTAGAAGATTGAACAGAAGGAAATGATCAGACTGAAATTAGCTGGCTTGGAACAATGCTCTCTAAAAAGTGACCTATTCTGAGATGGGAAGATCATACCCCTTGGAGAAGAGACAATCAGCCTTTGTGCGCTATGTCAGTGTAAAAGCTGCTTCCAGCCGAGAGCAATGCAGCTCGGCACTTGCTTTTGAGAGGAGACGGTAAGATGACAGAGAGATGAACTTTAATGGGCTATCAGATATTTTTAAATAGCATTTTCCATTTTAAATGTGGATCCAAATCCAGTGCTGGGAGAACGAGGAGCTAAGAGCTTTGGTTCAAACCCGTAAGGCCTTCGCTGGTATCTGTGCCGAAGGCTCTCTGACAAGAATATACTTGATTTCCAACCAGCAAGAGACTAGTTATTCCATTTAGGGAAATGACATTCTGATGACCGAAAATTACTCTTGCCGCTTCTGCGGCTCAGAGCTACAGCAGTGCATCTGTCCCAGGTTGCATAGAAAAGTTTGATAAGGCTTTAAGGGATGCTCCCTCCTGGGGGTGGGGGGTGCTAATTCCTCAGCTGCTCTGCAGAAGAGGATAAAGATTTGGGTCAATGTGTCACCTATCAGTCACCAAAGCTGACAATTCATCCATTGAGGGATCACTAGTGAGTGTTTACTACATGGTGGCCTTCATGTTAGATACTGGTAACACAAGACCAGGATGAGCATGCTTGTCTTTAAAATATCATGGTCCATGAGGAAGAATTCAAGCTAACAAAATAATTAGAGGGGGCTTTGAATGGCAGCCAGCTGGACTCCAGTAAAAGAAGGGAGGTTAATTGGGTTATTTCTACCTCCTTCCCAATTCACCCCAGCCTCTACAGTATGACCCAGGGCTTTTATTTATTTATTTATTTTTTAAAAGGATTCTCCTCTACCTGAGATTAGTGAAACTATTTAACTACTAATGATGTCTGATGACCAGTTCAATCTTCTCTTTACTGTCTTCCAATATTTGTCACTTTGTGCTGGCCATTAATTATTTTTGTTGCTTCTCAAGACTGTCCTATCTTGAATTTCCTCCTTGTAGACTCAAACATTACTTTAAAATGTCCTGAGGTAAAAAATTTTCCCTATTATTTGGGTTAAAGTATTAAGGTTACATAGAATCTTATTTTCTCTATATGTGCTCTCCTAATATAATTTTATCTCACAGATTCACAGGTAAAATATAGCCATATTATTGGCATTTATAAAATCTGTTGTCTGTGAAACTTTGGGAATGAATACCTCCAAGTTTCCATTTGAGATGGTAAATAGAACTATATATTTAAGAGTGTCATAGTAAATTTTCATCTATATTCACAATGATACATATGTATGTATACACATATAAATATATGTATTTGAAAATTGTATTAGTATAACCAAATAGAAAATAAGATGACATTCATATATTTGGTATTATATGGATATTTTCCCAAAGCATAACATGAAGCTTGAAATATTAGATAGAAAAATTACTTGCTATCTCACTATGTGTGAATGCAGTTCCCCAATTTCCCCAAATATGTAGTAGGTGGAATTAGACAATGAGAAAGTCCCAGGTAATCAAGGTAGTCCAAATATCACAGTGAAATCATTTTCAAGAATACTTGCCCTGACTAAGCTAGTTCCAGACTTTGGAAACATAGTCAATCTCTTGATGAATGCCAAACAAAACTGGGAAAGTTTTGAGAGAATTCTACCACTCCAGTACTTTCTGCAGTTTTCTTTAGTCAGTTAAGCAAACTAGTTGTAATTGAGTTGTTTGAGGGAGCTTGACTTTCAGGTGTTCATCCATCAGGTAGGGGTCACTCTTATCAGTGGGCACTGTATCTTTGCAAGTCTTTATAACTACATGTGTTATAGTAGCATACATTTAGCAGAAATTTGGATCTTGTTATCCAAATGATACCAAGGTCTATGGCTCAAGGTTTTCACCAGTATGCCTCTTTGTACCATAAACAACACAAGAGCAAGACCTATGGCTCTCTGTCTGAAATTCATTCCCATTCACTCATTCATAAAATGACAATAGTAAACTTCCTGAACTCAGATCTTGTCTTCCAGTCACCGTTATTCTACCCACTGACCAGTTAGCACACCATTTACATCAGTTTGGATATAGAAAAATAAGAAAATGAGCATTATTTATATTTGCAAATACAGTTACTTTATTATTCATTCACTAATTCACTCATTCTTCCCTGTTATCCATTTATTAATTTATTTGCTCTTCCATGAAGCTTGTTTCAGAAAACCAAATCAACTCTGCCTTTTACTAATGGAAATGCCTCTGTTCCTTGCGGAGAACTGGATATTTGAAACTTCCAGCTTCCAAAGTGAGTTCTCAAAAGTGGCTAGCCAACAAAAAGCCATCAGGAGGATGGCTCAGCAGTTATAGAACACTGGCTGCTCTTCTAGAGGATCTGGTTCAATTCTCAGCACCAATATGGCAGTTCACTGTGGTGAGATTCAGGTGTCAGCTGATAAAGTCCAAAGACACTTATCCAGGGTCCCGGGCTCCTGAAGGGGGGAGTGGCCAACCCCATTCATAAGGGGCTGCTGAGACCCTGAGAAGCCCATTTCCTGGTTCCTGACTGCTGGAGAGACCGGTTTGGCATCCATCGTCCACCGCTCGGACAATCCAGTCTATTAGACACCAATATAAGTCGTTACCTGTACCGTGAGTGTTGGTTTATATTTTAATAAATATTAATCTTAGATTAGTGCATTTTAAGAGAAACTCCACATACAGTTCATGACTATTTGTAGCTCTACTTTTAGAGGATCTTATATCCTCACAGAGACGTATGTGTAAGCAAAACACCAAGGGACATAAATAATTTCTGAATAAAAGAAACCATTAGGATGTAGGTTTTGGAAGGGTGATTAGACCATGAAGGCAAAGTTCTGATGGGTGAGTTTAATGCCCTTTTAATGCAGACCCTGGAGCACTACCTTGCTCCTAACTCTATGTGAGGACATGGACAGAAGTTGTCCCTTATGAATGAGAAAGCCAGACCTCACCAGATTTTGGATTTATCAGAGTGTTGATTTTGTAATGTCCACCTTCTTAAAAATATGAGAATTTTTGGTATTTCTAAGTTATCTTATTTAAGGTGTTTTCCTAAAGTATCTCAAGTGAACTAAAAGATATGAACTTTTTCTTCAGTAATTTTTACAATGAGGACTCTACTTCATTTGTTTGCTTGTTTATACGTATGTGTAGTACATGTCTGGTACACAGGACTGAATCTACAGACCCTTAAATATCTGTTAAAAACTCTATCACTCTATTATACCCATATCTCAAAGCCCCACAGATAATATGGATACCAAGTATTATGAATAACTAAATATTGCCCTATTAATTTTGTGTGATAAGGAGAAACCCAACCTTGCTAGGATACAATGGCAACCATCAATTTTCTTACATCTTTCAGTCAACTTTGGCCTCTCTAGGATAAGATGGTCTTGGCTATGGGTCAGAGTCAGACCATTTTTATTGGAGACAGTAAATAACTGTTATAGTTCAAATGTAATTACCCCCATAGCATCATAGGGAGTGGTACTATTAGAAAGTATCACTTTGTCAGAATAGAGGTGGCCTTGTTGGAGAAAAGGCTTTGTATGTAATTGTGGGAAGGTTTTGAGGTCTCATATATGCTCAAGCCATGCCCAGTGTTTCAGAGATGTGGGTCAAGATGTAGGAATCTCAGCTACTTCTCCAGCACCATGTTTGCCTGAACACTACCATGTCACACCATGATGATAATGGACTAAACCTCTGAAACTGTAAGAGAGCCCAATTAAATGTTTTCCTTTATAAGAGTTGCTGTGGTCATGGTGTCTCTTCACAGTAACAGAAACTTTAGCTAAGCCAATACATGTGGCACATGCTCCCTTATTGGGAAACAGAAACACAGGCCAGTAAACAGAAGCACAAGGTAGTAAACAGAAACATTGAAAAAATACTTTCTAAGGCCCAGAGTTGAAGCTGGTACATTGCTCTCCTGTCATCTATGTTCAAGACCCATTAAGTTGAGTTGAGGGAGATCTCAAAGAGACATACATAAAGGCAAAAAGTAGAGATAACTGTTGGCTGTGTTTTGTATGATAAAACTCTAACCTCAATATTTTAAAATATATATAACATTTGTAATTCCAAACTAGTTGTGTGACAGATTTTCTTATTGTTCACAATTCCTTACCTTGTCTCATTTAAGAAGAAGGATACATATTTACACTTTCCTAATATGGTTTCATGGCTATTGGATACTGTCATGTCATTCCTTATTTTTCCATATTTGTTTAGAGTAACATACATTATTCCAAAGAGAATTGTGATTTATTATATACACTCAGTGATTGTTCATGGTACTAACTAATGAAACTAATGATTTGATTTTTTTTAATCCAAACGTTGTCTGATGATTAAAAACTTAAACACTATACCAAAAATCCTACACTTCTACCCATTTCCTTGACTCAGGAGTTTGATCCTGTTTAGCTCACCCTACATTTTCTCCAGTTGTGGTATCTCCTTTGAGATGGAATAAATATGGACCGAATAACTCAGGCCTATGGACACAACAATCCTATTCACGCACATAAAAGATAGACTATTTCAATATAATATATGAAAGTTTTTACTTTTATGTCATTTCTGGCCCTTATAAAATTTCTCTTGCCAGTCCTTAACACTTTCCATTGCAGAATAGTTTATACAGCTACCTCCTTTTTCCTGACCTGTCCTAGTACATTAAATGAAATAATGTTTGAAAATATGCTTTAAGGGGAAAATGGTTACACAAATATGCTCTGTAATTATTAAAAGAAAATGCAATAAATCTACAGATTATAATTTAGAAAGTAAATATCACTTGTGTCTCTCAGGGAAAGAGGAGATGAAAACTCCAAGATATATAAAAAAGCTATTTTTAGTTCAGCTCTGTTGAGCAGACATGATTTTAAGCACAATGTATAACCACAGAAGAAAAGCTGCTCACACAAAAATGCTTTCCATCATCTCTCACCTACAGTTTATATCAAAGAACAGAAAGACAGAAAAAGAGGGGAGTCTGGCCATCAAGATACAGAAGAGGGGCTCCTTACGATCTATTGTTCCTAATATGTTGGATTCGTTTGACCTTTGGGGGTCCAGCTAATGAATTTGACAAGGAGAGAGTTCATCCAAATCACCAAGGTCTCTTAGGCAAAGGGACTGACCCCCTTCAGCAGCCATCAACAGTCAATAGCTCCTCCTTTTGGGGTAGGATCTGGGGAACCCTTGTCCATCGGTGCTGAAATTTTGCCTGGCTAGGTCATGTGCAGGTCTTGCATATGCAACCCCAACTGCTGTGAGTTTATACCGGTACTAATCATAGCATGCTCAGAAGCCTGCATTCCACAGCTTGCCTCCCATCCTTTCTGCTTCACTCTGTTCTCTCTATCCCTCTTCTCCAAAACCCCCTTAGCTTTGAAGGGAAGCCAAAGTGGACGGATATGATCATTATGCACTTTAATGTATAAAGCTCTCAAAAACTTAGAAACTATTATTGTTGTTCAAAACAGAGTCCCCTTTTATAGTCCTTAATGTTGTGGAAATTGCTCTGTAGACCATGCTAACCTCAAACTAGAGATTTTCCTGCTCCAATAATATACAAATTTTACTCCACACAGTAAAAGTTCAACATTATGAATCTGAAATAATAAAACCAAATTAATTTAGAGCTGGGATTATTTGGTTTTAACTGAAGAAAAGTGTACATTCAAAGAAGAAAAAGAAAAGGAAATCTTTTATATAATGAGGTGTAAGGTAAGAGAGCAGTGAGACGAACCCAGACTAAAGACCTCCCCTGGGTGGAATTCAGAACTGATGTTCCATCTGATCCCAAAAAATAATAGACTCCCCTCGCACCCCCCCCCACAATTCATCTATATTCAAGAACCAGAAAAACAACAACACACACACACACAAATCATCCTATCAAACTGGACAGTATGCTGTGGGGCCAATTCCCAGAATAATAGCTAACAAGGAAAGTTCCAGAAGTCGTTTGCAATCAAAGGACAAGCATTGTCAAAGTGGACACTGCTGTATCAAGGCCAGACTCTAAGCCTGGTGGGGACCACAGTACGGATAAATCCCATTAATACAGCAGCTCTAAGATATTTCTGTAAAGGATTCAGAAAGAACACTAATTAACCTAGACGGGGAAATCTACCAAAGCTGTAGTCCTGCTGATGAATATCCTCTATTGGCATTTTTGCGAGTCATTCCTGACATTTTGCCAGCTCTGCTGTCAACTTTCAAGAGATGCTGAAATAGTGAGTAGGTTTTTAAAAGCAAAATCTATAGGACAAAGTGTGATTACAAAACTACTGACTGCCTTAAAAACAAAAAACACAGAGAGAACAATCATTAAAAACACACTCCCTATAAAGCTTCCAGCAGTGGAACTGTTTAATCTGGTGAGAAAGGATTGGCTCAGATTAAATTACAGGTTTTTTTCAGAATATGCATGGGATCAGCAGTGTGTGAGTTATGAAAGGTTAACAGTCATTACCTGTCATTAAATATTAGTAATAGTTCTAGAAAAGTTAGATGCTAAAAGTTGAAATGTTTATTTTATGCTTTTAACAACTGAACTTTTTATAATATAAATAGCACTTATGAGATCTTTATAAAAGTAAAATATATCAGCAACTGTAAGAAGAAATGGAGTGTCTTTTCCACGGTCCCCAATTTCCACAGCTTTAGGTCCCACTTCTTTGAAAATTATGTCTATAAGAAACAATTTAAAGAATATTCTTTGTAAACAGATCCCTTAGAATTTGTTAAAGAATCTCAGAAAGGACAAGTCACATCTCACAGTTGAAGCCATTTTATTTATTCAATCAATGCATCAAAGATCCCAGAGGAACACGTTCTACCTCATCATATACCTACCCTCCCAAAAGGACAAAAGGATATCAGACCTCCCTTCCTTCCATCTCTTTCTTCTTCCTTCTGATTTCATATTAAATCATAGGCCAAGACAGAAACCATAAAGAAGACACAAACTTCTAACTTATCAGGAAGCAAAGTAAAATTTCAAGTTAAATGAACATACAGAATAGAGACTACAGCTTAGTACATTTTGTTATTGTTTGTTTGGTTTTGTTTTTGCTTTGAAAGTGGGGTTTTTGAAATGCCACTATATAAACCAGAGAAAGGAAATGTTGACATTAAATTATTGCTCATCTGTGTTAGCACATGAACCAGAAAAGCTAGCCAGAAAGCAGGTGCCTTACGTTAATATCCCCTTCATATTCTAATTCCAACATATGTTTTGCCAAATAAGCAAGCAAATAAACAAAAATCATAACAAACACTGAACCCAATACTCACCTGCCACGTGCTACAAACATGGGCTTGAGATTTATGAGCAAAAGTGGGTGTTTGCATTGCATATGTGTGTATAGGTAGAGCCTTCAAAGCACAGAGGCTGGGCAAATAACACAACCTCCACCAATAAAACTCTCCAAAGCTCTTTGAGAAGGTGGCTACAGACCCTAGCCATTCTTGCATATAAATGTCTCTTATCAAGTACTCAGAATGACGTGGTGTGGGAATCCTGTCCCTGTGCATGCCATCTGATAGACACATGTGGGCATTGAATGCCCTTCTCACCCCTTCACCATTCAGCCCAGTGGCCATTCCCTCAACTAACATGGTACAGACCATTGCTGAAGACAAATGGTCTCTGGGCAGAGTGTGTCAGCAGGAGGGTTGGCCGAGGGAGAAAGATAAAAGGAGTTTTCCGCTAGCATCATATTTCTTTCTCTGCCTCGGTAATAGCAAGAAGAATACTGAAAATGACTGGCTGAGTAAATTGCTTTTGGAATAAATGTGTTTCCTCCCACTGACCTCCTCCTCCTCTTTTTTGGTCTGTTCCCCCCCCCTTTGTCTCCTCCCATCCCTTTGCAGCACGCACACAAAACCATCTTCTCCCTTTCAGATAATATATATCACCTGGCAAGGATCAAGAAAAATACATACACGTATTTTGCACTACCAATTCAAGGTGCTGCCCCCAATATTCCAGGCTGAAGAAGATGGGGTGCTGGTTAGCAACCAAATCTTCACCTTCATACATCCTACAAGCATCTTACAGTTAATAGTACCCTATTTAGTAGATCACATGGTGTACATCTCCTCAGGTTTGGTCTAAAGTCCCTTTATTGAAAAAAAGATAAAAAACAAAGAAAAGAAAAAGGTTGCATATAGAAGGATAGTTTGATGGGTAGACCAGGTACATTCCGATAATTGTTGCAACCAAACTCTCTCCAGGTCTTCCCTCACTTCTTGCCTGGTTGCTCTGTGAATCTCCGTCTTCAGGTCTTTAAAAGCCTTCCTTATCAGCTGCAGAGATCTTATAATCCAATCTTCCATGAGCTTGACTCTTTCTAATCATGGTTAAAATTGCAGAAATGCACCTTTATCTGTGGGATATGGTTGTGAACTTCCTTTCCACTAGGAAAATAACATTTTTTTTTTGAAGCAGGTGTTGGTTAAATTAGTGAACAGACTTTATTGCTGCCTGACAAGAATTTTTTTACTCTCCAGACACTAACTAGGTGCCTTACAATGCAGTTCTGACACTACATAGTGTCAGATTCCTTGAGTTAAGGACTTAATTCTTTGACTTTGTCTCCACTTCAGATAAGAATTCCAAGTCTCAGGTTGTTGTCTCTACTTTCTATCAATAGCCAGTAATACTCCATAACACCTCCTTATATGTAATAATTAACTTCCTAAGGTGGATTTATGAATACACCTAGGAAACAACCCAATGGAAAAGGCCCAAAGGGCAACGGATATACAAAGGGCAGGAACCCAGTTCCCACTTCCAATACCTTAATGAGTTCACCAACTCAGAAGCTTCCCAAACCTTGTGCTTTATGGTTTTCTGGAGGTTTTAATTGGATATGGTGGTGAACTCAATGGCCATTGGTAACAGATCTACACCTCTCATTATTTGCCTTATTGCAGAGGCTGTCTAATACAACTCAAAGTTCCAACTGCCTAAGCATTAGAAGAAGCCCCTAACCCAGGCTGTTTAAGTACCTCCTGTCACTGGTCATTTCTTTAGCATATAAGACATTATTCAGGAAATGTCAATGGTTTTAGGAGACATGTTCCAAGAGTCAAGACGAAGACTATATTCTATCACAGGAAATCATGAGAATTATAAAGCATGGTACCTGCCAAATTAATGAACATGAAGACAGACTAACAGAGATATCCCAATCCTTCACTACCCTTACTCACAGTTCCCCTCAGCGAATATAAGGACTGGACCGATGGCTGAGCAGTTTAGAGCTCATGTTGTTCTTTCAGAACACCTGAGATCTATTTCCAACCATCAAATCAAGCAGCTCACAGCCATCTGTAACTTTGGTTTCAGGGCGTCTTACCCCCTGCTGGCTTCGAAGAGCAACTGCAAACACATACACACACGTACATGCACGCAGCACACATGCACGGACACACAATATCTGCCAATAGAACAAAAATAGAGCTTTAAAACAAACCCATACTGAATTTATTCAAGATCTCTGGACCTACCTCCTGTGATAGACATTAAGCTCCTCTATATGACCCCTCGACTGCCATTACCAAATGAGCCTGAATTTGACTTTCTATGCTACTCTTGTCTCTTTTGTCCTGAGACCTACTTACATGTGTAATTCTGACTGTGAGAAATTGTAATTTGTAGCTCCTCAAATTCTAAGTGAGCTAAGGCATGACCTTGTTCAAAATATTTTTTTTTTCCTGGGCAGCCATAACATCTAATTCAGAATCTTTTCAGGCATTCATAATTGTTTGTTAATTAATTTAACAGGTTTGTGAAATGACTAATTACTGAGAAAGTTGATGGTGGTGGTGATAAAAATAATATCATTTAAATAACATTTATAACTCGTCAGGAACAACAGTAGATGTTTTATGATTAATTATTAATTTAATTTATGTGAACCAACTATGAAAGAGAATAAGCACATCCTCTGGACAGGATGAAACTGAAACTTAGTGAAAAGAGATGGAGGAGCTGCCTCAGGTCATTCAGACAGGACAGAAAAATATTACCTGGCTTCTGATTTCTACAGTGTTCAGACAAAGTAGAATTCTGAAGGCATCATTAATAAGAGCTTTTTCAATGATCTAGAAGGAAGACTGATTTTTTTCTTCTCCTGAAAAAATGTTTTTTTTTTCATTTTTAAACTCTTCTAGAAAGTTCTCTAGCAATCAAGATTCACAACATGCACATTCTGGTGCTTGTATTTTATTTTAAAAACTCATTTGTCTCTCACAGAGTGATTGAGAGAAAACAAAACCAAAAACTAACTCAGTGTATTTACTTGCAAAGTCAACTTCATATCACTAAGATTCTATAGGCAAAACATGCCTTACCACTTGGATGTGACCTAATTTAAATACTTCTAGTCAGAAATTATATCATTTGACACAATGAGCTGAACCGTTTTCTACCCCTGACTACATAGCCTTTGTACATAAACTATGTGTATTGTGTTCTAAAATGTTTGTTACTCTTTCAATGTAGCTTTTAAGATGACGTATTTGGATATCTTGGTGTCTCTCAAAAGAACTTATAGCATACATGTTGATGGTCTTCCTCACAATGGAGGAACATATCTTGGAAAAATTAGTTGATAAGGAATTGTTACCAATGTTGGAGAAATAATAATACTTGGTCTATTTCAGTTTATCAAACAGAGACCTATCATCAAATAATTTGATGAGAATAAACGAAATCATAGAGGTCTGATAATGTTTTTTTTTTATCTTCTGTTAAATACCCTTACAATGTAAATATTATTATGCCTCTATAATTTATGGTATTTTGATTTGGCAAACACACACACGCATACAAGACTCATAAGAAAAAAAATAATTTCATTAGTATTCCAAGAACCATACTAGAGAGAGAATGAAATTAACAAAACAATACAAAAACAATTCAAGAAAACTCTTGCAATGGAATATATTAACTAGAAAAGTTCAAATTTACACATTGACTAAGAATCAAGGTAAGTTCATGACCACCCTTGCCTTTATAGATATGCACCTGCTTGTTCCTCCTGAAGAATAAGTTGTAATCTATATTCCTTCCCATTGAGTGTTCATAAAATTAACATCGACTTCTGATGGTCAGGGACACAGAGCATCCTCAAGCTTCCTTCATTACAACAGACCTCTTTTCTTTGTCTAATTCCAACCACATATAATTATATCTATGTCTCATCATATCAATTACTTTTCCAGACTCAATGCTTCTTACATTACAGATTGTAGTTTTCTATGAGATTGTGAGTTTGGAATCATGAAGTTCATGAACATTTGATTGAATTGATATAAATTGCTAAAAGCTTCTTTTGTGGGGACAATTCAATACATTTTTTTCTGAATTTGCATAGCACCCATGAAGAATTCCATTGCTTTAATATCCATATTTTCTATTTATATTTTTTCTACTAATCTCAGTACTTGGGAACAAAGATAGGCAAATCTCTGAGTTAGGGGTGAGCCTGGTCTACAGAGCAAGTTTCAGGACAGCCAAGGCTACACAGAGAACTTAACTTGAAATAAATATGCTTTGAAATTATTAGCATAATTAGTTAAGTGTGTTCATATCTGTAGGTAGAGACCAATCTCCATGCTGAATTTTAGGTTCTTCATTATCAGAAAAATTAATTTTTGTCAGTCTTTTCAGATGTACTGCTTCCCATTTTTGATTATTTTCATTATATTTTTCTTTTGATCTTCATTAACTTACAATTTATTACAATTGTTAGTTTTTAAATTTTTTTTCTTTCTCTATTTTTTCTTACTACTTTGTGTTTGCCTTGCCTGAACCCCAATTCTTATGCATGCTAATCAGGCACTGAACCTCATTTTCAGCAGTGTGTTTTTCTTTTATATGATCAGTAGAACTCTAAATCTGGTCATATGCCTTTGCTTATTATAATTACTCTTAGCTGGCTGTTCCATAGTTATTTAATGCTACATGAGTATAAGTTAAGAACATTGTCTTACATTACATAGAGTATACTGTAATCCTAGTAACCTTTTTTAAAAAATATGTTGTTTTTGTTCCTGGTAGCAAAAGTGGTAGCCATTAGAAAAATGGGGAATGGGAGGAGGCTGAGGTGCCATTTCAGGGATTTGCCATGTTAAGTATATGTGCCAACATGTTCAAGTTATGAATTCTTGCTTTAGTATGAGCAAAAAGGTACTAGAAGAACTTCCAGATCACTTTCCTAAAGACAAGATGCTTGCTTTGAATATATAATTTCCAAATATAATAACTGGTAAATTGTAATGAAATTTAATAACCCTAAAAAGCATGCCATCAAGTAACATGAAAACATGTATAAAAATTGGAAGTTACCCATTATTTTCAGTTCATTTATATAGGCACTTACAGAAGAGAGATGTAGACTGTGCATTAATACCAGTGTTTAAAAGTTTCTTGATGTCAGCATCCTCGCCTGTACCATACATAGTAAGCATAATTCACTTATTTTTCTATGATACATTCTATTGTCATTGTATGTATTGAGATTTATCATCCATTTTGTCAATTTTCTACTCATCTGTATCTACATCTCATCTCCATCTATAATCATTGTATTTTACAATAATTATTTTATTTTCAAACATCTCTCAATTCTCACAGTCCCTCTCTATTCATACTTGTTTACTACTTTCTCTTCTTTCTTGAAAAATATCAAATGTTCCAATAATCTGAACATTAGTCTTTAATGAGTTGGCTCTATAATATGTTATTTATGCTACCTTGTTCATAGTGATTAATTATATTATTCAATAACTTTGTATGGTTAGTATATGACCACTTGTTATTATTATATGTGAGTTTGTTAAGAATATGTAAGTCTGGAGTTGATAGTTTGATTTTGACTAATATTTAAATTAATAACAATTTAGCAACATTTTATGCTAAATTTTCTTTAGGATAAATTTTGAAATGCAGGGGAGTAGAATCCTAAGACTGAGATTACCAAGAGAAAATTTTTGGGCTTAAAATTCTCATTAGTTTTCTTTCTTTATTAATATTCATCATTCAAACATTGTACCAAGCTTTTGTATAAACCCACAGATTGAACAGTTTCCACTGTAGAATATATTCCAACTTTCTATATTGCCTACTGTGAGTGGTGGTTTTAATTACCCTCATATACAAATAGGTGTCTCAGTATTCTGTGCATCAATTCATGAGGAGCAATCAGAAACCTTGATGTCAATATCAGCTCTCACTTTCTCTGCTTAATTTAGATATCTTGGCCATTAAAATATTGGGTTTTTTTTCCACCACATCAACAAAGCAACAAAAACATATAGTTGAATTAGAATTATTCGCAGTATATTATATAAAACTGAGCTTTCATGTTCCACAGTAATTTTGTAATTCTACCATAATTAAACATAATTGTGTTAAATGATATTTTTAATTTTTTATTCTGGTTTATGTCTTTCCACTTTACCTTATAACTTTCTAAAATAACATGTTAATGAGTGTACTCATGACTGTATCATTAGTGCCTAGAATAATGCCTGACAATTAGCAAATGCTGAAGGAAACTCCAAAGGGAATTAATGAGTTTATACACATGTATACACATATGCATGTGCTATACATATGAATATACATATGTAAATTATCTATGTTATATTAATTTGCACAATTTATTTTTAAATTCATTTATCGGATCACAGAAGACCAAAATTTTATTATGTGACTATTAGTCTTAATAAATGTATTATTTAATACATAATCATAAAACAGTATCACAAAAATAAAGAAACTTATTACATTGAGTGTACAGTGAAAAGATAAATGGTCAGTTTTTGGACAAAATTTGTTATTAATATGACAGAAACATCAGATAAATGAGGATGTGTAAAGCCCTGAGTTATTGGAATATATATACTGAATATTAACCTTAATTTCAGGTTGTCTTTCAAGTTTGGACCATTAACGCATCATTTACCTGGTAGGATTGAAAGGCTCTGTATTAAAGATTGTCACTTACAGGTTTGAAGCACCTGGCATTACTGTGCTATGACTGACATGGGCATTGGGCAGCCTACCATAGCCTCTGCCAGCATGCCTTTATCTTGAGTAAAGGAAAGATTAGATAATTGGATGGTTGAACAGTATCCATATATGTTCATTTGATGGAAGCAAAAGCATGTGTTCAAGAATGCAAATTTGATGGAAAAAGGTGTTTTCTGTGAAGAACACGGGAAGTAAAGTCTGAAAGACAAGAGTATAATCCTTTATTCTATGTATCTCAGGTGCCATTTCTGGACTTCAGCTAGTTTATCTGTAAAATAAATGACATCCTAGAAATGCCTCCTCTAAGCCCATATAATTATCATGAGACATTACTCACATGTGTTGATCTCTTTGAAGAGCAAACTCAGTGTTAGAATAAACCATCCTTCATTTGTAGAATACAGTATAAGGTCATCGTTCATTAGACTTTCTAGTATTTGAACTATAAACGCAATATAGTTGTTCCCAAGTATCTCCTCATTGTTATAATCATAACCCAAATAGAATCCTATGTTTTTTTTAAAAAGGAATATATGTTCAATTAATGGGGAGGAGAAAAGTGAGGTACCTCGGAGTCATTCAGAGTTACTCAGCATCCCTTCTTGTCTAGAGGTTGGGAGGAATGATGCTTACAACTTTAGTGCCACTAATATTTGTTGTCTTCACCTTAGTCCCCTCTCATTATCAATGTCCTCTCATTGAGTGACAGTTTTTCACAATTCTATTATGCTTACTTCATAACATCTAGCAATCAACGGAGAATGCATGAGGATTCTTAGTATGTGACAATCCTGCCCTAATAAAATGCCTCAAAAAGCATCAGCCCTGACCTCATCTACTTTCTACAAATAGAAAAGAGAGAGAAAAAGCACACGTAAATAATATTGGGAATGTAAACTAGGTTATTTACACTTTCCACATTAGTAATAAAATGAAATAAAGTACTATACCATGAACAAATCTGTGCTCGTGAATATGATTGTTTAACCAAATGTACTGGTTCTGTCAATGTCAAATAATCCAACCTCATATATCTATCTGTCTTACATAGGTAGACTGTCTAAGACTTATGGTATATTAGAATATCCCACTATCTCTAAGATAAGGATTTCTGGGAGTCTGATATTTTCAGAGGCTCTCTGGCCACTATTGTCACTTATTAATATTAGTTCAGACTACTTTTATAACTAGAAATTGAGAATTGACCTGTGACCAGGATTTTGACAGTCTTACTTAGCCATATTACTCATTCCCTTACTATCATGAAGCTAAAGCAAGTGCTTTCTTGACCCATAGTTATACATAAAATTTTTATCTTCTACAGATCAGTGGGTTAGGCCCATGATGCCAGTGTAAATTGTACTACAAAACTATGTTTTCATTACTTCACTTACTGGTATAAGTATTAAGTCCTACCTCCACACCATCAGACCTATTAAGCAAACAGATTCCTGGACTCCACTTTGGGTAGCAACATTGTCAACACAGTGAAGTTCTTCTCCTGTAATTCTAAGTTTTCTTTCTTTTGTTGCATCATGAAAACTTCCAAATGCTAAATTATGCAATAGTATAGTATGTTAGTTAAATTTTTCTGTCTTCAATCTCAGCATAAAACTTCAGTCAGTTTAATGCCTCATCCAATTGTGTGTCAAAGCAGAAAAGGTATAGCATAGAAACTAGAGCAGCTTTAGATATGTAGTTCTCTTCAATACTCCCTACATGACCTTGACCTTAAACCACCAGTAATCATTTCTTCACTACTCAAGGCTTACCTTAGAACACAAAGATCAGAGGTATGTGGATCATATAAAGATGAAATTATATTGCAGATGTGTGCAATATACCTCACCTGCTGTAGACTAAATACAACCCATGAAAAATTTAGTCAAAATATGAGCTAACATTCTCTTTAAAAAGAACTAAATGTTTGTCTACTGAAGACACTTTGCTTGGGCTGATCTTATTCTTCCTAGTTTAAAAATAGACCTCTATAATTTATAAGTGGAATTGAAAGAGATGAACCATTGGTCTTTTGTTGATTACGGTAAGGTTGTTTGTTCAGTATTATATTTTGTTTCTAAAACAGAGTGATGAGGTAGCATTTTGGATTGGTATTGAAGGAGAGTATCATTTTCTCTACAGACCATTAAAGGGAAATTATAGGTCACTTAGTTCCACATAAGGAAAAAGTAGAATACAGAAAAAAAAAAAAAGCCTTGGTTACTTATCTAGCATATCTAACTATCTAACATGTATCAGCCAGTGACACCTTTCCCAAACCCATGGCAGCTTCTCCAAAATTTCTCAACAAGGTTAAGTACTCTAAGACACAGCATAGGTCTCACCAACATGCTTTTAAGGATGAGTTGCTAAAAAAAAATTAGGGTTCAGTGCAAGACTATTCTGAAGTCATAAACTATATATTTTAAATAGAAACATTGTGGAGGGGGACATCTTAGGTGAATAATTACAAATTAAAGTAATATATGGAAAACTGATATTACAATTGAGTTTTCTGTGTATGCATGGGTCACTTGCCTAAGGTGAGACTATATTTTTGTCACCCATTAGCAGGGCCTGCTAGGCACCTTAGCTTGAGTTGTATATAGTTAACACATATAGAGATGATCTTCCCTATGGCTAAAGCAAAAGGCTGCCTTTATATAAGGTTTTCTATGACTTGGTCCATTTTCTGCAGCTGAAACAGAATACCTAAGGCTGAATAACTTATGAAACAAAATGAGTTTATTCAGTCATGGTTCTACAAATTGGAACTTCCAAGATCATGGCACCACAGCAAAAACCTTCATGCTTTTCTCATCTCCTGGTGGAAGGCAGAGAGAGAAGGGACAGACAAAGTGCATCGAAGAGTGAGTTAAAGTTGCTCTTATACCCACTTTAATAGCCAATCTTCTCCTGCACAGAGACTTTAAACCATTCAGAGAGACAGGACCCATTACCTCCCAACACTGCTGCATTTTGGGGTTAAGTTTCCAACTATAAATTTCAGGGAACATATTCTGACCATTTTTGTTCCTCTGAGTAGGTCAAATTAGATGTTACTGTCAGAGAATCAAATTCAGCACTGCTATTATCCTTACCAGGTGTGTATCGAGATGTTTTTATAGACACTATCAAATACCTTCCACACACTCCTCTTACAATGCATAGACTTGTTAAATACTACACTAGGTCTGAGAACTAATATCACCCTATGGTTGTGAGCTCTGATATGGCCAGTGTCTAGGAGTTGGGAAGCCAAAGAGCAGATCAACCTGGTGGCAATTATACTGTTCTTTGTGAGACAATGACTTTGTATCTCATTTTGCTTTACCTTTACTTAAGTGGTCATGTGTCTTAATTTTCTTCAGTTTATAAAATCTAGCTATCACTTCAACTACAGAAAAGTGCTTTAAAAATTTGGAATCCTGCAGGGGTATGGCCCCTGAAGCCAACCCTCTTATGAGTCCAGGCTTCTTCAGTAAACACCATTTCTTTCCATGCTTAACTTGGCATGGATTGACTCCGTCCCCATTATACCAGACATCACTGATCTGAGCGGCTGATATGGCTAGGGCCATGTTCTGAAGCTCCACCCTATCTGAGCTATTGTTACTAAGTTCTTAGCCACTCACCCTTCGTGTTAACTTTGCTCAGCAAACAGCTTTCTCTCTAATTCTTCAAGCGGAGATCTCAATTTCCAGCATCTTCTCTGTTCCATGGATTTATGTCTCACTAGTCCTCAACTTCATACAGTTGACACTGTAGTTTCTGCTGTCATGGTACTTCTAAAAATCTATGAGGGAATGAAAAAAATTATATATAAAACTAGCCAAACTCTGTCTTAGCATTTTATCAGAAAATATAACTGTGGTGATGCACAGTATATTTAATAAAAAATAGTCTGGAATATCAGAGGACAGAGCCACCCACAAAGCCAAGCCACGAAGGACAGGGAGTGGTGGCCCATGCCTTTTATCCAATCACTCAGGAGGCAGAGATCCAGCTGGATCTCTGGGAGTTCAAGGTCTAACAGAGCCAGGCAGTAGTGGCACAAATTTTGAATTCTAGCTCTAGGAATGTTGAGGCAGGATGTGATATAGTGGGTGGAGACAGAGGAGGGAGGGATTCAGCTTCCCCTGGTACTTCCTTTTTCTGCTGAGGACTGAGCAGCTTGGAGTTGAATGATTCATGGGGACAGGCCTGAGGAGCTGGCTGGGTGAGAAGTGGCTGTGGTTTGTGAATCTCTCTGATATCTCAGCTTTCCCCCCAATATCTGGCTCTGGGTTTTTATTATAATACCAAATAGAATTTGTGTGATATAAAACAATAAAAAGTCAAAACCCAAGGCAAATTATAGTAACAAAAGCGTCTGGAAAAAAAAAAAGAGTTCAATTTCTCTAATCACTTTATTTGTACTTTAAATTTCCTGTAGCTATTTATTTCACAGAGTTATTACAAAATGTCCTACTATCCACTTTAGGCCTGTAAAAAAAACCTGGAAAAATATAGCTAATCAGAAAATAATAGTTTAACTTATAGATGGTATGCAATTATCTCCTCTTGGCTATTATCTTAGATTTATATGCTGGAGTAAAATTTACATATTATACATACACTGTGATTCATATATTTTTGAAAGCTAACCTCACATATTGACAGAAGTATCACTTCTGCCTTCTACTCCATAATGTAGCAGAGAATATACCATCTGATGCTTTCCTTGCATAAGAAGCCATGTTAACCTACTTTATGAAAACTAAACTAAGAAATGAATGAAACTTGTTCCTCGAGGATAGGATGTGTGAACCTGAGTTGTTAGGACACACAAATGATGGCTAGTGCTCTATAAGGTGTCACCTGAATTGCTCAGTTAAATCAAACAAACAAAAGGAACAACAAAAATAAACAAACAACCCCAAAACCCTAAGCCCTTCTATACCTAAGGACCATGATGAATAGGGCCCTATAACTACGTAACTAGGTAAGTTTGGAAAGAGGTAGACTGCCTCAAGAAGGTAGTACCAATGTCAACCAGGACATTCAAGCTTGTTCTTAACCTGAGCCAATCAATCCATCACCCCTTTCTCTCTACCTTTGAGGACTAGACTTCTCAGAAAATCCATGACCTAAAGGTTTGTGACCCCATGGCTAACAAATCTGTGGCTTTTCATACAATATCTTAGAAGAATGGTTATTCAATGGTCTCAGTTCTAGTGTTCATGGTCCATATTCATGAACATTCATGACAGCATTTTGCGCAGACTTAGATATACCAATCTACAGGATTCTTAAAGCTTATTCCACACCTACCCTCCATTTATCATGAGTTATCTTCCCTCTCTTTTTCCATCCCTTTATTTTCTACCTCATTTCTTTTCCATTTCCCCTTTTCTTGCCCCTGGTAGGATTACTTGACTATTTTGATTACTGTGATAGAGTTTTCCAAAGATTCTCCATCAGAATGATTTTACTGACATTTAAACACATTATTAAGAAAATAGAACATTGCTCAAAGGTCAGAGTTTGGATTTGAAGTTTAAAGGTTTTCATGTTGTTTGGTAAAGGTATCATAAATGTCATCTCTCTCCTGAACTAGTTCTCCCATAGCCGACAACAATTGGATTTATTAAAAATCCAGGTTTCTTTAGCGTTTTTATGCAAGATTTGTCAAAACTGATAAAAAAGAAAGAAAATATTGAAGCTTCTTGTAGTTACTTTTCAGCACTTTAACATCTCTGACTACCACTGACAAGCACATGATACCTGTGAAAATATTTTGTGCTGTACATCGTGCAGCCAACATCTTCTGAAACAGGGTATCTATCAACCACCCTGTTCTTTCTTATTCACAACTATTTTCTAGTCCTCAAAGATAATCAGCCCCAACCTCACAGCTGTTATTCTGGAATTAAAATGGGAGTTCAGTGTGTCAAAGTTGACTTACTAGTTTAAACATGACAAAAATCACATAATAGACTCCCACCACTGACGGTTCCTTTGGCATCAATTCCTAGTCATGAATGAGGTTCCAAAAAAGCATCTCACAAAATAAACAAGACTCCTAAGAGTCCTTTCTAATCACATCTGTCATATAATAAGCATTTATATAAAAGAAGCCAATGGGATAATGAGCGAAGTATGTGACAAAATCAACCCTGGTCCTGTCACTCGGACACATTAATTTCTTATCCACAATTGAATAGGAGGGAGCACTCCTGCCTACCCAAGTTCACACAAAGATAAAAATGTTGGGTGTTAACTTATTAAATATAATGGAGAAGAACTGGAATATTGAAATGGCTTGCAATTCATCATATTTACAAAAATAAATCCATCAAGACACCCAATAAATTAGTCTTGATGAGATTTGTAATGAGGCATTAAAGATAAGCTAAGTAAACTGTGAGAATGCTAACAAAAAATACCACAGTGTAGCCTACCCAGCCATTTTATGCAAATAATTAAACAAGAAATATTTTTAAATAAGCAAGAAATTTTAATCTCAAAAGAACCTAGACAAAACAAATTTAATATTCTTGATTACCTAACCAAGTTCAGAGCTATTACACCCTTAGTAGAAATTACAATAGCTGCAAAGAAAACACCTTTCTTTTTTTATAAGCACTCAAATTTATTAATTCTGTTTTATCACAAGTGAAATTAAAGACTTTTAGTATAAATGAAGTCATATTTAGCTTCTTAAAATTCCAGGCCGGTGTGGAGTTTAATATACTCTTTGGTTTCCATAGAAAGCTGCTCATTACAGGAACTGATGGAAGAAAAAAATAATGATCCCTATTGTTGTGTCAGAGGCATATCCAGAGATATCATTTTATACAGTTGTCAGAATTACTGATAAGGCCTCTAAATAGATCATGGAAGATCACTTGTGGGTGAAGCTTCTTATTTCTTTCAAAGCCAAAGTTATTTCCTTTTTGTCATGAGATAGAATTGTTTAACTTGATGAGTTTTCAAAGCTGATTTTACATACAGTGCAGTTCATTATGTCAGAGTGCATATGCATACATATATAGCTATGAGATGTACACGTGTAGCTCATATGTACTCTTTTTGTTAACTTGATGGATTTACATAACATAAAATCCTCACTTTGGAATAGCAATAGATAGATTTGCATGGAACAACAAGATTCACAAATAATAAAGCCCACTGCAGTTTATGTTGGGGTAGGGACTACTCTATGTATTATGGTCAGGCATCAAACACACTTGACTTTATGTGAACTGAGTCACTCTGAGATGGCATGTGATGTCTTCATATTGATGGACAGGAACAAAGAACTAGCAGCCAGGCAATCATAAACATTCTCCCATCATCACCAATTTCAAGAAAGCCTCTATTCTAAACACCTCTGAGCCTTCCCCCACTGATCATATAAGATCCTTCTGTACCCTCACATCATTTCTAAAACATATCCATAGTGCAAAGACAATACCACCAATGACAGAAGAGACCTGTCAATCTAGAGAAGAACAAAAGAGATAAAAGCTTTGACTTAGGACAGTGGTTATCAACCTTCCTAATGCTGGGACCCTTTAATACAACCTTCTGTTGTGATGACCCAACCATAAAATTTTTTCATTGCTACTCCATAACTAATTTTGCTACTATTATGAATTATAAATCACTGATATATGACCCCCTGTGTGGGTTGAGAACCACTGACCAGGGGTCTTGTATCACTTATGTTCTGCATTGTAGTATCTTTTCAAAAGATAAGATTCTGGGTTTGTAGGAGCTCTGTATATCTGTGGGGCTGGCTACCTTCAGCCTTTTGTTTCTATGTGTGCCTTCCTGGCCCCCATGGGGTGCTGCAATTCACATGCAACCAACTGAAAGTATCAAAGGCTTAAAAGGTCATTGTCATCAGATGGAAACTTCTCCAGTGAACAAGTCTGGCCTCATACATTAGGGCAGCCAGCATCCCCATTTCACAACAAACTGAGCTGAAAATCTATGAACATAAGAATCTCTCTCTCTCTCTCTCTCTCTCTCTCTCTCTCTCTCTCTCTCTCTCTCTCTCTCACACACACACACACACACACACACACACAGAGAGAGAGAGAGAGTGAGTGTGTTAAGTGTTTTACAATCCTTTCATGTCAAGACAACTTCAAGTGAGACAGAAAAATATGACAGAAATAGAGAAGAGCTTAGAAATTTTGCAAATATAGGAATAAGACACTGGTTTTAAGAACTTGCTCTTCCTGCTAACTTGGGCAAGGTAAACCATTCTCATGGAAATAGAACATGAAAATGATGTTAGGAACAAAAGAGAATGATTCCTGTTTTAAAAGGCCTCTTGACTCAACAGGACTCATGGGAATTGCCCCTAACTATACTCCAAGCTAAGATTTAATATAGGAAAAAACTCAAATGATACCCTTTGGGGAGAGATATCTACAGTGATGTTTTAGGCTAAGGCTTCAAACAGTCTTTTCCTGGTTGGTATCACACAGGATTTCATTACCCAGCATCCAGTGGTAATAACATGTAGGAAGTACGATGTCTCAGGAATGAATGCTGTCCATGTTTCTATGAAAGCCATACCTGGACTTTTATCTATCATGAGCCAAAATTCTAGTTGCCCAGAAGCAGAGCATGTATTCAGTATGAAGAAACGGCTCACAGCATTTAGAGAAAGTATTATACCATTAAGGCAAGGTAGTATTTGCCAGCTAAGATCTCTCACACCACCAGTGACAACCTTTGGTATCAGACCTTCAAGAGAATGAGCAGGGCCAGGTCTGAGTCAGAAGCTAAATTCAGTGTAGCCACAGCCAGTCAGCTCGCCTGTCCCATTCTGTGAGCAGAAATGCAAAGCCCCCAAACTGTATCTGGAAAATGAACTGAGAGCTGACGTTCCCCATCTTCCATGCGAGTGCTGGAAGAAAGGTAAAAAACCAGCCTGCCTCCATCTTAGGCTTAGAAGCCATCTTACAGAAAAGACAAATGAGGTTCATTTCTGTTTCTGATTAGTTCTCTGTTTCTCAAGGATTGGGCTATGCCCCTCAAGTAACTTTAAAGGGTTCTGAACCGCCTGTTTCAGGATGACATTCACATCTTAGTTCAAAAAGTTAATAATCGTCTTACTATCCTATCTTTATACATAAAGGAAACCTATCTTAGTTGTTATGGCTACCTTGTTAGGACTCCCTGTTGCTATGCCCACCTAGCAGGCATGTCTTTGTTTCATGAGTTTTTAGGACTAACTTGTTATGCTTATGCTCTGCTCCTATTAGCCCGCCTATTGTATCTGCCAAATCCCCCATTTGGACACCCCCTGTCCCCGAGCTATAAAAGCCTTGTCTTCTCCACGCCAATGCTGAATGAACTCTTGAAACCCACTGTAGGGAAAGGAAGCTCACATACATACACAGTATACACACACACACCCTAAAACAAACTACAAAACAACTTGTTTTAGTTAATTTGAACAGAATGATTTGGGTTGGTGGTCTTGAGTAAAGAATGAACAGGATTAATTTCAAGTTCTTCAACAAAGCTAAAATTCTAGAGATCGAAGCTAAAATGACCAATTCTCACTTTCGGCTTCATTTCCCCTTCCTTATCCATTAAGGTAAGCTCTGCTTATCAGAGGGCACTGAGGAAAACTTCACCTCACTGATGAGACTTTGTATGGAGACAACCATGTGGAGTACTCAGCTAGAACTCCATGCTAGCCTAACTGACTATTAGATGAAATCGAGGTTTTTAGGTTAGTTATTTAGTTTTCTACAGCTCTCAAATACCTTTCAAAGTCTATCTGCAGTTTCAACAATTATATTATTCTAATGTCTGTGTGAAATGGGCTGCACCAGCAGAGCAAGCTTTAAGTGTGATTATTTGTGTATTAATTTTCAAAGACAATTATTGGCTATAATTATGTATATGCACATATACACAAGGTTTGTTTGCGTGTATGTGTGTGTGCAAATGCATATGTGAGTATGGGTACCCTTAGAGTGCTGAGAGGGGATCAGATGCCCTGTACTGGACTTTCATGCTATTGTTAGGTTCCCAGCGTAGGTTACTTTAAGACGTGAACTTGGGTTCTCTGTAAGAGCACTTTGTGCTCTTAACTGTTGAACCATCTCTCTAGACCTAAATTTATTTTTTTTAAGTAAGGAAAAAAAAAAAAAAACCCAAAGCTGAAATCAAAGGCATTAAAGGTATTAGAGGAATATCGCCTCAGGGATGCTCGTCTTAGACCTGGTTCCTGAAACAGAGTTTGTGTATTAGGTACTTCTTCCTAAGGAGTCTAAAAGTAGCTTCCTTCTACTTCAGGGCTTAACTACCAGGGTCAAAGGGAGGGGAAAGAAAAAAAAAAACCTGCTTTTTAAGCATTCGAAATATATCAGATTCCCCACTCTCCTCGACCTTGCAGAAGGCAAGTCCAACAAACCTACCCTGTCAAAGTCAAAAATAGTGGAAAGTCTTTTAAGGGCTTCAGGAGACTCGTAGGATGTGATATTTGGGACAGATCACAAAGGTTATCTTGTAGCTTTCAGGCCACTGTGGCCTGCATGGTACCCTTTATTCATTTCATCTTTGTTCCTGCTTCCACAACATTATCAAGATCTCACCATCAGCCCCCAGAGCTATATCACAGCGGTGCATGCCTAACCTTCAGCAGGCATGTGTATTCTTTAAAGGTATGTTTTTGACTCTGTATGATAGGAAATATGAAAAGTAGAGTCTGGAGGATGTTTCAGTAAATAACTGAATAGCACTTCTGTGATGTGGGAATGTCTTTCTGTATGCTGTGAATATCAAGCTTTAAATAAAGGAGCTGTTTTGGCCCACGACAGGCACCATAGAAAAAGTAGGTGGGGAATCAGAATAGGTAGGAAAGGAAGGGCAGAATGAGACACAGACTGAGCCAGCCGCCCAAGAAGCAGCATGTAAGGAACACAGGTGAGCCACAGGCCACGTGGCAGACAGATTAATGAAAATGGGTTGAGTTAAAATGAAAGAGTTAGCTAGCAATGTGCCTAAGCCATAGACCAAACAGCATGAATGTAATATAAGCATCTGAATTATTTCTGGGGGCCTGATCAGCTGCGGGCGGCTAAGGGGTCTGGGGCTACAGGTCTGTGGGTCTGGACCTCTGGCTGCCCTGGGCCAGAAACCTCATTGTAACACTTCTGCATATCCAAATTAAAACCATAGTGCTTTATTATTTTTCTGTTTTCAACTAATTGTTACCTTTAATTTAGCTATTCTGTTCACGAAGAATACAAAATGAGTTCATAAAATATAAACCAGATTTATCACCGTGCTGATTAAAATCTGTATCCTTTCCTGAATAGGCTCAAACAAATATGAACCCATTACTAGACTTGATAAGTGATGTACATCTGACCTAGTGGTACCTCTTGCTGATCTCATTTAACATCAGTTGGGAAGGTAGAGTAAGAAGGGCCTCCTCCATGCAGATGGGACATGCTAGATGTAAGTAAGCCAAAACCTCATATGCATATTGTCTCCTCAGCTTGAAACTCCTGCATATAAATATGAATCTGTATACTCCAGTCATAGAGATCTGTCTTTATCTTTACCTCTTAGAAGGTCTCCTTAGATCATCTCAGCTTCCTCTTTGACACAGCTTGTTTTACAGAACTTTCCTAGTAAGGATTGCAAAGGCTGCGATATAACACAATAACCAAAAGCAAGTTGGGGAGAAAAGTGTTTACTTTACTGACACATCCACATCACTGTTTATTGTGGAAGGAAGTCAGGACAGCAACTCAAAACAGGGCAGAAGCCTGGAGGCAGGGGCTGTGTACTGGTTTGCTCTCCTAACTTGCTCACTCTGCTTTCTTATAGAACCCAAGACCTAGGGGTGGCTCACAATGGGCTGGGCCCTTACACATCAATCACTAATTAGGAAAATGCTCAACAGGCTTGCCGAAAGTCTGATCTTATGGGGGCATTTTATCAATTGGGGTTCTCTCCTCTCTCCAAGCTAACGCCAGACTGTACCAAGTTGACATAAAATTAGCCAGTATGTGTAGACGGAGTTTTACTTTCAAGGCGCCAGTCCAAAATTAATATTTATTAGAATATAAATTAACACTCACAATATTAGTAACAGCTTATGGTGGCACCTGAACAAGGACTGGTGTATCCAAGCGATGGACGAGCAATGGACGCGCGATGGAAGGACGATGGATTCCGATTCTGTCTGTCCAGCAGCCAGGAACCAGGAAGAGCGCTCCTCGTGTCCCAGCAGCCACTTATCAATGGGCTTGGCCATACCCCCTCCAGGGTCCCGGAAGTGTCTTCTGACCTTATCAGCTGACACCTTAATCCCGCCACAAGTATGGTTGACTACTTGGCAACTTGACACATAAACACTTTGCTTATTAATATATAACTTTCCTCTTTTGGTTTATCCCTAAGATCTCAGATTAATAAGTTTGACAAATATAAGATATATTACAAACTTAAAAATGCCTCAGTTTTTATCAAATTAAACACTTTTAAAGTTCACTCGCTTTAAAATTTAAATTCAGTCTTTTTAAAATAAAAAAATCTCAAAGTAAATAAAGAAATAAAATCTAAAATCTCATTTAAAAGTTCAAAACCTCTCAAGATTGAGCTTCTATAAAATTAAACATAAGTGAAATGCTTTCTTACTTCAGGAGGGAAGAACCATGGCACAGTCACAATCTGAACAAAGTAAAACTGAAACTCCAACAAAGTAAACAACCCAAAGTATAATTATCCGGGATTTACTCACAATTTGATTGGCAGGACTCCTTTAAGGGGCTCCAGTCACTTCTTAGGCACCGCCCTCTGCAGCACAGAAGCCCATCTTTTAGCTCCAGCTGGCTCCACTTCGCTGCTCCTGTTCTGGGTGGTCAGTCCAGGTCCACGGTACTGGCTTCTCCAAAATGCTGCATCGGGCTGCACTTTCACCAATAACCTCTTCTGGACTCTCTTTATGTTCCAAAGAAGTTCATTTCTCTGCATGACCTTTCAACTTCGAGGCTTCAGCTGTCACTAGGCTGCACCATTTCCAGTTACATGGGTAAGCCTCAGGTGTTTTTCATAACTTGTACATGTCTTCAATATCAGTACCACTTGGGTGATTCCAAGTTGCAGCTGCCAGCAGATGAGGTATGGTGGCGGCTTCTTCTGGAAAACAGCTTCAGGGCACTTATTTTCAGGAAAACACTTCACAGATTTCACCTGAATGATACTGGTCATTGTTCGGCTCCTGCTAACCAACATCAATTGTCCCAGGAAAGCAAAGATCTCACTGCAATGGTGCTGGTCTCCTGTTACTCAAGGCTGACTTTCTCCCAGCTGACCAGAACCACAGAATCTTAATTTAAAATAATATGCAACGACCCCAAAAGCCTTTAGGTAATTTTCAAATTTTCCTCTAAAACTTCACAAAACAGGCCTACACCATCTTCATTTCTTCCAATACCCATAGCTTCCAAACTCCCACAGAACAACTCACCAAACTTTGAATATTCTTGCCAAAAGTCCAAAGTCCTTCTACACTTCTCCCCAATGCAACATGGCTAGGTCCCGTCACAGTAATAACTCATGATCCTGGAATAAAGTTCTTTGTTACGATTCCTGAGATAAAACACCATGACCAAAAGCAAGTCCGGAAGAACAGGGCTTATTTGGCTTATTCTTCCACACGCTGTTGGCGACGGAAGGAAGTCAGGACAGGAACTCAATTAGGGCAGAAAACTGGATGCAGGATCTGATGCAGAGAGACCATGGCATGGAGTCTCGCTTACAGGCTTGTTAATCCTGGCTTGCTCTGCCTGCTTTCTTATAGAACACAGGGCCACCAGCTCAGGGATGACTCCACCCACAATGGACTGGGCCCTCCCCCACCAATCACACCCAACAGGTTTGCTCCAACCTAATCTTATAAAAGCATTTACTCAGCTGGTCTCTCAAATACTCTAACCTGTGTCAAGTTGACATAAAATTAGTCAGCAGAATGAGTGACGTATACCGATTTTGTGTTTGTTTTTTTTGATCTCTGTGTATCTCTCGCAATCAGAAAGAAATCTGGTAACATATCTGTTTCTGCTCATTCACCATTCTCAATCTGGGCTTTAAAAACAATCCCCAGCAAAGGGGTTGTTCATCTACTCTCTTCAGAAGGAAGGAATAAAAGGAATAATTCATTCTGTGCTCAAATCTCTCTCAAACTTACTTCTTATTATCTGAACCAAATGCTTTTCTTCTTTTTATTTTTCTGTGAGAGAAGTATCGATAAAGAGCTCAGTTGATTTCTGTTTTTATACAGTTTTCAGTCCAACACACTTTATTTTCTTTATTGAGCTGATTTTTAGCTTTCCGAGGTACTTTTCTAAGGCTGGATACTTGTACAGAAATACACAAAATTCTTTCTATGACCACAAAGCTCTGGTTGTAGCCTACTGATCCCCCCATAAGCCTCTTAATACATGCTAAGGACAGTATTAGATACTTTGTATTTCAAAATATCCCTGACCTTTTCTTACGAATGCATTTTGGTACGTTTAAACATAATGTATTAAAATACAGTATAACGTGCATTATAACTTATGAAGCTATAAATAAAAAAATCCAAAATGAGTTTTTACTGGTGCACAATAAATAATTATATATGTATGTAGGAGAAGGTGCTTGGGCAGCTGTGCGGGGAAAGAAAGGGGAACAGAAATGATGTTAGGGTACTCATGTATGAAATTTTCAAATAAATTAAAAATTTATATTAAAATGAGCAAATGATTGAGGGATGAGTTATGAGTTGGTGAGTGAATGCACAAAGGAATGGATATAAGTATGGAGTACCCTCATCCAGGAAATCCAGCTCAATATGCGACAAAAAGTTAGACATAGAATTTCATTGTTGCATCCTTTACTTCAAGGACAGATCCTAACACTTATTTTGTTGTACTTTCTTCTAAAGTTATATTTTTAAAAGTAACCACGGCTCCCTATTATTAATTGCAGAGTATTTTCTTAGTTATTTACTCTGCATAAAAAAATGCAAGAAGCTGGAAAAAATACATATGTGAAAAATAAGGACTAATTCTAAAATATTTTTATTTGGGTTTATTCCCTATTAATTGCTTTTTAGAAAAAGTCTTAAGGTAAGTGTAATACCTATCAGCAAACTATATTTTTGCAGGCAAGTTATAGGTCAGATCTTTATTTCAGTTAATATAACAGTTTCTTAGTGGCTATATGTTCTTCCCCCTCATTCTATAACATTAGCAAACTTAATAAAACAATTTTATGAGAAGGGAAAAGAGAAAATATGTATGCTATTATGCAATTAACAAAGTCGGTCCTAATCAATTTGAAAGGGTGAGAGCAACAAAAAGGGACAGAGGTGGCAGGAAATGTATCTTTTACATTTATGTTCTATATTTTGTCTGTGTATCTATGGAGCATGTGCATGCCTGGTACCTGTGGAGGCCAAAAGAAGAAGTTGGATTCCCTGGTACTAGTTACAGATAGTTGTGAGCCACCATGTAGCTGTTGGGAAATAAACTTGTATTCTCAGGAGGAGCAGATAGAGTGCTTAACTACTGTCTGGCAACTGTATCTTTATAGATAATGATCCTGTCACTTGGTGATGAACATGAAATATACTCCGGATGCAATAGAGAAGTAATATAGAAATAAACATGCAAAACTATCAGTAAATAAATGAACAAAGGGCATGGGAGGATAATTTCTACCAAAGAGAATATTTTGACAAACACAGAGAAAGAGATTTGCCTTCATGAGAAATCCAATTAAACTTTGTACAACAATTATATGGACTTTCTAATCCAACATATTTGCAATGCTTTAAATCAGCACACACAGCAATTTCAGTTGGCAAAAAGGAAAACGGGTATATTTATATTAATGCAAATGGCTATGAATTACTTATAAGTCCTATTGCAGAGATATCTGTCAATGCCCATTTTTAAAAGCTTTAACTAACCCCCTAGAACTATTTTCTTTTCTGAGCACTTCATTCAAATTTTTCCCTATCATCTGTATGGCAGTCTTAATTATATTTTTTGCTGAGTCACCTCGTTTCATTTCTCAGTTTCCCTGGCTATAAGATGGGTGATGTTCACGGTAACCTAACCATGCAGGAGGGATGCCCGATGGTTTGAAAATAGTGGATCTTTGAATGTATGGTGTTGGTGTAAACAGAACTGAAAAGAAAGGAGACCGTGATTGTGACTGACACATATGTCTACTGAAAGAAAAATGGGGCGTAGTCTGACCCAGCAAGAAGCACTTTGATATTAGGGGTAGTATAACCCTGAGTCACAGGAGATCAAGGTCAGAGTGGATGACAACAGAGGAATAAAGGAGATGGTAGGAAAGGCAAGGTCATCCATTCTGATAAGTCAGATGAGTAATCAAGGCCAAGGAGATGAAATAGAGAATGTGAAGACCTAGGTCCAGAATGGTGCTTCGCAGTGGAGATAGCAGATCACATTTTAAAGAAAGAGCCATGCTTGAGCAAACCTGCAGGTACTGTTTAAATCAGAACACTAAGACAGAGGTCTGGCTCTTCTAGATGTCAAGGGAAGAGTCAAATCCCAGCTTCAAGGCATTAAAGGGGTTGGGTGAAGACTTTAAGAAACTCCAGAGAAAGTTTATACAGACATGGATACAGCTTCCAGTAAAATCAATGAAATGTGTTTATGCACATGCTAATATGTGTGTTTACATGCATGTACATATGCTAGCCTGCACACAGCTTTGCGTCTTTGCTGTTTGCTCTTCCTTCTGAACCCCAAGTACGCAGAATGGAGCTCTTTATACTCTGGAACTGAAGCAGACATGATGGCAGCTCATAGAATAACTCTGCACATACTGTGTGTCCTGCTACCAGACCGTTCCACCATACAACCTTCTCTAGTGTATCAGGTGATTCAGGGTTGCCTTCTTTATTTATTTGGATATGTCTATTTTCAATTTCTTGAAACCTTGAAGGCAGACCGCATGCCCAGGAGTAGTGGATCAACATAAAATGGACTCTGGCTTTTCTTTGTTTTGTTGAGGGCTTTTTGCTTTGTTTCATTTTGTTTCATTTTGGTATTGCTTATCTTAGGGATTTTGGGCGTTTACTTATTTATTTTGACTTTTGTTTTCATTGGGGAGAGAGATACTGAGAGAGAGTCTGTGAAATTGAATGGGGAAGGTGGAGCTGGGGAGGTCTCAGAGAAGTAGGGGAAGGACAAAATATACTGTATGCAAAAAGAATTTAAACAAAAATCCTAAGGGAAAAAACATCTGAGAGAATGCTTATAAAATATTAATTTTATTCTCAAATAAATAATTGATAATATGTTATTCTCTATATTTCAAATAATTGGTTATTTTAAGAGAAGGGTAGTGATTTGTGTGGCTCTAGAATTTGCATGAAAGATATTATGCTACATTTTCACGTATTTTTTTAAAGCTTTTTATCATTGTCTTCTGTGTTCTTGGAAAGAGTCCATGCCAATTATATAATCATGTTCTTTACAACTGAAACATATCAGAGGAAATACATATAGTATTTTTATATATCAACAATCATGCTTTCAACTCTTTCTATAAAATAATCACAACATGCATATAGCATTAAAATCCCAGGTAGGCACATACTCAGCCTCAAACTTGTAGAATAGCTATTCATATTTGTACTCTTTCAGTGATGTTACACTTGTATTCATAGTGTTATTATTCACATTTTAAAAATAATATTTTTGGAAATTATAATATAATTACATCATTTGCCACTTTCCTGTCCCACTTCCAAAATCCCCAAGGAGCCTCTATTTCAACATGCTTTCAAATTTATGGCCTCTTTTTTTGGCCACTTATTTTGTGTGTGTGTGTGTGTGTGTGTGTGTGTGTGTGTGTGTGTGTGTGTGTGTGTGTGTGTGTGTCTACTCCTAAGCATATAATCCATCCTTCTGAGTTCACATGTTGTTATTTGTATGTATGTGTTTTCAGGGTGATCACTTGCTATTGGATAACCCATTGGTATGCTCTTATTTAGAAGCATGCAAAGGGAGTGTTTCAGTGTTATAATGTGTAACCTCTCTGATTACAAAAAGGATGTGTGGACTCATTAGTTCTCTCTAAAGGAAAACACAAAACTGCTAGAATAAAAGTGGGGTGTTAGACTGGCTGAGAATTCAGTAATGGCTTGGGCTCCAAGGCTGCGTGTCTCAGGTTTAATGTTCGGCTTAAGTCTTGGAGGATTTCTGAGGTCTCCAGTCTAAGTTGGAAATTCATAGAAGTAGATTTGATGTCTCAGTAGCAGGATAGATACACCATTGAGAAGAAGTAAATGCAAGAAAGCAAAAACTAATTTCCTTCTGCCATGGCTTTTTATTTACACTACCACCAAAAACAGCTATTCAATTTAGGGTGTGTGCTACTGATATTTTTTTTAAATGTCAATTTAACACAACCTATTGTGGTGCTAGAAGAGAGAATCTCAACTGAGAGAGTGTTCCCACTAGACTGGCCTGTGAGGAAGCTTTTGATGCATTTTCTTAATTGATGATTGATAGGTGTGGGCCAATCTCTCAGGATGTGCCACTTCCCCTAGATGGGTATAGTCCTGAAGGGTTCAAGACAGTACACTGAGGAAGCTATGAGGTACAAGCAAGTAAGCAGCCTCTTCAATGGCCTCTTCAATTTCTTCCCTGGGTTCCCTCGGTGATAGCCCAGCTGACAGATAAAACAAACTATTTCATCTCTAAGTTGTTTGGGGTCATGATGCTTTAGAACAGCAATAGAAATACCAATGAGACAAAATGAGTTTTCCCATTAAAATGGTTTGATCAAGAAAATCCATCATGGGGTTCCCAGTGGTTTGTTTTTGTTGATTCCAGATTCAATCAAATCGACATCTGAGATTGGTCATTATAGTCTCCTCATAGTTTGCCTTGTTTGTTTGTTTTCATTTACTAATTTTGAACTCCTTATTACATAGTCTTTCTGTGTCTGTGGATCGTAGCCTGGTTATTCTTTACAGCTAATATCCATTCATAAGTGAGTATATACCATGTTTGTCTTTCTCAGTTTGGGTTACCTCAGGATAATTTTTCTAGTTCCATCCACTTTTCTTTGAATTTCATGATATCACTATTTTAAACAGCTGAGTAATACTCCATTGTGTAAATGTACCACATTTTCTTTGTACATTCTTCAGTTGAGGGACATCAAAAATTATTTCCAATTTTTGACTATCTTGAAAAAAGCTATTGTGAGCATATTTGAGCAAGTGTCCTTTTGGTATAATTGAGCATTGTTTGGGTATATTCCCCAAAGTGGTATAGCTGGGTCTTGAGGTAGATGATTTCCAACTTTCTGTGAAACCAGCATACTGATTTCCAAAGCAGCTGCACAAGTTTGTATTCCCACTTGCTGTCAAGGAGTGCTCCTCTTACTCCACACCCTCTACAGCATAAGCCTCCACTTTTATCTTTATCTTTTTAATCTTAGCCACTCTGATAGGTCTGAGGTAGAATCTCAGAGTCAGTTTGACTTTCATTTACCTGTTGGCTAAGGCTGTTGAATAGTCTAAGTTTTCCCAGCCATTTGAGATTCTTCTGTTGAGAATTCTCTGTTTAGATCTGTACTCCATTTTTAATTGGATTATTTGGTATTTTGATGTCTAGTTTCTTGATTTCTTTATATATTTTTTGAGATCAGCCCTCTGTCAGATGTGGGGATACTGAAGATCTTTTCCTATTCTGTAGACTGCTTTTTTGTTGTACTGGCAGTGTTTTTTGCCCTACAGTAGCTTTTCAGTTTCATGAGGTCCCATTTACTAAATGTTGATCTTAATGTCGGTGCTAATGGTGTTTTGATCAGGAAGTTGTCTCGTGTGCCAATGTATTCAAATCTATTTCCCAGTTTCTCTACTACCAGGTTCAGTGTAACTGAATTTATGTTGAGGTTTTTATTCACTTGGACTTGAGTTTTGTGCAGGGTGATAGAAGTGGATTTATTTGCATTCTTCTACATGCTGACATTTGTTGAAGATGCTTTCACTATTTTTATTTCAGTGGCCAAGTGGCTGTTATTGACAATATACTCCCTCAAAGGTGGTCAGAGGTCAAATATTATTGAACCTTGACATGTAAATGCTTCAAGTGTGAGTGTGTGTGAATCCACATGCTTGTGTGTGCACACATGCACAATGGTGGTAGTAATAATGATTTACTAAATAATTGATAATATCACCTAAAACCTATATGTCTCCATGTGGCATCTTGTACCTTGAAATTTTTATCAGTCATCAAGTACATGATGATACACATGAAAAGTATAATCATTTTATGCAGTAAACAGGTATATTTACAATAATAACATTAGTTAGAAAAACAAGGTTTTCAGATAATTTTAAGTGAGCAAAGTCTTGAGAAAAAAAAAACCTAGAGAATGTCCTTGGCCCATCTTTTGAATCGTAATGAAGATATAGCCAGAGATGCTGGGTGGCAGCAGTCTATTCCTAGGCATTCAAACAGACAACTGAAGAAGAGACAGTGGAGGAAGAATAGTATTTCTGACATTCAGAAACAGCTATCTGGGAAACTCAGAGGACAAAGAAAAAATAAAGCTTTGCCAGGGAGCTTAAAGGATGCTGTGCTTCCTGTCCCAAAGGAAACACTGGGTTTGGTTTTTTGTTTTTGGTTTTTTTTTTCCTACCTTACCCTCACATTCCTTCATCATATGCACATTTGAATTTACTCGAACCATCCCTCAAGGATTCAAGTTACAACTTCTAAAACTTCATGTTCAGATCAAACTCATTATTTTTAAACTCTAAAATACCCTCTCTTATGATTCCTTTTTAAATTTGTTTTATAATTTCCCTTACAGAGCCCAATTTTCCTATCTTAAGCATAACTCCAGACCAACCACCTAGGATTATCCCATGGAGTTATCTACATGAAGTAATTACTTTTTATTTTTTTCCAACCATTTCATATTCCAAGATAAGTCTTTAGACTTTAAGTCACGTACTAACTGTTCAGTTTGCAGATTTTCTTGCAAGTTTAAAGTGCAGAGTCAGCAACTTACTTTACAGACTAGAAAGGAAACTTTGAAAAACCATTCCACCTATGCCTCCTTGGGTCCTTACAGAATTGTGATTAATTCCTTAAGATGTCAAAAATGGCAATTAAGTCTGTGCCTTTTGTTGAAGATTAGGTGCCTTTGTTCTGGCATTTGAATAATGGTTTTATGATAATGTGTAGTTGTGGTGAGTCTAAGCCATGTTGAATTCTGAGCTCAGACCTGGAGAACTGTCCTGCACATCAAAACAATGGGCAAAAATCTTAGAAGCAAGATTTGGGAAAAGGCATTTCATTTCAAATCCTTATGAAAACAAGAATGAAATATTGAAATAGAATGGCGAAGAATATATTTTCTTGCTCACCTGTAGTTTCTAAGTGTTTACTACACTGACATTTAGAATTGAAAATGCAGGTGTATCTTTTTTCAAATAGAAGATGTCTTCCTAAAGAGATATATAGAAATTATTAAGAAGGAATTTATGTTTCATATTTGCTGAGGAAGCATTCCATACAAAGAAAAGTTCCTGAGCTCTTCTTTACAAAATGCAAGGATATTCTCGTTATGAAAATAAATCTCAAAATGTATTTGAAGCTAATATGTTTATACTCATCCGCTTGTTTAAAGTAGGTCTAACCAGCGTGGAATACACATCCAAGACAAATATTCCTGGTTTGGGAACAATACGCTGATTTCATTTTAAACTTGTATAAACTTTTTAAATCTTACTTTACATGTGTACAGCTGTTTTTATCCGCATGTTTGCCTGTGTACTCCTTACCTGACCTGTGCTTGAAAGAGCTAGAAGAGGGCATTGGATTCCCTATATGGAGTTACATGTGGTTTTTAGAAGCCATGTGGTTGTTTTGCGATTATATCTAGGTTCTCTGGAAAAGCATCGAGTACTTTTAACCTCGGAACCATCCCTCTGGTAACATCACCTAAATTTTAAAAAGAAGGAGAGAGAGGAGAAGAAGAAAAAACTTTTACTAAGGAATGGGGGAAGCTTGAAATGGAGGACAAGGTAGAGGGGAGAGGAAGTGTGGTTAATAATGTTTTATCTCCAGGCTGAGCTTTCCAGTGGCTGCTGACGTAATTTTGAGGCCTAAGAACACCTATAATTCTAATCTATTGCAGTCATTCTTTCTTCAAGGTGGCACCTCTGCATGAAAGTTTGTACTAAAAGTACGCTGTATGCTTTTAATGGTCAGATTCCCACATAAGCCATTTGGACAAGACCAAGGGGACAGAAAGGAGATGTGGCCCCAGTGATGGAAAGAAGCCCTTATTTTAAGACTGGAAAATCTATATGCATGTGTACAGAGCTCAAGGTTCTCTAATTCCTTTTTCTTGTTTTCCTGACAAAGGCCAGGCTTTTTGTGATAAGATGATCTAAGCGTCTAGCATCATCGCCCTATGTTCCAGTCCATCACCCAATCTTTACGTTTTTAAGTAATCAATGTGTTGTCCCAAGTAGATTAAAAAGCTTCTCATGGGAAAATTCAGGCATGACTACAATTTTCAGAGCCCAAATCATTTACCAAGAGCACTATGGTTGTTTTAAACAATGCATTCGTTCATTTGATTTATCAGGTTCTGAAAATATTTTTTTTTATTTTTAGAGGAAATATTAGGGCATAATTTCACATTTAGATGACAAAATATATTTCAAATACATTTTCCAAATCCTTGATCTTCCTATGCTGAGAGAAAGATAGAAAATAAGTTAATATATGAATGTATAAATGAATGATAAACTGTTCCATCATCACCCAAAAAAGCATTTCAAAACAGGATTTAAAAAGAAAAAACTATACTGAATTTTAGGGAAAAATATATTCCTATGGCATTGCTTCATCTAGAAACAGTGGCTTTCCTCTCAGTTCTCCTTCTTATTTCCAGTATACTTCTCCCAGTATTTTATACAAGTAGAAGTAGAGACAGAGTATGTTGGAATCTTCTCACACTCTAAAGCTGTCATTTATGTCTTCCATCCTTCAATCAATGGCTTTGCCTAAAGCCATCTACTCCTCTGTCCTTGGCTATTTAGCTTCAAAACATCCATTAAATTAATGATAATTTCAAAGAAAAAATATTTTATATGTGCACATGTTCACATTCTACATTAGGTTCCAGTAAGATGTTGTCTATTGAGATCTCTCTCTCTCTTTCTCTCTCTCTCTCCCTCCCTCCCTCCCTCCCTCCCTCCCTCCCTCCCTCCCTCCCTCCCTCCCTCTCTCTCTCTCTCTCTCTCTCTCTCTCTCTCTCTCTCTCTCTCTCTCTCTCTCTCTCTCTCTCTCCTGTCTATTTCTTTATCTCCTCCTCCTTATGAACAAATACATAAGCTGACAGGATATTCCTCAACCCTTGCATTCTGCATAATGTCTTAGTGTAGCATGAACTCACTGTTAACTGCAAACAGTACAGGGACAGACATTGTGTATGTTAGACATTCCTTTTCAAGTTCTTTTTTGCAGATAGCTATGAACTGAGTATACAGTCATGGGGGTGCTGATCATTCTATAATAAAGTAAGAGTATAATGCTTAGTAGACAGATTCTATGGAGACAGGTTCTCAGCCTGTGGGTTGTGACCACTTTGGGAGTCAAAATCTCTTTTCACAGGGTTTCATATAATATGTCCTGCACATCAGATGTTTACATTATGGTTAATAATGGTAGCAAAATTATATTTATGAAGTATCAATGAAAATAATTTCATTGGGGTTCACCACATGAGGAACTATATTAACGGATCATGGTATCAGGAAGATCAAGAGCCACTGCTCTATGGCATAACACCTTTAAGGTGTTGTGGAATTTTTCAGTGAATATGTCCATCATCAACATCCCTTCTGACCCCCTTCCCCATCACTGTTGATAGTTCCAGAGATTGTGCTCACGTTTCTTACCTCTTTCTATATCAAATGCTGCTCATAGAAAGGACAGTAGTGTTTTGGGCTATGATCTATGTGGACGTAAGAATCTCTTTACAATGTCCTTAAAGAGAAGGCTTTAGAGTCTATTCCACAAATATAGAAACTTTCATGGGGTAATAAAGAATCAACTAAGCAGCCTTCTCCTATGTCCCTAAAAGTGGCTCTTATTCATAAGATCCTTTATATAAAGGGATTTTAACTGCTGGGCTTCAATGCTGGATGTTTTCTATTAAAACATTGTCTCTGATTTACAATCATCTGTACCATTTATTTCTTCTGTGCAAATCAAAGCCTACTGGTTTTTCCCATCTGCAATTATTGTGAAACACTTTGTCACCTAGCATTGGCTGGAATTAAGGAGTAAAATGCGGGCAGGGCATACTATACTGGAAACAGTGTTTCCCTTTGTTTTGTTTGAGGCAGGAATCATCCTGAGTGTCTGCCAGCAAGAGCATGAAAGCTTTCAAGATTCTGCAGTGAAACCGGGACATAAGTCCAACAAATACGTAAAGCTAATGGGCTTTGCAAAGCTTAATTAACTGCCGCAGGAGGGGTTCTTTGTGATATCCAGATTGGGTAAATCCTCAAAGGTCAAAGATTATGAAGATGGAAAGGGGTAATAGCTTCAAATACATGTCTTGACTGGATCAGAAGGACACTTGTGATACTTCAAATCTCAGTTACTTCATTATTAAAAACCTGAATTAACTGGTGGTCATTGCAAAGTTTAATTCAAGGGATGTATTAGGAGTGGTAGGGGTGTTTTTGTTTGCCTGTGTGTCACTTTCATTTGGTTTTGAAGGTTGTGTAGTTAGGGTAGATACATCTGTAGAGCTAGGATGAGTAGCAAGAGAGGCTTTTATTTTTCTTCCATATTGTGTCTATAGATTGACCTGGAGACCAACACAGGAAATGCTTGTCCTAAGGTTTTGCAGTGTGTTTGCAGAATCCATGTTTTTCTCTTATTCTGAAATTTCCCATTGACACTCCTGAGTATTTTGTTCAGACTAAAGCATTTTAGAATTTAAGTGTATAATGAAATGATATATCTTTCTATGATTCATTCAGCTTTTGCAAGAAAAATAAATAAATTTTGTTCAATAAAATTAAATACCGACTCATTCCAAATTCCAGGAAAAGAATAGGGAGTGTCATATAGATCTTTTGTCTTACAAATACTAAGACAAGTTAACAGAGAAATGAGATGCATGGAAGACAAACTGCTAGAATGGCAGACTGGCTGAAAACTGAAGGAATAGAGTTGATGCAATAGATAGATTTGAAACCACTGGAGTCAAAATGAAACTACACACCATTCTTAAAGGGAGAGGGCTCACAGGCCATCCTGGGAACTCTAACAATGCAGTACATTAGCTGTGGCAAAAAGAGAAGATCACGAAAACAAACGAGTCATCCATAAGGCACATACATGTTGCTTTGAGGCTCCTGTGAGCCACCTGAATATTCAAAAGTTTTTAAGTTAATGTTTAAAATTATATTTCATCCAGATGTCCAATTCTGTCTCTATGAATTAATGTGAGTATGAAATCCTGGGAGACACAGAACCAGTCAGGAAGAGAGGGAAAGAGGGGAAAATGCAGAGCTCTGTGAAAAGGATCCAGGAGGCAGGGTTAAAGACAGATATTAAAGATGTTTAGAATAAAAAATTAACCAGACTTCCCAGTAGACTAGAAAAAAATAGCAGGTGGAGGCTGCAATCAGAATCGATTAATCTGGATTCTGGTTTACAATTCCACCCAGATGGTTGAGGTATCACTCACCGGCAAATGATAAGTGAAATTTCACTGGATCTTACATTCTGATGAGGGGGTGTCTATGTTTATTTCTTTAATATTTATGCTTTAAAAAGTTTAATCAAATATATATTCTATCACCCTTTTCACCTGGTAACACCTAGATACCAAAGCCCTAAAGCATCAAAATATTTCATTCATTGATATCCATAAGTAGACCTTAAATTTCTTCAGTTACCAATAACTGTGCAGCTTATCATATCTTTAATAAAATTTATATAATTAGATCTAAGCATTCCCTTTCAACAGGACTTGGATACTTTTCAATAACCCTAAATTATTTTATCAGAATATTTAATGTGCTTTTTTATAAAAGCAAATACCAAATTTTCTCTTAAATTCACAATGAATTTCTCTGAGAAGACAACAAAATAAATGGAGCTGTTTCCAGAGTTCAGCAATAAGGAATTGATTAATAAGCAGCTCCCCTTCCTCTGAAACTCTCTCTCTCCACTCTTATGTTAGGGCTCACCTTCCCCAGTGTTGTGGAGTTTCAAAAATATCCATATCTCATTGGTCAATACTGGCCTGGGGATTACTTTAGACTTGAAAGTTCCAGCAATCTCATCTTTTATCAGACAAATGAGATTCGCCTTGTATTTTAAGGGCAAGGCGCATATTTATAAAATGTACTAAAATAAGTGCTATCATTGGTGCTTGTGAGAATGCGTTCCCTTCAATCCCCTTTAAAGCCCATCCTGGGAGAACATGCTCACAAAGGCGCATGCTCTGTGGAGGTGAGAACACTTGAAACAGCATTTGCATCTGCTGTAAGGCTCACAATATAATGGATTTCTAACTAATTAGCATGATTTTCCCAGACTGAATTATCCCACATGGAGGAGTGGCTGGATATAAAAATAAATTTGATTATAATGTGCATAAATTGCTCATTTCTCACAGAATTATGGCTTTTTCTTAAGTGAATGCCCAACTTCCCCAAATTGTCAATGAAAATGTGTTTCCAAATGGCTGCTCTTTTTGGGGACTGCTCTGCTTTCCGGGAGTTTGGCCACTCACGGCAGCTGCTTTGTTAGAACAAGACAAGCCCAGCACATCAGGCAATGAGTGTGACCTACATTCTGGGTGTTTATGAGTTCTGCAGAAATTGGGTAATTTCCCTCACTGTTTTGTTCTTCTGCTGATATGAGGGGTCTGAAGCATCATTTTGGGTAATAAGTCCCTGGATGCTCAGAGGAGAGCATGACGCCTACAGAAGAACAAGATTAAAAAGGTGTAAATCCACTTTGGCACATTTCTTCCAGTCCATGCCAGGATTTGTTAGAATGGGATAAAATAAATCAATGACAAGCATGCTCCTCTATTCTGGGGAGCTACGATTATCATGACTTACCCAGAAGACAATTACCGAGCAAAACAAACTAGAGGAGAAACCAAATGCAAAAGACAGCTGACCAGCACTGTGTTCTGAAATCCCAAAGAAGAAAAATTAATAGAAAATCTGCAGTACCTAATAATTAAGATAGGGACAGTTTGATTGTAGAAGAGATACTACATGTCTGTATGACTGAAATAAGAGCTCACCATTCATCCATGCACAAATTCATGTATTTTCTATGCATATTTACTACATGTGAGTGCCAAGGATTCCATATATCACATGCCATTTTTATTATCTCCTATGCAGATTGCTAAGATACACATGACACAGAAAAACATACACAGTATTTCTTTGTCAAATAGCTTGTTTTAAATTTCAAATCATTTATTTATTCAGGAATTAAAATAAAAACACCTGTAAATCCCATTCAAACTAAGGAAGTTACATAAGAGGGAAAAAGTAGTAAATAGTTTATGATAAAAGGGAAGTCTGATGTCCTTTATTGTCAATCCTAAATCACCATACTGTGGCAATTGGTACAACTGTAAATTACTGACTATAGACTACAGGCTCTGTGTCACACACTGTAGATGGTACTTGATGTGTATTTTTTACATTCATAAAGATATTTTTTTGGAATTATCTATTGATGTTTCTATTTGCAGGTGAGAAAATTAAAGCTCCCAGTACTGAAGACTTGGGAGAGGGTTACATAGTTGACCTTGTCGGGGACTATGCCAACCACCTCTCCATGGTACAACTTGTAAGTCATATATTGCCCATTCTTTAGCTTATTGTATGAATTACTAGGGGTGGAAATTTGAAGATAGTGGCTCTCAATCTGTGGTTCATGACACCTTTGGGGTCAAATGACCTTTTCATAGGGGTTGCCTGAGACTGCTAGAAAACACAGGCATTTAAAAAATTCATAACAGTAGGAAAATTACAGAAATGAAGTAGCAATAAAAAATATTTTTGTGGTTGAGGGTCACTACAACATGAGGAACTATATTTTAAAGGGTCAAAGCATTAGGAAGGTTGAGAACCACTGATTTAAGAAGAAAGATGGATACGATTCAAGGAGCTGAACACAGTATTACCTGGGCATTGGTCCATCTTCTAATTGCATCAATGTTTGCAGTAAAAAGAGGGAAATGACTCAGGCAGATAACACACAAACACTAAGGGTGTTTGCTTCCTTTTACACTTTCTCAGGAAATTATGGCTGGATGTGATTCAGCAGATCTAAAGAATATTCACAAAAGAGAACAGGTTTAAATCCATGGATAAAGTCAGCCAGCAAGGGAGAGAGAGAGAGAGAGAGAGAGAGAGAGAGAGAGAGAGAGAGAGAGAGAGAGCTCTTATTTCTATCAGTAAGTTCTAACTCCAGAGTGGAATAGTAGCTTTAAATTTAATTAGTGGAGAATGGATTCTATTGTTATGGTAAATATGAGGATACTTGAAATATCTTCTCCAAATCATAAGCATTGACTATTTTGTGATCATACAGAAAACAAGGCACCCTCCAACTTTTAAGTATACCTGCTTGCGCAGATCCTAATTAACTATTTGTGTCAGTCTGAATCTAGAGATTGGGAAGCACAAAACAGCTAACAAAGGAACCCCAGGGCCTCATAGTGACACGAACGACTAAGACAAGTATTCCATGTGGCAGAAGGTCCTCTTCATCTGCACTGACCCTGGCAAGAGTGAGTGGATAGTTGGTCAGTTACTGGGAGTTTTCCTGAGCATCGAATGAGTAGGAACAATTCACCCCCACAAAGTAGTTAGTGATGACCAGAGGAAGTCCATTTGTGCCCTTCACACGGTCTGACTAAGCCAATCTGCCCTCTTTTGGCCAGCCTGCTACAGAGTATTGGACTCTCTCCCTCTCCCTCTCTCTACTGATTCCCAAATCCCATACCCCATCTTAATTATCTGTTGCAGGCTCTGATGTCCAGTTCATCAGAGATTTTGTTCCCTTTGGGTAAAAAGCTTATTCAGAATACTACTCTTTATTTTTTAGAGGTGAGTGGGAAAAAGTGTGCTCTTGAAATGAAATCTCCCATTATTCTTAGAAACTTTAAAGTCACAGCTTCCATTAATGTCCCAGCTATCACTGGTTTTATTTTTAACAAAATATAACATTTACTATATTCACAACACTGTAATCACAACATAGTTTGGCATTTAGAATTGCTGGTACTTCTGCCTACTTCATTTTAGTACTTAATTTGTGACTTTTTTTTTCTAGTTTGCTATACCTCAGTATTTTAATTATACTCAGCTGAGTGTATCCTAATGTTCTCAGCGTGTTTCATTATTTATATTAGTAGAAAAGCACATAAAATCAAATCACATGCTGACATTCTATAATTTGTACTTGTGTACCGCTAAAATAGATTTCTATAGACACAGCAACTATTCTGGGGCTTGAGATATACTATAATTTTTAAATTTTTAACTGAATTTTAATGTACTCCCAAAATAAAATTTGTGAGTTTTCATGAGAAAATGTCTTATCTGATTATTCATATTCTACAATTATTAACTGCTCCTATTCTGCAGTTGATTGAATTGTAAAAAGGTAAATTCTTTTTCTCCTTACCCCAGGCAGTAAGTTGTAATTTCTGCACATTTTTACTTTTCCATATCTAAATTGGAAATTGTGTTAGATCTACTAAAATATCAAGTATAAATAAAATATAAACTTTTTTATAGAAATGAGCATTACCATTTAATTTAGTCAGGAACTCTATGGTCATGTTGCTTTGCTCACCATATTTTTTTTTTCTGGGTTAAGTAGATATCTTTTATCAGAAGTTAGTTTAAACTCATCTTATTCATTGATAATTATAAGGGCACTTATTTTTAGTGCTTCTCCAGAGGACTCAGCTGTATTTTGTGTTTGGCAAAACCATTTCTCTGTCATTTGGTCTCAAACTAGGATTCCCAAAAATGAATGATTTAGTTTGGTCTCTAGGCTCTATCTATACTTATGAAAAGCAGATAAATAGTAATGAACCCTGCCAAAATATGTTTCCTTTTTGAAGGATCAGAGGACACAGAGGATATTAGTATAAATTTTATCACTGATTAGGATTTTTCTCTCCTGTGACATATACAATTGCTTGAAAGAGGGGTTCTGGGTCTCGGAGAAGATAAAGAAGCCACTAAGAGACAGGCATAGACATGCAATAGCTTTACAGGTGAAAAGAATAAGTAATTTCCTGAAGGAAGATGAAAGCATGTTCCATATTTGTAAAAAGAATACAAAATAAATACTGTATTATAATGGGGATTGAATTTGGCTAAACACAAAGCACAGCATACAATTCGTGTGTGCAGTGATACTTATCGCTGAGGCCAGGTATGGGAGAGAGTATGGCTTTATGTGCTGAACTTGACAGACAGCAGGGAGCACTTGTGTATTTGAGGATGGAAGGGTAGAGATTGCGTCATGGGAAAGTGAATCTGGCCATAGAGAGAACACAGAGGATATTATGAGAGGTGGTGGTTCTAACAACTGCAAGGCTACCAGAGAACCACAGGGAAAAGTGAAGGAAAGAGGAAGAAAATGGGGGGGGGGGGGTAAGATGCTGGGGCACGGGGCTGAAGAAGGCAAGAAAAGTATCAAACTGTAGAAAGAGAAAAATTCTTTAAAATCTATATATCTGTATGTTAATAGCTCTAATATTTCAAAGAATCACATTCTTTCTTAAGAGACTATAAAAGATTAAAATTAGCCCATTTGACATAGAATATTGGGTCTTACAAATATCTTTTTTCTTAAAAATAAATAAATAAATAAAAAGACCTCAGGAAGGGTGTGAATCACCCACAGCAAGTCTCTTTAGAGCTCCCCCCCCCCATGCATTTACCTTTCTTTTCCAAAATGCTAACTCAGTGAAGTAAATTCCAAGGACCCGCAAACATGCAAATCCACAAAATGGAAGGAACATGGGACTCAGAATTACTGAGTCACGTAGATGCTGTGTAGCCTGACATAAGGACAGAGACTGTATTTGGATACATTGCCTCACCATCATTAAAATGGAAAAGCTTTGAAGACCACCTACCAGTCAAATAACCAAAGATTTGTCTCATCAGAATAGGGTTCAAAGCAAGAGGTTTGATATTAATTGAAATTAATAGGTTGGGGGAAAATATTCCAATGATTTATAGAAGTTACAAAATTCTGACAGTAATATGTGTTTTTGAAATAACCAGTCATTAATATAACCTTACATACCTGTAATATAGACTTAGGTTTATAAATTGAGTTTAAGGGATTCTGACTCAGAACTGTGAAATATGTACTAGCACTCAAAAGAGTTGCCTGAAATCATACAAGATATTTATTCAATGTTTTGTTTTTAATTAAGATTTATTTATTTTTTATTTTATGTGTATGAATATTTTTCCTGAATAGGTATGGACACCAGATGTGCACATAGTGTCTACAGAGACCAGAAGAGGGTGTAAGGTCCCCTGGAACCGGACTGTGAGGCGCAACCTGAGTGTTGGAAACTAAACCAACATGTTCTGCAAAAGCACTAAGTGCTATCAGCTACTGAACCATCTCTCCAGATCCTCACGCTTACTTTCAATAATAACTCTAATATATAAAGATAACTAAAGGACACCTTAAAGGGCCCTCAGATTTTATTTCAGAATTTTAGAAAGTCCTTCTAACAAATTAAAGAGTCTGTCAAGAACATATGAACTGATCTCAGAAGCCAGTATCACAACAGAAGTATCCAGATAAATCCTACTACAGATACACTTTCATATACTGTTCATTTCTGTTCTAGTCATAGGAGCTAAGTGATGGAGTCAGCCTCCATACTCATTAACAGAGAAGTGGATAATGGAAATATGATAAATGTACAGAAAAGAGGAATTTTTCTTGGATGTAAAACAAATGAAATTATGACATTTTCATGAAAATGAATGGAACTGTTGAATAGTAGATTAGATGAGGGGACCCAGGCTCAAAAATAAATATACCCTATATTCTACTTTTCAGCTCTTGAACTTGCTTATCAAGATAGAAATAATTATGGGCAAAGGCACTTGAGACTAGAAAAAGATCCATCATGGGAGGGGATGAGGAAGACCACAGGACAGAGTAATTTCAGCATTTACTAATTTTGTAGCAATGTTTTGTCATTATTAATAATGTATTTAAAAAACCATTTCGAAAAAGAAGAGAAAAATGTAGATTTTTCACTAATTATCACTCACATAACTAATTGTTCAAAGAAAGAAAAACAGTTCTACATAACAGCTTATGCTCATGAGAACTTCAACCTACAATCACATATCACTTCCTGAGCTAATAAAATGAAATACATTTATCAATCTGAGTGTCAGTAATTTTTTTAATATTTAGAATAAGTAAATATGACAATAATATGTGTGAAATTTTAAATTAAAATATTTGAAATGAAAGAAAAATATTAAGCATTTATAATATATGTCAACTGAATAAATGATTATATTAATTTTGTCATAGTTTCGTAAATAACTATTGGCATGTGAAAATATAATAAACACAAACAACCCAGAAGAATTTTCAACTTAATGCCTTATCCTTTGCTGAACCCACCAGGTTCCAAGAAATTGCTCTACACTCACAGTCATACTGACAGCCCTGGTCAACCTCAGTGGATCACAAAATAAAATGAATTGTCATGGATGTGAGAAAGAGATTTATGTATATGTAAGGGGGGGTTGTCAGGAGTAGAAGGGGGATTTGAGGTGAGTGTTGTACATAGGCATTGTATTTGTGTGTACTTGGACGCTTTGTGCATACACATACTAAACATCATATATGTGTGTGAAATGTTCTAAAAGCAAATTATATTGGTAAATGGAAAGAGAAAAAAGAGGAGGCAAACACAGGTTAAAAATATTCAAACAATAAAAACGACACAAAAATAATTACCATGAAGTGAAGGTAAGTTGCAACCTAAATATACTTTTTTCTCTACCTTACTTGCAAAGAAATCTAAAGGAAGGTGAGGACACACAATGGAGGAAATAGACATGGCTCTACAGACTTGCAGGAGCCTCAGTTGGCACAGCCTTCCTGAGTGGCCACATGAAACAAGTTTCTTAAAATTCAAAGAAGGTTCAGATGCCCTGAAGTCTTATAATTGTTCACCTCAGTTAAAAGGCACTGCAAACAGAAGTATTAATTGACAAGCACTATTGTAAAGTTTACTTCCTAATTGGAAGTAAATAAATATATAAAAATACAATCCATGTGCTTGTATCTTATTATATTATTTAAACTTCTTTTACTTTATCCCTACACTAGAAGCTTATGTTCCTTGATTTTTAGATGACAGGAAAAAGTCTTTATTTCTCATTATCAAAGTATACTTTCTAGTTCATTAGGGGAGTTTTAAAAAGAACAACTAGTTCTTGGGCACTGTTCCTGACAAGAAGATGAGGAGCCACACAGAACATCAGGCATCCATGTGGCTGTAGCTGGCTACCCTCAAGTCAAATGGCCTTGTTGAAAATATAAGAAAGGCATATTAATATTTATTCTTGAACTATATGGAAATTCAGACTTGATGAGAGTCAGAATTAAAATTGGTTTAAGTCCTCCTAGAACTTGGAAAAGGAGTATAATTCTCCATGAGTAGACATAATGAGAAAAAATTATCAATGGGAGACTTCATGGAGGTTTGATAGGAACAGAGGGTATGAACCCTTTAGAGATGATGATTCTGTTTCATATTAATGTGGTAGCTTACTCATTGGATCACAACACTCTGAACTAAAGAATAATCTCATTTACCAATCCCCTACTACCTTTCTGGACACCACTGAATATATCCAAACATTTAAAAGTATCTGTAGAGAATCTAACACATGTATGGCCAACTATTCTGCAAAATGGAAAACCAAGGCAACTGCACATGCTACCAAGGTCTTGTTTTATTTTTCCTTTACTCGTTTCTACACTTTGTTATTTTGTTCTTCACACTGGGTATAATTGTACTCCCCTTCAAAAAAAAAAAAAAACTCCATGTGTTGACATCTGCTCTCCAGTATTTCACCTCATGACTCTGTACAGCTAGAAATTTGGAAAGATAAAAGTCAGATTAGGTCATGGGGGTGTAGGTCTTAATCCAATGTGACCACTCTAATGAAAACATGAAGAGGCTGTAGGGATCCATATGCACAAAGTAAATGTCACTAAAATCAGATGCCAGGGACACAGGGAGGTCTTAGAAGAAGCTCCATGTCAATACCATGTGCTTGGACTTCTAGAATCCAGAACATGCAGGAAATTAAATCCCACCATTAAAATCTTTTCAAGTCTGTGATTTTGTTATGAAATTCTTAGTACATTTATTCATACATAATATAAAAGTCATTATCTTGCCCATATCCCACTGCTTGGGAGACTTGAAAATCTAAATTTTCTAGAGGAAAGGTTTTCCTGGTAGATAGAAATGTGGCAATCCATCTTGTTTCAATGCATTTTTTTTCAGTCATTTGTACACTAGGAATAGCTATCCAGATTTTTCATAAACTTTCAAATTGCACTTCTTTACTCCGTCATTAAAGACCCCTTCATAATTTGCATTCTGTCCATCTGTCCAAGTTCATTTCATCTCTCTGAGGAGTTGACCCATCTTCCTCTTTAGTACGTATAAATTGGTTTTGATGTTCATTTAAGATCAAGTTTAATTATCAGGTGGCCAATAGCCCCTAATAGTTTGTTTGAAGTTTACTCACTTAGAATACATTGTTCTTTAACAACACATCAGGACTGGAATAAGCCCAGTTACAGTCTACCATTTAAGCCTTTACAAATCATATCCACAGCACATAACAGTTTTGTTCACTAATTACTAATTGTGCTGAAGTAGCAAATTAACATTTTGAAAACAGGGAGCCTTATACTCCCCAAAAATGGAACAGTACTTTTCCTCTCCTCGTGATTAAGAGGTGAGTTTATCTTCTTTTGCTCATGCTTTGCTTTTTCAAATATATATTTAGTAAAACAGAGACAAAAGTTCTTGGCCTCCATGTAAAGAAGATCACTTACTCCACAGATGACCTCCTATTAAACCAAAGCCAAGTTCATTAATGAGGGGATGAGGAGCAGGTCTGAGTTCTGCTTCTATATTTATCTTCATTTATCCTCTGGGATCTTGATGACATATGAGTAAGCAGAGGCATTACTTCCTGATATTGAAACTTGGCCTCCTTCCCTAAGGTCACAACTTTTGTAACCATAGTCTCTTTTCTTTGATTTCATGGGAATTTTTACTTCAAAGGTCAGAAACACTGGCTGATATTTTCTTATTGATTCAATGGACCAACCATATTTTTACCATTCAAACGGAATTTCTAAACATTTTTTTGCTAGCTTGAGTATTTCTGAATAAACAGTTTAATTCCTTCTCTGGCTTCTCAGTTGTACAGATCTGATTGATGCTAAGTAAGGGTCAATTCAGCATCTAATGCATGGTGAGCTCTTTGGAATTATTTTCAAATTAATTTAGCTACTATTTAAAAAGTCACTATAAGAAGTCAATTTAAGTGTATCAGTAACAGGTTAATTATCTATCTTTCTAACACATCAAAATGGATGTGAAATATAAGCAATGCTTTCAGTGGCCCTAGAAGCAGAGCAAAATGGAATACCCAATGAGTATTCTATCTTGCATATAATAATGTTATATTATAACAATGTTGCATATGATGAGGTCTGACCATAGTGGTGCAAAGGAATCTTTTGAACAGCTAAAAGGAAACACTTTAAAAACTTTTTTTTTTGTCATGGCTGGAAACCAATCTCTAGAGAATCATTCTTTCTAATGTCATAAGTGATGAATTAAATTCACTTCAAAGCATCCTCAAAACATGCCATGGACGTGGTTATCTATGGCTACCTCAATCCATGCTAAAGGCTCAACTTTGGGGACCTGTTTTACATCCAGTTGTGCAAAAGGGAAAGTAATTAATCAGTCCTGCTGAGCTACAACACTTAAGAAACATGACAACTACTCATAGCAAGATATCCATAAAGGTACACTAATTGACACTCATCTTTGGGTAGGAATCAACAGCTATCTCTTTGATTGAAACCTCACTCACAGGAGGGAAATCGTGCCTGCTTCTGGAAACCTAGTTAGCTTCCTGCTCTAAAAGAAGTCATAGTCTTGGATAAGATTCTACTCCTGCCATCTTACCAAACCAGAATAATTTACTATGTTCTAAATCCTATCTTTATATACACAGGTTATGTGTAGCTACCACCCTCCCTCAAAGAAGCATCTCTTTACAGCAAATGGAGACTGTTATAGAAAACCACCACTGAACACAGAGAGATGAGAAGAGTGAGGAGCCCAGCCCTAATGAATATGTTGATACCACAATTCCTCCTCCTCTATGGCTAGTAGAAAATTGCAGAAGACGAGGTTAAAAAAAAAAAAAAAGATAATCTAAGATCCAGAATACTAGTAAATATGTTGTGAAACAGCATCTCCTAGATCTCCTAGGAATGGTTAAAATGAGAGTGAAGCATTATAAACAGGCATGCTCACATAGAGGGGGTAAAATTTGACGTGCTTGCTCCCACCCCTAGACCAATGACTGCTGACAGGAGAATTAGTTGTTCTCAGGGATGAGCCCACTTATTGATTTTCTGATGTCGATGTAGATGCTTTAGTCCTGAAACTATATACATAAAGCAACAAAAATGACCTCATCATGTCATAGTTGTATATTTTTGTATACATATACATATACAATATATGTGCATATAACAATAAATCGAAGAAAATGAGTCTACAAACTTGGGGGCGGAGACATGGGACCATTTGGAAGGAGGGTACCTCGGAGAGGCTAGAGGGAAGAAAGGGAACGGGGAGAGTGATGTAATTCTAATTCAATGAGAAATATATTAAAAATATATTCAGTCTATTGCCTTAGAGACATCATAATAAAATTTTCTATAGCTTCAATTTTTTTGAAACTTGATTTTATTCTTTTCATATTTACCCATGAAGTCATTTTTATAATACATGGGTCATGGCATGCTAAAGTATTGGATAATTGGTACCAAATAGAAATGAAAGTACCTCGTATTTTAAATTTAGTTAGCTTAATACTTTCATCATTGATTCTTTACTTCAGGAATTATTCTTCTTTTGCATTGTGTGCCATGTGTCTATGCATATTTGTGCATATGTGGGAGCGGGAGTGTCTATGAGTCCATATGCACATGTGTCTGTGTCTGAAGTTGATATTGGGTGTTTTTCTTAATTGCTCTTTATTTTCTGAAACAGGTTCTTTCACTGAACCTGGGGTTTGCCATTTCAGCTTATCTAGGTAGCTCACTTAGTTTGGGGATCCCCTGTCCTTCTTTCCCATGGGCTAATATTACAGTTACCTGTCTGGCCTTTTTATGTGTATTTGCGAGATCCAAACTCTAGCTCTTTTGCTTGCCCAGACAGTACTTTGTCCTCTGAGCCATCTGCCAAGCATCACATCATACTTATTTTAAGCTAATCTTTCCTTGAAATCATAACCCAATTAAAGGCTTATTTTATCCCACATGTGCTTTCTCTCTTGATAGCTTCTTAGTACAGATGATTGCTAATATTTACATACCCTTACTGTTTCCTGGATGGGTCTCAGCTGTCATTGCCTATGTGTACAAGTATGCAATCTCTAGAAAACAATGGCTTCTGCCAAGGAGTGTAGTAAAAAGTTTCTTGTGGGCCTAGTCCCATGGTCCAGATCTGCCCCCCACCACTTAGACACCCCCAAAATGTCTCAGATGCTTACACTAATTTTATGCTGTTTGGTCTATGTCTCAGACATATTGTTAGCTACTTCTTGCATTTTATTTCAACCCATCTCCATTAATCTGCCTTGCCACGTGCCCCGTGGCTCACCTGTGTTACCTTACATGTTGCTTCTTTGGGCGACTAGATCATGTCTCCCTTAACACCACCCTCCTTCTTCTACCTATGCTCTGATTACTCTGCCTATTTCTGCAATGCCCACCATGGCCAAAACAGTCCTTTATTCACAGCATATAGACATCGTGCATCAATGCAGGAATGTTTCTTTTTGGCATTCTTACTGCCTTGTGTTCCTTCAGCTTCTAAAGCCAAGGTCTACCTAATCAAGGATGGTACTGCCTATACTGAGCTGAGACTTCTCCCATCAATCATCAGGAAAAGATTCTCTCATAGATATGGCTGTAGGCTAATCTTATCAAGATAATTCCAGAGCTGAGGTCTCTTTGTCCCAGATGGCTCTAGGTAATATCAAAGTGATAATAAAATCATCAGTACAGGAACTATTTATTCATTCAGTAAGTATTTGTGGGTTAATTACTATGCATTGTTACTGTGCTGGGTACTGGAAAGAAAAGCAATACAAGATGAAATACACTGCTGCAGCTTAGCAGAGGTGACAGCCATTTAAGTAATCACCAACATGGATTCCACAGAAATAGATGGTAAATAGAGATCACTATAGGTGAGTATAATGACTTAAGTCAACTTGACACATGCTAGAGTCATCTGAAGGGAGGGATCAGGATCCTCAATTGAGAAAATATGTCCATAAGATCTGACCATAAGCAGGCCTGTAGCGTATTTTCTCAATTAGTGATCAATGGGCAAGGACCCAGTCCATTGTAAGTGGTGCCATCCCTGGGACGGTGGTCCTGAGTTCCATTAGAAAGTAGACTGAGCAAGCCAAGGGGGAGTAACACAGCAAGCAGTTCCCCTCCGTGGCCTCTGCATCAGCTCTTGTACTGCTTGAGTTCCTCCCATACTTGAATTTCAGCCATGACTTCCATCAGTGATGAACTCCAATGGGATGGCATGAGCCAAACAAACCCTTTTCTCCCCAATTTGCGTTTGGTCATGGTGCTTCATCACAACAATAGAAACCTTGACTAAGAGTTGGGGAGGCTGAGGAAAAAAGACAGGTTAACAGAGAAAGAATAACTTCCGTTGTTACGCAGAACAATGGTTGACTACAATGAACATCAATGCATTTTATATTACATTCATGTATACACATATATTTATGTATGTACCAGAAGTTAATAAAAAATTGAGCCCATGAGTATGAAATATAGGAATTGAGGCATATGAGAGGGTTTGGAAGGAGGAAGAGGAAAGACACATAATGTAATCATATTTTAATCTCAAAATGTAAAAGAAATAATTTATTAAAAAGGGAAACTTTACTTCATTATAGTAGTGAATGCCAATTATAACAAACTCTAAAAGTATATGAAGGCACAAAGATTAAAGACAAAACTGAGTTAGGAAAGAGAGGATTGATAATTCCCTACACAAAGTAATAATAAGTAATTAGGAAGATAGACCTGTCAAATTTGATCACTACACATATACATGTAAAAAAATATATAACAATATTTATGGTTAAAACTCTATAGTAATCTTCAAGCATGTCTATTTTAATAAATACAGGGCAATATAAAAATGTATTGGAAGTCCTCAACTGAATTCACAGGCTTTCGTGAGACAAATATGCATGACCTGCTACGGAAGCTGAAGTAAAATAAGAATTCAGTGTGAGGTGAGTCTTGTTCCGCCCTATTTAAGTTGAAGAAGTCTATGCATACACAGTGTAATGAAGTGAAGCACAATCTCCGTACAGTGACTATGACAGTCAGGATTCTGAAGTAACTTCCATCACAGTCAGTATTTTGCCAGTGGTAGGATTAGGGAAAAAAAATTGAAGCAAGAGAGCATCACATTCAAGCCAGATCTGTAAGTGTCAGAAGGATGAGAGTAGGAATAAGCAGATTTAAAAAAAAAAAAAAAAAAAAAAAAAAGACACCGAGATTTTTATCTTGGTTCCATTGTGGATTGGACAGCCAGGTAAGTGGAGGCCTGTGACTCAACTGGGGTGCTGGTTCTATCTCTCCTTGGTATACTTCTTTATTCGCTGCAGAAACTTAACATCCTGTTGCTTCTTGGAGGAAAGAGTAACTAACTTCTAAATCCATTCACTTTGGGATGGAAGGGGAACAACACAAGTCAGGAAAAGATTCTGAGGTAGGTACTAGGATCACTACGGAGAAAGAAGAAGCTGCTATTTTAAAACAAAATTAAATTACAGGTCATATTTAGTCAAGATTACAGAGTTAACCAAACATTTAATATACAAATATAAGGTATCAGAAGGGAAAAGAAATGTTTGAAAATAGTTGGCCTTTCTTGCCCAGGAAACATGTCAAATCAATGTAGATGAAAATACCTCCCCCTAAGAGGATTTGAGAAGAAACATACTGCAATCATGGCTTGCATTCTCATTTATTTTCCTCACTGAGCTTACAGCTTCCAAGATCAGCTAGATGGATATATGCATGAGATCAAGAATCTCAGACAATGAGGAATCCGGAATGTGCATTTGCTTCATCAAAACTCCATTTACTTAATCCAAATGTGTCAATTCTAGGTCTTGTCCAACACTATATTAATTGATGCTCAGTAATTACAATTGGTGCTAGTTTCAGTAATCAACTTATTAAATGCTGTTAAGTAACATTTTCAGAGGAGAGTATGAACTAGAGGAAAATGTGTAGCCTTCTAAGAAAACTTTAGGAAGTCCATAAAAACTTAATTTTGTACTGCATCTTTCAGATTTTGTATGGTCAGTCAAAGGGCATTTTATCCTACACCATGAAGCATGAATTCTCTTGTGTTTATTCAGAAGTGAAACAGCCCAAGAAACTCCCATTAGGCCCCAGAAATGGGCTTGGTGACTTCTAAGGAATCCTTCTCTTCAGAAACTTCAAACTTCTCATAGAAATTAGAAAAATAATCTTAATATTGTGGCATTACAGAAGAATTGCACATTGACAGCATAATATGAATAGGGGAAATCTCACAAAAGCCCACCGCTGTGGGATGGTCCTTCTGTACACTGTGAATATGTGTTGCTACCATTGTTTAATAAAGAAGCTGTATTGGCCTGTGGCAAGAGAAGAAATAGCCTGACAGGGAATCTGAGAGAGAGGGGTGGGGAGGGAGGGAGAGAGAGAGAAGAAGAAGAGGAAGGAAGAAGGAGAAGGAGAAAGGCAGTAAAGGTGGAATCAAGCACACTGAGCCACCCGGGAGCAAGATGTAGTGTTAACGCAGATAAAGCCACAGGACACATGCAATATATATTAATAGAAATGGGTTAATTTTAGATGCAAGAACTGGCTAACAAGAAGCCTGAGCCATATACCAAACAGTTTCTAATCATCAGTAAGCTTATTAGTGGTTATTTTATAAGCTGCTGCAGGGCTAGGTTGGATGGAAAACTTCAGGCTACAGTCTGCCTCTTGTTGAAATCTACAAGAAACTGAAGGACACTAAGATGGAAACCCAGTCTTCTCCAGGGATCTGCTAAGTTATTCAGTCCTAAGTGGTCATTCCTAAACACTTATACATATTATACATATGAGCAACTCTATATGGACTCAACAGTGTGTGTGTGTGTGTATGAGAGAGAGAGAGAGAGAGAGAGAGAGAGAGAGAGAGAGAGAGAGAGAGAGAGAGAGAAAGAGAAAGAGAGAGAGGAGGTGTATTTACAAAACATAACTAAAGAAGAGATCGTAAATTTAAGGAGTTTGGGGAACTTAAGAGAATGTTTGAAAGAGACGGAATGGTGGATATGATGCGAACATATTATTTATGTAAGAAATGCCTCAAGATATACTAATTAAATAATAAGCAACTAAAATATCCACAGAACAAAACAAAATAGTTTTGATGGTGCTAAGAATGCTTGTGTAATGATCATATAAGACAGATAGGTTTGCAATCCTTCTGGGGTCACATATTAGATATCCTATGTATCAAATGTTACATTAGGGTTCATAGCAGTAGCAAAATTACAGTTATAAAGTAGCAAAGAAAATAATTTCATTTGACTGGGGGTCATCCAAACATTAGGAACTATATTTAAGGGTTACAGCCTTAGGAAGAAATGAAGTTTTATTAAGAAAGTTGAAGGTAACACAATCTAATGATGATATATCTTCCAAACGGTCTGAATAATATAGAGCTTAATATCTTTAGTACTAGTTAACTCGTATCTCTGTAATGCACTTTAAATTTATTTATTTATCTTTTAAAGGATCATTTTATAAAAATATTCTAGAATTTCTCTTCGTTATCAATTTCCTCATATATCTTAGGATGCTAGTTGCGCTAAGTACACAAAGTCATTAGGGAAAAAGTGTAATCCATTTGATGAAATTGAACAGCCAAATGTTAACTAGGATTTTTGTTGGTATAATTTGTGTATGGGCCACAGATGATTAGTTATTTTTTTTTTCACCTTTAAATTCTGCTATGAGATGCTATGGAAATGCATGAGGCCATGACATAATGTCTTACCTCTTTCTTAAAGCTGTTTGTGTTCACATATCTCATTTTTCCCAGATTCTCAGAAAACATTTTTTTCCTTAATTGGTATGCTAGCATCCTCCTGTGTCCCTCTCTGTCTGCACTGAAAGCCATATTTGTTTTTCATATCTGAGACTACTATTTTTATATTCATCAGATCTGATATCCGATTTTGTATTTTGTTATTATTTGTACATTGTGCTCCTTAGGCTTCTCTAAGTCTGTGTTTTAATCTTATTCTTTCTATCTCTCTTATTTTTCTTCTTTGTGTGACTTCATATTTTTTATCAAAACAATTGTCACTGAATTTTCCCTGCTTGTATTATCATTCAAATATTCCTGAATTTTAACTTCTATAAATTTTTAAAGTCTATCTGGTGAATGAATTATTTATTGCCTATTTCTTTGCTGAAAGATGCATTTTGCACTGTACTGCCCACATATTTCCTGATCAACCCAGTTGTAGATTTATCATTTGGTAGGTAGGACTGCTCCAGTCTGGTTGGTATTCTCAGCAGGGGGTTTGAGGGCCTTGCCAACTATTCTGATACACTGCTTAAAATAATGCTGAAGAAAATTTAAAAAAGGTTATAAAGGACTTTCATAATGTCAATATCTTACTGTTATTAAACTACATCAGAGTCAGAATCACCTGACATAAATGAACAAAGACACAGAAAACAAACAGGGTTTATCCCAACAAAGTGCAAAGTCAAGCTTAAAGCTGATGTCAATTTGGAAACAAGAAAAACATTCTGTACCATAAAATAACAACCATTCAAGAGTAGGTAAGAATGTAAAAACTTTAAATGACTTTTTACATTATCTATTAAAGCTTTGAGAATCCTCCAAAATCTATTTTATGTAAGTAAAAAAAGACATTGCCACCATTAAAGAAGAGAGGGTGGTGTATTTTAACACATGGGGAGTGTGCAATGGAATGATTAGTTATTGTAAACTCTTAAATGTACAATGAGAAATGCAGGCAAATAACGGAAAGAATAGAGAAAGAAACAAGTTGGTGAGAAGACTGTGTCTATCTTGTACACAATGCAGATAAGGTATCACTGTGTACCGTCTTCGGCTACCCTAGAACTCACTTTGTAAACCAGGCTGGCCTCGAACACACTGAGATCCACCTGCCTCTGCCTCCCAAGCACTGAGATTAAAGATGTGCACCGCCATCACCGAGCTACAATCCCAATTCTTAAACTAAGCAGAACAAATGCTAAGAAAAATGGAAATAATTATTGAAAGCATTTTTAAATATTCCCTATTTCATATATATTCACTGAGAATTTTGGTCAAAGTATGATGGAATATTATATATTCCATTTTTACATTAAAAACAACACTGTTCTAGTTTTTAAGCCTTAGGTGGGCTGCAGTTTCTTTAGATAGCTGCATGAATACAGCTTGCATATCTCTTATTAAGCCTACTTTCATGTATTTTACATTTTTTATTACTAACCTGAATGAAATATTAGCTATCTTACTTGTTTGCCTATCAGATTTCTTTGAAGCATGCATCTTATAAACATCCCAGCATAATAAATTAAGTTCATTTTAGCTTATTCTCTTATATTAATGTACTATATTACATTATTTGAATTCACATTTTAATATTTAACCAAACAATTTTTTCATGTCATGTCAAATTATGGAAACTTTTTAAAGAAATGAGGTGAGAAGTCTAAAAATTATATTTCTGCATTTAGTTCAAAATGTGTACGTAGTATTTTTTTTGCATGGGAGTCTGGGGAAGGAAACAAGAGAGGAGAAGGGAAACTGTGATTGGTATGTAAAATAAAGGAAAAAAATATTAATATAGAAAAGAATAAAACCAGCCTGGCTACATGTGGAATCCAAGGCCTGGGCCACATGAGGAAACTCAGAGACTATTCATCCGCACAGAACAATGAAACTATAGGTAAACTGATAGAACTGGAAAACATTATATTGAGTGAGGTAATCTAGACTCAGAAAGACAATGATTGCTTCCTCTCATCCGTGGTTTCCAGCTCCAAATCTTCAGGTTGAATATATAAGCTGAATCCAGGACAGTAAAAAGAGCCCAAACTGAGGTGGCAGTGTAGAGGAGGAAAGCAATAGAAATGAAATGATAGGAAAGAAAAGGGAAGGAGGTCAATGAAGGAGGAGAGGAAACTGGAGGGAAAGATAACACTCAGGAGATTTGAAAAGGCTCTCAGGAGAAATATTATTTTTCATTTACCAAAAATTACATATAATATATATGGCCTTATGACGTATACTGATGTGTGAGTTTAATATATACATATTCCTATATACACATATGAATATATATACTGACTAATATATAATTTAAATAAAGTTATTTCATTTGATCTGACAAGAGCCACAGAATATCTAATAAAATCCCAATTCAGGCATGAGAAACCATCTTTCAAGCTTTTAGTCAAGGGAATCCAAAAAACTTCCAAAACAATAAAGGATACAGCCATTATCCTTGATTGTCACTCAAAAGATGAAAGTATTGAATACACCATGTACTTTAAACACAAGACTCAAAAGATTTTAGCTGCATCTGACCTGAATGCATACTTTCTGAGGACCACCTTTCATAGAAGCAGAAGCTCTATGTAAGCTACTAAGGGAAGAAAGAAACCAATCGTTCTGCCTAGCTGTGGCCCTATGAACCATAACAGGTACCGGCATGGCACGATATCCCTATATCTTGTCTATAACAGTGCAATAGTACCACTCATATCTTGGCAGTAACCAACCTCTGTCTAATTGGATTTAAGGTTCACTAAGTAAGAAGGAAATCATGCTTGACACTGAAACCCTATCTAATTCCTCAGGGCTAGAGAGACCATGGGGCTTAGAGAATAATCTATTGCTTCCACCTTATTAAACCAACGTAATTCCTAATTATTTTCTAAACACTTACTCTTAGATCCACAGAGAAGTGTAGAACCCAGCTCTCACCCAAGTAGGCTTTTTCTTTTCAATAGAATGACAGATACAGACAACCTAAAACTGGTCAAAAGGCAAAGAACAACTGACCATGGGGTGCTGAGCTCCAAAACATCTAAAGTACAACTCATGCCCAGGATACATTGAAGAAGAGGCGAGTTTCCCCCACAAGCTTCAACAACATGGTAATCTAAACCAGTCCTGACATACACAAAACCAATAGACATGCTATTCTGAAAGGGGAAGGCTGGCAGAGCCCACCCCTAGACAAAGAATCACAATCAACTAAGGTGCTGGGGTCAACAAAGTAGTATTCTCCCAAGGAGGAAGACCCTACTTAGTTATATCAAGGAGTCAGTTCTAATAGCATGTAAATGTGACACTGAGTGGACATAGGGGATTTTGTTTATATATTGTTGCATAAATTCATGTGTGTATAACAATAAGAATTAGGCAGGAAGAGGCCAGGGTTTGGGGAAAGGGGAGGAATGGGGAATGAAGGAAGGAAGGGAAATGAGGAGAAATGATGTGTTAATATTTTAATAAAAAGGAGAATAGGAAAAAATAAACAAAGTACACAAATCTAAATTCTCAAGGTTGAGGAAAATGGAAACAAAATAGGGAGAAAAAAAACACAACTAAAACAGAAATATATTAATAGGACCTGATAGTATTATTACGGAATAAAATATATTGCTTCATTATTAACTTCATTATCAACAAAGGAACTCTCCAGATTATGACAACCATGTCTTTCTCTAACAAGATATTCTCTCCTTATTAAAGTCATCATAAAATAATATAAAATATAAATAAAATGTAAGTATGCAATTTTGTTATTGTGCACACATTTTGCTTTTCTTTGTGATGTATATGTGCACTTTTGTGAGCAGGCAGGGAAGAAAGAAAGAGATTCAGATACATGTAGAACTGTGCTTAGCTAAAGAACTTCTTATTCACCTCAGTTTGGTGTTTCTGAATGCCATCTGTAAACAAAGGTCTGAACTTATACTAAAATCCCATTGGTTCTTTAGATGCCCTCTCAGAGCAAATCTCTCAAACTCCTGTCCCATTTTTATCTTCCCGTCCTGGTTTGTTTCTGTTACTGTGATAGAATGCCATGTCCAAAGACAACTTCAGAGAGGACAAGTGTATCTGGCCTACAATGACCAGGCATCATTGCATCATGGATGGGAAGTCAAGGCAGGGACCCAAGCTGCTTGTCATGGCACATCAAAGTCAAGAGCTGAGAGAAACCAATGACCCATGCTGCCTCCTCATTTACTGGCTTATCAGCTACTTTACTCTGTATATTTTGGGACCCACAATCGGATAAGTCAACAAACAATCAGAACAACCTCCTACACAGACCTACAAGCCCTCAAACCAATCTCATGTAGACCATTCCTCAAAAGATTCTAGGTTGTGGCACATTGACTCATCAAATTAACCATTTTATTTCCCAAGCAGTCATTCTTTTTGTCTGACTTGATACACTCTGACATGTCCCTTGTTTATGATTTTCTGAGAAGTAAATCCTCTAGGACCCAGACTTTGGTTTTTTTATTCTCCAAAAACACTTTCACTTTAGTGTGTAGAGCAGCCATGGTACTTAGAGTGGTTAACATTACACTATAAAACTAAGAGTCATATGATAAAATAAGTGAATTGTAAAGCAAGTGAAAAGTGATCAGTACTATGAAAAATATCAGATCTGCTAATGGGAGAAGGATAAAGCCAAGAATAAGAAGTGAAGTTGAAGGAGGAACTCATGGCAACATTGCTGGGAAGGTAGAATCAGAATTAAGGGCCGAACACAGGGGAGAGCAGGCTTTGTAGCAACCTGAGAAAAGGGAATTATGAATTTTAAAAAAAGGCCTCTTAGGATGCAATTTCTCAAAGTTAAGCTTATTGATTTTTAAAATAACTGCTATAGTTAATAACCAGAATCCAAAGTGAATAAAAAGATATCACATTTTAAAAATCTTACAAAACCCTACCAAAACTTTCTTAAAACTCAGCCATTATTTATCTAGGTAAACAAACAGACTTCTTTAGCCCTCATTTTCTCATCTATATAAGGGTATTTTAAATAATATCTATCATAACGTAGAGAACACATAAAAATACTCTTTTTATTAAGCATGGTTTGGAGCACATATTCAATAAATTATATTGAGGGAACTCAGGTTGAGAGAGACAAACTCTGCATGTTGCCTCTCACCTGTAGTTCCTAGCTCCAAATCTTCAGATGTGAGTAGACAACAAGGAGAAACCACAGAAGCCAAGAAAGTAAAAAAGGGATCAAGATGTGGGGAAGGGAGATTTGGAGAGGGGGAATAAAACTATAAGTAATATGAGGAAGGGCTAGCTTTTAATTGTGGAGAGGACATGACATAAGGAGAGGCAAGAAAGAAAAAAATAACATGAAGAATAAAAAATAATAAAAATCTGCAGGAAAGCATATTTTACATTTACCCCAAATCACACATAATACATGTAAGTGTATATATATATATATGTGCATGTGTGTGTATACATATATATATAGAGAGAGAGATGCATATATAATTTGAATGAAATTACAGTGCTTGAGGTGATAATAATTCCCTAAAGAGTCACAGACTCTCTAACTAAAACCCCAGTACAAGAAATCTCATTTTGAATGAATTGTCAGGACAAATCCAAGGGACTCCCCAAATGATACAGGCTGTTTATGTCTTTGGTTGCCTCCCAGAGGTTGAATCTAAGTCTTTATTGTCAAGGATACTAGACACTTCAGAAACAGGACTTGAAGGAATCAAACTGGATTTGACCTGAAACCTCCAACCCAAGAAATAGCTTTCATAGTACTGGGAGGTACATTGGAAGCTGCCAAATGAGAATGCATTAATTGTCTTCCTAATTGCAGTGTCTGGGAACCAAAACAATGACCAGAGTGGTAAGATATCCCTGACAGTACAATATTGAACTTATATCATGGTGGTAACCAACAGCTGTCTAATTGGACTTAAGATCCACTCAACCAGAGAGAAACCATGACAAGTAAGAGAAACATAGTGAAGTGCGCAGGAAAAGTGAGGTCTTTGATCTTAGAGGAGAACCTATTTTTCCACTGTTCTAATCCAGTCCAATTCTTAGCTTCTTCATTCTTAGCCTTATACCCATAAATAAGTGTACCTATCACTCCTCATGAGAGGAGCTTCTCTTTGCAACAAAGAAATACCACAACAAAAAGTCACAACTGGATAAACTGTAGAAAGCATCTGGCTTGAGGCACCCAGCCCAACTAATATATCTACAACACAACCCTAAACATATGACTCAGATAACATCTCAGAAGGGATAGAGAAAGTGATTGCAAAAGCCAAAATACTAGCACATCTGGCATGTGACTTTTTCCTGGATATGACAGGCAAGCTGCACACATGAAATCTCAGTAATATGGCTGCCTGAAGAAGACCTGAATGATGAAAGCACTCGGTGACATGCCACTGTGGGTTGGGAAATCTCACTGGGCTCCAGCCATAGAAGAAGAGGTACAAATAACTAAGGGCTTCTGGGAGAAGGAGAATTAGTTTTTCCCAAGGATGAACTCCCTAATTATTTATCCAATAGCGAGTGTTCATCTCTGGAAACATTCATGAAAGTAACGAGCAGCACTAAACAAAATCATCAGATTATTCATACAAATATTTATGTATTTGTATATCTATATTGAAAACAGATATAATGAATATACATATAGAATGATAATTAAAGAAAAAGAGGGTATGGATATTAGAGAGAGTAGGGGTTAGGAACACATGGGAGAATTTGAAGGGAGGAGAGCGGAAGGGAAAATGAAGTAATTATAGATGGTTGTCAACAGAGGCCCACAAGTGCCCAAGATGAGATAACAAGGGATTTCAGAATGTTCATCCCCCAGAAAAGGGACATCTATATCATATCCACAGATTTTTGGAAAAGGGAGCAGAAAGATGGTAAGAGCCAGAGGCAGCAAATTACTAAGAAACGGTGTCCTCTGAGCACAACAGAACATCACCTGTACATGCAAATTACCCCAGAGATTATGACAGCATGTACACACCCTTTGTAAACTCAATTCAGACCAAGTGCCAGTGTGAATAAGTGTGGCAGATATGAAGTCGCATCTGTGGCCAAGAGCTGTTGATAACTGATAGCCTCTAGAGAAAAAGGAGTCAGTTTTATAAAGAACGTTGTCCCTGGTGATCAACCATTTTCCAGTAGAAGGACACACAGGCTAGACAATATGGGTACCATAAACTGGACTTGAAATTTTAAAGAGGGAGGGGGGAGGAAAGAGAAATGGAGAGACAGAGAAAAGAAGGAAGAAAGTAAAAGAGAAAAAAGAACAAAAAATTGGGTGAGGGTGGTGGGTGAATTTACGAGGAGCCTTGGGAAGAGACAGATATTCTCAAAACACAATTCACAAAAAATCTGCAAAGTAGTTAAAAAAAAAAAAACATTTAAACAAGTTCAAATTGTCCAGATTCTCCAGAATGATCTTCTTGTATTATAGGATGTCCATCTTGACATTTAAAATGTGCTACATAAGGATTCATAATTACTTAGATTCCCTTTCATTCTCATACAACTTCTATTGGAATTCATATTAAGTATTTCATTACATCATTTCATTCATTCAATTGGTGTTTATTCATCCATTCATTTATTCTACTGATACTGGTCAAATGACCTGTATTTAACATGACTTGGTGATGTTTATGGTCTCATGGATGTCATCTTCTTTTCCCTTGGAGGTTGCCATGTATGTTAAAGATGTGTAAGAATGATATTAAAAAATGACTGCTTGGAAGAATGTCTTAGTACCCTGATCAAAACTACTTAGTAGAGAAACCATTTGTTTTAACTCACAATTCTGGATTATAGTTCATTATCGTGGGGGGAAATCACAGCACCACAAATGACATGGCTGCTCACACTGCATGCATATTCAATAATCTGGGAGGGATGCAGGCTGCTGCTCAACCCACTCTCTGTTCTTCATTCAGCATAGAGCATTGCCTCTAAAACTATGCTGCCCACATCCAGGATGGATTTTCTCACCTCAAAAACTCTCCACAGACACACCCATGAGCCAACTTAGTTTAGACCATTCCTCATTGAGATTTTCATCAAGTAATTATAGCTTTTATCAAGTTGGTGATTAAAGGTAGTTAACACTAAATTGAAGACTGCATTCAATTACTTTTTTGTTCAAAATCACATGACTAACCAGATTCAAGAAAAGGACAATTATTCGCTGATAGTTGAAGTATCAGGGTATTTGCAGGTTATATTTTAAAATGGACATCACCTGACCTCTGGTCATTAAATATTTATATTTCTTTTACACACATAGTATCCTAAACCCTAGGAAAACAGAATTCTCAGAAGATAATAATCTCTGATCTAAGTGATCACCCAATGTTGCTGGTCTTGGAGGAGCAGTGTGAATTTGCTTTGTACCTAGAAGGTCTTAACTCACTATTAAAAGCCTCATTGAAACAAAATAGCCCCTCAACTAAAGAAAGCTTCCTGTTGTTGTTGGACTCCTGGATTCTCTACTTAAAGAAACTACTCGAAAGCCCTCCAAAAACTAAATACTCCCTTGAGTGATTCGATTTGAATATATATTTATTTCCTATACTTTATTATCTTCCTTGAGGAACTGGAGGTCATCCGCTAAAATGCAACCAACAAAAGAGGCTTTATTAGGGAAGATGAGGTCCAAACATATTATGTATCAAAAATCTATAAGTGTAATTAATTTTTTATATTTATTTTGTTTTGTGCTTGAGTGTTTTGAGTGCCTAATGTATACTACATGCATATACCACATAAAGGATAGTGCCTGCAAGGGTTAGAAGAGGGTATCAAATCTCCTAGAACTGGTGTTATGGATGGTTGTAAACCACAGTGTGGGTGCTGTGAATGAAGCCCTGGTCTGTCTTAGAAACCATTTCTCTAGCCCATATGCTCATATATTAACAATTTTTCTATAAGTTTCATTTGACTCATGAGTGACATACACACATGCACAAGCATATATGCATGAATAAATACAGGTGCACATGCGCGCGCACACACACACACACACAGAAACACACACACACACACACACACACACACACACACACACATGTCTATGATAACAAATTATCTGCCTGCTTATTTTCTGAAAAATGTCTTTGTAGAAGGTATTCCTTAGTCCAGTTTTCATTTATCCTGTCTTTACCTCTTTTTCTTCAAAGTTATTACAATAAACAAGCTAACAAATTAAGCAAAATAAAACTTCAATTCTTTTTGGGTTTTCTGTGTATCAACCCATTCCACAAAGAAAGCATTTCTTCACACCCCTTCAGATAATGACTTTTCTTCTTGGGAGGCAGCTGTGATGAAATATCTTCAAAGTCCTTTGAAAGCCTATTTTTTTTTTTACCAGAAGGAGATTAGTTTGAGGCCCTAGGATGGCCATTTGTTTATCTAAAGTGTTGTGAAGTATGTCTTTCAACTTTCTCTAGTTTTAATGCAGAGTTTTATAGTTACACCATTTGCTTCATTTCTATCCTTAAACTTTTGATACTATATTGGATTTTGTTTTACCCTAAAGTCTTTTCTTAGGAAAAAAAAAAAAAAAAAAAAAAAAAAAAAAAAAAAAAAAAAAAAAAAAACCTCTTTTTACTGACAGAGATATAGTGAAAAATAGTTTGTTTTGCAAACACAGCAAGCCCTAGCTCCTAGATTACCATAAATCTGTGTTTTAAAATGATATATTTTAATTTTTGCTCACCTAATATTTTGCATATCTTCCAATATATAGATAAACTGAACTACAAGTCTGCATGAAACGTCTCAGATAAATCCATAGGTTACTAAAGTAAATATTATATTTTTCACATTAACACACATAACAATGCTGCTAAACTTTCTGCTACTATATAACAAAGTTCATCTATTTGTCACCCTGATGTAACTTTCGCTTATATATTCTGACAGCCTGTGCAGGAGTCTTTCTGGGTGTCTTCTAGAAACCCATAAATAATATCATCGAATTACTTCTTGCTTTAACTCACAAACAAACTTGTTCAATTAGGTCTTAAGGACCTCCAGCTTATAAACATTCCACAATCACTGCTTTAGTGTTTTAACGTATGAGGATGTCACCTTTGATTTCTTAAAGTAATGTTATATTTATTTTTACCATAACTTCTTAACTTAAAATAATTGTTCTGTAATGATAACAGATTCTATAGGACAATGCCTTTAGGCAGTAATTTAAGATTAAATAAATAGTCTGGACAAAAGAAATATATTCCAAATGTCTCTGGAAGCTAGAAAGCCTATGTTCAATATATTGGCATATGTCATAAAGTGCTGATTCCTAATTTACAATGACTTTCTCATTGCAGCTTCATATGGTAGCACATACATAGAGGGAACAAGTTCTTGGTTCTCCAAAAATCCAATAAAAAACAATGTGATTGTTAAATTCTATGTACTTTACAATCTCTTAAGATTGCAAGTTAAAATTTCACATACACGAACACCAGGAAGAACACAAACATTTAGTCAGCCCAGGCAGATTGGAAAATATTATTGTGAGTTTATTTAGAAAGCATCAGCAATCACTCTTCAATAAGTTAGTGTAGGATATAGATTAGCAATTAGCTTACTCATAGAACAAATGTATATATTTGAACAAACATTCCTGCCTATAGTTAATATATTGTAGTTGTGTTACTGAAAATGATTCATGTACACATTCCTTGATAAAGCTTATAGTTCAATTTAGTTTCCCTCATGCCAACCAGTCAACAGAACCTAAAGAAAAATTATGACACATATGACTTCAAGGAAGTACCCCAAAGGAGTCAAGAATATGAGTTTTGTGGTTCTGTTATGAAGCCATGAAAGCTTAATCTGCTTACACTGACTTTCAAAGCTTCAAGATTTCTTTTAAACAACTTTATTGACAAATGATTTATGTGGTATAGACTTTATTCATTACAGGTGTAATATCTGATGAATTTTGACAGATCTGTATATCTATTCAATCAGTGAAATACACATATAACAAAGCCAATGTCTAAATCCAAAAATAGAAATTGGATATCATTATAACTCTACTTCAATTTCCTTGTGCTCTTTTAATCTTTTCTTTTGTACCAACTTTGGCTTCATGAAATCACTAATATATTTTCATTAACTATAGATGGGAGCCAATCAGGATACTTCTGTAAAATATACTCTAGAATTCCTATTAAATAGTATTAAACACCGACTGGTAATTAATATGATTTAGGGGGGTTACTAATGCTGTATGAATTATTATTTATTTCCTTGTTCTTCCTAGGCAGTATTGGGTAACACATTATACTCACCCACCAATAAAGTTACTACATAGTAAAGACCCAAGAATCCAGATTAGTACATCCACTGGCATACAGCTCAAATCCCACAACAGGCAGGCATAATATTCTAATCCACGGGAGCAACAGTACTGGCTGAATTTAGTAATATTTTTGTTGTAGGATCACACAACCTTAGATACTCAGCCTTCATCTATGTCCTGAAGACAGGCACAAAGGACATTATTTTCTAAGCTTGAAATGTAATGTTGTTTAAATGTTTTGTTATAGACTTGCTTAGAATCAACCACTACTCTTAATTAGGTAATTCGTGTTTTATGATAAAATATCTTGAAAAAAATCTACTTGAGGGTTTATTTTGGCTCACAGTTCCATCTTAAGGACTACCATGGTGGGACAGTCTGAGCTTGAAAGAACTAGTCAACTTCCATCCCCAGCTCGGAAACAGAAAGAGATACATGGTCCAGTTAGTTAGCTTTCTCCTTTTGATGCAAATCAAAACGCCCACACACAGAGAGTTACCACTTATAGTATGGAGGTTCTACTCAACCCAATCAAATTAATCTCTCATAAGGGTGCACAGACACACATCTACTACAGATGATCTCTTACAAATATTCTCCTAGATTTGTCTCCTAGGTTATTCCTGATCTTACCAAGATGATAATATTGCTTATAAAATACTTCTTTTCTTCTTGATTTCTACCCATGAGTGAAAGTGTCTACCCTATGCTGGTTCCATCAATGTATTGCAGAAACAGATAAACTTTCTACTTTCGAGTCAAAACTCTGAGGAATTTGTGTCAGAATGACATTCAACCTGATTTTCCACCATATCTGGTTTGCATATTCAGATAAAATTCTGAGGGCTGGAGAAGTATCTCAGTCGATAGAGACATTTTGTCTGTAATCTCTCTCATGCATGTGAAAAGCTGGTCCTGGCTATACATCTTACAATGCCAATATTAGGAACAGGAGACAGGCAGCCAGCCTCCGAAACAGGCAAATTTGTAGGTCCATGAGAGACTTTATCTCAAGAAAATAAAGTAGAGAAGGGACAATAATAAAGGAAGGCACTTAGAAACTTGCTCTGACCTCTGCCTGGGGAAGCACAGATTCATGGATTGTACATTCACATGCATGCATGATATACCACATACATATATACTGAATGCATATACCACACCGAAACATAAATAAACAAAAGTAAAAAAAAACTGAATTTTTTCAATATTGACCACATGACTCCCTGATGGAGGAGAGAAAGTAGAGGAAATAATGGCCCTAGCAGAGCATTAAGCAGAGGCAGTTTGTGTAGTTATCTTGCAGAATGCCGAAGTGTATTCTGCTTCACCTAAGGTTCACTGTAAAACTACCACAGAATTCCCAACAAAGATATAGAATGGTATGGTTTATATTATGGTGGGTAAACAATGGATTATGGGTAAATGCAATGATTAAAGTGAAAAGTTCAGACTACAATTCTAGGTCATCTAAAACTTTAGATGCAATTTGGGTAGTTACAGAAAAGGAAGACATATATGTCATCTGAATGACATGTTGATGTTTAACTAGGGGCTGCGAAAGCAGACACCTATAAAATGAATTAAACCTTCAGAGCACTCCTTCTGAGGTGTTCAGCCAACAGTAGGTTTATTTTGCATATACTGACTTGGATAGACCTGTTGACATCAAAAAAGAACTCCAAAATAGTTAAATACAAATCTCAGCATATATAGCACAGACTTGCCATCCACAAAGGAGAAATAAATTAGAAACACCTCAACTTACATGGTGAATACATACATGACTGTGATTTAAAAGAGACAAGAGCAATAGGAAGAGCACGAAGACTAGAGGACAGAGAATGGAGAGTTAGCCAGGGAGATGCAGCAGAACTGGACAGTGAGGTTGTAAAGAAGCCGGAAGAGAAATTTGTCAGGAGAAAGTAAGGTCAACCAACAAGCTAGCATCTGTAGAAAGTAGAAGACCCAAAAACATAACTGATGTGGGAATGCCCTTCTTTATGCTGTGAATCTCAATCTTTAAATAAAGGAGCTGTTTTGGGCCATGGCGGGCACCATAGAAGAAGTAGGAGAAATCAAAACATAGGTAGGAGAAGCAGGGGCGGAGTCAGAGGCAGATCGAGCCAGCCACCCAAGGAGCAACATGTAAGGAACTCGGGTGAGCCACACGGCCACGTGGCCATCAGATTAATAGAAATGGGTTGATTTAAGATGTAAGAGCTAGCTAGCAATGTGCCTGAGCCATAGGCCAAACAGCATGAAGTTAATAGAAGCGTCTGAGTCGTTTCTGGGGGCCTGGGCGGTGATGCGCGGATAAGCGATCCTGGGCGACAGATCTGTGGGTCCCGGATCTCTGGCGCACGGGACCCGAGAACCCATTACAACAGATGGCGCATCCAACGTGGGGCGATTATCCACTTAGAGCCTGAGAAAGATTAGAAAGGGTTCTAGATCACAAAAATTGAGCCAAGGCAGCTTCCAAATTATGTATACGTAGTGGGTCTTTGTACAAAGAAAGCATGGTCCGGGTCACATTCAAAATGGCGCCGGCGGCGAGCTGGTGGCAGTCACTGTAAGCTGCAGCGGCAATCAGGCGGGTTCCTGATAACTCATAGAAGACTCAGTAGCACGTGATAGATTTTAGATTTCTGCTTATTTTGAACAAAAAAGAAACAAATTTTCTTCGTAGCAGCATTTTCTTGGGTGTGCTCTATTACGGTCCGTTTAAGAAAACTTAGTGATTCAGCCTAATTTGCAAAAACTGTGCTTCTTTTTAGAGAATGTATTTTAAAAGCTCTTAAGGTTAGAAGATGATTAAGGATTCACAATAAAACAGACTCAGATAAAAAGAAAAACCTGTAAACGGGTTACAATGTTTGTAAAAGGTACATAGGCTTCAGAGAAAAAAGAAAGAGGTTAGAAAAAGTTTTTAAAGCGAAAAATAGAATAATAAAAATATAATAAGCCACGTAAAGATGGAAAATAGACACAAAATCTGGATTTTGGTTGTTATTGTGTTTTCTTTTAATTTTTTAACTGTTAATGAGCTAACTGCAAAAAGACAATGGATTACAAAGGCTACTAAGTTAAACAAGAATGTATATTTTAAAGGTATTTTGATTTCAAAATTTGTGTCTAAGGATTTATTGCTTCGGAAGAGTTCTGCTCTTGTCTCCACAGGAGATGAGAACCTGTGGATTGCTTCCAGGCAAATATGGTTTCATCAACCAAGACCCCCTGAAAAAACCTCTGATGAGAAGAGATGGCCAGATCAGATTCAGAGCTGCAGACTGATTCAGCCTCAACAACCGTGAGACTTTCAACGCCCCTTAATCAGCAGGAAGTAGTAACAGAAAACAACGCCCAAATTCCCCAAATATTGTTTCTAGATGTTTGTTTTCATTATAAATGGTTAATGTCATAGTTAATCTCTTTCTAAGAAGAAAAAGGGGATATGGTATATAAATGATTTTTTAAAAATTACTGTGACTTCATCTTAAACCTTGTTCCTCCCTGTTTCTGTACCTCTCAAACATCTCATTCTGTCTGCTTCCAGTCTCCTAAAGTCATGAAATATATAAATATCTTTTGAATATCAACAATGCTTAAGTTTTCCACTGTAAATAACATTTCCTCCTATCAGCTATCTACAAAGAATCTTGAACCGAGATGGGGCCTCCACCGGAACAACTCCTGCTAATAAAACAAAAATAAAAGAAAGAGTATGAGAGAGAGAGAATAAGAGACAGATAGACAGACAGCAGAGACAAAAATAAAAAAATCAAGAACCTGGTGCGCACCAATCAATAATTGCTTTCAAAAAATAGGTTATTCAAAAACAGCTGCAAGATAGCTCCGTATGATTATCCTTCAGATCACACTGCTAATTAAGTTTCCAGATGGAGTTAACCACTATCCTAAAAATGGTTATAGATGTATGTGGTCAGTCCATTAAGAACTAACCATTGTTTTAGCTTTTACAGGATCCCAAAGAGATGCCATCGCCCTTAAGTCAGCAGGAAGCAACCTTATAAACGACTACGCCCCCTTTCCCAATAAGTTTTATGCTCCAAAGGTTGTGGGTAAAACTGGGTAAAAGACAAAACTATAATATAGCATCAGAGATCTTTTTTTGAAGAAGAGAGGGGGAATAGATAGGATAGATAAAGGTAGACTGTTCTACCTACCTATACTTCATTTTAGCTGAATGTATGGGCTAAGCTAAAGACAATTTGCACTGTCATAGATATCTGTATATTGATACTAATGCGAAATCATTTTATATGTTTAATTGTGATAATTTGTACATTGGTACAAAGTTTAATCTGAGATTGTTTTATGTAACCAAAGCAACTTGTACTTCGATATAAATCTGAATCTGTAACTATTATGTAAAGCTGAATCTGAAATTGCTATATTTTATGTATGCTTCTACCTTTGTTTAAAATATTTGCACATCATTGTCATGTATACTATGCAATTACTACCTTCATTTAACTATACTAGATATAATGTATGATTGCACTAGTTATGATATATGCACAAGATGTTTTATATACCTCTGTTTAGATGATATATATGTATTTACATGTCTAAAATGCTGTGGACACTTTACCTGGTAAAATACCCCTGGCTAATGTTCGATAGTTCTACTAAGGGTCATTGTTCAGAGATTGTACACCCCTTATATAGGTATTCTAATTTTTAGTACAGGGTTTATTCCTTAAGACGATAAGATCTGCAGTCAACACTATTTAAGGTATCATATCCCAGTCATGTCAGATACAGGTTAGAATATCATAGATAGACAAGAATCTTCAACCGTTTCATAGACCCAGAAAATATGGCATTTAACATTTAAAATTCGGTCACGAGAGACACGACGACTCCTGGTGTCACTGCTCCCTTCACGAGATGGTGTTGAGCATCAAAGATACTCCATTGGAGTTGGTCCTTTTGGCAAAAAATGGCCGGTTGAGTAAGGAACTGTCCTTACCTTGATTGCTGACAGTACACACATGATGTCAACCTGGATGAACAAGTTGATAGATAGAGACTGACGAAACCTGCCTAGACAGGATAAGACAGTCCCTTCAAAATTGTTCTGCTTGTGAAAAGATCTGTCAGATACCATGGGCCTATAGCCAATCCGATAGATGCTCTAACGGTGCACAAATCCAGAGGTGATTGTCCAGGTAGCTGTGTTGCTGTCCTCTCCCAAATTTTGGAAGTAACTACTTCCATATACTTCTGTCTTTCAGACAAATTCACCTTCCTTCTCAGGTCTTGAAGAGGTTGAAGAATAGATGTTTAAGGTTTTCACCCTAGTATCCCTTAGATAAGAACACTCAGGTGTTAGATTCTCACTTTCCCAGATTAACCCTTTAAAATAATCTATACACCCTACTATCTACCAATATTCTAGAACTATTAGATGTACCTTATATAAGTTAGGCTTTGATTAGCAATTATACTTTGACCTCTCCTAGATACTACCTCATAATAATTCCTACTGTACATAGTCTTAGTTTAGAACCTTCTTAGTTAGAAAAAGGGGGGAGATGTTGTGGGATTCAGGTGTCAGCTGATAAGGTCCAAAGAAGCTTATCCAGGGTCCCGGGCTCCTGGAGGGGGTGTGGCCAACCCCATTGATAAGGGGCTGCTGGGACGCTGGGAGGCTCTCTTCCTGGTTCCTGGCTGCTGGAGGGAGGATCCCATCGTCCCTCCGTCTGCAGACTCCAGTTCCTGTTCGGGTGCTACTGTAATCTGTTGCCTGTACCGTGAGTGTTGGTTTATATTCTAATAAATATCTATCTGGTATTGGTGTCCTTGTGGGTAAACTCTGCCTACACATAACTCTGCATAAAATGTGCAAATAACTATTATTGACAACGATTTTCAGTAAGCAAGTAATGGGTTTTCAGAGTAATCATAAATATAAGACAAAATTGACCTTCTCTAAAAGAGAGAAGAAAAATAATAATAACATTGGCATGAGGGTGTGTTTACCTTTCAGATTCCTCATAAAGACTTCAAGAAAGGCTTTAAGTGGAAGGCTTGACAGTGGTTTACAAAGATATAGACACGCACAATATTCAATCCAGGTCACAACAGAACAGCCTAGTCATCAGGGGAGAGAGAAGCGAAGATAATTTTTCCCATGGCTGTAGGCTCTCAGAAGCTACTAAAAACGGGGGGAGAGGGGGGGGAAGAGCTAAATTTCCTTGACATCAAAGCACAAGGAAAATTTAAATACAATGAAATTCAAAGTCTTAAAAGAGATTCCTGAAATTAATGGAATAATTATGATGTAGTTTTAGATCTACAAATGATACTGAAGAACAGAGCAGACAGTATCTTTTACAAAAGTCTTATACTGATATAATTCTTACATGGCTATTTCTCAAAGTTAATTGAAGGTAAAAATTGAAGACCAACTTTTAGACTATACTTTTCTGATTGCACTTCTGGGTTCTGTCTCCTACAGGGATCTGCCAGAGAAACAGTCTGAAGATTTAAATGAAGAAAGAAGGGATAATTTCTAAGGAAGAGATGATATATTGGCTTCCCAAGCCCCTTATTCTCCAAAAGCTTACCGCTTTCATACAGATAAATAAGCATTGAGATATTTTGTTTCCTTGTAAGTTTTACTTGGAGGATTAGATGATACAAGGGAAGGAAATCTGAGATTTAAAAAAAAGCTTAAGAATGAATATAATAAAGGTTCTGGTCAGTGTGTGTCTATCACCTTGTATGACAAATACTAGAATAAAAATGTCCAGACTTGAAAGCCTCACAAACACGACAGTCTGAGGATAGGGTGTAAGTTTATTCTCTGGGAAATGACAAAGTCAGGAGCTGGGAGGGCAATGTGGTTAAATGCTTTGGATACACTAGTCCATTTACCTTGAGTTAGAAGTAGGAGAATGTAAAAGTCATATGACTACTCAGACAAATAGAGCAATCCAGAAACCTGTCGAGAACAAGAATTTGACACAGACTCAGCGTACAATAACAAGCCCATGTCCAAAACAAAATAGTCTGTTGACTGGGCAAATGTGGTAGGAAAATGTGACTGGTAAGGCAGAGTCAGTTGCTTTAGAACACTCCATTAGCACCCAAAGGAAAAGTTTATGGAGGAATCTGAGACTGTTTCTCCAGTTTCTTTTTTTTTTAAATTTATATATAAAAGTCTTTTATATTCATGTATCCCCCTGCTCCTTCTCCCTTCCCTCCTTCAAATCCCTCCAAGTTAGCCTTCAGACCCCGCCTTCATCCCAGCATTACCTCCCTCAAAAGAGCAAGAAGTCCCTATGTGGGTCAGCTCAGCTTGGCACATCCACTCCAGGCAAGTTCAGTTTCCACATCCCAAAATCAAGACTGGTTTAAATGTCAATCTCCGGAAAATGGGCTCCAAGGTGCCAGCCCATGCACAAGAACACAGTCTTATCCTGCCACTCGAGGCTCCACATACTGCCTATAACAATCAGCAGTTGTTTACCTTTGGAGGGCCTAGCTCCTTTTCCCAATCGTGCCCCAGTTGCTGTTCTTGATTCAGTGAGCTCCCCAGAGCTCCAGCTAGCTATTACTGTGGGGATTTTCCTCATAATCTCTATCCCCTTGCTCAGACAGACTCTCCTCCCCTGCTCTCAGCTGGACCAAGAGCTCGGCTCAGTGTTCAGCCATGGATCTCTGCCTCCACCTATACTCATTATTGGATGTAGGTTCTGTGATGACACTTGGAGTGGTCATTCATTTGATTATAGGGGAAGTCCTATTTAGACACCCCAGGGACATCCTATGAGTTCTTGGAGGTTTCCCTAGCACAGGGTCTTTGTCCAACCCACTGGCTTACTTTCTCAGAATGTCCATTTTTTCTTCTCCCACAATATCCATTTCATTTTTTCTCCCTCTTTGTTGCTCCTCTCACTCAACCTTCTCCTTCTCTCATGATTTGTTCTCACTTCTTCTTCGTTGTAACCTGTTGTGATCCCAATTTGCTAAGAAGATATTTTCTATTTTCTTTTCCTAGGGGAATCTCTGGAAGTCTTTCTTAAATTCCTTCTGATCCCAAACTCTTCAGGAGTCATGGTTTGCAGCTTGTGGGTATTCTTTGCTTTTGTTTAAAATCCACTTAGGAGTGGGTACATCCCATGCCTCTCCTTCTGGGCTTGTGATATCTCACCCAGGAGGATATTCTTCCATCCATTTGCCTGAAATTCTTTTATTTTTATTTTTATTTTTAATTACTGAGTAGTACTCCATTGTGTAGATGTACCACAGTTTGTTATTCTGTTCTTCAGTTGAGGGGAATCCAGGTTGTTTCCAGGTTCTTCTATGAACATAGTTGTGCTAATGCATTTGGGGTACAAATGTGCATTCTTTGGGTTTATGCCCAATATTGGTATTGCTGGATCCTTGGGGAGATTAATTCCCAGTTTTCTCAGGAACCACCATACTGCATTCCAGAGTGGCTGTACAAGTTTACATTCCAACTAACAATGGAGGAGTGTTCTTCTTGCTCTGCATTGTCTCCAGCACAGGCTGTCATCTGTGCTTTTGATCTTAGCCATTGTGACAGGTGTAAGGTGGTATCTCAAAGTTGTTTTCATTTGCAATTCTCTGATGGCTAAAGAGGTCAAGCAATTTTTTAAGTGTCTTTCAGTCATTTGTAATTCTTCTGTTGAGAATTTCCTTTTTAGCACTGAACCCCATGTTTTATTGGGTTATTTAGGATTTTCAGCTCTAGTTTCTTGAGTTCTCTATATATTTTAGAGATCAGTCCTCCATCAGATGTAAGGTTGGTGAAGATCTTTTCCCATTTTTTTTTATCTTATTGACTGTGTCCTTTGCCTTACAGAAGCTTCTCAGTTTCAGGAGATCCCACTTATTGTTGTTCTTACTGTCTGTGCTGCTGGTGTTATATTTAGGAAGTGGTCACTGTGCTAATGCATTGGAGGGCATTTCCCACTTTCTTTTCTATCAAGTTCAGTGCAGCTGGGTTTATGTTGAGGTCTTTGATCTACTTGGATTTGAGCTTTGTACAGGGTGATAGGTTTGGATCTTTTTCCATTCTTCTACACACTACCACCCAGTTATGCCAACACCATTTGTTGAAGATACTATCTTTTCTCCACTGAATATTCGCAGCCTCTTTGTCAAAAATCAGGTGTTTGTAGGTATTTGGGTTAATGTCAGGGTCTTTGATTCGATATCATTGATCCACTAGTCTGTTTTCATGCCAGTCCCAGGCTGTTTTTATTACAGTAGCTCTATAATATAGCTTGAGAGGATTGTGATTCCCCTTGAAGTCCTTTTATTGATCAGGATTGTTTTGGCAATCCTGGGTTTCCTATTATTCTATATGAAGTTGAGTATAATACCTTCAAGGTCTGTAAAAAATTGTCTATGGATTTGAATGGGGATTGCATTGAATCTGTAAATTGCTTTGGTAAAATTGCCATTTTTATTATGCTGATTCTACCTATTCAGGAGCATGGGAGATCTTTCCATTTTCTGATATCCTCTTCAATTTCTTTCTTCAGTGACTTAAAGTTTTTATCCTAATAGGCTGCTACTTCTTTGGTTAGAGTTATGCCAAGATATTTAATGCTATTTGCACCAATTATAAATGGTGATATTTCCTTATTTCTTTTTCAGCCCTTTTAGCCTTAGTGCATAGGTGGGCTACTATTGATATTTTTTAAGTTGATCCTGTACCCTGCTACATTGCTGAAGATGATTATCAGCTCTAGGAATTCCCTAGTAGAATATGGAAGGTCACTCATGTATACAATCATATCATCTGCAAACAGAGATAGTTTGACTTCTTCCTTTCAAATTTGTATCCTTTAATCTCCTTTTGTTCTCTTATTGCTTTAGCTAAAACTTCAATAACTATATTGAATAGATAAGGAGAGGGAGGATAGCCTTGCTTTGTTTGATTTTAGTGGCAGTGCTTTGGGTTTTCCTTCATTTAGTTTAATGTTGGCTGTTGGCTTACTGTATATCACCTTAATTATATTTAGGTATTTTCCCTGTAGTCCTGATCTCTCCAACGAAGCAATGTTGGATTTTGTCAAAGGCTTTTTCAGCATCTAATGAGATAATCATGTGGGTTTTTTTTTCAGTTTGTTTGTATGATAGATGAATTCACAGTTATTCATATGCTGAACCATCCATGCATCCTGGGATAAAGCCTACTTGATCATGGTAAATGATCACACTATTAGTGTGTGGGGTTTGATGTCAGATTTAAGTTTTAGTAGTGTTTCTTTTACATTTGTCAGAACCCTTGTGTTGGCAGAATATTCAGGATTGACACTTCATCTTGGTGAATTTTTCCTGAGACGAATAAGTAAAGTCCATCCTGGTCTCTTTTGATTGATTTTAGCTTAAAGTATATTTTGTTAGATACTAGGATGACTCACCAGCTTGTTTCTCAGGACCATTTGATTGGAAAGTCTTTTCCCAACTTTTTTACTCTAAGCCAATGCCTGTCTTTGAAGATGAGGTGTGTTTCTTGTATGCAGCACAAGGATGGCTGCTGTTTTTTTTTTTTTTTTCCATTGTGTTAAGGTATGTCTTTTTATAGGTTAATTGAGTCCATTGATATTAAGGGATATTAATGACCAATGATTATTATTTCCCATATTTATTGGTGGTAGCATGTGTGTATTTCCTTTCTTTGGGTGTTTCTTCTGTGGGATTATCAATTGTTTGTGGTTTCATGGGTGTATCTGGTTCCCATAGGTTAAAGATTTCCCTGTAGTTTTCCCTCTATAGGGCCAGATTTGGATAGGTATTTTCTAAATCTGATTTTGTCATGAAATATCTTGTTTACTCCATTTCTGGTGATTGCTAGTTTTGCTGGGTATAGTAGTCTGGGTTGACAGCCATGCTCTTTTATTGTCTGTATAACATCTGACCCCGGGACCTTCTTTCTTTCATTGTTTCTACTTAATAGTCACATGCTATTCTGATGGATCTGCCTTTATAGGTAATTTGACATTTTCCCTTTGCAGCTCTTGGTATTTTTTCTTTGTTCTGTAGATTTAGTGGCTTGATTACGTGGTGATCAGATTTTGAAGGGGTCAAGTCTATTTGGTGTTCTGTAAGCCTTTGTGTCTTCCTAGGCTTTCCCTTCTTTAGGTTGGGAAAGTTTTTTTTTTTTTTTTTTTTTTACGATTTTGTTGAATATATTTTCTGTGCCTTTGAGCTGGTATTCTTCTCCTTCTTTGATTCTATTATTCTCAGGTTTGGTCTTTTCATGGTATCCCAGATTTCCTGGACGTTTTGTGTTACAACATTTTTTGTTTTAGTGTTTTCTTTGACTGATAAATCTATTTCTACTATTGAATCTTCCGCTCCATAGATTCTCTCTTCCATCTCTTACGTGCTGTTGGTTATGCTTGCATCTGTAGTTCTGCTTTGTTTCTTCAGGTTTTCTATTTCCAGCTTTGCCTCAGTTTGTGCCTTTCTATTGCTTCTATTTCACTTTTTAATTCCCAAAATGTTTCTTTCACCTGTTTGTTTTCTTTCTCTTGGTTTTCTTTCATGGATTTGTTCATCTCTTCCAATTTTGTGTTTATATTTTCTTCTATTTCTTTAAGGGAGTTTTTATATCCTCTTTTAAAGCTTCTGTTGTCTTCATAAAATTGATTTTAAGGTCGTTTCCTTCTGTTTCCTCTTCATTGTTATACTCAGGTCTTGATATTCTTTATATTCTTCTTCTGGCGGTGTCTTGTTATTTATATTGTTATATGTTTTCTTGCACTGGCCTCTGACCATTGTTTCTTTGGTTTAGTTAGTCAGCTTTTGGTCGGCTCTTAGTCAGTTATGGGCCCAAGGACTCTGTGTCTCCAGCAATTGCAGGGGCTGTGCTTAGTGGGCTCTTAACTGGCAGCAGGTCATGGAACTGTGTGTCTCCAGTTGTTACAGGGGTCATTCTTAGTTGGCTCTGTGTGAGCTCTTAGTCAGCAGTGAACCAGGAGGCTTCAGGGTCTCCAGTTGTTTTTGTTTGATGAATCAGATTGCAGTTTGGGTGGGTTTTGGCCTCTGGGATGTCCCTCCAGCTGTGTTTTGCTGAGGATTGGGCTGGGGGCGGTTTTCTAAACTTCCTTTGGTTTATGGCAGACCTGGGTGCGTTTGGAGTGCCAGGGACTGTGTCCCTGAGCCAGGGTTCAGAGATCAAGGTCTCTGCTTGGCCTGAGTGTTGGGGTGCCACTCCCCTCTTAGTCAGCTGTGGAACTAGTTTTTTCATCCTTTAAAGCTTTCTAATATTCTTCAATGAAAGACAAAAATTAAAAAGCTAACCTTCACATTGAAAAAAATTAATTAAATAGCCCCTTCCCCATTCAAGTCTGCCTTTGGTGTCACTCTTTTGAATAGCTCAAAGACAATTTAATTTGTTGTGGTTCATTAATTCAAGTTCAAACCACCAGGTGTAGTTGCTGCTCCTAATTAGTAGTAGATCAGCAACCAGGAGCTGTAGGTTCTATTCTATGTCTGCGTGTATGAAAATGTACAATAATGGACACACACAGGTACCCAATTTGAAGTATCTAATTTTCAAGGTAGTTTCTTTTTGCACGATTTCAAGTTAAGCTAGACTGGGCCCCAGTTTAATTATTTTGGGCTCCCAGATTCCCACAGAAAGGAATCAAATACACTGAGTGCAAAACTGATTCTTAAGCAGATGAAAGCAATCCAACTCAACCTCCCCATTGAGTGTTCCTGAGTGTACAAAAGGTAATCTTCTCTGATGATGATGAAGATGACAAGGGCAGTGGCAATGGTGACCACTTTCCTGACGGTGGTGATGATAATGACGGATTTCACAGTGATAGACTGCAAGATTTAGAATCCAGCAATGTTTAACAAATTGTATTGTCAGCAGTGACTCACATTAATGGAGTCATTATCAGAAAATTGCATATAATTTCTGTTATTGCAGGTCCTCAGGATAATATGGCTGCTCTCCTAGGAGATTTAGAAGCTGTGTGCCCTGTGTAATTTTGGAAATTGCACTGATATTGCTCCTGTGGATACAGAGCTCAGAGTAGGTCTGTCACATGTGCAGCCACATAAAGTCTGGGTTTCTCGGGATGGCACTCTTTGAGAGAGTCATCTGCCTGGTTGTCAGCCAGGCTGGCTCTCATCTTTTATAATAAGTTCCCTTACATATTCCGTGCATCTAAGTCTCTTGCCTGCATTTAACAATTTTTAAAAAGTACAATATATTCATTTCATTTTAATCATGCTTGAGACAACTAGCCCACTTCAAAATTATAATGTCCCAAATTACCGGCCACCAGGTCTTTAGGAGGAGAAGTGGTCAACCTTACAGGGCACTTGATTTCTATCAAATACCAGCACTGGACTTTCTGGCTCTGTTCATCACACACCAGGCTACAGGCCTCTCTTGAAATCATTTTCTCCTTCTCAGATATCATCTCACTTTATATAAATTCTGGTTGCAATATTTTACTATTTTTAATCTTCCAGGAGGGAAGTAGTACTGTCCTTCCCCCTGTCCTTCATACTGATTTGTCTTTGCTTCTCATTATACAGAGTCTGCTTTATTCGTGATGCCTGCTGCCAGTTCTATTAAACTACAGAGGGAACTGCCAGGTCACAATTTATGCAGCAATATCATAAAATTAACTTTCATGCGGAAATCCCCTTTCTTCCTCTTTTATTCATTCTTTATGCTTAAAAAATCCTGATAATTTCAGTTAGAAGGATTAGTTGTCTTTTTCTTTGGAATTGACAAGTTGAGTTGATTTTGGCTTTAAGAGTAAAAGGCAACAGAATAAAAGCTCAATTCAGATTCTTCTTATAATGATTACATAATTCTTGCCTTCTCCCATTCCATTTAATATAAAGGTATCTGCTGTAGAGCTGAGTGAGGGTGGGTGGAGAGAGACTTCCACAAAAAAATGACAGTCTTGCATCCAATCTTAAGTCAGAGATGTGCATAGTCTCTGACTACTCCAGTAGGATCTGTTAGAAACTGCTCTGTCACTACAAATGCCAGAAGCCACGCTCCTCTTTACTGTCATATCCAGAAAATTTCTACTGAACCATGTGATCTAACTGTCTTTCATTTCCATACTCGAATAGCCAGCAAGCTCAAGGCTGAAAAATATAAGAGACCAGCTATTGATCTCTGCATGAGCCATGGAAATTTCCATTAGTACCTAAAAAGGCCAAAGACTTTATAGGCTTTGCAACACACACACACACAAAGCAAGTCCAGAATGTTACTTTTCATTTATGACTGTTTTAGCTACTCCTCAAAAAAGCATCACTCTCTCTCTTTCCCATGTCTCTATTACTCAGTTTGATAATATTTTTTTCTTTGGATGTAAGATGTAGTAGCAAGTTGCTGTCAGCAAAGGGATCTCAAAGAGCCAATCATAACACAGGTAGCAAAGACAATGAAACGATGCTACTTATTGTAACCAGCACTATGTCAAATACTGGGGGAGATAATTTATTCTTTATTAATTATTTTATAAGAAAAAGCTTATTATAAAATATCCTATTTAGAGCAAATATATGTTCCAATTACCATGAAAAATATCTTAATGGCAAATGAAGATGATCACTAAGTAATATTTCTTAAATACTACAACATCCTATTTATACTTTTTAGTGACTTGAAAATAATATTTACAAATTGAAATTTTAAGTAAAATATTGATGAAGATCTGATTCATATGAAGAGATGAACTGAAAATCAAAATTTCCATCACCTGGTTCTTGTAGACATAGCTAAGATGTAGACACTAAATGCTTGAAAGAAGCATTCAACCTTTTAGAAGAAATATATGCAACTTGTCCCAAACAATAAAAAACCTGCACTCCTAGGCACTGATTATATAACCTCTCTTAATAATATAATATGTCAGTGGGTATCTACTGGGCTTCCATGTGTGAAATAAGAGAATAAAAAGGAAGCCAGGAATGACTATGAGAATATATTAATAACATGAAAATTTTGGCACCCGTTAGTTAAGCACATGATTCCAATGTAAAAACAAAAATAACCAGAGTGCATTTTATAGAGATGTCAAAAGCTGTGCCCTGGAGAAATCTTGTGTAAATTTTACTGATTAAAAAAAAAAAAAAAATCTGTGAGCTGGGTTCTGAGTTAACAAAGTCTGAGAAAAAAACAACTTCTACTGGGTAGCATGGACGGAGTGTCCAAAAAAACAGACTTAGGTAATATCTCATTAATTTAACTAAGTGTTTCTGAATAGGTTCCAAATTTGGTGTGAATTACAAAGGCTCTATTGCAGTCTGCAGCCAGAAAACAAATATGCTTTCTGCCAAATACACTTAAACAGTTAGCAAATTGCCAGTCACTTAAATTATAGGTCCTTGCTAAATTTATCCATCCCTTTAAAATAATGAAGATAGCGTGGCTACCTGAGGATGTGTTGCAGAAGCAATATGAGCCTCTCTTGCATTAGCTACCACCGAGCTGAAGCCCCAGGATATGATTGTGTCACACTGGGGCAAGAAAAGAGCTATTATAGTAAAAGCAAGCTGAGTGTTTTCTCAATTTGGATGATAATTGCACATTACACAAAAAAAATTTGTCTTCCTCTGACCACCAATAGTGCATTTGTGGCAATTTAAGAAAACAATAAACTTATACAGAAGATACAAATGCATCTGTTAGTTTTATGTGTGCACAAGTGTGTAGACTTTGCAAACAGTATTATATATTTGACGAGTCCCATGGGCTTTCTATCTGCCTTTCTTATATACAGGTTTCTTATATATATAAAGGAAAAGTTCCTTTGCTCTTCCCGTGTCTGAGAATGGCAGTCTTTCCCCATTCTTCAACCAAAACCTTTACCTAATCCTATTTTTTTTTTTTTTGATAAGGCAAAGAGAAGTTTCACGGATGTCTCCAGACAGCCTGTACCCAACAAAACATTCCTAGTTAGAAGTTCCCCCAGTCTATTGTGCATCCTTGTCCTAAAGAACAAATATTATTCTGCTCTTTATCAAATATACAACTGTTTTCATAAACCAATAATCGATCCATTGAAAATAAATTATAAAGACTTATTCATCTTTGTACTTGAACCAGCAATAAAATTTAGTAGTTTATGCACCCACCTCCCAATGCATATGCTTGTTTGGATTAGATAGTTTCAAATCTGGCATTTTTCTTTATGAATACAAAAATATTTAACTGACTCAAGATTAGCACTGTAGGGACACCCAACACCAAGAATTATTGCCTATATAAGGTATAGTCTAACCAGAAGTGTTGTTGACAGAAGTGTGTTTATGACACTGACTGGTCAAAGTAAGGAGCATAATTGGTAAACACAAAAAGCATAAATTTACTTATTAGTAACATTTTAAAAAGTTTATTTTAAATGTTAATTCAGTAACCAGAAAAGTTAAAAGGAATAATGTTTTGGTTTGTCATTGTATTCATATATTCTTGTGTTACTCAATCAAAATACCCAAGACCATGTAACAGTATTATAAACATATTCGGTTCATATTTTCAGAGGCTAAAGGGTCTGAATTACCGATATTACACTTGTTCTCAGTATTCTGAGATTACACAGGAGATGTGGTAAAAAACAGACCACAAGTGTGTGTGTGCCCTTCTTCTTCTCCTCCTCCTGCTCCTCCTCTTCCTTCTCCCCTCCCCCCCCCCCGTCCCTCCCCCTACCCCCTCTCTCCCCAAAGACCCTATCACTAAGTTAAGTGCCTCCATCCTGAGTCCTATTTTAATGTTTAATGCTAGTTTCCTCCCAAAGATCTCACTTCTAAATGTTCTAATTATTCAGATTAAGCTTCCCTCTCCCCAAAATCTTACAATGGGATTTAAATGTTAAATTTTGGGGGGAAATAACCAAATTTAAGCAGTCACATTCTCCTTTGGGCCTCAAAGATTCTCTTCTTTTTACTCTCTCTGGTAGTATAAAGTACTTAATTAATTTAAAAGCCCAGGTTCCAAACTGTCATCTGAGATTAGAGATAAACTCAGTCAAATGTGAGCCCTTTTCTGATGTCCATGCTGAGATTCTTGTCCCACAGCCCTTCAGAGCTCTGCTAACTTTGTGGCTTTCTCAAAGAACCTCTCTAACCTCCTGAGTTTTCCTTTGTAATATGTAGACAATAACTTCCCTCAGTATTGAATTCTGGATTAGTCTGTGTTCTGTCACTGTAACAAAACATCCAATTTAAATTAATTAGAGAGAGAGAGAGAGAGGGAGAGAGAGAGAGAGAGAGAGAGAGAGAGAGAGAGAGAGAGAGAGAGAGAGAGAGATTTGTATATCTCATAGTTACAAAATTTCAAGGGCATAACACAGACCCTAGCGGGGCTCTGGTGCAGACATCATGGCAGAAATGGCACCATTGAAGAAAACAGTGAGGACATGGGAAGAAATTTCAAATAAGAAAGACAAGGGGTAGGGTGCTAAAAAGCAGCCTCCACACCCCAAGCACCTTCAACTACATAAGGACCTCCAACAAGGTCTCCTCCCATTGAAAAGCCTATCCTGTTTTGCCACCATGATAACACAATGGAAAAACTCCAAGGCTTTCCAACACCTAGTAGGGATCAGCTTAATGTGGCTGGAAAACACAAACAAAGAGCAACTGCTTCATTGTGGGTGGTTCTAGGGCCTTAACTGTCAAGAATTTAAGATAGATCTCCAGTTCCTGCAACTGTAGGTCCTAAGAAGGTCCTCCAAGCACTGGAGGTCAGAGGAATAACTCTGTCTGTTCAGTTTAGAGGCAGCTTGCTTTGAGCTATACTTCTCAATTTTTCCACATCCAAAGACCAACTACCTACAACTCAAAGAAGGAGCTATAATTGTGTAATTGATAACAGCAGGACAGAGACAGTGTTATAACTCCCAGACATTGAGTGTCATACTTTCTGCTCCTAACAGCAGCCATTTGTATAGCTTTTGGTCTTCGGGTGTCAGTGTCCCTGGCTATTAGGACTTGGCAGTTTGATGGAACTCTTCCATCATTGTGGCTCACAGTCTTTGGCAAGTTCTGCCGATGTCTCTGTCACCCCCTGTAATGGCTGCCCTCACTACTGCCACATGCTCTTTATGTTCCACTTCAACCCACAATACCCCTTAGAAAAATCACAAATAGGCAAACGATGACATTAAGAAGAATTCTTAAAATTGTCATCAAGAAGTGCCTAACATTAAGCTCAATGTTATACCACAGCAAACAGCACATGAATGTTTCCTGTTCACAAACTGGATTGAATATCTTGGTCATACATCTTGGCAGGGTTATAGACAAGAGTGTGCTGTGCAAATGAAGGCTTGGATAGAACCAATTATAGCATAGTTTCAGTTCTACCAATCACAAGCCTTATACAAGCACCAATACTCCTCTTGCATTGCATCAAAAATACCTTGTATGCTAAGTCACCATAAAAGTACACTCTCTGTGGCCCAAAGGCTTAAGTGAGTAGAGATATAGGCTGAGCAAAGTCATCTGAAATTCATCAAAACTTTTCTTCCAGTGATGTCTTCTAACACTGGAGCAGGATATATGTAGCAGTTGCTATTGAAGCAAGGCCTCCTAGGGACAGAATCATATCAGTCCCTGAAGCTGTTGGAGTGACCTTAGGGTGAAAATAGAATGTCCAAAGCAGCCAGACTCCCATGATGTCACTCCCATCTATTGCCCAGGGAGGGTATATTTACTCACTTATATGAGGGTCTATTAGCTGCCATTCAAAGTCCTGAACAATCAACTCACAGCAAAATGCATTACCAAAGACTGACAGCAAAGACAAATAAACTTCATCACAAAGGTAACATTCACAAGAGCAAATTCAATAATCCTTAGCAGTATTTGACAATTGTTGAGCAGATTCACCCTGAGCCTGAGGAAAACAGTTATATCCTTTTCATCTGGCTCAACACTATATTCAAACCACATCATTAATGCAAGATTTTGGTACATGCTTCAAAGTCTCTCTGGCCTCTTACAAATTGTTTGTGCTTCAATTTTCCTGAAATTAGCATTTTTCTTTCATTATTATAATTCGTTGTTTCATTGGATATACAGTAGAATATAAACTACATAAGTCAATAAGTCTTACATCTTATGTTACCATAAACAGGCTGTATCATCATGGGTAAACTTCTTGCCTATTTTTAAGATGCTCTGAAATCTCAGACTACAGAACTAATCAGTTGACACTAACAGTTGATATGTGTCTTCTTGAGCACAGGTATAGCTTCTAATATTTAGCGATTACTATTAGAGGACTAATTACGCAGACAGCTAGGTTACTTCATATTTACTGTCTTCAGAAGTCATATATTCCTCCTCAAGGAAAAGAACATATTCTCATGGTGATCCACAGTTACCTTCACAGATGTTATACAGGACACATAGACACTAGACAAAAGCTGAGTTTTTATAAAGGATTCATTCAGACAGTCACAGGCCCAAACACTGGATATTCTCAGTTACCTTACAACATCACTTTCCATATGTATACATGCATGCACATCCAAATGAGCACCCATTTCCATAATTTGCTGCTGTTATTGACTTTTTCCCAAAAGAATGCCCTCTGTTCCCTTCCCCCAGGACATGTACCTGAGAACCATATGTGACACCTCCAATTTTTCTGATTAAAATTTATAACAAAATCTGATTTTTTTTTTTTAGAGGAGAGTCTGCCTGTCTCCAGCAGAAATCAGAGGGCTGGTTTCAAACAGCAGAACAGTGATTTTTATGTCATAATTAATTCATCAATGCAATAAAACTTGTCATTTTAACTTGTTTCTGAGATTCCAATCAAAGCCTAATTAGCATAAACATTTCAACATGCCTCCTATATTAGCAGCAGGCATCAGGAAATGAAGATTTCCTGCATGGAGGGACAAGGAGGGAGGAAAGGTCAGTCTTGTAGCCAAATGGATATGATTTTTGTGAAGAACTAACATCCAAGAAAATGTTGTGACTTGATGAATATTAGCAGCTATCTTTTGTGTGCTTGATGAATCAGCAAATTAGTTTTACTCTACTGATGTAGAAAGCAACCTAGTAGCTATCCCTGGCCACCGAAGAGGTGAGTTTCTTTGAGATTACTACAACAACGGAATGTCCTTCTACAAGAGCTTGGATAAGCTTTATCATGTAGGTTGGAGCATTTTGTTGAATGCTGATGACATAAACAATAGATTTCTCTATTGAAAGAGTTTTCCCAAGGTCAGTTGGCTGGCATGAAGCATTACTGAAAAGGTGGAGGGTATAGTTAAAGTATGTTATGCTACCACTATTACACAATCTACAAATCCTTCTTGAGGGATTCAGCTTACTTGGGGTAGGTAAGATACCTCCCAGTTTTCTCAATATAGAGTTATAGGAATATTAAGTAAATTTGATGTCTGGGAAAAAAATAGGAAAGTAATATTTACTCAGAGAACCCGGACAAATAAAAGATCCATCTCTCCTGGGCACTAGGCAGATGTTAAGCTATTTAAAACACAATTAAAATCTGCTAAAGTCACTATTGCTGCTAATAATAATTTTTAAAATTTATTTTTTTATAAGCATTCCTTCTGGTGTTTATTTTCCCATAAACGAACAAATACGTTGAGGGATGAGCCAATTCAACTCCCTAATTAGCAGCTTTCAGACTCTCCCTATGGACCTCAACACCTTGAGCCAATGGGACCATTCATCAAACAGCCAGATCTTGCTCACACCAACCGTGGCAGCTTTGAACACCCCACAGATGACTTCAGGAAAACTACATACACAGTGATCACAAGCAGTTACACTGTCTTCGGAAGGTGCAGTCTCTGCCAAGGCTGTTTTCAGTCTGTACAGTTTTTCTTTTCTTTTTTTTTTGTTCTTTTTTTTTTTCTTTTGCACTCATAGCCCCTGGATGACCTTGGAACTTTTTGCGCCTAGGCCAGTGGCCCAGAAGAGTCCCTTTGACTTTCCTTTAACTAGTGTTAAAGAAATAAGGAGGGCATGGTTGGTGCAAGCACAAATCTCCTTTTGCATATGTCAGCAGTTAGATAAAGCAAGCTGCTCGGGTTCATTGGTGAATTAGATGGGAGAATCCCCTGTCCTGTGTCTCCTGGCTTAATAAAAGGCTTCTCCCCTGAGGTCTTTTCTTGACACTTTTAATAGTGCACTCTGAAATCATAAGACTCAAAAGGCAACGGCAATAGAGACAGAAGACTACGGTGGCCGTGACAACGGAGTAGTTAGTCAGCCAAGCTGAGAAAATAATTGTGAGGCAACTGGTCACGTGGTAGTTGAAGAAGCCACTACTGAACAGCTAGCTCAAGAGTAGCCAGAACAAACACAAGGGCTGGAGAAACAGACTGGGTGGGAGTGTGTAGACTGGAAATGGGGAGAAGACAGAGGCTGGAGAGAAAAATAATGGTAGGTGATACATAACAGAAGCCACAGGGCTTGGACACCAGAATACTTTGATAACCCCAAATCTTCAGATGTTTGAGTCTTATACACTCTAGGTCAAGGATCTTCACACTGACGGTTCTTAATAGCTAATGAATGCTCAAGCCATTACTGTGGCTGCATTATTGGCTGCATAGTTTTGATACAAAGCCTTGGAACTGCATTTTCAGTCTCAGTCAAGGACAGATCAATTTGTATTTTTAAGCCACGAGCTATAACATAGGGTCAAGGGCCCAATATCAACATTCAAAGCCTGTACAGGAACAGTAACACTGGAGAGCACTGCTTACAGCTTTTCCTTCCTACCTGTGTACCTGTATAAAGGTACCTGTACACCATTCTCTATATCATGCATGGAGCTGGAGGATGCATCACTTGAAAAGTTCCTGCTTGTCTACCCAAATTTCTATCTGGGGAGAGAAAACATATACTAAGCAGCTAGTCAGTATGATGATACTGCATGTGTCTTGCAGTTTTCTGGGTACCAAAATTTTTAATTATCATATCATAAAACGCCAAATAGCCTGACAGTTAGCAGGCACACAAGAGGGGACATTCGCTGACATCAACAGCTGTCCCTGCTCTGTTTCTTCAGTGTAAACACAAAGGAATGATAAGCATGGCTTCCAGCTTTGCCAAGACTGGAAGGCGAGTGTAGCCTGGAAGCAGGCAGATGGCAGAGGCATTGTCTAAATGGTGCCAGATTCCCTTCCTTTCCTTAACTCTTGGGACTTTTCATTTCTTTAGTGACTTTGGGATAAAATTGAGAGACTAAATTCTACCCCTCCCCCCATTCCTGACCATCACAGCCTGGGATTGGCTACCAATTTCACAGCTTTTCCTCAAAGCAATGACAGGTTACTTCAGTTTCATTTCGAAGTTTGATGCCCTCGATCGCTGCCTGTTTCATATCTATGACAATGTGGAATTGTCTTTTTTTTATTTGAAGTTTTTAGAAATACAGAAGAGACCCTTCAGCCCTTTCTTTCAAATAGCTGTTCCAACAGGTTTATGGATGGCTAGTTAGTTTCTCCGTGACCTCCTTGAGAGATCCCATCAGCTCTAACCCAGTTTCTGCTAAATTCTATATTCCCAACTCTGGGACAGCAGCAGACATCTGTATCTTCTTCCACAATCCATAATTCCCAGCTTTAAAGTTCAGCGCCAAATATGATCACACATTGTTGTATAACCCTTGGCACCGTCCCTTCAGCAGCGATTAAATACTGCTTATTCCATGTTGCCTAGAAAAAAAAACCCAAGGACCTATGATTGCTTTGTTCTTGTCTGTTTCTTTTTTTAGGTGAAAAACCAGCAAAGCACAATAGACTACAAATACAAGAGGGCATGAGGTTCCTTGTCATTAACCGGCCTGGTCAGTAGAGTCAGGAGACAAAAGGCAGGCCCTGAGTTCCATGTGAAGAGGTCATTGTGCTCAAGGATGAGACAGAGTCTTTAAGCTGAGCTTCAGCCCCAGCAGAGCTAAGAGCCAGATGTCAGTCTGTCAGTGGCAGAGCTGTAAATCCTTTAAATACTATGCTGGCCTGGCTAGCCAGATAATGACAACCAGAAGCCCTGTGTGGAGCCTTGTTGTGATAAATGATTAGTGGATGAGCTTCGCTCTGGTTTATGAACAGACAGAACCCATAGAGCCATCCATTGGTGTGTGTCAGAAACCAACTGTCATATCAGCCGCAAACAGAATGAATGTTCTAGAAGTTACCAGCAATACCTCATTGCACGCCTGTATCTCCTTTTTGTTTAAAATAGGAACAGCTAGTTGAAAGAATTTCAGAGACCTATCCATCATTTATGAACAGTACTGTTGAGTTTTGAACATGGGTATTTTTGTATCAAAATCTACACTCGTTATTCTACATTTCTCCTGTATCATACCCAAGGATCTACCCTTCCTGACATCATCTATATTTAACATTTCCCCTCATAGGAACCACCACTAAATTGTTTACCCCAAAACTTGATAGGAACTATCTCACTAAATCATTTTTTTTTTGTTCGGTGAATTAGATATTGTTGACAGTCACAGTAGCTTAGTTCTGTACCTACCACAAAAAGGACTTTCAAAGACATGAAAGAGACAGACTTCCCTCTCCTTTGCTGAACTGATAAGGGAGCTGAGGTAACAGTTGAAAATTGTCTATTACCACTTCATGTTAGAAACAAATGAGAGAGACTGCAGAGTCTTATGAATGTGTCCAGGAATGGGAGGATAGTTTAGGTCATTATGTCGAGGAAATAGAGCAAGGATGAATGAACATGTGTAATTGTTTCTAGAACAAATGTGGCTTGGACAGAATGGGATGTGGTAAGACCCAGAAATCAGGAAGAGATACAAAACCCTGGCTGCAGCAGCAGAATCAAGCAGTGTTCAAAGTAACTATAAAAAGAGGCCTGTGATTAAGTAAGATTGCCAATGCTTAGAACGAGGGAAAGAGGTGGTATTAGTCAGAGTTCTCTAAAGTCACAGAACTTATAGGATGAATATCTCTCTCTCTCCCTCCCAATCTCTGTACACACACACATACACACACACACACACACACACACACAGAGAGAGAGAGAGAGAGAGAGAGAGAGAGAGAGAGAGAGAGAGAGAGGCAGACAGACAGACAGACAGACAGATAGATAGACAGATAGATAGACAGGAAATTTATTTATGGGCTGCTGTCCAGAAAATCCAACCATGGCTAGCTGTAAACAACAACAACAAAAAAAGTCTAATAATCTAGTAGTTTCTCAGTCCCATAAGGCTTGATGTCTCAGCTGGTCTTCTCTATATGCTCGAATCCCAAAGAGTTAAGTTCCATTGCCAGTGAAGTAATGGATATGAGGACAAGCAGGCAATGAGCATGTCCTTAAATAGGCTGCCAGCAGAAGGTGCGGTCCAGATTTAAAGGTGTGTATCTTCCTGACTCAAAGATCCAGACTAAAAGTGGATCCATCCACTTCAAACCAAGAAGAAAATCTCTCACAAGTATGCCCTCCATTTCTAGATTGTAGTTGACATAGTTATATAGTCAAGCTGACAACCAAGAATAGCCGTCACAGAGGTCTAAAATGTAATGATGGCCTGCCAGAATCAGACATCTCATGTCTTGTTAATAGCTCAGACTGTTAATAAGAATGTTCCAAGAATACATGCATTTATTCATTTATAAATTCTATACACATTACTATAGGTAAGAGAAGCAAAATATTTTTAAGAGCATTTTAAAGGGATTAAAGAGTATGTTTTCCAGTATTTCTTTTCATTGTTTTTCTTGAAACAGTTTAAAGAATGCATGCTCTATTTTAGAAAGAGAAAGAACTTATAGCTACGAGTACATCCCACACAGGTAATTGTCATATCTATGAAATACAGAACAAATGCCCTAGGAGTTACTTATGATATCTCATCTCTAGCTCTGTGCTTATCTATAGAACATCACATGACCTGCAAACTTTCACCTATCCCCCCTTCCTTAGAGAGTTTACCTCATTCATATCACCTGTCAATTTAATATCTTTACATAAGTGTCTTTTCCCCTAAGTTTTGTCAATACAGAGAATCTATTTAACATGGGTTTCTAACTCCCGCAGTGCAAAGTCAAATGTTATTGATAAAGCTATGGTAATTGGGAATTCTTAACCCCACAGGAAATGAACAGAACAAAATAACAGCATGAGGCAACAATGAATTGTTTCCTGTGGTGGCATGAGGTAAGGTCCTCAGAGGACTCATGACAGAAGATAGGCTCCCAATGGTAGGAGAGGAGGACGCTCCAGTCCGTTAGTTCTTCATCATCCTGCTACCCACCACCACCAGGTAAGCCAATGAATCCAAAATAATGGGGGCCAGCTCTAATAGTTATCAATTCTATGAGGAAATCAGAAAACCCAGCCTGATTCAAAAAGAGCTTCCTGTAGAAAGGGGGATTAGAAGAAATAACAATCCTAGAGGACAGATCTGAAACCCCTATGAAGCAGATAAAATACCTTGGGAGGTCAAATAGATGACCTTGATCTAGGTACAGCTTAGGATGACTTGGTATTTGAAAGATGGAAAAGGCGGTGCACACACATGACTTTATTGTAACTAATAGAATGAGAAACAGGAAAAGCTGAGTTCTTATACTGTAAACACTCTGCGGGACCATGTAATCTATGGGTATTCTGATTAATTCAGATAATAGTATGACGTCATTTTGTCCACATTCATTGTCCTTCCAGTGACTAAAATCAATTGGTAAACTTGCTATTTTAATATAGGAAATCTATATTTTGTGTGTGTGTGTTCTGTAAGAGTCTAACTTAGAACATTTTTCTATTATTTACTTTTTTATGTACAGTATGACTTACAATTACTGGGTTTTAAAAATATTTAAGGTTAATTTAAAATTCTGGTTCTTTGAGAGCTCAATACATGGACGCGATGGTTTATGATCATATAAACTTTTAATCCCTATGTCTACTTTTCAGCACCCTCCACAATTCCCTGACATATTTTTCTCTCAATACTGTATCTGTATTTTGCTTCATTTTTAAATAACTCATCAATTCCAATTAGTATTGCCTGTATGTGCATGGGTATAGGGCTATCCTCTGGAGGACTGGTAAGCTACCAGAGGCCACATTGTCCAAGATCAGCTATTGGCATGTGATGGCTGGTGAGTGAAGGAGAATCATTGTTCTTTGAGGGCAACTGTTAGAAACAGTTCTTATATAGACTATAACAACATTTCTTGCCTGTCCTGTTCCTTTAAATGTTCCTTCAAACAATACAAAACCTGCCTTTAAAGTCAGGGTCAGTTTTACTGATTAAGCCATTGGTTCAAGGTTCAGCATAACTTCAGGGGCTCATATAATATCCTTTGGAAACCAAATTTTTTAAAGATGAACTTCTGGGACAAAGAAAAAGATATTAATAAACAATACTAATGTATTCATATTCATCCCAATGTGATCATAATATATATATAATACAAGTGCCTTTGGCTCAAGAAAGTTATAATGTGTTCCTGCTTGGAATAGAAACTTTCTGAAATTAATATTTCAAACAACCAAGCAGGTATCACGCATGTATTTATTTTTCTTGCTCTTGACTATAGATATGATGTGACCAGTTACCACTGCCTTGACGTGCCCAGTACTGATGTGCTATAAGCCAGAACTGTGAGCTAAAATAAACTATTTCTCCCCCACAAAAAAGCCTAGGGTTACTAGTTCTCATTGGTCACTGTTCTTTTTCTCTTACATTTTTGTTACTTTTTACATTTTAAAAATTGAAAATAGATTTCCCTTTTCATTTTCGTACTTCAAAACCTTCTACATACCACTCCTTATTCTCTTTCAAATCCATGACCTCTTTTTCCTCTTTATTTATCATTGTGAACACATATGTGTACAAAACTTTGAAGTCAAACCCATTCAGTCTGTATAATGTTGCTTGGATATGTTCAGGACTCAGCAAGAGCACCCATTTATTTTCTGTTTCTTTTTTAATTTAAGAATTTTTAAATTCATTTTACACACCGGCCACAGTTTCCTTTACCATCCCTTCTCTGGCACCCCCCCCCCAGACTCTCACTCCCCCAGTCTCCTCCTCCTCCGAAAAGATAAAGCTTCCTGTGGGGAGTCAGCAAGGCCTGGAATATTTAAGTTAAGGCAGGACCAAGCCCTTCCCCCTGCATCAAGGCTGACCAAGGTGTACCACCATAGGTAATGAGCTCCAAAAGTCTGCTCATGCACCAGGGATAGATCCTGATCCTATTGCTAAGGGCCGCTCAAACAGACCAAGCAACACAACTGTCTTCCACATGCAGAGGGTCTAGTTTGGTCATATGCAAGCTCCACAGCTGTTGGTATAAAGTTCCTGAGTTCCATGAGCTTGGTTCACATGTCTCTGTAGATTTCCCCATCATTGAACCTCTTTGCTCATATAATCCCTCCTCCCTCTCTTTGACTGGACTCCTAGAGCTCAGTCTGATGTTTGGCTGTGCATCTCTTTATCTGCTTCCATCAGATATGGGATGAAGCAAGAGCACCCATTTTATATCTCTGGTTAGTTTACTATTAGTAATTTTGTCTCACTGATTACTTCATCACTTCGGGTTGTGTTTTAGTTCATGAAAACACAAGTGTTACTGGGGTCACAGGCATTCTAGCTCTGATAATCTCCAGTTTTCTAATTCTCTGATAACGGATGTAAATGTATTCAAACATTTATTAGAAAAATCCTCTAAGGACCACAAGTAGATGAGAAAAAAAAACTAGATTCCGTATGGCTCTGCTAAGGTCTATTTCTATAGGCTGGCTGATCGTGACCTAAGATTTCAGGATTACATCTCATGAGCCAGGGTAGGGGCTCATCACTTGATCAAACTCTTATTCTCTATGTCCAGCCACTTTGTGATTTTTATCCTCAAGCAAAAGGAACATGAGCTTCAAAGGGACAAGGGTTCTGTAATCAGTCTAAAGAGGACAGTAAAACCAGATCTCTCCCTGTAGATGTGTTCATCAAAAGAAAATTCCAAGCAAAAGAAATTGTTTATATATATATATATATATATATATATATATATATATATATATATATATATATTCTCCAAAGACACACACGGGTCATATTCAAAGATGAATATGACACATTCAGACCTTCCTTTTGGTTACTTCTAATTTGTATTTTAGAGGATTTTTTTGTTACTTTCTTTTTGCTTGAACTACACAAAAAGAAAGGCGACCATGACTCCAGGGAATAAAGCATTTGAGAAAAAAACACTCCCTTGTAAGTCCAGCCAGAGAAGAAATCTACATTGTTAATCTTTTAGAGAACTGTGTAGTTCTACATTTGTCTGGCTTTTCTTCACATTTTTTGAGACATTCACTGCCAAACTAACCCTAGCAATGAATTCACTGTCCTCTACACACACACACACACACACACACACACACACACACACACACACACACTAAATTAGTACTTATGCACACAGTTTCTAAGCTCAAGGTTGATAATGTCTTGATTCAGTCATAAACCATAACACAGTGAGCTACTTCATTGGTAGCTCATTGTGTTAACACATAGAAGGTAACAGATGACATCAGTTTGAGGATGCTAAAGCCTTGAATTATGTCCAAGATGAATTTGGAATTAATTAAACCAATTTCTATTTGAATATCACTAGAAGTGATTATCATCCACTGTATGTCAGAACTTTTACATTCTCTACATTTTATAAATACATTCAAGCTCTCTACACAATGATTGTTCACTTTCTTACTTCAAGGACAGGAAAATTAAGAGTCAAAAAAAAAATCTTAAGAGTGATAATATGAGACACAAAGAGGAAGTACCAGGCCTATAGATATCCTCTAGCACTCTCTTAAGAACAATGACTAGCTCTATGTTTCTTCCTATACTCCACAAGACCCTAAAATTAATTGCAAGCAGAAACTTATTCTTCATTTTGTCTACAGTTGGTTACAATGCCACTTATGATATGCTACTTTCTTTCTTTTCCTCTTTCCTTCTTTCTTCCTTTCTTTTTAATTAATTAATTTATTTTTTGTTTTGATAAGGGGAAATCAAGTAACAGAGTTGTGTTCATCAACAAAGCTTTTCTAAATACACCAAGAGTCATGATACAGATGTTTCAAGAAGAATGGCTAGGTTTGTATTTGTAAGTTTTGCTCTCTGGTATTCTCATGAATGCACAGGGTTTTGTATAATGCATGCCAACTGAAGATATGCAATAGGAACTAGGGATGAATCTGGCTGTTACTGTTGTCATTGCTGGATAAAAGCCATACAAAATTACAGAGCAATGTGTTCACTACAATCAGAAAAACATCCTGTTGAGTGCCTGGAAGTTGTGGTTTTAGTACCTCTCAGACTCATCTAAGGTTATTATTGACTGTCCTCATCCACACACTTCTGCTTTCCATTTCCACTAAAGGAAGCAAGCTTAATGTTAAGGTGAGATCTCAGCCACTGGCGTTCTGACAGAAAATATTCATTGTTCTTTGCCAAAACTCCCCCTATTACCCTCCTTTTATTCTTGGAAGGAACTTGGAAGAAAACATAAGTCAGAACAGGGCTGTTTTCTGGTGCAGCCACTGATTTCAAAAAGTCATTTCAGATTGCACAAGGTGCTTCAATTGCCCTATTTTCCTGAAATTAATTCTAAATTTTATGGGTACAATTTGTTTCCCTTAAGTCTCTAATTATGCTTTTAACACTCGGTCTTTGAAACCCCAGCCATTAGTGCCTTAATATGGTATTATCAGGTGATAGAGTAGAGTTAGGAGTGTGGCTGGGAATTTGAAGAGCAGAAAGTACCACCTGTGCTGGTGAAGGTTTGAAATTGATGTCCCCTGGAGAAAAGCTAAAAGGAAAACCTAATAAGTCACCCAAATAGACCAAAGTAAAGTCTGAAAATTAGCATTTAAGGTATTAGAGGAAAGGCAAGGAGGGGCTTAAGAACTAACCACAAAAGTTCCAATCGAATGTAGGGTGGTAGTGTGGGATTCCAACCCCAACCAAATAATCATGGGAGGTGAAATCATCCTTACATAGCTTCTTAGTCACCATTCTGTCGCTGTTCTACCATTGAATAGATGCCATGACCACAGCAACTCTTAAAAAGAAAAGCATTTTAATTGGAGCTTACTTATAGCTTTCAAGGTTTAGTCCATTGTTGTCATGACAGGAAGTATGGCAGCATGCTGGGATACCCAGTGCTGGAGAAGGTACCAAGAGGCCAAGAGTTCTACAAGTAGGTCCATAGGCAGCAGGAAGAGAGCTCTAGCCTGTGGGACTGGCTTAGGCTTCTGAAACATCAAAGGCCACCCTCAGTGACAATTTTTTCCAACAAGGACACCCTACTCCAATAAGATCACACCTCCTAACCCCTCCCAGGTAATACCACTTCCTACTGACTAAACATTCAAACATAGGAGCCTATAGGATCCATTCATATTCAAACCGCCACAGATAGTAAGTAAGCCACACTCAAGGTAGTCAGAATGAGGTATTCAAGGACATACAGTTCTAAGAAGGAGCTGGGTTATAAGTGGCCAGAGGATGACAAAATAATAAAAAGTTGAATCAGTGAATCACCTGGAATGTCCTATCAGAGGGAAGATAAATAACAAGAGAATTAGTGTTGGCTATTGAATCATCTCAATGAGTATCAACTAAAGAGCTACCTTGCTTCTCCTTGGAAGAAACAATATACCAGTCTGATTTCATTTCTCAGCAATACCATCCATATGCATTCACACACAACACAACACACTTCTAACACAGTCCACTGTCGCACGAAAGAATGAGACTCAGGGATAGATCTCTGAAGAAGTTGGAGATACTAGAGGGAATAAACACCACAGTCAAATCTTACCCAGCTGTCTTCCAGGTTCCTCAGCCTCGATTCCCTTGGAATGGTTCCTTCTGTGTTTCAATCCTGTCTTAAGTACTCTTTCATAAATTAAGGCGTGGCTCCACCACTGCCTACTTGGGAGCCTGGAATTCCTTCTATAATCTGAAGTGACCTTGACTCAGTTGGGATTAAGGGTGTAGGTCACCACTACCATGATACTCCCTATGCTGGGATTAAAGGTTTGAATCACCACTCTGATTTTCCTAGACTGACTGTGGTTAGAGCTCTGGAACTTCTGGAGCTTTTACTAACCCCCCACATAGACTGTGGGTAGATTCCCACTGATATCTCCAAAACTTCTGAAACTTTATTAAATCCCCACAGTCTACCACATGGTAACATGTAATTGAAAGCCCTAAATAGTATGGGTTTCTAAGAACAGAATGAAAAGAGATAATACAGGCATGGATGTCTGCATGAGGTAGAGAAGTGAGGAGCAAAAGTTGTATATTGGAGAGTTATAGACAATTCACAGTGTGAAAAACCAAGTAGGAAGGAATATAAATCCTGTCTTTAAGAAATTTGTGGACTAGAGGCACCAGAATTGGGAAAAACCCAAAGTAATTGAAAATGATTAGGTTAAAAAAAAAAAACCCAACCATCCCTCACAGAGATCTGTATTTTAGAGGCTGGGGGCAGAAATATGAGATATTGTCAAAATACTCAGCAAAGACACCCAGTAAAGAGTCATAGGAGAGATTGATCACACTATAATAGAGATAATCTACCAGGAGACACCAAGGCATTCTTTGGAACAGGAACATTCCACATGAAAAGAAAAATAAATTGTGTGCTTACAAGAGTGGAGAAAGAAATTACTTGATTTTGGAGCATCCATCGAAAGTTCCTCCTATGCCAAAAGTTCCTACTTGCAGGACAAAGATAAGTACATGTCAGAGAAACACCTGAGAAAGAACACAAATTTAAAAATGATCATAGAATAGTCAACGATTGTGAAGACCATTTCAGGCAAAATATAGGAGCTGATGAAGGAGAAACTATAGCAGTGAAATTATGAAAATCAGACTGTTGTGAGCCTCGAAAGCTAGGCTGAAATTAGATTTCACATAACCAAATAGATACTACTGAAGAATTCCAAGAAGAAGGACATCTAACAGGTTTACTTTAATCTTTCAACTTCTCTTGCCTATGATTTTATTTACTTACTTTTTAGTGTTTGTGTGTTTAGGTGTGGTGTACACTCCTGTGCACCAACTGCTTGCATGTGTGTGGATAGAAAGCAGAGGTTGTCCTTGACTAGCTTTCAAGGCTGCATTTTACTTTATTCATTAAGGCAAGGTCACTTTCTGTATCCAGATTACACTCCAGTTTAGAGAGTGCAGTGAACCAGTGAATGAGGCTTTTGCTGTTTCCTTGTTGTGTGCCCCCGCTGCCAACACTGAAATTACAAATGTTCTCCCCACACTCACTTGGATCAAGAATATCACAACATGGCCCTAACACTTGCACAACAATTGTGTTATCCAATCATCACCCTAGCTCTGAATATGCTTCTATTATTTTCTTAATTTCTCATGTTAAGAACCTGATATAATTCGAGGGGGATTCTGGAGGTAAGAAATGAGGGAATCTTTTCCAAAGTCCAATATTCCTGAAGTGTGTTCCTTTTAGTAAAACATGAATCCACAGGCTAACAAAATCCCAGACAGAAAGATTCTCATCTCTGTAGTTTTGGTGTTAAAATGGGTGTCATGTTTTAATATAAATAGGTTGCCTAGCCTACATAGTATAGATCATTGTTAGAGGTATGCAATGTTGACTTGTAGTATGAGGTTTCTGGCCTTGATTTTCAGGCCTAGCCTCAAGTTTAGGCCCGCAGACCCACAGACAAGCAGAGACACACAGATGCTTTCAATAGTTTTAGGTTGATCGGCCTGGCCTCAGGCCCAGGCATATAACTTGCTAACTCTTTACCCTTTTTAAACTAACTTATGACTCTTATCTTGTTCAGCCATGCAGCTGGGTACCTTTTCTTAGAGCAGCATAGTTGTCCTCTGCTTCTTCCAGCTTCTCTCTGGCATTCTGCTCTGTTCTTCCAGTTCCCAGAGTTCTCCTAGTCTGGTAGCCCTGTCCACACTTCCTGTCTGCCTTTGGCCAATCAGTGCTTTTTATTAATCCAGTGGGTGGGACAATTATTTACAATGGAGCAACACAATTTCCCACATTAACTTGCTTGTGTTACCATCATAGTATACACAGCAGTTTCTTGATAGCATCTTTCAACATGAACTAGTGTCTAAGAAACACCAGCATCTTTAAACCTTGCCCATGACTTTTACAACAACCAAGGTGAAGGAAATCAACTATTTTTTAGTTCCAAAGCACACTTCTTGACATACTATTGAAATACAAAAATGAAGAAAACATCATTTCTTTTGAAGGATCCCACTTCACAAATACCTAGACTAGAACTGGAAAATACAGTAACAGACTGATAAAAAAAAGACAAACGGAACAGTAAGATTGTTAAGCATAATGAATCTATTTTAACAACTTTGACTCAGCATCTCTATAGACTGAAAGTAAAAGCATAGCATATCAGAGTGAAAGAAAGCATAATTCTGATTTTACACCTAATCCTCCCTTCCCTTGCATAGAAAACAAATGTAACTCAAGAGTAACAATTTAGGAAAAAAAAATGACTTCTTTAATTCAAAGATGAACTTGGGTATGACCTCAGAGAATTCTGAACGGAAGCCACGTTAGTCTTTTAATAAACTAGCCTCAGCAATAACTGATCTCAAGGAAAATTCAATCAAAACCCAAGTCTTATCTTTCTTCAAAAACAGGACAGTTGAGAATTGAATGTGATGTCCTGGAAAAATCGAAGAAGAAATAACATCGAACTAGTTTGTTCCTGAAAACAAGGCATCAAGAAATTGAGGGCATTTTCACCCACCATTCCTACTACAAAAGACCCCAGGCTTAGAAACCACGCCGCTTGACTCTCTTAAAATCCAACATACACACACACACACACACACAGAGAGAGAGAGAGAGAGAGAGAGAGAGAGAGAGAGAGAGAGAGAGAACAAGGACCCATGGTGTTCATGTTTCTAGTGTCATTTTGAAGTCGACTCCAAGTAGGTCTTGGAAGCAATAACTAAAAGTTCTTTGAACGGGTAAAAGTTGGCTCCTCAAAGTCTTCCCACTCTTAATTTCTTCCTGAACTGTATAAAATCTAGCGAGGGATGACATGTGAAAGGAAGAGGTATTCGGAGAGGGAGAAGTGGCCTGGAGCTGTTTCTTTTTATAATTTTGAAGGGGAATAGTCAAGTGAGGCAGCTATTTCTAAAGAGCAGGGCAAGACTTACCCATTTACATGAGTGTATCAAAATAAAGGAAGTTTTACAAATCGCCAACAAAAAACATCTAGCCACACCACTGAATTCATCTCTGCAACTTCTGTCAAATATATTACAAGAGAGACAAGGCTGCTCTATCCATTCACTGTCATTCTCTTTCACGTTAATGGCATGCTTTATTGAAAGAAACAAAATGTAAAATTCTGCACAATCTATACTCATTTACATATAATAAACATCCATGAAGTATGTTGTTCATGTAAATGACGTACATCAGTCATGTGGATAATGAAAGGAAAATATTCAATGTGTTAACAACTTAAGGTTTTTAAAGGAAAGACTTTTGAAAAGAAACATATTTGACCCATTAACGTATGAAGAACATCATGAAATGTGCACTAAGAAACTAGGGAAATTTCAGGAATGGTTACAGGTTGGCTTAATCTAGAACACAGTTTTTATCTAAAGGGATCAGTTTTCCAGTTTGAACTTCCATATATGAAATACAAGACAGTTTTAAATTAATCAAGTGAGAAAATTAAATTTTAGATTTTATTGATTGCTGAATAAAACACTAACGTCATGTTACTAATTCTAATCAGTAAAAATTATGTGAGTCATTACTCTACAAAGACGGAAGGGACATGGTTTACACCCTAAAGGAACTGATATTTTAATAGGAGAAACAAGAAAAATCTTTCTTCTCTCATCTCTTATAGAAACTCATAGAAAAGAAACTAAGGTCCATGAAGGCTATCCATGGATAATGTTACTGAACTATGAGTCTTAAAGAATAAGTGGAAATACATCCAGGAAGAATGGGTAGATGCCCTCAGCAAAAAGGAAAGATGGCCAGATTAGATGGGTATAAGCAGCCTTGTATCATGGATAGTCAGGCAACTTCTCATGGACAAAAGCTTTAAAAATCTTGAAAAATGAAGCACATCATACAATGTGTCAGTAAGAAAAAGAAAGCACGGCAAAGTTATGATAACTAAATAAAGCTGAACAGAGTGCACTATATTTGCAAAGGTGTGTGAGTGTGTTGATAAATGACAAGTGTTAATGCAATGTTTCAAGTCTGAAGAATGAATATGAATAAGGGAAAGATGAGTGTATACAGAACCAGTAAACTGCTTAGCAGCTGCCTCTGATGGAACTATGGTCTATGGCCCTGTAGGAAGGAAATCAGAACGATAAGTACCCTGACTTCACTCTTCTTCCTCCCTCCTGTCGATTGATGGTGTGGTTAGTGGTTAAAGCCATCTTAGAACCAGAGGACAAAGAGGTTTCTGACCAGAAACCTTCAGTACAGAGCAGACTGCAGGAAGGTAGACTATACTCTGAGGACAACATACAATAGCCACCAAGGATTGTCAAAGACTGGCTGAGTTCCAAAATTATTTCATTTCTAGATGCTTTCCTCTTCAAAGGCTATGGTGGTTTACATGAGAATGGTCCCTACAGGATCCTAAGTGGGAATCCTGGTCATTAGTTGCTGGAACTGTTTGGAAAGCACTGGGTGATGGGCATTGTCTGAGGAAGTGAATCAGGGGTGGAAGGCTCTGAGATCTCAAAAGATTGACCTTTACTGGTGTGTCTCTTTGTTTCTGTCTCCTCCTTCTGGGTCAGTAGTAAACTCTAAGCTGTTGCTGCTGCCATGCCTTTGAACTATCACCATTGAGACTAACCCTCTGAAGTTGTAAGCCTCAAATTAAATGCTTTCTTTTACAAAGTGCTTCAGTAATGGTGTTTCATCACATTACTTCTTTGTGATTCCTCCAGAATATATATATATATTCTGTCCATTTAGCCTTCATTTAATTGAGGCATATATCATGGCTGGCTGCATATATGCTTATTTCCCTAAAGGCTATAAGATCTCCTAAGGAAAATGTCATGTTTCCACTTCAGTTTTGTATTTCCAATGCCCATAATAAGCAAAAGGCCACCAGCTTTGTTGTATCCATTGTAAACAGTTGCACATACCATCTGAACATTCACTGTATCAAAGAGCCATATTGAGAATGAAAACTATCCTGTGTATCCTTACTTCCGACACTGAGTACAGAGAACTTGTACATGGATGTTTGAGCATCTGAAAAGCAGAGATTATTTTATTATCTTGATGACAAACAGAAATAAAGTGAAATACAATTGTCTGTAAACCAACAGAATATATAGACACCATCCTACTTGCTAACTCAGTAATCACCAATGTTCAAAATCATTCAAATTCAGTTTCAACATTTTTTGAGTAACTATTGTACACCTGGCTCATGAGGTCTTATGTGAAGTTAAGAATGCCATAGGAAAGGGATTATATAACTTTACAGCCAAAGAAAAAGAGGCTGAGATGTCATTTTTCATTGGTAGACTTAAAAGCAAATTCTAGGGACAGAGAAATGGCTCAGTGGTGAAGAACATGTATTGCATTTCCAACAAACACAAGTTTGGTTTCCAGCACACATGTCAGTTGGTTCACAACTGACTATAGCTTCAACCCCAGGAGATGCAACACCCTCTTTAAGCATCACGTGTGTACACACTCATTCATAAAGATACCTGTGATTAAAAAAAAACTACTTAAAAAAGGTAAATCCCATTTAATTTCAACTAAAATTTCTTTCTCACTGCATCAGTATAACTATTTCCCTTTATATGAGAAACAGATGTAACTGGGATTTAGATTTTATTTAACAATACGTGCAAGAGGGTGTTTTGACTGATACTTCCTAAAGATGAATTTATCAAGTACATCATTATAAACACGCCAAAATGACTATGACTAGCTGATTTGTTAAATGGAGAGAGGTTGGTAGAACATGTTTTACTAAAAAACTAAAAACACATTAACAATTAGCAGTACTTCTCACATTCTTTTAGAAAATATGTGTATGAGTGTATGTGTTCCATGTGTGTATCAGTACCCACACAACAGGTCTTTGTGAGATGTCAAGTGGGTTCTAGGAACCAAATCCTGGTCATCTCTAAGAGCAATATATGCTCTTAACCACTCAGTCATTTCTTCAACTGCTCTAGTAATGTTATACAGTCTATAAAATAGAAATCAATAATACTAATGTTTTGTAGCAATGTTAATGACACATATCAGGTAAGTACGACCTTGAATGTTTTCCAATGCATTTTATTACAATTCTGTGAATTGTAAGAAACTTAGCCAGAGTTCTCAGCCATGAGGTTTTATGAGGAAGACCAAAAGTCACCATAAGAAGCTAAATCCAAAGAAAAGAAACATTACATAAAAAAAAACTAGACTGTGACAAAGAAAAGTAACAAATGCCATGCTTTGTAGTGCCAAATCCATCAGTTAATACACAATTTAAAGTCCTTTCAAAAATATGTGCTACGGAAACAGAACCACTGCTGGTGTTAATAGTAAATACAGATCAAGTGGACTGCACTTAAAATATGGTGGCTTCAGATGAGACTATTTATGAGGTGACAAAACAGTCAAAAAAATAGAAAAAAAATCTATTCCTAAATATAAGTAACAATGTAATTAACTGAAAATGTGTCCTCTTCTCCATTAATATATGGAAACATTTGCTTTTTTTGAAGTTCTTTTGTTATTGTTACTGTTTAGGTATCGATGATAGTGGTAGGAGACAAGCTGGTGATGGTTGTGATGTGATAGTGATGATGATGGTGGTGGTCATGCTGCTGCTGCTGCGGATGATGTAGAAGAGGTAGAGGATGGTAGCAGTGATGTGATGACACAAATCTTATCATTTGTAAGCAGAAGTGTTATTGAAATGAATCGCAAGATAAAGGATAAAAGAGGTCTGAAAAGGACCTTAGGAGGAGATGCATAAGGGATATTAAGGTGACTGATTAACAGGTGCACAATACAGAATAGTGTGTCAACAATTTGTTTTTGCTTCCTATTTTTTTTTTTTCTGAGAAGGGTTATCTATTTTACTTGTCTGTTTGGTTTTCAACATCCAGGTCACTGTTTTTTCCTGATCTATGCTACTATGAAGTTATTCCACCACACTGGGCTTTAGCAACAGTGATAATCATTTGTAAAGATTACTGTAACGTGGCCCTTGCTCAATGAGGACAACACCTTATTTCATTATCTAAGGAGTTGATGATTCTGACAGTCACATTATTTTCCATAAGTAGCCAAAAAAATCAGTGCTGTGATGGTGTTTGGCCCAGAGCTCAGATTTGTTTGTTGACTGAGCCTCAGTTTACACACAGTCTTCTTGTCATAGACCTAGGTCTGGTTAGCCATGTGTGTACACGTAAGTGTATGTGTTTACATGATATATGCATATGCATGTATAGAAAGATGTTGTGTTCCTATAAACCTACAGAGGTCAGAGAAGCATGTGGGTGTTCTGTTTTCCACTCACCATCATACTCCACTAAGACACGATCTCTATCTGAAATGTAAACAAGCTGGTAGCCTGTTGGAATTCCCCTTTCTTTGCACCTGTTCTAGCATTGGGTTCCCAGGAATGCAGGGACATCCCGGTTTTTCTTTATATGTGGGGATTTGAACATCAATACTTGTGCAGCAGGCCCTGTTAGCCACTGAGCCACCTTCCCAGTGCTTATCACAACATTCTAGTCTGGTTACTCTACCTTGGTAACTGGATGAAAATATGGATACAATTACTGAGACTTAAATAAAGTAGAATGAAATAAGAAACAAAATAAAAGCAGGTTATATACTGTAAATAATGAACCAAACTTCTGTTATGATAGTATGCATGAGACTATTTCAGCACCTCTATCACTTCTTTTCCTTCCAGTGAATTCTCTACCTGACGCTCCCCTATTCCTGGTTTTAGATTCCCACTGTGGAGAGGATCGTTGCAGTGATTTTTGAGTGCTCTCTCTATAAGAAATATTTTTATGATTTTTATAGATATTTAAGAGGTATCCAAAATATAAACGCTAATTGTGGGTGAGAAAAGCCACTTGAGAGAGACTCTTAACTGTGGAGTTCAGTGTCTCCTGGCCACTTGAAATTTCCATTAAGAAAACCCTTGCCAACAGTAATTAGTTTATCTCTTCCAGTTTCCCATTTGTACCTCAAGATGAAAATGCATCCTTTCCTTCAGATAATGTCTATTTCCCTCTGAATTTACCACACATCCTACACAATCTAAATCATTCACATCATATGTGTGCATGTTTACATGTATTCTCATGAATATGTGAGCATATATGAGTATATGCGAGCATATGTGTGCATGCACGGGGACACCAGAGTGAAAATATTACTCAGAATTATTACTTTCTTTTTTGAACCAGAGTCTCTCATTGACCAGGAGCTTGCTAACTAGGCTTGGCTGAGTAGCCAGTAAGCCACATGACTTCACATGTCTCTTTAGTGCCAGGATTACAAGAACACACCACCACCCTTGATTTTTTGCTTGTTTTAAGGAGTTCAAGAGAGCTCAAACTCGGGGCTTTGTGCTTTTATGGCAAACATATTACCACCTGAGCTATGTGCCCAGCCTCACTTCATTTTTTTAGGCCCTCTGGGGAATGTTAGTTACAAGAGCTAAAAGCTTGTTACTCTTGGTGGAGTTTCTCAGCTATTACTGTGTCAAAAAAAACTGCCCATGATGCCAAAGTGGGCTAGAAGTATGTGTTGGAGGTGTAGATGCTAGAAGAGCTTAGAGAAGAGAGATACAATCTGTAACTGGGGCAGAAAAGTTCATTGAAGATAAAGACTTGAACCTCAGTAGCGTATGTACTTCTCTGTGTTTCGGCAGTATGGACCAGTGACAGTATTTTATGGACTTTAATAGGCTCTTGGACATTAAGATGCTTGAAAAAGAGATACAAAAAGGCATTTGATGGGCAGGGAGAGCTCAGGTGAGGCCAACCAGAGCTTATGATTCTTGTTAAGACTTTAAGGGGATGAGAGAAGGGATCTCCAGTATGCGGGGCTTATGGGGCCAGGTGCAGAAACCTGGGCTTTCATCTGAGAGGCAATAAGGAACAATTACTATATGCTTTTAAGTATAGAATTCTGCTTTGCTTTAACAAAAAATAAAAAAAGAACCTGAGTAAAAATTTTATGTCCTTTCATTTCTAATGCTGAGAGTTCAAAGTCTTGCAGAATTCTGGTGTAAAAGAATAGAATAAAACCTTAAATACTGACTCATTTTTCAATGACGGAATTATTTGTCTTTGATTAATCATGGGTATATTTCCTTTCTGATTGTGTCTCCTTTCATCTACTTCCATTTCAGACATTTCTCAGATATCAACTTCTACCCCTTTTGAAGCCTATAATAAGAGATTTCTTTTATGTGGTGATTTTGTTGCTTTTTCATAAAAAGGCATTATGTTTGTGAAGATGCTGTTAACAGTCTTAGTAGCGAGTTAGTTAAGGTTTAGAAAGCAGGGTGGCCTTCTGGGAAAGCTAGGAACACAAAATGCCTATTGATAAATCCTTCACAGATCTCAGCAGAAGAGGAAACACTGACTCATGTGGTCACCAAGTAAATGAGAACAGAGAAAAGGAATTATGTTTTATACAAGGGTTGTTTCAGAAGTAAATTATGAAAATAGAATGTGACTTAGAAATGTCTTGTGCTCATCATCACAATTGAGTCACCTCTGCTAGACTGATAAGAGAACAGACCTAATGTATTCACTCACTCACTTACAGATGGAGAACGGATGCTAGGCTAAAGGATTACTTTGCACTGGTAAAGGCCAGCTAAGTATCCAGACAAAAACCAAAGTACAGACTAGCCTTGCCTGAACCTCTGTGTTCTAGAGGAATATTAATTTTAGAACCAGCCCGGGTCTCTACTTAGCACACCACCAGCCCTTACACACAGAATTAGAATTGTACCTGACATATCCTAAAATGATACTTTGATTTTTCACTTTCACACCATGCAATTTGGCTTTCTAAAACTTCAGCTGAGAATGAGTGCACTTAACATTTGGCTTTGGTGGGAAAAAAATGTTTCAGTGTAGCAATGCAGATATCCATGCACACAACTGCTACTTCAAATTCTGCTTCAGATATTAAAGAGAATGAGTGTGTGACACCTAGTAGGCATTCAATCGCACTGTTTGGTTGAACCCCATAAATTAAAGGATGCTTAAAATCTGCAAACAAATGAATTAAATGTTGCCCAGAACAACCAGAGCTGGGAGACAAATTGCTATGGTTCTGAGATTTAAAAAAAAAAAAAAAAAAAAAAAAAAAAAAAAAAAAAAAAAAAAAAAAAAAAAAAAAAAAAAAAAGACGAAGAAGAATAACAGATGAGAGATGAGAGGCTTTAGGGAAGAAACACACACAGCACACCATTCTGTGTTGTTCCTAAAAGGAACAATTCCAATGTATAGGCTAGCCACTGTCCCTGCTCTACCATGCACAGACTGTAACCATGGGGTTTCAGATACTGCTTGAGCTGTTTTGCTTAGAGGCTATATTGCACTCTCTTGTGCATCAGTTGAGACTCAGACTCCTCTCTCTCCCATCTTTTGAGCTTTCTGCCATGTGACACCACACCCTGCCAGGATTTGATTCTAAAAACAGTGCAGTCAAGGGGAAATACAATATATCAAGGTTCTACTTATGAATATAACTTGCTATATAATAACAAGAAAGGTTCTTTCCTTGTCTAGAGCACAGTTTCAGCTAAAGAGGGTTTGCAAATGGCTAAGATAATGCCCTGGTTTTATACATATATAAGAATATGTACATATATATTTGTATGTATTATATAGCTATACACACATATGTTTATGTATGTATTAGAAGGTATTCTTTCCCCCAATTCTCACCCATAGCCTCAAACTCCATGTGTGGAAACATTTGTTTTCTATATGAGTATTTTTTGTATATTAGAAATGAATTGTAAAGCTGAATCACACAATTATTAAACCTAAGCTGCTGGGATGATGAAGATCCAATTAGGATGCCCGATGCAGCAGCTAGGTTGGCAGAGGGTAGCGCTTAAATAAACAACTGCACAGCTATGACACAAATGAGAAGGTCCATGGCCCTGCATCTTGCAGCTCTGGGATTCAGAGTCATATATATTAACTCAGTATTTCACTTATCAAGTGCCTCTTTGTCTTGATGGTATTCCGGATGAGGAGAGTATGATCGTTCTCCTGAGGGAGGATGTCCTTGATTCTCTTCTACAGCTGTGGCGATACCATGGTGGATGGCGATACTATCAACAGAGGTTTTGCGTTTTTATATGTGTCAAGTAGAAAGCAATAAAAAAAAAAAAAACCTCTAATGTCTTAGCCATAAATTCTAATGAATATCTTAGATTGTTTGGGATGTTTTATGCAAGAAGAATTTGAAAGAAGAAGGCACATAAGAATAAGATCCATTTAAAAAGTGGTTGAAACATTCCAAGTAAGAAACAGCGGTGGTTTGCACCTAAGTTTCGGAGTCAGAGGTGATGAAAGGTGTCAGTAGTCCAGGTGTAATTTGTAAGAATTGCTGATGGGTTGCTACAACTTCTCAGAGAGAGAAATCATTTCATGTGTTATATAGTAAGATGATTTTGCAGGTGAGGGACAGGCATAGATGATCCCAACAAATGCAATTCCTTCAAGCATTGGAATTTTTGTAGTAACTGAGATACTGACTTAGGATGCAAGCTAAGAAAAGCCTATCTAAAGACTCTCCCTTAAAATTCTTTAATGGATATTGGTCTCAAATGTTAAGTTCATATGATAGTATCTTTTTTAATTTAAGAATTTTTAATTCATTCCACATACTAACCATAGATCCCATCTTATCACTCTTCCTGTCCCCCCCCCCCGAAGCCTGCCCATCTACAGAACCCACTCCTCTGAAACCATAAGACCTCCCACGGGGAGTCAGCAGATCAGTTGAGGTAGGACCAAGACCTTCCCTCCTTCATCAAATTTGAGAAAGGCCTCCCATCATAGGCAATGGGCTCCAAAAAGCCATTTCATGTACCAGAGACAGATCCCAACTGACATATGATAGTTTCTTATAACTTTGCTTAGACCTTTCATCAATAAAGCTCCATCTTCTTAAAGCTACCAAGTCTTAGAAGCAAACCCCACACCTAGAACAGGCAAGAGGACCATGTCTGACACATGGTGACAGGCATAAAGTAAGGAAAATGTTGCTTTGTCCAGGCTGAACATGGGAATGAAGGAAATCTGATGAGAAACTCAAGCCCAGAAAGTCAGTGCTGTGAGAGAAAATGGCCAGGCTGACTTTCTATCACTTCTACTCTGATAATTGGCAATGATACTATGTCACCATAATTTTCTTTTCAGAATGTGCCAGAATCTACATGCTGGTTTTATTGAAGTCCCTACAGATATGCTATGAGCTTTACCCTGTAGCCTGTAGTTGTGAATTACACATCTCCTCTAATGAACCCTGGAGCTGCCTAGGATCCCCATAACATGGTGCATGGTCTCCACATATATCTTGCTCTCCAAATGTTGTTAACTTTGATTCAATTAAATCCAACGTTTAAATATTTTATAAGTTGCTTTAAAACATTTTATCTTTGGTCTGTCAGTTGCAGAAAAAATGTTTTACGTTCCTTAACTCTAGACATATTTAACCCCATGTGAATTCCCTAACTTCAAAATGTCTATTAATGGTATTTTATTAGATTAATAAGAATTAATTGATGACAGATTGCTCATTGATCTACACTGAGAACTTTATGAAAGATATTTGCCATTTAAGATATGAAATAGCAGAAAGAAATATTGTGATATGGCAACATAAAACTCTTCCTCTTCCTCCCAATCACCTCTTTTTTAAAAATATTTTAATTAATTCTTTGAGAAATTCATAAAACATATTTTGATCATATTAACCCAACTTGTACCAGATCCACTCCCACTTGCTCCCTACACAACTTTCTGTTTTCTCATTTGTTAGTTTAAGTCCACAGAATTGACTCCAACTTTTTGTGTGACCCAAATACTCTCAAATGTGGGGCCTGCTTTAAAGAATGGTTGACAAACCAGGGGTCATATTCTAAAAGGAAGTGGACCTTTCCTTTTCCAACAACTATCAAGTGTCGGTAGCTTCTCAGCTAGGCACGGGACTCATATCCAGGCCTCTCCATGCACTGAGCTTTTTGAATACGAAATTTCAATCCAACTGGCTAACTTTCATAGTGCCGGAAGGTGCTATGCACACTTACAGGACAGAAAACAGCATTTGCCTTGCCCAGATGCTAACCCTATGAGCTACAAAATGACTGTCTGGAAAGATACGCCCATTCGTACAATAGACACAGGGTATTGTAGAAACAATAAAATCTTTCCAGTGAAGACCCACTCCACAAGAAATAACTTATACCTGGCACCATTAATGATAGTTCTTAAGCCCTAAGGAGAGAACTACTACCACCATTCTCCTAAAAGTATTATGACACCTAGTAACTTGTTACAATACCCCTATAGTGATGCATTTTTTTAACTCTTATCAAAGAAGCTTCATTATGCATTAGATGACAAAGGGTACACAGATCTGCTGGTCACCATGGAGAGAAGAAGGGTCATCAGGACTACTCATCCTAAGCTTCAAATTTCTCATTAGAAGGCACAGAAATCAATGCAAAAGAGGGTGGAGAGATTTTAAGAGAGCAAAGTGACAGTTGGCTATAAGGAAACAGCATTTTTCAGAGACTAAAGGGAATTTCAGATGCATAAATGAATTCACAAAGATTGTGACCACATGCACAGGTCCCATGCATTATCTCATACGTGGCCTTTTTAGCTGTACTTCCAGCCCTTCAAATGTCCAGTCCCATTCACAAAAACCACAGCAAATGTAAACCACTTTTCAGGCAGGTAGGAGGGCTGGGCTTCCATTGTGTGAAGTTTAAAGAACACAGGAAATCCTCTCTGTACCGAGAAAATTCTCTTGGTTGCCCTAATTCATAGCTTGCATTTTTTGCATTAAAAAGTGCATCATTTGGAATGAATCAGTCTAAGGACTTTCACAGTCTACCTGTTCCAGTAAATTAAATGTCAGTAAGTGAAATAAACGTGGACAACTCACTGGAGTCTCTTCTCAGTCACAGGTATTTTATAGCAAAGGTGTGACCAACAATGGTGGGAGGCTGCCATTAACAACTTTGGAAGGGCACATAAGGGGGTTCTCAAAGAGGTTTAAAAAAATAAAAAATAAAAAATAAAAATTAAAAACTCTCCATCTAACCTGGCTTGTCAAGGAGATATTAGTAGAAGAAATAGGAGGATGTATGTTGAACTCTCAATTTGGCAAGATAAAGGTCATTGATAGTATTATTAAGAACAGTGGTGGGAATTAAAGGTAAATGGAATGGATTGGCATGAAGAAAGTACATTCTCTTCTCATGGTGGAGTGACCTAATTGGGAGGCAGTGGACAGCAGGGGACTTTTCATCAATCTTCAGTCACCATCGCCTATACGTGCCTGGAATCTTTGTAATGTATGACTACAAGATCCAAGCACTTTGATTAAATACCATGTTCAATGGCATGGGCTGAAAAGGGGGGATTAAAGGGGCTAAAGGACAGACTAAGATAAGATGTAAAAGCATGCCGAAGAAGCTTTAACTATGGAGGACAAAAATAATAATTAGTTAAAAAGAAGCCTATGGATTATAAATGAATGTGTACATAGATATGTATGTAGTTTTTCCTACTACCAATTAAAGTAATAACTTAAAAAATTTATTATAGTCTATGTATAAAGCCTTTTTGATAATGAAGCCATTGAAGATTTATAATAATTTCTATAAGAACATGGCTACTCACACTTTACAGGAAAGACATTCTCATAGGAAGAAAGATCATTTGTCAAAACTCATCCAGAAAATTTTTTTAAATGAGATTTTATGCCAGACTATTATTGTTTACAGGCTCATCAAGAAGTTACTGTGTTGTGACATTTTCATTTTCCCTTCCCAATTGTTTAGCATAGTATTGGGAACCTGTTACCCACATGCATGCATGCCCATGCCTCTATTTCACATACTTTATAGTACTTATATGTTGCTTTAATTTTTTAACCAACATGCAACGTGTATATATGAAGACCCATGGGATATTTTGATGTATTTAATGTAAAGGAGTGTTTCAGGTATGGAGAATTTTTTAATGGTTGGGGCTGTAACCCAGGGCCTTTCAAATCATAGGCAAGCCCTCCATCAAGGAGCTATGACTCTAGTTCTCTCCCCAGGACTACAAAATTCTTAAAGCATGTCCTGACTCCCTTTTGTATCTTCAAGAGCTTATACATTGTGTGGTAGGTAATAGCAATAATGACAACACATTAAGTCTTATTCTGAATGGCAGTATGCCTGACACTGAACTGCTTTGAACAATGTAGGTGGTTTATTTATTTAGTCTTTTGGGGGGGGGGGGGATAGAAGCAAAAATATAGGGAAGAGTTGGCTGAGCTGGGAGGAGAAGAGACTTCAATTGAATCTGCTTAAGCAATCTGGTACAAAGAAAAACATAGGGGTAAACGGCAGTGGAGCGGTAGATATTTTGTGGAAACATGGACTACATTTTATTTTTGCTCTGCTGAATGTTTCTAAAATCCAGGCTAAGAGTTAATGTAAATCTATTTGAAAGGAGTAGCTAAATTTTAACTGGAAATACTTCTTTGTGCTAAATAATCTTTATAGCATTCTAAATTATAGTCAAGCAGCAATATCATTACAGAGCTGTTTAGCCATAGCAGTTTATGTGAGAAGTCAGGAGAAGGTGATGATTCACATCAAAATATATAATAAAGAACTTTTAAAAAATCATGGGTATCTTTATTTACTCAAAATACTCCTTATTTGGCCATTTTAATGCACTCGAGATTAAAGGGCAACATGAAACTAACCAGAGGGAACCGCAAAATGTCCATGAAATGATAATAATAATATTTTGTAGTCTTGTGGCACTTTTCATGGGAGAAGGTTAGAGCACTTTGCAGCCATTAATACATACAATCTCCTAGATGGATCTGTGGGAAATGTAGGTGGCAAACAGTTCAAGTTCACGTTGTGAGATACAAAAAGAGCACTGAAAGTGTTAAGTGGAAGTAGTTCAGTATTACCCTTATGTACCTTCCGCATCCTTTAATACGGGCGCTTCAAGGATCCTACTGGGCACTGAGGGATTTGAGAAGATGACTCTCGATCCCTCCAGGCTTTCCTCATGCTTGTCCTTACCCTGCAGAGTGATTCTCACACAACACCTAGAGCAAAGGTGTGCACCTAGAAGACTCAGAATGAGAGGGCCTGAGCTAACTCCATACCAGAGTGGTATTTATACAAGCCTCTGACCAGCCATCTGTATTCACAAGAAGCTTGAGTTTCTGAAGTAGGCCTTTCTAAAGGGTGAGGACAAAAATACCATCAACATATTGTTGACTGAGGGAAGACTAGATAGATCACAGGAGTCAAGGGGATTCCTGTAATTCGCGAGCATTTCTCAACTCCCTGACACTAAATATACTATCTAGAGATTACCCATACAGGTTAATGCTGAGACAATGAGTCCTTCTTTTAGGGCCTGTACATAGGAAGAAAAACCATGAGGTCAGTAGCAAAGGCAAGGAGAATTCATGCTCGTAGCACTGTCTTACAAATCCTGCTTAAATGTTCAAACTCCACCAAGATGGCTCATTTCCCAAATGCACTTACCCAGAAATCCAGGAAAAATGACAATGGACCTTTCCAATAAAAGCACCTTATACATGAATAAAAATAAGCTCTTCACAGCAAGGCTAGAAGACATCTTTAGTATCATAAGCATGCCAACCCTCAGGTAACTACTAAGGTGTCTCCAGGTTCAAATTAGTAAACTATAATAAATGAAATTAAAGCACACAGATGTTTTAAAAGACTTTAGTGATTAGTCTTAATTGAAGGAATAGAATTGTTACACAGGAAATGTTCATCCCTGTGTGTGCTTCACATCTACTATTACTATTGAATGTGAGCTGTCTCTTACCACATCCTGTGCTACATGCCTGGTCCCCAGCTGCTGTAAACTATGAAGAATGGTCTACTAAGAATAAATAATTTCCTGGATGCTGAATTTTTCCCTGGCCTGACCCCCCCACACTGTCCTCCTCTGCCTTATATCTACCTACAGGTAACAAACATTGTTCCACCGTATGTACCTCACTATGATATATGATTCCAAATGCAATAGATCCATGTGAGCATGGACCTCTGCATTACTTAGTCAAAATCAGTCTTTAATTTCTTAAATTTCCTTTCTGAGTATTTTCCACCATGATTAAAAGTCTGACATACTCACTACAGACAATGCACAGAATAGTTGGCATTACCATGATTTATAATTGGAGGGTCTCTTATAGCTCTTTGGAGACTGGAATGTCACCATGCCAAAAATCTATACCCTTATAAGAAAATATTATAAGTCAGGTGTAAGGTAGCAGTATCCGAGATCAATAAAAAAAGCAAGGCCGTCAAAAGTGCAGAAGTGGGAAACATTCCTAGGAGAGATTTTTTTTATGAGAGTCTTCAAAATGAGTATCAGGTACAATTTTGGAAAGAAAGAAGAAATTCTAGAAGCTTATATGTCTTATACCCCCTAAAACAATATTCACTTCAGAGAGAGAATTAATTAATAAATATAAATAAATAATAATAAATACGTTTATGAGAAAAAAGAGTAAGATTATTAGAGGTACTGTTACCTAACAGAGAGACCAGTATCACCTAATCTATTATATATCAATCAGTTAGAAATGATGCCAAGAGACACAGAAGCAAAGGCTAAATGTTTTTAAATTATCACATGAGCTCGCTTGAACACATTACTGGTACTACAGGAAACACGTTGACTTCAAGCCAGCTCTCAGGTGCTCAGATGACAAATTATCTTTGTAATCCTGTGGAAGGCAGTCAGAACCACAAATGCCTGGGTCTACATCAGTTTAATGAAGGCATGCTTTAAACAGCTTGGAAGCCACCTGCTCCATCTCAGCTTCAGTCTTGTAGTCAACTCTATCTTACTTCATGCTGGAAAAACAGACCCACACTCAAAACCTAGTAAGAAGTGTCTTCTTCACTTGCCACAAAGCCTGTGTCTCACACTATCTCAAATGGGATAAAAAAATAAAAAAAAACTAATGCATTATAAACTAACATAGTTTTCACTTCATGAGATAGAGTCCAACATAAAGGTGTTTTCAGATGCAGCCATCTCCTCTCCTCCCATATTGGATTTATTTATTCTCAACCTAAGTCTAAACAGAGCAACAGAAAATGATGCTTTTGAGATTATTTTAAATAGTATCTTTTACAAAGTTATAGTTTATACAGAACAAAACGCAAACTCTAAATTGCTGATCCATACATAACATGGGCAAGCCACTAAAATGCTCGAATGAGTGAAGAAAGCAGGCACCAAGGAGCTGTGCATTTATGCAAAGTTCAGAAAGCAAGAACACTGATGCATGGTGATATTTGTTTTTAATTGAGGTTATCTAAACTTCCTTATCTTTGAAGACACCAGTGACTATTCATTTGGTTTAATTTGCATGAGAAACATTCCTGCCTTAAATGCATACTTGACATGACCTCCAAAATTGCTCCATAAAGTAATAATGCAGAAAATGGTTTGTACTCAAGGCTAATGTTCAGTTTCTTATGTTAAAATTGCAAAATCAAAGATCTCTCACTAGGGTGAGTCTATCCTAATATCCTATACAAAGACTTCATTGCACAGATGGGAGGGGAAGCTTCAGCAGAAATCCATATCTACAAAGACCCAATCTGTCTTCCAAGTCAAAATTCTCAATATCTCATTCAAAGCCCCCAACCCAGGCTTGCTGAGTTATGACTCCACAAGTTCCAGCTGATTTCCTAGTTGGATCATTATGTACTTCCCTGAAGAATAATTTAGCAAAGAAAGAGTCCAGACAAGAATAAGAAATGTCTCTTTTCTTCATAGAGATTTGCTTAGAACAGTGGTCTTCAGCCTTCTTAATGTTACCACCCTTTAGTACAGTACCTCATGTTGTGGTGACACCCCTCAACATAAAGCTACTATTGCTATTACATAACTGTAATTTTACTACTCTGATGAATTGTTATGTAAATATTTTTGGAGACAGAGGTTTGCCAAAGGAGTCACAACCCAGAGTTTGAGAAGGAAAGCCAAGATGGCTGCCTTCCTTGTAAACACTGAAGCCGACTAGGGACCTGAACTCTCATTTAAAGTGGGCATTTCTGCTTATAGTGGTTAGTGTCTCCTATGACATAGGCTTAAAGCCAAATAAAATGACACACATATTAATCCTGAGCGCAAAGCCAATTTGAAATCTATACCACAGGAAGTTATGGACACCACAGTAAAAACTCCAGCTACATCATTCATTGTTTTAACATTCTCTTTTAAGCTAAGCACAGACTTCCTCTTAGCTGGCTAAATATGCCATGCTCTTAAGGCATACGCCCTCATTCCCATCACTTTGCTTCTCACTGGTCCCGCCTGTATCCCTGGCTGATGAATATTTGACCTGCATTCTTACAGGAATTGTTCTAGTGTCATGTTTTAATGGGTTCTTCTTCAGTCTTCCCGTTAACTACTTGCTATTATAAGTCTTATCTCACTCCAAAGTATTCAAGGCCAGAAGTTAAGTCTTCTAATACTAAACCTCAGTTTTCTCTTCTGTAAACTGGAGATAACACCAATATCTTTTATCTGTGGCACATACTATGTGTGATTGACTGAAGTATATTTGTCCCAATGCCTAGACTATTTCCATTTTAATAATTGGAACCATTTAAGCCCTTCCCAGACAGTGAAATCCATTGAGTATATTATTTACTATAAAAGTAGTACTGAATATTTGCCTAAAGAACTAGGTAAGAAATGTTTCCCAGAAGTGTTATGAATATTGATAACATTGTATTAAGAACTCATTGTGTTTACAGATTTGGACCTGTAGAAGAGCTTAGGATAGTTAATATTTAGAAGATGTCCAATCTTACTCAGATCCCCTTTCTCAGCATCCATTCTGACAAGAACATTTTATCCATACCCCAACGTCTGCAATGAGAGTAACCACCCCATTGTCAAGATGGCTCTTTCCAAAGGGCCTGCCTCTTCACTGAAAGCTGCCCCTCTTCATGTAGATACTTATATTATGAGTTTAGGAGATTCTGATGAATGAATCAATACTTACTCCTCATTAAACTCTACAGAGATGACCGAAGGTGAAGGCTGTCGGGTTCCCTGGAGTTTAAAATGCTGCTGATGGGGAGTTGGTGAGGCCACTGCTCACTTCATTCAAGCGAGTCTCACTTTTCTTATCTCACTACGCAGAATATTTTCTCAGGCCATTTGGCACTGTCTTAAAAGACTGGGCTAATAATCTATAAATATATATTATAGGGCTAGAAATTCTAGCTTTGCCATCCCCTGGAGACACAAAGAAACAAATATGATAATTCTGAAGAGGACTAGGCTGCTGTTGGAGAATGAGCATCCTGTACTATCCAAGTGGAGTTATTTTTATATCTGGTTCCACAGTTAGAGTCTACCAACTCATTTTATTTGCAGTAAAACTGAAATACTACTACTAATTATTTTTATCACCAACCCTCATCTTCTCAAGCTCATGGCTCAGTGAATAGATATATTTTTCAAAAATCAATATTTAATAAAGTTATCAGACTCTGTGTCCTAAATTGTGTCTCCTTACTTGTGCCTTCTTTTTCGAGAAACAGAAAAAACTGTTGCTTTCTGCTGCCCACTCACAGGAAGGTCCTCACTTCAGAAACAAAGGTTTCCTTTGAGCAGTTGGCTCCTCTATATTCTAAGAATTTCTTTTTTAAATCTTTGATTTGAAAGTTCCTCTTTGTTTTACATTTTACATACCAAACACAGCCCCCCCCACTTCCATCCTCTCACTACCTACCCCCAGCTTTGCCCCACCCCACTTCCTACTCATTCCTCAGAGATGGAGTCAAAAAGTCTGGCATATTAAGTTGCAGCAGGATCAAGCTCCTCCCCCTCCCCAAACCCGACCTGGTATCAAAGCTGAGCAAGGTCCCTCTATAGGAAATGAGCTCCAAAAAGCCAATTAGTGCACTAGGGATAAATCCTGGTCCCACTGCCAGAGGCCCCACAAACTATTCAAACCACCTAATTACCACCCACATTCAGAAAGTCCAGTTTGATCCCAAGCATGTTCGCTCCCCAGCTGTCAGTTAGTCAGTAGCTCAGGTCAGTTGTCTGAGTTTCCCCATCATGGTCTTAACCCTTTTGCTCATAGAATCCCTCCTCCTTCTCTTCCACTGCTAAACATTTCTTGTTGTTCTAAAATAGTAACCATTTCCAAATTCCTACAGCAAGATGGAGAGTTGTTTAGCTACCCATTTGCAAATGTATCCTGTGGTATAGGAAATATCATACCCATTGGATTTTTCCCTACCATTCTTAAGAACTTGCTCGTGCCTGTTGCAACGGAAAAAGTCCTATGATGTGAAAGAGACACTCTTTATAGCATTAGTTACTGCTTCACATTTATACCAAAAAAATACTTATGAAAATCCCAACTCAAAATGTAAAACTTTATTGTTTATTTTATTTTATGAAATAGTAATTATATATTTAAAATTATATCATTTTCCTCTTCCTCCCTCCAAACTTTCCTGTATATTCCTCCTTGTTCTCGGTTAAATGCATGATCACTTTTTAAATTTTAGTCTTAACTAACAGTTTCTTCAGCATACAGTATTTTATAGTTCTGTTGTTTCAACTCACCATTGACTATGATCTTGTAAGTGACTTAATTCTGCACGTTCACTTTTCAACTACTAAATAACACAATTATGAGTCTCAAACTAATAGCAACAGCATTAAGAGAGTGATGGGCATGAAGAAATTGTTCCATAATAATAAGATGATTATAACTGCAATCTACCACCACTTTAACATGATAGAAGATTTCCATTTTGGACAATTTATTCACAGACATTTGATTTCCATGAAATTAGAAAAGTGACCTCAAGATCAAGAAATCACACCATACACCAAGCATAGGAATTTCTTTAATTTCGTAGTGGACCACGAATACAAATTTCTGAGGAAAGGGTAGTAATAACTTCAACTTCAAATACTGATTGTTTCTTCCATACTTTAGACTTTATCTTTTTAATGTGTTTAATTCTGTCTCAGAAGTCAATGGGAACATTGTGTTTTGATTTCACTATTTAAAATTCTATCACACTATCTCTCAGAGATGACTAATTTTTATTTTAAACAGTGTTAAAATAAGACCAAATTATTGGATTTTTCTAAAGATTGAAGCTTTAAAATGTCTTTCAAGATGCTTTGCCTGCATTTAGTTGGCTTGCAGAAAATAACATTTAAAAGGTGAGCTTTGAGCTGAAATAATTTTGTAATGAAATTCTTTATTGCCATCAAAGATGCATGTAAACTGTAAAAAATATTTGATAGGTACTAATTTAGACACAAATTAAAGAATATCCAATGTACAACATGAGGTTGGGGTTACAATTCCACATAGTAACTTAAAGATGGTAACATATTAATTGAAAAGTAAGGTAATTTAAAATCAAGTGCTATTTTGTTGTTTTTAATGGTTTGTACATTGGCAATCACAATTAAATGACTATTGGTCATCTTTCCTGGAAGGAAAAGCATGTTCTAATTGGCATGCTTGTATTAAATTTGCTTTTGCCAATTTTCCCTTAGGAATGATATTTAGGGCTCAATATTTTCATAAAAATATTTTTGTCATATGGTAAAGCCTGAAGCCAGGAACACAATATCAATAGAAATTCTTTTTAAAGCATTATGTATCATTTGGTTTAATAATATATGCTTTATATGGATCCATATTTTATGGAATCTTTGTCTTTCAAAGTATATTCAAAACTAACATTCTATGACCTCACAGAAAATGGAACTTAGTTAAAATATCTATGACATATACATAAAAGGCATGCCTCCAACACTACTGCCAGTTTACCTTAATTTTTAAGACAAAAGAGTCATTTCTACTTATGCACATCCTTCCAAGTTGTCCAAGTTTCCTATAGATCACAGTGTCTTTCTAGTATCATTACCAACTAACATCTCTCCAGATGTCTTATGATGGAAGTATCCTAGTAAAATAGGTATTTTACTCATTTTCTTAATTTCAAACCAACCTTAGACACTTCCCTTCACTGTTTCACTGAATGCAGGACCCTAGGTTCACAGGGTTTCCTATCTTTTATTACTTCCCTCTGTCTGGCACAGTTTCTAATGAGAAATTAGGGTCATTAGATATCATTCTATAACTTATTTTTTCTCTGCTTGCATGGGAAAGTTTCCCTTCTGTTTTCCAATAATCTCACTCTTGATTCTCATGATTGGGCCTTCTTTATAACTATTCTGTTCAAGTCGCTAAACTTATTGAATCCAAAAACATATGGCTGTTATTCCATTCAAAAAGAAAAGCAAGCCTAACCTTTTCATCATATCTTAGACAAGTGCCTACCCTAGATCTGAGCTGAGTTATTTCCCTTAGAAATGAGGCTCTACTCAGGTTTCTCTTGCTTTTTGCTTTGCTTTTTAAAAATCTTAGTTCTGTTCTTCAGATTGGACACTGACGATTTTACCAGTTTTCAAGTTCGCTGTCTCTGTGTCCATCACTTCCAGTCTTCTGCTAAAACTATTTGTTGAACATTGTAATCTTAAATACCACATTTTGGCTATCATAATTTTCAATGTGTTATCTGTATTCATCAACAATATTATTCGTGTGTATAGTGGATTTTTAGTCCTTCTCACTTTGCATTATTTTCTCTCCACCCCTTCTTTTGACAGCTTGCAACCTTCCTTTTCCTACCAACCCTCTTACCTTGATGTAATGCCTTTCCATGTCTTCACTGGATTTAATTATATTAGTTTGTATGCATACAATGTTTTGTGGTTTTTTTCCTTGAAATACTGGCAATTTCTCAGTATTTCCACCATTAGAAAACCAGCACCCTTCTCCAACAGTGTCCATTGAATTCTTATAGCACTTAAGAATGAGAGGGGCCATATGATCTCTTTCTCTTGTCTGATGAAATATTGACAGAGCCTATTTTGGGCAGGTCTTGGACAACTGTATTGAGTTTATGAAGACAATCATGTCCAGAAGACAAAGGCTCTCTGCACATCTCTCCATCCCTTGACATTTACGCTCTTTCCATCTCTCCCACTCAGTTCACTGAGCCTGGAAATGAGTAATATGCATGTCTCAGTGAGAACCAAGTACTCCAAGGAACAACTTCTCTGAATCATGACCATTTAGTTGTATGTCTCTACATTAACTGCTATCAACTGCACAAATAAGCCTTTCTGATGAAGGTCATGAGCATCTTTATTTGCAGGTATAAACAAAAGTGCATACTTAGAAGGCAGTTTGACATCATATACATTTAGCAAAGTAGCAGCAGTAAGTTATCCCACTATGAACTGTGACAGCCTTAGGTACAGAATCTTGAAAAAGTTTACAGGATCAGGCATGATTTCCACTGGGGAACAGGCCTAAAATTCAATCAGAAAGTAGTTGGATGTCCCCATAATGGTCATGCCAATATTTTTCCAGGGGTTCTATCTGGTAGTTATTATATTTTGAAGGGTGAGAAACTGGGTAGAACTATTAAGGGTCCTAGAAGTTAGCAGAGAGATTAGCACTTCTTGGCAATATTTGGTTTTCAGGTAATATACGTTATCCTTTAATTCATTGTAAATATGTTTTCCTTTAGTCATTCATCAGAGCTATGAAGTCTACTTTAACATTTTTCTCTGCTTATGTCAACACCTCTAATGTTATTTTTCATGAGAAGAACTACATGATTCTGGGTCTTTACAGAAGGAAAATCACGTCTTTTTTGTTATAGGCATTGTTATGATACAAAATTCTATACTTTGTAAAATTCAATAGAAAGACATTCTTTCTTACTCTCTCAGTGAAGTTGAATTGGGCTCAACCCATAAGCTCATCTCCTATGTTGCATCTGATGTGCTTGAGTTCTATTTTTAGACAGGCTGTGTTGAATCAGCCCAATGTGTACACAGCTTATGGGTAAGTGGAGGTGGAGCAGAGCTTATGTATACCACCTGGCACTTTTCTCCAGTCATCAACTACCTTGGATTGTGGGATTGTTTCTCTGATTTTCCAGTGACTATGGTTGTCCAAAATCTGTTCTCTGCTTCTTTAGGAAAGACAAGTTTCTCATTAGGCTTTTAGACACTGTATGCCAGACCTAGCCGCAACTGGCTCAGTTTAAATGATATCAAATTGGAAAACTCCTTCTACACTCTTTTCTTCATCTCAGTATGCTCATTTCTCTAAAATATGGCCAATCTTATATATATCCTCTTCCTCATTTTCCAGTTTCTCTTGAGAGTTGCTGTTTGAATCTCAAGCAGACATTATGGTTAGCTACAACAAGGTTGATTTGCTAGTACCTTACTTACCTGTCCCATTTCTCTAAGACATTGTGTTTCACTGGATCAAATCTGTTGACTTAAAGTTGCACAGACTCAGAGTATACAGTGCTGCACACATTAAAAGATTGATTTTAGAAAGAAAAATAATATAGGGATAAATCTGTAGAATTTTGAAATGGTAGTTACTGAGGCATTTACAGACAATTCATTCAACCAATGTTTACTGAGACCTTCGATGTTTTCAGTGAATGATGTACTCCATCAGACACTGACCGAACATCTGTAAATGAGACAGACACTGATCTTAGGAGTCCACTATCTAGCAGTGGTATAAATATTTCTCTAATGATTGCAAAGTTATCCTAGCATAAGCTGAAACATGCTCTAAATTAATAGTGAAGAATGTCATTGGATACAGAATAGAGGCTAGTTGGGAAGAGGCTTTGAACAGCGCAATAGAATTGATAAAAATATATTCTGAATGGATACTGACAACATGTTGTTGAGATGAAAATCTGTTAGAAAGGAAGTGAGATAGGAAAGATGCAACATTGTTTATGAATGAGGAAACATGGCTGAAATGTCTAGTATAAAAATAAGAGAAATACTGAAATTGGTATCAAAAGTCAGTCAATCTCTCAGGACTCATGAAAGAAAGTATTCGTCCCTAACTCTTCTTGGTTGCAACCCATTATGACCTCAATTTGCTAAGATTATCTTCTCTATTTTCTCTTCTTAGGGGAATCTCTAGATGTTCTCAAGTTCCTTCTGATCCCAAGCTGTTCAGGCTAGCTGGAGCTCTGGGGAGCTCACTGAATCAAGAATAGCCCCTAGAGATCCATTGGTAAAAGGAGCTAGGCCCTCCAATGGTAGCAACTATCTACTGCCATGAGAAGAATGTGGAGCCTGGAGAAGTGGGATCAGACTGTGTTCCTGTGTGTGGGCCGACACCTTGGAGCCCATTCCCTGTAGAGGAACAGCTAACACAGTCTTGACTTGAGGAAATTGGACTTGCCTGGAGTGGATGTGCTGTGCTGAGCTGACCCACCTTGGGACTTCTTGCCCTTTGGGGAGGAGGAGATAGATGGATGGGGAGGGGCAAGGCTTAAGCCAGACTGGGAGGGGTTGGGAGGAGGGAAGGGAGGGGGAGCAGGAGGGATACATGGATAAAAATGACATTTTTATATAAAAAGTAATAAAATAATAAAAAACTAGTTTTAGGCTAATAAATATTCTTCAAAATCAAGAGAAAGAGAGAAAGAAAGAAAGAAAGAAAGAAAGAAAGAAAGAAAGAAAGAAAGAAAAGAAAGAAAGAAAGAAAGGAAGGAAGGAAGGAAGGAAGGAAGGAAGGAAGGAAGGAAGGAAGGAAGGAAGAAGGGAGGGAGGGAGGGAGGGAGGGAGGGAGGGAGGGAGGAAGGAAAGAAAGAAAGAAAGAAAGAAAGAAAGAAAGAAAGAAAGAAAGAAAGAAAGAAAGAAAGAAAGAAAGAAAGAAAGAAAGAAAGAAAGAAAGAAAGAAAGAAAGAAAGAAAGAAAGAAAGAATACCAACACTAGGAACAATGGGAAACTGTTAAAAGGTTTTAGTGCGAAGGTAAGATGGTTGGCCTGGCAGTTTTGTTTGAATAAGTGATGCAGTTCATTAGTGCATCAGGCTGTAATTTTCCAAGGACTTAATCTAAAATCTGCCTTAATAAAGAGTGACTATGACAATGTTAATGAACCACACCTTAAAAATTATTTTATGACTGAAGAAACAGGACTAATGCTGGCTATATTATGCTGCGGGAATATGCTCTGGTACATTGTTAATATTTGTCCCTCCTACTGGTTTAATAAACAGCTGATTGGCCAGAAGGCAGACAGGGAGTGTGGGCGGGGCTATCAGACTAAGAAAACTCTGGTAAGAGGGAAACAGAGAAGAGACACCACGAGACACCAGGAGAGATGCCAGCAGGTTCAGAGAAAAGAAGACAACCAAGCTGCTCTGATAATAAGTACCAAGCCACATGGCTAAACAGATGAATAGAAAAAGGTTCAACTAAGATGAAAGAGCTAGCTAGCAATATGCCTGAGCCATACGTCAATCAGCATGAAATTATTATAAGCTGTGTGCTTCTATGGGACTTCGGGTCTGGACCATGGGCTAGACAGGCTAGAAACCTATTGCAGTACTTCTCTATACTTGGTAATTTAAAGGCTTTTCTAAGTTCCACAACAGAGTTCTAGAAAAATGTATGTACTCTCATTCAAAATATTGAATGGACATCCAAAATATCTTCACTGTAAGTATGTAGAGTTGCAAAGTATGCGCTGTCTCATATATCACACAACATAAATGTGCATTTGACATGCTCTAAAGGTCAATGATTGTAGCATAAAATTATTTCAGTAAGTGTTTACATAAACCATTGTTATGTTTAATAACGTCAATATGGGTAGAACTGCATAAGTGACAAAATCTGGACATTCTTATGATAAAGAAATTCTGTCCTGATTGGTTGAGGTGGGGAGACCCACCCTAAGTGAAGGTGATACTATTCTATGAGCTGGGATTCCAGATTGAATATAGAAGGGGAAGCAGACTGAGCATCAACACCTGTCTTTCTCTGTTTCATCTTCTATTCTTTAATCAATTAATTGATTAATTAGTATATTTTATGTGCATGGGTATTTTGCCTACATGACTGCTATGTGTCTGTGCATCACATGTGTGCTTTTTACCCATGGATGCCATAAGACTATATTGCATCCCCTGGGACTGGAGTCACAAACGGCTGTAAGACTCCTTGGGGGAGCTGGGAACCAAACCAGGGTGGTCTGAAAGAGCCGCCTGTTTCTATAACTAATGAGTTATCTTTCCAACCCCTGGCTCTAGTTTTTAAGCGCAGTAGCAGCAACATGACCAACTTCATGTCCTTGATACTGTAACATCCTCACCATGACGGACTCTACCTCTAACTGGGAAGCAAAAATAAACGATTTCTTCCTTATGATGTTTTGTCAGATATTTTATTATAGCAATAAGGCACATAACCTTTTTATAGAAACTGATGGGCAAAACCCACTGTGGAACGTTCAGCCAGCTCTTCTCAACTTGTGGGTTGTGACCATTTTGGGTGTCATATATTAGATAATCTGCATATTAGATATTTACATTATGATTCACAGCAGAGGCAAAATTATAGTTATTTGGTAGGGATAAAATAATTTTATGGTTGGGGGATCACTACACTAGAAAGAACTGTATTGATGGGTTGCAGTATTGGACAGGCTGAAAACCAGTGATACAGTCCAATAAAACAGTGTGTTTCTATATGAAAAAGCCTGACTCCATGTTTTAGAAACTTTATTAATAAATGACTCTGTGACAAGCATCTCTTTTTCTAATTCTTATTCAAATATAGATTGATAAGTAGAAAAAAAATAGAATATTGTCAGCAGGCTTTTCCTTGGAAGAAAGATCTCCATGGTCCCACTTCACCTTTACAGCGCTTTTTTCTTTTGGCCTCTTTCTTGCTGCGTCAAAATGCTTAACGCTCGGGAGAGTGGATAATAATTTTCATCATAATAAGTGAGACATTGGTTGTTACTAAAAAAGTGGGACTATTCTGAAAAATGATCAGGGAAGAAAAATGACTCAGTGTAAGGGGCCTTCCTTAAGGATTAATGTTAGGAAAGAACATACAGGAATCTGGAAAAAAAAATGATTTCTTTGACACTTTCACAAAACCCTGGATTTTTTTTTGTATATCTAAGTATACACACAGTTAGAAAACAAACATCTTTTGCAATCCTTTCCAGTGTGTGGGAAAGCAATCTAGACTGGAACATTTACTTCGGCATTTGTAGAGCTGTGAAAAGTCCTAAAATGTCAATATTGATCATTTGAAGAATACCTCCAAGACTAAAGGCTCACTGTCCACTTTGCACACAAAGAAACTGAGACTCACCGGGCTATAATAATATGAACTTGGTTGTCAAAGCTGTTCCTAGTTTTAACAGAGGTTCAATATCAAATAGACCTAGAGTTACCTAAGGTGCTGGCTAGTTTTATGTCATCTTGGCAAAGGCTAGAGTCATTTGATTGACAGCACAGAAGAGGGTGATGTGTGGCCTATACAACAGTCTTCTAGATCAGGAAAGAAAGATGACTGCAGAGCTCCCGAGGCAGATAGAGGGTGGAAGGAACACTTTCAAAGATGCTTACGGAGATGAAACAGATCTCTTTAAAAGTTATAACACCTCCTTAAATTCCTCAAAAACAATTGAGACAATCCGAACTCTAATGCTTACATGGCATGTAGAACACCCACAAGAACATGGCAAAATCAGATATTTTCTTGAAAGCAAAAATAAAGAATTCACCCCAAACTTTCACAGTATTCTATCTGTCTGTCTGTGGTACCAACCCTCAACTGTCCCCTTCTATACTTAAAGGAGTCTTTTCTTCCATTCATTCTGGGAGCTCTGTGAGGGAATGAACAACCTTACTGTTGTCTCCTTTTCAACATAAGCGCATAATAAATGTTCAATTTGCTCGAGATCATAAAACCAATTGGGCTTGTGGACATAATATAAAGTTAAGCATTTTGGGGCTGAAAAGATGGGTCGGCTGTTAAGAGTATGTGTTACTGTTTCAGAAAGGGCCAGGCTTGATTCTCAGCACTCAGCAACTCACAACTGTAGGTACCTTCTAGTTCCAGAGGATCCAGTTTTTTCTTTAGCCTGTGGAAACAGGCTCTGCATGCATGTGGTACACAGACAGTCATACAGGCAAACACTCATACACATAAAATGAAAGTAAGTATTTTAAAAATAAATGTTCATCATTTTTGCCCTAACTTGGCTTCAGGTCAAAAGACTAGTTGTATACAAGCATGATTCCCCTTTCTTAGTCTCTGCCCTCATAATCTAGTGTCAGTCGTAATGTATATTTTGAAAGTGATTTCTTGATTGTCCTCTGATGTCATTTCCTTATCAAGTTAAACCAAGGCCTAACAATGTCAATGAACTCAACTAGACTGCCACAAAAGACTCAAGAGACCAAATAAATCAGGTTATTTTTTTTTTTTAACTGTATCACTGTTAAATGAAATGTTCTCCTGGCTAGAACCCAAAGCAAATGTTTAAGATCAGTTTAAGCCTCTTTAAAAAAAAAAAATCTGATTTACAGCAGAATAGAAGGCATCGCTTTTATATATTCTTAGATCACATGCCACTTTGCTGCCAACCCCCAGTGTAATTCATGGTCTCTAAGTAAATGACAAGGCTTTGCTTCCAAATCTTTCACATCCTCCAGATCTACTTTTTCCTGGTATGTGAAAGGTACATTATCTTCCAGTTGAATTATCACCCCATTTATCTCTCTTTTCGGTTGTAGTCTGGTTAGCTGTGCTCTCTTTAACACCCTGGAGTCCTGGGCTCTTCTTCTTTGGTGGAAGCTGCCCCTACTTCCTCAGTAATGGCATTAGTAGAATTGTTACATTTCAATATTGAACAAGCTGTAGAAGACCTTCACATTTCTTCCACAGAGGAGAAACAACATCTTGATATACTTAATATATGTTTCTCATTTCCAGTCCAATTTCTATTTACTTCACTTTAATTCATATTAGTAAATGCAAAATAAACTCTCTAAAGAAAAAAAAAATAACTGTGGCTCACCGAGTATTAGGGATGACAAAGTACAAAGTTAATTGAACTCCATAAGGGACTCAGAGATAATTTTAAATGATAAATGCTCTGGCCCCTCTCCTTATTATTCTCCTTATTATTTGAGTAAGAGCTGGGGAACTTGGCAAGTGATGAAAAAAAAAAAAAAAAGAATCAAGGAGACTAAGATAAAACATTTGGTTAAGTGCACAGGAAGCTCCCTTAAAAAGCATCGATTCTATTTGTTCCCTTTCCTACCAGGCAATACATCCTCTCTGATAGAGACGAGGCCCTCACCATTGGAGGCATATAAAACCAAGGGTCCAAGGCCTTCCAAAAGGCTTCCTAACTTTTGGGTTGAAATCAGTATAAGCAGAGTGTTGCTGAGGGGGTGTGGTACTTTGGGGCAGTGTAGGGATCTCTGCCCATCTCTCCGGGCTCCTGGACTGTTTTGATTGCCAAGTCAAAACTGAGAATGGTCCCAAGTTTACAGACACAGGGAAATAAGGAGGTAGCCAAGTAATTACAGCAGGGCACGTTGAGGAAGAATTATTTTTTACTAAATTACTATATCCTTGTAAATGAATGGGATTATTTCTAGGGGAAAAAAAAAAAGAAAGAATTATGTTTACCCAAGTGGAAAGTTTTATTTTCAACCGTAAGCTGGGGCTTCATATCCCATTAAGTAGCTAAGGGAAATAACTCTTTTAGCCCTGTTCTTCTCCCTGTCAGTTTTGATTTAAATACAGAAAATAAATAAATAAATAAATAAATGGAGCTCCTGATTAAAAGGAGTATAGAGTTCCAAACCAGAACACTTCTATGGCTGTTCTGATACAATCAGCAGCCTGGGGGCTAACTGTGTGCTCTGTAAGAACTAGTTAACACTGGGAGTGCTTAAACAGGACAGCCAGAGCCTCTCCAGTGCAGCCATAAGGCTTCTGACCTTACATGGGATCACCACCGCTCCTTCTGCTAGCGAAGAATGTGACTCAAGTTCATTCTCAAAAGAAGACTTTGACACGTTTACACACTAGCCGAGAGGCTAAGCATCAGGAAGGAAGGTCTTCCCTACTGTATCTGAGCCATGAACTTAAAAGTCAGTCAGTTCCTTGTGTAACCACATGCTGGGTCCCAATATAGAAAATTCAGGTAGGCAGAACTTCCTAGCACTAAGATCTGTGTCAGCAGCAGCAGCAGTATAAGGCAGAACCCAAAAGTCCCAAGGTATAAGACGTTAGGTGACCTACCACACTACAGCACACTGCAAATGCTAGGAACTTCCCATCTGCTGTCTCCTTCCCCATCTGGGTCTGAGCTGGGAACACACCCTCCCCAACAGAGATTTTTCCAAAAGAAAATCTACAATAAGAGGCTTCAAAAGCTATGCCCAAGAGAATACGCACTCCTTAAATGATTATTATGTCATTGGCCTTAGTTCAATTCCTGATGGCCTGCTGGTCAATATCTTGATGAAAAAAATTAATACTCAGAGAAAAGATAGCTCTGTAGGTATAAATTCACTAGCCTCCATTCCCAGATCCCAGTGTTAGCCTTAAATGGTAGTACATTTTCAGATATGTTAGGGATCTTTTCCCTGTGGGAGGCACCCAGCCGAATATAATAAACAGCTTCCTACACACACACACACACACACACACACACACACACACACACACACACACACGCATGCACAGAGAGAGAGGGAAGGACGGACGGAGGGAGGGAGGGAGGGAGGGAGGGAGGAAGTTTGAGGGGCTAATTATTTCTTCTTCTCTGTCTTATTATCAAAAGCTATTTTTTTCTGTCCTCACTGTGCTGGGCACCTTGTTATTTACCCATTTTGTCAAGTATCTCCTGTGTTTTTAGACAGTTAGCGTGCCTTTGCTTTGCATGTGGTTTTTTGTTTTTCTGATTTCTGCTTCTGAGACCTTGAATTATATTTTAGCTGTAATGTTTCACGCTAAGATCTGTACTTTACTTTCCCTGCCTTTCTGACCCTGAATGAGAGAGACTCTGATGGAAGAGCCTCCCATGAAAAAAGACAAAGAATAAGAAGGAGGTATAAATATTGTAAAGAAAGTAAAACCTTCAGCCTGAACCTAGGAGATGTTATACTAACCAAAATTAAAAAGTGAAAAAGTAAACTTTTGGTCAATTAAGACAAAAAAAAAAAAAAAAAAAAAAAAAAAAAAAAAAAAAAAAAAAAAAAAAAAAACCTTCACATTTGGTATAAACCACAACTAAAATAAAACATAGAGAATGTTTCTTCTTTCCAAATGGCTAGTATTTTAATCTTTGCAATCAATCATAAAATCTATGTGAAAGAGCAAATGGTTAAATTATTTTTAAAAGATGGTCTTCAAGGTTAGCAGACACCGAGATAAAAATAAATCATAGTTCAAAGAGTGCTAAACACCAAGGCATCTTCTGCAAAGAAGAGGGAGGAGTGTTTTAAGTGAGCTCTGAAGCCATATGGAGAGCCGATGAGGTGGCAAAATGTAAGCAGGATTTTTTTTTTTCCAGATGGTGGGCCCTTGAGTTCACAAGCTGAATTTTGGAGAGGCCAAAGACCCAGGGAAAACGGATTTTGAGGCTCAACAGAAGTGCTTCTCAAGGTTGAAGGGAATGAGGTATTCAATCATACTTGAGAGTCTAAAATGCAGGTCTGGCAAAAGGAGGGTGACATGTGAAGCCAGCAGGTGGTTTCCAAAACTGTCCTCAATTCAGGTAAGTTTCAAGGTAAAAGCAAAATGTACCGAGACAGCAACAAAAACTCCATGTGATTGGCTGGATCACTAAGATGATGATCTGTATGCCAAATTTGACACATGAGTGAAAGTCATGGACACTCTTCAACATGTGATCTGAGGGCTGAGGAAGTGGTTCTGGATAAAGTGCTTGCTCCACAGCACGAAAACCTGAGTTTAGACTTCAGCATTCACCTAAAGAGCTAGGAGGGGAAGTGTCAGCCCTGTAACCCCAGTGCTGGGATAAAGAGGCAAAAGATCTTCAGGGTTTGCTGATCATCTAGATTAACAATGCACTCCAGGTTCCTCAAAGACTCTATATCAAAGAGTAAGGCAAACTCTAACAATAAAACCCCAATACTGATTTCTAGGCTCCATAGGCATTCACACACACATACATGCATACACTCAGGAATGTGTGAAAACATCTCTCTCACACACACACTCAAACATACACAGTATGTTCCACAAACCACCTTCATTTGAATAAATGCCTCCTATAAAAGAAATATTTTATCTTTAATTAAAGTAGTTGAATGGGAGATGAAGATCTTCCTATTGGGTCCTTCTCAATTGATCTTAATTCAAAGTTTTGAATTGCCAGAGTGGCATGCATGTTGTAGTGTTTTCTAGAGTCCTACTTGGAGGTTGCTATATCCTAAGTCCTGGGAGTTTACTTAAATGATGTGCCCCTCTAAAGGCAGAGTGACAGTCACACACTTGGGCTCCTTCTGTCAGACACTTCCATGTTTGCATGCTGAGCCCTGAAGGATTTGCAGATTTGTGCTTAGCTCAATTATCAAGACAGAGGAAACGTAAATTTGGATGAATATCTGCTTAATCCAAGTCAAAACTATAAATTTCCTTTTACTGTTGTTTTTGTATTTACTTTTTGGTTCATAGGATTCTTAATTTTTAGCTTCCTTGTCTCAAGAATTAACAAGTGGAAGCGGTTAAAACTCTGAAGATGCCAGAACAAATGAGCTTTTGCAAAACCTGCAGATGGCAGATGTTGTTTCTTCTATTTCCAGGAATTGCCTTCACTGAGATTTCTCCTAAAGTAAGTCTATTACCTACTGAGTTGATACGCTGCTCATAAAGGCCACTCGAAGCCGAAAGGGTAATGGGTGAAAATTCTTTTCACTGATTCATTGTAAAATGGAAAATGTAAAAATACTTTCTTTTCATGAAGACAAATTGCATTTTTAAATTCTCCTAATGAAGCAGCATTTATCACTGCTTTCTCATTTGTCTTTGCAGGGGGAGTTCTGGGGCAGAGATAAGAAGATTAATGTCTCTGAACTTTTCAACACATTGAGTTCAGTCATGGTGCTCCCCCAGTATGCAGAATTAAGTCAATATCATTACTAACATCCTCAGTAACATTTATAGATTTACATTATACTCCCATGCCTTTTTCTCTTAAAGATTTGGACAGTTTATCCTGATCCTACAGTTTGTGTTTCTAATTCACCAAGACTGTAGATACAATTTCGCCAAACCCTGGTGAATGGAAATTTCGATTCAAAAGAACAGGGATGGTAATGTGGAATGTTAAGAATGCTCAAGTATTTTAATAAATAAAGAATAGTCTGTCCTATGACCCAGTGGATAAAACATTTGGCTTGCCAGCAGTTTGATCTTCTTAGCCCATGTAAAAATGTAACGAATGACTTTACAAAGTTTTTCACTGACCGCCACATTTTCAACACAGCACATGTACTCCCATGCAGGCATCATGCATTGCAATCATGGTGTGCACACCCACAATTTTATATACAGAAGAAATGAGGTTTTCTGTTGTTGTTCCCTAAAGATTATTTATCTATTGATCATTTGATCTAAGCTTGATAAAGTCTCTGTAGAAACAAGGATAATACAATAAAGAACATCTTTCCTCCAAAGTCAAATTTGTTGGAATTAGAAGCCAAGGAAACAAGTGTGTGCTTAACGTGAGTGGCAAAGTACTTCTCAAAGGAGGAAGAAGTAACACTTTATAACTAAATTTTAGAAATATATTGAAGAGGAGAATCATTTGATTGGAAAAATGACAGGTAAATTTCAGCACTAGACTGAATTGTATATATGTCATTATTCAATCTATATCTCTATATATTATACTAATACATACATATATCAGGATCTTCACTCATGGGCTCTTGGAAAGAGTCTAACCCTCCTGACACCTTGACTGGAGACGTTTTAACTTCAGAATTGTTTTTAAGTATTCACTACTACAGTAGATTCTATAAATAAATACAGGAATTCTAACAATGACATTTGGATAACAAGTTTTAAATGGGGCTGGAAGTTGTTCTAAAGATCAATAGAATCACATGTAGAATTGATATCTACTTGGAACACCCAAATGAAGCATGAAACATGATTTTCATCATTTGCTAGTACTTGCTAACTATAAACAATTAAAGATTTCGAGTCTTCTTGCTTGGGTGCTATAGTGAATGGTCCACAGTCTATACCGGGAACTAAGAAAAGTCTCATAAATGCTGGATAGAGAAGAAGCAGGGAAAGAAGAGGAAAAAAGACAAAGAAGAGGGGGATGAGAAAAAAAGAAGCACTTAGGGACCACTTCCAGTAACAACTAAATAGTTATGACAAGATAAAACCTCTGCTGGATTTTCTGGGAGCAAGCATAAAGAAGTAAACAATTTTGAAGTTATTAGATATTTATCAGAAGAAGCTGTAATTATGGTATTTTTCACTGTTGGAAGAAAAAGTGAAAATCGTTTGTGAAACTCATTAAACCAGTGTTTATCCAGAGAGCATCCTGTTCACATTCTATAGAGATGTCCAGCTAGCCAAGGAAAACCAAAGATCTCCACCTTTATGAACAACAAGGGAAGTCCATCTTCTGACAATGAGTTTGTGGCTCTCAGGCTTCCAGATTGAACCTGGAATATGTACCACAAGCCCTCATTCAGTCCCATTAATGTGATTGTCTTTTGGGGGCCTCTAGCTTGAAAATGATAAACTGTAGAACTTCTCAGCCACCATAACATCATGAAAAGACAACACCCAATTTCATGATATTCCTGTGATAGTTTAGACATAGCGACACAGATTAGTAGGCAATTGTGCATGCCCCTTAAACCCGATAATGCATTGATCCCTGGAATCCATGTAAATGTAAAGGGAGCAAACTGTCTGCACAAACTTGTCCTATGACCTCCACATACATGCCACGATACACAGGCTTCCCCGTCCATATCATGCTCACAGATAGAAAAGATTTTGAAGTCTAATTTAATATGCATATGCATACAAGGACAGCAACAGATGGAGATGCATGTTTGCAGGTGTGTGTGTGTGTGTGTGTGTGTGTGTGTGTGTGTGTGTGTGTTCTATTTAAAGAAACCTAATACAACACTGGAGAAGGTATGAGTAATGACAGAGCTATAAAATCTGTAACAAAAAATTAAAAGGGAAAATAAATCCTAAAGGGAGAAATGATGTAAGAATTTCAACTGACAGAGACTAGGAGAGATGATTTAGTGAGAATGGAGATTGTCTGAATATCTCAAACCATCACCCTGAATTAATGACATATGCAATATTAAATATGACCATTATGAAAACATTCTTTTAAATTAGATATGGAAAGATCGCAGGAAAAAAATTGCATGCTTGGCCAGCAAACCAGTATTGTTACTTGTAGAAATCTGACAGCCCTCAGAGTATGTTCTCAGGCAACAGAATTAAAATTCAATCAATAACAATAACCAGTGTTGATTTTACAGATATAAAAGTTAATACCTTAGATTTATACTAATATAATCAACACACTGAAATGGAAAATTCCTCCAAAGATATACAATTTACCATACTGGCCTCAGGCAGAGATAGGAGCAACAAATATAGCAGAATTCTTTAAAAGAAATTGCATGTGTAATTAAAAGCTTTCACACAAAGAAAATTCCAGACCCAGAAGCATCACTGGCAAAATCTACCAACCCTTTTAGTATAAACAGAACCAGGCTTGCACACACTATTCCATAAAACAGAAGTGGAAAGGACACTCCAAGCTAATAAGACACCAAGGTAACCTTTACCTGGATGAAATTTGTCTAAACATGACAGGAAAATAAAAGCAACATAAAATGTAAACTGAACATAAAATAATAGAAATGCAAAGAAATCTGAACACAAATTAAATGTTCCATATTAAAGATCTTGTGTTAAACACATTTTTGTGATAATGATTTGGAGTCATACTTGGATATAATTCTTAAAGAAATATAAGCTATTTTGGACACATATACCAACACAATTTGGTGTAAAGTATTGAACAGAAATGTAAATCATACTGCAAATGGTCAAAAGCTATCAAATGTCAAAATTTTTCCAATTCAATTTACTATAATATTTGGAATTTTTGTTATGATCAAATATAAAGGATGAAAGAAGTGTATATAAGTAGACAAAGCAGCAATACAAAGATTATGGTGATTGCATGTAAATGCACTATTTGACCCCTCTCTGTATTAAGAAACTCTCCTGCTTCCTCATTTTGTCATATCATCAATGATATTATGTTGAGAGACAGCTGTTAGATCCCAGGGAAGGATGCAGAACATAAGACCAGTCACAGTGACTTCAGCTGGTCATCGTCACACTGGAGGATGTGTGTACAAACTCTTGATGCCCTAGTCATAACCTATCACAACATATCTCTTCCTTCTCTTAACATCTAAGAGCCATTCCAGTCTAATCATCCTCCTGCATGCATTCTTTTCTAAGTTCTTAGGCAAAGGAAATCTCTTTACAAATCATTGCACATTAGTAAATTGTTCTAAATTATACTCGAATTAGTCAGTTTTTGAAGACTGTTACACACGTTATCTTTCTTGTAAATTTCCAAAGGCATCAGAAAGTACAATCCAATCATTGATTTATGGAAGTGAATCTTTCACTGGGGAGAGGGATTAGATTTACTCAGTGTCCTTAATATGCTCAATCATTCATATAACTATTATTGTACAATTGTGGTAAATTAGATTAGATTAGTTCCTTGTCATCTTTATCTTGAAACAGAGACCAGAGACTCAGCATCAGGATATATAAGTATAATCTATTTCTAACAGCAAAATGTATCCAGAAGACAAAGATGCTCTCTCTCTCTCTCTCTCTCTCTCTCTCTCTCTCTCTCTCTCTCTCTCTCTCTCTCTCTCTCTCTCTCACACACACACACACACACACACACACACACACACATAATGTATGATATATCTTTCTGTACACTACATAAATACACCTAGGTATGTTCTAGTACACCATAGTACACAATATGCTTATCATTAAATTAATCTGCATCTGATTAGGAAACAGAGCTAAATAATAATTTATATATGGCAAGAGATTTTTCATAACTACTAGGAAAGTAGCTATGACAATTAATGCAGAACTCATGAAAGTAAGTCTGGTGGTGAGCCGTTTGTGGGGCAGACTAGCTTAAAAGGAGGACATCACACTTCCATCACTGCATTTGGACCTTCTTGAAAATGGTATGGCTGGTTAGTCATGCATCAGGAGCAGGTCAATGCAAATAAAACCTGGATAGCCTTAGGAAGGAAAGCTTTACCCCCGGATGCCCTCTACTGACAAGACTTCATGCTGTTCTTGATGTTAAGAAAGCTCCAGCACCCAGTCCATTACCTCTAAGCAGGCACTAGAGGGTGAATTCAAGGCTTAGAGCCAGTAAATCCATTCCCAGGAAGTATATTTCCATATTTCATATGTAGACATGCTGTCCCCAAAGTGTGCCAAGACTTAATAACTTACTGATTTCCATGACATCCTGTGATCCATGAAAACAGCCCTTCTCCCAGTATCAGGCTGTTCACATGGTGTTTAAGAACTTTCCAGTGGGCTCTGAAGCAATGGAGCTGAGCTTCCTTGTCTGCCCTGCTTCCAAATAATGTGGCTTTAGGAAAGTTGCTTCCCATCATAAAGTATTTCATCCAAAAGTGCAACGGCCATTCATTTCCTTGGGATGACCAAATGCTGTAATACATACTAGAGCTTAGAATGGGTTTAACTCTGGATCAGAGCTTGATAAATACTAGCCTTGAAAACTATTATCGATTGAGAAATAGTTTGATGGAGCCACTGTGTCCTTGGAAAGAGGCAACTGAGGTCTGAGAGCCAGTCCATTAATTTGTTTATTCAGGGGACCAGGCATCATCACATCTTGTCTCACAACCCTGGGAGATTGTATTGACACAGCTTTGTGTTTACATTTCAGATGACTAAGTGATCATTATAGCCATTCAAAACTCTCATCTTGTTTATTCCCTATTGACCCTTCTACTTCTTCATCCACTGAGCAAAGCAAGGAATCAGCTTATTTCTCGAGTGATACACTGACAAACTAAAGCCTGTTCTGCAAATGGAAAGACAATTTGGCAGAGGTCAAAAACATGATACTCCGTTTTGAAATTATAAATTTGAATGTCCTCATTTCCTGAGACTGTTTCCTACTTCATTTATTTTAAACCTAATCTATGCAATGGGATTGCCAAGAGCATATGCCAGTAAGTCTTAAATGCTAAATGGAGAATCAGTGGGTCCCCAACTGTGACCTTTGAGGACAGCTCCTGTCTTCTTGTTTTTTACATAATCACTTCTATAAACAATGAGTCCATAGGCAGGCAACAACACAGACATTGACTCTAATTTCCTCCTCATGTTTTTCTTTGCTCTTCATGTGATATTCAGACTTTTACTTCATTATCTTTCAAAATGATTAACATCTAGGCAGACCAAAACACTCATTTGTATAAGTTCAAAGGAGTAACAATAATTCTAATATAGGCTTGCTGCATGCTCTAAGCCAACACAAAAGAAAGAAACAAACGGAACTTAAGGGTACACCTCCAGCCTTACACATATTTTATCCACCATCAAATAGTGTCATAGTATACCAATTTTTATATTTTTGCAACACTGTACTGAACATGGCCCTGCAGTTAAAAGCTATATTTTACATATATCATATATAATATAGTCACATAAAACAGGTTTAGCACATGCATGATGTATGCATCCAGCATGTTAAATGAACAGCTGAACTTTGCAAAGTTAAAGCTTCCCCTTGCTCCTTCTCCTCAGCACCATTTTAGAAAATACAATCCACCCGTCCAATACTGAGAGAGAATCTTTTGTAATATTCACCCTGCAATAAAATATTTCTTCTGAAACTGATTGGCTCACACAGTTTATTTTCATGTTAAATGTTACAGGGTAGCAAATGATAAAGGCTTCCAGAGGCATTTGGTGAATCTCTTGACTCTCCACAGCTTTCTCTACCCAACAACTCTCCCTGCATCTAAGACCAGTGTACCTCAGTGAAGAACTGTTTAAGTAAATCCTAGAGAGTCCTCAGGAGATTGCAGATAGAAATGTCGGAAGATGCTAATCCTGCTTGCATTAGAGCAAGCCTAGTCACAAAGAAACATCAAAGAATGAATGAGAAAATGCAAATACTCAAAAGAGGCCGGTCAATCATGACCTATGGTACCAACAACCAAATACAAGATACCAAGAAAATACACTCATCAATTTTCCAAACAGAGTCAAGGGCCAGTAGAAGCATGATTCATAGCATCTGGAGAGATAGAAAGCACATTAGAAGGATAAATCAAAGCAGCAAAATGGAGGATTATTTTTCTGAGCAGCAAAGAAGAAGATGAAAAATCTGATTTTGTTGTGACAGGTGAGTAGATGCTTCCACATATTCACAGGTCAACCCTAGACAGGTCTCCAGCAAAACACAAAGAAAAACAATGTATGAAAAGTATACAACAAAAATATAATACCCACAAGGCAGAAATTTTTGAATAACAATTTATATATTCCTTCACTCATTCATTTCACTGACAGTAATTACAGATGCCAGAAATTGCTACAAAACCCATGACAAATCAGATAGCATCCTTACCATGAAAAACTCCTAATTGCAGATTAAAACACAGATGCAAGGGAAGAAATTCTTGTGCAATGTTATAAATGCATTAATAGAAGTAGAAAATCCTTCCAGAAAAGGGAAAATAAGAAATAATAAGTCCCGAAGCACATAGGACACCCTTTAAACAGTGCAGACTACCTTCACCTCTACCCAAGACTACCGAGAAAGCATTTTTCTGCCAGCCCGATGTCTCCTTAATCCATTTCCCATAGACAGATCTGTGCAAAATGGAGATGTGATTATGTGACAAGCTGTTTTAAATACTGCTCTATTCATCATTTACTAAGAATACAGGAAATAATCTATCAAACAGCTTGTGATACTTTCCCACCGCCACCTCTTTATGCACTCCAGTCGCACCTTACTTGGCTCTTCCTTGTCATCTTTATTCTTCTTTTTTTTTCTCTCTCTCTCTCCATTCGATGCCCATGCTTTAGTTTGATGGAGCTGCCACAACAAGTGTTTGATATCTGGGCTTCTTTAAGAGAAATTTGTTTTCTCACAGTCCTGGGGACAGAAGCTCAAGGTATCAGCAGTAAGATTGCTTTCAGTCCCCTCTGCCTTCCAAATGGTACTGTGTCTTCATGCCGCCTTTTCTGCATGTGTACCCTCAGTGTCTCTCTTTATGCACCCCTTCCCATGGATAACGGTGCAATTTAATCCTTGAAGTCTCATGCCAAAAGTTTCATATCCAAATATCCACCCTTCATGAGACGGGAGAATCTCAGGACTCAGCCCATGAGTTTGAGGTAACACGATTTGCTACATACCAGTGTGCTTATTTTCAGCTGCTGAACTTTTTGACATTTGTCTTGGAACATCACAGACATTATTCATACATCTTGGGTATTTTCCTTCACATCCCAGTACATTAACATCAATTAATTCTTTGGACATTAAGAAAGACTTCGATGACTATCAATATTGAATGAGTTGCCCCACTGTTGAAGTATTAAGATGTCTCACTTCTGTAAATCTCTCCTATTGTGATGGTTTTAATTACTTATGGTGGTCATGTTAATCATTGCTTAACTATAAATAATGTATTTTTATGATCCTATGGATGATGTTGTACGCTCAATTTTATTCCTTATTATTTTTGTAATTTATACTCTGCTTTGGTTACATTTATTGTATTCAGTACATTCTAAATGATTTGTCCTTATATTCAATTGCAAACACATACACATTTCACTGTATTTCTAATTATTTTAAGTAACACATTTTGTAATTTATATTGTTAATTCAAAATATGATCTAGTATCTTAGCTGGATCTCCCCTTTTGATTCTTGGTTGTAATTTATTGATTCATTCTAAAGTACTTTTCCCCACACCTCACGTTATTGTCAACTCTTGCCATCTTCCTATCCTTGTTCTTCTGTTATTTTATTGCCCATCTGTAAGGACATACAAATAACATAACAGTGTTAGAACAAACCAGAGCCAGTGAAACAGCAAGCGTAAGACCTACTAATAATAAAAGCCACTCAATGGTAAAGTCAGAGAGGATACCAGAGAAGCAGATTAATCACAGAAGGCATAAAATAAGATAGAATCAATGAGTGCAGAGGAAATTTTGATATTTGAGATGATACAATGTAAATTATAAAATAAGATTGTAAAATGTTAAAATGTATGAGTGTCAATACATTTGTGTCAAAGAAATAAATACAGATTTACCTTGCATGCCAACCAAAATAGGATGGTTTAAATCAAGATAAACTGCTTATGAAGTTACTTTAGAAGACTTGAAACATGCATAAAAGCAAAATCTTACTCAGAAACAAGTCTGTTAGAAAAGCATTAATATTGAAAACGTCTAAGGCAAAGTCATTAATGCCTTTAGCAGGGCATTATATACTGTTAGAAGTACATTCATCATAAAGAAAACTTTGTGTAGTCTAATGGCCTATACAGTGTAGGGATTATAAATGAAAATTATAGGAGTGAAGTACAAATTAAGGAAAATGTTAATGATAGGAAATATTTTGCTTTCATGGCACAATCTGGAGCCCTAACATAAGCAGTTAGATTTGATGGGCTGAGGAATGAGGGTTAGAATGTTACTCCACTCCACAAAGCTGCTGGCTAAAACAACATTAGTATAAAGCAAAAGGAAAGAACAGATGCAGTTCCTCAAATGCTTATTTATAATGTCTAGCAATTTTCAAAACGAACCAATGTACCCCCACAAACAGAAAAAGTACAGGAAGGGGTACAGTGGTTTGAACAGGACCTGTGTCCACTTATACTCATCTGAAGAGGTAGGACATTTAAGGCAGGATTTGGCCATTGAGGATGAATTATACCTGTCACGAACATGTTCTCATCTTCATTCAGCTAGGCTAGTTATTGCAAAATAAAGTTCTTAGAAACTTCACTCCCATGACTCTCTTTTCCCTACAAAGTAGCTTGATGCAATTGCCTGAGTACCCGAACCATCAAATATACTGGTTCTCAACCTGTATGCTGCAATCCTTTAGTACAGCACCTCATGTGATTCCCCAACAATTAAATTATATTTGTTGTTACTTCACAGCTGTAATTGTGCTAATATTATGAATTATTACATATATTATATACATGAAATACTACATCCGGGATATCTTTTATGCAATCCATTACATAAGAGCTTACCAAAGCGTCCCACAGGTTGAGAATCACTGCTATGATGTGCTTTGCCATGTTAAGATTCTAATGATGCATATGTTAGAAGCAACTGCATGGCCTTGGAATTTTTACCTCTGGAATTATGAGTGAACCTCTTTTCTTCCTAAATTGGTCAGGTTCAGGTATCTAGTTAAGTCATAAAGACAGACAAAAAGGAAAGAGAAGAGACCAAAGCATTAAAAGCAAATATTCATTGAGGAACCAAACTTTTAGAAACACCATATAGGGAATTTAAAGAAGAAATAATAATGTGTTGATTATTTGTGAACAATTAGAAAACATATTTTTAAACGGACAGCACCTAAAGAAGAGCAACCAAAGTTATGAACCTTCAAAATAGGTATGGGACATGACAGAGGCTTACAAATGTCATTAGACTTGGAGAAGAAAGACTCAGGGGAGATATAGGCAGGTGAAAATAGAGACAAGATGTTGGAAACAACTAAAATTCATTATATAAATTTATGAAACTATCAAACAACAAAAAGGTAAAATAAACATCAGGCTCAAAGAAGAAGGCAGCGGACTAAAAGAATATGATACAGCTGTCACCCTGTGACTTATACCCCAGAGGTAGGATAGGAAAAGAAACACGCATGAAATGATACTCCAATTTCTCCCAACTTGTTAAGAAATGTAAATTCACAGCATCAGTAAGCTCAGTAACTCACTTGCGAATATTCATTTTTTCCAGGACAAAACAGTACATTTGATTTAAGGGAAAACAACACAAGGACATTTGGCCTTCCCTCAGAACTAAACGATGATCAGAAGGTACCACAGGAACATGTTTAAGGTCTCCTGGAAAACGGAGGGTTAGTCAATGTTTTCCACTACACAGGCCTTTTAAAAGGAAGGTCAATCTAACACAGCTTCAAATAAATGAAAACTGAATTTGTTGCCTGGAAAATCTGCTGCATGGAAAACAATAAAGTAATTTCTACAGGCTTAATGGTAATGACACCAGATGGGAACCTAGGGCTACAGAAGAAATGAGGAATCAAGAACATAAAATTTGATGTAAATATGAAAGCATATTTTCCTAATTTCTTTAAAGTATGAAAACTGATGCAAAAATTATAATATTATCTTTCATGAAAGGATACATAGCTATAATAAAGAAAATAGTGGGTCTATGATGTATACAAATCAGTTTTTTCAATTTTATTTTTCTGAACTAGTTGTGAATTAACTCTGAGTATATTGAAAACACCTTGTTAACCTCTAAAATTATCATGTAGAAAACATGAATATAAAACATTATTAAATAAAATTATTAACCTGGTCATAATGAAGTCAGGGATGAATTGGAAATGATATAAGCGCATAAATATGAAGACAGAGTAGATGGAAGAGATGAAACAACACAATATATTAAAATTAAACACAGGGGTATTTATAAGATGTAGTTCTGTTTTAATAACAAGCAAATTTGAGTCTAACCTTTAAGGAAAGAAATATTAATAAAGATGAAAAGATAATTTCCACAATGATAAGTATATTCAGAAAGATTAAGACAATTATAAATGGGATGGAATTAATAATATTACCTCAAAGTGTGATATATCTAATGCTGGATAAAGATAAAACAATAATTACAGCATATTGGATATGTTAATACTACCAATTATTTAAAAAGAATTTATAAGAATAAGGAAGTATATCGGGTTTGATTCACACTTTAATGCCTTTCAGTAAACTAGAATACTAGCATCTTGATAAAATGACACTATGTTTGAAGCCCATAAATTCTCAAGTAATACAATAGCTATGTGAAAGTTAAGCATGATCCCTGCATATCATAACTAAGATAAATAAATCATGAGGTATTTGGATGATACTTAATTAAATTATTCAATGAACAAACATAAAATACTTAGTGTCCAGATAACTCTGTATTTGGGGTAATCATCAATGTATAATATCAATCAATCAATATATATATAATAAATATATATATAAATAATTTCAAACTGATTCCTAAATTTCCAATTTAGAATGATTATGAAGAAAAGAATTTAAATATTATGCAGGTAAAAGGTAGAAATAACAAAGATTAGAAATCAGAGAAATAAAAAGATAAAAATATTCAAACTAGTATCTGGCACCTTTGAAAAAGTTGTATTTTAGACAAAATCTAATTATTTAAATTTTCTTAAAATTTAGAATAACAAAAATAAAGTAGAAAATGAATAATATCAGAAAGTAATATTATAAAGGTATCTTTAAGAGATTAAATTAATTTACTCTAATATCAAAAAAGGAAGAAAATCCAGGCAAGCAGAGGATAAACCCTGTGGGCCAAAATTCATTTATATCCAGTTTTCTGGACACCCAAATCTACAAATCCTACCCCAACCCCCAATTCAGCCCAACAAGGAGGAACTTCAGATGATACCCGAGACCCACAGTTCCTCAGTACATATTAGATCAAAAGCTATCTGATACCTACATCTTCTCAGCACTTAGTGCATCAAGAGAAGCTACCTGAGACCCACTATTCATCAGCACCTGTTAGATCAAGGGCAGCTACCTAAGACCCACAGTTTTCCAGCACCTGTGGGATCAAGAGGATAACCTGAGACCAAGAGTTTACTAGCATCTATTGGATTATGACCAGCTACCTGAGACCCACAATTTTCCAGCATCTATGGATCAAAAGCTTCCACGGGATCAAGAACTCATATTGAACCATGACTGAATCCCTGAGACACAGAAACAGCTATCTCTGATTGCACTAAGAACAGCTTACTGTGACACAGAATACACCACCTCCAAATGGACCAAACGCCCAGAATAGACTAAGAGAGGCTTCCTGAGACACAGACAAAGCCAGAACAGATTTCACCAAGATTAATTCCTTGAGATACAGACAAATCCTACATTGATCTGAAGAAGCAATGGGCAGGTGCCAGTGCAAGAAGACACATAACAACATATAAAACAATATGGCACCAGAATCTGGTGATTATACAACAGCAAGACCTGAATATGCCAATGTAGAAGAAGCAGAAGAAAACAACCTTAAAGACAACTTTATGAGAATATTAAAAGCCTTAAAAGAGGAAATAAAAAACTCCCCTTAAAGAAATAGAGGAAATGACAAACAAAAAATTTTAAGAGATCAACAAATCCCTTAAGAAAAAAAAAAAAAAACTAAGAAAGTAACAAAACAGATGAAGAAAACATTTTAAGGTTTTAAAATTGAAACAGAATAAATAACGAAAACACAAGCCAAGGGAAAGCTGGAAATAAAAAATCAGAAGAAACGAACTAACGTTACAAATGCAAGACATGGAAGAGAGAGTCTCTGATATGGAAGATTCAATAGTGGAAATAGATATGTCAGTCAAACAAAACACTAAAAACAAAAACAAAAAAAGGCATAAGACAAAACATCCAGGAAATTTGAATCATCATGAAAAGACCAAACTTAATAATAATGGGAAAAGAAGAAGAAGACCAGTTGAAAGGCACAGAAAATATATTCAACAAAATTATAGAACTTTCACAATCTAAAGACGTAAATGAATATAAGATAAAGAAGTTTTCAGAACACCATATAGACTAGACCTCCCCCCCAAAAAAAGTCATTTCGCCTCATAATGATCAAGCCACTAGACATACAGAATAAAGAAAGAATATTAAGAGCATCAAAGGAAAAGGGCCAAGTATCTTATAAAGGCAAACCCATCAGAATAACACCAGATTTTTCAACTGAAACAAGGAAAACCAGAAGATCCTGGTCAGATGTTATACAGACACTGAGAGACCATGGTGCCAGCATGGAATACTATACCAGCAAGATTATCAATCACCATAGATGGAGTAATAATATTGCACAACAAAATGAGATTTAAATAATACCTATCCACAAATCTGACCTTATAGAAAGCACTAGAGGGAAAACTCCAACCTAAGGAAGCTAGAGACACCCATGAAACCACAAGCAACAGATAATCCCACAGAAAAAATGCAAAGAACGGAAAACACACCAACTACCACCAAAAATAAGAGGAAATAACAATCCCTGGTCATTAATATCCATCCCTTAATATCAATGCCTCAATTCAACTATCAAAAGATAAACCCTAACACGATGTATACAAAAACAGAAGCTATCCATCTGCTATACACAAGAAACACACTTCAACTTCAAAGACAGACACAGGCTCAGAGTAAAGGTTTGGGAAAAGACTTTCCAATCAAATGGTCCTAAGAAAAAAGTTGGTGTAGTCATCCTAATATCTAACAAAATAGACTTCATATCAGGAAAAGTCCACCAAGATGAAGTCTCAATCTTGAACATTAATGTACCTAATACAAGGTACTGACATATATAAAAGAAACACTACCAAAGCTTAGATCTCACATCAAACCTCATACACTAATAGTGGGAGATTTCATTACCCCACTCTCACCAATGGGTAGATCTACCAGACAGAAACTCAAGAGAGAAATAAGGGCCCTAAGAGATGTTGTGACCCAAAAGGATACACACACACACACACACACACACACACACACACACACACACACACACACACACATATATACAGAACTTTCCACCCAAACACAAAGGATTATACCTTTTTTCTCAGCACCCCATGAAATCTTCTCTAGATTTGACCACATATTCAGACATAAAGCGATTATCACTAGATACAAAAAATGAGAATAACTCGTTTTATCCTTTCAGACCACCACTGTCTAAAGTTAGAGTTCAACAACAACAAAGATCACAGAAAGCCTACAAATTCACAGAAACTGAAAATCTCTCAATTGAACCACCTCCAGGTCAAGGAACAAGTAAAGAAGGAAATTAAAGACTTCCTAGAATTCACTGAAAATTAGTTCACAACATACTCAAACATACAGGACACACGAAAGCAGTGCTAAGAGGAAAATTTCTATTACTAGATGGCTACATAAAAAAACGTAGAGAAATCTCACACAAGAGACTTAACAGCACAGTTGAAGGCCTTAGAACAATTAGAAGCAAAGTCACCTAGAAGGAGTAGAAGGCAGGAAATCATCAAACTCAGGGCTGAAATAAATACAATTGAACAAAGAGAACAACACAAAGAATGAATGGATCAAAGAGTTGGTTCTTTGAGAAAGTTAACAACATAGACAAACCCTTATCCAAACTAACCAAAATGCAGAGGGAGAGTATCCAAATGAACAGAATCAGAAAAGAAAAGGGGGACATAACAACAGACACCCAGGACATCCAAAGAATCATTAGGTCATACTTTGAAAACCTATACTCTACTAAATTGGAATACCTAAAAGAAATGGGCAGCCTTCTGGACAGGTACCAGTTACCAAAATTAAATCAAGATCAAATAAATGACCTAAATAGACCTATAAGTCCCGAGGAAATTGAAGCTGTTATTAAAAGTCTCCCCCCCAAAACAAAAAAAAAAAATCCCAAGGCCAGATGGTTTCAGTGCAGAATTCAACCAGATATTCAATAAATAACTAATACCAATACTCCTCAAACTGTTCCATACAGTAGAAACTGAAGGAACATTGCCAAACTCTTTTTATGAGGCCACTTAAAGATGCAACAAAGAAAGAGAATTACAGACTAATTTCTTTCATAAACAGTGATGCAAAAATACTCAGTAAATTTCTGACAAACTGAATCCAACAACATATCAAAAAAATCATCCACCGTGATCAAGCAGGCCTCATCTCAGAGATGCAGGGATGGTTCAGCAAACGAAAAACTGTCAATGTCATCCATCATACAAACAAATTGAAAGAAAAAAAAACTACATGATAATCTCATTAGATGCTGAAAAAGCCTTTGACAAAATCAAACACTCCTTCATGATAAAAGTCCTGGAGAGATCAGGAATATAGGGAAATTACCTGAATATAATAAAGGCAATATACAGCAAGCCAACAGCCAACATCAAACTAAGCAGAGAGAAAATCAAAGCAATCCCACTAAAATCAGTAATAAGACAAGGCTGTCCACTCTCCCCGTATCTATTCAATATAGTTCTTGATATTTTAGCTAAAGCAATAAGAGAACAAAAGGAAATTAAGGGGATACAAATTGGAAAGGAAGAAGTCAAACTATCTATTTACAGATGACATGATTAATGAAATCAGAAAATAGAAAAATCTCCCATGCTCCTGGATAGGTAGAATCAACATAATAAAAATGGCAATCTTATCTAAAACAATGTACAGACTCAATGCAATACCTATGAAAATCCCAACACAATTTTTTATAGACTTTGAAAGAACAACATTCAATTTCATATGGAATAACAAGAAACTCAGAATTTCCAAAATAATCTTGTTTAGTAATAGAGCATCACTGTTTCAGGAGGCATCAGCATCCCTGACTTCAAGCTGTACCATATTTTGCTACAATAATAAAAAACAGCCTGGAACTGGCAAGAAAACTGACTTGTGGATCAACCTAATTAAAACAACCCAACCTTAATTCACACATCTATGAACACCTAATTTTTGACAAAGAGGTCAAAAATATACAATTAAAAAAAGATAGTATCTTCAACAAATGGTGTTGGCATAACTGGGTGGTAGTATGTAGAAGAGTGCAAATAGATCCATATCTATCACCCTGCAAACTAAAATCCAAGTTGATCAAAGACCTCAACATAAACCCAGCTACACTGAACTTAATAGAAAAGAAAGTGGGAAATACCTCTGAACCCATTGGCACAGGTGACAACTTCCTAAATATAACAACAGTAACTCAGACACTAAGATCAACAATTAATAAAAAATATGTCCTAAAACTGAGAAACTTCTGTAAAGGCCAAGTACACAGTCAATAAAACAAAACAACAGCCTAGAAAATGGGAAAAGATCTTCACCAACCCTATATCTGACACAGGATTGATCTCTAAAGTATATAGAGAACTCAAGAATCTAGAAGTCAAAAACCCAAATAACCTAATAAAAATGGGGGTTCAGAGCTAAAAAAGTCATTCTCAACAGAAGAATTACAAATGGCTGAAAGACACTTAAATAATTGCTTAGCATCCTTAGCCATCACATAAATGCAAATCAAAACAACGCTGAGATACCACCTTATACCTATCAGAATGGCTAAGATCAAAAACAGAGATGACAGCCTATGCTGGAGGGGATGTGGAACAAGAGGAATACTCCTCCATTACTTGTAAGAGTGTAAACCTATACAGCCACTTTGGAAATCAGTATGGTAGTTCTTCAAAAAACTGGGAATCAATCTCCCCAGTGATCCAGCAATATTACTATTGGGCATATACCCAAAGGATATACATTTTTACCTCAAGGGCATTAGTTCAACTATGTTCATAGCAGCATTATTTGTAATAGCAAGAACCTGGAATCAACTTAGATGCCCCTCAACTGAAGAATGGATTAACAAATTGTGGGACATTTACACAATGAGGTACTACTAAGCAGTAAAAATATAAATAAATATATAAATAAATAAGTAAAAATGGCATCCTAAAATTTACAGGAACTGGATGGATTTGAAGAATATCATTCTGAGTGAGGTAACACAGGCCCAGAAAGATAGACATGAGATGTTCTTACTCATAAGTGGGTTTTAAACATAAAGCAAATAATCCAGGCTGCAAATTACAACCCCTGACCAGCTAAGTAACAGAAGGAACTTAAGAGCAACATTCAGGGATACCCTGGGAAGGGGAGTTAGAGAAGATCTCCTGAGTAAATTGGGATCATAAGGGGAATCAAGCAAGAGGAGCTGGGAACAAATCATGAGAGAAAGAGATGGTTGGGTTGGAAAAGCAAAAGAGAGGGAGAACAAAGAGATGGATATCTTGATAGAGAGAACCACCGTGGGGTTAGAAAAAAATCTTGTGCTAAGGAAACCTCCAAGAACCCACAAGATGTCCCTGGCTAGGACCCCAACAATAGTAGAAAGGGTGACTAAACAGGATTTCCCCTATAATCAAAAGAATTACCACCCTAACTGTCATTATAGAACATTCAATTAGCAATAGATAGAGGCAGAAGCAGAGATCCATAGCTAAGCACCAGGTTGAGCTCCTGGTCCAGCTGAAGAGAGGGAGAGAGAAAGTATATGAGCAAAGGGATCAGGATCATGAGGAAGAGACCCACAGAGATGGCTGACTGGAGTTACTGGGAGCTCACTGAACCAGAAACAGCCACTGGGGAATCTTCAGGAAAAGGTACCCTCCAAAGGTAAACGACTGTCAAAGGGTGTGGGCAGTTGGTGGAGTCTCTTGCAGTAGGAGCAGAGTACATTCCTGGTGTATAAACTGACATCTTAGAGCCCATTTCCTCCAGAGAAACACCTAACACAACCTTAATACTGGGATGAGGGACTAGGACCTACCTCAACTGAATATGCCAGAATGAACTGTCCTACCTGGGACTTCTTACCCTCTGTGGGGACAAATCAAGGAATGTGGTGGGAGAGAAGCTGAGGGCAGACCGGGAGAGTCTGAGAAAAAAGAAAGGAGAGTTAGAGTTATAGGTATGGGAAAAAAAAAAAAACTTTTTAAATAATAAAAACAATACCACAAGCCAAATAAAAAATTGGATACTATCACATGAGTTTCAAACTTACGTATGCTATTTCCATTGTTGAATTTTGATATGCTAGAATAACTGAATCAATAACATTTCAAAAAGAAACATGATCTGAAGGGAAGTTATAAAACTCAGTGTTTCCTGGGGAAATCCCCATAGCTACTGTAACTGCCACACACATTTGATATCAACACCCTATCATCCATGCTCACTTTGGATTGACTGAGTAATGCAGGAATTGGTACAGGCATTACCCCTGTTTTCACAGACACATGCCAGAGATACTTCAGAGATTTTTAGAAGTAATTAAAGTGGCAAAATCTATAGGTGTGTGACTGTCAGAGGGAAAAATGAGGTGTTTTGATGCCCCAGGAAGTTGTAGAGTTTCTGACATGTAATGGATCTTTATGTGTTACACACATTCGTGTTTTGTCTGTTTTCTTTCAGGTATATTTTGCAAAAACAGAATAAAAAATGGTGTAGCATCTTAAAATAAAAAGATATAGTTCATTGCAGAATGCTACATGGGGTGATGTAATGCCTACCATTGTTTCTGTTGTGGCTGGAAGTCATTGCTTCTGGTGGTTTGATGGGCAAAGAGTCAAGCAAAGTCATTGGGTAAAGAGAGGCAGTGAGCACATATGGGATTAGCAAACACATGTAACAAGATTTCTTTAATGGCCATCAGCACATTCACTTTAGCTATTGTCAAGATAAGCCTAGAAACCACCCCTAATTTTGAAATATTTGGAAAAAAAAACAGTGGGCTTCATCTGGACATGTAGAATGAAAGCACAGGGCACTAATGTTCTCTGTAAACTAGAAAATGAACTAAATGAGAAAATGAGTCTAAAACTATATGAATACACTCTCCAGACTCAGCTCTACACCTGGCCTGTATTCAGTGCTGAATAAATATTATTTCTGCAGAGTAGTAATAGGTGATGTAAAGAAACCTTGTCCATGCATATTAGATTTAATGTCATCCCGGGAAAAACATTCTTTAGAATTTTCATATCTAAACTAAAAGGACTATTTAGCCATATACCACCCATAGTGTAAATTAGTTTAACTCCTTCATTTCTGAACTAGTGAGGTTCTTGTTTTCTTACCTATGGCTGCCTGGTCCCTTTCTTTGCTAATTTTCTTCTTTATTTTCTTAATCTGATTAATGTATTTCCATCTTTATCAAGTCTAATAGATAGCTGATCTAATTTGGAGCTTATAAATTATACAGTTGTATGGGAATTGATTATAGCACGTAACTCTAATAGCCTGACAGTCTTTTCAGAGATTAGAAATGCTGCTGAGTTCCTTTTTCTATGGATGATTAATTTTCAGTGGTTATCAACTCTCAAACTGAAAATTAAGCAATACATATTTGCTTTGTGGATGACCAGTTTTATTAAAGTAGTAGAGTTGAAGCAATTAATTATCAATACTTTATAAAGAAGAGCCAAAATTAAAATGTCTTTAAAAAAGGAGCCAGGTATGCATTGTCAATGGTAAAATTCAGTTACTGTCCTGAGGAAGAAGTACTAGTCTAGGATTTCACGAAGTAATCTATATATCATCTACACTATCAGTAGAGTTCTTGGGTTCGTCTCCTTTTAAGGAAAACTGACTTGTTGGCCTACAGTTCAAAGCTGAATGCCTTACAGATGTTCCATTTGATGCCACACACATCCATCTGTTCACATCGCTGCTCAGAGTCTACCATCAACATTGATGCTTACTTTGCACTGGACAAGAGAAAATTACATATTAAATCCAAACATTTAGCTTTCTTGGACTTCAATTGCAAATAAAATAAAGAAGTTAGTATTCTCACAACTAGAAGTGGTTAAGAGGTTACTTGACACCTCAGCCTATGTCCTAGAAACTCAAGGAATGGCGTTTTGTTAGTCTTGTTCTATAGGAAGACACTGTTTCATAGGCTGAATGTCCCCATGGTGTTTTTCAGAATGGTGGAATAATTGTCACAGACTTATCATCTTGAGGGTTCTTTTTATGCAATATGGGACTTTTCTTGTCATAATTTATTAATAAGAACATTATCCAAAGTAGTGGATTTGTTATGCTTTGTTGGGAGTTGGCTTCAGAGCACTAAAATTTGAATTGGACTCAATCTTACCATTTCCATAAATTCTTAAGGCAAGGAATGCCTTGATATATCATTAATATATGTATTAGATATCCCATACATTTTGTACATTGGAATTTTGTACAAATCTAGATAAGTAATGTTTCAAATATAGTTTTAGGTGCCATAACTCTAGTCTTGATGATAAATTATAGCAACAAATACTAACAAATGTCCTTTCTAGTACTGCAGAATCCAAAATTCAAAATATAATTGTTATGGGTAGAAGTCAAGTTGACTATGGATATTTGTGATGCCTTTCAAGTTCATAAGTTTACTCTGAGTTTCCCTTAAACTATTCACTTTCTCATTGCCATCTGGCCTTCACATATGTATGATGTCTTGGTCACTTACTTTGATGTGTCTACAATCTCCAGAGAGCAAACCTTCTAGCACTCTTTCAGATGGGGGAGAAGCAACCTTCAAGTTCTAAGAGGTAGTAGACAGGGTGTGTATGTAGAAGATCAGAAAGGCTAGAGCTCTGGGTGTGGGAGAGTATGTGTTTCAAACTCTTACGTGGTGCTATCTAAAAATTAACACTAAGGGAATATTTAAATTGTACTGTCATATAAACACATAAGTGATCAATGTAGAAGCTACAAACAGAAAAAAAATAATAATAACCTGAAATGTAACTGCTTTTAAAAAATTACAAACCTGAAATGGCTACAGATGGAGAAACTGAACATTTCTTTCCTGGGGATAAGGATTAGTACTCAAATTTTACAGGACAAAAAAGTTATGATTTGCATAAGCCATAAAGGTAGAATTTCACGTATCACCAACTATGAATGTGAAATGTGGTTTGAGGGTAGAGAGGATGGAATGAGTGTAAGGAAGATCTGTCTTTTACCTTAAACTATTCACATAAGTAAAGATTCTCTGAGGCTAACACATACACATATACACCAGACAGACTAAATACATTGGGTTTTGCCCACAAGGCACATATGGGAGTGGGTAGGCAGAGGGGATCTTGTCAATCATCTTCGGCATCTTTGCAATTCTGAGAAGTGTTTGTCTCTCACTGTCCAGCCTCCGATATCACAGATGTCCCCAGACAACTTAACTTCTCAATAATTCTCTTTTTAGTATACTCAGAAACATTTCTCCACAATTAGGATCATCCCTAAGTCCCAGAACAGCTCAAAATTTAGAAAAATTCAATAACAACTTTTGAGATTATTCATTTTGTGTGAATGTACCTTTTACTAGCCAATTATAAAGCCTGGAGAAAAAAAAAAAACCCGTAAAACAAAAGATTTCTGGAACAATGCTGCATGACATTTGCTTCTTTATTTCAATTGCAACACAAATCCTGTATTAATTAAGAGGTAGCTTGTTTATTATTGTTATTTAAGTCATGAATAGTCTGCATCACCTATTTTCAAAGAGAGCCACTTTTAAATTTAAAAAGACAAAATCCATTTCGCTGAAAACCAATGTATGTACTAAATGCACATGAAATGCAGTGTAAAGCCCCCAAGCAAAGGGCTTTTTAAGCAACAGGTGCAATGTGCAAGTGCTTTTTAGAGTTTTAACTGTGAGGAACAGTTTATCTCTAGAATACATCAGTGGATGAAGGAAATGGGTCATGAAATCCAGCCTCAAGTTTTTGGTCTGTTGCTGATGACTTGTGAACTTTTATTCTTGTCAGTTCTAGAGGAGAATGAGAAAAGATGGATAAAAAGAGATTTAAAACAATCCCTTTGTAAGACACGGAAAGATCTAAGCTAGTATCCTCTTTTCCAGCTAGCAAGTTAGCTTAGCAATTCAGGGCTGCTGTTAGAAGACATGAGGTCCTGGAATCAGAGATAAGGGACCACTTATCTCTTACAGCAAAGAAAATAGCTGGAACATAAACACTTTGGAGGCTAGTTACCTATGACCCAGTCCTGAGAGATCAACAAAAACAGGCAAGTGACCCTTGAACACACCATTGGTAGTGTCAGAAGGAAGGAACCATAGTAGATAAAAGTCAAATATTTTATAACAGTCAGTTGCCATGCTTACCCTTTGCTCTTGAGTAAAGCGTGGATCTATCTGGCAAGTCTTTTTAGCACATAAATATTCTTGCAAACATCATCTACTGTAAGAGAAAAAAATCTAGTTTACAGCACACTCTTGTTTTTGTGAAAACGCACAAAGAAATCTCTCCCAGTGACCAGCCACCCTCTTTTCTGCAACACCCAGTCTGATAAATCAGATGTCACATGGAGTGAATTCTATATTAGACTCACTCACCTTAATCAAGACTCTATTGAGAGGAAAAAAAAAAAAAAGGAGGAAGCAAAGCAGTGTTAACCTCTACAACAGCCACCCACAGGCTTGTGCCTATGACTAGTCAAGTGTGCATTAACAATAGTATTTATAATTTGCCCGGCTTCTATGGAATATAGTTATTTTTAGCAATAAGCTATTTTTATAGTATTCTCAGGAAAACTAGAAATCATAAACAGCATCTGATGTCACTATTTTTCTAACAGACAAAGAAAATAAGACTGTAACAGGAAAACATATGATTGGTGCAACATAAAACAGATATTAACTCAGGTCCTTGCTCCCATGCTACGATTAAGACCAAAACACTCTTCCAGCTAATGAAGTGATGCAATATGGCTTCCTGCTATGCCTCCTACTGTGCATGGGAACCAGAAAAGACATGCTGGGATGTTTTTCTTAAGCCAATTGGCAAGAATTTGGTGCTAATTGGATTATCAAGCAATTTGAGAAGATACTATGATTACATTCCGTTAAATAAAGAAAGCTATAGATCAGGAAGTGGAGAAGGGATAAAATTTTCTTGCATCTAAAGTAAGCATGATACAAACTAAGCTTCTTTTCTCTCGGGATCACTGGTAAGAGGTTGAGGCAAGCAGCCCTGTTCATATTGGGACAGAGAATAGGTCTGAAAAAAATGAGGAAGTAGAAGATTTTGAAAGGTAGAGAATGCTTATTTGTAGGAAGAGCAGCCTTGCCCTTCATGACGACAGAATCCATTCTCAGGAAGTCAAGTTAAACTACCTTTAGGCACTAGTGTGTTCTATGCCAACACAAAGTGTGCTTCTAATTTAAGTGAGTGTTTCTGCTTCTGCTGATAGAACTTCAGACAGATATTAGAATGTAAAAGTTTAAACAAAATAATTTATCTGGAATTTTCAATATTATATCCTCACATCTAAGCTTCCGGATATGTATAAAAATCTCCCCCACAGGACACACAATGTCTTGGAACTTTATAAAACAACCCTGGTATTTTTTTTCACCCTCCTCCAGTACTGATATCCCTCCCCTTTCCTAAATACAGTACTCATTCCCATTTTCCCCATCCTGTCCCTTCATATCTCCCGTATCCTCTTGGTTCCTCTTCAAGACCACCCCACTGCACCTTCAGAAGTTCCTGGTTTCTGCAGTTACTCAATATTATGTCCTTGGACCTGAAGATCTAGGGCTACGAACCAGAGATGAGTGCAAAAATGTGGCATTCATCTGTCTTGGTCTTGATTACCTCACCTGTGCAATCTTTTCAAGTGCTACTGATTTACTTGCAAATTTCACAACTTTATTTTTCCTGCGGCTTAGTTCTATAGTGTATACTTACCACATTTTTTTCATTAGTTATATATTGGTTGAAGGACATTTAGGTTGACTTAATTTTTTTTTTTTTTTTTTTTTTTTTTTTTTTTTTTTTTTTTTTACCTATTGTGAATGGGGTGACAATGAACATGAATAAGGAGGCTTCTATGGAATAAGATGTTGCATCCTTTGTGCATATTCTAAGGAGTTTGGGTCATATGGTCATATTGTAAATTTATTTTTTTTTCTATTCCAGGATTCCTCAATCTGATTCCTAAATTTACCTTTATATCCATAGATAAGTATAGCTCTCACCCCTTGTCAAAGAGGTTTGTCTATATAGCAAATAGAGAAAAATTCCAGAAAAGAAAACTATAAACAATTCCGAGATCACTGGATCAATGAGAGCTCACATAGAGCAGATAGATCTTTAACACAACTCCTGTACCACAGGCTCGGGGATCATAGAAGAAGGCACAGAAAGATTCTATGAGCAAGAGGACCAAGAAGTCGGCTGTGAAACTGCATCTTCTAGAAATTCTGCCTAAACAAACCCTTCTCAGTGACAATTTCAATAAACATATTAATATGGGAGGAGGGAATCTCACAAAGTTCCACCCCTAAACAAAGGGCCACAGGCAATGAATGATTGTTGAGAGAGAATTGATGTGTGTAGGGGGAGGGGGAGAGATGTTTGTGTATGTGAGAATAATAATAATAATAATAATAATAATAATAATAATAATAATAGGCCATCAGTTTAGAGAAACATAATTGGGCCACCACAGGAAGGTTGAAGAAAGGAAACATGTGAGGGGTTAGAGGAAAAAGGAAGAGGAGTAAATATGTAATTGTATTTAAATTCAAATATATTAAATTTTAACATGTGAAAAAACACCTATTACTTAAGATTGGTTTTGGTTCTCTGTGTGCACACACACATACACAGCTTTGCCACGTCTGATTTCCTTGACTTACATCGCTGTTTTCTACACATATAAACCAATTAACTATTAGTCTAGTTTTCTAGCAGCCATGGAATGGAAAGAATGACAGTTTTCTTCTACGCAAAAAATATCTATCTCTGAGGTGCTTATATTCTATCTGTGGAGGAAGAGTGTACATTAGAATGCCCAACAATGTCAGGCTGTGAGGGGCAAGGCAGACACTGTAGTATGAGGTTTCTGGCCCTGACTTTCGGGCCTAACCTCAAGGTTTAGGACCCACAGACCCACAGACCCACAGAGACACACAGATGCTTTCAATAGTTTTCAGCTGATCGGCCTCAGGCCCAGGCATATAATTTGTTATCTCTCTACCTTTCATCTAACCCATGTCTCTTATGCTGTTCAGCCATGGGGCTCGGTACCTTTTCTTAGAGCAGCATAGTTGTCCTCTGCTTCTTCCGGCTTCTCTCTGGCGTTCTCTCTGGCATTCCGCTTGGATTTAACTTCACTGGCATCCTCCTGACATGCTTTCAATGCTGAAGAATGAGTGGACAGGTCCTCAGAATCTTGCTTTAGCTCTGCGGGTTCATCCTTGGGGTCCTCAGTACTAGACTGAGACTGCAGGAGGGCACTGAAACTGCGCAGACGTGTCTTGTTCAGGTCAGACTGTGCCTCTCTCAGTTTCCGTTTATACCTCAGGACCTCCCCCTTCAGCTGGAGGTTGTGATTCTGGAGGCTGCTAATAAGATGGCGCATCTCCCAGTTTATGGGACCTGCTTGTTCATTAGCAGCAAGGGTTTAACTCTATCCTCAGCATTTCATACTCCTTGTGGACCTGGGCCAAGGTATCCTCCAGCTGGATTACTTCAGTCCTCTTGCCAGAGAGAAGCCAGAAGAAGCAGAGGACAACTATGCTGCTCTAAGAAAAGTTACCCAGCCACATGGCTGAACAAGATAAGAGACATGGTTTAGTTTAAGGGTAAAGAGTTAGCAAGTGATATGCCTGGGCCTTAGGTCCATCAGCCAAAAACTAATTGTAAGCATCTGTGTCTTTGTCTCTGCAAGTCTGCGGGTCTGCGGGTCTGTGGGCCTAGACCTTGAGGTTAGGCCCGAAAGTCCAGGCCAGAAACCTCTTACTACAAGACACTCAGCACAGGCTCTTCCAGTGAACAGAGTTACCCCAATCCTAATACCTGGTGACAATGTCCTAAGAAAGCAAACCAACTGCTCTGCTATATTATTTTTTTCTAACATGCACATCATATGGGTTTTTCTGAAGTTAAAATGAATTAACATACACAAAGTTCTTATAACGCTATCAAACAAATACTTATCCTCCTCGCGCAAATATTGCATATTCATATAGAAGGTGGGAGGGTAAATTGATTAGTAAATGATGCCCAGCATAAGTGAGGTTCGATCAATGTTTTTCTACAAAAATCATCAATAGTTTCTACAGATTGCTTTTGAAACCTCATGCTTTACATATAGCAGAGCTTTCATCTTATATTAATCATGCTGACACCCTCACACACACATAATGCATGCATACACACAAACACACACATGTACAATGGCATGTCACAGGCTATAATTACTGTATACCAGGAGATCATCATGTTGCTGTCATCTGTTCACCCCTTCTTCATGATGCCTTCCCCACTAAATAGATGGAACAATTTACTTAGCCCCTGTAGTGGATTTATGATGTTACATTGTAAATAATTGTCCTGCCTATCAGTTTAATAAAAAGCGCTGATTGGCCAAAGGCAGACAGGAAGTGTGGGCGGGGCTACCAAACTAAGAAAACTCTGAGAACAGGAAGAACAGAGCAGAAATGCCACAGAGACTCTAGAGTTGCCAGATAAGCAGAAGCTGCAGAGGACAACTATGCTGCTCTCAGTAAAGAGGATTAGAATCATGGGTAAGTTTAAGGATAAAGAGTTAGCAAGTTATATGCCTGGGGCTTAGGCCAATCAGCCTAAAATTAATGAAAGCATCTGAGTGTTTCTGTGGGTCTGCGGGTCTGTGGGTCCAAACCTTGAGGCTATAGGCCCAAAAGTCCGGGCCAGAAACCTCTTACTACAAGCTCCCTTGCATTTCTAAAACTATCTCTGAAACTCTATTTGTTACCAGTGTGCCGTTGGTTTGGTAATATCCCTATTTAATATTTGTGCTTTAGATGCTTATATTATGAAGGAAAAAACAACTCTATTTAGTTATCAAATGGACTAAGGTATCTAAAATGTCCATTAAAGAGTTTTCATATTGTATATATCACTAAAAAAAAAAATCCATTAACATTTTAGGATTAATTCAGTATTATTCTAGAATTTATAGAACAAGATAGCATCGTGTGTCTATTTTTATCACAAAAGTCTGTATTGTAGTATAAAACAAAGGAACACATCTAACTTTGCCTATCTTTGCATCTTTGATGTCACAAAAAATATCACCCGACTAGTTCAAATCATGCAAACACTACAATTCAAAGTGCAGTATGGGTACTGAAAAGTCTTCAGAACAAAAAGTAAATAAGCTCATTGTGAGAACATGATTTTATTCTATTGACTCATTTCATGGGATAAAAGTTTGTTTTGTCTCAAAAGTAGTAAACTAACTATTGTATCCTTGTAAGTCAAGAAGGCTTACTGTTTCCTAATAGAACATGCTAGAAATATTTTTTTTAAAACTTATATCCAATGAATGAAATTGTGTATATACACTTGTGAAATGGAGATTATAAGATGTATATAAGACTTAGTGTGATTAACGCAAAAGTTTGGAATTCAAAAAACAGTGTGAAACAAGATAAATCAGAAAATCAAGTCATATGTGGAAAATGTAACCCCAAATATTTTGCATCATCACAGGAAAAGTAATTAACTTCAATGCACAATTGAAATACTAAGGTCATTGTGTTGGATTAATAAATCAAACTCAAGTAAATATTGTTTACAAAAGACACAAATTAAAGAATCAAAAGCTAAAAAGCCAAAGTCAAAGAAGATAAAAAGAAAACTAATTATTTAGCTGTTTTACTATCTGCCATGATAGACTTTCAGAGAAGAGATGTTATCAGAGATAAAAACAACAATGAATGTTTAGGGTAAGTGTATTATCCATCCATCAAGAAAATACAAAAATTCTAAGACCTGCATATTTAATTTAAGCAACATAAAAATTAAGCCTGGTAGAATGGAAGGGAGAAAGGTAGGAAACCATAGACATGGAGAAAAATTTTAAGTCATATCTCTTAGAAGTTAATCAAACTGGCAGAAAAAGTCAGGTCCAAAGGAGCTGAACATCTGTCCCAAAGGAAGTCTGATCAATACAAGCCAAGCAAATCACCAGGAAAGTGGTAATACAACCCATCAGAACAGAACTCACATTCCAGTCAGGATGCATTCAACATTTGCCAAAATTAGTATCATCCTTGGGATGTAAAAGAGTTTCCACAAATTTCAAAGGGCTGGAATAAAAAAGTGCAATACCCTCTCATGTAATGTCATTAAGCTAGAAATCAATAATGAAAAATAAGGGGACATTCCAAATGTTTTTAAATTGAGCAAGATAACTCAAAAAAAAATGGTTAGCTCAAAGAAATCAAAAGAGAAATTAGAAAGAAATTAGAACTAAATAAAATGGCATGACATGACAACAATTTGGAACCTGATAGACCTATAGGTAACTTTGCATTTATTTACATGTTTAAAATTACTCAATTCTGCCCAGGAATCAAAGGGAAACATGGATCAGTGTGAGTGACTGTGGTTCGGAACAAAGGGATACAATTGAATGCTTGCCTGAAAGAGATTTTATGCCTTTGATAATGGTTAGATAATTGTTGCGTGTTGTATTTCCCATGTATCAGAATCTTGATTTAAATTTATGTATACATAAACACATATCTAAATACATATACACGAGAGGGGGAGGGAGAGAGAGAACTAAGATGAGGGAAAAATATCTAGGTGAGAGAAGGTGGCCTGGTAGAAGTAGGTAGAGGAAACAGACACGCAAGTCAAGTTAAGGGAGTGAGAGGGAGTAGGGTACTGAGAACAACCTATACTAATGTGTGTGTGTGAGAATATCACAGTGAAACCCATTACTTTGTTAATAAAATGGTAGCAACTTTTCATGCAAAAGTAACAATAGCAAAAAGAGTTGGTCAGTATAATGATCTTACAAAGTCAGAAAACAGCAAAAATTTATATGCAAAAAAGAGCAAATGGGATGAAATAATAAATATTAGAAAATAAATTAATGCAATGTTAAATTATACATACATGTATATATAATGTATACATATTAGCCTTTGGGTATGTATTGAAACAAAAGGAAGTTGGATCTGGGAATGCTTTTGTGGCTTCTAATGAAAGAATGTAAACCTAAGCAGAAATATTTCACGTTTGTGGCTCGGAAGGCTCAGAAGCAACAAGAAGTTAGTCATTTTTAATTCTGTCAATGGAGTTTGTTAAGCCAACAAGATTTTTATTTTTTTTTATTTTAATACAAATGACAAGACAATTTTATAAAAATGCAAAGAAACCAAAAACCCTAAATAAGAGAAAACAAAAAGCAAAGATCCATTATAAGTCAAGGAGAAGACAACATAGGAAACTAGAAAGAACATTAGAACTTACACTTTGCAAAGTACGTTGTATAAATAATAGTAAGTACCATAAAATGGTAAATACCATTTGTTATCAAGGAAATACGTATTAAAATACTAGGAGCTATTAACTAAAATCAGTATCTGAATCAAGCATTGTACATCCAAATCATGTAATATATACAATAGTCCAATATATATTAGATAAACAGCAATATTAGGCCATGTAAACCCCCCTAAAATAACATATGTATATATCAAGATCTTAATGAAGAAAAAATATTCAAATGAAAAGAATAAAAAATTCTCTATGCTGATATGGGATATCACAGGAAATAACAAGAAAATGTACTGAGTAATACATTGTGGTTTTCTCTGAAGTAGAGTGTTTACAAACATATACATATATCAAACTGATTCAGCTACAAGTTTCAGAATTAGATGACACTGTGGTCAACTCATAATGAGTATTGTTCAAAAACTGACAAATAACAAATTACCGAGGATGTAAACCAACTAAACTTCTCATTCAGTGCCACTAGAATTTTAAATTTGCAAAGTACTTTAGAGAAATATTAGCATAGCATTTACTAAAGCTTGAATATTTCTCCCACACATATGTCAGTCTTAGATGCATGCCTGAAAGAAGCCTCTGTAAGGGGGTTTGAATGTGTGCAAGTATAGAGACGCATCCTTCCTAATCACTCACTCATTCCTCTATAGTAAATAAATTGCAGATTTGTGAAACTGGAAAATAGACAACATGAATAAAATCTGCAACATACATGGACAAATTTTAAAAAGAATGTAATGTTGGCAGCAAGGTGTTCATTCTGAAAATACCATAAATGACTCAAAGCCACCAAAAATCATGTAAGTTAAGGGAATGGTAAGCTTTCGAAAGGAAGGTGTCTGGAAACTGACATGTACCTAGCTTTCAGGTTGCTGACAATGCTACTTTTTCTCAAATTATGAAGGTGGTAACTTTCAGGGTGCTCATTTTTTGAAAAATGTTTCCATTGAAAATTCATTATTGATGCATTCTTCTTCATGTATCTAATTTTTCAATAAAAAAGTTTATACTTATATTATGTATCCATATAGATGACAGAGAAAGGAGGTGTATTAAGAGATTTACCAGTATTGAACCAGGCTTTACAAATATAGTGAGTGGAAGACAAGGATAATTTTCCAATACGATATGCCGTTTCGGGAGAACATGCAATCCATCAGGTCTGAAAAGAGCTAATAATTAAAGACATTGAGAATTACACAGGGACTGTTGTGGAGGCTGGAGTTGGAGTTGGTGCCATAAGACCTTTTTTATTAAACAGCTATGGAAATATTTTGGGGATCAGATGTTAAATAACTTCATGGATACAAATATGTTGGAATGAAGTTTGCTAAAAATGAAAAAAACCTAGTTTTTAATAATAAACAATATCCCAGCTCAAACAGGCTCAGAAGAAAGATGTCTTTCTTTTCCTTTGACCTCCCCCTCCCACCAAAAAAGTTTTTCTTTCTAGTAATAAGAATTATGGGACACAGAAAAAGTTAAATAGAGGAACACTGAAAATATACAAGTAAGGAAGGCTTAAGGGGGGGGGGGCGAACAAGGAGATACAGAACACACAAAAGCATCTCAGACGTCTGTGGTCAGAGGAATCAGTTTCCAACTTTGTTTCAAGATACTCGATTTTATCAAGGGACCTAGTATCAAGGGACCTAGTGATGACCCAATTGAAGGAAAAGACTCAGTTAATTAAATTTATAATAAACTGATACAGCATATGAACACCATCTCATTAGTGAATGAAAGAGAGAATTTCTAAGCTCATACGAGTGCCATATAACTGCCTGTGATGGTCAATTTTTGTCGTTAACTTCAATGGACTTAGAATCATCTAGGAGGCACAGCTCTGGGTATATCTGTCCGGTAGCTCACAGAGAGGCTAAACTGAGTGGGAAGTCCCAAAATAGCACTGGTTGATGTTATGAATAAATAAAAATGGAAAAACTGAGAAACAAAGCTGAATACAAGAATTCATTACTTTCTGAGTCTTGACCATGGACAGTGTGACCAGTTGCCTCCCACACCTTCTGACATGTTGTTCTCATTGTTATGGATTGTTTCTCTTCTTAAACTGTGACCTCAAATTACACCCCCCACACACACACTTTGAGGTGGCATTTGTAGGTATTTTCTCACACCAATGGGAAAAGTTCCTAATACACTCACTATGTAAGAAGATGAGAAATCAGGATAAATTTGGAATTTGCAAGAGAAACAAATTAGCTTAATTTTGACAACAATGGTTTCAGACTCTGAATGATAATAGCTCTATCTCCACCTGGAGACTATTGACACTTACCCATGGAACTGGGCATCCATAAAGACCCCTTCACTTTTGAATAATGAATGGGCTTGTAGATAATCCTGGGCCTTTATAAATGTTTAGACGGTAATGCAGACTTGCGTTTCTTGGTTCACAGAACTTCCTGTAATAATAATAACACTACCCATCTAGTCTTTACTCAATAAAGTTTCATTAGTTGAATTTCCTAAAAGATCTCCAAATTACAGGAATGTTATAATCTAATTTTTGTCAACTAACAACAGAGCTTTCTCCCAAAAGGAGAAATGTGATGCAAAGGGAAGGAAGTCTGTTTAACTAACCAAATACATGTTATGAGTGTTTTGCCAGCATATGTGCATGTGTACTTGTATGCAAGTCTGGAGTCTGCAGAGGCCTGAAGAAGGCATCAAGTCCCATATAATTGGAATTGTAGACAATTGTAAGTTACCATGTGGGTACTGGGATCTGAGCCTGGGTCCTATGCAAGAGCAGCAAGGTCAGCAAGTACATTTAACTGTTGAGCCAGCTCACCAGCCCCAAATTGGCAATTTTTATTGCTATATCTAAAGCTAGAAATTATACAAAATGGTAATTAAATATTTATCCTAAAAATAATACAAATCTGTCCCGGCAGTGGTGGTAGATGCCTTTAATCTCTGAAGAGGCAGGGAGATCTCTGAATCAGAGGTCTACAGTCTGACTATCGAGTGAGTTTCAGGATAGCCAGGACTATCCAGAGTAACCCTGTCTCCAAAAATCCCCAATAATAATAATGATGATGATAATAATAATAATACAAGACAATAACATTATTCCTGGAGAAGCAAACTTATAGTCAGAATTTACATTAAAAGAGCGCTTGATAAACTTGAAGTCACAAAGCCCCTACAAAAAATACTACACTATTGTTTCCAATAGGTGGGAAGACCAAAGTCTGATGTAGTTTCGAATGAACGCTCTCTGGCCAAGCTTTGGAATTAGTAGTTGTATTTTATCTTAGAAATTGATTTTAAGCCAGCAAGGATATGAAACCTAATTAAATATATAGTCAGCAATCACTTCTTTAAAAAAATCTACAAGCCAATAAAATCCACAGTGTAACAGAGGAGATTTCAACTCTGTTCAATTCGTCCAGAAAAGTAGTCAGTAAATCACTGAATCATGCTGATTATGGCTGCCTAATGGCAAGTATTTGAATATTTATGTCCTTCAGAGTAAATGATTGTTTGACATTACCCAATGGACACTTTTTACATTCTAAATATTGTAGGATCATGCAAATATCACTTGGCACCGGGGAGCACTGTAGAATAAAAGTGTCCATTTTATTTAAAGTCTAGGCACTGGTGGAAAGTTATGCAGGGTGTTCCCAGTGTGTCTCCAGGAGATACCATTTGTACAGACTGCAAAGGGAACCTCTGACTTGAGCTCTAGACATGGGGCAACATGTCAGTCGTAAAACAAGAACTCAATAAGATGTGTTTTTAAAAGATTGGCAAATAGCCACATTATAAAAATAGAAAAATAATAAAAGGTATGGCTTTATTAATTAATTAGGGCTTGCAACAATGTATATGGACCTTCATACAATACCAGGCCAATGGCAAAAAGGCAGCGAGCTAGAGAAGAGTGTCACATGGCCCGTATCCTAGCTGAGAGACTCCTTAGTTGCATTTGCATTTTTCAAATAGAGACAATTGCTTTTATATTTCTGAAACATCTTTGTTCTTCCTCCCATCCATATTTATAACCTCTATAGCTGTTTTTATATTATTTAGATTTCTTCCCAAATGTTTTCAGCACCTTCTAATTTACCATCACTGAGCCTGGCATTATTGTGCTTTTCTGTCCTGCTTTCCCAACATTAATGAAGACATCACTTTAAAAAAATAAAAAACCCCTGCCCCTTGTTAAACATATTTCTGCAACTTCAAATTATATGAAGCTTACAATAAGAATAATTTGAAGACATTGCCACATATTATTATTCTTTGCTTACCATCTTTTAGCTCATTTTCAGCTCTTGAAGCTGAGTTCTTCTGGTTTGATTTAAATCAATTTTACCAGTAAAAGCTCACTGATGTTGTATCAATTACTGTGAGCACAGACTGTAGGAAAAGTAATGTGTTTAAGTTCCTCTATTCATCTCTGAATAAAAGCAATGTTATTCATGTTGTGTGTGAAAACATGTCTGTGTAAATGTATGTGAATATGTGTGAATGTGTCTGATTTGTGTATGTGTGTGTGTGTGTGTGTGTGTGTGTGTGTGTGTGTTGACAGATAATAGAGATTGGAGAAAAGGGGTGGCTTTATAATTGTAAAATATTCTACACTTATGTGTGGGCATAGGGACAAATAGTTAGAATATAGTTTACAGGTTATGCTTGTTTTGTAGAGTGGCAGCTGTTAGTACCATGGCTGCCTAAACATGAGCCAAACAAGGACAATAATAATAGACACAGTCATATGGATGGGGAAAAGCCCAGGAGGCCTCAACCCTACACAGCAATTTAAAAAATTAAAAAAAAAAAACAACTCTAAATAACATTGGAAGTTTTCCCATTTACTTGGGCAAACAGAGTCCCTCCCCTAATCAGGGACTGGGGTTTTGGAAATCTTTCCTGGAAAATTTTCCAAGCCCAATCTATGTAATACTGGTGTGTAGAGCCGATGATTCAATAGAACCTACACTGTGAATCCATGCCCACGGAAGCCAGAGGCTGAGATCTCTGTCTTCTGAGATCTCTGACACTTTCTCTCCATGTGTCTTAACCAAATTGGTGACCCAGATCTACAGTGGCTATAGTCTTTGGAGACCAGAATTCATCCAAAATATCACAGTTGTCCAGCTGTAGGAAGGTTATGACAAGTTAATCTCCCTCTCCAGAAGGCTTGCTATTCTATTTACATGTTTCTGAGGGGGTAATCTTGAGAGAATGGGAGAGACATCCAATATGGGGTCAAAACCACTTGTGTACATAAACTGAAGTTTCACAAAAACAATGCCAGTGTAGAGTTCTCTCAGGGACATCCTGTACTATCAAGCCTAGGTGATGGGAAATCTGTTTATCACAGGGTCATTGGCAATCTCAACTAGGGAGCACATTTGTGGTTTGCTTTGTTTGTTAGGTGTGTATATATGCATGCTGTAGTACAAAGTTTCTGGCTTGTCCAGCCTGCGGTCCAGACCTGCAGACCCACAGTCCCACAGAGACACACAGACGCTTACATCAATTTTATGCTGATTGACCCAGGGCCCAGGCATATAACTTGCTAACTTTTTACTCTTAAATTAACCCCTGATTCTTATTTTGTACAGTCATGTGACATGGTACCTTTTCTGCAAGCAGCATTTCAATTTCTTTCCTTTGTGACTGCTGGCATCTCATTGTCATGTCTCTGTGGTGTCTCTCTGGCTTCTCTCTGGCATCTATGCTCTGTTCTTCCTGTTTCCAGAGTTTTCTTAGTCTTCTAGCCCTGCCCACACTTCCTGTCTGCCTTTGGCCAATCAGTATTTTTATTAACCAGTAGGCGGGACAATTATTCCCAATGTAACAACCTAATCCACTACAGTATGTGGTATATATGTTTGTATGGCACATGTACCCATATGTGTGTATTCATTATATTCATATACATTTATGGCTGCATGCACACATGTATGAATATATGAAGGCTAAAATTAAACACTGGATGTCATTCACCACTATTTTTAAGTCTTTTGAGAAATGTAGTTGAATAGCTTCAATTTAGACCGACTCTTAAAATCCTCTTCTCTGACACATCCAACTTTTACAGGGATGCTGGAGCTGCAAACTCGGGTCCCTCAGGTCCCCATATTGTATAGCAAGCCTGTGACCCACTGAGCCAGCTCACTAATGCTAGTTTGGGGCTTTTTGATATTGTTGTTATTATTATCTTTTTCCTTTCTTCAAGACAGGGCCTTGCTGTATAACCCAAGGTGGTCTGGAACTCATTATGTAGCTCAACTGGTCACAAACTCATTATCCCCAAGCCTCCTCTTCTAAGGGCCAAGATTAAAGATGTGCAATATGAAAGCTAATGGAAGAATTTCTTTCTTTTTTCTCTCCGACAAAAGACTTTACAATTGGACTAAGAGGATTCTGTACTTGCTTTAAATCAAACATGAAACCTAGATCCTTGCTGAAAAGAAAAATCATAAGACCCTTTGTATTTTATATCCTCCGAAGACATTTGGATAAATATTAATGAAGATGATAATTAAAAGGCAAATCCTAGCATAGGTGTGATTTACATCCGCAATCAGTTAACTAACTTCAAGGGGATTACCATCAATAATATGATGGGCCTCATCTAATCAGATGAAGGGTTTTACAGGAAAAAAAAAAAAATGAAGGCTCCCTGTGGAGGGATCTCAGCTTCTCAACTATAAGATCCAGATCATTCCATATTTTTCTGCTTACCATTGTCTCTTCTTATTTCCCAGTGGTCATATCCTACAACCATGTGAGCCAATTGTCCAGATCACCAATGCACAGGTATATAAATAACATTAATAAATGGTTCAACTTCTCACTGGTATTCTTGTGAAGCACCAACTAATACAAGAAAGGAAAGCCACTCTACAATGTTCTTATCTCTCTCCTGGCATGGAATGTCCTGAGGCCAGTATTGAGGATAACCTGGAACCTACCATTCCCCAAGCTAGGTCATGTGAATATGCCTAGAGTCACAGCCTGAATCATTTCCTTCAATACCAGAACAGAATCAGGACAGGGAACATAACCCAACAAATAAGATATGGATTATTTAACACAGATAAATAGTATTCACATTATGTGACAAACAGAAAGGACAGACCCACCTGCCTTGTGTCAAAACTGACATTGGTGGACATTGGGTCAAGTAGAACCAAACACCCACATTGAGGTCTTTCCTCATTGATCATATGTTCAAACAGAAATTACAGTTTACTCCTAGAACAAACATCAGTCAATTATCACGATACAAAAACAAAACACATGTCTTAAATGTATAACTTACCCTCGACTGTTTTCCCACAGTAGGCTAACAGGAAATCATGGCAGTTATTATCTACTTATATGAACACTTCTATCAACTATTGAATACCTGTAAGATTCCTGTGTACCTCATTTCCACATTGGTCTTTGTTGTCATGACATTTTTATGGTGACACCACCTAAACGTAGCAGTTTCACAGAAAACAAGAAACGGGAAATGGGAAGTGCTCATTGAAAGTTCAAAAGCCCCAAGAATTCTGATGCAGACCTTGCACTGTGCACTGTGGGTCCTTCTGGCTATAGCAAAGGGGCGGGGGGTGGGGGGAGGCAGAGTGGGAGTGTATGAAAACATTGTGGGAAGATGAGAATAATCTATTCTTATTAAGGGGGTTAGGAAAATATTTTTTTTTATTTAAAAGGGTTTTTTTTTTTTTTTTGGTTTTAGTTTATTTGTTTTACATACCAACCACTGTTCCCTCTCACTCCCCTCCTCCCAGTCATTCCCCTAGCTTCCTGGTACCCCATGCCCCCAGTCACCCCTCTTAGAAGGTAAGGACTCCCAGGTTGAGTCAATGCAGTCTGGCTTATCCAGTTGAGGCAGGCCCAAGCCCTCCCCCTCTCATCCAGGTACCAAGGCTGAACAAGGCAGGCCTCTATAGGTAATGGGTTCCAAAACACCAGTTCATGAATTAAGAATAAATTCTGGTCCCAATGCCAGAGGTCCCAAAAACTGCTCATGCCATTTGACTGTCAACCACATTCTGAGGGCCTAATTCAGTCCCATGCAGGTTCTCCAGCTGACTTTCTATTAAAAAGAATCATTTCCTGAGTGGGATGGTGAGGTGTTCAGTCTAGATGTAAAGGAGGAATACATTCTAGAAGAAAGACAAGTATGGGATGAGTATTTGGAGCCAAACTATGAAGAGATATGGCTGCTACTAATAAAAACACAAGCCAGAAAAAAAGGGAAAATTTGTTATCCTCAAAGGAAAATGATAAAAATGGATGTTTGGGGGGAAATGTGTTTGTTGACTCCGTTACAAAGACAACTTGGAACTGGGAGAAACTCCAGAACAGTTTAAGGAGTGCAGCCTGAAATCGAAACAAACAGACAGTGCCATTCACTTGGGATTTATGCCACTTTGTAATGCTCAAAGAATCCTTTCAAAAATGAGATAATAATGAGAAAATAATGGGAAAATTGAAATATATTATGAAAGCTTAAAAACATACACAGATATTTTCTAGCACTGTAATGTTAGTGCAGTTGCAATGCATTGATTCCTCATTCAAACAAAATTAAGCTTTGAAATCAACTGCATATGGATTTAGACAATTGAAAATGATATATTTCCTTATGACTTAACATATGTCCAAACTGTATCTAGGAGTGACGGAAAAATGGATGAGCAAATTGTTCTACGGGACCAATAATGTCTCTAGTTTGCACACTTGTCTATGGCTTTCAGTGGTGTCTTATGTTTTTAATGTCTTTGGACATTTTCCCACCCCATTCTATAGATAAAATCAGTGAGTCTGAGCTAGTAAATCATTTGTCATACGTATTAGCTGCTATTCAGTGGCAGAGCCACATCTTGGACATAAGATTTCATTCAATATAGTAAAGACTATTGATGTGAGACATTAGATCACAATAATTGATTGTGAGTCCAGATGTAATAAAGAAAGGAGCCTCTTGAAAGAGACTGGAGGGCTGAGAAAGCTGTTCAGTGGGAGAAATGTGCAAGAAAACAAAACCTAAGTGTTAATACCCAGTACTCTAATCAAAGTCAAGCATGGCTGTGCGTGTCTGAATTGGAAGAGGAAGCCGATAGACCTCACAAGTGCATTGGCCAGTTAGTCTACCCACATCTAGATTCAGGTTCAGCAAGAGACCCCGTCTCAAGGTGATATAGAGAAATAGAGGGAGTTGCTAGGTCCTCTGGCCTCTGTAATACAATCTTGGACATGTGTATGTACATACACACAACCATGTGAATACATACACATATGCACACTCACAATCGCACATACGTATGCATGCATCCAAGAATACTGTCATACACACAAAGAGATTTGGAGTAAGTGGGTGGGGTAAGGGATAGCAAGTCAAAGAAGAAAGTTTGAGACAGCAGGGCCTGAGAAGGTTTGAATCTTTCTTTTTCAAATTCAGGCTGTAATTTCTAACCATAAGTGGCAAACAAATTAAACATTCTCGGGAGCATGAAGGTGGGACCGTGTCCCTTACACTTAACGTAGTTTTCCAGGAATGAGTCATGTTTGAAGTTCATGGACTGATGCTAACTAACCCTTACTACAGTCAGAGGAGTTTTGCTGGCCTTATTCCAATTGTCTTGAGAGAGGCGTGAACAGACTGCATAATGCTGAACACTTAGTAATCCCACTATGGATGGATAGGTTGGACTCTGTATAATATACTTGTCTGATATCTGAATAGTATAATAGCTAAACTGTAAACTTACTCCAACCCAGAAATACCAGCTTCCAGGTTTCATGGACTCTTTCCAGTGTTCCAAAAGATAGCCTAAGTATCTATCAAAAATAACTTATTATGGTTTAGATATACATAAACCCTATTGCCTGGCAATAGTTAGGTGCAACATTATACTCCAGGATATTTTATCACAGGATTTTATCACTTCAGGATATGTCTATGTTTGGATTCTATAAGAGTAAAGAATATTTAAATGAGTAAAACCATGTTAATTCTATATTTTAAAACTCTGATATCTGTGTTTGGAGAAATGTTTTTGTTTTTTTGTTTTTGTTATTTTTTTAATCAACAAGTCTAATATGTGTGTCTTGACATGAGTTGTATTACATTAGAATTTAGTAAGAAGACCAAAGGAAGAGAGTGTTCTGGATCAGCATCCTTACCAACCTCGGTTCTCTCCCTGGTAAGGCCACCAACATACCTTCTAGCTGTTTGCCTGTGTAATTACTCAAAGCATTCTATCTCACACCCAGCCTCCCTCTCTCTGGTATTAACTACTTCTCAATATTGGCATCATTCTCAAATATCACTTAGTTGATTGTATATTACCTAACGTACATGCCTATAAAGAACTTCCCATTCCCATTCTTCACTGCATACACCTTTGTTTCCAGAATCCATTCACCCATCCCTCCTCTTCCTCCTCCTGTTCCTTCCTCCTCCTCCTCATCCTCCTCCTCCTCCTCCTCCTCCTCCTCCTCCTCCTCCTCCTCCTCCTCCTCCTCCTCCTCTTCCATCAGAACCTGGGTATACATGCTGAGTATCTAAACCAGATCAAATATCTAAACACAAGTTTTCACCTACATATATTTTAGGCCTGGAACAAAGGCAAGTTATGTGATTTGAATGTATCCCCTACAACATTTGGGTTCTTGACATGTAATAGCAGTGTGATGTAGTTAAATGGTGAATGGAGCATATGAGAGGTGACTAGATTTATTATTCTTTCCCATGTGTGATAAAGGCCTTATGTAGGAGACTTCATGTAGTATTTGACCTCTCTTTTCTACCTCCTATCACACAGAATCATTCCTCCTCTCTGAAGAAGGTCCAGTCTTGAACATGGAGACCAACTCTCATCAGAAAACCAAATACCAGTGTCTTTGGTCTTAAACTCCTAAATATCCACAATGCTAAGAAAATAAAATTTTGTTGTTTAGAAATGACCGAGCCTTGAGTATGTTGCTAAACCACACAAACTAAATTATGACCACCAGGAACCAATATGAACAATATGGAGGGACAGGATATTAAATTATTTAAAAAGGAAATCTCTATCTTAAACTAACTTACCTGTAATATTTGGCTGCCTGGGAGAGGGGGGCATTGATGGTGATTATCTGTATTTGTGGGCATGTTTAGTAGGAGTCAATGCACGTCCTCTCTGATATATCCCGTCAGATACAATTTGCATCACTTCTTGTTTCTCCCAGAATTATCTAGGTTGAGAGGGAAGAGGAAGTACAAGAACACCTTGCTTTAATTAGCTTGTATTTGACTGGAAGAAGCTGTGAGCCAAGGGCAAGAGGCACCTGAATGAGACTCAAGAAATCAATTGAGAGGAATCAACAAGACATGTAATTAAGTGAAAGACAGACTTCAAGACACATACTTGAGATGGTCCGACTTAATTCTAGGGGAAGGTAGCCACACTTGACGCTAAATTTCAAAAGGCATAAAAAAAGAATACGTTCACTTTTCTATCGCCGTGCCTCTCTCTAGACGTGTGTGCTCATGAAATAATTAGTACAAAACTCTTAAAATGCTCCAGGCATTACTTCATTTAAAAAAAAAAAATTCTATTTCTCAGTTATACAGGAGAGGCCCTACTGTTATCATCACCATTTTGCAGATTAGGAACTTGAAACACACAGTTAAGTAAATGCATATAAGACTACCTCACCAGTAGATAACAAAGCTCATCTTTGGCTTCTGAGTACACTGGTTTTCCTACTATGTAATATTGTAGCCAACAGCCATGAAGCTGTCTTCTCCTCTGGAAATCGTGACATAAATTTCAGTAGAAATAGAAAGTGACAAGAGAGTCCTAAGCAAATCCACTACAGCAAAAGAGCATATAGTTTGGACTTACGCACCACAGTGGTTCTGTCTCCCTTCCTAGAGGACTGCTGCTGGCTTCATTCCCAAACAAGCCCCATAATCCCTGCTTTTCTTTCACATTTTAGCTGATCTCAGCATGGATTCTAGGTTTCATCCATCTGAATATGATCGCTTGATCCTCAGCATCATGTGATGTTAAAAGAGAGGGGAAAGGGCTAGGCAGAAATAAGACCTGGAACGAAATGGAAGGAATCTCCAGTGCAACACTAGGGAGGTGGAGACAGGAAGTGACATGGCTGAATGGAAAGAGGAATATAAGAAGGCAGGAGACAGGAGCTCAGGCCTGCTTCAACCTGAGGTTTCTCTAGTGGGTGGCTCCTTTACCCCTCTGATCTTTCAGCATTTACTCCATAGCTCACTTCAAGCTTTTATTACTAAGGCCAATTAGAATTCACATTACAGGTATACATAACATACAGAATAATGATCAATATAAATTATTGTTTCTCAGACTTTATCTTTTGGGAAAGGGAAAGAGTTCAGTCAGAGAAAGCAGCCTGCCCAGGATTACTTGGCTGTGGAGAAGCAGAGCGACAACATGGACTTTAGCATTAGAGTCCCAGAGCCCATTCTTTTAACACTTACATTTCACTGTTTCATATAAATTTGGTGGGGAAATGCTGCCTTACAAATTTCACCAACAGTGGCTGAGCCCATACCACCTGGACATTTGCTTCAGGGTAACCTCATTAATATATAGATATAGAGATAGAGAAAGAGAGATAGGTAGAGATATAGATATATATTATATGGAGAGAGAGAGAGGCCATTCTGGATGTCACAAATGCCCATTCTGCACTTCCTAGTCTTTAGTATTGACAGAGGAAGATGCGGTCCTCGGCACAGAGTGCTCTTGGCATATCAAACCCTGAGAAGAAACCTAGAAATGTTACTATATGCGTCAAAGTGTTATGAGTCCAGCTAAAGAGGAATTATAATGAGTAGAAGTATTGATGGTTCCTCTACGGAAAAGGCTATGAAATTACACCAGAAATTAAAGAGCATGCCAGGTTTATATAGCTGGCTAACAAGGACTTATTGCGAAAAAGGGAATAGTTCAACAAAGAGAAGTTAACAGGAGTTTTTGAGATGCACATGACTCTTGGATGTGACTGAAGCAATGAGTCAAGAAGGAAGAGAGGAGATTCAGCTGCAGGGATCACTTGTTTGTCTGTTACAGGCAGCTATAGTATTGGAGCATCTTTAGAAGACACCATTCAGAGTGTATCTCAGACTATTTGAAAGGTGAGAGGCTGTAATGAAGCCGAAGACATTAAAAAAACTACCAAGAATAATACAAACAGGGAAGTCATAAATAAAAATGTATGGACTGAGCAGTTAAATGGGGATCCTTTTGCCATATTTTGTGGCTTCAGGAGCCATCAATTAGACAGATGCAGAAAAGGCTCATATGCATGAATGTCGCCAGTCATCTAGGGCCATGGTGGGTAATGGTAATGTAGAAAGAAGCAAAAGACAAAAAAAAAAAAAAAAAAAGGCCTGTTTAGACATGCAGAGAATGTTCTATGTCAGAACTGAGACAAGTAGGGCTTGAAAAATAAAGTTGTATGTGCTCATTGGCTACACAGTTTGCTGAGGTGCTAAGGAGATAATATGAAGAAGAAAGTATGAGACTTATCGCGATGGGCATCTTATACTAGTTTTCTCTCTATTAGACAAATTTTTTATTTTGAAATATACCTGGGGCTAGAATAATAGCTCAATACTTGCTTCTCTTGCAGAGGACCCAGTTTCAGTTCCCAGTACCCATGTGGCATTTGTTATTCTGGATCCACGGAATCCAATTCTTTCTTCTGACCTCTATGGGCATCAAGAACACATGCTGATGGTACACACACACCACACACACACACACACACACACACACACACATACACACACACATGCACACACACCACACACACACACCACACACACACACCACACACACACACACACACACACACATACACACACACACGCACAACCCACAACCACACACACACAACATACACACACACACACACACACCACACACACACCACACACACACACACACACACACCACACACACACACACCACACACACACACACACACACACACACCACACACACATCACACACACACACACACACCACACACACACACACACACACACACACACACACATACACACACACACCACTCTTGCACATAAAATAAAATAAATAAATCTCAAAATATGTATCTGGAATCATACAGTTTTAAATTATTTCTTCTTTTTAACCATTATATGTTATACTATTAAAATTACAATTATTTTGGAGAAAGGGGTAATATTTCAAAGCTGAATTAAAATTTCAATTATAATATGCCACTTCATTAGAGCAAGTGTTCAAAATAAAAGCTCTCCCAATTACTAGCTGGTTCTAAACTGTTAAATAATGCAATGCATGGGAACAATAAGATGGTTCAGAAATGATCAAACTTGGTGATCTGAGTCCAATCTCCAGGACCCACAAGTATATACACAGAGAGAGGCGGTGGGTGGGGGGGCACTAAAAAGTTAAAGTGCTTAGTGTTTGAATGTTTGAATGTGCCTCATTTTCCTGCCCATTTAATAAATAAGATAAAAGTTAGACATGAAAGGAAAAAGAAAACAATTCTTGAAAGGAGTATGGTGGATAGGGCTTCTGGAAGCACACAGTTTTACTCAGTGCAAAAGCTGTGCTTTCCAAGTGTCAGACCCCCTCTATGGCTGCTAGAATAATCCATGAAGAGTCACTCATGAAAAAAAAAAAAAAAGCTTCATTCTATTCTTATCAACCTCATAAGTTTGCACAGCCAAATAAGTAGATGCACGCTCTGCTGCATTTTGTGAATATGATAGCTTTTGTTCAAGCACCACATTCAAATCCTTGCACTGTGTCCTTTGCTCTTCTATATAGTCTCTCAGCCATTTAAAAAATATAATGTAGAAAATATGCATAATGGTAAAGTAGCCACTCCCAAAGACTGAAAATGGGTTTAAGGATAGAATTCAGGAGATATTCAATGGGCTAAGCTGGTACCCACGGCAAGAGACACAGAATGCATACTAAGTTTGGTTTTAATCACCAAAATACTATTCACAAATGGATACATTTTAGATTCCTCCTTTGTTTCTTCCCCAAGGTGGCATAAAATGAATTTACAACTTTTTTTGGTGAGTTGAATGGTATTGACAAAGCAGAAAAGATGCATTTTATCCCCAGAACTTCTTGGTAATGTTTGAAATATGGGCTTTATACCGTAGACCTGTAAATAGTGTTGAAGAAAGGTGTGGGGGCTGGCAATCAGCACAGCTATACAGAACTATGCACTTACAGAGCAAATGGATACTTCTAAAATGCTTTAAAAATAGCTTCATTCTTACAAGAGTTTCCCGTGTATGTACACTGTTGAATGACTGGTATGTCCTAGACACCAGAAAACGAGAGAAGACTAAGGATAGTTCTGCTCTTGAGAAAAAAAAATATCCAGGATGGGTGAGGTGCCTAACAGAGTAAATATGCTTGTCATCAAGGCTGCTGACCTGAGTTTCATCTACAGAACACGTATGGTGGAAAGAAGGTTACTGCATGTCCTCTGGCCTCCACATGCACACAGTGCAACACCCCTAATAAATAATATAATAAAAGAAGAGATGAAAAATAGATAAACATTTGGAAATGGAGAAATCCATATAGAACAGGTGAACAAAACTCATTCCACATGACACAAAGGAAAGCTGACTATTTCTTTTCTTTTGCTAAATGTGATTTTTATTACTCGACATAATCCTTCCACAAAGACCAGCCAAATAACATTTCTACCCACCTTTTACTAGCAGGATCACAAAATTCAAGCAGACAGACAGATGGACCATCATATTGAAGAAAAGGTACATTGTCAACCGTGTAATGGCCAAAAATACAATTCAGTGATGTCCAGGTTTGGACATCAGGCTTAGAACACATGCCAGGCCCTAAGTCTGGTCAAAGCCACTGTTCATCAATTGCTGATTTGACTATAAATATGAACACTCAGAGAAATTAGAGGAAAGCTATTTTTGAATGAATCACACATGCTCTGTTTTAAAGTGCACACAGAAGTTGTTTCAATAGGAAAACCCATAGATCCTCCAGTGAAGGAAAACATTTAATATTCACAGATCCTTCAAAGGAAGAGACACATCCTGCCAAACTGCCATGTAGCTCCACATGTAAAGTATGAGGATTGGTCAGAAGGCAGATGTAGAGAGGGAAACACAAAGTCTGGAATGTGGTTTCCATGGGAAGAATGACCTTGACAAGGAAGCCAAGCAGACTGGAGAATGATGAGTTTGAAAAGTTCCAGACAGTGTAAAGTATAGAGGCTTCTAGTCATCCATCTTAGCTAATAACTGGTCCTGAAGTGACTACAGAATAAGGAAATGGTTCAGCCTGTGAGTAAGAGCCTATTGAAGGAGGTCTTGAGACCATGAGTTCTGGTTGCTGGGTTGGTATGCAAAATGAGTACTTTCTGGTGGGCTACCTATTTGTTATCTCTAGGAATGAACTCCAAGTGGGAGGGGTGCTTCTTCCCAGTATCAGCGAGGCCCCAGGTGTCACAGCATCACAACAAAAAGAAATCCTTAATGGGCTCTCACATATTCTTAGCTACTGTTTCATTGAATTCTGGAAGCTGAGAGAAAAGCAAGCTTCCCCCTCTTTCTCAGAAGAGATGTGAAAGCATTAAGGCAGCAAAGTCGGAAAAGACAATGTCACACAGCATGGGCTGTAATCAGAGGGCCCCAGCCTCACAGGATTTCCAACCCAGCATTATTCAAAACTCAACACCATGTTTTTAAAATTCAAGAAGAAAGCTCTTACTGTATTCAAGGTTTTTAATCACCAAAAAGCTTATATAAAAGGTGCAAAACTATAGGCTTCTTCCCATGCTCAGTTTTGTGAAGTAAATGGGGAAATATAAATAAAAGCTGCAAAGACAAAACTCTAATTTCCCTAGCGACATTCAAAGCAACACTGCTTGACAAGGTTCAAGTACTGTGTCTCAGGCCCTTCCCGAAGGGCACAGGAGGCCTAGTTTTGGTTCCCACTATGTAAGGTACAAGGTGAGATGTGAGATTTTTCCGTGCTAGGAACACTGCCAGCAGAAGAGAAAGCTGAAGAAAAGAGCAGTTGACAAACTATTAAAGCAGCGGAGGGCCTGACGAACCAAAAAGGCCCAAAAGGATTACATTTTGTTCAGCTTATGTTAATACTGTTGAAAGTGTGAGAAATGGAATGATCTTGGGTTTCAAGATATTTGAGAAGTGCAAACATCAAAGGGGCATAATTAGAAGCAACTGTTTAGAGGAAATATGATAACATAGTCAGCCAACAATTTCAGGTCAGCTATTGTTCCAAATTTATAAAGTCAGTCTTACAGAATACTGAACAATCCCTTCCCCAAAATTCTCTAAAACAAAGTCAGAGAGTTCCCAAATAACTACCTTTATCAGGTCTGCCCAGCAAACTCTGGTGGCCCAAAAGAGGAAATGACCCTGAAATAGCATATGACTCCCAGGTCAACTTGCACTCAAATAACAAGTCTACCAAAATTTTAAGTGTCACATCCCAACGCCATAGAAAGGAGATGCAGCTTGTCATCTGGTCTACCCATCCATAACTGAGTCCATAAAATATTGATATGTTTGCCAATGTTCCCAGCAAAGAGATATCTTAATCTAAGATATTAATAATTAGACTTAGTCTCAACCTTTGGATAATCCTGTTGCTTGTGAGCTTCGGACTTTACTAGGCAGAGTTTGCATAGGAGGACCTCAGAGTCAGAGATCTACCTTTGCACATAGGGTTCAGAAGAACTTGGAACAAACAGGCAAAGTAGTGTAGAAGGAGAGCCCAAGAACTTAAAAGGGAGTGTGATGAGTGCCACACAAAGAGCCTGAATCTGGAAAAGATAGAATATCAAGTGGTTTTCAAGATGCAGAATCAGAAAGCATTTGCCTATGTACAAATCTCAGAAGTTTTACAGGAAAAGTTCAAAGTGATTGAACCATGATCTCCAACACAACCTCTCTTCTAACCTCTTTAAAGGATGGAAAATAGAAGAGGAGATTGAAGACCCCTTCAAAAGTACATATACCTTGAAGATACATGTTGATAACAGAGGATTACATGAGGATTACAGAACAGAGCCAGAGACAGAAGATACCCAAAGTCCATACAAAAGAGCCCAAAGTAGTCAATAGGGTGGTCTACAGCAGAGCTCCAGAAAAGTACTTGAACTTCCAGACAAAAGAAGACCAAAGAAAAGAATGAACTACCCAGAACTGTATGTCACTAACCACTACTTAGTGTTCTTTCTGCCCAACTGTGGGATCTGTCAGTCGGCCTGATTTTGTCTTTTGGGTTTAATCTTTTTTCTTTCTTCACTTCTACTTATCCTTATATTAGATGGCCTTTGGAAGACTAAATTTACGTATTTATATAATTTATATATGTGCATGTATTTATGTATGCATAAATATAAACACTAAAATTTCCATATGTGTATACGTGTATATACATACACTGAATTTTCTATATGTATGTATTATGTATGCATGTATATACATACACACACTCACACATACACACAGACACACAAATACCTTTAGACAGACAAGAAGATTATTAATGGACAAGGAGGAAACTATGCTATCAATGTATTTTGTTATGATTCTGAAGTCAGTAAATTATTCTTAAGTTGTAATGATCTGGGACTGAGAAAGTTAAACGGCGAGAAACTTATCCTTAGTTGGTTATATATGTGTGTGTGTTGTATTCATATACAGGATCATACCAAAATATACACACACACACACTTACACAAATACACACACACAAATACACACATACACACAAATACCCATTGCACACACAAATTCACACACACACATAAGAAAAACCAAGTGGAAAATAAAACATAAAAGCCTTGGAAGAAACACAAAGTGAGACCCGGAACAATTTTAGTGTGTGAGAAATATTGAGAAGCCACAGAGTGTGAAGGATAAGAGTACCACTCTGTGTTTAGAGGAAGATGAATCAGTTCATCTCCCCAGCACACATGCTGATAATGTGGATGGATGGCTTTTAAAATATGTATATGAACTTTTCACCAACTACTGGCCCCATTCTCCCTCAGAAATTCCAGAAAATCTAATGCCTTATTGCCCTGCTCCAGATGCAGGTATATTATACAAGGTAGAAGAAGTCTTTCTTGAAAGAAGCCAAAATAAACATTTTATAAAGAAATAAAGATGTGCTGAGGAGATGATTCAATGGGTAAAATCCTTGTTTCTTTTCAAGTTGTAGGAACTGAGTTTATTCCACGGAAACAAAAGCATACGCAGGAGGTAGAGACAAGGTAAACTTGCCTCGCACTGGCCCTAACTAAGTCCACTTGGTAAACTGCAGGCCAGTAAGAGACCTAGTCTCCAGAAAGGGTCAAGGACATGCCTAAAAATAATACCCAAGTTTGCCTTCTCACTTCCACACACATGAGACATAAATATATCAGCAGACAGTCATCACCCTCATAAAGCTGAAGACTTGGACAATTACAAATAATAGCAAATCTGTGTCTTCTGCAGTGCTCTATAGCATGTCTATGAACACATATGCAAGGATATCAGAAGAAACTTTAAGCTATTCAGGGCTATGCCCCACGTCTAGCATTATGTTTTAAGGAGACTTTTGAGTACGGTTATATTGGAGGAGCAGTGTAATAAAGTTAATCACAGCACTCTTTCTAGGCTCATAAGAGTGCCCACAATATTCAGGTTCACCAATACAATAAGTAGCAAGATAAGAATTTACTCCAGGGAGTAGATCTAGGATGGTCATTGGGACACACTTTGACAATTCTGCCCCTTCTTATGAGTCACGTTTTCAGCATGAGTTGATTTTGAAGCCTCTGAGACACCGTGCGTTTTTCTAAAGCCACCCTTCTCTCCAGGAATATCTTATTCCCTGTTCATTTACATGTCCTATTTATGCTTCAAAACCAATTTCTGTGTATATCAGCAATCCTTATAGAAATAAAAATATATACCCAAAAATGACTCTTACAAAAATTCTTACAGCAGCTTGGTTTTTTAATAACCCAAACCAAACCTGTGAACAACTCATGTCCATAAAGATATGATGCTATATTCATATAATGGAATGCTATTTACAGTAAGGTGGACAAACAATAGACAATACAACATTACATTATGAAAATCACTGTGGTAAGTAAAGAGAGTCACATATTGTCTCGTTTATGTGATGACTTTGAGTAAGCAAAACCATACTAAGGTTATAAGGAAAAGATTAGAACAATGATAGCCGCTGAGAGGAAAAGGTTGAGGATTGAATTGGAAAGGGCACAAGAAAACTTAATTGTTCTATCACAGATAGGGTTGCTTGCAAAGGTTTTCGTTTTACATGCATGTTGAATCAGTCTATATTTAACAAACTGCTCTTGTAGAATGCCTTCACTTCATGGAAGGAAATTCGAATCTTATCTGAAGGTAAGTGAATAAACAAACCTCCATGTCTAGTCTCTACTTTAAGGTAGATAACCTTTCATAAAATAAAATTAAGGTTTATTTCGGGTCGGAAAGGGGAATAAAAGGATCCTAGGGTAGACAATATATATACATATAATTACACACACCACACACACACACACACACACACACACACACACACACACACACACACACACACACACACACACACACACACATATATATATATATATATATATATATATATATATATATATATATATATATATATATATATATATATATATAATATGTGTTCTAGGACTTCATGGTGGCTCTAACCCAAACCCACTAACCTGAATGTAATGAAATATATGTTCTTCCCACCTATTGCTCAACTCATGTGTGTATGGGAGGTGCTATGTATGTGCACGTTTGTGTATCTATGTGTGTGTGCACTTTTACATGTGTACACAGGTATGTGTGGAGTCCAGAGGCCAACTTTATGTCTTCCTCAATTGCTCTCCATGTATTTGCTGTTAGTAAAAGGTCTCTCGCTGAATCTATAGCTCACTAATTTGGGTAAACTACCTGGCTAGCAAACTCCATGGATCCTTCCGTCTCTGTCTCCCCAGCCCTGGGATTACAGGCAGGCTTCACTGGGATGCCTTTTAACTCAGACACATTGGAATCAAATCCAGATTCTCAAGTTTAGTTAGCAAGGACTCTGCAGCCTCTTCTGCCCAGCTCTGAAATCCAGACGTTCCTGACTGTAGCATTCAGCTGACCAGTTTACGTAGCAAGGACCCTGATATGGGCCCCATCCAAAGCACATGCCTTCTTCTCCCCTCTGAACCTATGACGGTACGTACATTTCCTGTAATACTCTAGGGAGAAACCAGCCTCCCCAGTCATTCCTAGAACACTGAAAAGTCCAAAAAGGTTTGAGGGTTTTTTTTGCCGGGGGGGGGGGGGGGGGGGGGGGGGGGGGGGGGGGGGGGGGGGGGGGGGGGGGGGGGAGGGGTTGTTTGTTTGCTTGTTTTTTGTTTGGTTTATTTGTTTGTTTTCTTTTTTGTGCTCAATAACATTCCCTTGTGTCAAAACGTGCTGGAGCTTTTTTTTTCAGGTTAAGATAAAGAAAGGCAGCACGTGTAAAGTCATTCTGAGTGGATCCCTGGCATCATGCTAAAAGTTTTGTGACCATAGCTTTGAAATAAGCAGACAGAGAAATCTGGAGGAATGCTAGATCAAAGTGGGTAACCAATCCCTTGATGTCTACTGTTCTGGGGCACCTCCTCCAGTCTGTTGTCTACAGATTTTTACAGTGAGTTTAATCGTCCAATCTTTTGTATGACTTAAGCCTCAGTTAGGACAAAGGAACTAGGGTAATGCTGGGTTTTATGTTCAGATTAAGAACAACTTTGCTTCTAGGCTTTACCACAGAAGCTATGGTGCATTGTAAGTAAAAGCACATTGTAGCTTGTTCTGGTCTCAGCCTCCCCAATGAACCTCAATGTCTATACCATCTCACATTATTTCAGCTTTCCCACTGTCAAAATAGAGATTCTACTTATTTCATAAGGTTGTTAGGGCTATGATGTGGACTAATTAAATGGAAGGCAACATGGTTTGGAAAAAAAGTTAGGCAAACCCTGAGGATATGATAAATAAAATGTTTACTCAAGTGTTCTTGTCCATGTATTCTATGCACAAATGGAACTAGCGACACAGGTCTCTTCAGAATCTAAGGGATCCAGATAGATAGATAGATCTATGGGGAAATAGCCTTGGGAAGATAACTTTTTGATTTCCTGACTGAATACATATTCCACTAGGCTGAACATTTTCTGTTTCCAGACAGCCATAGTTATGACTCCTACCACAAAATAAACACCAACAGTCCCCACTAAGTCCTCACTAAGACCAACAACAGTATCTGGCTTTCTACCAATCTCAAAATTTTAAAATCTCTAAGTTATATGTCTTTTCCTTATGTAGGAAATATATGCTGAGGAATTTTCCCATTGACATTATCTTATTTATTTTTCTGATGTCTGAACTTTTCCTTTAAAAAATATATCTTCATTAATATTTGAGTTTGTTTGCAAATTTCACTGAAGCACAATACACACAGCTGTATTATGCATAAAATCCATTTGTTCTGACTAAAGAAAAGTCCGTATCTCCACCAGATAAACAAAAGTACAAAAGATTAAAGCAAACAACATTAGCAAATAATTAATAGAAAGAGAATAACTTTTGTAATTCCATAATTTTTATGAGTTGAGATTTCCCCTATACGTTATTCTATGTGTTCTAGAATGTTCATAAAATGTGAATTCTTTTAAAATGTGTCTGTGAAGGAACAAAGATATGAAGGAGAAACTTGCTTTGAAAAAGTTATGCTTACTATTTTAGGTTGCCCTGTTTTATTTCATAAACTGTTAAGTGATTTGGTCCATGGTTCCACAAATGCTAAAATCAACAAGAGAAAAAGTCAGCTCTGATCATCGCAGCTATTTCTATTGCTTAGATGGTGTTTGGTGAGATGTAAAAATCTTAGACATTTTGTTAAGGTGAGACAATAAATTGGATGCATGACTTCCACTCTGCTGCCATGGCCCCTATAGACTATGTTGCTTTTCTAGCACTATTAACTTAATTATGTTAAGTACAGGGTTCTTTTGAGCTCATTCAAACTGTATATATGCATGCCCACTTGATGACTATTTTGAAATGTTAGTAATAACTCTGTTAATTATGTCAATAAATTAATTAGACCTATACTATTACAGACAACAGCCAAGTAGCCTTTACCCTCTCTCTTCTGTTTCCTTTGAACCCTCCAAGTTGAACACTACTAAGCTGCCAGTGTGCTCATCACACACAGATAATTTTTGCAGATTCATATATTTTAATGCATTCTCTATTCAACATTGAATATCTTCTTTAATTCATTTAGTGGCTATCAGGACATTTGGCAAGAAGCCCTGCAGAGGCTTCAAAATGCATTTAAAAAAAATCATTAATTGACAATTTCAATCACCTAATGCACAATGAGTGAAATATTTAAATCAGTTGCTTAAAACCTCTATAATTGGAAATGGGGGTAATACAAATTAATAACATAGCCATATTCTTATTGAATCAATGATGTTAGAATCCAGACACGGGAAACAATGCTAGGGTTTGACACTCTCTCTAACATATATGTAATATTATTCCCCTTCCTCCCAAATAGCTTTCAGATCATTGCACAGACAGAATGCAATTCCTGAAAGTCAGTAAAGGCATGACTTGTAAAGGAGTATGATGCCCCAAGCAATCAGTCACTACATGAGATGGAATAAAACGCTCTGCCTGCCAGTTAAGCTTAGGGAACTAAAGGAGCAATTTTTGTGAAATGCACAATGTTCATCATATAAGGATCACTTTTCCCCCAGCACTGGGCTGTGAGGTGTCACTGTCAGAGAACTTTCCAGTTTTCTTACTTTTTATATGATATATATTCTATTATGTAGCCTTACCAAAGTGGATTATAGAGAAAATAACAGCAGCAGTTGGTACTGGATTGAAAAGCCCACAAAGAAGAAAGCATGATTTTCCTTCCCTCCCCTGCTCATATTGCAACAATGCACTCGGCACAAAGAACAAGTCCCTCTAATTCACCCAGAGATGCCTTCATAAGCTTCAGGTTGAAGTTCAAGTCAGCCAGCCTTAACTGCTGAGAACGCCAGAACTCCGTGAGGTCAGAGACAGAAAGAAAGCAAGAAGTATGAGACCTCATGGCTCCACATGGAGGTTACTCTCTGGTGAAAGCATACTTTTGTTTTGCTCCTAACACCTCCACACACACACACACACACACACACACACACACACACACACACACACACACACACACACACACACACACACACACACACACACATACACACACACACACACACACACACACACACACACACACACACACACGGTATAAATGCCCTGGAGAGTTCAGAGGGCCAAGAAGATTGTAGTAAGACACCCATTTTCTCATTTCCACTTTCTAAGGTGAATTTTCTATGCATCTGACCAAAATAGCATACAGGGCAGAAGAGTCCCGAGGTGACAGTCAAAGGTCAATAATCCCAGGAGGACCCTGAAGAGATTAGCCTGGAACGCAAGGGAAAGCATTATGAGGTCAAAGTTCCAGGCTCCTAGATGAGCTTCCACAGCATGTTGGGCTCAGACAGAGCAGCCAAATGAAACATTTCCATTCCTGTGATTTCCAGACTTTAAGGGAAATCAAACATTTTTCTTGGTTGTAATTCAGATCTAAGGAAAAGACTCTATAAGCACATCGATTATTTTAAGTGTGTACTCATTTTATCCATCAAGACATCATTTTGTTTCTTTGTGAAAGTACTTATAGAAAAATGATTTTAAAACACTCATATTCAAAGCTCCCAAGTTGTGAATCTAGAAATGTAGATAGACAAAAAGGAGCTGGATCATTTTAAACCCGAGTAAAAACTGAAGAACTCAAAGCTCTAAATCACTCTTGCATCAGGAAAAGTATGTGGCTTCTAATCATTTTATGATGTGCACGCAAAGCATTTGAAAAGGTACTGTCAGCTTTTAATTTTTTTTGAGTATCAATGTCTGACATATAATTTTTATTTGAACACATACACATATAAATGTAAGCATATTTGCCTTTTATTTCAACTTTTAAAAATCTGCCACTCAGTAAATTCTATCAGACAAGAAATAATTAATTGGCTAACTCTAGAAATATCTGAAGATTTTTAAGAATTAAAGCTACATAAAGAATGACTTATATAGGACAACATATAGAATTTGCATTTCTGTGAAATACTAATTTGAAAACAGTAAGGTAAGGTAAGATAAGGCATTCTGCTATAACATCTTAACGAGAATGATTCTTTTGAGTTGATCATAATTATTAAAAACATTTTTCCATAATGTTTGAAATGGTAAATATAATCACTTGGAGGACTGGATTGTTAAATTTAGATGATTATGACCACCATGAATGCATTGTCACCACCACTAGGACCATTCCGTAATGAAATCGCTCCTTTAGCAGTTCCTGCTAATTTAAGTTCTTTACCCTAGATTCTACAGTCTCCATACCGTGATACTGAACTGAGCCCACATTCCTATGATTCTATAGATAATTCCATTGCTATAAAGTGTTTTAACAGGTAATTGATTCAATTTGCATCTAGGATTATTTACAACAAAGCTCCCAAAAAGGTTAAGGTAAGCATCTATGTCCCAAACTCAGTAAGGTCAGATTTAAACATACCTTCCTCTGACAGAAGCTACAGGCTTGATTATACGATTTGAGACAGTTATACTTAAAAAAGTATTTCTAGTTTAAAATGAAATAATCCGGTGGGACAATGTAAAACCACCAGTAAGCTCAAAGCTAAGAAGACTGGGTGTTTGAGTTAGGTTTCCATCTCTTCTAAGGTGCATTTAAAACTTAAAACACACAGCCCACCAATGTCTTGGAGAACAGTGAACTCAAAACGACAAAAGATTGTCTGCTCTGACGTGAAGAACTCAGAAGTTGTCAGTCCCGACTGTGTGACATGAGAAACTGAACAGAGCAGAAAATTAACTCTTCTCTTAAACTCATTAGAGGATGGAAGCTCATCTGTACCCTGATGTCTAGAAAAGAAACGCCTAACCCAGTCCTGATATTGGGATGAGGAAATCGGATTTTCCTGGAGTGGATGTGACGAGCTGAGCTGACCCACCTTGGAACTTCCAGCCCTTTGGCAGGAGGGGAGTGGGGAGGCTGAAGACTGACTGAGAGGGATTGGAAGGAGGGAAGAAAGGGGGGCAGAGAATACATGGATTAAAAAAAAGACATATATATAATGAAATAAAACGAACATACAAAAAAATTTCTACAGCCAGACAAGAAGTCCTACCTCCCTGGGGATGGGTCATGTCTCTACACGTTAGGAATATATAAGTGATGCTTTTAAAGGCTGATACTAAGTGTAGCCGAAAGTAAGTCTGACAATCTGCTGATGGGGGCAGGCTTGGGACTACCATATGGCCAGCCAGGAATATACCATATGCTAACGGCAAAGATGGAATTGGGGTCTATATGGGGAAAGAGGGATAAGCCACTCAATTTAATGCAGCTAGAACATTTTCTACAATCAAAACCTACTTCCCCGAGAGGATGCCATCTCCTATGAGCAAATACTTTACATATGAGACAGACATTTCTGACACCCTACTTTTTTCATATTCATTCCATGTCACCTAAGAAGGCGAGCCAAGGAATACTGCAAAGAGCACATCCTAGGGTCCCAGTCACATCAAAAAGCTGAAATTTAGTCATAACATCGTATAATCCCCGGCACACACACTTTGCCACCACATCAGTAGCTCTTGAGTATAACAGCAGTGGATTACGCTGAACAAGCTGCGAGACACAGATTCCATCTGAGAAGGAGTGCACAGCAAATCCCAAAGTCAAGAGAGAAGGCAAGAAACAAGGACATGGGAGTAATTTGAATGTCTGCCACCTACGGCAAGAGCAAACATTGAGCCCAACCCAGATCCTTGCCAGATTAGCATAAAAATCTCACAGTAGAGTTGCATACCATGGTTACTAGGATCTAAAGCTGTGGACATCCTATGTGTCTTCCATCAGAAAACAAAAGTATAAAAAAAATTGAGACAATGTGCACATATCCTTGTGTGCATACACATTCTCATATACACAGATCTGCATGCACACACACACAATAGGCATACATGCACACATGGTTTCATCAGGAAGAAAATAATCAGAACCAGACTCTGCCATGACACCAGTTTTGGATTTTGAAATGATTCACTGGATGACTGACGTGCTTAAAATCTTTAATTGGAAAAGTAGATGGCATTTAAAAACATTTCATTGATAATGTAAAAATCGAAAAGGAAGTTCTACGGATGAATAAAAGTAAATCCACACTCATACATTTTGGGTAAAATTTCAGAGCTTTGAGGACAAAGAAGTCATAAAGGGCAAGAATAATACAAGTCACCTTCACCACACAGTGCAACAATGGAAGACACAGCAGACTTAGAAACATTTGATACTAGAATAAAAATATGCATTTTCAGTCCTAAAGGTCTGTCACTCAACTTTTATTCAATACTTGGGGTTAAGCAAAACTTTCTGATACACAAATATAGAAGAGAATTTTCTCCCACTATAAACTTTTAGTCCTAAACCACATATTAACTCTTACCTCATTACCAATAATTGCTACCATATGCTACCTTGATCTGTTTACAATACATAAAAAATTAGGAATATGAAGAAAATGACAGTCCACCAAAAGCTATATATATATGTTAAAATGGGAACTGCTCCTAAATACCTAGTTGTAGCAGTGTGGTTTCTTTGGTCCTAGGCGGCCAGAGGTCCGAGACCCACAGACCTGCTGCCTGAGACCACTTAGCCGCCCAGCCACCCAGGTCCCCAGAAATGACCCAGATGCTTACACCAACTTCATGCTGCTTGGCCCATGACCCAGGGCTAGCTAGCTCTTACATCTCAAATCAACCCATTCTCATTAATCTGTCTGCCACATGGTTGTAGCTCACCTGTGTTCCTTACATGTCCATCCTTGGGCAGCTTCAGCTTGATCTGCCTCTGACTCTGCCCTTCCTTTCCTACCTATTCTGATTCCTCCTACTATTTCTTCTATGGTGCCTGTCATGGCCCAAAACAGCTCCTTTATTTAAAGATTGAGATTCACAGCATACAGAAAGGCATTCCCACATCACCTAATGGATTAAAGAGGAAATACAATAAAATTATAACATATTTAGAGTTGGATGACAAGAAGAAAGTGCACATCAATACTCAGGGAGATAGCTGAAGTTAAACTAGTTCCATTACAGTATTAAAAACACTTAAAAAAAAAAAGGTAATAAAAAAGAATAAGTTGCAAATTCAACCCAAAAATCTTGGAAAAGAGAAAGCGTATGACTCCCAATAATGAAGATAAACAATATGAATAAAACCATAAATGAATGGAGTAGAGAAAATTCAAAGAACTCAGAAAATGTAACCTGATTCTCAAACTACTGTGGTGCACTGAATTTGATCCAAGAAAAGAGACAGACAGTTGAGCAATAAGAGGCAAATCAATGATGAAAGTGATAGAAATAAAGGGGCTTTAAATTATTGTTTGAATAATATGAATATCTGTCAATAAAAATCTCAATCTAGAGGGGTGGCAATTTAATGGAGAGAAAGTTTGAATTTTCACAAATCAAGAACTGTTAAAGAAATTAACTTGATATCAAAATCCCACCATCTCACTTCTCCCTACAGTCTATCACCAACAGTCATTCTATAACCATCTATTTCACAAGTATATGTTGAGGGCCTAATATGTTTCTAGCACTGTTCTAAGCACTGAGAGGTGTTCACGGATGAATCAATATGCTCTCATTTGTGGGTTTGCGATTCTAATAAGAAGAGACAATAAGCCATAAAGTTTGAAGTGTGAGTAAATTGTGCCATATGTCACAAGGTCATGATGACGATGGTAGTGGTGGTGATAGTGGTAGTAGTGCTGGGGGTGGTAGGGTGGGAGTAAGAAAAAAAAATTGGGCCAAGAGAACTACTCAAGGAAAACCTGGGGCTGACTGAGGAAATAAGTTTAAGTGTGAGCAAGTGGTTTGCTTGAGATCATTGACATCACATTAGACTAGTCCTTCCTGCTGGAGAGGTAACATTAGGATGGATGAGACTGGACAACACTCGCAAAAGAAAGAGCCTAATTCAAAACTCATAAAACTCATTATAGGCAGATGCTCTGTGCATAGCTAAGGCAGTCTTTGTGTCCATGGGATTTCAGAAACTGGGGAGAGGGTGGGGGCAGTCAAACAGCAGATAAGGAGATGTGAAAAAAAATTACTGGAAAATTTTCTCTAAACTGCTGTGAAGAGAAAATCTTTCAAACCAGTTTCAGAGAATAGAAAAAGAGGTTGAAAAAACATTCAACTTCTTTTTTGTGAGACTGATTTAATCTTGACACCAAAATTAGATAAGTAGAGAAGTAGATAATTATAGGCCGATCATACTTATGAACATAGATGAAAAAATCCTAATACAATATTGGCAAATCAAATCTAGCAGTGTGTCTAGATTTAATCTTGCCAAAGAAAAGATTTTCTTGAAAATGTGAGGCTGGTGCAAAGGCAGAAAAGAATTCAATGCACTGTATTAATCAAGAATAAGAGATAAAAAAAAATCAGTTTAATAGATTTTCCAGGTAGACAGGATGGACATGACAAACGTCATAGCTGAGGTGGATGTCCTACTAATATGGAGAATATGACATCTTCGTAGTTGAGTGTTCCTATTGTTAGCATCAGAGAGATGCCCGACTCCCAGGTATCAGGCCTTCTGAGAATAGTCACTTGATAAAAGGTGATGCTGTGCCTGAACCAAAATTTCTACTGTGTCGTAGATGCTACAGTTGGGTTAGGCTGTACTGTCACTGAGGCTCACCACTATGTTTGGAGCTACCATAGCCTCAGAGCTCTTCAGGAGCACCAGTGAGGCACAGACATATATCAGGGGCTATCCTGACCCTGGAGCTCTCTGATGGAGAGACTGAATCTCCTTTTACAACTTCAGTACAATTAAACCTTCTCCAAGTATACTCTTCTTCCTTGCCCCTTAGAAGAGCTGTCCTGTGGACATATTTTAAGCACCTTATATACTCATAACTCTAAAAGTTGCCTGGCTCTGACCTAAGATAAATTCTTTTATTTTCAATCTATCATTTTATATTATAGGACAACAAAAAAAAGAAAAGAAAGATCATCTTTCTTATAAGACAAAGCAAGATGACTAAATTGAAGTCTTACATTCATAGTTTCTGCCATGTGTACTATCATTTGCTATCAACTGGCCCGAAACAATAACATGATGTCAATTCAACAGTAAGTTTCTCACCAACTGATAAATATCACCTTGCAGAATCTGACTCCTACAAGATGTGAATATGGTAAGGATTCTCTCAAGCTCATATATAGGTCACTGAGAACCAGGAGTAGGAATCAGAATTTCATCATTCATTATTGTATCCAATAATCAGACTTTTCTTTTAGGATGGCAGGGGTGGGTTTAGTGGTTCTAGACACTTCAATTTTAGAGAAATATAAAGTGCTTTTGCAAGAGGAGGTAGAGAGTTCTTTAAGGCAATAGAATTTGAGTGTGACATTTTACCTATTTAGAACCTAATTAATCAGCAACTAGGTACTCAAAGTGTTGCCTTAGAGTAGGGAAACTTAATTTACCACATAAACTAACATTGGCTCTTACAATGTCACCGAAGTTGTTTCTAAATTTGTTTCTTTTCATTGTAACAAAAAGAGAAGATGTCCTGTTCACTAATCAATGATCTTAAGCCAATGAGTGTGAAAGAAACAGTTATGCTAAATTACAGGGGCTTCTTTATCCTAGACTGATGTCAAGTTTTCTATGTAGCCAAGGATGACCTTGAACTTCTGATCTCTGTGCATCGATCTCTTGAGTACTAGAAATACACGCATGTGTTGCAATGCCAACTTTATGCAGTCTTGGAGATTAAGCCCATAGGCTCATGCACGTTAGGCAAGCACTCTTCACCTGCTTCCCCAAGCCTTGTTTTGCATCATTTTTAAAGTTTCATTCATCATTGAAATTTCTGTTAGTTTGGCTACTCCACCAAGCAGGTTCTCTTAAAGACTGTGATAAATACATCTTCTCTTCTGACTCAAGTCAGTTGTATGGTATAAGTAAAAATATGTATGTGTATGTTTGCCTGTTTGCCTGTGTGTGTGTGTGTGTGTGTGTGTGTGTGTGTGTGTGTGTGTGTGTGTGTGTGTGTGTGTGTGCATGTGCTGTGTGGCATGTGCGGTGTGTCCATTACACAATGAGGGCAAGTAAAACAACTTAAACCTATGGGTTAAAGTTATTTACTACTTTTGAAAATACAACAGGAAGCCATAGCAGCATCATGTAAGCAAGACAAACAAAGGCTAAGAGCTCCAAAGACTAAGTCCAATTATTTCCTTGGGTAAAGAGCTCACATTACCCATATAATCACTTGAGAGCAAAAGTAATGTGTAGCAGAAAGTGGATGTCACATAGTTTTGTTGCAGGTGTAGAAATAAGGTCTGCAGTATCTTGTGTTATGTGTTTCAAACATCACTTTTTACTGTTACTATTGTGGGAGGGATGTATACAGGTGGAGGCTAGGGGTCAACTTTCAGAAGACTGTTCTTGACCGCTGCTTTGCTGGGGCAGTCTCCCATTATATTTCTGCCACCATAGTGTAGTTTGTATTCCAGACTTGCTGGCCCAGGTCTCTCTTTCCTATCTCTCTGTAAGAGTGCTGAAATTACAAATGCATGCTACCACATCTGACATTTTTATATGGATTGAAGGATCAAATTAAGGACATCAGGCTTGCTAGGCAAGTGCTTTTACCTACTAAAATCATCTTATCAACTCTATGTACATGTACCAAATAAAATTGTGATGCATGAGGCTATGGTAAAAAAAAAAACCCACATATTTATGAATACCAAGGCAGTGGATCTTGTAATTGTTGTTACTCAGAAATCTTGAACTCTGAATATAGCAAAAGACTTTTGGGAAAGAGTCATTTTCATTTCTATTTCTGGAAGGGATAATTTCCACATGTTGAGAAGAAATGTTTTAGTATGCTTAATTTTAATATTGGTAGGACATTTAAATATAGAAATGGGTCATGTCATAAAGTTAGTTCAGCCAACGGGTATTTGTAGATATTTGTGTTGCTTATAAGCATGTGTGTGCTTACGAACATCCTTCTTAGGTTTGGAGAATTTCCATACTGAGGATCCTGCACCTCCAGACAAAAGCAAGAGCTAAGGTTCTCAGAATTATCTATAGAATCATAGGAATGTGGGTTCAGTTCAGTATCACTGTATGGAGACTGTAAAGTTAGGGTGAAGAATTAAATTGGCAGGAACTGCTAAAGGAGTGAGTGATTTCATTACAGAATGGCCCTAGTGGGGTGACAATGAATTCATGGTGGTCATAATCATCTAAATTTAACAATCCAGTCCTCCAAGTGGTTATATTAACCATTTCAAATTATGTACTAAATTTGTTTTATGGGTAGTCAGCAATGTTTACAAATGAGAATATTGACTGAATCATATTCACACAAACTTACATACAAGGAAAAAAAATTTTAGTGTACATGTTGAAAGATGCTCATCTTTAAAAAGAAAAAAAATAAACCTAAAGTAACAATAAAATATCACTTCATACTCAGGTGATTTATTAATGTGCTAAATAATCTTATGATTTGCAAGAACATATAAATTAACCACAGAGCTAGGGAAATGGTTCAACAGTAAAACAATTTTCAAGGTAACAGGGATCTATACCCTCAGACCTTATAAAACTGGTGAGTGGGCATGAGCTGCCCAAAAGTTCTGCCTCAGAAACAGGAGAGATGGGTTTTCGAGAACAAACAGGTTAGTGAGACTAGTCATATCAAGCTCTGGGGACAATTGAGAGACCTGCCTCATCTGAGTAAGGCTAAGTAGTAATCAAGGAAGGTTCTTACCATCAGTCTTAGGCCTACACACTCATACATGTGTACACACATGGACACAGACCACACAAATACACATCTAGTGAGATTTGTAGAATCATTTGAAGAACAGATTTTTCTAGAACAGTTTAAGGAGATTCAGTTACTTTAATTCTATATAGACATTCTAAGGTCTCTCTAATTATCACAACAAATGAACAAATAAAGCTTGTTCATCAATGTTTTACCTCAAAAACAGATGATGCTTAAAGAAGCTGTGGAATAGGTAATAGCATTCCAAACTTACCTAACAAGAGCCATTTAAACAAATTTAAATGCATATCTGGAGTTAAAAGTATAAATTGTAAATTAATAACAAAGTTTTATTCTGTAAATATGGAGCTTTAGAACAAACACATGAACAGAGAGAAAAGTAACATTAAAAGCTCAGTATAATAATGTCTAATACACAAACTTGCTTTTTAGCGTAATAGGCATGTACGGTAAGTTGGTCATAGCTTCTTACTTTTTTGTATGTTTGAAATATGTTGATATATTGACACTTTACTAAAGGAAACAGCTATATCTGTAGCATTCTCAAATACTAATGTATCTCATCTTATAAATAATATTATGGATTCATTATCACTCTAAACAAAGCTCTGGAATTTGGGGTCTACAGTATTTACAAGAAGACAAAATTGTCTTCTAAAATCTCACAAATGTACTTTCTCATCTTAGATGTCAGTTTTGAAGTCACCATAGGATGGGTAGTATATCTCATCTGAGTCCTTAGTTAAGACATGGACCTCAAGAAAGCCCATACAAAGATGGGGACTTTTAATATAAAGACAATCTATTCTTGTGCTAATCCTATATTTTAGTATGCTGGTCTGCGTTCACCTACATTGCTGAATTTATTATACTATTTTTGACTGACTATAATTATGGTGGACAACATGAGTGTGTATATATATAAAACTCTTGGTGAAGACTGGTTTAGGTGGTGTGAAGTAGCATTTAATCAGTCCACAGCCTTCCAGGGAATTTGCAACTAAATTTGCCTTTTTTTGGATCCGGTTTCTCGGGTCCTGTTTGCCAGAGATCCGGGACCCACAGATCTGCCGCCCTGGGATCGCTTATCCGCGCACCACCGCCCAGGCCCCCAGAAACGACTCAGACGCTTCTATTAACTTCATGCTGTTTGGCCTATGGCTCAGGCACATTGTTAGCTAGCTCTTACATCTTAAATCAACCCATTTCTATTAATCTGATGGCCACGTGGCTGTGTGGCTCACCCGAGTTCCTTACATGTTGCTCCTTGGGTGGCTGGCTCATCTGCCTCTGACTCCGCCCCTGCTTCTCCTACCTATGCTTTGATTTCTCCTACTTCTTCTATGGTGCCCGCCATGGCCCAAAACAGCTCCTTTATTTAAAGATTGAGATTTACAGCATAAAGAAGGGCATTCCCACATCACGTTCCCTGATAGAATCCCTTAATAAAATATCTGTCTCTCAGTCACCTGTGGAATTCTTGCATCATTTTCTCATTCCAATCACAGTTTTGCCGTGGAAAGATGGGACTATAAAACAAATAGCAGCATCCAGAATGAATAGTTTTTCTCAAACACATCACCAATATTTAAATATGACTCTGCATCAATTGTTCATTGATATGTGCAACATAGTGCTCTTGAGTTAGTGAATTTGCTAGTTTTACTTGAAGTAACTCAGACAGGCAAAATCTCAGAAGTCCATGAATTCAAACTGTATTAACTTCTCCCCTTGCAAGAAAGCATAAGTCATAGACATGGAGCAGAGATGGTATCTAAGCAAGGGTTAAGGCATCAGTCAAATATATATAAATATATATATTGTCACCCAGAGTGCAGGGAAATGACCCTACAAGAATTCTTAAAGGAGGGTTAAATTAACATGATAGATCCTTTTAACTCTGTGTGAGTATGACTTCACTATCATTTTTAAACAGACTTGTATAAAATTATGCAGAGGATCAGTTTCATCCTATGGGGGAAGAATTCTCTCTTAGAGATGCACTTTTAGATTTCCATATAGAAAAGCACAACAAACCTCCTGTGAGTAGTCTATTCAGCTTGGTTTATGGAGTATTCCCCAAACTTTTTTGATCTCGGAACACATCTTTTCAATGCATGTCTTTCAGCATCTCAAAAAGAATTCTGGGAAACCCAAGTGCTCTCAGGACCCAGATATAAGACAATTTAAAAACTATAAATATAAAAAATTGCTTTTTTTTCTCACTAAGATACCTTCTGATTACATATATCTCTGTTTCTGGTAATGAAAAATTAAATATCTCAATCATTTTGTATGTGTAATTATCTCTTTATAAAATGAGTTTTGTCTGTCTCTAACTTTTTTATCCTTCCTCTTTGAAAGTATATGTAACATTTCCTATACATCTGGCTTTTGGGGGTATAAACTCCAGTATTATCTATTCCCTTTAAAATGTTATGGCAATGGTAATGGAGACTTATGAAATATTAATTTAAATTACAATAAAGACTAGAGTCCTTTTATTTTCTAACTTTGTGCCAAATGACATTAAAACCATTGATTCAAAGAAGGTAAGAATTTTTTTTCTCTTTCTTATAACCATCCACAATGAATGGTTGGTCTACTTTTCTTTAAACCACCCAGGGATCCAAGCTAGTAAGACAGTACACTGTCTTCAAATTATTGTTTACATGGTTTTCCAAGTTGTCCCTTTATTTGGAAAGAGAAAGAGAGGTGGGGTGGGGCAAGTCCAGACAGAAGTTTATGACAACAGAGAATAGATACAGTATTTGTCCTGGCATCCCACTGATGGGAACTTAGTCACATGACTATGAGTTTCTAAGCAAGTGCAGAAATGAAGTCTCCCAGTTAGTGACCCTTTAGCTAAAAGGAAAGAGAGAATGAAAATAAACATGGGTGGTAACATAGAAATCAGTCTGTCATTTGGGCATGCCTAACAATTTGTAGACCTTTTACCCACACAGCCTTCACCAAAGAAAAAGGACACCCTGCTCCCTCCAGGCTACTTCTTCCACCCAAATCTCTAGGAATTCTAAGCAAGCAACAGTCCTCACCCAGTTTCAAATGTGCTTTGCTGAGTTAGTGTCTTTCTCTCCAAAAAGAAAAATACAGTTTCCCTTTTATATCATGTAACTGTGGAAGGACAGAGCAACTCTGTAATTTCTCAGAAGCAACTTGCAAACCCAAACCTGACAAGAACGAAGAAAAATCCTGGTTCTTGAGAAACAAAGAATCTCACAGCCCTAGATACAGAAGAAATCCACAGGTTCATTCATGCCCTACCCTCTACCATGAACTTTCCTGGCCAATGTCCTACTTACTACCTTTATGGCTATGTCTTTGAGAAGGTTCCCTCTTGTAGTACAAGGTTTCTGGCCTGGACTTTTGGGCCTAACCTCAAGGTCTAGGCCAACAGACCTGCAGACCTGCAGACCCGCAGACCCACAGACCCACAGAAACACACAGATGCTTACAATAGTTTTAGTCTGATCAGCCTCAGGCCCAGGCATATCACTTGCTAACTCTTTGCCCTTAATCTAACCCATGACTTTTATCCTGTTCAGCCATGGGGCTTGGTACCTTTTCTCAGAGCAGCATGGTTGTCCTCTGCTTCTTCGGGCTTCTCTCTGGCATTGTGTTCTGTTCTTCCAATTCCCAGAGTCTTCCTAGTCTGGTAGCCCCACCCATACTTCCTGTCTGCTTTTGGCCAATCAGCGCTTTTTATTAAACCAGTAGGTGGGAGTCATTTACAATGAAACAACACAATCTCCCTATACCCTCTAGTGTATCTACATCAGAAATTTGAGCAGGAAGCTGAAATATATGTTTTCGGAGGAAGGGGTGTTAAATAGTTGACTTACAGAGTTTTCAGCTGATACAGTGCAAAAATTCTGGAAACTTTGCAAACCAACCCTGTGACCCACAATCTAAAAAACATAAATGTTGGTTCTGCAGGGCACCAGTCAATCTTACCTCTAAGAAACCTTATCCAATATACTTTCCTATGCCTTCCAAAAGATGTTCAAGCATTCAGAATAAGTATCCAGCCTATCCCTCTTTCTCTGTGGATATTGGGAAATATTTTCTTAGTGATATACAAATATTATATAATTTCCTGGTGAGGCTATGTCCTTTGGCATAGCTTTTGTGAAAGGCTTTTGGCAAACACTTTGTCATTCTGAGATTCTAAAAGAACTTTGCTTTCTTCTGACACTACTAACAATCTTTCAAGTCTTCTTTCAATTAAAAATGTATTATACCTTCCTAAAAGCAACAAGGAGTAGATAGCATACCAAACATTCTGGCTTTATCTAGTCACTTTCAAGAGAATCAATTATTTACAGGCTCATGCCTTGCTTTCTAGGGTACCATGAATTATTTTAGCCAAATAATGTGCTATGGCATACAAGCTCTTACCAGCATGATAACCTGTGGTATCTATTTATTCAGCACCCCAGCGTGACTACTGGTTCATTTCATCTAGCATAGGATTTTATTATTTTAGAATCTTAATTCTAGATACTAAGTCTAAGTGATTATACCAAATTGTCCCGTCAAGATACATGGTCACAAAATAACAGCTAGCTCTCATAAAGCTATGATCTCTGAAATGATAAAGGTCCCTGGCTAAAGGAACAATTGTACCAACTCATTGGGTATATGTAAACTTACTAAGCTGGCTTCTATGTCTAGATAGCAGGAATGAAGGATGAAAGAGATAGAAGAAAAAGATCCTGTGAAATGTCATGTCTGGCAGGGTGGCCATGAACCTAGAGGGAAAGACTATAATCTCCTTAGGAACAGGATAAAAATCGTAATATGTGCAAAAACAATGTAAGATGGTACAACGATGTAATATATTCAAATGAGATACTTCAAGACTTATTATGATTTAACAGGAGATTAGTGATAAATTCCTGTCTATTCCAATGATAATTTGTTCCTTAGAGCTACCAGCAGTATGGGGCACTTAAAGCTGGAGCCATTTCATTTTAACCTGACTAGCCCAGGAAATTATGTTTCGGGGTGCTAATAAAGGAAGTAAAATCATAAGAGAATAATATATCTCAAAATAAAATCAGTAATCTTATTTAGTTGTGAATGTAATTTTTATATTGTAACCATAAACAAAAAAGAATGGAGAATGAGGTATCTAGTCATCACTTCAGAAAACAATGGTCAGGATACTTGTTATACGATCCAATCAGAGATTTTCATAAAGCCTTTGGCTGATAGGACTTGAAAAGATTAATGAATGCTACAAAGTGCAAAATAATATTAATTTCCTGGCTTCCTCTGACTATGGACTTAAAACCAATGGTTAACTGACAGTAAAGCTGTGGGGCACGATCCAGGTTTATGTTATTGAATCAAAAGTAAAGTTGAAAAGGGAGGCTTCTGTGAAGTAATTAATTTAACAGTTATTATTTGCATATTCACAAAGCTTTTCTTCCCTCTCCAATTACCATATAAATATTAAGGCCTTTTTCCCCAAAGTCTTATTTGTTATTTTTCTAGGTTTGATATTCTTTTATTGTGTGTTACTGTAATAAGAACACAGCTTGATATTATCCTCTTAAAGTTTTGAGGAAATGATCAAGTATTGTCAAGAACAGGGATGATACTGTACAGTAGATTTCTTGAACACATATCTGTTATTTAACAACTTTCTACTTCTCCTCAGTATAGACCCAGAGGACCATAATTCTAATGTCTTATTTGACAATTTTAGGTACTATATGTCATTGGGATCTTATAGCATTTCTCCTTCTGTAAACAAATTATTTCCTTTGTCATAATTTCTTTAAGCTCCATATGTTCTATATATGTCAGAAATTCTTTTATGTTAGGGATGAGTAATAATAATATATGTGTCATAGTTTATCAGTTAATCTGTCTAGCAGGCCAGGATATTCTTTCTACATCTTGACTATTCTAAACTAGAAAACACTAGAATGTTAATAGAAATTTGAGATCATCCAAAATCCTGATTTAAATTCCTTTAGACAAATATCTAAAAGTAGATTTTTTTTAGATCATCTGATAACTCTATTTTTAATTTATACAAGTGACTGACTCCACATTTTTGACCACAGAAAATACGGCATTTTTTCCATACCACCAACAATGTACAGTGTCCTGGGTCTTGTATATTCTTGCCATCACTTTAAAAAAAATTAACAGTCCTGATAGTTATAAGATAATAAATCAATAAAAATTGATATATATTTCCCTGGTGAGTAGATACTGCTGGATTTATTTTAAAATCATGTTGGACATTTGTATGTCTTCTCTGGAAACATGTCTATTCACTTGCTTTGTTCATTCTTCAATATCTCTCACTCCATATGGACATATTACAATATATTACTATTGAGTTGTTTTAACTAGTGGTACAGAAAAAGGTACCCCAAAATCATGTGATGTGTATGTTACCAATCAGGCTTTGAGAAGGATTCCAAGAACACATAGTGAAAAAGGACAGAGCCTTCAGCAAAGAGTGTTAGAAATCATGGAAATCTACATTAAAAAAAGAAACTGGAATATCACCATATGTACCAAAATCAACTCAAAATTCCAATTATTCTTAATATATTAAGATTTCTTTTCCCTAAAGACCTACTTACTGTTATGTTTAAGTTATTCCAATAGAATTGAGAACTGTAACATTTCAAGAATAAACAAGCAAACATGCCATCAATCTCAGCAGTGATTTCTCAGATATGAAACCAATGTACTCTGAAGCCAGCAGATTTTTCTATCACATTCTCCATTTAAGCTTCTCTCTCTCAAAATCTATGCTTTCAGCAAACTCCAACTACTACCCCACTGGTTGTCTTCCTTCCCACATATCCAATGCTTTCAAAAGAGTTGGAACCTTTTGTTTGTTCTCTGTGACTAATTCTCCTAATTTTCTATTCTCCAGTATTCTAAAATTTTGTCTCCATCCACAGCAATCCATGAACCTGATCAGCCAATATTTCTGCTTCTTGATTCCTATGTGAATGACTTGATTCTTACTGGGTTCCCTTGTAAACTTTGTCACAGGCTTACATCATATGTATTGGCTCTTGTATCCCTCCCTTATTTGTTTTTTTTTTCCACTTTCCATATGATTGGTCAGCTCTTCTCAGTTCCTTGTGCAAGCTCACCTTCACTTTCAGATATCAGTATGCCTCGTGACTGACTTCTTGGCTTCATCAAGTTTCCATGCAGCACATTTTCTCTAGGTAACATCTTTTTGTTGTTGTTGTTATTTCTGTCTTTCTGTAGTTTAATAACGAACAAACTTACATGTCAAACCCCAGCTTCTCTTCCGGACTTCAGGGCTTTTATCCATCTGCCCACATAATGCCATCCAGGGGTTATTTCTCTAGTACTTGAAGCTCAATATGTCCCAACACTACAGTCACGTCACCCATGTTTGATTCCCTTTTGGTATTCCTCACCTCTGTTTTATAAACTTATAAATGATATTGGCAGAAAACTATAGAGAGTTTTTGATATCTCTCAACACCCCCCCCACATACACACATGCTCCTCAAAAAGAAATATATACTTCAATCATTGTCCTGAAAGAGAAAGGATAATAAAGATGATTATGGCTGACTCGTAGAAAAATTATTTTCAGTGAACTATGTGCTATGCTAGAAATTAGTTTATATAGTAAATTACACACTAAATTAGTTTCATATTATAAAAGGGAAAACAATTTCTTCATCATTTTAAGTACATTGATATATTTTATAAAATTGGGGAAAGCAGTACATCAATGTTAGTCACGCTGTGAGAAATGGAAATGCCATTCCTATATTTGTGCTTGAAATTCTTTCAACTTGTCAAACCCAAAACTGACCTTCATGTGTCTGTGTTTAACAGACAGCACTGTAAGTTTCTCAGTCTTTCTTCCCTCATAGTTGAGGAACATTTTTGATAATTTTAAATTTCAAATTTTTCTTTCACATGACACAATACATCCATAGTACTTGAGAAAAGACTTAGCAAATGAGTGTGATGGGAGACTCGCAAATATGACATTTAACACAATTTTCACACCATTTATTTAGAATTTGCCTCTATGAACTGTACTTGTTCCATGGTAAACAAACAAACAGAAAAATTAAGCAGAAATAAAAACTCCACATGGTCGAGTAGATAGATGAAAATAAAATTATTGAAGTTCTATTTCTTCATCTTTACAACGGTAGTACTCCATAGTTTAAATGCTACCAAGTATGGTAGAAAGGGCATCTGGAAATATATAAAATGCCCCAAATGAGGACTTGCATTGTCAAACAGCTTCTTAAGTTTGTTACACACCAACAACTGGAGAACCCAAAGCTTCCCAGTCCACAACTTGTTAAGAGATAAGTGGTACCCCGAACCTCAGGCCAAGCTGAGACCTTGGTCTCCAAACCCCAGCACAAGGACACAGCCCCTGGCAACCCAAACACACCCATCTCTTCTGTAAACCAAACAAAGCTGGGAAAGTTCCACTCCGAAGCCCAGTCCCCAGCAAAACACAGCTGGAGGGACATCCCACTGACCAAAGCCCACCCAAACCACAATCTGTGTCATCATACACCAACAACTGGAGACCCTGAAGCCTCCTGGTCTACAGATGACTAAGAGCCATCTAAGAGCCAACTAAGACCCTAGCAAGAATGACCCCTATGACAACTGGAGATACGGATAACTAAGAGCTGACTAAGAAGAGCCCCTGCAATTACTGGAGGCATAGTCCCCCAGCCCACAAATGATTGAGAGCTGATCAAGAGCTAACTAAGTGAACCTAGGAAGTAATGGGCAGATTCCAATGCAAGAATACATAAGCTAGTGGATCTACAACATCAAGACCTAAGCATAACAATGAAGAGGAAACAGTAGGAAATGACCTTGAAGATAATAGAAGCTTTAAAAGAGGTTATGAAAAATTCCCTTAAGGAAATAGAAGAAAATACAAACAAAAAAATTGGAAAAAAAATGAATATGTTTCTGAAATAAAATAAAGAAAACAAGAAAAGGAAAACAAACAGCTGAAAGAAACATTCCAGGAATTAAAAACTGAAATAGAAGCAATAAAGAAGGCACAAAACAAGGAAAGGCTGGAAATAGAAAACTTAAAGAAGCAAATTGGAACTACAGATGCGAGCATAATCAACAGAATGCAAAGAGATGGAAGAGAGAATCTCTAGATTGGAAGATTCAATAGTGGAAATAGATACATGAGTCAAAGAAAATACTAAAAGTAAAAAAGTCATAATACAAAATGTCCAGGAAATCTGGGACACCATGAAAAGACAAAACCTCAGAAAATATATTCCACAAAATCATAAAAGAAAATTTCCCAACCAAAAAAAGGAAATGCCTATAATGATACATGAAGTTTACACAACACCAAATAGACTAGATGCCCCCCCCCAAAAAAATATTAAAGTAATATTAAAGTAAAGAAAAAATATTAAGAGCAGATGTGGGGATATCTTTCTGTATGCTGTGAAAATCATTCTTTAAATAAAGGTATTGTTTGGGCCCATGCCAGGCACCGTAGAAGAAGTAGGCAGGGAAATTGGAGCATACGTAGGAGAAGGAGGGTGGAGTTGAGGGAATCTCAATCTAGCTGCTCAAGGAAGCAACATGTTATAAAAGAGGTAAGCCATGGGCTACATGGGGGGACAGATTAATGGAAATGGGTTGAATTAAGATGAAAGAGCTAGCTAGCAATATGCCTGAGCATTAGGCCAAACAACATGAAATTAATATAAGGGTCTAAGTCATTTTTTTTCGGAGAGGGGGAAGTAGCTGCAGGCATGTCTGAACCATGGGGAAGTCTGGGTTAGAAACCTCATGTTACAAAGAGCTGCAAAGGAAATAGGCAAATTACCAGTAAAGGCAGACCCAAAGAATAGCACCTGACTATTCAATGGAAACAGTAAAAGCATGAAGGTCCTGGTCTGATGTTATACAAACAATAAAAGAGCATGCGTGCCACCCTAGACCACATCACCAAGCAAAACTATTAATCACTATAGATCAAGTAAATAAGATATTTCATGACAAAACCAGATTTAAATAATACCTATCCACAAATCTGTGCCTACAGAAAGCACTAGAGGGAAAATTCCAACCTAAGAAGCCAGAAACACCCATGAAACCACAAACAATCAAAAATACCACTGTAAAAGAAAAAAAAAGAAAGAAAGAAAAAAAAACTCAAAGAAGGGAAATACACAATGCTACCACCAAAATAAGCAGGAAATAACAATCATTGCTCATTAATAACCCTTAATATCAAAGGACTCAATTCACCTATAAAAAGACACACCCTAACACGATGGATTCAAAAACAGAAGCTATCCTTCTGCTTCATACAAGAATCACACCTCAAGTTCAGAGACAGACACAGGCTCAAAGTAAAGGGTTGGAAAAGACTTTCCAACCAAATGGTCCTAAGAAGCAAGTTGGTTTAGCCACCCTAATATCTAACAAAATAGACTTCAAACTAAAATCAGTCAGGACAAACACTACTTATTCATCTCAGGAAAAAATGAAGTCTCAATCCTGAATATATATGCCCCAACACAAGGGCACCTACATATGTAAAAAAAAATTACTACTAAAGCTTAAACTGCATTTCAAATGCCACACACTAATAGTAGGAGACTTCAATTCTTCCACTTTCACACTTGGGTAGTTCAACCAGACAGAAGCTCATAAGGGATCTAACAGATGTTATAACAAATTGGAAAGGAAGAAATCAAACTATCTCTATTTGCAGATGATATGATCGAATACATATCTGATCTCAAAAATTCTACCAGGGAACTCCTACAGCCAATAAACACCTTCAGCAATTAGCAGAGTATAAGAGTAACTAAAAAAAAAAAAAAAGAAAAAAATCAACAATCCTCCAATACACTAAGGATAAAGGGCTGAAAAAGAAGGGAAACATCACCCTTCATAACATCTGCAAATAGCATTAAATATCTTGGCATAACTCTAACCAAAGAAGTAGGAAACCTGTCTGACAAGAACTTTAAGTCACTGAAGAAAGAAATTGAAAAGGACATCAGAAAATGGCAAGATCTCCCATGTTCCTGGATAGGTAGGATCAGCATAGTAAAAATGGCAATTTTAACAAAAGCAACCTGCAGATTCAATGTAATCCCCATCAAAATCCCAACACAATTTTTTACAGACTTTGAAAGAACAATACTCAACTTTATATGGAATAATAGGAAACCCAGGATTGCCAAAACAATCCTGCTCAATAATAGAACTTCAGGAGGAATCACTATCCCTGACTTCCAGCTATACTATAGAGATACAGTAATAAAAACAGCCTGGTACTGGCATGAAAACAGACTTGTAGATCAATGGAATCAAATCAAAGACCCTGACATTAACCCACACACCTATAAACACCCGAATTTTAAGAAAGAGGCCAAAACATATTCAACAGGAAAAAAGATAGTATCTTCAACAAATGGTGTTGGCATAACTGGATGATAGTATGTAGAAGAATACAAATAGATCCAAACCTATCACCCTGCGCAAAACTCAAATCCAAGTGGATCAAAGACCTCAACATAAACACAGCTACACTGAACTTGATAGAAAAGAAAGTGGGAAACATGCTCCAATGCATTGGCACAGGTGACGACTTCCTAAATATAACACCAGTAGCACAGACATTAAAAACAACAACCAATAATGGGACCTCCTGAAACTGAGAGGCTTCTGTAAGCAAAGGACACAGTCAATATAACAGTCTATATAAAAGAAAAGATCTTTACCAACCCTACATCTGACAGAGGACTGGTTTCAAAAATATATAAAGAACTCAAGAAACTAGAACCCAAAAACCTAAATAACACAAATGGGGTTCAGAGCTAAAGAGGGAATTCTCAACAGAAGAATTACAAATGGTTGAAAAGCACTTAAAATTTTTCTCAAAATTTTTAGACATCAGAGAATTGCAAATCAAAACAACTTTGAGATATCAACTTAACACCTGTCAGAATGGCTAAGATAAAAAAAACACAGATGACAGCCTATGCTAGAGAGACTGTGAAGCAAAGGGAACACTCCTCTATTGGTGGGAACGCAAACTTGTACAACCACTCTGGAATGCAGTATGGTGGTTCCTCAGAAAACTGGGAATCAATCTCCCCAAGGATCCAAGAATACTACTATTAGGGATATAACCAAAGGATGCACCTTCGTACTCCAAAGGCAATAGCTCAGCTATGTTCCTAACAGCATTATTCCTAATAGCAAGAACCTGGAAACAACCTAGATGCCCCACAACTGAAGAATGGATTAAAAAACTGCGGTATCTCTATACAATAGAGTACTACTCAGAAGATTTTTTTTGTTTTGTTTTGTCTGTTTGTTTGTTTTAAAATCACTTCCTAAAATTTGCAGGCAAGTGGATGGATTTGGAGAATATCCTCTTGCGTGAGGTATCACAAGTCCAGAAAGAGAGGCATAGGATGTACTCACTCATAAGTGGACTTTAGACAAAAAGCCAAGAATACCCAAGCTGCAAACCACAACCCCTGAACAGCTTGGGATCAGAAAGAACTTAAGAGAGACATACAGGTATTCCTCTAGGAAAAGAAAATAGAGAAGATAACCTTAGCAAATTGGGATCATAACGGGCTGGAACCAAGAAGAGTTGGGAACAAATCATGAGAGAAGGAGATGGTTAAGTCAGAGGAACAACAAAGAGGGAGAAAAAAAGAAATGGATATTGTGATAGAGGAGACTGGGTGCTAGGGGAACCTCCAAGAACTCACAGGATTTTCCTGGCTAGGTATCCAAACAATAGTGGAGGGGGTGCCTAAACAGGACTTCCCCTATAATCAAATGAATGACCACCCTAAATGTCATCACAAAACCTACATCCAACAATGAATAGAGGCAGAGATCCATGGCTGAGCACTGGCATGAGTTCATGGTCCAGCTGAGAGCAGGAGAGGAGAATCTGTATGAGCAAGGGAATAGGGACTATGCGGAAAATTCCCACAGTGATGGCTAGCTAGAGCTCTGAGGAGCTCACTAAATCAAGAACAGTCATTGGGGAACCATTGGGAAAAGGAGCTAGGCCCTCCAAAGGTAAGCAGCTGTCCATTGGCATGGGCAGTATGTGAAGCCTCGAGGGGTGGGATCAGACGGTGTTCCTGTGAATGGGCTGGCACCTTGAAGCCAATTCCCTGCAGAGGAACGCCTAAGCCAGTCTTGATTTAGGATTGAGGAAATCAGACTTGCCTGGAGTGGATGTGCCACACTGACCTGACCCATCTTGGGACTTCTTGCCCTTTTGGGGGAGGGGATCCAGGGATGGGGATGAGGGGTGCTGAAGCCTGACTGAGAAGGACTGTGAGGAGGAAAGGAAATGGAGCAGGGGGATACATGGAAAAAGAGACTTTTTTATTAAAAAAAAAAAAAAAGAAAGAAAAAAATTTAAATTAAAAAAAATGTTGAATAATTTTGCAATTGCTCTTAAAGTTAAAATTTTAACCATGACCTATATATGCTGCTTGACCAGGTTATTCGCATCTCAGCCCTTTCTTCTCCCTTCTCTGTGTTCCCCAGTAACTGAAACACTACTTTCTTTTTCTTCCTTTTGCACTGGATACTCTAAGTACCTTTACATCCATCAGCCAGACTGGGAAAGTATGGATATGAACACATGTCTTCAAGAGAAGATTGAATAAACTTAGTTTCTTAGCAACCACACCTTCAGTTTTGTTTTGTTTTGCTGCCAGCTGAGAGGGAATGGTCCACTAGATGGATCTTTGATTCTTTGCTATTTAAATGGAAGCACGGGGTGAGCCAAAATCTGGTATCTTTTAAGTCTTTCAAGATAACCCTAACCCCTCGCTTCATCTCTGAATTACTATAGCTTTTGCTTATCATCTTGGCTTGGTCCTGGAATGTCATATCAGGTGGAGTGAGCAGTTTCAATCTTCAACTTGACCTTTCCAATAATAATTGCTTTATTCTGAAGGTCAAGGAACCTTAGGTTTCAGAGTCTGAGAAAAATAAGATTTGTGTGAGTCAGTGGATATACTGGACCCATTTGGATAGACGTGAGTCAGACTCCGTTTATCTTTTGAAATCTTTATGCCAGCACTTTAGTATACAGCCGATAGCTGTGGATTGAGCTCTTAGGAGCAAGGTCAGATTAATATCAAACAGATTTGGCAAGGTCTATGAATAGTCTACAAATGTATATAGTTAAGCATGTAATGGGCCAGTGTGGTTGTGGGAGGAGAAGGAAGCAATGCACATATATACACTGTGACATCACAGGCCCAGCTGCAGTGATACGTAGGCCCTCCTTCATGTAGGAGACTTGGAATCCGAGAGCCAGGACAAGCAGTGTGTTACTGTTGGGTGACCATCATCTTGCCTCTGAGATTGTGTGGACTGTTTGTTGATGGTTAGGCCCCTGAAGGCCAAGGCATCTGGTTGCCATTCTAACCTTGCTTCTACTATAGTACTTTATGCCAGCTTGCCTCTGACCATTAAAAGCTTCTCTTGGCATAGCAATCATGGCATCAAAGTTCTCCAATTCATATTGACTTAAGGAAAGCAAGCTACAGAAAACAGCAGAGCCTTTGAAATGCTCTCTCTTTGACTGCGATCAAGAAACACACATCCAGGGCACTCCTCAGTCTCTCCTGTAAGAACTTAATGTGGTCACCTCTAGTGCTCTGCCCCCTTCTTTATCATCTACCTAGGCAGTCTTTGTATCTCCCTTTTGTTTACTATGGAACACTGAACATCTCAAGTCTCACATATGTCTCAGGTAATCACTGAGCACCCACGGCAAGGTATAGTAAACACAGGGAATGAAGGAGAATCTTTGCCAACTATACCTCTGACAGAGGATTCAAATCCAGAATGTAAAAGGAATTAAGAAAAAGCAAGAAAATAAATGGCCCAATCATGAAATTGGATATGGGCCTTAACAGAGAGTTATCAAATGAAGAAATAAAAAAGCGGCTAAAAAATCTCAATGTTCAACATTCTTAGCAACCAGGCAAACGTAAATCATCTCAAATATAAATATTGTGCTAAAAGTTTTAGCTGATTAGAAAGCACAAGCAGTAACTTCCCTTGAAAGAAGAGATTCACAGAGTTGCACTGGTTCATATTTCAGTGCTAACATGACTCTATTCTGTGAGGTCTTTCTTAATCCTTTTGATTTGATCCCTTTATCAATATATAACCTGAAAGTAACTTAGGTTCTATTAGACAAATCTTGTGCAGAAATCTCTCCTGTTTATTATAGCTTTGTTTTGTTGTGGCGCACACAAAAATATCTATGATAATACATGTCAGCATCTACAACATTATCTTTAAAGATATAACACATTACATCCTACCTCAAACAATATAGTCTAATATTTATTTGTGAGATAAGCATCTCTCTGCCCTAAATACATTGCCTCAGACAATTAAAATAGTATAACTCTGCCTGATATTTTTGAAAGAATTTCAAATAATTCACTTCTAATTTGTGCTTGACATGGCATCTCTTCTTATACACCTTGCCTACTTAAACTGTCTGAGTTTAATTTTTTTTCATTATGCATTCAAGTACGCTAGAAGCTGAGAGAATAGAAATAATACATGCATAAATGCATTAAGAATAGATGCGGTGTTAAAACTCAGTCTGAAATAGGGCTGCCTCCCTCCAGTCTGGAGGAGCTTGATAAGGTATCATTTACTGGGACTTAATAGGCGATTTGGATGCAAAATGTGGAACCACAGAGATTATGACCTGTCTGTCTTCAAACAGACAAGATAGATTCACCCAGATGACTAGATGCATAATATTTTAGAAGGAATTTTTCTGGATCTTAAAAATTCCCAGCAGAAGGAACACATGCATTCTCTCCACAGTGACTGCAGGACTTACCAAAAACCCCAGAGATCTTGTATGTACAGATAGAACAATAAAGTAAGATAAAGAACTACTCAACTCAACTGTGATTTCAGACAAAAAACACCCCAGATTATGCCAGTCTGCTTTTCAAAGCAATGTTGTAATGTCCATTTCCCTTATATGTGCCCAGAGAGCTCCGTAAAAGAAAATGTCTCTTTCTATTTTAAAAATATTTTCAAGGACTTCTAACGGTAGAGAGAGAAAAACTAATTGTATGACGATAAAACCTCTAGAGAGTTTTTGTTGGTATTGCCTTCATGGAAGAGAAGTTTAAGACAGTGATTATTAAAACAGGAAAACTCATCCACGCTCTCATTAAAGTAGATAACAAAATAATTTTACTTAGAGCAACAAATGTGAAATCTCTTAATTTTCTTCCTATACCATGTGACTCTTTAGCAGCTCAGATAAAAGAAGCAGTTAGTGCAGACGAGCATCAGATCTCCCGTTAATGCAAAGTAAATTGAATTCTAGAGAATCTTGGTCCTTTCAAGTTGGCTGAGGGTGCTACAGTTCAATACAAAAACCATTATGCTTACTTACCACACTACAAAGTCCTCCAAATCGTTTGTAAGGGCCGAGCCTGAATGAATGGCCTCGAGCTCGCTTCCTTCATTCTCAATAAATCCAAGCCTTTTTCAGACATTATTGAATTGTTCTCTCTCTCTCTCTCTCTCTCTCTCTCTCTCTCTCTCTCTCTCTCTCTCTCTCTCTCTCTCACACACACACACACACACACACACACACTTTTTCTTCTCTTTGCAGATTCCATAGCTGTCTTTTTTTCCCCAAGTTGTTTTCTTTATTCCTCTGCTGTTAGTAGCCACCATTTTGACTACCAATGTTCATCTTTTTGCATTGATTGGCTTGTATCCTGGTGTTAAAAGATGTTTTCCACAGTCAACATTGGCCTTTTGGAGCAGGCTTACTAATAGATCATAAAGGACGGTTCTTGGGCTCCACTAACTCTCATTTCATATGCAGCATATTGACTACCATAATAACATAAGGTGCCACTCTACCCTGTGTACCCATAAGCTTAGGGCTAGTTCTCTGTTTAAGTCCCAGGGCATTCATGGTATACATTTCAAGTCACCAAAGGTAACCAATGAGGATGATATATAGCAAAACGCTCACTTATAGAAAAGGAAAAAAAAAAAAGCATGTTTGAATATAAAATGAGTTTTTTTCATCACCAAGTTATTATTTTAAATTTGCATTGCCATAGGGTAACCAGTATTTTATGTTTACTTAAGATACATATATAATATATATGAGTATATGTATAAACGCATACATAATTTAAATGAATTCATGCCACTGGGATAATAATGCTCCCTCCAATAGCCGCAGACTATTTATCAAAAATCCCTGTTTCAGGTGTGAGTAATCACCCTTCAAATTGCGGTCAGAGGATTCCAAGAGATCACCTCCCTCCCCCACCCCTACCCCCACAAAAAAATAAGACCTTGGGTGACTCCCAGAACTTGAAGGTAAAATCCTTCCTCTGGAGATACCACATATTTCTGGCACAAGATTCATGAAAATTTGTACTGATCTGGAAGCCTCTTCCCTAAGGACTATCTCTCGCGGCATCTAAAACTGTTATGCAAGCTACCAAGGAAGAAATCAACTAAAAGTCATGCCTAGCTATCAAGCCTACTGAGCTCAATCAAGTTGCCAATGACCAACATGGCAAAATATACCCAAGGGTGCAATAGTGACACTTAGATCTCATGAAGTGGGTAACCAACAGCATACTTATCGGACTTAGGGCCCACTCAATAAGATGGAAATTATGCCTTGTATTTAAACGTAGCTAAGGACTTGTAGCTGGTGATGCCATGGATCCGAGAGACTAACCCACTCTGACACATTCTTACATCAGTGTAGTTCCTGACTGCATTCTAATTATTGATGCATTCACAGATAAATATAGTGCTCACCCTTTGTCAAATAATTTCATTCTCGCGTCAGATAAAGATATTTGGAGAAATCCACAACTGGTCAAAATGCAGAGAAATCTTAGGTTGTCCAATCTCATTGGATACATTTATAATATAACTCCAAAACCTCAGGCTCAGAAATCATCACAGAAGAGGGGCAGAAAGATTGTAAGTGCCTAAGACCAGGACCTCTGTCTCCAGAGTGTGTCTTCTACATATGACAGGGAGTTTACCATGACATTTTGAAACTATGATTGCCAAACAAAACCTGCATAATGTCAGCAGTAGCTGACATCCCAATGTGGATGGGAGAAATCTCACAAGGCCCACTCCTAGATGAAGAGCTACAAGCAATTAATAGTTGCTGAAAGAGAGGGGCATCAGTATTCTTCATGGATAAGCTCTTTGATAGGCTACCCAATGCCCAAAAGTCATTCCCAAACACATAGACCTATGGGCAACACTAAATAGAGTCAACAGGTTTTATTTATAGACATCAACACACACACACACACACACACACACACACACACACACACACACACACACACACACACACAGTACTTATGGAGAATCGGATGGGCTTGCATCACCACACTGGCCAGAAGATAATTTTCTATATATATTGGTCATCATAAATCTTTAAAATAAGATATGCCTAAAATGTGCCTGATGTACTCAATTTAACTAGGCCAGCTTGGAAGGGCTCTCTCCAGTTAAGGCTTAAGGTATTTTTCCCTTCAGCTTCCCCACATTTGTGATGTAAAATACCATCTAAGCATTAATGTATCAGCATCTTTTCTGGTTTGCAAAGGGTAGAGGAGTCATCCAGGATATAAAAGTTCCTATGATGAACTAAGAGTCTTTGCCAATGAAGACTGTGGCTATAGAGATTTGGTAAATAGAAATAACTTCAAGACCATTCTTCTTGGAAGACTATGGAATAAAGATATGGCGATAAAAGAACATAGATGTTTCTCACAAGCCCAATCATATTATAAAGATTTAGCTACTTCAGCTACTCCATGAGGTCCACAGGCACAGCACAGTGCTTGCCTACAGAGTCACATAGGCAATGATGGCATCAAGGTCAGCATTCTCCAATGGTCAGCAGTTTCTACAATGGGAGATCTTTCAAAACTTCCCATTTGAGGTAATACATCAGCCTGAAGGTATACATGGCATCTATTCTATCCCTTCTAAGTCTCTTATGCCTATTATATCTGGGTTCTATTGGCATGAGCTCCCGCTTGGCTCTCTGACTCTTATCATCTTACTTTCTTGCCCCACTGATTTGCTGAAACTCCAAGTTATGAGTTAAATCTCCATCTCTATACAATCTGTAGCACGTCAGCTTTCCCAACTGAAGTCTTCCTGAAACAGGAAATCACTGAGTGATAATGATACCATATAAAGTTAACATGGCATTCTACTCAAGGTTCTCTGGAGTAACAAAATTTATAGAGTGAATCTCTCTATACAGAAAGGAGATTTATTAGAATGACTTACAGGCTGTGATCCAGCTAATCCAACAATGTCTGTCTATGAAGGTCCAAGAATCGAATAGTTGTTCAGTCCAGAAGACTGGATGCCTCAGCTGTTCTTCATTATATACTGGAATTTGGAAGAAATAGGCTCTAATGCTAGTGAATGAATGGGCTTGATAGTGAGGATGAGAAAAAGCAGACAAAGATATCTTCCCTCTTTTATATGCTTTGTATAGGCTGCCAGTGAATGTGGTCCAGACTAAAGGTGGATTTTCCAACCTCAAAGATATGAATGCAAAGTGAGTCTTCCAATATCAAATAATTTAATTAAGAAAAGCATCCTTCCTAAGTGTTCCCAGTCATTTCCGTTTTAGTTAATTCCAGATTTAGTCAAGTTGACAATCAAGAATAGGTATTAGACATTTCTAAGGATGGAGAAATATGTCAGGAGTATCATTTAAACACGAGGCAACAGAAAGCCAGTAGAAGACATGTTTTTCCTGAAGAATTAATCATATTACCTTCTTCTCCAGGTCCTTTCCTCCTCTACAGTCACCTATTCAGTAAATATTCCTTCCTTTTCATTTGGACAGTTGTGGCATTTTTTAAAATTTCTTACTCATGTGCATGATTATGCATTCAATACTTATTCTTCCACATCATTTCACTGAAGACTGGAATTGACGTGTATGTTGTTCAGCACCGCCTACCTTGTTTTTCTAGAAATTTCGAGAAGTTGGGCACATAGTAGGTGCACAGAGAAATGAGATGGCATTAATGGAACAGATGAGTAATTTAATGAAAGTATGATTTGTACCTCAACATTCCCTAAAAGAACCTATTCTTGTAGATCTGTTTTCAAGGAATTAATCACAAACGTGCCTCTGAGATGAAGAAAAAAACTATACTGCAGCCGTAACCCATAAGAGCCTTTTACATTCCATCAGTAACATAACCCATGACCAGGTAAATACTCATCTTCTTTATTTTCCCCAACAAAGAGAATCAATTACAACTTGTCTCTTAATCCCTTAAGTACAATGTGAAGTCCATTAAAGACCCAGAAGTTAGTAACTCTGGGATGAAGAGTAATGTTTATACTATTAAATGAATAATGGCTCCATATTGTCTGCAAGAGAAGAGTTATTGTGGGCTGCCTTTTGGTTTCTTTGTTAGTTGTTTTTGAATCATTTAGTGGGGCAGGAGGAGGCTCTGCTTGACATGAATGCTAATGTTGAGCGAGGCTACAAAGGAGCAACAGGCTTTCATAAAACTTAGAAATCATTTTTGCAAGGCACGTGGAGGTTTTGCCTTTTACAGAGTTTTGAAAGTCCTGTAGAGTTGCATTAACGTGTACTTAGTGGATTTAAATGGACATCTATTTCCCAATCAATAAGACACCAAGGAGAGGAACCAGTTCAGTCAAATCTTGCCTAAAGCTCTGAGGTACAAAGGAATTCTTTTTCTTCTGGATATATTTTTAATTTTAGTTACAGCATAGTTATTCGTACATTTATTTTATAAGATGTAAAATTGCAATTATAGGGGTTACATTGGGACAAATGGCATGTCCATCCTCTCACCCACCCAGCTGGCTTTTGTATCATTGGAATGCAACACTCTTATTCTATGGTAAGTGCACATTGGGATAGAAAGCTCCTAACAATATTACTGCCATCTTTGTTTATCATATTTTTATTGCTAGCTAAAATGATGCCCTTAAAGTTCTTACTACCTTTCATAAATTAGTTGAATTTATTAAATGTATCAAACACATACTTTATGCAAGACACCAAGCTAAATACTAGAGATAGTGCAGTGAATAAATTAGTTGGATGATTTATCACCCCTGGGAATTACAAGGGAGATACAGCAAACTGTCAATTATTTAGTATGAGAAAAGAAAGCACTTTTGTATAACAAAAAGAGAATGGTCTTACACAGCACCAGGTGGTGCCATTATGAATATTTGGGGAGCTGAGTAAGTGTGGTGATTTTGAATGACAATGATTTCCACAGTCTACATATTTGAATACTTGGTTCCTGGTTGGTGGAACTGTTTGGGAAGAATCAAGAGGGGTGGGATTGGTGGAAGTAGTGTGTCACAGGGATGGACTCTGAGGTTTCCAAAGATTCCCACTATGCCCAGTGACTCTCTTTCTCTGCTTTACGTCTCTCAAGATGTGAGCACTCAGCAATGGCCTTAACACTATGTGTGCCTACCTGCTGCCACGTTACCTGCCATGATTTCCCTGGACTCTAACCTTTCGAAGCTGTAAAATCCAAATAAACTAGCTTCGGCCTGTAAGTTGCCTTGGTCATAGTATCTTATCCCATCACTACTAACCAACATGTTAGGTATACAAGGAATGTACAGTGTAGAGTAAAAAGACAAAGTACATTAATATAAGAGACAGTATTAATGTCAAACTCCAGATGCAACTGAATGAGTCTCCAAGTTCCCAAACAGAAGAGATAGCAACAGTAACATTGCTGTTAATGTGTTGAGATTGGGCCAGATCAGACTGAATCAGACTGGTCATAGTCAAGAACCATTCTTCAAATCAAGGAAATGTATTAGAGTTTCAATATCTAATCATAGTTCATTCATTCATCCATTCATTTTGCTGAGAAAATGCAGAAGTGCATTTTAGAAAGATTTGTAGCAACATTGCTGAATGAAAACAGATTTCAAAGTTAACCAGGGATTTTTAATTGACTTCCTCAACTTGTACTCCCTGACATTTCTCTAAGGATCTAGGTTGGCTCAATTCCTTGGGGGAGTCCTCAACTGCCTCTTCTTTCTGAGCTTCTCAGCAAGCAAGCAGATACATCCTCTGTTCTCTTCCCACATTTTGATTATTGAAGATCTTTTACTCTGCACTGTGGATGGCATCACTGTGGAAACCAAGCAAAGTAAAAGTGATTTTTAGAATCTGCAAGAATGGGGCCCTTGGAGGATCATTTAGTTCCCCCAAAATGTACATTTTAAGAAGCATCCTTGAGACCTCACAGGAGATCAGATTGTTGCTAGAGAGGCAGAGACACTTTCAAGGAGAGACTTTTGTGTTTCCCCAACACTGAGTTCCCTGTATAAAATGCTCATTATCTGAATTTTCTTAATCAATCCCGATGGTCTTAAGTTTCCTATTCCTATGCAGTCTTTCACTTTGACTGAGACTGAATATATTTATGTCCCTTGGGACTCCCAACCACATGGATGTATACTCTGATCCTCACTGGTTGTAGTGACACTGCCACCCCCTTACCTTGGGCATAACTCTCATAGCAATGTACCCAATTTGCAAAGGCAGCTTTGTGATTCAGATCATATGGTGTACTCCCTCCCATTGTGCCTCTCTCCACAGAATCTCTAAGGCTTTCTCCAAATGCTGCTATTGAGCCATTTCCTCCCTACCTCATACACAATTTGACTTTTGAACCCAAGTGTAGGACCTTCCATTTATTCCTATTATGCATCTTGTTAGATTGGAGCTATTGTTCAAGCCTGTTAAAATTATTTTAGAATGTGGCTGTGTTGGTTCTCTCTCTCTCTCTCTCTCTCTCTCTCTCTCTCTCTCTCTCTCTCTCTCTCTCTCTCTCTCTCTCTCTCTCTCTCCTTTATATCATCTGTAAATATGATCTGCATGCTTTCCATGTTTTCACCTAAGTCATCAATAGAAAGAATGGGCAGTACAGAGGCAAGGACACAGCCCTCTAGGTCACTGGAAATTGCTCTCCAGACTGCCAGTGATCGATCAATCAGTATTCATTGAGTACTGTCATTCACCCAGGTTGCAGAACACAGAGACATATCATCACCCAGTCACACGCTTCATCAAGTCCAGGGTAACATTGGGGAATACTTCATCAAGCATCTTGCTGATAGCTAGATGTACTGTGCCATGAGAAGTCTTTCAGTGAGGAAACTCTAGAGTACTACATTAAATTTTGCTAAATGTCTTTTGGGGTGGGATAGTGTTTGTGTGAGAGTATAGTATATAGGTCTCTAACCACACTAAGACCTGAACACCTGAAAGCTAGGAACAGCTATTTCTCTGCAACATAGTAATAGTAGCTTTAATAATAGTGGTCACTTACATATTTATTAAATGGCTTTAATTAAACCTATCATAAGGTTACTCTATAACTAGCTAGGCAAGGAGCAAACTTAAGGGTAATAAATAATTCTATACTTGATATCAACTGCCTATATTACTAATCACCATGCTCTTACAACAAATTAGGCCCACTAATCTGCTAAACACACACACATACACACACACACAATACTGCAACACCTCCACATCTATTGATTTAATGGTGTCTATAGCGGCTCACATGCGACCAGAGCATTAGTGAGTAACTGTGACACAAAGTGAATGATTCTAAAGCCCAAATTATTTGCTAGATATCTTCATAACAGAGAAAGATTACTGACAGCTAACTTAGAAAATGATCTGCAAATCATAACAGGTGAGATTTCCCGTAATCCATATCTTTATCTTCTTAGTGGTCAGTATTAACACCTTTTTAAAAAACACTCCCAAATCTACCCTGTTGATTAAGCCCCCTGCACACTTGCCCTCCGCGGGTTTCACTCAGAATGTCCTACCTTCCTCGCAGGACTTTCAACCTTGAAGACACACCCCAAAGAACTATCTGATCTACCTGTATGTATGCATACACCATTACATAGTAGACTTCTGCTGAGAATCTGCCATAAGCTGAGAACTATATTAGCAACTTCATAAGAGAATCCACAGCAGGTTTAAAAGAGAGATGTTTTCTTTTTCTTTTTTTTTTTTTTTTTTCTGTTGAATGTACTGGGGAACTTAACAATGTATCTAATAGTTCATAGCAAATTGAGGATTTTTCTGTGGTGTGAGTTAAGATTTAGCAGAACCTGTTTATAATTTGGTTTACTTGGGACTTATCAAATGGTCAAGAGTAAGTCATTTTAAAAAGAAGGAAATGGGATATGTTCAATTTTATACAAATCTTGATTTGGGGCTTAAAATACAATCAAATTAATTTTTTAATCTTCTACTGATGTTTAAGTTAGCCAAAGGCAATTTTATTTTTGAAAAGCCATTAACTAGCATGATTTTAAACAATAAAATCAATTCAGAAACTGTTCATTCAGTTAAAATTCTGAGACTGCCATATTAATGTAATTGTATCTGAACTACCCCAAGTATAATATCCTTTAAAGCCAGTCTTAAATCACACTGTGCTCTTCACTTGGGCAACTCCCATTCCATCTGCCAAGGCACAGATGGGCCAATCTGTGCATCCGGGCCCTTCTTTATATACCGAATGTAATAGCAACAACCAGGAAGCTAGTGTGTCTATAGCTCAGCTCTTGCTCTCTCACACATCCTCTCTGGGCAGAAAGGAAGGGACTGGCATTATCTAATCACTATGTCTATTCATGCTCCTCTACTTGAAATCACTTCTCAAGCCCAGACTGGCTTTTTCCCTCCATTAATAACTGGATTTGAGTTTTCCCTTAAGATCATATTTCATCAGCTGCTGGTGCCTCTTTTCTGCTGATTATGCCACAATGATCTGCTTTGGCAAGTTTCCAGACTTTCATTTATCACCTTGAGGCTATATCCTGGCAAGCCTTTTCTTTCTGTCTCTGGTTCCTCCATATGCCCCCTCCATTTACCACATAAGCTCCAGTATCAACCCTTTCGGCCAGATTTAACTTCTCATTCATATCTATTCAAGAAGACATACAAACAAAAATAGCATGTCCCTGGAAAAAGCTTCATTTCTCATGACCAAACTTAACACAGCTCTCGCCATCAGGAAGTATCTTCTGGGGTTCAGAGATGTCCCATGAGTGGACCCAGAGAAACAGTAAGACAGATATATACAAAGAGAGAAAAAAAAAAACTTCTGTGAAAACACATACAAGATGAGCACTTGGTTAAATAAAGACTATAGGGTAATTTTGTGTTTATGGAAGAAAAAACGAAAGAAAACGACCTTTAAAGAAGATGGGCCATCGGAGAAATTAAATTACTCCCTCAGGTCTCTTCTGTGAAAAGAAAATGTTCACTTGACAACTTGGGGGCATGTTTTTCATGGTGTCGCTTCCCTCTTCTCTGGAAGGTGCTAACAGGAGCAGGTTTTTCATGGAGGCGATTGTACTTTCCAAGCAGAGCCCACTCTAGCCAGCGCTTACACTGTGGCAGAAAGCACACGGCCTCAAGTTCATGTGCTTAATAGGCAATGGGAAGAAACGCACAGGAGACCAGCTACTGGGGAACTGATGCCATCTCAGACCTGCAGTTTTCTGAAATGTTTCCTGAAAACTATAGTGAGGACTTCAGAAAATTTAAAAAAAAAAAATGTAAAACTTGTATCTTTCTCTTTCCAGCATGGCAATGTTGATTGAAGAAGTTGGTTAAAACAAGGTTAAGAAATTCAGAATTATTTCCCTCTATCAGAGGAAATGCCCAGAAGACTATCTGCAGTTTCTCAGAAACTCTTGAACTGGGGACCAAGAAAAGGCCATGGTTTTTTGCATTCACACACCCTTCTATTTGCCATCTCTGGTACCTCCCTCTTACTTGGAGTACACAAAAAAAGATTGTGCATGACCCCAAAGCTCCATTGATCCTGAATGGATCAAAGCATCAAGAAATACATGTAAGATAAACTGCATAATGCATTTGCTCTAGATCTGTTTTGGACGTCATAGATTTGTGCTATCTAAGATTGATTAAGATGCATCCTTTAATCCCCAATACAGAAGTACAGAATATAGTCAAGGGGACTGTAGTTAAGGAGAACCTTTGGCTATCTCTACCTAAAGGGAAAGGATTATGCTCAGTGCCATTGAGAAGTCAAGAAATAGATCTCTTTTACAGTAGTCTGAATTATCAGCATATTATTTGAGAACATACATTGATAGAGTTAGAAGATAAGATTTTCCTGTTAGGTGGTAGCTTCAACATTCTGGAAAAGAGAAAGAGGACACACTAGAAAGATGACATAAAGGGAAGATGGTAGAGACTTGGGGGCTCGGTTGGGCTCTTCTTCCCACAGGTTATGAGTCCTCACAGTGGCTGGCCAATGACTAGAGCTGCAGTAGTCACTAGTGACTCAAGACCCCGGGACAAAATTCTCGATGCTGACCTTCCTTGTCTGAGCTCAAAGAAGCCAACGCTGTCTCTGTTGATTCCAATCACCTTCTGGTTCCTCTTTTCCCTTCCTCTGTTCTTGCATACATTCTAAATGATTCCCTAAACGAAATATATATCAGATGAAAACTGTGACTTTCCTTATATGCAACACAGAACATGGAATTTCTCTTCATGGAGTACTTCAAAATCTTCCCAGAGCTAGAAAATCAAGTCCAATCAATCCTTCAGCCACAATTCTTCTCAAGATCTCAATAACTTAGCTATGTGGTTGTACTTTTTAAAAAGATGATACACTTGATTGATTATTATGAACTATTGGGGTGTTTTAGTTGAAGTTTTAATTTTGAGATACTTTAAGTTCACCTGCAGTTTAAAAAATTAATATACAGAAACCTCTTATGCTCTATGCCTAACTTCCCCTAATTAGAGAATCACCACAATAGTGACATTGAAATAGTAAAAATGTGGAATATTTTTATAACAACAAAGATCCCTCTTGTTGACTTTTTGAGTCAATCCCTTTCCTATTTCTCTCACATAAACCCTGTTCAGGGCTATAGTAACCACTGACCTGTTCTCTGTTTCTATCATTTTTATCATCTTCAAAATAAACACAGTAATCATACTAAACACCAACTTTGTTTCTCACTAAGCACAAGTTCCTAAGGATGCATTCAGGTTGTCTGAAGTAATGAGAGTATGCTCTTTTTCTTTGATGTGGTATAGTCTATAAGATCCACCCACCGCAATTTAGTCATTCACTTAGTTGAAGATAACTAAGTTATTTCAACATTATGACCATAACAAATTAAATGGCTAAAGACTTTCCTGGATGGGCATAAACAGAAGGCTTGATTTCTGAGCTACAGCGCACGTTCTGGGCTGGGTGGCAGCTGGCTGTTCAGTTTTATGAGAAACAACCCAACTGTTTTCCTGAGTGAGTATCACACTTCGTACTGCCACAAGGAAGTTTCTCTACATCATTGCTGCCTTTTATGTAGTCACCTCTATTTTTAAATAGAATCTAGCTATTTTAATATCTTTAGGGGTATCCTAGTTAGATTTTAATTTGTACTTTTCTAGTGACTAGAGTTTCTGAACACCATTTTAATTATTATTAAAAACAGATTCTTCTCTCATATAATTCATCCTGGCCTCAATTTCCTCTCCCTCCACTTCTTCCAACTCTTTTCAACTCCTCTTTCATTTCCTCCTCAGAAGAGAGAAGACCTCCAAGAGACCTCCACTAAACATGACAAAGCAAAATACTGTGAGACAAGGCAGAAGCTCTCATATCAAGGCTGGACCAGTCAACCCAATAGGAAGAAACAAGTCTCAAGAATAAGCAAAAGGGTCAGAGAAACACCTGCTCCCTTTTAGGAGTCCCACAGAAACATCAAGATAACAGCCATAACACATACTCAGGGACCAAGTGTAGACCCGTACAGGCCTCATCTTTGCCTCATTAGCCTCTGTGAACCGCTTGATGTCATTATCCATTACATGTCCGTGCTCATATCTTCTGTCTGCATTGAAATGGGTTATTTGTTTCTATTTGAACACTGTTGAGTTTGAGAATTATTTATACAGTCCATATATTGGTCCTTTCGTCAGACACGTGGTTTCCAAGTGTTTCTTTAGAGTTTGGAGTTTATTTTTATGTTTTCATCAACTAACAGGATCATTTATGTAACTTTTTTTAATTTTTGAAAAAATATCAACATACTCTCTTCTAGATTCTATTTCTGTTCGAAGTCTAAGAGTCTAAAGTCACTAAAGCCCAATGATTTTAATGGCTTTTAATATTTTAAAATAAAATACTATGTTATACATTTAAGAGTATATTTTAACTGAAAAGTTTATTTTTTACATTTATTTATTATTTTTATGAGGTCTGTGTGGAAAGAAGTAGAGGAGCTGTGCAAATATCATTGCAAGCAGATAGAGGGCAGAAGACAAGTTCCATGGATTATTTCTATTTTTCCAACATAAGTTCCAGGGATGGAATTTAGGTAGTCAGACTTAGTGGCCAGTGTCAGTGAGTCATACGACCAGCCACACTCTGAATTAAGTCTTATAAAAGCATAAAATTTAGGTCAAAACTCTTCCCTCCTTCTCTTTCTTCTTTTTTCATTCTTATTCATTCTTCTGACTATAGACATACAGTTTTCTAGCGCTATTTTTTAGAAATCTTCGACAGGCACATTTATATTGAAAATAAAAAGTAAATAAGAGCTTCATGACTGAGACTTCAAGATACTATACCACCTTCTTGTCTTGGCATCGACCTCCTAGAAGGTTCTCATTGATTTGCAATGCTCATCTCCTCCAAAAAGAGAAGTACATCCATAGTGACTGGATGTCATCAAACAAATGTACTCGGAATGTCAATTAGGATTATCCTCCTCACCTCCTGAAGAACTATTGTCCCATTGCTTTCCCTCTGCAATGACCTCAATTCCAAAGAACCAAATGAACATCACCCTTCCTTTGACATGATGGCTTATTTGTGAAAATTAGAACTCTTATGTAGTCTCTGAATGTCCTTGGACATGACTCCCCAACTTCACAGTGCATAAGACTCGGCTTTGAGTCTTTTTTAGCATGTCATCCCATGGCTGCCATATTGAAGAAGTTGTCATACTTAAATTTCTGGGTAGTGTGACAGATAAATGCTTATTTGTGTGCTAATGGAATAGCCAGCAGGAAGCCTGAAATGCTCTTCACCTCCCCTTCTCCATCTAAGATATAGTTGGGCCCAATCTCAAGATGAACACTTAACATAATCTAGACGTACATGTGTTTGAGGCAACATCTTCACACCTGAAGGAAAGGCCAGTCCTTCCCTGACAACTCATTAAGAGAAAATGTCTTAAGGTAACCCACAGAATCAACATGGCTATTCAGAAACATACCCAACTATGAAGTGTTTAGCTTTGGTCCCTATACATTTCAGTCCTTTAGACAGCAAAAACCATGGCTTGCAAGGTCTATTCATAATTAGGCTATGATCATCTCTGATTTAATTTCACTAATCCCTGGGTACGTCAACATGTAGAGCCAAGAGTGCTTGATATCTCTGGGTCCATTTTAATAGGCCCTGATATTTCTGTCCCTGTCCATTTTTATTCATTGTTGCTGCCATCAGTGAATTTGATCATATTCTCCCTGAGGCACTTTAAGCAAATTGAACACTTTTTTTAAATAACAAAGAGCTGACGAATGACATGCTTAAAAAGTAGGCTATGCTGATTTTGAGAATATCTCCACAAGAGATGTGTACAGTAAAAGAACTCTTTGAGGTGTGTGTGTGTGTGTGTGTGTGTGTGTGTGTGTGTGTGTGTGTGTGTGTGTGTGTGTTCCTGAGTGTGTCTTTTAGAACACCTGTATCAAAAAGTACTAGAGCACTACCATTCCCATACAACTTTTTTTTTTCCTTACAAAACCATTGACAATACAGTCTTGACACCACCCATTGAACAGGAAATGTTTGGGGAATTCTTTTCCTCAGGCACTCTCCTTGTAACTGCAGGCAGCTTTGAGATTCTACCCAGAGTGGATGTCCTGCAGATACTGTTAGCAAGATGCAAGCCTGAAGGCGGCAGGCCATCTCAGTTAAACAAAATAGTGTGAGTCTATGATGTCGGATACGTTTTGTTAAGTTATTCCCTCTAAGTTATTACCACATTAGGTAAGCATTTAATTTTGTAGGAAGACCAGGACATATAGACATGTGTTCAGTCATGACCTCAAATATTAACATCCCTTATTCATTAAGGACATCAGGGTTTTTTCCCTACAAATTGTCTGAATCTTTCTTTGTTGCATATGTATGGAAGACTTTATCACAGGCTAAAGGAATAGAGAAGGGAGCCATCTCTTTAAGGTTATCTGCCTTCATAAGTTTTCAGTCTACCAAGACTTGGCCGCCCTTCGACACTCACTCTGGGATATCTTCTGGATTAGTCTTACAGATTTTATTTGTATTTGTATCCTGAATAAATTAGTTCACATAACAATTATTTACCATATACAAAACTTCTCTGGAACCCTTCTTGTATGGCATTAGCTAAGCTCTTAGTGCTATTTATCATCAATGTCACTTTCATCCTTATCCCAATCACCGCAAGAATACATTCCCTGCTAGAGACTACCTTAGTTTCTCAACTGGAAAGTATAGTTTTAAGACATACATTTTTAGATGTATTGACTATCTAGGCAAACATAAAGAGTTTTCTGGCTGTGTTATGTGTGGATGGAAGTTAAGCACCTTTGCTTCTGAATGACCTAGACACTTTCTTCAGGATCTGAGTGAGAGTTCTTCATAATTTTGTCATTGTATCATCACCCCATTATCTATCCAGATGGTAAGATCTGTTTGGAGAGATTCAACTTTTTGTACTGCTTCAAAATGCACTTCCTGGCAATTAGTGAAAAATCTGTCATACTCACTGTGTCTTCAATACAGTCTTCTCAGAAAATGATCTTGCAAAGGCATTAAGAGTCATCACAGGGGGGGAGGGGAGTTCATATTAACACTTTAAAATTAACATATAATTCTACTAAGGAGAATTATTGAACTAATATACAAATTAAATCAAGTCACCCACAATAGAAAGCTGGTTTTATTTGCAAAATGTTATCACTATTTATTATTTATCACTATTTATCACACTGCTACTTCCTAGTTCTTGCCACCATGGAAGGGTGCAACCTAGTTTCTGAATTATCAACACTTGAAAGAAAGATAAAAGAGTATCCTAGAATCTATAAATCTGTTCATTATACATTGAACCTTCAAAAATATTCTAGACAAAAATATTCCAGCCACATCTCTAGTTAATTCTGACAGAAAATAAAGCACCAGAATGCACTGATACATACCACAGTAAAATTCTCACACTCTTGTTAACACAGTAGTAGAAAACACACAAGTGAAATATCTACCACCCTCATATGCTAAAACCTATTCTCTGCTCCTGCATCCACTTCTGCTTTTTTGTTTGCTTGTTTGCTTGTTTGCTTGTTTGTTTGTTTGTCTGTTTTAGATACTATTAAGTTTTCTGTATTTCAAGAGAAGTTTTAAGTGAAACATGAATATTGAACAGTAGGTTGAAAACAAAACTGATCTTAAGGAGTGTATTTCTCTTAAGTTCTGAGCACCTACTACTTCTTTTAGATTTTTTCTTACTCTAACATATCATAGATTTAAAACTTGAAAGGGCATGTGCCCCAGGCTAATAGATGTCCAGGAAACAGTGTGGATAACAAACATAGTAACAAGTATTCCCCCCTCATACTTACCTAGTTATTTTTCGTGTGTGTGTGCTTGTGCGTGCCCATTTGCACATGTATTATTCAAACGAATGTAAAGCTCAAAGGTTGATGGTAGGTATCCTCCTCAATTACTTTTTATCTAATACACTGAAGTAGGGTTTCTCATTGAACCCATAACTCACTGTTTCATTTGTCTGGCTATCCCCAGGAAGTGTCCCTCTCTTATGCTAGTCTACAATTACACTCCAGGGTTAAATTCTACATTAGCACAAAACCATTCCTGTTTGTTGTTGCCCAACAGCTTCAGATGCAGGGAGCTGATTTCAGTCATGGTTTCTGACATAACCCTTTGTCCACATTCCGAAGTGGTGTCTGGCTCAGCAATCTTGGTTCTCCAACAGAGCAATGAAGTGGTTGGTTTCTTTTTTTGTACTGTTTTTATTTTAGGTAGAGAAAAGAATGTTGACTTCTAGGCTTATTTGATCATGCCAAAGATGAATCTACAAATCACTTTTTTGAAATAATTTTATTCAGATTTCTAAGGAATGGCTTGATAGCACAAGCTTCCAACTTTGGCTATGTATTCAACTATCTGAACCTTTAGATCTACTCATGACCATGCTCCAACTCAGAGAGGCTGCAATAATTAATGTCAGACTGGAATGCACAGCCCTAGGTAACAGATATTCGCCAAATCATAGTGGGTTTCCTCATTTTCAAAATTTGATTCCATTCTTGCTGGAGGCTGGAAAGTCATTACCTAGGGGAAATTGCTGGGAAGAAAAGGAACTAGATTACAGAACTAAGAGACATCCTGTCAGCTTCTCATCAGCTGGGACATAAAGAGTTTGTATCTAACTAATGTTTTAGGCATTTGGAGTTTTGACATCAAGTTTTTTAAACTAGGTTACTTATCAATAACATGATTTTGTCTTACATTCCTTAGCTGATACAAGAGAAGAGTCTAGGGATGAGAATTTTAAAATACATATTTTTCAAGATATAATATTAAAATATATACATAACAAAATTAACCACCAATTTGAATGAAAATAACTGTTCCTCAACAATTTTGGAAGAATATATGGTTTCTACAATATTCATCCACAATGTTTAAGAAACCATGAAAAATTACTAGATATCTGAGGAAACAGGAAAATCCAAAACAAAATTCATAACCTTTTTTTTTTTTTTTATTGTGAAACTTTAGGATTGGTTTGCTAAGTTCTGTGTTGAAGCTATCAGAAGATACTTAGATGATGTGCTTTTAATAAGATGAAGAAGAAAGGAAAATGAAAACCAGCGTAAGTACCAATGGTGAGAGCACCTACCATCATCGGAGGTGGGCGGAGCCCTTCCACATGTCAAGTCTCTACCTTGGTCAGTGAAATGTACTCTCAATAGGGCTCCATACTCCTTCAGTTCCAAGTAATCTATGTCCTGCATCAAAGACACACCCACTTCTACACTGTTTCCAGCACACTTCCAGAACTGGGCCCCAAATATTTGAAAATTATGATCTATGTCAACATCTGTCTTAAAAATAACCTAACATTTCCTGCTTATTCTTCATCCATTTTTTTTTCAATTTTCTTAAGTTTTGCATCGGACTTGATCTTTTAACTTAAAATTTCTCCAGTTTTTAGAGAAGTGCCATAGAATAGTATTTTTGTTTCCTTTTATTTTTTTCTCCTTATACTTATTTTCTCTATTATTTTATTGAAATTTTCCTTCTCATTTGTCACTAAGAGCTATAGTAGAAATTTCTAGCCCAGCCTAGGCCTGCCGTCCAGACTCGCCCGCAGCTGCTTAGCCCCTGAAAAATGACTTAGATGCTTATATTAATTATATCCGGTTTGACCTATGGCTCAGGCTTATTGTTAGTTAGCTCTTTCATCTTAACTCATTTCTATTTATCTGTCTTGCCACATGTCTCATGGCTTAACTTATTTTTATTTTTTTTATTTTTTAATTTTTTTTACATATTGCTTCTTGGGTGGCTGGAATACAGCCCTCCTTGGATTTCCTGCCTGTTTCTAAGATGTCTTTCCATAGGCCAAAATAGTAGCTTCATTAACCAATGACATTCACAGCATGAAGAGAGACATCCCACAACAAAGATCATTATCTTTGTTCAGGTCATATTTAGACAGCCATGCTGATGTAGCTTCTGTAATTTAAAAAAAAAAGTCTTATTGTAAACTTCTTGTTTCAATAGACCTCACAAGCTCACAATTCTAAATTGTCTAGATTCTATTATCTTCCAAAATTTCCAATTTAATTACTTCTTGACTGATGACTTCATTTGAGTATTTTTCACTATATACCATTTTCTGCCTATGACACAGCAAAGGCAGAGATGGATGTATTTTCTGATAATACCTAGCAGCTCTTTGTCCATTAAAGTCTGCTGAAGGAGACTGTGATATCAGATGAATCCAATTTTATTTTGGAAGACTAATTATACATAATCAAGCTGTGAAGGAGTCAGGCTAGGTGACCTGCAGGGCTTCCAGTTCACTTAGCTCATTGTCAAAACCTCATGAATTTGACTGAATTGCTATGAGACCCAAGGAGAATACTGTAGACTACATGTGTGTTGACTGCCTCTAACTTCTTCTTAATCTTGAAGTAATCCATATGTGTCAGTAGCAATGAAGAAATTTGAAAGCACTAGTTTAAGTACAAGAGTTAATAGAAAATGTGTCTATGATAAATAAACAAGTATATGGGAATAATAAAATAACAGTCATGTAGAAATTTGTATTACATTTGTGTGTTTGTGTGTGTATGTACATAAATACATGTATGTGCATGTCATATGGAGGTCAGAGGGCAACTCATGGAAATCTGTTCTTTCTTTCCACTATGTGGGTCTTAAGAAGGGAATTTAGTACAAGAGACTTGGTGCTAAGCTACCCTTACCTACTGAGCCATCTTGCCAGTCCAGCAATTTTAACAATGAAAAGTAAAGCATCAGAAGCAACAGTTTCACTTGGATGGATGAAGAATGATCTAATATTACAAACTAGGAATGAGGCTCAGTGGTAGAGTATTTTCCTAGAATGCACAAGGACACAGATTTAATCCTCAACACTACAAAACACAAAGCAAGAAAACACATTATTTTTCAACATGTGTGTACATGTGCACACACACCACCACCAGCCCTGGGCATAGACATACACACAAATAAATAGCTTTTAAAAATTAAGACAATTTTTAATGGAGGTTAGAGAGATGGTTCTATGCTTAAAAGAAGTTACTGCCCTCTGGAGGACCTGAGTTCAGAATGCCAGTACCTATGCATGGTGGTCCACAGTAACCTATAACTCCAGCTCCAGAGGATCTAATGCCTTTTGAATACCTTGAACATTGCACTTACATATGAAAATGCACATACACCCACACACATATAAATAAAACCAAATAAGTGTGTTTTAAAAATTTGGAGAAATAGTAATAATATTTTTATATTGAAGAAAGCATAAAGCTGAAATCTAAGCTCAATTAATCCTAAGCACAAGAAACGTGCCTATGCCAAGAGAATCATAAACAAATTGCTTAGACTCAATGAAAACTGAGAAAAAATTCTCGAAGCAGAAACATTAAAAATGTCAAATTAAATACAAAAGAACAAACTAAAAGATAAGACTTTGTGTCAGAATAATGCAACTGAGAAAATGTACTGTAGTTTGGATGTTCATGTTCCTTTGAAATGTTTCCAAAGCTTAATTCCCAAATGCAAGGCTTCAAATTAAAGCTGTAAGGGGGTAATTAGATTATGAGAGCCTACCACTCAGTAACAGAATTGGTCTTTCTAACAGGGGATCAGAGAGCCTGTTTGAAATTTCTTTTTCTTCTACCAGGTACAGACACTGAATTTCCCTCTTTCCTTTTCAAAACTAGAGAATGCACAGTGAAGACACAAAACCAGAGAATAAGGCTTCACCAAACACTGAATCTACTGGCTGATTAATTTTCGACTTTCCAATCTTCTAAACTGTCAGAATAAATTTTCACTATTTATAAACTGCCCAGTGAAAGGTAAAACTCTATAAATATCTTTTATGGACACAGGTACAAGTATTTCATAGAATGTGAAACCAAGTCAACCACGTGTACTCAGAAGGCATCGTGATAATATGCAACTAACCCTATAAAAACAAAGAAAGTTTAACATAAAAATTTGTTAATGTAGTTATTGGTACTAATGTAAAATGAAAATTTATATGGTCTATGCTTGTAAAAGTAACACGATGAAATGTCAACTTACAAAAATAGTTTCCTTTTTATATATGAATGAGAAACTTCTGAAAATTTGTGTGTGTATCTGTGAGTTTGTGTGTGTGTTTGTGTGTGTCTGTGCATGTCTGCAGCTGCACATGTGGATGAGGTGTGCAATAATATGGCACATGAAATATATAATAAAGTAATTTGTATATATAAGTATTGATAAAACCTGTACTATAAAACTTCCACATATTTTCTGAGAGGTTTTTTGAATAAGGCCTAAATAAACAAAAGCAATCCTGTTTTCAGCCATCTAAAAACTATTCTTAAGATGGCAATTCTGAACACTGCCATGAACTAGGCAAACCTAGTCATTTTTGTAAAAACTGTAAAATTAGTCTTTCAGTTAATTTTTATAAATTGATGTAATAAATGCTATGAGGAATAAATGAAATGTTCAAATATTAATAAAAATATTTAGAAGATAAAGACAGATTAAGAGAATGAAAACATTCTACGCTATTAGAGAAATACAGTAAAGAATACAATAAAAATTCTCAAAAGCCTATGTACATTTCAACCTTGTTGCCGAGACTAGATATTGTATGCAAAACAGGGAAAGAAATGGGCTTCCATTGAAACCTTTACTACATGAAAATATTAACTCCAATTTGATAATATACCTAAATATAAAATCTAAATCTTTGAAACCAGTTTATCACAATTTAAAAAAATAAATTGATAAATAAATAAATAAAATATGGATTTGAAAATTCTCCAAGAATAAACAGTACAAGCTGTTTCAGCCGTTCGGTTTGGCAAAATCTTCTTAAGTAGAATACAAAATGCAGAAGCCTGAAATGAAAATCACAACAAATTGACATATACAAATGTATAAATTTTCCTTCAATGAGACAGGCTGAAGATAATGAAGTGAGAGCCACAGCATGAGCGAGCACTTTTGAAAATCATGTTTGTGGGGCTGAAAAGTGCTTCTGTGTTTAAAGTGCTTGCTCTGCATTTACCAATGTATCTCACACATTCTGCTTAGTTTCTAAAGAGAAATAAAAGTACACATCTACTGAAAAGTTAACATTAATAATTCATCTTCACTTTATTTATGGTTGCAAATGAGAAGAAATATAAATGGTCACAAATACATCGACAGATAGAAAATGTGATGTACCCATTAAGTGGAGGGCAAACCAGTTCAGAAAAGAACCGCTGATATATTCCAAAGTGGCAGATATAACTGCAGAAAAGTATAGGAAGAAAGAATAAAGAAACAGAAACTTCTATCTACTTACTAGAGCATGTAAACTGGTTTACCCTGCCATAAGTAAAATCAAGGATGACCTGAGAATGAGTGAAGAAGGCAATGGGGTCAGGAAGCGAGGATTAAATTTGACAAAATGTATCGAATCCCATGCTTTGCACTTTGCTACATGAAATTTCCACTCAGCATAGATAATAAAATTGATAGATATTCCTTGACTTTAATAAAAGCATATACCTCAGTGGCAAAGGATGGCCTAGTCACAATGGTGCTTCTTTTGCAATTCTGAAAAACCTAATTCAATCCCTCAAACACATTTAAAAGTCAGGGATATGATATGGTGGACAGAGACAGGAAGGTTTCTGAGTCTCCCTGAAAAAGTGTTTACCATAATTGTTGAATCCAGTCTAATGAGTAACCTTGTCTTAACAGAGGTAGATAGCATTCATAGAGTGATACCTGAGATTGTCTCCAACCTTCACACACTCCCCAACAGCACACAATCACACCCAATAACCTATGTGAACATATAGATAGGCATACATACATACTCATGCATACACTCATAAAAAAAGAACATTTATTTGCTCTGAAAGCAAATAATAATTCTTTAATTGTTATCTAGCTTACACAAAGGTCAAGAACTAATACTGGCATCTTCTTATCTGTCTCTATGCTTGAGACAAGAACTAGTTACTCTGAAACAGAATCTGAGGCAGGAGACTGACCAGTCAGATGAGGAGAAAGTCTACTACTGTATGGTATTGAAGAGAGGTGATAAGCCATGTGCCAAATGTAGGTTAATATAAATTGGTTAATTTAAGTTTCAAGAGCCAGTTGGGAACAAGAATAAGCTAAGACCAAGCTTTCATAATTAACAAAAAGTCTCTGTGTCATTATTCAGGAGCTGTCTAACTATAGTTGTTACCAATAGAATGGATCATGTGTAATGAGATCATGAGATGGACAATAAGACCTTTAGTCTATTCATACTCATCAGAAGATAAATAGAAAATGGAGAAATTAAACAATTCAAAGTCAGAGACAAAATATACTAAAATGTATGAACTGGGCACACAAAACCTCTGGGACTCCATGAAAGCTCAAAACCTATGTACAGGAATATAATAAGGAGAATTTTACATAAAATTCATAGAAAATATTTTTAATATAAAGCATAAAAGAAAATCTCCCAAATAGAAAGAGAAGGCCAATCACATACAAGAGCCATACAGGACACCAAATGGTACTAGAAAAAAAACTTCCCATATTGTATTATACTTTAGACACCAAATATACAAAGCAAAGCAAGTGAAAGTTTTAGAGGCAATGGCTAAGGCATATAAAAGATAGTCCCATCACAATAACTAATGACTTCTTATTCCAAACAATAAAATTAAGAAAGGTTTAGATTCTGAAAAACCAAAATTTCCAACAAAGGCTCTCATAATTAAAGATGAAAGATGAACATTTGTGATAAAAAAACAAGCTAAAGGAATTTATGGCCACTAAGCCAGCCCTACAAACAATTAAAGAATACTTCAGCCTGAGGACAAACAGACAAATGCAAAAATTACAGGAGGGAAAATTTAAATATACTTATTATAGCACTCATTAAAGAAATATTAATACCTAAACATTACAAAAATTCTCTAGATGAGAGAGGGCATTGCATGCTTTTCAATAATAGCTCTAAATATCAATGTTCTAAATTCACTCAGTTCACCATCAAAATACACAGAATAGTATATTGGATTAGAAAACATAATCTTTTTCCCCCTGTCTTTTTACAGAAAAAGGTAAACATTGCCTTAGCACTAAAGGGTGGATGAAGTATTCCAAGCAAATAGAAGCAGAAAACAAGCATGTATTGTTAATCTAACTATGCCCACTACACATTCTCCTTCATGTTCATCCCCACTGTCTTCACAACAGATAGAGCCTGAAAAGAGCCACGCAATCCACCAGCTGATGAATACTGAAAACCTGTCACCTATTTACAACGAACTTTTTATTTCTCTATAAGAAAAATGAATTTTATTTGGTAAATTGGAGCTAGAAACATTATACTATAAACATGAGGTAACCCAAACACAAAAGGTCAAATGTCCTATGTTCTCACTTATACGCAGATTAGTGTGTTTAACTTGAGTAACCATGGAATCCAAAAAACTAGGGAGGAGATAGTGAAACATTAATGATATGAAAGGGGAACGGGAGCTGAGAATGAGGGAGGATTAGGTGAGGAACAGGGAGTGAAGTTAGGTCAGAGAAGAGTTTAGATAAAGAATAACATTCAGGCTGTTTGAAGAAGTCATATGAAAAACTAGTATTTTTGTTTCCTAAATGTGTACTTATATTCATATAGGAGAGTTCAATGAAAGTTACCCCACACAGAGGATAGTTTTCTTCCCAGACAACATAGGTTCCCAAATAAGAAGCCCAGTGCCATGTGTGGGATAATTTTCCTCAAGTTGTTGGTCAAGAGGGTCCTGGAAGCCCCAAAACAATACAAGCTATTACCACTGCTCTTGGTGGGCCACAAAAATGTGACGATAAGATTCCATTGATTAGGACCACACACATTTTGATTATATAACATAGAAAACAAGCTGGTGCTGACCAGGAAGCTTTTTGCATGCCGGCTAGTTTTCAAAGCACTGGAAAGTGTTTATGCAGGTTGTTGGAGACAACTAGTCAAGAGTCTTTTCAGCTGTGAAACATTGTACTTCAATAATGACTCATATATCGAGATATGCCCATGGGTTCAATAGTGGCATGAATATCATGATGGCATCTCATTATTTTCTGAATGGATATGCCTGGTACTATAAATATAGCCAGCAACCAAAGACTGACCAAAGGAATGAAGCTTACTCTTATTTTGGTAATTGTACAGAGAATCAGAATTGCCTGCTTATTAGAATACTCATAAGTTAGCATGTCTCTCAGACTTCATTAGAAAAGCTTCTTTGTGAAGTGTACAGGAGTTCATATCAAAACTCACAAATGGTTCAAGTACTGAGAATAAGTGTTGGTCACAAATGGGATATTTCTGTCACCACCCTTAGCACCTCCTGCAAGACGAAGAAACCATCTCAGAAGACAGAGCAAAAATACTTTAAGCATCAGAGTTTGGAGGGGACCAGAGTAAAAGTAAAACCATCTTTGAAAAATGCTAAGATTGTTACGATTGTAAACTCACAGGAGTTGTAGGTATCTACATAAAATCTAGGCAGTCAACATTCCACATGGAGAGGATGCCTCATGAATCTGCATTCCTAATGGTAGAGTTATTGACACACAACAGCTTCTGAGTTAGAGACTTCGTTTTCTTTAACAGTCGTCCCTGTTAGGTCTGACAAACCAGTAGATGGCCGCACAGCCATAAATATCTGGAAAGCACAAGAGAGATGATTAAAAATAAAAAGACAAAACACAAAGCTGGAAGTTAAGGTGAAGGCGGATCTAGAAGGATTTAAGGGACGAGTGGGCTCGAATACAATCAAATTACATTGTATGAAATTCTCAAAGTTAATAAAATATGTATTTTTTTGAATGATAAGCTCCATGACAGAAGAGAAGATGCCCATCCCATGAGTGTTAACTTCACTACAGTATGGTACTTTATGGTGGGACTGTTATGAATTTCTTGGCTCAACGCATTACGCCACCAATAATTATCTATTATTTAACTGTGTACACCAAGAGAATAAGCATTCTGAGAATGGAATTGATCTGGTGAACCTTGACAGTACATATTAGGTGGCTAAAGAGCTAAAAATTGAATATTCAAGTTAAGTCTGCATTCCTAAATTCAAAGTTAGAATGAATAAATGATGTATCATTTCTAAAAAGACGTCTCTAATTTAGGTGACTAAAAATGCCTCTCTCTATGTCCCAAACTAAAATTTAAGATTATAGTCAAGTCCAGAGTAGCATAGTCAGTGAAAGGTGAATTATCTCAACCAGCAGCCTTGAGCTGTTCTGGATGCAGAACTCAGAGGAAACTGCAACAGAGGTATTCTAAAATATTGGGTCATCTGGGTCACACATTCCCATCAGAGATTTTCCAGGGGGTTTTCCTTTATCAAACTTTATTTTCTTTAACCTGTAATGAATCCACAGCCACTCATCTTCTGTAGAAAGAAAAAGAAAACCATTTCTCTAAAGTAACATACCTTTTGACTTCAATTTTGAAGTCAAGGCATTTACAAAATATGTAGGTTGCATTAATCTGGTATCATTTATAATCAAATGTCTCTTAGCAGCTCTTGCTCCTTCCCCAGCAGTCAAACAATTCAAAACAACATAACATACAGTATCTCTGTGTATTTTACATCTTTACATGGCATATATATGTATGTGTGTGCATGTGTATATATGTGTATGACTTTATTTCGTTTTTAAAGAATTTTTTCTAGCATCTATCATTCTGCCTTTTTATTTTCTCCTCCAAGAATATACATATATATGTATGTATGTATATTTTAAACACACTATAAACTGTTTAGAGGTTTTTTTCTTTTGTCTGAATCTGCCTTTACTATACTGCTCTTTTTCTGAACATACTTTTAATCTACTAAGGCATGGCTAGGATTAGAGGCTTGGCTCTGGTACATAACTCCACCCAGCTTGGTGTGTGAAAGCTTACCTTCATGGTAGTTACCAGCAGAAGCTGTGTTTACCATGCCAACTCTAGGGAATTTTAGGATCCATACCGCCACCCAATAGAGTACCACCACTGCCCTGTGCTCATAAACACCATTTAAGTGTTTGGCGGCAGGGCCTCTTAAAAGAATCACACTTTTTTTAGTTTTTGTCCCTATCTCTATGTCAGGAAGCGTCTCTTAAAGGAGCCATGCCTCTGTTCTCTGTCAACAAACAGAGCCCTCCAAGAAAATGCCTCTACCTAGAAGTCATGCTTGACTCTGTTCCCTTTTTGTCTGTAAGAACAGAAAGCTTAAATCCATCATATGCAGCTTGTGCTTATACTGAGGCTTTTGTGAGACTTCAGTAAGCTGTCTTGTTACAGCTTAAGCTGCCCTCAAAGCTAGACATTTTGTAGCTCAAGCCCACATGCCCTGCCATGGCTTCTCTGTAGCATGGCCTACTTGAAAGACACAACTTAGAAGCTGTTTTTGGCTCTGTTTCTGTGATCTAGAACCCTTTTTAAGCTTCCTCAGGCTTTATGTGAATGCAAATGCCTCACATTAGAATGCCACTAGTAGTAAAAGTATCTGGCCTGACCTAGCCCCGAGATCTGGACCAGCAGACCCAATAATCACACAAAGTCTTATATTAATTACATACCTATGGCTCAGACATGTTACTTGCTAACATTTACTTTTAACCTAACCCATGATTAACTAGTGACTTGGTACCTTTTCTCAGAGCAGAATTTTTATCTTCTTTCCTCTGCATCTGCCTGGCATCTCTCCTCTGTTCTTCCTCTTCTGAGAGTTTTCTTAGTCTGATAGTCCCGCCCATATTTCCTGTCTGCCTTCTAGTCAATCAGCATTTTTTTACAAAGTATAAAAGCATAATCCCACAGCAGCCTACAATTATAAATTCCCTCCTTACCAGTAAATACAACTTAATGTCTGGATTGTGGTCTCCAGGAACATGAAAAATCACTTCTTTCAACTACAGGGGGAAAACCTTGGTTGTTTTATCAAACCAGAAATAATAATAATAATAATAATAATAATAATAATAATAATAATAATAATAAATGCTGGTGTCATGTCCAAATTGCTAAGGAGCCAACTTAAAGAATATGCCGCTGGTAATGATGACACAGTTTGATTGTCATTAAGAACTATAACTACAATGTTTTAAAACATATGAAATAGTTTAATTCTATGAGTCCCATGGAAAAGCTTTTGTCATCTCAGAGGTTGCTAGAAAAAGTTTCCTTATACTAAAAACAAGAAAGTTAAGGGAATCCAAATGTTTAGGCTACCATTTTTATGTGTACTAAACATTAACACCATTTTTTTCCATAGCTTAATAAAATAGTAGATGTAGGAATAGGCAGCTAGAGCCTATTAACTTCCTAGTGGAAGCAGGTTGCAACAACAGCAAATATTCTTGTCAGAACCTGAAACTTGATCCCAGCCAAGACTCTGTTCATGAGTATCTACTGAGAAGCGGTCGGACTAAACACAACGCTAAAACATACTCCATAGATTTGAACGGAAAATATAGACCACAAGAAACTCTACAGGACAAACAACACAGCTTTTCCTCAACAACATAGGAGTATAAAAGGAGAAATCAATTAAATGAGGTGGAAATTAGCAAGACCTTGAGGACAAACTGATATCATGTTCTCAAAAAGGAACATTGAGCAATTACTAACACAAAGGACAATATAACATGGATCCCAGTTCAAACAAAATTGTAATGTAATTTGGATGTTAGTAATGCTGGTCATTGTCAATATGATGCTCTAAAATGGCCCCAGGTGTAATTTAAAGTAATAATTATATATTTAAATGCCATGTTTCACAATTGCCAGGGATTTTATGCATAACTAAAACATAAAGGTGTCTGATATTTTCTTTCAATTATAATAAAGCTATAAGGGTATTGTTTAACCATGATGATTATGACTGATCATTGTTGAGGATGAGTGATAGGCACATGTGTTTCTACATTATTTTGTTCATCATTTTATATTTAAATTTTCATGATAAAATAAAAATAGAGAATAAACTAAGCCCAAATTCAACTCACAAAGCAGAGGAATTAAGAAAATGATATTCTATGAAAAAAAAAATGCCCGATCACCTGCTTAGAAGGAAGCAGTTTCTTCAATGCTTTTAAAATAGCTACTTATAAATCATTCAATATTAAACACAGGGCAGGAAGAAGGCAACAAATAAATGTAAATGACAGGCACCTACATGAACTGGAAATTGAACATAAATGAAGTATAACTGCCTCTGAAATGATAATTCAAGTTTATGGTAAAGTGGTTTTGGATTAACAAACAGCACCCCGGGATCAGAACTATTTTGCAAAGCAAAGTACACTAACAAACAAATATGTGAAAGATGTTTACCCTTTAGGAAAAGGCAGGCATAGGTAATTGTAACCAAGCTCCCAGCCTATTTGTAAACAGTGATAGTGAAGTTTCACTGCCTTTCAGATTGTGGTCTAAATATTTGGCATCTTTAATGTCTTTCGGAGATATTAAATGTTGCAGGTGTGCGAGAAAGGTCATATATCATTCCTGATTTGTTGCCGGCATCGCTGGCCAATGTGTACTTATGCACAGCTATCTTTAATAAACTGCTAGCTTTCCTGTTTGTTATATGGCTTTCCTCACTTTGAATAATTTATCGCCCCCCACATTATTGGCACCACTTCTGAGAGATGTGAGTGAAAAAGAGATTCTAATATATCACATTAAAAAATAAGTCCGAAAAAAACTCTAAATCAGTGTGTTATTTTAAACAGCTCCTGCTCATTAGGGAGCAAATGTATGAATCCAAAGTAAAAATATCTCCCAAAATTGTGGAGTGAGGCAGTGGCAATGACTACGGTGGTGACACACTGATCTAGTGATACATGGTGTGTATTCTCAGCTGTGCAAGCTAAGCCATGTGGTCCCATCATTTTATTCTTTATTTAATTTTTATAAGAGTATTAAAAGCATGGGGAATTTAATCTACGCCCTCCTGACAGACTAACAGGTCACACGTGAACAGTTAATCTTGCTTGTTTACTTGACAGGATTTACAATCACCATGGAGAAGAGCCTCTAGGCTTGCCTTGAGGAATTACCTAGATTAAGTTAACCAAGGTGGGAAGTCACCTTCCCCAAATGTGAGCAGCCCTACATCATGAACTGGGGTTCTGAGAGGAAGGAAATTGAGTAACTCCTATCCATTGACTTTGCTTCCTAACTTCAGATGCAAGTGGCCAAATGTCTCAGCTCCCTTCTCACCATGATGGAATGAGACTATGCACCCTTGAAAGACAGTTGAACTAAACCCCCTCTCCTTTGTTTTTTGGCAGGTCTTTATCACAACAATAAGACAAGTAACTGATATGACCATGTAAATGATGCTATGATTAGAATTAATGACCACCGTATGCCAGGGCTCATTAAGCAGCTCCCAATACAACCAAGGTTTCTGAACGCATAAACTCACCCATGAAGGACCATGGCACACACTGGTTAGAAGTTCACTTCTTTGTAACTGTGGAAGTGTTGAATTTCTGGTCGTAGAGCTACCTAAACTAATAAGGGAGGAATTCTTGGCCATGTGTCTACCTTGTAATGATTGTCAAAAGCCAACAGTTTTCAAACCTTTACAGGTTTTAAAAGTCTCAGGAATGAGAGATGTGAAACCTCTCCACTTAAAAAGAAAATATTACATACCATATTGAGGTGGGTTTTTTTATTTTGCTTTTTGAGGTTCTTTCTTTGCTTGTTTGTTTGTTTCTAATCCTCCAATCTATAGCCTTTTCATTTTGGAGGAATTTTTAAGTAAATATTATCTAGAGTTCCTGACTGATGATTCTATTTAAGGGAAGACATTCTTTTAATAAAAATTAACAGTTACTTTAAGTGATTCCATGCCACTATCTCCAATGATTCATAACTCAGCAAAATGCCCTGGGTTTACCAAAAATAAAGTCATTGCATGTGATTTTGGCCTGGTTTCCCAAAGAACTCACAATAGAGAAACTGTTCATTTCTCATTTGGACACAGACAGTAAGTGCCAAATCCCTTTCTAGATTATTAACTCAGCTTGCTGCCCACCACTTCCCCTTTCAGTTGTCCAAATCCAAGTTTCTTTAACATAATACTGTGCTTCTCCTCCCACTCCAGAGACTGTTGGTGTTTCAGTCCTTGCTCATTTGCCTCATCCAAATGCCTACAAGATGAAATCTGGTGCATAGCTATACACATTGTAGACTCTATCATATGCTTTTAGTTTCACTAGGGTGTGTGTCTGTGTGTGCGTATGTGTGTGTATGTGTGTGTTTCATTTCTGAAAATAGATGGTGAGATACTAGAGCAAAGCTACCTGGTAAAATCTACTTTCTCATTTCTAGAGTCTACATTATACTCAACAAACACCCACAGACTGAAAGCTCATTTATGTTTTTTGTCTGTAATGGTATTATCATACCTCTGGGAAATAGTAAGAATCCCATAAGATAATACAAAGGTCATCTAATATGAAAAGAAATCTAGGAATTAAAGAGTAGGCACTATCCAATATGTAAGACCATTGCAAGCTTGAAATGGTGCACTGTATATAAAGAATGATTTTAAAAGAAACTACAAGATTACACCCAAAAATTGAAAATACTAACAAGAGGAATTAATTTGTAAATGTATTTTTAAAAGGTCTATGACCTTATTTTTTTTTTTCATCATTTTTTTTTTAAGCTGAAAAGGTTTTGTGCTACAGAAACTATTTTAAAAAACATTTCATGAAATGTTTGGCTAAAGAAATGTTTAAAAAACATACAGATTCCACTAAATTAGCTATGGTAGTAATTATCCATCACCCACCCTATCCTCCCCTAAATGGCTCATTGTCACCCCAGAAAGTAGCAATTCCTTTCCTTTGTTATGAATACCCTCAGTTGCCTTTGGATTAAACAAGGGGTCAGTGCCACTAGAGAATATAGAGTCAATTGCAAATTCTCAGCCTCAGAGTCTAATTAGAGGTAGTGTATGAAATGCCGTCCTTAATTACTTCAGAGTCATTGGGGTATTTCATTAGTCTCAGTTTCTATCTTGTAAGTTCATTCATAAAATATGTTCCTTATCAATTAGCTCCACTGGGAACTGATAACGGGCCCTGTGTATCCTGCTCTCTGTGATCTCTCAGCCCTGAAGAGGAAGGTCAGAATCATTCTGTGTAACAGTATTTTCAACTCTCCACCACACTAAAGATACCATGGTAGAGATGCAGATACTCTTGCTTATAAAACATAATGCCATCCCCAAACTTTGATAAAAATATTAGATATAAATTAGTATCTTCAGAGATGTAAAGTAACAATTGTTAATTAGATATAAATTGATAGCAGGTTCGGTTAAAATTATATACCCTAGAAATAATTTTAAAAGAGAAATTAACATGATACTCTAACCTGAAAAAGGATACAAAATTCATGCTACAGAGAGAAAATTAAATCTGGCTACCAACATAACTGAAGAACATTAGGGCAAAGAGCCTAAATCATATAGACAGGTAGACATCAGTAATGTCATCCAATATGTGGCTATGAGAGTCACTACTTTAGGCAAGCAAGGAAACATTTAAACCAGTTAAACATCTAAATCTATTCTCATTCCACATTCATGATGATTAAATTTCATTGCCAACCTGGCTGTACCTGGAATCACCCAGTAGATACAGCAGTGATGGGCTATAACGGGGCTTCTAGAGGCTTAAATGAAGAGAGAAGACCTACCATGAATGTGGGTGGCACCAGCCCACTGGCTCATATCTTGAATGGACTAGAAAGGGAATCTGGAGGAAGCCACATGAACACAAGCTCTTTCTTCTTCTTAGATGTGGGTATCATATAAGCCATGATGGACAGTGTCTCTTCTTTCACCATAAGCCAAAACTAATCTTCAATCCAATGCTTATAAAGCAACCCTGGATTACAATTCATTTTTAAGGTTTCTGCATTGCGAACAAAGAAATATTTCTCAGTGTTATTTAGACCTGCTTACTTACTGGAGTTTAGGTCCTTCACTAGGATGGTTTTTATTCTTACTTTAGCATTTGCTTCAAGACAGGTCTTATTTGTCTTGATAGCTTCAGCTCAGGCTGTCCTTGAACCTATAAACCTTTCAGCTTCCTAAGTGTTAGAAATAGAAGTATACACCATCACACTTATCTCTGTCTCTACATTTGCTTAGTTGAAGGTTATTCTCCTAGGATAATTTAGCAATGAAGAGGTCTTTCATGCGTGGTCCAGCCATGTCTCTCTCTCAACATTGTTTCATTAGAAACAAATGGTGGGTTTTGACTTGTTTCTTTGCTAATTTGTTTCCTTGGATTTCCAAGGCAAGAAACATGAACTCATAGTACCATGAAAAGAAAGACTTATACCTTGTGGCATCTAAAACCATGGCACTCAAACATCAGAACTATTGATCACACTTACTCACTGATCTGTTGTTGATTCATATCCACCAGTGGCAAAAGGAGTGGGTCAAAACAACAATCATTAAGTTGCTTAGGAGTCTGGACTTTATGGACTCGAGGTCTGCTCAGCTGGGCAGCTTTGCCATAAGATGCACTGGCTATAGTATTTCTCATCACTGCTGGCAGCAGGCTGTGTCTGTGCTTGATTGGTCTTACTGTTTTAACCATCAGACTAGCTGAGATCTGGAGCTCTTACAGCTATAGTACAGACACAATGATATTGGTGGAAAGTCAAACCAATCAAAACTTTAGAATAAAGACAGCACTTGCTATATGAGCCTGATAACCTAAGTTCCAAGACATAAAAGTCAGAGGCAGTAACACAATGAATCTTTATCCCAATACTCCAGTAGAAAGATTAGAGGCAGAGCCAAGAGAATTCCAAAAGGCTGTGGTCCAGCCATGCCTAGAGTACATGCAGTGAGCAAGAGACTCCAGCTCAAGTTAGAAGACAAAGGGTGACATCTGAGTTTGTCCTCTGCAACTTCCTTCCCATGGGCACATTGGTTTGTGCTACCTTCACTCATACATTTATATGAACATGCACCCCTCCCCCACTCCCACACATAGTCTTAATTTGTTTCTTGTCAATACAGTGTAAAACTAGGTCAGATTAGTATAGGTCAGATTAGTATATAAGAAAATATATTTATATAGTTCACAGTCTGGAGGTTCAAGAGCATGCACAGCACTCCCAATTGCCACAGATCAAGTTTAGTTTAGTCCCCAATATATGACATCACAACTGCAAGAATGTGTGTGAGGCGAGATCACATCACCAGACAGGAAATCAGTGTGGCAGGAACAGGTATGATCTTTGCATTAGGCCTTATCACTGAGCAGTAACACCATGTCAACAAAGGGGACACATCATCTGCATAATAACAAGCAAGCTTTGACTCAAAATAGGTATTCCATTGATCAAAGCAGTATTAAAAACTAAGTTCAGTACCAAGGGATAAGGAAATTGTCTCTGCTGTCCTAAAAGATGGAATTTAGTTATTTGAGATGGGATCTGAGTAGACATACAATCAGGGTCAATTGTACAATGCAGCCATATACACAGGTCCAGAATCCCATGTAGCTTCAGGAGCATTATGAGAAGTTTTCAATCCTTTATTCTGAGAATGTTACTACTTTAGCTCAGCCACAAATGTACAGAATCTTTGCATCTCATAGTCAAATATCCTAATGTGAAAATCTGACTGTAAAATCATGATTCCCACATACATTTCTCTGATATTTGTGGAGCTCCTAGGTCCAATCAAGTTTCTTTTTTTTTTAAATAGGTGAGTTTAATTTCTCAATGTGTTAACTGTCTTAGTATATAGCATACCTATATTTACAATAATAGGCACTTGAGAATGTTTTCCAATTACTTTCTTCTTGATCATGGCCAGTAATAAGTTAACCTTTGCCTCCTTTGTACCATCTAAATAATCTTCCTGGATGAATTAAATTCTTGATTGGTCATTTATTCCTAATCCTGACAGAGGCATCCCTGACTTGAGTTTATTGCTCTTGACCACTGGCCTTAAAGAGGACAATAAAGCACAATAGGGTGGTTCAAACACCTTTTGTCTCCTGGAGTGCTGACTGGAAGAACATAGTTGATGAAATAGTGTTGTTCTGCCCAGAGAACCAATCCCAGAGACACCACTGAAGTCTGACAAATATGAAATACAAATGCAAAGTTTATCAAGTGTGCAATACAAAGCCAGGCAGGGAACTCGTCCAACACACTCAGCACAGTGAGGCCAGGAGGAGTAACCAAGTTGAGAACATTTGTACCTTTTATAGACAAAACCATGAACTGGGGTAAAAGGAGGGCAAAGGTTTGGGTTGATAGCTAACTTGGCTTTTGGTCAAGATGGGTCAGGGTGGTCTGGATTTCTATTAACTGGTCCCAAGTTTTGGAACATTCTGCAGTTAAGCTAGGGCCTGGCCCAGATGTTCTTTTGGATAACACGCTTTGCAAGATTCTCAGAACTACTGAGTGGATTTAGGCTGAACTTTCCTTGTCCTGTTCACTAACGTGGCTGCTGACTCTAAGATGAAGGACTTTTTGGCTCCTCAGTGTCATTGTGTTTTTTTTTACATCATTATTTTGAAGTAACAAATATACTGCACCCCAGATTTACATGACACATGTTACTTACAGAAAGCCTACAGTAAGAAAGAAAAATGGAGTAGAACTCCAGATAAATAAGATATTTTCCTAATACAGTATTTCTGCAGTTGTTCAAATGCATAATTCATCCACAAATTCAGGTACCATTTGAATGTCTTGACCAAGAATGGAAGTTATAAAATAAGTTGGCAGAATACATTTCAATCTATTGTCATTATCTTGAAGAAAATAAAACAATTTCCACTGATAATTTACAGAAAGACAAATGAGAGGCAAGTTCCATTGAAGATGTGAATTCCCTTCTAGGAAGACACTGTATGGACAGCTGGGGAACCCTAAGTATGAGCATCACTCTGTCTGAGCCAATTAAGGGAAACATGCACATAGCCTAATGTCTAAGTACTATGTACATGGTCTATTGTTATTTTGTTCAAGGGCCCTGAGGCAAAAGGAAAATCAAAATAATTTTTACAATAGCACCTGTTTGAAAATAAACAATTTATTCTATCCTTATAAAATATTTATGGATTTCAAATGGATGTCCTTGAATAAGGCCATTTCATTTCTTTTTCCACTGAGAACAGGTTAGTTAGAGAAAACTCTGGGTCTATTTCCTGCTAATTTAATACCGATCCAAACCTTTTGTGGAAAAGCAGCCACCCAATAACTTTATTTACTAAACTTTATTCTTAATGATTCTGCCTTAGCGATTGTCCCAGCAACAGCTCATGGATCGTTTCACCTATTGAATAGAGAGGCTTCTATGCAATGGAATAATTTGATTTCCATCGAGAAAATGTATTTCAAAAAACCCAAGAGATTGAAGAAAACTATTACTTTTTATTACCCATATCATAATGTTCATCTTAATTACAGCTAAAGCAGGTTCACAGATGTAGTCTAATTGAATGTATAACTTTTTAATTGAAATGGGGAAAAGTATGAGAGTTGAGTCCTAACAATAGGGTGAGCTTCAAAGTTAGGTCCTTCTCTTCTATCAAGCTTTTCAGAGAGAATGGAGACATTTAAAAATGGTCTGCTTCTTGGGTCTCAACAATTCACCAATCAAATATTCTTAAATATAGAGAAATATAGAATCAGGTTTAGAGCCTAGGCCAAGTGCCAAGGACACTGAATACTGAAGCAAAACCTCTACCTTTGAATTTTTGATTCCTATTCTTACTAAAAACCGTTTACATTTTAAATGGACAAGTAGTGGGCACAGTTCTTTTTTGCTTTTCTTGAATGATCTCATGAACAGCCTTTCTCCATGGACTCCTATGAGCAATTTCTCTGAAGTTTTACTGTCTTACAGACCACTACCTGAAGGCTCCCTCTGGGAAAGCATGCTTTCAGGACACTTAAGTCATAAAGACCAATCAATAACTGGGGCTCATTGAAATCTGCTCCCTGGCCAGCAAAAGCAACAGAACAGAGGAATGGACTGCAACCTTTGCCCTTTGGGCCTATATAGAATTAGCTGTTTTTCCAAGTCAATTCAGAAGAAAGGGGAATCAGTATCAGTCTCCAGATGGTATTTCCCTCCTAAGGCTAATATTCTATATATGCTTATAAGTAGCAGATAACAGCCCGCCAGCTTTGTAAGCCTAGGCATTTTAACCATTAAGAACCTGTAAATACGTCTGTTTGTTTTTTGCATCATTGCTGTCCCTTCCATCCAGGATTGAAGCGTATTTCTCAGATCTGTGTTCTTATTTCATATTAAATCACTTCCAGTTTCCCCCAATAGATCATGCACTATCCCAGCTTGTACAAAGAACATTTGAGTCTCTCTCAGGAATAAAAGCAATTAGTTGTAATAAAATACGTATGTGTCAGATTGTTGTTATCTGGGGATGTGTGCGAACATTTAACTTCTTTTTTTTTTTTTCCAGGCGTTTCATTTTGCCAAAACATCAATTAGGCTCACTCATCAAGTCCCCTCTTCATATTCCGTATCATGAGTTTGACATGTTTCTATTTATGCATCAGAAAACCACTTGAACTTCCACTGCAAACAGCCTCTGAATACATAGATGGTGATCATATGCTTAGACAGCAGTGGAAGACTTTCACAACTATTTTTAATTTATCTATATCCACTTCAGATGTCTTTTTTGGAAAGCAGCTGCAGAATCGGTGTTCAAAACGGCATCATCCAGTTATCACTACGTACCAGTACCAATTTCTTCCAGGCCAGGTTCTCAGTTTACCTCACAGCAGCAGAAGAAGAAGTAATATGACTTTAAGGGTGTGGGTTATAATTCAAGGATGATTGTATTAGCATGAAAGAACATAGAACATAAGCTGCTTTTTCTGAATGCAAACACGGTCCCTAAACCCAGGATGTAAATTAGTATCACAATGAAAGCAGCCAGAAGGACAGAAGCTTGGAAGTGTGTGCTTCTCCTAGCAGCAGGGGACTGTTCAGGTCCTGCTGTTTTGAAAACCTTTCTCCCCCCATGCAGGCTGCCCTGCTAAGAGAAATCCATTTGAATATTTTGGCAATCACAGAGGCCCCCACATAAATTATGGATACAGAAATGCAGAAGACAGTCTAACAAATGGAACACGGTGGAATCTGTTTTTCCACCACCATATGGTGTCGACAGAATGCCACTTTGTTTCTCAGGGAAACAGCTCATCATTAAAAAATAAATAGCATCTTTTCTGTGGGGAAAGAACCCACAGTCATTATTTTGAAAAATAACAGGAAACTCTGTCCTTTCATTTTACAATCTTTTCCCCCCTTACATTATTATTATTGCCACACATATAGATGTTTTCTTCCAGGAAAACTCATGATGGTTTGTATTTTGTTGATGCTCTGGGAACTCAACATCATGTTTTCTTGATTGCAGAGCTGAGTCCAAGTACAACACACCCCACGAAAAATAAGAGCACATCCTTATAGATCTTTCCTGTGGAGAAAATTTTTGCAACCTTATATATGGATTTCACTCATCTCATGCTTATGGATATTTATAGGATAAACCATCATGGTTCATGAAAAGCCGAACAATTTGCAAATTGAATTAAGATATCTTTATTATTTATGGAATAAGTTGTTACCAGAATTCATGCCAATATTTGATAATTTACCTTGTCTTGGGTCCAGGAAAAACTTTTAGCACTTTGCACAACCAAATATGAAGCTTGTCTGTATCATTTCTTTCTTTGCTACAAAAAGATCTTTCCATCATTCTTATGTTCATCAGATTCCTGAAGATTTTGTTTATGCTGATGTCAGTATATAAGTCATATTACTTTCAACTCTGCCTAATATCCTCGAGCATTTTTGCAAACACTTTTATTTGATATGCAAATTTTGAGTATGAAATAGAGAGATTTTTATCTCAGAGTGGTAGCAGGTCATCTGGCTTTTGGGGAGTTGGGGGCAGGGACCTTTTCTATGACATTTATTGGCTCGGACAGAGACTTAAGGCTGTCACTATTATTGCTCACAATCCTTTCATGTCTTCAGCAAAGACTCATGTACATATATTTGTTCTGATACTGGTAAAGATTCACCTAAGTCTTCTCCTATCAGGCACGAAATCTAGGATACAGTAGGGAAATAAATGATTTCTAAAAACTAGTTTTCTCAGAGCAAATGCAAAGCTTACATTGATAAAGGTCATACCATATATATATATATATATATATGAGAATAAGAATTTTGAGGTCAGAATTATCTGCTCCCATTTTCTAAACTCTAAATTTGAATATCGGTATCAGTAAACGGTTGTGTGATAACCAGCTTATCATCATGGTATGTTAGTGAATGATATCAAGAAACAAGTCATAAACACTATCAGGAGATATTGTTTTGTTGGAGCAAATGACAAGGTTTCATTGCATTAAGTCAGTTAGGAGAATATAAAATCTTGTAGACCAAAAGTTAGGACCAGAAGAGTGAAGCCCATAGTCTTCCCAAGCTGTCTGCAAATACTGAATTCTTTTCAGAATGCTAATGCTAAGTCTCTGACAATTCAAAGAGTCCTTACAGTACAGTCACAACTGTGCAATTCTTTTCTGTTAGTCCTTAAGAAAGCTTATTGAAAAACGTAAATGATCTCAGGGTACATATATTACTTCACTTATTCTGTTCAGTACTGTAAGCTTTGTCCTCTTGTATTGCCTGAATTTATATTTGGGCTGAGGGTTTTCCAAAAGAAGAAGTAGGAAAATGTTTCCTGTCAGCATAGTTCTAAGGCACATGCTTTGTTCCTTCTTACTTGAAACACTGTCCTCAAAAAGTACTAATAACCGGCCGATAATTCTGCAGTGTTGTTGACAGCTTGTCAATAGTGGATGTTGATGGCTGTGTGCATCAAGTAGAACAAGTCAAAACTGCAGAACATGAACAGGCATGGAAACAAAGATTTAAAAAAGGAATAGCCACTATTAAATCTCTTCTATCATTTGGCGTTATGTTTATGGTTATTCATTTTCAATCATGTGACTGGGGGTTTGTGCACATCATGTGCAAGACAATCCACCCAACAGAAAACTGAATCATGGAACATAAACCCCACCTTCTGAAGCCGAAAGAAAATGAGGAAGGAAGATGATGCTCCTATTAACTGAAAACTGGTAACCCATCATTGTAACCTGCATTACATTTCAGGTATGAGTTTCAGCCCTTGAAGATATGCTTTGCTGGAGAAGATGCAGATGTGTTGGTCCAGAGATAGTCTAGACATTATTTAAGATTATTCCTTTGTGAAAAGATCAAATAATTGAGGTTAAACTTAACTCCAATTTCATTCAAATAATAACAGTAATACTTAGTTTCTTCTTCACAGCACCAGACATTTTGGGTACTAATGGTTGCAAATATTAGGGGCTCCTCTTTGCCAGGGATGTTACATCTATCCCTTCTGAATGTGCTCTAATACATTGCCGCAGTGACTTAAGAGTCCATATGTAACATTATTATTATTATTATTATTATTATTATTATTATTATTATTATTATTATTATTAGCAACACTCTTTATGAGTGGATACCTTCCAAGGAGAACATTCATGCAGATCAAATATTTAGTATAAAAATTCTGGGTCTGAGGAGCATGCGTGACTAGTTGTTTGTCTAGTAAAAAGAGAAGCCCCAGGGAAATCACTATATGAGGCCACTGTGAGATGCTATAGGAGAACAAATATACAGTATTGGATAGCTTCCAAATGTTTTTAAGTATTTTAATTATATTAAAAATCACTCTCACAGTCAATAGATCATATCCATAAATTTAGTTGTGAGGAACAACTGTCAGATCATGTTTTTTGAGTGATATGTTGAGCAAGATTGTCTACTTTGACTTTTGAGTTGGCAACAAGCATTAATGTTTATTGATTTTTAAAATATTTTCTAGGTGCATATGTATCCCCATTAGGATCTGCTTTTGCTAAATACATTCCAGTGAGTCTGAAAGCATCTCTCCACATTAGCCTTGACTTTCCTAATAGGTGGAGCTGAGATGGCATAGTTCTTGTGAGAATAAAATTCATTCTGCATATCTGGCTCTTAGGTTCTCGCAAATGCATGGTGTGTAGGTAAACACTTAATAGTCATTTTTATCAAGCCTCCAGATAATTTGATAAGCTCTCTACAGCTATTACCATATGCTACTCCTTTTTAATAACCTTGTAAGTTGTATATAATCATAGTGATGGTTTCTGCCTTGGTTAGGGAAGCTTCTCCTTGCAGCTGGAAGCAGCTAAAGCAGAAATGTCCAGTGCCTAAAATAAATGAATTTTGAGTGCCTAGTGTAAACTGGATGGGACAGCTATAATACACACACACACACACACACACACACACACACACACACACACACACACACACACACACACAGAGAGAGAGAGAGAGAGAGAGAAAGAGAGAGATGTGGGGGAGTAGGGGAGGAGAGACAGAGACAGTGCTATAGACTGTTGTCTTCTGGACATGATATGGCCATTGCATTCATGAACCCATATAGCTGTGGTTACTTGCATAAGACTAACATAGGAAGGTTGTTATCAACACTCAAGTCAGCATGAGGGAGGGGCACAAGTTGGTCAAACACCTAGCTCGGGAGCTATGGGAAGATAAGGGTTACTGGAAGTAGGAAAATAATTTTTTCCCCAGAGTATAATTATGGATTAGGTGTCCATAATTTGGTAAATAACCCTGTACCCATTCATATGCAAATAAATCTAATGAAGCTCAGTGGATTACAAAAAAAAGCTTTTAAGTTTTAAATGTACTTAAGAGTAGACAGAGATATGCTAGAAAGAATTCCAGAGGAAGAAAAAAAAATGAGAAAATGGGTGAAATTATAATAATGATATATTTTATCCATATAAAAATTGTCAAAGACTAAACAAAAATTCTTTTTAACAGGAGAAAGAGGAAATATATAACCTCCAGGTAGATTTAACACAGGGGAAACAAACTTGAAGAGCATAAGGAATTTCACCAGTTTTACACAGAGAAAAAGGGTGGAAGCAGAAACTGTTCCACTCTGTTCTGTGATCTGGAGCAATGAATGTCAATCACAGACCTAAACTGTGGGTTTATTATGGAGAAGTTTTTAGGGAATAATGCATGCAAAGCAATTAGCAGCTATATTTTCAGTGATTGTATTATGGCTGTGCCTAGGCTCATTAAGTAATGTTTTTCAGTTTGGTAGTAATTTTAGAATTTAGAAGCGAGTGCATGGGTATAGTGTTATTAGAGTGGTTTCATCTGAGGTTTTAATATTACAGAGCACTTTAGAGCCATCTAATGTGCATCTTTTATGTTCAAAGTGTTATTCTTCCTCTCAAACTTCTTTGTGCTTAAAAATAATAATTATAACCACTCTATTCAAACAAACTGCTAAGCAAGGAATATGTAAGTGAGAGACGGTGGCAATATAGTTCCTTGAAACTATAAGCTGTCTTTTGTGCCTGTGTCTAGAAAAAGAAGAGTAACCGCAGAAGGAGCTGTCCCCAGACACGGTGCTGAAGTAAGCATTCTGAACTTTGAGAACTACATCCAGACAGGGGTGTGCAAACTCCCTGCCGATCTGGCATGGAATAATGTCAAAAGAAATGCATGGCAGACCACAATTTTCCAGTGTGTTGTTGAAGCCTGAAGCAGCCTGCTAATATTAGCATAAAGCAGCATAAGTCATTTTGGAAGGCACACTGGGGGAGACAGTATTTTGTATTGTTCCTTATAGGAATGTGTTAAACTGCAACACTTGGATACATAAGCTGACTATTTCTACCCCAAATGACATCTGACCTGTTTTACAATAAAAGCTCTTAGAAAGCAAGTTCAAATCAAAGAATTCATCTTTTAGGTCACTAAGGAAAAATAAAAGTCAGTAATAAGAAACCATTTGCAAATTTGAATTGAGGCTAACATGTTATAGGAGAAAATATGCTTTTTCCAAAAAAATGACATTTTTCCATAGTAATGACTCAATCAAATTTTTGAGTTTTAATAAGCAGTATAGAATGAGTTTTTTAACAAAAGAAAAGAAAAAAAAAGGTTGTGATTCTAAACAATTCTTAGAGTAGTTACTGAAAATGCACACAGAGTCCATAATATATAGGTTGATACTGCGATTTTTAAAAAACATAATTTGTTAGAACAATATATTAAAATAATCTGGATGAATTTTATCAGAAGTTATTTTTTCACAGGAATTACAATTTCCAAATTTCTTGTGGGATACATGGTGTCATGGGAATTCCTGTGGAAAATGAAACAAAATCCATAGGCTTCCAGAGACTGGATAGATATCTACAGTAGAACAACAGCCTATTCAGTCAAAAACACACACAATGCTGGATTGTTTTAAAACAGGCAGGCTCTCAGACTATAGGAACACCTCTACAGATTGGATTAGGAACATTTCCAATACTCCCATTTACTCCCTATGTACTTAGAATGTTCTGAGCTGCAGAAATACAATTTAAGTTTCAGGTAGTTTATACCTCATATTAAAAATATATATATTACAAAAATTGGAGGGGTTGCATATGTCCAAAAGAAGTATTTGTTAGCAAAGTAAAGCCTGGAAATTGTGAAGTGGATGAGAGATGCCCACACATAGAAGAAATTATAGCACTTCTATACATTAATTAACAGCAATTATATTTTAGGCTTTTTATATTGTTCCATTGTTATCTCAAATAAAGATTATCTCAAAGCACTGGTCATATATCTGCTTTATCTAAAACTACACAATCCAGATCAGTTTAGATTGCTTTCTTATAAAAGACTGTTGGTCTGTATGTTGTTCAGATAGTATTGTATAAAGTTTGTTTCTCTGGATCATTGTGAGCTTTCCCAAACCAGGACCCCTGTTCATTTAGTTAGCTGAATGTTTCCAGGAAACACTAGTCGTGCTGGTGATTGCCCTCAACCTGTCAATCTCTTTGTTATTAAGTTAATATTGTTCACAATCTGGAGAATATTTATTCCAGTTTAGCTTCTTGTTCCTGCTTTTCCATATGGGCAATCAAGATGAGTTATCATTAACAACTTCTTAAATGCCTCAACTGAAGGATTTTGGCATTTTGTATCAAGGATGCCTAGAATCCAATTGAGCTGATGTACTCCTCCACTATCTACCAGTTGGAATTGAAAGGAGGAACTAAAAAGGTTTTAGGGTAGCAAATGTTCTAACTTAATTGTGAACACCTGCAGAGAGCAAATGAGAGGTGTACACAGAGGGTAGGGAACACTTCCTGTGCATGCATCCCTATTGAGTGATACCTCAATGGTATAAGTCAAACCTGCTTATGGGATGTATCAAATGGAAAGATATTTGAATGTGGACATCACGTTCAGAAATGCAGTTGAGATTATTGACGAAAACTATTCCTTTTTTTTTTTTTCCTTCTCATCACAATCTAAGATATTGAGGGTGGGAATTCAAGTGAATACATCTTTGCAAAAACAGATACTTAAACAGGATTGCCTGTAACTTCCAGATGCTTGGTAGAAGAGAAGAAACAAAGATAAGCCTTTCTTGCTCTACTCAGAAGTTATTGTTATTTTCCAGCCTATTATGCTCACTCATTATCCATAGGTACCCACATCCAGGCAGTGCATAATTCGTGAGCCAAAAGGAAAATGGTGAAACATTTCTCAAGGTGATCTCACCATTAAAAAATTAAATGCAAGCAGTATACCTCATATTGTCTCTTCTCAAGCCATTAAAATTCCACACACAGAATTCTGTGCATCATTCCCATATGGCATGCTAAAATATTTTGCAAATCCCAGAGCATGGAATTTTTGGGCTTTCTGGGTTAATGGTATGGTCCCCAAGGTTCCCAACACTCATACACCATGTTTTTCAGATTTTTAGACTGAGGCCTGGGCAGAAGAAGCACCAAAATTCATGAAGTGACTATCTCCTATCCTGCTTACCAATGGACAAGTAACCACATGAGCTGTTTACTTCCATTTTAATCAGCCAGCCAATCAACTCTGAAATGAGAGCTTGCTTAATTATGCTCTTAGATCAGTGCTTAGCTCTGCCAGGAAGTACCAAAAGAGCATAGTGCAGTTCTGCCCTCTAGGAAACTTGACTTGGACACACCCAAGACAATTAGAGAACCAAACAGGATGAGATGCAATTAAGAGAGAAAATGTTAAGTGGAAAGATTATAAGTGCTTTAAAGGGCTCAAGGGTGTGGTTCCAGCAGAGAGGGAGTTCTGAATAAAAGAATTGCCTTTCTATGCTTTCTCAACTTTCTTGGCTCTTCCTTACCACTCTCAATGCCTAGAGATGAGAGAAAACAGAAGTTGCTTCCAATGTGGCCCAGGGCACATGGTTGCCCTCTCAGCTCCTAGCTGTTTCTAATTTCATTGCTTTTATTTTGCATGTTTTCTGCTTTTAGGGTTTTGTTGTTGTTGTTTCTGAAGCAGAGTGTCACTCTGTAGCCTATGACAGCCTCAGGTTTGGGATAGTTCTCCTGCCTCAATCTCTCATGCAACAGGATGGCAGGCACATACTTGGTAGGCCCACCTCCTGATTGTTTCCTACTTCCTGTGTGGTTCTACTACAGCTGATGCTCATGACTCAGCCTGAAATCTTCTACTGGCCCACTGAAAACTGTTCCAAAAGTGTCTTACGTCATTTCCCAGGAAATACCTCCACCATCTCTTTTCTTGCCAATTGTTCCAATCACACACATTTCCAGAATCCACTATAATATGACAACCATGCACTTGCTCTCTTAACAAGGCTATGGGTCAACAACAGGCCACAAGGGGCCTCTGGCAATTTGAGATATTTAAAACTAAGACTATTTTCATTTTCTTTGGGATTGTCTCATGCTGTGATACAACGAAGTTTATCAGCAACAGTAATACGGATCAAAGCACTATATGACAAGGTCCATCTCCTCACAAGATAAATAAGTATGTGTGTGTGTATATGTGTGTGTGTGCATGTGTGTATTTGTGTGTGTTAGAAAGAGAGAGAGCACATATGTATGTGCACATGTGGATGTTAGAGGAGGACATTGAGTGTACCACTCCATCACTCCCTACCCTATTCCAATGGCATGAGGTTTCCACCAGAGTTAGTCTGGTGACCAACAAGGCAAAGGACTCCTTCCATCTCTCCCCTGGCTCCCACAGATGCATGCACAATGCAGATCTATGTCTCAATTCCTATACGGTTTCTGGTGGTTTTAAGTCATAGCTTATGAGTATCTTGTGATCCATTTCCCAAATCCAAGGAGGCATACTCATCATGATAAATGTAGAAGACCTAGTAATTTATACCAGATGAATTCTTGAAGAAAAACAATTAATCTTTTGAAAAACGGTTCTGTCTATTCTCAAATTATTCCTTCCTGCATACCTTTTAATGCTATCACCCACTGGCCAATGGCCTCCATCCCATCCTTCTTATCACCCAGCCACTGAACATCAGATTCTTGTGAAATAGAACTCATACAAAGGGGAAATGGAGGGATTCATTACTTCAACCTGACAATTCCCTCTGTCTTCCTTTTTTACTAAGTAATATGTCAAACTAATTCAATTCATGGTGTCAATTTTTCTATAGCAGATCAGAAGCAAATGAATGTGCTCTACATAATCAGGAAGGCAATGCAAATACAGAGTTCAACATGGACCATTTCAAGACTATAGTATGCCCAGAGATAAAAAAATTAATGCAAAAGTTAACGATTCATATATCATTTGTTATCATCACCTGTCAACACTTCTGACAGTCCATTACAATATTTAGTATTTTTCATACTTTATCTTGTAAAAAGAATTTTATCCCTCTCTCAATGTATTCCTCAACATGAAAAAAGGTCAGAGTAAAATTTTACATTTTATACAGGGATGCTGATAACCATGGTTTCTGATGACAAAGAAATGTCTACCCTCATAGAAAGGGCTGATTCTTTACAGCCATTGCCAGCAGGTAATCACCAGAACCAATTCTAAACCCATGCTAGTTGATCAATGACAGTTTTGCATCATTAACCATGCTTCATAATGCCAGCCAATCAGTGACAGCCAATATTTCTGAAAATCAGCCAATGAGTAACAATGAGTTTTAAGTAACCATGCTTTCATTGCTAAAGGTCAACCAATACCTAAACACTCTTGCTTTTGATATTTTGTCAATGCCTGAACTCTATACTTGCTCACCCTGAGATATGACGAGGTCACAGCTTTGTTCACAGTGGTTCCACAAGTATAAGTCTCCCCTGTAACAAAGCTAGCATTGTGTTTTATACACATAGTGATATTCCAGCCTGTCTAAACCAGTTCGATAGCTCATTGATATAATTAAAGTTTTGAACTCATTTTGCTTACTTATATTCCCACTTATTTAAAATAGAATGCTAAGTGCTTAAATGTCACAAAAGATCACCAATGGTCCAAGATGCAATGTAAAAGCTTTTCTTTAATCAAAGTAGCTAATAACACTGTTTTAATGCGTCAGTTCGTTCAGAGGAAGCATCTGCATCAGTCAGCCCCGTTTCTGTCTCCCTCCTCTACTGAATTCTGGTATCTGAGCATCAACTAAATAAATATGAAGATTACACAAGAGTATCACGATGTTGAAGCATGATGTGCAATTTAGGCCCTCCAACTTTAGCATCTCAACATTATCAGACAGCATATGCTGAAAGGGGCTCTCAATGCCTGTTCCAACTTGCTCAGACCTAAAGGTTAGAGATAAAAGTGGGTGCTTTCTTTTACTATAGTTAAGGTGTTGGAAATAATAAAATGTTTTTCTTTTTTAATAGAAAATACTTTTCTAACCCCAAAGGGCTTCCTTCATTGACACTAAAGATCCCAAACCCAAATACCTTAAGGAATACAAGCTATATTTGTCAACAATTTTCAGTATGAATATTACACAGATAATATATAACTTCAGGTGCCATTGTTTTTAATATCGATTTAAATGTTCTTATACACACCCCTACCTAAACTTATGATTATAAAAGCATGTTTAATTTGCCATATAATATGAAAACTATTGTAATATGAAAGACATATCTCTAAGACTTATATTGTTTGAACTTATACAGAGAGGTCTTTCCATATTTTGCATATAAAAATCAAGTTGCTGACATAGCATCTTTATCTATAATAAATATCATGACTCCTGAGAACCCCTCAGCTAATCAAGCTTATCTTCATCCTCTGTGTATTACCCGTGATTGTAGCAGAGAGCGTGTATTATCACTTTGACCTAGAGGTGTTATCTTTTGGCCTACATAGATCTCCACTGCACACAAAAGCCTCCCCAACCTCTCAAGTATCAATGCCACTACTTCTGCCTACATATTATAACCAAAACCTGCTATTAGGTTACTGCTGTAGCTATACCTACCCAAACCATGTACCTCCTCTCCAGACCATATCAAATGGGAAAAAAAGAGTATGTTTCATGAGTTCTATATTCTTCCATTAAAATCTCATGCATTTCAAGTCATTGTCTTCATTTATATATTCATTCAACCATTATTTTAAAATAGTAGTATATTGAGGAATATAGTAGGTCTTTTGTAATTGCTACCTACTGCCTTGCATCATAGGTATTGGTGAACATGCTTTATCTTTCTTCATTAGGTGTCAATTTCCTTGAGTGTAAAGTGATGCATATTTTCTATCTTGTGATACATACCACAAGCTCTATGGATGAGAAAGTTCTCTTTGTTATGGGGTGGAAGTATAGGGATGCTCCACGAAATGAGCCAATTATAAGAATATGAGATTTCACTATCAAACAAGAGTCTGACCTAATCTAGTTTATTTTGTCCCAGTTCTACTTGAAACATTTTTTAATGTTACTTTTACAATAGATGAAACAAGAGCTCTATAAGAAATAAAAGTCAGAGCAGTGTATTTACAGAGTATATAAGAGAAGTTTTAAAACCTCCGGCTATTGGTAATTGTCAATCATTCCAAAAAGTCTATCAATTTGACTCCAGTGCAGCAAGAATTTCGTGTGCTTGAATATCCCTAAGGATACCATGTATTCCTAAAATTATCATGTTTATGGATTTCTCAAAGCACAGAAGATGCCTTGCAGAGGCTTGTTAAGATGACTAGCAGGAACCAACACCACACAAGGAACCATAAGGACACTAGCACTGGTTCTTGCTGGATGGAAGGCTGAGCAACTGCTACCATTTCTTCATGATCACTAAAGGTATCAGGGGCTCCATAAAGACTTGGAATTTTTTATTAACACAGTATACTACCCAGGGTGCTTTAAGAAACATAATGAGCTAAGGAGAGAAAAGAAAATTTGGATAAAATCAAACCTGAGTCTAGATGGGCTCCTACATCTAGATTTTCAAGTTTCCATCCTAATGAGGCTTTCCTGGGATGGGCTCCTTCTGATGCAGTGCCCTCCCCTGACCTGGGTCTGGCCAGCACCTCATACTCACTCAGCTCCAGCTGGCATCTAGTCTCCATCCTCTCTCCTTCTGTGCAGGAGTCCCCCTGAGACTGTGGATTCTATCTCTTTTCATCTCCACCTGTCTCCTCTCCGAGTTCATCTGCTTTCACTACTTCCTCTCTCACCAGGATGTAAATGACTCCCAAATCTATTTCTCCACTTTACATGTCTGGCTCTCTACATCACAGTGTACTTACCACATGCTGCTGGCAGGCAATCATTACTTGGTAAATACTTGCTGTCTGATTGTAGGACGAGATGGAAGTGATCTTCTTTCAAGTAAATGCATAAAGGGCTTTACTGGGTCAAGATGGCCTGCCCTTCTTCCTAAATTCAAAAGTAGAGAGAAAAGGATACAATTATTATAGGTAAACTCCTTGGAGAAAAAAGACTGTATAATCTCTGCTCATTGTCTTCTGATTTATTTGCTGAGCATTGCTTTTGTGTTCAAGAAAGTTCCTCCCCTCTTTCTTCAGACTAGTACCAGAATCATGAGGGTCACATTAGTGTTAGGGCTCCCTTTTATCTCTGTTCTTCATTCAATTAGCACATTTTTTTTTATTATATACCTATTATACTGCCACTTGACTCAAAAGAGGCTAAGTCTCTCAACTCTGGGATTTTTAAATTTGGAACTCAAGTGTTTTCTCTGCTGATGTCTGAAACTGAAAAACACAAAATACCAGTGATGCTTCTCATCAGTCAGTAGTCACTGACATTATTATATACCAGGTACTATGAAGTTAAAAAAAAAAAAAAGACAGAACAAAAGGTCCTTCCTGTTGTTAGAAAAAACGTCGATAAAGAAACAAGTAGATACAAAGGATGTCAGATGGCATAAGCCAGGCAGCCATTGTCCATCACTAGTGATTTATAAACTCAGAATACTCATTCTCAATAGAAATTAGCAAAAAGGGTGCCTATTATAATACATGCCTACCTCCCATTCTCAGTCATATGGGTTTTGAACATAAGAACAGTAATGGCAAAAGTTTTGTACCTACTACTGAGACCCCAGGCTCTACTGAATAGCTCTAAACCCACCCGTGGTCATCGAGCTAGCCCTGGTTAGTCTCAATAGATCACAAAGCAAAAATAAATAGAGATGAAGATAATAGATTGGTGAGGAGGATGTGGGGTAGACAGGGATTGCAGGGAGCTGGGAATATGAGAGGTCAATATTCATGTCATACATGTTCCAAATTGACCAAAACCAAATTGAATGAATATAAACATCCCCATAGTAATCATTAATGCTAGTAGGGACTTGGGGTGTCATATGTGGCATTCAGTATGGTTCACATCATGGTTCATCAAGATCTTGACCTGATAGATAAGCTCAGAATTTCTGTCTGATTTTACAGCTGAAGAAACTGCAACTCTGGGCAGAATTACAGAATGGGCAACAGACGTGTCACTGAATCCTAGCTTCCTCCCATGAAAACTTGTTACTTCTCACCATACCATACTGTCACTAAGCAGCCTGTGGGTACCAGAACCTGTGCTAAATAAAGTGCATCTTTCTTTAAGGAGCTCACATCCCACCTGGGGAGGCTCATCCAGAAGGAAGCGAGTCAAATTAAGTTACTATCACCACATAGGCAAAACTGAGTACTCATATAAAAAACAAATGTGGATTTTAATTCTCAGCTCCATTTAACTTCTTAATTCTGGGAGGAGCAGGTTTGGCCTATTTGTGGGCTGCCTTCACTTGGGGCTGGAAATAAGAATGGGTTCTCCAGGGTTACATGTAGACTAGGAATGCCATTTAGAGTGTGATATCTTTAATACGCATTGCTGGGAATTTGCTGATAAATTTAAAAAAATGTGGAAATGACTTCCGAAAATGCCTGCCTGATTCAAGTCACCTGTATGATTCATTTGAAAGCATCACTTAAACTGTCCTTTGATCCTTTATCCAGGCATATGTATTGCGACTGTGAGCTCAGAAAGATGAATCATTTAAAACATTAGTATAGTTTTTCATTGTTTGTTTTGTTTGTTTCTGGCTTTGTTCTCTTGGGGGCTGGCCACCCAGCTTACAAATAAATCACACACAAAGACTTATTTTTAATTGGAAGTGCCCAGCCTGGGCTTGGCTTATTTCTAGCCAGCTTTTCTTAACTTTAGATTATCCCCTCTACCTTTCACCTGTGGGCATTTTCCTTTTCTTCTGTAATGTTACTTTCACTCTTACTGGTGGCTGGCTGTGTGGCTGTGTGGCTGTGTGGTTGTGTGGCAGGGTGGCTGGGTGGCTGGGTGGCCGGGAGACTGGGTGGCCGGGTGGCCGGGTGGCTGAGTGGCTGAGTGGCTGTGTGGCTGTGTGGCTGTGTGGCTGTGTGGTTGTGTGGCTGGGTGGCTGGGTGGCTGTGTGGCTGGGTGGCTGGGTGGCTGTGTGGCTGGGTGGCTGGGTGGCTGTCTCCTTCTTTTCTCCTTGATCTGGCTCCTCCTTCCTGGCTACTTCTCCTCCTCTTCTCCCAGATTCCTCCTACTTATATATACTTTGCCTGCCAGCCACACCTATTTCTCTCTTCTGCCTCGCTATTGGATTTTCAACTCTCTATTAGACCATCAGGTGTTGGAGACAGGCAGATAACACAGCTTCATGGAATTAAACAAATGCAACATAAACAAAACAATACAACCTTGTATCATTAAACAAACATTGCGCAGCATAAACAAAATTAACACACCTTACAATAATATTCGACAACAGCCTTGAATGAAGGAAAGCCTTTTGCTCTTCATCAAATGCAAATTTATCATCAAACTGTAAGGATGCCACTGGGTTGTGATTTTGAAGAGTAGTCTTTATTTTTCTTCTTTGCTACTGTAATACATTTCTATTAAGTTGGCTGCCAGTAAATTAAAGAAACAGGAACCAGGAATAGGCTCCCAGTTCAGTCATTTATACTGTTTTTCTACTTCACAACAACAACAAATTCCCATATCAGGAATTCAGTGGCTCTAAATCCCTGGCCTGCAGCCTGAGTGTCAACCCATAGGGACATTGCAGGGACAGGAGAGGGACCAGGGAATGGAGCAGAAAAGTAGATTAGGAAGCTCCTCTTAGAAGCTAAAGTGCTTAGAAATTGAATGTCAAAACTCAGCAAGATTTCTCATCCCTAAGGGCACCTTTACTCATCTGGACAAATATTAAGTTCATTTCCACACTGCTCTCCTGAAATTCACATGTGAGTTAGTTCAGGACACAGAGGTAAACCCAAGACATGTCCCCTTCTCCGTAAGTCCTCCTTAACATCTATCCTGGCAGAATCGCTATCTCAAATCTCTGATATCTATGGTTGCTGTCTCCATTGCTAGGACATCAAGAACTTTGTCCTATTGTTTATTGACAGTTTTCTAGAGCTCACAGAATGAGAGACTCTGAAATAAAGCAGTTGCAGTCTGAACTCAGACAGACAAAAAGGTAAGTGACTGAAAGGTTACAGTGCCCACTCTGAGATTCAATTTTCTTATCAGAACATAAGATAATAACAATGCATGCCTAGCCAGGTTCTTTGATAAAATAAACAAAATAAACAAAGTCAAAGAAATAGCTCACTGTTACTGAGGAATTTCTTGGTGCTAGGCACACACTATTTGAGTTATCTATGTGCATGTGCATGGTCTCCTTAAAATTTCTCAATATACTAGAAGGTAGATTCTATTTCACCAGTGGATTAAAGGCTAAGAACTGTTATGTACTCCCTTAAGGCACTCAGCCTAGAAGAAACATGATAACCACAGTAATAATACTAACCATGCTTCTGGACACACTGAATATATACTGCAGAAGTAGTATAATCCCTGTCTGTAAGAATCAGACAGGCACTGGATTAAACACTTATATCAGAGCTAGAGAGATGACTCAGGGGTTAAGAGCACTCTGAGTGTTCTTCCACAGGACATTGGTTCAATTACCAGCACCCACATGGCAGCTAACAACTGTCTGTAACTCCATGGAGACCTGACACCTATGGCAAAATACCAATGCACATAAAAATGTATGTCTAATCATGCTCTGGTAACATTTGAGTTAGATCTATGCTCCTCATGTTTTCATCTTTAAAAACAGAAGTAATGTACTGGGCCTATGCAGTCACTGTAGATGTTAGCAGAACTGTAACTCTGGCCTTTCTGAGTTGTAGCTTTTGAGTGTGGTCACTGCTGATGCCACATATATGGCAATTGTACTAAGTATGACCCTTAATACATTATCAAACTGCCACTATTGAGAATTTTCTACTTGTATATCTGAGATCCCTTATAGAAAACTTAGGTTTCTACTTCTCCAAATAGTGACTTCAATACATTTTTTTTATTTGTTTGTTTTGGTTTTTGTTTGGTTTGGGTTTTTTTTTTTCCCTTCAATTGTTCAGGAGATAGAACCTGAAAGACAGGACTGGGAGGAAGTATTTGAGATGTTTGATGTTCAGCCTGAGTTGTTTAGCAGTTGATGTGAATCAGCCAGCATAGCAACTGCTTAATATGAGAACCAAAGTCCGCACCATTAATTCTAGGCTCCTATGCTAAACTACATGACCATATCTATGAAAAACATATAAGCAAACAAACAAATAAGCAAAGCAAATTGAAGGCTCTTTTAGGCTTTATTGTCCAGACAATAGGAGGGGAGCAAAGGAAACATCTTAGGGAAAGCTGACTCAATGATCTGCCACCTGAGTACAATATCGCACATCCATGAGAATAGTCTTTGTGAAGATGACCTGAAAGAGAAAATGATACTTATAATACTGACAATGTTAAATTAATTAAAATAAAAAGCAACACATTATTATTGTTCTTATTGAAAATAAAAGTACATATAACACTAATAAAAGTCAATATAAAAAAAATAAAATTTTGTGTTAGGATTACAAGATTCTAGGCAATGCTTTTTTATATTTAATAAATATTTTATTAGATTTTAATAAAACATAAACAGTGAATGTCAAAAACACATTGAAGACAGTGCCCTAAAAGAAGAGATGACCATCATACTCAGCTGTCCTTAATATCATTTCTCTACCCCACCGGGAGGCTAGCCCCACAAGACATATCCATGTTCTGCTGAGAACCTGACATTTAAGTCAGACCTAGATATAGTATACATTTCTGCATTTCCATTTTCAAGTGAGATACAGAATACTTTGGGGGACGTCTTAATAGCTAAAAAAAAAAAAAAAAAAGGGTTAAAAGTGATGAGTACCTGTCTTGAAATGGACTTTTCATAACTGCATGTTTATTTCCTGACCCACAAATTATTGTGGCTTAGAAGACTATAAAGCATGATGTATGGAGTTGAGAGTTACCTAGTCAATGTTCTCCGAAAGTTGCAGGAAATCCTTTTCATATTTTATAGTTTATTATGGGAGTTTGGTTGGAGGTATGGGTATGCCAGCACAGGTAAAGAAAGGATGAAAGATAAGTTTCCAATGGTGAGACATTGTGACCAGAACTTACTTATTCTGAGGCCTGTTGAAACCCTCCCAGAGTTGTCTCCATGATCGTCTCTCATGGAAACAAGGCCAGTGGTAGATTTTCTGGTCTGTATCCTGAAAGCTGATTTCCCACAATTTTCAATTCCCAGTAATATTTCCACATTTCCTCCCAATCTTCCTTTGCCAATTTCCCTATTTACTCATTAGAGTTTCATCTCTGAGATAGGAAGGCTTTTCTCTGCTCTCTTCTGGGTTGCCTCCAATTTGTAGCACTAGTCTCCCTGAAAAATGAAAGACTCATCCCTGGGTCAGGGGGTAGAACTTAGCAAAACTTTTGAGACATTATAAACATCAGATTATTGTGTTCAACAACTGAGCTGGCTCACATTCTTTCGACCTGCATCTTGTTCACATTCCAGGGCAGTAGAGGCAGGACATTTGTCCTGTGCAGAAACATAAGGCTAGCTATAGTTAAAAGGAGAATGTTTGGTTTGATGGAAGAGGAGTTACTAAAATAATGCATTATACATCTCTAAGAAAACAAGCAATTATGTGAGAAAGATACTGGCCCAACACTTTTTATATAGGTATTCTGAAGGCACACTCAAGAAACACATACATACATGAAATAAGGTTTGTACATTTAATTCAAGTCTTTTAAAATGTATCAAAGAAAAAAATCTATGTGCTGACCTGGAATCTAATTTCCTGTCCTAGCTAGCATCTCTGTGTAATAAAGAGAGACTGCCTATCTCAGTCTCAACACAGTTGCCCTTTATTCAAGTAAAGCCGTCCATCCTGCCTTGGTGATAGGTCATGATCTCAGTTGTTCCCTGCAGATTGAAAAGGTTGACTCCCAGGACTAGGCATGACCACCTTACTTCAAGTGAGCCTGAGGTGCTTCGATACATTTTTTGTGTCCATGTCATTTGTCACTGAGACCTCCTCATGCATAAAAGTACAAGATTTAAAGAGTTTTCATTTGTTCACAGAACCTCCTTTATTAGAACACTGCCTAACAAGCATCTTAAGTCAAGCTGTCATGAAAACACAATTCTCTTCAATTCCAGATACCTCTGTCTTCCATAAAACAACACGGCATGGTAGAAATCTGATGCAGGATGTCTCCATGTATGCTGTAAAATACCATTGGATAATAAAGAAATTCTTTTGGCCTATGGTGAGGCATTTTAGAAGCAGGTGGGAAATCTGAGCATAGATAAAAGGGAAAAAGGGTGGAATCAGACTGAGTGAGATGCTGTGGGCTGCTGCCGAGAGAAAGATGTAAAGAAACTCAGGTAAGGCACAAGTCACATGCAGATATAGATGAATAGAAATGGGTTATGTTGTAAAAGCTAGAAAACACTATGCCTGAGTCATAGTCAAACAACATGTAATTAATATAAACCACTGTGTGATTATTTGGGACTATGGTCTGGACCTCAGTGACTGTCCAGGCCAGAAACTCTTACTATAACTGGTGATGATCCAACATTCACATCAACTTCTAGGTTGCTGACTAAAATGTTCCAGCTTCAGGGTCCCCTTTAAGACTGCCAGCATACTCAATAAGCAGGAAGTAGCCTAGAGAACTACACCCACATTCCTTAAAATATTGATTATGAATGTTTGTCTTTGTTTACAGTGCTGGTTACAAGTTGTTATAGACAATGGAGAGAAAAAAAATCTATACAAAGAAAATTCGATTTGTGGTGTTTTTTTTTTTAAAAAAAGAAAACAAAAGGAAATGCTGTGAGATTATGCTTTTGTACTTTGTAAATATTTGTCCCCCTTCTGGTTTAATAAAATGCTGATTGGAAAGAAGGCAGACAGGAAGTATGGGTAGGGCTATCAGATGGAGAAATCTCTTAGATGAGGAAAAGCAGCGGAAAGATGCCAGACAGATACCAAGGAATCAAGATAAGAACTCTGCTCTGAGGAATGATACCAATCCACATGGCTAATCACAGGTTAGTTTAAGAGTAAGAATCAGCAAGTAGTATGACTGGAGCCATAAACCAGTTTGTAACTAATATAAGACTTTGTGAGATTATTTGGAAACAATCAGTTGTGGGCAGTCTATTTGGAACTGCTGGTCTGTATCTCAAGGCTAGTCTGGCCAAAAGCTTCTTACTACAGAGATCTCTACTCAAAGTTCTTGGTCCTATTGTGCTGAAACATGCATGACACACATGGGATGGGTGCATTTCAAATTCTTTGCTTAAAACCAGCTTGTAAACACCTGGTTTTGTAAGAAGTCATCACCTGAATGACCATGGCATCCTCTATGATCACAAGCAAGGGAAATCCATAGAACATCACTACATAGATTTGAAGAGAATTAGGCTCTGAAATTCACTGCAAAGATTTTTGCTCCTTCAATGTATTTCCATATATTACCACTTTCTTACTTTATTACATTGAAAAATAAAGATTTATTTATTTTGTTTTATTTTATTTTATATGTGCGAGTGTTTTCCCTATGTCTATGTTACATTTATATCCCTGTGAAGATTCATCATGGCCCAAGGAACTTATAAAAGAAAGTGTATATGGTATAATTTAAAAGCTTAGAGTTTATGACCTCATATCAGGGAGCACAGCAACAGGCAGGTAAGCATGTCACTGGAGAAGTAGGTAGGAACTTACATCTTTATCTATAAGTACAAAGCAAAGAAAGAGAGAGACACACACAGAGAGATATTATAATAGTGTGGTCTATATTTCTGTGACACGCCTCCTACAACAGGCCCACATCATTTAATCCCTCTAAACAGTTCTACCAACTGAAGGCCAAGTGTTCAAATATATGAGTCCACAGTAACTATTATTCAAACCACCACAGCCTGCATGTATGTCTCATTGCATTTGTGGGCCTGGTGCCCACAAAAGCCAGAAGAGTGTTAAGAGTCACTATAACTAGAGTCACAGATGTTTGCAAAATCTCAAATGGGTGTTAGGAATTAAACTTGAGTCTTCTGCAAGAGCAAAAAATATGAAACCATGTATTCATCCCATTCTACATTTAAATTATTTTCAATGGAGCATAAAACCTTGATGTTGTATAGACAGTTTTATTTAGTTCTAGGTTCTTGAAAAAAAATTCTATTTCACCAAACAAGACCCTGGAATTCTTTAATGGAGAGTGAGTAATCAGAATTTCTTAAGTTCAAAATCCATATAAAATAAGTAATTCTCTCATAGGAGTCAACAGATTCCCTCAATCAAAAGCAACACAAAAGATTTCTTAGACAAACATTGAAGAACCTGAACTAGAACAACTGTCATGTTATATTTTATATTTAATAAGAATCAGCCTGTAATGTCAGAGAATAGAATCATCCACAGTCAAGCCATGATGGTCAGAGAGTGGTGATGCATAGCTTCAATTCCATCACTCGGAAGATAGAGAACTTTCAGTATTTATGTGAGATCAAGGCCTAACAACCAAACAGTAGTAGCTCACACCTTTAATTCTAACTCTATAATTATGATGCAGAGTTGAACCAGAAAGTGAATCAACTGGGCAGGGAAGATGTTTAAGGCAGAAGGAGGCAGAGATTCAGGCATTCTGTAGAAGTGACCAGCCAGGCAGAGGAATTTTGAAGATAGCATTTACCCTGTTTGTCCTGAGAGGCTGGCTGGGTGAGAATTGACTGTGGTTTCTTCCCATTCTCTGATATTCTAGCTTTCCCCTAATATCTGGCTCTAGGTTTTCACTATATACTAACTAGAATTTATGCAGTATTTGGTGCTCAATGTGGGCCACAAATTTTTTTTTAAAAAAAAGCTGCTTGTCAACCAAAACACCATGTGGCTGAAGGAGTAATTTCCAGCTGGCTAGGCTTTCTGTTCAGAGTTAACCTCCAGGTTTAGGCAGAGACAGCCACATGTGTTTCTTCTCCATGTTCATCTGGCTAAGTTTTTCAGACAGTGGCCTCCCTATTTTGGTGGTCTGTGTTTTTTTGTTTGTTTGTTTGTTTGTTTGTTTTTTGGGCTTTTTTTTTTGACCCTCCACCCTCCATGGGCTGCTACCAAACTAGGTAGCTGCCCCACTTCACAGTCATCTGAATCATCAATGACAAGTATGGTGAGTAAATCAGGTTTTCTTAAAAGGGGGAATTTGTTTAAGGGAGAGAGAAAACTTTTCCAACAGTAAAAATAGAAAAGAAAAGCATAATGGAAGGTGGTTGGTCTTTCTTTGATATTACTATAGATGATTTGAAACTTACACCAGTAAAGTAGATGAAATTATTATCATAATGTTTATAATGAATATTATTTGCTTGACTATTTCTTTTTTATCACACAAAGTCTGTTAATATGAAAGTCTTAGAAAAGCCTTTTAAAAGAGAACACAGAGATATTTAGACCCAGAAAGTAATTTAAGGAACCAATCTCAATATTGTCTTAAAAAAATGACAAAGAAATAGCCTAAGACTTTCAAATAGCCAACATTAGTATATCCAGTAACTATAAGTTTAAAAAATGATAAAAACTGTAGAGAAGTTAGTTGGGTTCAAATACAAATGTTAGAATTAAGAAGAGTCAAAGAAGCAATCCTCACATATGGTATACACTCACCATTTGTAAAACAGTGTTGAATTCCTGGTCAATTTGTAACTGAATTGTCTCTAGGGACTGGTCAGATGTGGTTACTGCTGTTTTGGAGGCTGGGCTGCTTTTGCAATGGAAGACATGAGAGAAGGATGAGGTTAAAATAATAGAATAAAGAAGCAGATATAGAGGCATAGAAATATCCCAAGACCAACTTCTTGGGGAGGGAGATTATGCTGATGTAGAAAAACAATCACTATATGATAAGAAAACCCTGGATTTATGCTGAATGGCAGCACTAAATGCATGTGATAGAGTCAAAGAAATGGGAAAGAAAACTGAATCCTTTACAAAAGTGATTCAAGGCCCCAAAGAAACTTTTACAGGCCTTTTGCAAAGATTAACTGCAGTGGTAAACAGAATTACCAGATTCAAAAGTAATAGTAATAATTGAATCTCTGGCTTTTAAAAAAGCTAACTCACAGCATAAATGGATAATTAGACCATTAAAGGCAAAGTCAGCAACTTTGGAGGATTTTATTTATAAAACAATTAATTTAGAATCACATAACTGTGGTGATAACAGGGTAGGACAAGTTATTTCAAGAGATTTAAGGAAAAATCAAAATATTAACTATTTCAACTGTGGAAGGCAAGGCCATATAAAAAGAAACTAAACAAGGCATTCCCAGAAACAATGTCTTTGTTAGGAAAAATCTCAAGAGAATGTTCCTCCCTTCTGGAGTATGTAAAAGGTGTGGCAAAGGGAGACACTGGACTAGTGAGTACAGGTCAACAAGGGACAGACAAGATAAGTGTTTTTCTTTAGGAAATGCTTTCAAAGGCCCCCATATAAAATCCAGTTCAGTCTTATCCTGCCATTACAGAGGAAAAACCTTCCCAGAGCAATTAAAGAAACTAAAGCTTAATCTGAAAAACCTTAGTGCTCTGGACAATAGAAAAACTATAGAAAGGAAACACACCATTCAGGAAAAAACATAAAGCAAATATTTTAGAAAATGTCTAGATATGAACAAAGGCCAAAATTAAAAATACAAATAAATGTTGTTGTCATTAAAGGTTATGTGAACACAGGGGCAGATGTATCAATAGTTCCACCAGAATCTTGGCATCTAAATTGGTCCCTTCAGGAAGTAAATGTTCAGTTTTGGGGAATTGGGAAATTATGTCACATAAAACAGAGTGAAAAATGGATTGAATGCATAGGATCAGAGAGACAGGAAGGAAAATTAAAGCTATATATGGCTAACATTGCTATGATTTTATGAGGATGAGACTTATTGCAACAATGGAACAATCAGATTAACATTACTCCAATCTCAGAAACAAACCATAAACTAATATATGTTTCTGGGAAAAACATTAGAAGGTATTGTGAGAAATAGTAAGCATCAATTCAGGTTGTATAAAAACAAGTAACAATAGCTGCTAATCTCCTAAGGCACCCAAAGTGATATCTTTAAAATGGTTAATAGATAAGCCTATGTGTGTTCAACATTGGCCTTTAACAAAAGAGAAATTTAGGATTTATAGCAGCTGGCATAGGAGCAGTTAAATGCTGAGTATACTGAAGAATAAACCAGGCCTTAGAATTCTCCTGTTACTAAAATGAAATCTGGAAAATGGAGAATGGTAACAGGTCTAAGAACAGTAAACAAGGTGAGCCAATGGGCTCTCTACAGTCTGGAATTCCTTAGCCTTCTTTGTTACCTAAAGAATGGCCTATTATAGTTACTGACTTAAAAGACTGTTTCTTTATGATACCTCTACAAGTACAAGACAAATAAAAATTTGCCTTTACAGTGCCCACTTATAATAATTCTCAGCCTGTAAAGAGATATCAATTTAACAGCCACAAGGAATGTTAAATAGCCCCAATCTGTGCCAATATTTTGTATAACAGCTATTAGAAGTGATACATAAACAATCTTTAAAATCTAACATTTACCATTTCATGGATGATATCTTGTTAGCTGACTCAAATATAGACACGTTAGAAAGAACATTTGAAGAAGCAAAAAAAAAAAAAAATCTGCTTGGGATTACAAATTGCTCCTGAAAAAAATGCAAAGAGGAGATTCTATTAATTATTTGGAATACAAAATAGGTCAACAAAAAATTAGACCCCAAAAGGTGAAATCAGGTAAGATAGATTGTGGACTTTTGATGATTTCTACAGATTTCTAGGAAACATTTTCAATTTACAAAATGTAATTGGGATTAAAAAAAATCATGAATTGGATAATTTGTTCAAAACCTTAGACAGCGAGAAGGAATTAAATAGTCCAAGAGAATTGTCAGCTGAAGCTGAGAGAGAATTGGCTTTGATGGGAAAAAAATTACAGGATGCATATGTGGATCATGTGTTTCCAGACTGTATTTGCATTCTGGTTATTTTACCCTTTATGTTACTCCTACAGGTATTTTAATGCAAAGGGAAAATATATTTGAATGGATATTTCTACCACATACACTGAGTAGGAAATTAAAGACATATGTGGAAATGACTTCATATTTGATTTTTAAAAGAAAATTAAGACTTCATCAACTGACAGAAATAGATCCTGAAGAAATTGTTCTACCTTTAACTAATGAAGAAATTGACCAATTATAGGCATAAATTGAACCTTCATCTTAAAAAAAAAAAAAAGCTTGCAGTAATTTGAGGGGAGAGATTAATAACAAATATCTTCAAAGCAAAAAAATTAAATTTACAAGGGGAACTAACTGGATCCTTCCTCATATCATGTTTTATGGACTACACCAATTTCTGGAGCACCTACATTTTATACTGATGCAAACAAATCAGAAACAGCAAGTTACAAATCAGAAAATGTAAGTACAGTGGCTCAAAGTTTTTATGATTCTATTCAAAAGTCAGAATTATATGCTATCATGATGGCATTAAAGGATTTTACACAGAATTATATACTATCATGATGGTATTAATAGATTTTACAGAACCTCTTAACATAATCATTGACTCTCAGTATGAAGAAAGGGGTGTTTTTAACATTGAAGCTGCTGATTTTATTAATAATGTGTCAGAACTAACCTCATTATTTATTCTGTTACAAGAAATAATTAAGATTAGGAATCATTCCTTTTATATAACATACATCTGATCCCATACAGGTCTGCCAGACTCTCTAGCACAAAGTAATAAAAAATTGATAACTTATTAATAGAAAATATGTTTCAGTCTAATTTTATTAAATACAAAAATAACACCACATATCCTCTTTGGTGTCAAAATAAAAAGGGTATAATTAACATAAGAAAAACTATATATAATAGTTACAATAACTGCATACAACATATACAAGCAATAATTACATGCGTCATGTCCAGTCCATTAACAATTGACAAATTCAAAGAAAATATTCCATTATTAATCCTATTTTTTTAAATCCAAAGGATTGTACCTAATTCACTTTCTATCTAACTTTAATTACTAAGTAAAAACTATCTTTTGATGTATCCCAAATGTATACACTTTAACCTCCAAATGATTTTCTTTTCTATAACTGTCATTAGAAAACAATAACTATCTCATCTTCAGTTCCCTCAGAGACAAAGAAGGAAAAAATATTAACTAAGAAAATATGACATGCAAGCAAGCAACTTCCAAAAAGTGTAAAAACTAAAACAGTTTATTTCTTAGACAGTCATCCAATGTTGTTCTGAATTATTGAAGTATCCAACTTCAGCTTACAGGCCTAGCATATCTGACAGACTTCTCTGTGAAGCAGGGTATTCTAAAAGACCTTCCTATCTTGTCCTGACAAGGTTTAGCAGTTCTTTTTGTGTGTGTGCCCTGCTTTTCCATTTTGAACATTATATTGTTAGCAGTCAAGGCAATGACATTTTCTTGTCCAGTGGCTAATTTTTGACACAAAGAAGGTCAACTTCATATGGAGTTTCTTCAGTGCCCATTATCTTCTCTGAAGTAGATTGGTGCTGCCAGGACCAGACATCTCATTGTCATAAAAATAATAAAAGTCTACATTATTAAAATATCTTAAATGCCATATTCTGTAGATCTCTGAAGTGTTTCAAGAAGACCTGCCCATATAAAATAGATCTAATATGACTATAAGTTTGATTGTAATGTCCACTAACTTGCATTTCTTTATATCATAATTAATGGGTAATAATTACTTTTAAGGACTAGCAATTTGTATTACATTGTAGACAAACTACAGAGGCAAAATACATTAAACAAACAGAAATATATGTACAGTAACAAAATTAAACTCAACTTTGTATCAATATACACAATTTGTACACAATATACAAAAAATCCAATCCAATGTAAAATATTTAAAGCTAGTAATTGCTTTTGAAAAGTACATTCAATAATCTACCCTTATATATTATCCTATTTGTATCCCTTTTTCTTTTTTTTCCGAACAAGAACCCTGAATCTAATCTCCCTTATTCAGCTTTTTTCCTAACCATAACCAATAACAATTTGTAAACAATTACCCTAAACAATGACAATCATCCATAATCCATTGAAAGGCCAAAACTCACCTATCCCACCTCTTGGGGATGTGGCATTATGTTTTAAATTTACTTCCTGCTGTCTGAGGGCAATAACATCTTTAGGAGATCCTGAAACAAAGTTATTTTTTAAATTGTCAAGTCCTAAAATGGGTAGCTGTATCATTTGTTGTTCAGTCTCTGTATAATGGGAAAGTTCAGGGCTTGTCTCAAGTCCTGGCTAGAGTAGTCTGTGAAGCTCATTCATATCAACTAGATACCTCAAAATTTCCCTGAGCAGTTTGTAGTCCAAATCTGATCTTTGGTTGGTGTTTGTCAGCCTAGTGGCTTTGTCAGAATCCATATGAAATCATCATTGTGGGACCCCATCTTCCTTTTGGACACTTCAAGTTCACAATTAGTCATTGTTATGGGTCACTGGAGAAAACTGATAAGAGACTAAAACCCAACACAATGTATAGGAAGCTAGATAAAAACATTTTTATAGAATTAGTTAGTATTCTATATAAACATCAATATCATGAAAAATGTTTAATACGTATCTAATCTTATAAACATTCATATAGCATAGAATTCATAACAATAGAATAGACAATATCTGATATGATACAGAGATTTTTGCATTTGCCTTTAACAAGTATGCTTTGATTTAGAAAAGAATAGAGAAACACTCCAACACAAAAGCTAGTATTAATTTATAATTAAAACGGGACTTCAACTTTTCTTATAGAGATATATAGATGTTAAGCAGTAAGATTTTACCCTGTAGAGTATATTGGTACAAACAGGTCTAATTTTTTTTTTGCTTCTAATTTTTTTTCTGGATAGCCTTCCCTTTTGCTTTAGACATCTAGATGTTCAGGGTCTTTAGATTTCTAGAAGATGAGTATTTCCAGTTTTCTGTAAATACAAAAACAAAACCTGTCCTAACCCTTGAGTTTTTCTTACAACTTAAAGAATTGTCCTGTGGGTGGATGACATCAATTCTCTTTAACAAGAAGTTTTTTCCATTCCAATTGAATCTTTATTAATGTTAATGGTATCGATGGTATCCATAGTCCTTTTCATCTGTGGAAAAGAGCACATACTCTGGTTTTCATTCTGAGGTCAATACATCTGTGAAGTAGACAGATTGATTTCGCTCAGCTGCTTTTTCTACAGTCCAATGTCTTTCAGCAGCTGTTGTTCTTTTCTCATAAGCATTGAAAAAATTAAAAGTTAATAAAGCACTATGTAGTCTATTTCTGGGGGGGTCTTTGTTACACTTTTCTGTTTATTTAGCATATCCTTTAGCATTTTATTTGATCTCTCTATGACTACTCGCCTTGTAGGATTATGCAGTATCCCTGTTATATATTTTATACTATAATAAGCAATAAAATTGTTAGATTTTATTAGAGACATATGCCGGAGCATTTTCAGCCTTAATTTGTACAGGTATTCCCATGATGGCCATAACTTCTAGCAAATGTGTGATTACAGAATCAACCTTTTCTGAACTCAAAGCAGTTGCCCATTGAAATCCTGAAAACATATCTATTGTATGATGCACATATTTTAATTTTCCAAATTCTGCAAAAATGAAACACATTCATCTGCCAAATTTCATTTCAGTGGATACCTTTAGGATTACCTCCTGCTGGTAATGGAATTTGGTTAAAGAAGGAACAGGTGGGACATATTTTTATAATTTCTTTGGCTTGTTGCCAGGTGATGGAGAAATCATTTTTAAAGCTTTGATATTGATGCTATGAAGCCTCATTTCCTGAAAACCATCAAGAAGACCCTGCCTTTAACAGGTCTGCCTAATTACAAATATCTCTTGTTCTTTCCTTTGACATAATTCTTTCTCTATTTGTGAACCTTGACCACACATGGGATCCCCTAAAACCCAAGCAGCTGGGTATTATATCTTGGAGGGCATTTTTGTTTTGTTTTGGATCATCCTGGGTGGAAAGGTCATAGCTTCTGGTGACAGCTCACAAAGAAGGACACAGGAGAAGAAAACGTTTGCTCTTTCCCTGACTGTCCTCACTCTCACTGGCAAGTTCATCTATTCTGTTGCTGAGTAATTACTTCCTTGGGGATTAGAACCTACGTCTTCAGGACTATAATATAGACTAATGACCAGCTAAATCATCCATCCTCAGGGATGGAGCAACTAACCAGATCCTTCATCTTTCTTTCAGGAGATAGTCATTGTTGGACTAGCTGAACCATTGAATTTAAGTCTCTCTCCTCGTCCCTCTCCCAATCCCCCTCCCTCTCCCAATCCTCTCTCTTAGATCTGTTCTTCTAAAGAGCAGTAATGCACTGTTCAAACTTAACTCACAAAAGTACTCCAAAGATTGTCTTGAGGATCATTAGATTTCTTCATCTGGTTATTGTGCAAATTGGGGCTCAATATGTAAATTGGAGTGAATTACTACATTGAACCCCTATAATAAAATACCATAGACTGGATATCTTATAAACTTTAAGAGTTGAATTTATTCCAGGGTAATCCATGTACCCACTTTGTGGTTTCTAGATGATGTCTTCTACCTATGTTTTCACATGGTAGAATGTAAGGCAGGCTTCTGGGCTTGTTTTTAATAAGCAAAATAATTTAATTTGTAAAGTCTATATCTTGTGAATTAATCAGTGTAACTAAACCTAAATGCTGTCATCACATTTGGAGAGTAAGTAGCAGTATGAACATGGGAGGGGATACAGACACCCAGACCATCATAAGAGAGTGACATTGGTGAAAACAGAACACTTTGTCAGTCCTAAGTGCTTTACAAACACTGTTGCACTTAAGATCCATGTTTAATTTCCCTTTCTACACATAAGTATACTGAAGCACAGGTCACCCCTCATTTGTTAATAGAACCAAGTCAGTTTGGTTTTACAGCCTACAATCTTAACCATACGATTCAACTTCTTTACTTCCATACTGATGGATAGCCAGCTCCTGGACATTAACATCTGACCCTAAATCAAGTCCTGTAAAAGATTACGCCCTAAAGTAAGGCATAGGGGGTGGTGCTCTTTTATGATCCCTTTTACTTGAGTGCATTGTGGAGCAGGAGGCTTATCTGTAGTTGAAATAACATGGCCAAGTTAACGAAAGAGGTTTTCGTGGTGGTGGTATATCATATTAGGGTCCCTCTTAACATCCTAGACTGAGAAGTTTTCCTACTAAGTCTGGAGAATGAAGCAGGACTGCTATTGAGGGTCTATGTAAGCGATTGTATGTTGGACTTTCAAATTCATTGGAAGAAACGAGGCTCTGATATTCTGGCAAAAAGAAAATGGGACATCAGTCGTTGCAATGCTAAGGACATGAAGCCAGTCAACAGCCACACAAGCTTCAGGTGAGAATATGGCCAACCCAACACTTTGTGAGAGCCTAACTGACCCATGCCAACCCTCCTGACTCCTAAATGCTACATGAAATGCATCTTGTTGTATGCTGCCACTGTGTAGTCACTTGTTGACTTTCCTGGATTTGCTTGTTGTTTGTTTGGGTTTTGGCCAATGTTCTGGCTTGAATTTATTTCATCAGCCTCCTATATAGATCTTTCTATTTCTAATTTTGCATTCTTCCAAATTTCCCTGATGTTGTTATATGCTAAAAAAAAAAAATCCCATCTCTCTATGCTATTCTCCATTGTCAAATATAACAACAGCCCTGTGAAACCTATTGGGTGAAGTGAAACTCCCAAGTCAATTGTGAAAAGCCTTTTCTGGTAAGCCAGAACTACTATGGACCCTTTCTGTGAGTTAAGGAAGTCAATTTTTATGTCTAAGTTTCAGAGTTCTCACATGTAAATATAAGAACTAACACCTATGTCACAGTATCATTGAGAGGGATTAGACTGGATGATATAAATAAAGTTATTAGCATACTGCTGAATACAAAGTGAGAATCCAAAAAAAAGTTTTAGGTACAGTCACAATCAGACGTGAGGCCTGAATTTGCATTCATGGACACTTATTTTGTGAACACAAATGGAGGAAGGACAGGATCATGGACACAGAGGCAAGGCAGAATGACCTGGGGCAGTAAAGCTCAGAAAGAGAGTGGAAGAATGGAAATATGGTTTTCAGGTAGGTGGGAGGATGAGCTGAGCAAATGCCTGAAATAGCAAGTCCGACAGGGCTGAATCAAGAGGGAACAGGGTGTCCCAAAGAGAACAAACTGAAGGCTTCTCTCATTTCTATTTTTCAAGCATCTCCTCTATTCTCCAAACAGGATAAGAAGACTGACTGTGTGTCAGGCACGGGCTGAAGCATTTCACACTCGACTGAATCCTGCACAAGGACATAGATAGTGCTGCTGCCCCCATTGTGCAAACCAGCAAAGTAAACTCAAAAGATGAAAAGGGTTTATCATGAGGACCATAGAACTTCTAGGTGGTAAGTCTGAGATTCAAACCCAAAGGGAAAGAAGAAAGCTTTTCCCTGTGGTGTGTATGCACTGCAAACCTATCCACACTCGCAGACCCAAGAAATCAAGAAAACTAAAAGTAGCCATAATAATTTGCTTGCTGAAGTTAGTCTCTGTAACACAAATTAAAAGATAATCCAAAAAGGATTTTTTATTTCATAGTAAAGTATAAAACAGTGTTCTAAGGCGAGATTTTCAAAAGCATCAAAACAAGAACTTGAATTGCCAGTGAAGACATCTGCATATGTAGTATACACATGCACATGCTTGCATATTTGTATGTATTCGTGAATGTTTATTTAGAAGTACATGTCAGGGGCATTCATTTAGCAAAGTAATTCTTTGGGGAAATATTTTCCATGATGCTATGGGCACAACATTCACAACATTGGCCTTCCAGTCAAATATGACATGAAGAACGTAGCCTTTCTTACTACTTCAGAATATACAGAAGAAGCATCTCAGACAAGATTCTCAGTGAATACTTTGTAGTTCACTAAAAAGAAAGAAGCATATTTAAAGTGAGCAAAATAAAAGCTAGTAATGTCTATATGAGAAAGGGCTTGGTTTGGAATGCAAATAATGAATTCAAAAGGCCTAAGGTCATTAGACATATTTTTGCTTTTGAATTTTCAAGACATGCTTCTAAATATATCTAGCTTTTACACATAATTTTCTCTTTTCATCATTTAATGAGTATTTCTTGAATGCCTACTAAATGTTATGTTCAGTGGTCCTTGCCTTTAGGGATGTCAGAGAGACATCACCCTATGTAAAGCTTACAATGTAGTGTATGAAAGAAACACTTATATATATATATATATATATATATATATATATATAATGATATATATATGTAGATATATGTCACATAAAACAAAGTTATATAAAGTGTTAAATAGCTGTGACATTTGAAAAGTAAAGACAGGGGATTCAATAAGGGTTAGTGTATTAATTAATAATAATTAATTAATAAGGGCCAGTATGACCTTTTAGAGAGGATGGCAGATGAAGAAAAATGCAAAGATGGTGAGAAAAACAGGCTGTTAGGTATCTGGGATGATAACCTTCTAGATAGAGGAAATGCCTAGGACAAAGGCCAGGGACAGATGGTGTCTGAAGAGTTTAAGGCCTATCAAGTAGGCCAGTGTGGGCTCACATAACATGACCAGGGCCATGATGCAATGGGGAAAAAGCTAGACCATACAGGTCACATGCAAACTTCTGTCCATTTTGAAATGGAGAGTCACTATGGAAAACCATCACAATTTGACAACAGTGTGTAGGGGCCTGCTGTACTAACCCACGTGGATGGTGGCCCATATCTAGAAGCTTTTATACGAGGAACAATAAAAGTGATGGTATCATTTTGCTCTTGGTTGCCAGATAGCATGTTTCCTATAGACTGCTTAGAGCTAACAATTTATTCTTAGGTTCTATATTATTTTAAAACTATGAGTCCATGTTCAGGCTTATACATACCCTCTCAGTTGGTAAAGCCTTTGTCTTTATCTCCCTGTGATGAATATCACTGGCTGATTTTCCCATGTCAAGGTAACATTGCAAACATACTGTGAACTGTGACCAGGCTCTCTTTAATCCTTACATCTTCATTAACTAAAAATAAAAATTGTAGCTATTGTCTCAGTCACAGAATAGATGCTTTTTCTGCACAGAAAGTCTGTTTGCTTGTCAGTATTTGCTACTGTTGAGTGTCTGGTTTGCTGCGAGTCACAGACTTGATAAGATCAAGACATGTACATTATTGGAGTGATGTCTAATTTGCTATAGCTCATTATTGTTTAACATGCTGGTAACACTAACTAAAGCTACAGCCTATTCATACATGAGTGTCTGTGTGTGTGTGCATGTGTGTGTGTGTGCGTGTGTGTGTGTGTGTGCGTGTGCGTGTGCGTGTGTGTGTGTGTGTGTGTGTGTGTGTGTGTGTGTGTGTGTGTGTGTGTGTATGCCTGCATGCATGTATATATGCATGTATCCCAGAATTTAGTTTGGGCATTGCATTATTTCTTTGGTTATTGATGTCTGTTATTTCTTTTTCTTTCTTTTCAGACACTATGCTCAGCCTGGGCTGAAAAGTGAGGCTCCAAGGCTCACTTTAAACTACTGAGCCCCTACCTGGGCCTTGAGAGTTGGCACCAGAGCTACGCATTATGCCCTACTTGGTTCATGCTTTCCACTGTCCTAAAGTAATTAAGCATAATAAAAACACATAAAATAGGCTTACTGTTTCTTCTCTTCTTTCTCTACCTTCTGATTTCTATCACACTAATAAAGATGTTCATAACCCATTTATTTCTTTTTAGGCTTAAAACTATCAATATCATCAAAACCTCACTCACATTTAGTATCATAATAATAATTTCTGATAATTCCTGAAGTTATTCAAAGTTTCTTTTTCTTTCCAAAAATGTGTTAAGAATTTAGCATGTTTAAAATAACCATTATGCTATTGGTGCCTATATTTCTAGTTTATAACACAAAGGACACGTTAAGTTTACAGACAGTGTGTGTGTGTGTGTGTGTGTGTGTATGTATGTGTGTGTGTGTGTGTGTGTGTGTGTGTGTGTGTGTGTATTGCAATGCTTGTCCCCACTTTATACCTCTCATCCATGTTCTTGTCTTGCTCTCCTAATGCACAATAATGGATCTTTTGGTAATGTTCCATAAGTGGTGAGTAAGTAATATGTGACCAAAATATAGTTCTACAAAACCCTCCCATGGGAATAAAGATTGAGCTGAATATGCAAGCTAAGGTCAATGATGTATCCCTAAGAATTCAGGGTGTACAGTGCAGCTGCCAGCCACATACTTTCTCTACACAAAGCCAATACTCTGCCAGACTCCAGTTGATCAGCAGGTGAGCTGTGTGCTCTCTGCCTGCTTTGTTTTCCTCTGTCTTTCATGGTTCAGGATGTCACTGCTTCATTTCAAGCTATGGATTTGTTTTCATGTATGAGTCGCAACCTTCTGTGTGTGATTCTGAGCAAACACCAAGAGCCTCTAGACAAATCCAGTTACAATGTGACGCTTTTATACCATTGGGTCTGTGTTTTCTCCTGGAATACTATTACACAGATGAAGATTTGGAATTGTGGATTATTTCTTGCAGTCTATGATATGCTTTAATTTCAATATTTGCAAGTTATAGTAGTATTGTAGATTAAGGTCTCTAGAAACAGTATGGAGAGATGTATAATAAGGAACAGAGCCACTTGATTAGAGAGACTGGCAAGTAAGTCTGCTGTGGGCAAGTAGGTTAAACATCCAGAGAAGCTGGTGGCACACATAAAGTCTGGGAGTGGTGTGCTGAGCAACTTCTTTTTGCTTAAGGTCAGTTTTTTGCTGTTTGCACCTTAAGAACTCTTTAAGAATAACTCATATTGTGGTGGGAAATCAACCTATGTAAACTTTCCCAATTCCAATGTTTATCTCAAGCAGAAAGAACAGTAGAGCTGCTGCGTAAGAATTGCCATCATATTAACATTTTAATTTGACTCTTCACAAGTTTTAATTCTCCTTATGTCACAATTACATGCCCCACAGAATGGATGCTATTCAATTATTTACTTTGTGCTATCTTAAAGATACTTATTTTCATTATTTAAAATAAAACCAATTTCACTTTGCAAAGAAAAGAGTGATAGTAGAATTAGAAAGCCTTCTTTATTGACATTTTTGTTTCTCATGGGGTTAAGAATAATTTCCACAGCCTCCCTTCAACCTGTCTCTCTTCTCAGCCTTTTAGTGGAGACCTCTGGGCAGTCTCACATTGCTGCGAGAAGCCTTATAGATTTATCTGGGGATATTGCTCTTTTTTTTGTTTTTCCAAGAAACATTTTTTTTTTTTTACCCTTCTTCTCTCCTATCCTCACAGCCTCCTCTAAAACCACAGATTCAGGAGATGTTCTGTAAGAGATGATGTCAGCCTCCTCTTCCTGGCTGTGGAGGAGATACAGAGCTTTTCTCCTGTCTCCAATCTAATATACAACACTCTTCCCACTTACTTCTGAGTCCAAATCCTGTCTACCACCTCCTGATTTCTCCCCAGCAGGGACGACTGTGGCCTCTAGCTACACAAATGCAGCCCAGCCAATAATCAGGTCAAGAATTCTCACAAAGTAAGACAAACTTGTGAACTTTAAAGGCTTTGGAACTTGTGTCACTTGAGGGTCCAGACCCACAATCCAAAGCACACTGAAGTGAGTGTGACTTTCTGGAAGCCATGCGTACCCTTGGAGACTCCTCTCTTTGGCATAAGAGGTGACACAGAGATGCTTGGCAGAGCTTCTGTGGTGCAAGACAGAAAACCAGCAAAGATGCTGAATATGTATATCATGAGGCTGAAGATGGAATGCTAAATGGAAATCTGTAGCTTCCAATGCTGGGAGGACTTGAGCAAAGATGATCTGTGAGAGAGGCAAGTTAAAGGATTTGCACTTGCACACAATACTTGGACCAGAACTTCCTGTCTGCTTCTCACAATACTCAAGTGGTATCCAGAGAATTCTTCATCATTGGTGGAACAGGGTAGAGAGGGACAACCTATTTATTGTAAGGTGTTGGAAATGCCCTACCCTCAATATATTAGATATTCAACCTCCTTCCCACAGAGCTAAGACTCCCATCACTTCTCAATGCTCCTATGGAAAAAAGTCACCCAAGGTGAGATCTACTACTGCACACTATCTTGATCTGTTTGAGAAATTCTTAAGTTGAGTAAGAAGGGTAAGAAGACAGACAGAAAAAATAAATGGATAACTGTGTAAAAGTTCAAGTCACGAGGTAATAACAAAAGAACACAAAGCAGTTTCTGAGAAGGGGGATCCTAGCAAACACCCAAGGCTCTCAGTTGTTGCCTTTAGAGAACTGTGTTTCATGAATGAGAATGCCCATCCTAGTGTGAAACCGAGGAGATCAATGACTTAGCGTTAAAGGAGCCTAGAGACTGATGGGAAGTGATACACTCTGGCAGAGCTGCCTGCCAAATAACAAAGTCGCAACTCAGACGAAGATAACAGTAGCCTACACATATGCTGGGCAGACAGAATGGCCCAGCTGATAAAGGTGGCCAAGTCTGATAACCCGAGTTTAATCCCTGGGATGAGGAGAATAGAAGAGAGATTCACCTACTATAATTTGTTCTCTGATTCCCACATGTTCATGACGCCCCTCCACACACTTAATTTTAAAAACTTTAAGTGTATTTAAACACAATGTCCTTAATTCATGTACCTGTGAAATAGAGCTGATGGAGAATAAAGCCAAATAAAATGGACTTGCAGGTGACTTTAATATTTGGAACTCTTAAATAAATGATAAAAATAAATGCTAAAAAATAAATTAATACTGTAACATGTTTAAAGAAAATTGTAAGTTGGAAGATACATATCTAAAGTACTCAACTAAGTATTCAACTGTAACTTTATATCTAAAAAATTAACTGTTAATGAAGTGATAAAAGTGAGATTTAGCAGTTGGTGGATTACTGCTAAAGATACTGCATTAAGGGTGGAAGGAAGCTTATCAGAAAATATGCGGACTGAATTCAGAAAAGATGAAATGTGCAGAATTGTCATGGCCATTGTGTGTAACACAACCAAACAAAAAAAACCTGGCACGAAGACAGTACTTTACTTTAGGCAATGTTCTAAATCTATGAAAATTTCCAAGATATTAAAAGATGTAATGTCACAATTATGAAGGGTATGAATGCAGCTGAGTAACATAGTATATTTGGGAAACTAACAAATAAGAGGGAAATACCATATTAGGGCAAAGCAGAAAACTGTGATGCATGCCTGTGGCCCCAGGTCAGTCCCAGGTCAGCCTGAGCTACGAAGTGAGACCCTGTCTAAGAATCAGAATCAGTAGAAGAAATGGTGTATGCTTTCAAAGGAAATAGTCATCAAGGTAGTGAAGCACACACACAACTTTAAATTCCACCAGAGCTCCACATCCCACAGAAACATCCAGCAAAGGAAATGACATCACAACACAGTTAAAGCTTATATCCCAGGGGGTCTGCCATCAGTAACTAAGCACTAAAATAAGGGCTTAAGTGAGAACAGACATTTTGGTGAAAAGTAAAATGACCCTAGATAAGAATATGGAAGTGTGAGAGAGAATTGAAAGTGGCCACCAAAGCAAATTGAAAAGCTCATAGAAACCTTTCTTGATTTCCCTATATGTTAGTAATACTTTCAGGAACTGCAATGTTCATTGAATTATAATACAAAAGAAAGAACAGAAAAACTGGGACAGAAAAAGTAGTTTAAAGTGTCCTCCTATAAAACCAGACTGGTCTAGACAGTGGGAAAATGACCGATTAATACTGGCCTTGGTTTGCATTTTCTGTTTCGACTCTAATGATCTACCACCAAGTAGGTGACTTAAAACAAAACCCCTTTATTATCTCAGTTTTAGAACCCTGAAGTCCAAAGTGGGACAGCCAGACTGCACTTCTAGAGTTCTATAGGGCAGTGTCCAGCAGGCGACCTAGTATATTTGTTCCAATTCCAGATTTCCTTGGCTTTTGGCCCTGCTTTTTATTGTTATCACATTTATGCCTGCCTCTCCTCTGACTCTTGACGCTCTTACTACTTTGCCATGAAGATATTTGTTGTATGAGGCATGGAGGTCCTTATGCTCACAGATAGGCATTAGGGGAACCGGAAATGTTAAACACATGGTTGTGTCTTCAAAAGAAGAGATGCATAACCTATTATCCAGTGTGAAGGCTGAGAGAGGATGTGGTTAATAGCCTGGTGACTTTGCGTTGTGTGGTCAAGACCACACCAGACTCAGCCTTAGACTCTTATCATAAGTTTGTTTTACATAATCAACTTTTAGAACTCATCTTTATGGAAGGTGCCCATATGTACTTCACAAAAGGTTTTGAGGTAGTGACATCTGATGTTTATTTAGCTGACTTTATGCCTCAAGGAGATTATGTATGTTTTATTGTACACACAGAATAAGCAGGAATGTTTTCATCAAATTGTGATATGCTTAAATATGTCTAAAATGAACTATTCAGGGTCAGACTCCCAAAGTTTGAACCAGCACCTGCTACCTAGTCATATTGAACTGAAATGCCTACTTGCCTCTCACTGATCATTACTTCATGGGCTATGGTTGTTGATTAGAGCCCTCAAATTCCACTTTAGACCTAGTAGCTAATCTACAATAATCTACTACCTCATGTTCTATAATTTAAAATCATTTGCAAAATTTGTTTTTAACTGTAGATGGATATGTTTGCAAATCTAGGAATCAAGGTGTAAATAACAATGGTTGGGAGAGGTGTGAATTAGTTCGCCTTCAACAGTAGACCTTCTAATTTTGTAACCATCCCACATATAAACTATGTAACTGTCCCGCATACAAACTATGACCAGTCTAGCCCTACATCCTCAACAGTCCCTATTTACTTTCACTGGGGTTTATGTCTCAGTGGCAATACCTTCTACAGCAACTTCCTTTCCCTTTACTGTGATAATCAGTTGCCATTAAGCAGGTTTAGTCCAAGAAGGCATTGAAAGACCAAAGTAGACGGTGGTTCCATATTTGTTCTTTATCCATGAGAAAACAAAGTGTTGTTTGGCACACTGAAAATAAAAGGGCTTCACGAAGAAGCCTGATGAGTCCAAGTCAAATCACGGCCTATGAAGAGAAGACAAGAGATAAGACCCAGAGGTACTCAGAGTGTTAGTGTTGGCAAAGAAGTCGCAGTCCGGTGGTCAACGTTGGGAGGGACACAGAATAATGAGAAGCTGTGACAGACAATGCGCAGGACTGTCTCATTTCTGGGACTGAATAACAAAGCACAACTTACAGCAGCCTTAATGGGCCTTGCCAGACAGAGAGCAGGAATTAAATGTCACTGAGTCAAATAGCACCTTTCATTGCCTTGCCCAAAGGCCCAACCTCTGGGATATGTGTTTGCCTTTATTGCTCCAGACCCTGCTGTCATTACTGTGGTGCTTTTCTAACGCCTACAATATAAAAACCCAATATCTTGGCTCAGTATGTAAGATGTTGCTTTTGTATTGGCTCTGCTTCCCATCCATCACTCCCCAGGAATCACTCATACTCTTCATGGTTGCCAAACTATGAGTATTTCTTGAGCATCTTCACCCCATGTCTGTAAGCATGTTTGTATATATAACTGCCTCAGTTTTTTTCTTTTATGTTACCCATGAAAATTTCTCACCCACCATTCTCCATTTATCTCTTTTTTTATTATCCCCTAGTTTCCTCATAGAAAATTAATTTGCTATATATGTTTATATTTCTATTGATTATAAATAAAACTCCATGGTTGTAGAACTTCTGAAACTCTACAGTTTAACTTATCTGTATAATCAATGTAACAAATAAGGTGTGAGTGCTTTTGAAAAATTTGACACATATTTCTCTAATCATTCTTACATATCAATATATTTTAGTATTCATCATAGGAACTGAGAAATAACAGGCACTTTAAAATTGTATTCTTTATACAAGAAAAAATTGAATGAGCTTAGCTTTGACAGCATCCTTAAATAAATAAGAGAAAGAAACATCAGTGTGGAAATTATATGAAATGTGTATAAACATGATAATTATATATTACCAACAGAGTTAGAGCAGAAACCATGTGTTCTATGTGTAAAATAGTCACATGAAACAGATCAGGATTAAGTTACCCTACTACCTTCCACTATCAAGAGGCTGGACAAATATATAAAAACAGTTTGAAGGCACTGTACAAGAAGGAGAAGACTGTGATTCCTAAAGAAAGGTAAACAACTAAGTTATCACTACCATTCTCACAACCTAGTAGAGGCTGAGACTCGGTTTCTGGTGACACATATTCATCTACATTTTGTCAGAGTTGAAGCAATAGAAGTAGTCAGACCTCCAGGAAATCAAAACCACTAGAATTTGCAAGTTAGAATACCAGAGGAAAAGGTACTGCATAGAGAGATTTCCTCTGAAAATTTACAGGGAACCAGGAACTAACTAGCTATTTGATGTATTGAGAGGCAGCTACCTGAGGCTGGAAAAGAATCCCAGAAGAACTATAGGATATTGGATTACCAGAGTTTTCAAAGAGCTGTGATGAATTAGTGAAGGATCTGAAAAAAAACAAGGGTCTGATAGGCTGTAGAGAATAAATGTGTTTTTTAAAAACTGTAGAGGTGGCTCAGCAGTTAGAGCGAACACTGCTCTTGCCTAGAACCCATGTTAAACACGCTGGCAGCTCACAATCATCTCTTCTACCACTCACAGGTACCTGCACTCACACATGCACAGACCCACACATGGACACAATTATGCATAGGTAATTAAAACTAAAAACAAATCATAGAATGGCCCACAGCCTTGAACCCAACATAGTAAGTTTGGAACCGTATCTTCTGAGTTTTTAACATATTACTTAATAATAACAAAACAAGGTCAAAATTGTACAAAGAAATTAAGAAAAACCAAATATCCCAAATCATAAAGTCCACAATATCTGGAATATTATAAAAATAAAAGGATTTGAAAGGAAAAGGTGAACAATCAATCAGCAGGAATGAACTAAGAGAGAGATGATGGAATTGTCAGACAGAAACACAAAGGCATATATTATAAATATTCTACATACATTCAAGATTACAAAAGAAAGCTCGACCACGATGCCATAATGAGTAGATAAACTAATGTGTAAAATCCTATTAAAAGAATCTAAAGACAATGAGTAGATATACAATGCTCATGGGTATGGGTACTCAATGTCTTATAGATGGTGATTCTTTCTAAAATAGTAAAGGGAGATTTTGCTTGTTTGCTTGCTTTTTTTTTTTTTTGGTTTGAATAGAAATTGTTACATCTGTTATATTTATTTATATTTTTAATTACATTTATTTACTTTGGTGTGTGTTCATCTGTCATAGTGTATAAATGAAAAAGGAAGATTATATTAGTCCGTTCTCTCTTTCAGCCATGCAGGTCCCACCATACTTGATGACAAATGCCTTTACCTGCTAAGCCATCTTGCTGGCCTGATTTTATAATTTATATAGAAATTCAAATAACTTATAATTTAAAAAATGTTTTGAAAATGAGTAAAATTAGATGACTTTTATTGTTGAATTTAATTTCTATAAATCTATGATTATCGGCAACCAAAACGTGTTGTACAGTGAAGACACATTTATGTAGAGAGGGAAAATATCTCTCTCTCTCTCTCTCTCTCTCTCTCTCTCTCTCTCTCTGTGTGTGTGTGTGTGTGTGTGTGTGTGTGTGTGTGTATGTGTGTATGTGTAGGGGAAAAGGGGAGGGATGAGGAGAGAATGGGAGGGAAAGAGGCAGAATAACTCACATATATGTATATGCAGAATCTACTTACTATTTGGTGAATTTACATTTCAAAACACTCACCATAAATCAAAATGTATTTGGTGTCCAAGTAAGTGCATCTTGAAGTTTAAAAAAATATAAATCAGTCTCTTGTAAGTTGAGAACAAATTATGAGAGGGAGAGTCAGAAAATAGGAGCTGGAAGAATGGAGGGAAGGAAAAGAGAGGGTGTATGTGTTTGGACTATTGAACAATAGGGATACCATCTGTAAGAATATTTGACCTTAGGCAATTTTGACACAGACAACACTTACACAAATCTAGATAGCATAGCATATTATGCTCCTAGTAAACTTACATGTGCAACCTATGGGCAATGTTGAAATGTTGAAATGAACAAAGATTTCTAAATTAAATCAAGCACAAGAGAAAATCATGTAAGGATCACCGGAACTGAGAGAGGATCCAGAAACGTACTGATACATATTTTTTTTTCAACATCATTTCATTTTTAACAGTTAGCGAGGTAACTGAGTGGAAAAGAATGAACCTCTTTAGCTAAGGATCCTGGTACAAATGCACATATGAAAGTGACCGCTGATCTTTAACATCCTCCAATTTGCAAATATTAACATGAGATGGATTCAAGAGCTGAAGATAAGAGTCAAAGCTGAAGCAACAAAAGGAAAGACACAGAAAAATCTTTATAATTTTGTTTGACAAAGATTCCTCAGCACAGGAAAAGTACAAACCATAAATAAAAATAAGTAAATTGTATCTTCTCAAAATGAAAAATTATTTTCCTTTTCCAAAACATTAAAAAAAAACCTTTTGAAATTACAGATAAAGAACATTTGCACAGCACAGACCTCAGATAAGACTACATTCATAATTGATAAACTATTTCAACTCAATAACAAAAATCTACACGATTCACATTTTCAAATGGGCAATCGACTTGACAGTCACTTTAACACGTAAGACAAATGACTGACAAGCATGTGCAAAGATACTTAGCATCGTTAGTCATCAGTAAAATGTAAATCAAAACTGCAGTGAGGCATCATTACATTTGCAGTAAAATAGCCATAATTAACAAGACTAACAATAGCAGGTGCTTGGAACCATTTAGAGAAACCGTAAGTTATATGTTGATGGCAGGAATGCTAACTGTACAGTTCTCTGGAAATCTACTCATCAGTTTTTACTGCAGAAAGATTTGCACCAGGTGACTCAGAAAATTGCATCTTTAGATATTTAAACACATCAATAAATATGACCAAATGGTTCTACTGATATAATAGCTGAAATTTGTTTCTAAATAACCATAATTTGGAATAAAACTACATAGCCATTGACTGGTGAATAAAGAACAGTGGTTTATGTATAAAGCTGACTATACACAGCACTTACAGCAAGCTTTTTATGTGTGCTACAACCTGTATGAACCACAAACCGTACTATGGAAATGGCATATAACACCAAAGAATACTCACAATCAGATTTGGTGCTCATGACATTCTAGAAAAGCAGAAACAATAAAGTAAATAAAGATTTATTTTCCTGGAATTTTCTGGTTACTTTAGAATGGGCAGACCCATGGGGAAATCTTTTGGGGTGATACAAATATTCTATATTTATATCTTGAGCGTGACAGTAGCTGAAGGACTGTATATTATTGTAAAAGGCTGGCTGAATCACATATTTTAATGATGCTCGAGATTATGTTGCTGTAAAACACTGCCAAAAAACAACTTAGGGAGGAAAAGGTTTATTTTATTTTACAGTTCCATCATTAAGAGGAGTCAAGACAGAAATTCCAGGCAAGAGCTTGGAATAGAAGCAAAGGAGGAACACTAGTTACTGATTTCTCTCAGGCTCATTTTCAGCTGCTTTTCTTACACAGCCCAGACACATTTGCCTAGAGATTGCACTGTCCAGAATATATGGGACCTTCTTCAACTAGCAATCAAGCAAATGCTCCCAAGACAGGTCAATCTGATAGAGATAATCCTTCAGCTAAGTTTACCTATCCCGAGGTGTGTTCATTGACAACCAAGAATAGCCGTCACAGACAGAACAAACTTTATTTTACATAAATTGCATCTTAATATAGGTCTTACAATCCAAAGAAGCTTGAATTTGTTACTAGGAACAATAAAGAATTAGTATACTTATGTAATAAATAAATTAACAACTCTCCTGAGGTTTACAAAGGATACAAAGGACTTGGGATTTATTTTTTTATATCAGTAATTATTTTATTTTCCTAGTTATAAGGAGTCCTAGGGATTTCCTTAATAAAAGAAGTTAAAATATGTATTTTTCACTGTATTTATGTAATAAAACTGCAGTTGGTAATGTGGGAAGATGGATGCAGGTGGAGATAATTTCCCAGACTAGTAATGAGTTAATGGATTCCCTTAAAGATGCTGTAAATTGGCTAAATTTTACATCTCACATTCAAATCTAGCAAGAGCAGAAAGAAAACACACCTGCAGATACAATAAATATCCTTTGACCTGGCAGTCTGAAACAGAACTTAAATAGAAAACTACATCCCTGTGTGTCGCCCTTAAGAGAATTTACCTGCTATGACATAATGTGAGTTCTAATCATGCCAGACCAGATGAAAGCAATATTTGCAGGTGCATCGTTTCTCCCTTGAAAGAAGTTATTTTGCCATGAAGAGCATGTCAGAATCACTGTCATGTTTTTTCTGAATACCAAGGAGTTCACCAGGAACAAAGCAGTGTACACATATCAAATCAACGCCGTCTAGTGCACAATTTCATTAACTATTCAGCATTATGAATCACTCCATGTTTTACATATAGGATTGGGTTCCCTTTAGGACTTAAGTAGTGTGAAATCCTTGTTACAGAGCACCACTGGGGACAGACAGGCTCTCTTAATTCTTGTTGACACAGAAGTGCAATGAAATGGCACACACATCAACAAATGCCAAGAAATCACATTAAACAATAAATTTAATAAGACTTATTTTTCCAAATCTTTTTAAATAACTAGAAGACGAATTTGTTCCTATACAAGACTAAAATCCTTCATATTTTAGGAAAACAATGTGATTAATCAAAGAGAATAAAGAAGAAATTGTAATATATGATAAATAAAATTATTGCCCATCTCCCCAGAAATAAAAATTAAAATAAAAATTAAACAACTTTTATAAAACTGACTCAGACATTTGAAAATATCTAGTAGTAAATAATGGTGAAAATATTGAAAAAATTAAAAGTTGATGCCATCCTTTCTGAAAAACATTTTAGCAGAGCATATCAAAAAAAAGTGAGCTCCTGTGATTGGACACAACAATTCCTTTGTAATAATACTTCCACATAAATTGTCATGTGCACAGTTATATTTATTATAGTGATGTTTGAAGAGGAAAATCCTGGAAACCATCTTGATAGTTATTAGTGGACATGAATTCAACTCTACCCACAGTTACAGAATGCTTCAGAAAAATAAATGACCATATATATACTAAAGTTATTAAAGGACCACCATCTCACCACATACTACTGCATAATACCATATATCATCATACACCACCATATTGCACCCCACGCTACTGTAGAACACCAAAGACTACCATTTTCTATTTCTCAAGTCTGTACCATCCTGGAGAATATTTTGTAATAACACTTCTCTATTATGAAAATATGATTTTAAGGTTTAATTTTTATTTGTGAGTGTGTGTGTGTGTGTGTGTGTGTGTGTGTGTGTGTGTGTGTGTGTAACTTGTGATTCTATGCTCACAGAGGCCATAAGAAGGTATTGGATACCTTGAGGCTGGAGTTACAAAAGATTTTAAGGTGTCTAATGGTCCAGTGTGAGTGCTGGGGCCAGAACCCAGGTCTTCCGGAAGAGTAGCAGACCCTCTTATACTCTGTTTTGTAAATTAAAGATACAGTAGATTATGTTAATATACTAGATATCCAACCTAAACTGGCATCTAAATTTGAGCAGGAGAGAGGAGAAGCCAGAAAAGAATAACGGGGATGTCAAAGTAAAAAGAATTTCCCAGATGAGCAATTAGAAAATGGTCTTTCATTTTGAAGAAAGAACCAAACTTCCACATTAACCAGTAAGGCGTCCTGAATACATTTGTTTGGAAAAAAGAGAAAAAAAAATCCTATTTATAATTTTGGGGGGGAGATGTCATCAGCATTCATTCCAAGGAACAACAAACTTCTGATCCTATAGTTGGTGGTTGACAAGTACACAAATCCTTTATACTATCAATTTTCCAGGATGAGAATCTAAAGAGTTTGGGATACGTTCCTCCCCATTAGCTGTGGGATGTTTTGTTTTTCATTTTGTGTGTTGATGTGTGTTTGTGTGAGACTTCTATGCTATTTTCAAATGTTACAAGATTTTATGAAGCCACAAGTCAGGACAAGGCAATCATGTGGCCGTCAAGGACACAATGGTTCTAATTCATAATTTCTGCCAATCGTAGTGACTAAAGTGCCTCAGAACGGTGGAGGAATTCTAAAAAGAGAGCTGGTTTGAGATGAGAGAAAGAAGAGACCTAAAGTAATTTAACTCCTCACCATGAGGCCTCTAAAGAGCTACCAGTGTGTGCAGCTCTGTCACCTGCTCTAAAGCAAATTGTGAAGAGCCAGATGAGGGCCTTCCTTCTCCCGGGACAGGGTCGGCATCCAGAGGTGCAGTAGCACAAGGGACAGACAGAGGTTTTCTGTTTCATCTCGTTTTGGTTCTCACTCCTATACAGGACATTTTAGTTTAGGTTTTAGGGTAGAAACGACAACATTCCGTAGAGATTTTTGCTTCAGTTTGGCTTTTTGCTTTTATTTTGTTCTGCTTAGTTTATTGCACAATCCTACCTCTCATTAAGAGGGTGTCAGTTCTAAATTCAGCCCTCAATATATAACCTTATTTTTTCACCTAAAATTGATTTTAAAAAATCTTATTTTAAATTGGGTACAGAGGCAACATGCCCAGAATTAAAATGCCACATTAAAAATTGTATTAAATAAAAACTTTTAATTTTATGTAGTAGGAGGTTTCTGGCCCGGACTTTCGGGCCTAACCTCAAAGTTTAGGCCCACAGTCCCGTAGTCCCGCAGTCCCACAGAGACACACAGATGCTTCCAATAGTTTTTGGCTGATCAGCCTTAGGCCCAGGCATATAGCTTGCTAATTCTCTACCCATAAGCTATCCCATGTCTCTTGTTCAGCCATTCGGCTCAGTACCTTTCTTTAGAGCTGCATGGTTGTCCTTTGCATCCTGCAGCTTCTCTCTGGTGCTCTGTCTGGCATTCTGCTCTAGCATTCTGTACTCAGAGATTTTCTTAGTCTGGTAGCCCCACCTACACTTCCTGCCTGCCTTTGGCCAATCAGCTCTTTTTATTAAACCAGTGGGTGGGACAATTATTTGCCATGAATCAACACAATACCCCTACATATCCCCTTTTCTCCTTTTAAAACAAAAGGAACTCCAAATCTAATATTCTTTTCCCCCTTATGTATAACAACTTATAAACAACACTGTAAATAAACATAAACATCCATAATCCATGTTTTGTGAATGTGGGTGTCGTTCTCTAGGCTACTTCCTGCTGAATGGGGATGCTGGCAATCTCATGGGAATCCAAAGAAAAATTTAGGATTATGGACAAGTCTTTAGTGGAGTAGTCTGTAAGGCTGGGTCATCTCAGTCAGTCTCCTTGAAATTGTTCTGGATACAGAGCTCTGGAAACTTCAACAGAGGTGCTCTGAAATGTCGAATCATCTGTTTCATCCATTTCCATTGGAGATTTTTTAGGGGGTCTTCCTCTATTAAACTTTATGTTCTTTATCCAGGAATAAATCCACAGCCTGTCATATTCTGTGAAAATAAAAGGAAAGCCTCTTCTCCAAAGTAGTGTATCTTGGCATTTCAATTTTAAAGTAAACTCATTTACAAAATATATATGTTGTATTAAACCAACAGCATTTATAATCAACTGTCTTTTAGCAGCTTTTACTATTTCATTTTCAGTCAAGAAGCTTAAAGATAAGACAATAATATACAGTATCTAGACATTCTTTGTATTTTCCATCTTTACGTGGTTTATTTTTAATCTATGTATTTTATCTATTTCTTTCTTTAAGGGCTTTCTTTCCCTTTCTCTTCTTTCTCTATGCTATGTATATATATTTTCAATACACTCTAAACCACTTAGACTTTTTTGTTTTTGTTTTTTTTTAAAAAAAACTGTCTTTACTGTATATTTATTTCTTAACCTTTTCTGTCTCTGACCACACCTTTAATCTGCCACTGTCTCTGACCACACCTTTGCTTGCCTAGGGTGATTGACTCCACCCAGATTCTTCTATTTCTTCTGTTTCTGAACACACCTTTAATCTGCCAGGATTAAAGGCTGGTATGATGGGTGGATGGCTCCACCCAGCTCCTAGTTTAATGTTATAGAATTTATCTTTTTAACCCGGGTAGCCTGGGAATTTTAGGGTACATATAATTATCAAGTAAAGCTTTGCCATCTGCTACTCATTAATTCCATTTAAGTGTTAGGTAGCAGGGCCTCTTTAAAAACTCACAAGTGTTTGGCTTCTAATGCTGAATCAGGAAGCTTCTCTTAAGACCAAGCCACAGTTTGCCTCCAGCAAACAGAGCTGATCCAAGAAAACACTGCCACTAGAAAACCATCTTTGATTCTGTTCCCTTTTTCTCCTTATGAACAGAAACCTTAAATAAATCATTTACAACCTTTTGCTTACATCTAGGCTCCCGTGAGACTTCAGGAATGAGCCATTTTACACCTTAAGCTGAACTCCAAAAGCCTGCCATTGTAGCTCAAGGACAGGCCTCACCAGGGTGTCTCTGTACCACGGTTCATGTGGGAGACACAATTGAGAGGCTGCTTTTGGCTCTAGACCATTTTTAAGCTTTCTATGACTTTATGTGGGCATATTTACCCCACATTGGGCGCCATTTGTAGTAAGAGGTTTCTGGCCTGGACTTCAGGCCTAACCTCAAGGTTTAGGCCCACAGACCCGCAGACCCGCAGACCTGCAGACCCGCAGACCAGAAGTCCCACAGTCCCACAGTCCTGCAGTCCCACAGAGACACACAAATGCTTCCAATAGTTTTAGGCTGATCAACCTTAGGCCCAGGCATATAGCTTGCTAACTCTCTACCCTTAAACTATCCCATGTCTCTTGTTCAGCCATTCAGCTGGGTACCTTTCTTTAGAGCTGCATGGTTGTCTTCTGCATCCTGCAGCTTCTCTCTGGTGCTCTGTCTGGCATTCTGCTCTGGCATTCTGTACTCAAAGATTTTCTTAGTCTGGTAGCCCCACCTACACTTCCTGCCTGCCTTTGGCCAATCAGCTCTTTTTATTAAACCAGTGGGTGGGACAATTATTTACCGTGAAATAACACAATACCCCTACATATCCCCCTTTCTCTTTAAAACAAAAGGAATTCCAATTCTAAAATTCTGTTGTAGTGCGGTTTCTCGGTCCCGGGCGTCCGGAGACTTAGACCCACAGACCCGCCGCCCGAGACCGCCTAGGAACCCACCGCCGCCCGGGTCCCCAAAAATAACTCAGACGCTTATATTAAGTTCATGCTGTTTGGCCTATGGCTCAGGCACATTGCTAGCTAGCTCTTACATTTTAAATCAACTCATTTTTATTAATCTGCGGGCCACGTGGGCCCAGCCCGTAGCTCACCAGTGTTCTTTACATGTCGGCGGCTTCCGCGCGGTCTGCTTCTAACTCCGCCCTGCTTCTATTACCTGAACTGACTCTCCTCCCACTTCCTCTATGGTACCTGCCATGGCCTAAACCAGCTCCTTTATTTAAAGATACAGTACGCACAAATATATTCCCACATTTCCCCTTTTTTCTCTAATCAAAAAGGAAGGTTTCAATTTTAACATAGCAAAATTACATATAACAAAATAGCCATCAAGCAAGAATTATAGTTACAATATCTAGTCCACTTGCACTTAGCAAAATTAAAGAAAACATTTTATCTACTTTATCTTTATGAATCTAAAGTTTCATATCTAATATACTTTTCAAATGACTAAGAAAAACTGTATATATAACTATCTAATCTTCAACTACATCAAAGACCACAGAAGGATATAATATTTATCCAAGTAAACCAGAAGTGCAAACGACTTCTAAAATCTAGAAGGGACAGAGATGACACCTATCTGCCTGGACAGTCACCCAAAGTTCCTTTATAAAGTTGGGGCATTCATCTTCAGCCTATAGGCCTTGAGTCTCTTTTCATTTCAGTGAAGCAGGAAATCCGCTCTGTCCATTCTGGCACAGTTCATCTGTTGCTTCTCCTTGAGTCTTGAAGAATGTCTGACAGTTTTTTCTGTAAAGCAGGAACCTGAATGACCATTTAGGCTTGTTCTGCCAAAGTTCAGAGGTCATCTTCTTATGGAACCTGCATGTCCAGTTTAAACAGCATACTGTCAAGCAGTCAATATAAAAACAGTTTTTTCTCCAGTGGCTTACCATTACCACAAATAGATGAGACTCTATATGGAGTTTCTTCAATGCCCATTTTCCTGTTGAAGTAGATTAGTGCTGCCAGGTATAGACCTGTCTCACTGTCCAGAAAAGTCTAAGCTCTTAAAATATTTTAAATGTCATATTCTGTAGGTCTTAGAAGTATTTGAAGATTATCTATTTAATTGAAATATATCTTTGTATACTTAAAAATCTTAACTAACCTAACTATAAGTTTGATTATCAAAAGTGACTATTAATCTTCATTTCTTAATTATACACTACAATTTTAAAACAGTTACATGAACATCATACCTTAAACAAGAATAGAAAAACACATACAGCATAATAAAATTGACTTTAAATTTGTATCAATAAACCAAAATCTATATTAATGTAAAGCAGTTTGAGATTAACAGCTGATTTCCTGTAAATTCAATAATCTAATTTTTTTAAAAAAGCATTCACATACCATATCCCCCGTTTTTTCTTAGAAAGAGATTGACTATGACTATTAACCATTTATAATGAAAACAAACATCTAGAAATAATATTTGGGGAATTTGGGCGAAGTTATTTATTACTACTTCCTGCTGATTAAGGGGCGTTGAAAATCTCAGGGTTGTTGAGACTGGGTCATAATCTGCAGCTGTGAAGCTGATCTGGCCATCTCTTCTCATCAGAGGTTTTTTCAGGGGGTCTTGGTTGATGAAACCATATTTGCCTGGAAGCAATCCACAGGTTCTCATCTGTGGAAACAGAAACAGAACTCTTCCAAAGTAATAAATCCTTAGACACAAATTTCAAAATCAAAATACTTTTAAAATATACATTCTTGTTTAACTTAGTAGCCTTTGCAATCCATTGTCTTTTTGCAGTTAGCTCATTAACAGTTAAAAAATTAAAAGAAAACACAATAACAACCAAAATCCAGATTTTGTGTCTATTTTCCATCTTTATGTGGCTTATTATAATTTTATTACTCTATTTCTCACTTTAAAAACTTTTTCTAACCTCTTTCTTTTTTCTCTGAAGCCTATGTATCTTTTACAAACATTGTAACCCGTTTACAGGTTTTCTTTTTATCTGAATCTGTTTTATTGTGAATCCTTATTCATCTTCTAACCTTAAGAGCTTTTAAAATACATTCTCCAAAAAGAAGCACAGTTTTTGCAAATTAGGCTGAATCACTAAGTTTTCTTAAACCGTAACTGCCACGAAGAAAATTTGTTTTTCTTTTGTTCAAAATAAGCAGAAATCTAAAATCAATCACATGCTATTTAGTCTTCTGTGAGACTGGTTGCAGCTGCAGCTCACACTGACTGCCGACAGCCCGCCGGCGCCATTTTGAATGTGACCCGGACGGACCATGCTTTCTTTGTACAAAGACCCGCTCCACACACACAATTTGGAAGCTGCCCTGGCTCAATTTCTGCGATCTAGAACTCTTTTTAATCTTTGTCAGGCTCTAAGTGGATAATCGGCCCACGTTGGATGCGCCATCTGTTGTAGTGCGGTTTCTCGGTCCCGGGCGTCCGGAGACTTAGACCCACAGACCCGCCGCCCGAGACCGCCTAGGAACCCACCGCCGCCCGGGTCCCCAAAAATAACTCAGACGCTTATATTAAGTTCATGCTGTTTGGCCTATGGCTCAGGCACATTGCTAGCTAGCTCTTACATTTTAAATCAACTCATTTTTATTAATCTGCGGGCCACGTGGGCCCAGCCCGTAGCTCACCAGTGTTCTTTACATGTCGGCGGCTTCCGCGCGGTCTGCTTCTAACTCCGCCCTGCTTCTATTACCTGAACTGACTCTCCTCCCACTTCCTCTATGGTACCTGCCATGGCCTAAACCAGCTCCTTTATTTAAAGATACAGTACGCACAAATATATTCCCACAAAATTCTTTCCCCCCCTTATCTATAACAGCTTATAAGCACCACTGTAAATAAACACAAACATCCATAATCCATGTTTTGGAAATGTGGGCATCATTCTCTAGGCTATTTCCTGCTGAATGGGGATGCCGACAATCTCATGGGAATCCAAAGAAAAATGTAGGATTATGGACAAGTCTTTAGTGGAGTAGTCTGTAAGGCTGGGTCATCTCAGCCAGTCTCTTTGAAATTGTTTTGGATTCAGAGCTCTGGAACTTCAACAGAGGTGCTCTGAAATGCTGAATCATCTGGTCCATTCATTTCCACTGGAGATTTTTCAGGGGGTCTTCCTCTATCAAACTTTATGTTCTTTATCCAGAAATAAAACCACAGCTTCTCATTTTCTGTGAAAATAAAAGGAAAGCCTCTTCTCCAAAGTAGTGTATCTTTGCATTTCAATTTTAACGTAAACTCATTTACAAAATATATACCTTGAATTAATCCAACAGCATTTATAATCAACTGTCTTTTAGCAGCTTTTACTAAGTTACTTTTTTTTTTACTAAGTTACTTTTACACAATACCCCTACAATTTTATACTTTGAATAGCAAGAAAACAATAATTCCTAAAACCATGCGAAAAAAATCTTTATCAGGGAAATGCTTAAAAAGAAGGTTGGCCACTAGCTTAATCTACATTTACATCAGAATGATTCTAAAAGTCTCTCCCTATTGAAATAAGATGCATATTTTTATGTTAAATGTGAGTTTGTGAAATTGAATTTTGCAGACAAGAAAGTAGAAAGACACTCTTTTACCTTGAAGAAGTGAGTTGTTAATTAAACATATACTTCTCCAGAAAACTTCCTAGGTGTCTCTGGTATTTAAACCCAACATTGCTCAGCTTTAAATTAATCTTACTTTGGGGCTATGTATTTCTCATCAATAAGATACTTGATCATCTTTCTAACCTCATATTGCTTACAGAGTACTTCCCTTGGTGTATAGTAGCAGTTTTTTCTGAGTGGATTCATGGAAGATTTCTTATCAATGAATTAAACAAGCCGGACTTTTGTACTCCATGTGTGAGGCAGACTTTAAAGAGCTCAAGCATGCTTGTTGACTTTTGAAGAGAATTATGTTTTAAGCTAATAAAATAAACACAATGTTCAGCTGGAATATCAAACTAAGTCTACATCAAAGGGACATAAGAAAACCCAGAGCAGTACATGAACACATCCACACAATCATGTCAAGAATAGAGACAAGGGTGAGAAAGTATCTAATGTCTGGGGGAAGAAATGAGAAATTATTCTGCACAACATTTTAACATATGTTAAATATTTATTTTGTGGCTGAAAATAAGAAAATCAAAGTTTGCTATAGTTTAATAAGTGCATAGTCCTTCTGCTGCATGGTTGTAAGTGTATTACAATGCCAAGGAGATCTCTGTCTGTTACAAAGAAGCATCATTCGAAAATGAGGCAATGAATAAAAGACAGATATCAGTCATGACCTGACCAGACATTTTCATCAAATGACTAATAATGACTAATAATGACTAATAATGACTAATAATACAGAAGTGAGCATTAGCTCTAGAAACAAATCTGAAGATACAGAGCTCTAAATCTATTGATGCTTCTGCTGTGCCAGATGGGGTTTGTGCCTGGAGAGGGGAGGTAGGGGATAGACCAACAGTGGGACTGGCATTTTGAATGATATGTCTGTAGGTTACGGCATCACAATCTGCTCAAGGATGGGTTGCCAGGAAGATGACACTGCCATTTGACATCCCAATAATTTCTTTGGTAACATATGCAATCGGTTCACAGACCCAGCCCAGCACAGTTGGCTGGAGTTGGAGCAATGGGCGGGGACTTCTTGGCACTTCCAAGAAGACAGGTGGGGAAGCTTCAGATTAAGCTGTTTGCTCATCCAGCAAAGAGAGCGAGAGGTGGCAGAAGCTCCTATCTTCCTCCTACTGGACCGAATACACTGCCTATTAACCGACGAAGCCTGGCTACGGAATAATGATAATTCCAATTGACTAATCACGAGTTAATTATTTTATGACTGCGTCTATGCCAATAGGTAGGAACCTCCCTGGAGGCAGAAAACCAGTTTATTTTTGTCTTCCTCCAAAGAAGTTGTCTATATTTTAGGCATTATTTAAATAATAGACTGTGCATAAATGTACTTTATAAAGTGCCGCTTAAGTGCTCTGCTTTATTTAGAAAGAACCCCAAGCAAAATGAGCAAAAATAGAAATTTTAAATTAAAAAAACATCAGAATTACAGGATATCAGTGCCACACCTTAGAAGAAAAGTCTTGGACTCTGTAATAATTCTTAATGCTGTCATGTTTCTCTGAGGACCCTCTTTTATCTTCTTTTTTGAATAAAAATTGAGTGTGCATTAGTGCACTTGAGTCCTCTTTGGAACGCATTGAGAATACAAGTACAGCCATCAGGCAATCATGAAACTCGAAATGGGAAAAAAAAAAATCTAACAGTGCATTGTGATGATCATGGATGAATCCTCAGATGTGGGCAGGTTCACAGCACAAATCATCCTTACGGGACTGCAAGTCCTTTTGAGAAGTTCAGGTCTCTGAGGATCTGCAAGGTGAAATAGAGCCAAGGTGCCCAGGCACAGTGTCACACTCCAGTAACACATTTGCCTCTGTTCAAGGACACAAAGCTGAGGCTCATGTGGACATGGACAGGATTTAGTGGCATCCTAAGATAGTACAAAGAAATTCTGTTGGCCAGTGGGTCCTGGGCATGCTTCTTCCCTCTCTCAAGTTACCTACGTTTCAGGAAGACGAAAGTAAAGCAGGGAAGACCTACAGCCAGGTCATGAGAGGAAGAGAAGAAACCAAGAATGGAGACTATGCTGCTGCCTTACTTCCTGAGCAGGGTCTGGAAGGAGCTGGAGGGATGTGCTCTCAGCTGCTTCCCTGTACCTACAATGAGACAAAAGTCGGGACATTCTTGACTTTGGCATGAGGAAATCGGACTTGCCTGGAGTGGATGTGACACACTGAGCTGACCCTCCTTGGGACTTCTTGCCTTTCTTAGGGAGGGGATGGGTGGATGGGGAGAGGGGAGGCTGAAAGCTGACTGAGAGGGATTGGGGGGAGGGAAAGGAGGGGGAGCAGGGGGATAAATGGATAAAAAGACATTCTTTTTATAAATGATAAAAAAAAAGTCAGGACAGAAGAAGAGACAAAAAGCAGCAATGGGAAAAGAAATTAACAGACATATAGACAGAAGGAACTAAATGAATATCAACACGCGGATTTAAAATCGAAGAAAACAGGTGTAAATATGTTCCCAGGTTGGCCATGAGTATAAGCTAGAAACAACTTTGACTGACTTTTTTTTTTTTTTTAAACTTATGGGGATATAAGCACAGGATAACGTGGGCAGTCCAGGAAAATCCAAGCCTGAAGGAATCAAAGCCTGCAAACACTGTGAGACACAGGAAGACCATCCAGAAGGACACTAGGGCAATCAGATTCCTCTTTTGTGTATTCTCAGGGCTCACCCATGGGTCTAGAATTAAAAATGCAATAGCCATAATAAACATGGGGCAATATCCAGCAAAGCTGCTATACCCTGGTAGCCAACACTAAACAATAAACTGCCTATAACTTAGTTCAGACTCTGGACACTCCAGACTGCTCTTTATAAGCCGACTTCCTTATTTTTACAAAGGATATAGAACAGAGTTTTTGGCAGCAATTCTACCTGAATTCCTTGCCACTTTTAGTTTCTTTGGGGAGTCACTGACCAACTTGCTTGTGGTCAGAGCATCTCCATCTGTCTGTAGCAGATGTCCCGGTAAAAGCTCTGCCTGGATCCATTTGACTCATCTCTTCTCTGTATCATTTGGAAACCAAAAATGTGACTCCAGGAATATACAAGGAGCAATGTATCAGAGATGTGAGAGTGACCAGAATAAATCGTTTCCGAGGCTGTTAAATAAGAGTTTGGGATTCAGAGAAGAGAAGAAGTTTCTAGCCCTTCCCTGAAGACATAGAAGGAAACATGAGGATTAACAAAATAATCTTGGTAACAGCCAATATTTATTGAATTCCATTCACGTGCCAATCAGGGTGCTAAGTGCTTTCAGTGTATTCGCATCATTTACTCATCAGTGCCCCCCCCCCCCCCGAGAGAGAGATGCTACCTGTCTTTCCATTCTGCATGTACAGATATAGGTTAAGAGAGGTTGGACAACCTCCCATCCTCAGGTACCTAGGAAACAGCATTCTGCTTAGGACTGTCAATCACTCATCTCATTTCCTGTTTCTTCATTGGGATCACACAACTTTGACTTGAGATTGAAGAGTCAAGGGCTTACAGGATACCTGAAATTTTCTTGCTTATGAAAAAATGGAGAGCCGGAGAAGTTTAAACATTCACAATCATTAATTTCAAGTTTCCTTAAGAGAATCATCATAACAAACATCTCAGACTCAGCTGATTTACCGGCCTCCATTATATCTGCTTAACATAAGCCATGTTCATCTTTCTCCCAGGCTACTGTAATGGTTCTCCTAGCTTTCTCCCAGTTTTCCATAAAACCTATACTTATCTTTGCAGCTGCAATGATCCTTTCAAAATGAAAGGTAGATTATGTTTCCCTTTGTCTTAAACCCATCCAGAGTCCAGATTTATCACTTGCAGCCAGTGTCCAAGCTCTCACAATGGCATACAAGACCCTACATGATCTAGCATTCTATCTGGTCTCATCTGCCAGCTTCTTCTTCTCTTCTTTTTCTGCTTCAGTCACAGTCACATTCTGATTGCAATCTCTGGTCTCCCTGATGGAAACACCCCCCCCCCCCCCCCACACACACACACAGTTATATACATAGATTTTGCCCCACATTTTCTACATTTGTAATCAAGCACCTACTCATAATTGAGACCTTCCTTGATTGTTCAAAATAAAATGGCATCCCCACACACCTCTATTCCCACCTCATCTTATTTTTCTTTCTAGCATTTATCAGGATCTGACCTTCTAATTATTATGTTCACTGCCTGCCTTCTCCCCAGGAGCATGCACTTCAAGAGGGCTCTCTCTTCGCTGATGTATCTCCAGTGTCTGAAACTGTGTGTAACATTGGGTCAGTAAATACGTGCTTAATAAATAAAAGCAAAAAAAAAAAATAGTATCTTTATATCCAGGACAGTTCATTGCAAATAATGAGAAAACAATTAACAACGAGACAAGGAAGGCAGACTTTTGGTGGGGAGAGTACAGAAGAGGATTGTAAAGAAACTGGAGGACAGCAACAGATGGAGCTGGTCGATAAGCAGCAGAAGAGATGCTGAAATCACTTCTATCCATTATGAGAAGCTGGGAGTATAATTCTCAAGAACAATGAATGATACCCTTTGAGGCCTGTTCCTCCTGCTATTAATGTATGGAAGCCGAGGGACCCAGTTTCCGAGAAAATCCTTATAACCCATCACTGTCCAATCAATTGGAGCCCTTGAGTAGAGGCAGGTGATGAGAAGCCTGAGAGCCCTGGATTAGAAGTCATCCAATTAGATCGCCAAGCACTCCACCAAAGCCTGATGGCCATAGTGCAGACACTTATATCAATGAATCTCATCATTTGCAGGTGTAGGGGGGATGCACATTTAAAAAAAAAAAAATCGCTGTTACTTCTCAGATTTAGCCATTCATGTTGATTCCCTTTCAGTAAATGCCATAAACTGTCTAGTGTTAAGTCTTCAAAAAGGTACATCTGACAGCCTGGAGGTGACTCTGGGGTCATCTATAACATGTTAAATATGTCTAATGCTGAAGGCCAATTTAGAGCCATCAAAATAGATTTTTTTGTTTTCCAGCATGCCAGGTGTGAGCTTTATGGTTTCGTCTTACTGGAAGAGGCCTTTCTATTTTGAGTGAATTTCATTTTAGAGGTGCTGATTGTTTGCAGATGCTTATAAAAGAGACAACGGGATATATAAAATAAGTTTTTAGAAGTGCTTAAGAAAGTTTTATAACTAGCAATAAAGAAGTTAAGTGGCTTCAGGACGGACACCGTGTCTAATAAAGCCAATGTAGTGTGGTGCTGTGTGCAGAATTTGAAAGTCTGGATTCTCGTCACAGGCTGAAAACTCTGTGTGTGTTCTCTTCTCCTGTAAGCCATCAAATCACTCCGAGTTCTCCATCGCTTCATCTGGGAAAATGAGAAGTGATCATCCACTTCCCCCAGCACGCGGGGGTGCAGCACACCACCTGCACCTGCTGTGACCCACTTTGCTCCTGTCATGACTCCGCCTACCACAGCTCTGTCAAAACCATGGTAACTAGATATGTACAAAATGTATGACAGCCAGAGAGACAGGACTTGAGGTCTTTGCTCTCCATTTCAAAGGACAACAGCTTCCTAAGAACTGTATGACCTCTTTAGATGCTAAAAAAGATTTTATTTCATTGTTTTATGTCACCAAGTATGCCTTGGTGATCCCCAAGATGAATGTTTCTTTGCAAACTGCCCTGATGGTAACCCTACAGAAACAAGCAAGCAGAAGCTGGCTGACTCTTCAACAATCTTTCTGTTTTGATTTTTTTTTTTTCAGCGCTCAGTACAGTCTTTGAACACATACTATCTTCTTTGCTTTAAATAAAACAAGAGCCATGAGTATTCTTACATTTAAATTGGAAGAAAAAAAAAAAAGATCCCGTAACCACTCAACGGCATTTTTAATTTTATAAAATTTAACGCCGTGATGATGGGTAATTTAACTTCAGCAAACTAGGTTGCTGGTTAATCATAGCTTGAATAATCATTCTTCCTTATTGAAAAAAATTAATAAAGTAAGAGTATTATGAACTTTTCACAAAAAAATCCAACCTCAATGCAATTTAAACATATTCAGAATAAAATCAATCAATCCAAGCTTCATCAAGGACAAATCACAAGCTCTCAAAAACAGTGTCTGCAGGCAGGCGGAGCAGACCACACAAGACGGAGGGAAGGCTAGCCTTTGGAGGTCCTGACTGTAGGGGACAAAGGCTCAGATACCAGAACAACTGACTCCCTGTGGGAATCCCATGAACCCCATTTTTATCTTTTTAAATGCTCTTCGTTTCTTGGTACTTCGGTTTTAAGATTGTTAATAAACCATCAGCTGGAGAAGGTGGTACCCAGGCCGGCACTGGTGACAGCAGGTAGGAGGATGCTGCTAACTGTCACAGCCACTAGCATGGCTGAGACTCTGGCCCATAAATGGGTCATAAACTTCATGGAAACATAACTAGAAGAAATCATTTATTTTTGTCCCAATAAAAAGTAAAGAAAAACTAAATTTACAAGGGCTTTAAATTTCTTTATTTTCAATAAGATTTGCTTTTCTATTATAAACCATTTAGTATATATTTGGAAAATTACAGAGAAAAAAATAGAATGTTTCCTAAGTCATTAAATACATTTGTGTGTGTGTGTGTGTGTGTGTGTGTGTGTGTGTGTGTGTGTGTGTGTGTGTGTTAAACTCCTTTTTTCTGAATGTTCTACACAGGATGCTAGTCTGCTTCCTGGCTGTCCTGAAGTCTCCATATACTATCTTTTCTCCTGTATTTTCTATTTGGTCCTTCTTGTGAGGGATACATTTGGGATACAGGGTCGACTCTAGGTTTGTTTGATGAATCACTGGATTGCCTCTCCAAACTGATAACTCATTCTCCCTCTAAGGTCGTTTTCATTATTCATTCTCACTCTCTTTTGAGCTGACAGAAACTCAGTCCTGAGAAAAGTCTTCAGAAACAGCTGTGGGTGGAGAACATGTAACCAGCCCTGACAGGGATGTGCAGGAAAAATAACTTCACCAGTCTCTGAGAAAATTGAAGCATGTGAGGGAATTTAGTTGGTCAGATCAAACTCTGTCAATGCATATGCATAGCTTCCCAGAAATAAAGTTGAGAGCAGTGTCTTTTCACCTGTGCTAGCATCATTTCTGGATATAAACATGTGGATAATAAAGTGCATCCGAACCTGTTATTGCCACTTTATTAAACCAGCACAATTCTTAACCGCATTTTAAATATATACCTTTATACCCACAGGTAAATATAACTCATAGTCCTTATCAAAAATGCTTCCCATTGTATTAGAGACAATTACAGAAAATGACAACTATTCAAAACACAGAAAACATTTATTGTGAGGTGTCCAGTCCAAGTGGATATAGCTACAACCCAACTCCTATTCCTGAGTTTCAGGGAACACTATGGAAGAGGGAGAGGACAAGGAAATCTGCTGTGAGACTGTGTCTCCTAAAAATGACAGGGATACTTCAACAATGTGGCTAGCTAAAGAAGACCTGAGCAATGCTAACCAACAGATACGCTAACGTGGAAGGGAAAAATCACGCCCAGACAAAGACTACAGGCATCTAAAGACTACAGCCAACTAACAACTGGGGAGAGATTGTTTTCCCTAGGGTTGAGTTCCTTATCTGTTATCCAATATCAAGTGGTCAGTCCTGAAATGAAATACATAAGAGAAACACTAAATAGAAATGGCAAACTGTGTGGGCATGTGTGTGTGCCTGTGTGTGTCAGGGGCGGTGGGTGGGTGCCTGTGTGTGTGTGCCTCTGTGTGTGTTGGAGGTGGTGGGTGGGTGCCTGTGTGTGTGCCTGTGTGTGTGTGCCTCTGTGTGTGTGTGTGTGTGTGTGTGTGTGTGTGTGTGTGTGTGTGCTCATGTGTGTATGCATCAGTGTGTACATGTGTGTGAGTGTGTGTGTACATGCATGTGTGTGCCTGTGTGTGTGCATGTGTGTGTGTGCTCATGTGTGTGTGCATGTGTGTGTACACGCATGTGTGTGCCTGTGTGTATGTACCTCTGTGTGTGTGTGCCTGTGTGTGTACACCAGTGTGTGCATGTGTGTGTGCATGTGTGTGTACACGCATGTGTGTGCCTCTGTGTGGGTATGTACCTATGTGTATGTGCCAGTGTGTGCATGTGTGTGTGAGTGTGTGTGTACATGCATGTGTGTGCCTGTGTGTGTGCATGTGTGTGTGTATGCCTGTGTGTGTGTGCCTGTGTATGTGCCAGTGTGTGCATGTATGTGTGTGCACAACAACAACAATAGAAAATGGCCATGAATTTGAGAGAAAGTGAGGGGGAAGTGTGAGGAAAGGGAAGGGTGTGATGTAATTATAGTTTAATTTTTTAAATGATGTCTCTCACATCAATACTGTCATCTCAATGTTTGAAATAGTTTCTTAGTAATACAGAAAATTCTAGTCAGAAATGCAGTTGAATTTAGATACTAGCTAGATATTTAATATATTAGGTACAGACCATATTTTGGTTGTTTTTACCCTTTTTTCTTGGTTTCTGAAATTACTCTCAACTCTTCCCTCCATGTCTCCTTTAGACATTTCTCCTCCCATCTCCAGTCTCTAGATTTGTGGGTCCTCAGGGTCTTCCATCTACAGTCTCTTCTTGGTCAACCTGTTCAGCTCAAAAACTCTTGACTCTTAGGAGCTAACAGTTTCAAATTATGAATGTCCAATGTGACATGGATATTACACATGGCTGCCAACCTTCAAATAACAGACCTCATGTGACTGTCACCAGATGGGTTGCCCTAAGTCCCCTGCTCTGACTGTTGAACCTCAATGCCTGTATTGTTTCTCCTCTCGCTCCCTTGCTTCATTTAGGCCTAGACTCAAGCACTGAGTCACCAGAACTATCTTCCTGATATGAAGTAACATTCTCTCTAATCTCTTACACCCTCCTGCCCGTGTCCTGCTGGACAGCTCTACTTAGTCCTTTACATTATCCAGCTTACAATATATTTTCTAGTCTTTTTCTCTTCTTGTCTTTAAGGTATAAACATATCTCAGTAGTTTTATTCATTGCTGTATTTTACTACCTAGCAAAGTGACTAAAACATAGAAGATGCTCAACAATATTCAGGAAGACAATGGTTACGATAAACTAACATTTAATGAATAAATTAATAAATTTGATGCAGCCTTGAATTAGACACTCAGTCATCAATTCAGTTCTATCCCAGTGAGACCAGGGTTAGCCATGTTTGATTACTTTTTTTGCCAATCTCTAAATCAGTGATTGGTGACACTATCACAAGTATAGCAAAGATGGGCCAGCAGATATCTAAACTCTACTCTCCTAACATTAACACTACTACCATTAACACTACTGTGGTATTTTATCTTCAAAGAAAAATCAGTCATGAAAAATATTTCTGGAGTTGAATAATATAATATAGGGTTATTCTATGGATGAGAAATTTAAGGCATTACACAGTCTTAGAACTTTTCAAGCATAGTTGTTTGCGGCTTCCGTTCTTTCAATATAAATGTAGCAAGTACTTCCCAAGCACAAAGTGCTAGAGCCATAGACTTGGTTATAAGAGGCATGAACTTAAATGATCTAATCTAACTTCAGATATGTTAGAGTGCAGACAAGAGCTCAGAACCCTTATATACCTTTGTTTCTTCTCAGTAATATCAATATTAAGCCTTTCAAGCTTCCATCATCATATTAATTTGTCTGTGCCAACCACTGTCCTTGGCTCTGAGTTCTGTGTAAATTGTTATCTTTGGGGGTTTGTGTTAGGAGGGAGATAAAAATAGGAGACACGGAAAATTTGGGTTTTCTTTCCTTTGCAATAAGAATTTACAGAACAGGAGAGTGTAGTCTTGGCCATGCAGAAAGATTGTGAGTCAAGAGTGTATGTGTGTGAGTGTGTGTGTGTGTGTGTGTGTGTGCGTGTGTGCGTGCATCTGTTTTGGAATAATCCTCTTATACACTGTAAAGATTTGCCACTCAAATTGGTTTAATAAAACACTAATTGGCTAGCAGTCATGCTGTAAGTATAGGTGGGTGACCAAATTAAAGATGATGGAAGGAAGGGCAGAGTCAGGAATCACTTTCCAGATACAGAGGGACCAAGAGGTAGACATGCTGTACTAACAAAAGTACTGCCATGTGGCAAAGCATAAATAGAAATGTGGGTTAATTTAATGTAAGAGTTAGATAATAACAAGCCTGAGCTATGGGGTGAACATTTATAAGTAATGTTCAGCCCAAGCCAGTTATTTCAGATCTGGCAAACAGGACAGGAGATATCTGTTTACATATTTGTTTATTATGTATGTGTGTTCGTGTATGTGTGTATGCATATGTGTGTGCATTTGTGTGTGTGTTTGTGTGTGTATGCATGTATTTAAGTGTGCATTATGTATATGTGTGTTTATGTGTGTATATGTGTACATATGCATATACATAACTATGTGGGTGGGTCAGGTATGTATGGAATGAGTGCTTCTTCTCTGCTCATTTCTACAGCCCTATTTTGTAGTTTATCCACTATTCCTGAAATTAGGTTTTTGTGTACCTACTGGTTTTGTGTAGGCACCAGCTGCTGGTATATGAGCCTAACTTAGGACAGTTTAAGCCAGCTGGAGGAAAGATGATCCATTGATTGAGTCTTGAGCATTTCTGAATGCATCGTGACTACTTTGCAGGAACCATTTTGTGAACTTGGAGCCAGGCTTCTAAAACAAAGTTTGTCCAAGTTCTTCTCAAAACTAGTGCTTTAGGAGACAATATGCAGACATGAAAGGCTTACAAGGGTGTCTACCCTTGAGAAATATACGAAGTTTGGTTTTTAAGGTACTCAGACACATAATCGAAATCCCTTTCCATGCTCCTACAAACGATCAGTTCATGAAGTTACATAATTCTTCAGTGTGCCCATTGTATATCTAAAGTTTAACACTGTCAGTTATGAAATAACCCAAAGCTAGATAAAAGTCACCGAAACTAGAAAAAAATCATAATTTAATGAAGCATATATTATATGTAAGAGATAACTGCAAACAATCTGCACATTGTAACTTACTTTACCCTTACAGTATAGCACAATAAACTTATCCTTGACCTTGGAAGCGCTATGACTACATTAAACACTGTATAAGCCATGTCTGTAACATCATTAACTTAGGCTATCCCCCAAACACATTGACATCTACACATTTTAGTGAAAATTTCTGAAATTTTCTTTTTGGAAAGTCAAAAACTAAAAACCATTAAAAAAAAAATTGAACTGCATTTAACAGTAGAATGTTTCCAGTCAACCATTAGTTATTCCAGAACACACTATTTTTTTACCCACCTGGGTGATGCCTGTGAACAACTTGAGAACTCTGAAATTTCTGCATCTTTCTTCAACAAATAGGGCATGCTCCAGGGAGAAGACACTTACCTCTGATTGGGTTTAGATGAAAACTGACGTGTCTAAGGGGAGCATTTAGCATGGACTAGAACAGTGAGTGACGAGACCACAGATTCATAATTTAACAGTTCAATGTTTAGCAGAGGTGCCAACATGAACACAGAGTATTCACACTTGATATCATTTGCAGCTCATAAAGAGACACCTAAGATGGAGATAGCACAGTTGAGACAAAATAATAATATAGAAAGAAGTATAGTTTTGAAATAGAGAGAAGAATAATTAGCATTGAATTGACCCAAAAAGGGAGGGCTCTAGCAATTCAAACCATGGTTGTTCTTTAGAGGAAGCATCTCTCAAGTAGGCAATGTTTCAAGTACATAACAGCTTTAATTTTATGCAGATTACATATTTACACTATAATAAAATGGAGAATGGCTTAGTGGAGATACTTACTGCCAGGGACATAATTATTAATCAATATGTCTGTCTAAAGCTGTCAAGTCAGTTACTGGAAGCCATGTGAAAATTCAAATTCTCTTGTTTGTCTTCCAAGTTCTCTTCAGGACTATAGTTTACATTTAAAAAGCTAATGACAGATACGTAAACTCCCAAGAGTTTATGTACAGAGAGAGATAGAAAGAAAGAAGAAAGGAACTTCGTCAATCTCTTTAGAAAGCAGAAACACAAACACATGTTCCTTGGGCTATATCTGTTCACGCCGTTCTGTAAGCAGCCTGTCTAGCAGCTGAAACGTATTTTTGGATGTCTGGCTTGTTTTGTCTACAAAAACCATAACCCCTCAGCAAACAAATGAAGAGCATTTCTGACCTCCTTTAGCTACAAGACAGACTATCAATAAGGAAGGACATTTCCTATATGAATTGAACACATTCTAAAAGAGAGCTGACTTTATAGTTTATTCCAACACCACTGGCAGGACCTTTGAGCTATCAGCATTTCCCACTGACCTTTCCTCTTTCCTTGGAATTGAACAATAGAGAAAAAAGAAGCAGATCTGAGGACACAGTATCATGGCTAGGGTACTTGATAGTGTGCATGTGGTCCTGGGTTTTGGTCTCTGGCACCTCGTAAACTGGATGTGTGGCACATGCCTGTAATTCCAGAACTCAGATGAGGAAGCAAGAGGATCAGAAGTTCAAGGTCACCCTCAGCTAAATAGCAAAATGCTAGTCTGTCATGCAGAGATATTAACTGAAGGAATAAAATAGCTCTCCTTTAAATATTTACTTGAAGGAGGGAAAAGGTGACCTCTAAATCTCCTTGAAACTCTCCGTTTTGGAATCAAGATTTCTCCTGTTCCTTTTCACAGGAACTAGGCTTTTCTGTTACATAGGAACTTGACCCTTTTTACACGTGAGGTTTGGCAAACTCACTACCAATTTCCTTCAGATATCCTTTCCCTCCATGTCCCAGTCCTAATAAGGGAAGACAAACCTCAAAGGAAACTTAAAATATTTAATGACTTTGACTTTTAAACATAACCCAAATTAGATAATAATGTCAAGTGATAATTCAATATTCCAAAATATCAAACTGAACAAACTATATTGTTCTATAAAGTTATGGGATCAACCCTCACTGATTTGGGGTACTTGTTATGAGAGGAAGAGAGGGCTGTATAGAATTTGGAAATACTTGGGGCCGGGGAGATGGCTCAGTATATACAGAAGTTACTGTCCAAGCATGAGGACCCAAGTTCCGAAGCCTAGCAGTCATGTAGAAATAGTCACGGCAATGCATGCCCTTAACCCCAGTGCTGGGGATTGGAGGAAGATCTCTGGAGCTTCTGGCCTATTAGTCTTGTGACACATGCAAGTTCCAGATTTAGTGATGAAAGAACATGTTTCAAAGAATAATATGGAGTGATAAATGAGGACACTTGAAGCCTCTAGATTCTACACGCATGTAGACAAGTGTGTGCATGCACACACACACACACACACACACACATACCCCATAGACCTACAGAATGTGATAATACTTGCCATTCTATCAAATTCAGGTAAGGAGAACTAAAAAACACAAGTATTATACCTGATAAAATTTAATATAGTTGTACTTATTAAAACTGCATTAAGTATTTAAGAACATATATCATGTCATATGATATGACATATGACTGAGCTCAGACATATGACTGAGCTAAATTACATAAACGGACCAAATACCATGAGGAGATCTCTTGATTTTAAATTATCTTTGCAAACAAATTTCTAAGCTCAATTAAAGCACAAAGGGGGAGTGAATAAGGGTAAAATCAAGCCATAAGAAAAGCAAGCCTAGAATCCCACTGAATGATGCTTACCTTTATCACACTAGATATAATGCCCATAAAAATAATATTTTAAATTGCTTTCGCATGCCTGTATCCTTGAGGCAAGAGAAACTAACTTGGTAAAGGCTACTTCCTATAACTGGACCTTCACAGCAAGGGAAAGAGAAGGAGCTATATGCACGTATGCATAAAATAGTGAAAAAGAGGCCATGACTTTGGAGGAGAATCGGAATGAATATATGGGAGGAGGGATAAAAGAGAAGGAAGGAAATGTTTTAATTATAGTGCAATCTCAAAAATTTTAAAAATTTATATTTTATTCATGTGAGTGGGTATATGTATGAGAGAGAGAGAGAGTGAGTCTGTCATGTGTGTGTATGTGTGGAATGTGTGGAGGTGCCCTGGGAAGCCAGCTAAGGGGATGCATCAGATCCCATAGAGCTGGAGTTACAGAGAGTTGTAAACTGCCTGATCTGGGTATTGGTGACCAATGAACCTGTAAACTCAGTCTCCTGGAGGATCAGTAAGGACTCTTCACCACTGAGCTACCTCTCCCAGCCCTCCTCTTATTTCCTTCAGATTCCCACCAACATACAACAGAGACCAACCCCAAACTGGCATAGCATTAAGATATTTAAGTAGATTAGAGATGGAAAAATGCTCATTGCATGACGCCTGAGAGTTTTACTGTGCAATCCGAGGTTCTTTAACAGAGTTGTCACTACATTCAAGTCAAGGACAGTTTCTAAGTGTCCTGAAAGAGAAATTTCCTTAGCCTGTTCAGTTGAGCATAAACAATGATCTTCCTACATTGCCTCAGTCTTTAAAATGTACCTTGTGTCAAGTCGAAAGCTGCTTCCTTTTCTTCTCAATTATGAATTCTGGTTGGCGAGGTTAGTTTTCTCAAGATCTGTACAAAAAGAAATGTAAACAAGTAAAGAAGAAATCAGTTACCCTGGAGTTTAGTGACCTACACGTGTTTGTTCGGGATGCTCACACAAGAACACATGAGGTGGAGGGCGGGAGAGAAAAGGATTGTGATTTTCTTGGAGACGCCATAGATACGACTGAAAAGGCTGGAAGATGGTTCCGTCAGCAAAGATACTTGCTGTGAAAGTCCCTGGCACTGAGGTAAAAGCCAGTCATGGCTATTATGAACTGATTGAGGCAATGTGGGGGGAAGAAGAAAGAAAGAGAGAAATAAAAAAAGAAAGAGAGAGAGAGGGGGAGGGAGGGAGGGAGGAAGGAAAGAGAGAGAGAAAGAGAGAGAGAAGGAAGGAAGGAAGGAAGGAAGGAAGGAAGGAAGGAAGGAAGGAAGGAAGGAAGGAAAGAAGGAAGGAAGGAAGGAAGGAAGGAAGGAAGGAAGGAAAGAAAGAAAGAAAGAAAGAAAGAAAGAAAGAAAGAAAGAAAGAAAGAAAGAAGGAAGGAAAGAAGGAAAGAAAGAAGGAAAGAAAGAAAGAGGAGATTGATCTCAGTAGAAGAATGAAGGGTGGCAGCAGTCTGTCAGTGGCAGTGGAGGCTACGCACTAAGGTGCAGGAGAATTGTGGATTTTATAAGGCAGAAAGGGTTTAGTGACTCCATCTGCAAACCTGCCTCCCAGTCATCTCAAAGGTGTAAATACCAACGGTTCTTGGTGCATGAAGCTTGTTGGCAGGGGCTACTCTAGTCCTAACTGCCTGAAGAAGATGCTATCATCCACTCAACTTTCCTGTTTGGAGTTTCTTAGTTCACCTGAGGCTTTTATGTCATTACACTTTTAATGACCTCCTGTGCCTATAACCTCAGAACCTGGGGCCAGTGCCCTGGAACATGCTGGCCAGTCAACACAAATGGTGAGATTCATGTTTCAGTGAGAGACAGGGTCTCGATATGTCAGACCAAACTGACTCACCTCGGGATTCCTTGCCTGCTTTGGGTGTGGAATGGAGGGATGGGGTGGAGAGAGGCTGAGCAAGGCCTGGGAGAAAGAAAGGGAGGGGGAGCAGTGGTAAATGGAAAGAACTTTTGAAATAAATAGGATAACTAAATAAAGAGGAAAAGGAGCCTGATACCTTCCCCTGGCCTCTATTGGAAGTACATAGTGTATATACATGCATGCACATACACGTGAGCATAGCTGTGCATGAGCGTACATACACATACATGCACACACTTACTTACATATCATTAGTCATATCTATGTCAATGAATACACTTCTAAGGCAAACTAACCTTAAAATGTGCGGAGCTTAGGAATTAGAAGCAATTCAAGGCACCTTTTGCTCTGGGCATTTTTCTTGTGATTGTAATTTCTGAATCTTCAATTAATCTTTAATCTTCAATTAAACACTTCACTTGATTTGGCCCAGATGTTAGTGGCAGTTCTTAGGGGCAACTCCCTGTGTATAGCTGCAACTCTTTAGTAGTGAGTAGAGAGAAAGTTGTGAAAATGATGAGAGCGGCTGAGGCTGGTAGGCATTTCCATGTTGAAAGCAGGAGGCTAGGTCTTAGAGGTGGCCTTTGATATCTGCCATGAGAACCCGGGACTTCCATACCCAACAGAGTCTAACCCCAAAGTCTTTGATCCCTCTCAAACCTTTCTTTCCTTTAAATTCTTCCTGACGATTAGCATCTGCTTTCACAAGTCAGAAGCTATGGCAATCCACATAATAAATATTATGCCATAAGCTAATATGAAGTAGCAAGCCTACAGTAAAAAAATTGACCCAGGAGCTTGGGGATAATCCAGTTGGGAAGTACTTTTTGCACAAGCATATGGATTTTAGTTCAATCTCCCAGAACCCATGGGAAAGAAGCCAAGTATGGTAGTGCAAGCTTGTTCTGTCAGAACTGGTTGGCAGGTCCTTGGGACTTGCTGGCCAGCCAGCCCAACTGAATTAGTGAGTTCAAGTTCCAAAGGAGTGAGAAACTTGTAAAAAATAGAAGTGAATGACAAAAACAGTTGTATTTAACATCCGGCCACCAAATGCTAAATGAAGCAACACATTCATGATCACATATACCCAACACACACACACACACACACACACACACACACACACACACACACACACACACACGATTTAGCTTTCATTTTTCATACTTACTCCTCTTTTTACATTAAATATCAGTAAATCTCATTGTTCTTAAGTGGTAGCACCTTGCTTTCCAGTTCATCTTTTCTGAATCTTTATGTAAGAGTGACAGATAAATTTTTCTTAGCAAACATTTTAGATTTTGCTCTAAAGATTCTGCATTTTATCACAGACATATTCTCCTAAACATGGGAATCCGAGACATTGTCACCAATCTGATAGGAAGAAGAACTTCTATATCTTAAAACCTTCCCATATAACTCTACATGTAATGGGTCATAAGTCATGCTTAAACATATATCCTCAATGTGTTGAAGCACAAATCTGTAAACACCCATAAATATTCAGTCATATACATGTGTTCATTTTGTAAAGCATAGATCCACAAAAAAAGATCAGACAAACCTACTCTGTACACTGTCTGCTTATATTGTTAGACATCATTGTATAGATGTGCCATGTAAATACTTTTAATGCCTTTTTCTGTTATATGTTTTGAGATCCCTAATTTGACTCTATATGGGTCTTATTCTGTCTATATCTTTTCTTACCAAACCCAAGTCTTTCTATTTGCCTTGTTTATTACAATTGACAGTCATTTTTTAAAAAGCTGTTACTTGCCAATCTCTGGACAAATGACTAAGGTTATAACAATTTTAAATAAAAAATAATTGTGGCTTGAAGGGATAACTATTAGAGAGCTGAAAAAATGACAGTGTGTGTGTGTGTGTGTGTGTGTGTGTGTGTTTGTGTGTGTGTGTGTGTGAATATCATCACTGAATGACTCAAAAGCTTTCTGGAGCTTATAGAAGAGTGTCTCATGACCTAAAACAAAGGTCAGAACCCTGAAAGAAAAAAAAAAAAAAAAACCAGATAAGATAAAGAGGAAGGCCACGTCTCTAAAGATCTGCTCTTTATTTAGTAGACCATAAGCATCAGAATGGTAGCTGGACTTCAAGTTTGCACATTTGGTTAAAAAATACTATGTGAAGGATTGGTTAAGAAGGTTAGGACAGAACAGAAGAAAACTAGTTAGAAGCCAGGAAACGAGCTACTCAAAACTTAGTGACTGGAAAACTATTGATTGTGAAGGAGAAGTTTAGAAAGGTTCTCAATTTGGGGGAGCACTGAGTGGGGTATAAAGGAAAGGGTGAGGAGGGAAATGATTTACTTGGGGACATGCCTTGTTTCTGACCCAAGTCTGTAGCTTTTAATGTATATGAAGTGAAATATGACGAGAAAGGCTGAATAAAAGTCCAATGGACACAGGTATGATTACTTTAGTAGGTTACCAGGGTTCTATTTTTTCAGGGACGGGGACAATTACCTTAAATGTAGCTCCATTCCTTAGTGGGAATTTTGGGAAAGATAATCTTTCTCAAAATTGATTTTTAGAGGGTGTTAAACCAATGATTCCACATGTTCAGCAACTAAATAAAACATAAAAGCTATCAGTGTTGCCAATATATAGCTTAGGAAACTTCCTCTCTATTTCTCCTAGAGAATGACTGAATATATCCATTTTAACTAAATTTATTTCAAGCAAACTTTAGTTAGCAACTTCTGGTCATCAGTCTTTGAAATGAAGGCAAGAGAAAGAAAAAATGAAAAAGAGGGGGAAGAAATGGATCTGGAGAGTGGAAAGAGACGAGGGGAAAAGAAATATGTATCTATATACATATATATATTTCATGGAATTGTATAGAGTATTTGCATGATATACACTTCATCTGACTGCTCACTGAAGTTGTAACATTTCTCTTTGACTGGGGAATGAGGACATTAAATAATTTGCATTCCTTATATTTAAATTAAAATATAAAAATTCCATTTGAATTTTTCTCTGAACAGCCATAATAAAGCATAACTCTTAAGTTCATAACTGAGATACAAGGTACAAATGACACTCAGACACCAGTATGGATTGATGTGCCCGGCCCAACTTGTGTACATGTACACGCAGATACTGACAAGCCAGCTGCTCTTTATCACAGGCTGGACTGTGAAAAAGATTTCCACCCTGATAACAACTAACAGGCTTAGCCAGTATTTGAAAGCAATGAATCATTTCTTATTTTCTTGAGGGGAAATTACTTCTTCCTTGTGAAGCTTGGTGGATCTTGACACTAAACAGTCCTATTGGCTTACCACAAAGGTTTCAAGGGCCCTTTTCTCCTCCCATGTATTCGCCACCCATCTTCTTTAAAAGAAACGTTTGAGCTACTCATTTCAGCTTATTCCACACCTTGCATTTTGAATGTGAGTCTCATTTGCCCATTTTCTAAGTAGACGTCACATACTCCTAAAATAGTCCTGGGCATAAACCTGAGCTTCATTCCTGCAAGGTAATTCAACGACAATTGATAAACAGCATACCTCTCTTGCTTTAAGGAAGGGATAGCATCATTGGTGAGATTTTGAACTTTTGATCATTGTTTTCTCATAACAAGCTCATGGTTTACTCACAGCAGCATCAGCCGGCACGTAATTCATCAACACCCATCACTCATTCCAGAAATTACTCCACCAAACAAAACTGGGAATCGCTACAGCGATCAATCTGTGCTCGTTTTTCACATCGAGGTAAACTCCTTGTGTATTCTTACCCTAACCGCTCAGAGTTTTGTTTGGTAAACACCGGGGAAGCGCGTGTAGAATCAATATGTCTATAAAGGCATGAAATCCGACTTAAGGAAGGTCAGTAGGCAGCATGATGCTAAAGGGAAAGTCCTCAGCTCAAAGGTGTAACAACACTTAGTCACATCTTCTCTTGAAATAACAGATTCCACAGCTATTCCTCGAGGAAATGAGTTTATGTAAACGAGAGCATTCTGCTTTGTGCTGCTGAAGTCACAAAGTTTGCCAGATGTTCATAATCCCAGGGCTCGTTGCATGACGTTGGTGAGCAGGGCACAAATTCCGATGTTGGAAGGACTCAGATGGACTGTGTTTTCTTTTCCACACTCAGAAAGGAATTTATACATTTCACTGTGCTGGTTTTATTTTTAAAATCTAGCTGTCTTTAGTTAAATGCCACAATTTATCTTATAATGGTATTTAAGGGGCTTTTGTGGCACTGCGCCAGATTTATATTATTAGAACCTAGGCGTTTGCAAATGAACCTCTTTCAATTAGTGTTTCAGGAAGCAATTAAACTGTCTAAAGTGTATTAATGAATACACTGGAATTGGGAAGCCGATCTTCCTAATATCCCCATTATTAATGCACCATCTGCTTTGCTGCCTTAGGAGCGAGCACGATCTCCAGCCTCTGGTCCACAAAACCCAATCATTTATTCAAAAAGGTCACAGAAGCATACGTTTATAATCTGCTCAATATTCTATACAATATGTAGATATTATATAGGATTATGGACATATATTTTTCTGAAGCTTTTTTCAGATGCAAATGAACATGCATATGGAGTATTTCCCTTCATTTTATATGTCAAAGCAATAACAGCTTCATGACTGTATTCTGTGTCTATGATTCACTGCACACAGCCTGAGTGCCATAGGAGTGCCCTGTGACTTTAAAGGCTATCTTGGGGAATCTTAGATGAGACTGGATTTTTTCATTAGCCACGAATGTAATTTCCTATTGTTCCTAATTTTGATCACAGGAAGTGACCTAGGTGGTGCAACAAAGGACCATATCTCTTCCCAAGTCTCCTTAGGGTCCTTGCCACAGGACATGTGCTAGAAGGTTCTACAAAAGGCTGGAATTTCCAGAGCTTCTTCCTCCTGTTGACTATATGAAAGAAGGAGACCTAGGAATTGAGGAAAATACTGGACTGAAATGGCGAAATTAAGTCATGAAGGAACCCTGTAGCTCTCTACACCAAAGAATCTTCTGGTCAGCAATATCCAGCTATTCTTCTGGCTTTGGTGACTAATAGTTGCTAAGGCAACCATAGTGATAATGATACATCTGCTGCTTTTAAAGACTTTATAATCTAATCAAGAAAAACAGACTTAAGCTTTAGTAAAGGCTGGGAGCTAATGGGTGAGGTAGATGCATAGTGTAGCCACTGAAGAAGCGACTGGAAAGAGAACTCTATGGAACCAGAAGCATTCAGAGAGAAAAGATAATAAACCACTGCCTCCCACACCCACAGAACTTCTTCCTTACTTTCAGCAATAATCTGGGGAGGTTACAATCTCCTGTGGGCTCATGTGTTGAAATCATACCCTTTAGTTTCTCAGAGTGAGACCTTAGTTAGTAGTAGGATTGCTATAGATAGATATCACTGAAACAGCATTACCTGATTCTGTAATGACTAGCACTTTTTAGAGAAGATGAATGTAGAGCCAGGGAGCACAGACTCCATGAAATTACAAAAAGAGGACAATAGCACATTCGTACCCCAAAGGCATTAGCTCAACTATGTTTGTAGCAGCATTATTTGTAATAGCAAGAACCTGGAAACAACCTAGATTCCCCTCAACTGAAGAATGGATTAACAAACTGTAGTACATCTATGCAATGGGGTACCACTCAGCAGAAAAAAAAAAAAAAAGACATCCTAAAAGTTGCAGGCAAATGGATGGATTTGGGGAGTATCCTTCTCAGTGAGGTATCAGAATCCCAGAAACATAGGCATGAGATGTACTCACTCATAAGTGGATTTTAGAGAAAAAGTAAAGAATACTCAAGCTGTAAACCACAACCCCTGAACAGCTTGGGATCAGAAGGAATGGAAGAGAGACATCCAGCAAATCCCCTAGAAAGAGAAAATAGAGAAGATTTCCTTAGCAAATTTGGATCGTGATGGGTAGCAACTAAGGACAGGTGGGAACAAATCATGAGAGGAGATGGCTGAGTGAGAGGAACAATAAAGAGAGAGTAAATAAAAGAGATGAATATCTTGACAGAGGAAGCCAATGTGGAGTTGGAAAGAGACTGAGTGTTAGGGAAACCTCCAAGAATTCCTAAGATGTCCTTGGCTAGGACTCTAACCAGTCAATAGAGGAGGGGGTGCCTAAATACGGCTTCCCCTATAATAAAATTAATGACTACCCCAAGAGTCATTATAGAACCTCCATCCAGCTGTGAATAGAGGAGGAAGCAGAAACCCATGGCTAAACCACTGAGCTCCAGGTCCAACTAAAGAGATAGAAAAGAGTCTATATGAGCAAAGGGATAGGGATTATGAGGAGTCCCATAGAGATGCCTGGCTGGAGCTCTGGGAAGCTCACTTAATCAGAAACAGCCACTCAGAAACCATTGGGAAAATGAACTAAACCCTCCAAAGCTAAATGACTGCCGATTGGCATGGACAGTATGTGGAACCTCATGGAGTAGGATCAGACTATGTTCCTATGCATGAACTGGCACCTTGGAGGAACACCTAACCCAGTCCTAATATTGGGATGAGAGAATCAGACCTACCTCAAATGGACACACCAGACTGAACTGACCCACCTTGGGACTCCTTGCCCTCCTAGGGAAAAGGATGGGAGAATGGGGTGGGAGGAGACTGAGAGAGGACTGGGAGAGGTTGGGAGCAGGGTATACATGGAAAAAAATTAAAGTAAATAATAAAGAAGCCAGAGGGTGCTGAAGATTTCCAGCAAACTTTATCAGCTACAAGAAATACATGGGGCAGATACTATCTTTATGCCCTCAGAGGAAGATGATCCTGCTAATACTGTAAAGCAACAGACTTATTGTGAGAAGTGTCTGGTACTTTATTTATGGTGGACCTAAATGTAAGTGCCACATTCATAAACTTCAAAATGCCGGACTGTGTTCCTGAACTAAAAACTCTGAAAACCAGAGGCTTGTTTTGCCTTCTTTCTTTGCAAGGCTTTACAGATGGACTTATATACCAGACTCAAATGATTTGGAATGGTTTGTGGTGAAATGATGAGACTTGGATGAATTGTTGTTGTGTTGAAGAAATTTGGAAAATTTGCATGATTGAGAGAGATGATTGGTCAGTCTAAGGAAGAAGATGGTCTAGAAAGGGCAGCTGAGAATAAAATCTCGAAAACATCTCATATAATCCCGAGTTCCCACATTAACATTTCCATTTGAGGAAAGTGACAGTGCTGGGGAGTAACACTTTGGGTTAGACCACAGTGTCCTTAGCTGGACACAATGGCACATTTCTACGTGCAGTCTTTGATATCTTCTACATAGATATAGCTAACATGCGTATAAGAATGGACACACGGATGCATTTTCTGTCCCCTGTTGGGTGGCAATGCCTTTATCATTTCTTCATCTACCGATGACTCTTTTACTGAGCACATATGCTAATAGATTACATAGTAAAAGCATCTTCTTCAGCAGTCACTAGCTATATTAACTTTATATTTTGAGATAAAATGTATATTAAGCAGAAGTCAAGAACCGATTGTGAGGAAAGAGAGAAGAAAAAGTATGTGAAGAAAAACAAATAGGGATTATCTAAGCTGAAATCATTTTATATTCTGGGCTCTCTAATGGGCACCACAATTACATAAATTGGCCTAAGGTATACACTCCAGTCCGCGGGATAGAAAGAGACTTCGTGAAGTAGAATCATTTGCATCTAGCATGTAGAGGATCTGGGATTTAATACACACCTCCATTTTCTAATTCACGTATTGACTTTGACTCTCAAACCAATACAAAGCCAATACTTCCTTATGTGTCTACACAAGCTCTTCTTTTTCTTCTATTTATGCTGTACCTGGCCCTTTAAATAAACTGGCATCATCTTCTCCCTAGCAGCTGGCACATAAAAGCTAGCTTCCGATAACAATGGTTTGCCAAGCAATTTCCCAGGTTAGCTCTGTCTTGTATATTATCTATTAATCTTATTACTGTTCCCTGGCCTCTCCAATTTTTGGCTCTGTATCCTTGGCTCTAAATTGTTAGAACTAGTTCTCTGGCCATGGGCTCCCCACTGCTCCTGGCTTCATGTGTTCCTCTAATTTTTATAACTCCTTCAGCCTTGGGTCAGAGAGACCACCTTTCTTCAGCTTCATTCCTGTTTTAATGAGTGTGTCTCTTCCAGATTTACCAGTAAAGCCAATTCTCCTGTCTTGAATGAATGAAATGAATTAAAAAGTTTCATATAAATGCAATGATGGGCGGGATGTAGAAAGAACCTAGAGCAGGAAAAGGTAAGATACAGGTAGGCTCACATTTAATCTTGGCTGATGGGGTCGACATATGTTTTACACGTTCATGCTCAGGAAAATGGACCCAACTTGGTAATGAGGGGTAAATTCATTGGCACATGAGGACAGAGCTCTCACTAAAGGACTTTCCCACTCATGATTTAATGAATGTATATTAAAACACACTTTTCCCCAATCCCTATCTGTCTTGTTATAAAATGTTTCTTATCATCATGTGATAGAACAAGAAACTCCTCCCCATGTTCCTAGAAGATTCTGGCACCATGTTCTTGAAACTTCAACCTCTCAAATTATAAGAATATACCACTTTTCTTCTTATAGTACACATTCTGTTGTATTTCAGCAACAGAAAATGACGAAGACAATGGTGAAATTTAGGTAGTTTGAAGAGAGGCACTATTTTTCAGTTGCCAAAGCAAAAATGTTATATAAGACAATTTTGGGGGTTCCATGCAGAACTGACAATCTACATTTGTTCAGTTAAAACAGATGTGCAAGCAAAAGAGCCAGCACCACAAATAACACCTTAAAGATACTGTTTGTGCCTTGCATTTATTTTTAAAAATATATTGTTGACTGATGAAAGAATAGTAGTTCTTAAATATACTTCCTTGGATTTTTAAAGGTCAACTTTGGGACAATCAATCATACCTTTCTGGTTATTGTAAGAGCATACATCAGAACATAATTCAATCTAGTCTGGAAGCATTCAGGAAAAGTGCAGGTACGACTGGCTTATTTAGCTTAACGTAATGTTCTTCCATTCTATCCATTTTCCTGTAAATGTCATGACTTCAATTTACTTGAAGTTAAATAAAATTCTGCTATGTATGTATACCACGTTTTCTTTATCCATCTCTCTGCTGGTGGACATCTAGGCTGATTCCATTTCTTAACTGTTCTCCGACTATGGTAGCATTAAATGTGAACACACCAACATCTTTGTGGTATACTGTCTTTGGAATATACCCTCAGGTATGGTATAGCTGGATGATGCAGTAGTTTTAATTGTAACTGAAGAGATTCTATATGATTTCCACAGTGGCAAGACTCAAGAAGACAAGTACATTTTCATACATATATGGAATCTAGATTTAAATGCCTTTATTTGTATGTGAGTGTCTGTCTGTGTATGTGTGTTCATATTTATGTCAAGCAAGCACAAAAAAAAGGCCATATAAGAGGAGAGTGAGATATTGAGCAAAGAGAGAATAGACAGGATAAAGGAATGCATATAGCATGAAAGTAAAATGAGATTACTTGAGGAGGAGACAGGGGACCAGAAAGATGTAGCAAAAGATATATTGATATAGATGTATGTAATAGTATAGTATATATAAAGAGAGGGAATATAATAAAGTAAAATGATATATATGCACAGAAACAATTGAATGAGCCTCATTTCTTTGTGTGATAACCTTAAATAACCCCACATAGAAGCAAAAGCAAGACCAGGTAAGAAAGATGAAAAATCAAATCCTAATATGGCGTCACAGAAAATGAGCTCTACACAGTTCCCATCTTTTACACAAGGCCATCTGCCAATATATCTTTGCATGGAACATACAGCATTTTTCTATTTTTTTTTTTGCAAGTGTATCTTGTCAGTTCCTGCCCCATACATAAACTGGGATAAACTAGAGTTGAATAAGAACTCAAAGACTCAAGGAACAGAAGAGACTGTACGTAATCTGCTCTTGCAGCTCTCATAATTGATTTGGGGGAATATCACTAGTCACAAATATGCAAATAATTCATTTCTTAGTACATGGAGTAGCTAGTGCACTGTGCCACATTCTGTCTCATCAATAGTAAGTCTCTAAAGCAAAAACGTGTCATGTTCTTTTGGAAAATGGGACCATCCAAGGGAGAGGCAGAGACTGAACAGATAAAAATGATCTAGCTTCTTCAGTTTCATTAAATCAGTTCTCCAGCTGCCAGATTAGAAATTCCCAGGGGGAATGTAAAGAGGAAAGGTAACTATTCCATCATTGTCTCGGCAAGACCTGGGACCAGCGTACAACTGCTCTGGGTTATAGACTAACGGCTTCTCATTAATAGATCTGAAGGGTTTCTGGTAATTTGGTTGGCAACTTACATTGCATTTCTTTTCCCAGTTAAACCCTGTTTTCAATTACCTTCTGTTCTTGAAATAATCCTTTAGGTTCCTATTTTTCCATGAAGCTTCTCACAAACAACTGGAGAAAGTGATTTCTCTCTTACAAGGAATTGTAACTGTTGTACTTTACCAGACAGGCTAATAATTCTACAACCTGGGAAGTTGCTCAGCCTCAGACAAGTAGGACCTGGTAGATTGAGTCAGTTCACACCTTGTCCTCTCTACAAATAAATGACAGCCAAGAAATAACACTCTTCCAGTTAATTTTTAGTACTTCCAATGCTCTTGGTGCCATACTGGGGATGCTCCACAAAGGCTGGAGAGAGCATAGTTGTTTCATGGACACTTTTAAATGGTGTTAGATTCCAAGGACACCTGTTATTTGGTGATGTGTGCCAGATTGCATCTGCCATGTTCTGCATGACTCTCCAGTCCAGATATAAAAACTCATTTGGGATGATTTTGCACAAGATGAGGCTTATTTCACAGAAACTGATTTCTAAGGAAGCTTTGATACTCCTAGCTTTTCTGAGTTAAATACTTGTCTCTCTCCTCTGAGTTTCCATATCTGTATATCTAAGATGAAGATTAACACATTTATATTATTTTTAAAAACCTGTAAAAATTCAATAATGATTACAAAATTTGACCAGGTTATTATAAATACTAACTTTACTTAGCTATAGCTTCTGCTCTGTGTGATGAAGGGCATAAAAGAACAATGTGTATATTGCTTATATTTTCTTCCTGTGAGCCTAAGTTAGACCTGTAACATTCCATCTTCTTTTTCTTTCAGTCACTGTCACCACAGCCAGAGATTCAGTAACATTCTATACATCTGAGCATCCCACATCAGTAACTTTAACCCAAATTTCTTTGTGGCTCATAATTTATATGTTGAGATCCACTTATCTATTTCATAAGTACATTGAACCAACAAAATTGAAACAAAAAAACATGAGTATCCATTTTTATAACATTATTCTGCCATGACATGACATTTCTACTTGTGCCCTAGGCACCTTGGGGCAATGGTTGGAACCTTTCTCCACCTAACTTCATGTTTGCGCTATCACAGAATTCCCATTATCTTGGCTCCTGGATAATCTAACTTTATTTCTACGACTATCACCCTGGAATTAGCTGCCAAAATTTATTTCCTATGTTCTACATGTTCCTAAATAGTGCTTCCTAACTTTCTGAAAATCTTCCTTATGACCAACCTTTCCTCAGATAGCTACAAAGATACTTTTTAAAGCAAAAGGCAGCCATGTGTCTGCCCTAATACATACCCATCAATGACTTTTCTGTTGACCATAAAGACTAAAATTCTTCCTGAGGACACATGTCCCAATCCTCCCGAATCTACCAGCAAATGGAGCCTTGTCCTACAGCACACAACTGTTATAGGGTTCACACAGATCTTTCTTTCTTTCACTATTTTGAATCTTAATGAAGTTATCATTCTCTGGAGTATTCCACCTTCCCTCCAACCCTTTTCTAAACTAGCTTGTTTATGCTACAGAGATTAACACAAAAATTTCTTTGTAAATGGAGTTTTGTAAAAGTTCTTTAAGGAACCACACAGGGAGGGAGGGTGAGCAGGGGTTGGTATGGGGAAAAAAAAAACTTTTAAAAAATAAAAATTAAAAAAGAAAAGTACAATAAAGATTGTTTTTAATTTAATTCCATCTCCAAATACTTAATATCTGTGGTTTCTGTCACATTGCAAGGTTTAATATACAGGTCTGTACTCAGCTTTGTTCACTGGATCATGGGTATGAATTTAGTACACAGTCGGTACACAAAATTTGTTTGTAAATGAGTGAATGTACAAACAAACAGAAAGTACTAGAGACAAGATTATGTGACAAACAGGAGTCATAGACTAGGAAGATATTAAAGATAAGGATAACTTCCCGAGGAGGTAGTAGCTGGAGAAAGTAATAATTGAGACAGGGGAATTTGAGGCAGAAGATAGATTAATAAAGAGGCAGAAAGAGCCAATGTGCTTTTAGATGTTGTTATGATTACATAAGACATTTTCAAAGATGGAATGAAAAATCCATATGCAGAGAACAGTAGCAAGATTCAAAGATGACTGACAAGATTGAAATTATATCCCAAAATACACAATTGGTCAGTATATAACCAAAAAAATAATAGTAAAGGTGGCAGCACATTCTAGAATTTAGGGGCATGCACTTCATTTATTCCCAAATGTGTTTGACATTTCAAATTGGTAGTTTATAATGACATAAAAACTCAAAGATATGCTAGTGAGTGGTGCTGAGAAGATGCGCTGTCGATGGTTTGTTTAGAGTGTAGCAAGCTCAGTTTCATTCTATGAAGATAAACGACTCTGCATCTCTCTACCAGTCATATTATTAACGGAATTGGCATTTTATTTCTAAATCAGAGGAAAATCTGAGGCCAAATAAAGAGGAAGCATTAAGAAGAGTCCTTACCACAGGTTGTTGACTATCTGACATTTGAGAATGAAGAATTATTACTTGGGAAATATTCTGAGTTCTTCTTATATGCTCTGTCTGAGAGCTGCTAAAAATCAAATTCAAAAGTACATGTGTTCAATATGCTAGCCCAAGCATTTCAGCTGCAAGCAATTGTCTCATCTTGGTCACAGACAAAGATGCTTCAGTACCTCTGCTGACATCAAAACAGCACTCTGTGCTTCTCTCTAAGTGAACTGCAAGGACTATATTTATGAGGGGAATAGGTAGCATGAACTAGAGAGTAAAAAGTTATGGTGAAGTTTATTCTTTCTAGGAATAAGGAGACATCAAAGGCAAGAAGCAGTTATTTTATCAGGATCAAAGCTCAAGTGACTTACGTCAAAACTCAATGTAAAAAGAAGGTGTCAATGAAAAGCAGTTGGCTCCACATTAAGAAGCATGGTCAGAAGCATATTACAGATTACAAAGCAGAGAGATTACAAGGCTGAATCGCAATGGCTATAATAATATTTAAATTTCTTTGTGTAAATAAAATTGCATGAGCTCCATGTCTTGCTCTGAGAACAACATATAAATTCAATCAGCAAGATTGCTTGGGTCATAAGTGTTATTGTAAACACCCAAGCCTTTGTCCCACAGTATGACAGGATTCAATATCTTTATTGCCTATTCAATATCTTTATTGATGGCTGAGATGAAGGAATCGACAATGTGCACATCAACCTTGCACAATATACTAAGTTAGGAAGATTTGATAATACTCACACAAGTCAGGAATAAAATTCTAATTGACCTTTGAGAAACTCACTGGAGTGAGTTACTTGCAGGCAAGAGAAATTAAATAAGGATTCCAAGCTGCTCACAAGCTAAGTATAATTTTCTCTACTTTTATTTCTTTTTAAGACTTTAATTAATGTTTCAGATTACATTATAAATGTCAAACTGTATAGAGAATATATACATGCTATAAAATGTTTGAGACAGCATGATATGCATATAGGAAAATGAAAACAGTTCTGAGTTCTAGTATACCCGGAGATGCATAATGCATGTATATTCAGTAGAGAAGGAGGAAAAGCAGAGAGTGGAAGGAGGGAAGGAATTAATGATAAGAAAAGGCAGGAGAAGGAGAGAATGCATGTGGCCTCTGTGGGTAAAACACTTATGAATATAAAGGAAAGAATTATTACTCAGAGGTAGAAAGAATAGGTGTCCATCAAACAAAAGAGACAGAAATTTGGAACTTCTCTGTGCTCACTTCAGCCTTCAACTTTTATCCAGCTTTATAACTGATATTTTCTTCCATTCAGAAGAAACACAATCCTCATGAAAGACATTTTTCAATAGTTACAGAGAACTAAAATCAAATTCATGTCATGTGTGGTACACCACCATGGATATCATAATTATTTCTTATGTTCCTACCTTTTCTTATTAGGGTTCCGAACTCTGCCCTGATTTTTCTAGACTCCATAAACAATGGCTTTGTTTATACTTGGGTTAAGAAAAACACAGAAAAGATTTCAAAGAGTCTTTCCTATTTGTGACTCGGACTAATGATGGACTTCCATCTTTCTTGTAAAAGCACTACTCTTCAGAAGCATAATAAAATTATTTACTAAAGTTGGAAAAATGTTCAGGACAGGCCAAACAGAATATAGGTAAAGATCACATGACCAGAAAGCAGGGCCCAGCTATTAAGCTTCTTTACAGGTTTCAGATGATCCTACTGTATGGTCAATGTTAAGAATCACCTCCTTTATGAAATAACTAGTTCTTTCCCTTGAAACATCCCCTACAAGAATATACCTTTGAATATCCCATATATCTTGATACATTGTCTTTACTTCATTAAGGAAGCAGACAAAAACTTTTAGACTCTAACTATATTAATATTTCTCACATTTTAAAGTATTTATAAATCACTTGAGGGTCTTATTAAATGATAAAGTTTCTGGGGCTGGAGAGATGGCTCTTTGAGAGGACCCAGGTTTGGTTTCCAGCACCTACATGGCAGCTACCAACCATCTGTAACTCCATTTCCAGGAAATCTGATGTGCTCTGCTGGCCTCCATAGACATGTCCAAGCAAATATCTACTAGACACATGAATGAATATTTAAAAAAAAAAAAACAAAAAAAAAACCCTTCTAATCCATTACAGTTGGGCTGGTCTGTGATTCTGAATTTCTAAAGACAAATGTGGTGCCAAAGATAGTTGTTTCAGTGTCTGTTAATCTAAACACAGGGTTCCAAGTTGGGAGACCTATTTCTGTGTAAACCTGAGGAAGCTCTCTCACATGCATATTTTGCTTTTCTAAGTACTTGCATATCTGCTGAATGACTTGACCTTCATTACATTGAGAAACATTCACTGGAAATCAACTCAAAGACAGAGGCCATTATAGGAATGATTTTTTCTAATTTACCAAGATGTAGGGGAATGTAGCCAGTTGATCTGATAGGGCCACAGTTGCTCCGTTCAGGTGGTGTGCTTAGGCATGCACACTGGTCACTTTCTGCTAAATCAGCTTAGTGTCTGCCACTGTGCCTGGTGATCGGTGATGCACAACCATCATAATGCTGGAGGCCAGTGAGAGAGAGACAGCAAGGCTGGGGGAGTCTCTAGCTGTCTAGGTACTGGGAGAGGGCATATAAGGCTCTCTCCATTTCTGAATAAAGGAGTCTATGAGTTTGTGAGTCTGTAAGTTTGCCAGTCTATAGGACTGTCATTTGTCTTAAATATGTCTGTGTCTGCTTCTCACCTGACTTATAGAGTTTGTGCCATAGACTCTATGCCTTCTCACCCCTCCCCCAAGGAGTTCCAAGATAGAATACCCTGGAACATCAAGGAAAATAATCATAGGCATAGATAGAGTCTTAATTCCTAGCCAGTATGTCAATCTGAAGTCACCTAGAAAAGGCTCTGTGCTTGGGGCATCCAGTCATTGCTTTGGCCATAGTGACCTGAGTGTAACTTCACTATATATCTCTGTGTTTGTGTAGTATATTAAGGTAAGGAAGTAAGAATAAGTGTTCAGTTCATTTCTGAATCTAAGACAAGAAAGAGTCCCCACAGTAAGTTATGAAAGTTTATCAACACTGAATGTAGTATGGTCTTCTTCCCTTAGACTAATATGCTTCCTGTTATATCAGGAATCTGAGTCTTGGGGACACTTGCTGAACTTGCTAGCTCCTTCTGTTACAGAACAAAGAACCGAGCCAAAAACACATGATAAAGTAATAGAAAGATAGATTATCAAGCAAAAGAAGCACTCCCAAGAATAGGAGCAGGATAGTGAACAAGAAAAAGCATATGTTCTAAAATTGCTGAACCACAAGACTCATGACCCTTTTTAGGACATTTGCACAGCAGCCATCCCTCCTAACTTTGGATGTCATGTACTTTGCTCCAACATTCTCCAGGTATCAAATGAGTCAGGTGGGGATGGGTTCTCTGACTGTTGATCTTGATGTGGTTTTCTACTGTTTCTACTTTCTTGCCACAGTCTCAAATTCATCCTGGCTTTGCTTAATCCATTGAAATGTCTTCTGCTCTCTTTAAACCTCAGATTCTTCATTTAAAATATAGAAATATTTTTGTATCATCAACAATGTAAAGAAAAGGGCTTCTAAAGAGACCATTTCCCATGGAAAATTTCCAAAGAAACTTATGAAATGGCAGCTTCATGTCTGGAAGCCGGAGACACCATTTCTTGGGATTTCTTGGGATTCTTTCCTCCATAGTACTGCTGTATCTACCTTTGCTTCAGTGAGGCATGGTTTATGCACAACAGGGAAAAAATAATTTTTCCTAACATCTTACTAATTTAAGGACAATTTATTAAGCTAGCAGTATATTTTTGCCAAGTATTCCAACTTTAAAATGAAAGATATTGGGGGGGGTAGATAAGCATAACCCCATAGGAGTCATAACTTCCTTGGTGATCCCCTAATAAGATAATACTAGCTATTTCTGGCCCCCAGGTCCTAGTCTATCCTATATATGAACAGAAAAATCTTTGCCTTCGACCCCAACTTTCAAAACCTAAATTAGAAGACAACGCTGTGAGAAATTCTGTCTGGAAGTCTTCCATGTATCTAGGATCTACTTTCCAAACTTTGGTTTACCTGACTAAAGCCAACATCCCCCATGGATCATGTAACTCATTTAAAAGATAACATAGAAAGCCTGAGAGTATATTACTGCATTCCTACCTAGGCTCAACCACGAAAGCCTCATGCACAGTATCATTTACTTACTATAACATAATCATATTCAATAAATAGAGGCTAATACTATTGCCCCATTGTTGTTCATATCAGTTATGCTGAATGTGGTGGTGGGTAAACTCATGAAGTCATGAGTTCAAGGTCAACTTAAACTAAATAGTAAAATTGTGTCTCAAAGGTATACTCTGAGTTATATATTACCTCAGGTTAACTTTTTGAATATAAGAGGATTGAAATAGTGATAGATAAGCCCCAACGAATTGCATGTGACCCCTTACTGTCTATTGTTGGTTATTTATATCAAGGCCCTGTAATGCTACCTTGTCAAAGCCAATAAAGAGTCAAGCACCATGACACTGTCATCAATGCTTATGTATTCACCATAACAAAGGCACATACAGTTAAAGGACTTTAGAATTCAAGAATGTGTCAAAAAATGCCATACTAAAGAGTATTATTCATCACAGTTTAAGAGTTTCTCCAACCTGTAATAAGTTTAGTAGCTAAGATGTGTAGTGACAACCCTGAACTAAGGCAGAAAATATCAAAGTTGGGTCAATCATATCGATTTCTTCCTTCTTTATATTGTCTTAATGATCACAAAGAGGGCTGTTCCATTTTGAATTTTTTTTTGTTATGTCTCAGTTTCTGTTTCATGCTAGCCTCAAAACAACATAATAAGAATAGCTCTTAAAGTTTGGGTAATGAGTGTTGGGGTGTGCTCAGAGGCTGGCAACTTCCAAAGGACATGAAAGGATATGAAATGAAACCTTGGCCTCTCAACTTTCTTTGGCAAACAGCCCATTGATTTCAGCGCAAGTTAAATCTACTGCATCTCAAAATGAGTCTGAAAATGCATCGTCACTACTCAGGAAATAATAAATGCCTCTTTGTTCCAGTTTCAAGATGCAAGTTGTGTGCTGAGGCACAACTGCACACTGGATAGTATAAATACATAATCCCATGCAGCTTTAATGGTATTTTTCTATGTGAGTGGTTTGGCATATGCTCATGTGTAGCTGTATGTCAATGTACCCAGAAGAAGCCTGGAATATTTTGTGAGGTCAAGTGTCACAAACACCATTCTGCTAGCCAGCTGGAGCCAGCAAACCCAAAGGAATTTCCCATCTATGTCATCATCTCAAAGATCCAACTCCCTGCTCAGACTTCAGAACACTGTGTTAAGACAACTGGGAAAACACAGGGCCATGCCACCTTGTCTACCACAAGCTTAATTACGAAGCTCATTTTTGTTCTGCAATCAGAAAAAGCAAAACATCATTTACAACAGGAACTATTGCAAAAGGTCAGTCCTGAGAAGTGATTGATGCATTCCCACAAGGAGAAGGCCTCCATTCCAAGCCTGGCAGTTGATAAACACACTTATCTCACTCACCATGGTGGAAGTACATAGCTTTCTGGAATCAGTGAAGTGGCACAGACCTGGAGCACAGCTCCCTGGAGACTGTAGGAAGACCAGCAGCATGGAGGTGTGGCAGAAGCCTACCTAGCAGGACAGAAGGCTCCAGAAAGGGCTGCACTTATCCAATGGTAATCAGGAGCTCAGCACTAGCTGTCATAGGGTGAATTTCTATAGCATAACATGTTCTACACGGACTTCCAACGCATACACATACATACTCACATAAACACATATACACACATATATTCATGTGTACACACATACAGATATGTATGCAGAAAGAGAGGGGTGGAGGGAGAGGGAGACAGATAGAGACAGAAAGATAGAGTACCAGAGCAGCGGAAACCCCAGGAAGCAGTCATTGTCCAGGCTGGGGATACATTGCACATTGAAAGCCTGGCTACAACCCAGAGAGAGCATTTCCCTCCACATCTGTGGCTTGAACATTCAGACCCAGTCACAGCTCTCACATAAAACCTGGGACAAAACTGACACCATAAAAACATTAAGGTGAAGCCACTGAGTGTTCTCTCCTCTGTGCCCATACCCCTAAAAAAATCACAAGAGCAAAGCAGCCACCTTAAGCTCCCCAGAAAGATCAATGAGTGATTCTTTGGTGTTGTCCCCTTGTATCTATCTGCTATTATCCTTCTATATTGTCTACTTCATGATATCAATTTTCCAGCAACCTGAAAGCATGCTGGGTCTCAGTCTTGAAATGCCCAGCACAATGGAACATAGCAGCTCCTCAGAGATTCAAAAGGCGGCATGCTACCCCACAGACTGAGGAAAATCTACACTGAAATCACACACCACTATTAAAGTAAAGAAAAAAAGAAGAGAGAAAACCAACTCTACAGCCTGATCAAGAGTTGTACACTATGAAATTCAATATGACAGTTGAGTTAATAAAATAGTTTGTCCTGAAAAATCCTCCATTGGCTGTCACAGGCATCAAATCCAGCATGATCTAAATAATTGAACCAACATTGATTGGGTACAAACAACATACATGCTCATTAAGTCTGAACAAAGTAAAACATTTTCCTTTAGTCAGGCTGTATCATTGGGAGAAAAACAACAGAGGCAACCTTATGTGTGTTAGATTACAAGAATACTAGGCAGCAAGAGCCAGCCTTAGAAAATGGACAGTACCAGATGCAAGGGCATGGCATAGGAATGGTCCACATAGGATTGTTCTGATGTTACTGTTTGAAATTGGGAAGTCATATGATGTTTCTAGCCACATTTATGGCTGAGTCAGTTTCTAACAAACCCTTCTGGATTGTCATCAATGAAGTTGTATGTCAATGCCTGTGTTGGAAGCAAGAGAGAACTGTATGTACCCCGTATATTTTTCCTCCGTAGTAAGAAGCACAGCCACACACTTTAATTTATGTGACAATAAAATTCACTAAAGAAGAGTAATCAAATGTTAATCAGGAGGGGAGAAAAAGAGAAATGTCTACCAGGAGCTTGCACATGAGAGAGATTGGGACTGGAAACATGATCATGCTTTAATGTTAATACCTGTGGTACCAGCCAAGGACATGAATGGCACTGGTGGGGTTGTCACTGATCTTGCCACCCAAAGAAGAAAAGACACCACTCTGACTAGACACAAAGAAAATCATATTAAACGTATTTCAGAAATTCTCAATTAATCACATGTTTAAAGATATAAAATACATATGAAGAAATATACACCAAATAAGAACTTCCCAAGTTGTAAAATAAAACTGTGTTGTGTAAAGGATTGGATGGATGTGTGGACCATTCTTATACAGTTTGTGACATCCTTCTAGCTTTGTATCTTTGTAATAAATCAAAGACCTTCTCCAAAGCAGAGCAAAATCACATGTCACTCAGGAAAAGCAATATGTATCACCTTATTTTTAAGTATCCTCTAGGGCAAAAATATAAGAGGGGAAGTTACACCTCATCAAATTCATCTTAACTTCATTAATATTATGAACATGAGATTAATCTGGGGCTCATACCAATCATCTTTGCTCTTGTAATATGTTGGAAAGTCCTCTGTCTCCCAAATGGTACAAGTCCTAAATTCTTTTGGAACCAGATTCATATTTATGTTTGGCTACTAAGGGTCATGGAGGTGGAAACCAAACTCATTAAATTACATTGAAAAGATTAAAATCACTTCTGTAGTGCTGGAGAGGGATTAATAGCAATATTTTTCTATGAATGGGCAATTACTTCCATATTGTAATGAAATACTTAGTATGACCATCAATGCTGGAACCTAACTGATATATTTGGACGTATACAGATATGATTACAGTTTAACTTGTAAAGAAAAAAATCTCAGGTTTTCACTAAAGGTATTTTTCTTTCATAGAAATATAGAAATCACAGTATCCTTACCTAAACAATGATGAACTAAAAGCTAGAAGTCTTTGATAATAACTATATAGAAACAGTAAAAAAAAAAAAAAAAAAAAAAAAAAAAAAAAAAAAAAAAAAAAGGCTGGAAAATAAATAAAGGACAGAGAAAGGTATGACTCAGAGAAAGGAGACATTATAGCCAAACTTGGCCCAACATGAAGCAACCCAGTAATGGACAGAGCAAAAGAAATAAACAATGACAGATTGGGATGAGTGGAATTGTTCAAACAAGAGGAAGCTGTATTCTGGCCTGTTGTTATGGTAATGGCTTCTGCAGCCCTGCAGACTCCTGGGATAAAAGGCTTAGATGGAATGACCACATATTAGATCATCGGAATCTGTTTGATGTAAGCCTAAGAACAATTACTTAGATAATTCTGTAAAATCATAAATGTTATTGATCCAGTGAGTCAAAGCTTTCCGAACAAAGATCAGATTAACAGAGAAATAATAGGGTCTTTTAAAGTAACTGTTGTCAAAAATCTTCACAAAGCTTGGAAGGCCCTACACTATCTCAGTTAAATGATGATGCCTATCTGGAAGAAGGGCATTTCTCTATACACTTCCTGGATAGTAAAATATTACTTAAATAAACAATAATTATATGAAGAGTGGTAAAAATGCCTTAAGATCTTGGTTTTCCCCACTAGTGCTGAAATGACATTAACTATCCCTACTCTCTTTCTCTCTGATACCCTCTCTGTCACCTTCCACCAACCTGGGCCACTCTGCCTCTGTTAATTGGCTGCCTCAGCTATGCCAGCCAGAGTTCTTCCTCAGAGCTTCCTCTATAAAAGTTCCCTTTGGCTGGCAGATTTTTCCCCAGAGAAAACTATCCTCTTTTTTTAAAAATACACTCAAATCTTACCTTTTGCAGAAGGCTTTACACATGCACTTATCTAAAACTCCACCTGCACTTTGTTATTACTATACATGTAACAGACAGACAGACACACATACACGTATGTACTGCATAGAAACAAATTCCTTTACTTTTTAATTATTGATATGCTACTCATCACTCCTCTAAAATCTCTTTCCACTGTAAAATATGATAAGCTCCACAATGGTGACACAGAACTTGTAGGAGTGGCCAACCCATGACTTCTTCAACTTGACACCCAAGCCACTAGAGAGAGTCCACCCCCGACAACTGTCTGAAGGACCAGAAACTAGAGGGCAGACAGCCCATAGGCCCCAGATAGAGCCAAACATGACTGGCAATGAAATAATAGTAAGTAAATGAATTAATTCTTAATTATATCTTATTATATTCAGATTGGTGCCTAGCCCAGGTGTCCTCAGAGGGGTGTCATCCAGCTACTGCTGGGTACAGCTGCAGAGACCCAAGCCAAACACTAGGCTAAGCAAGGTAATCCTGCAAAAGACGGAGAAGAACGATTGTAGGAGCCAGAAGGGCCAAGAACATCATGAGAATATCGCCCACAGAATCAGATAAGCATGGATCATAGAGACTCGCAAAGACTGGAACAACAAACATGAACCCTGTATGGGTCTAAGCAAAGCCCTCTGCACATACCTTATGGCTGGTGAGCTTGGTGTTCCTGCGGGACTCCGTAAATAAATGGGAGTGGGATGCGACTCTGGCTTTTGACTGCACTTGGGACCGTTTTTCTTCTGGCTTGCTCTATCTAGCTAGGATATGAGGGTTTGTGCCCAGTCTTATTTTATCTCATTAGGGTCATGTCTGATGGATATCCCTGGGAAACAGGAGGAATTGGTGTGGGGGGAGGGAAGGAGGATGAGAGGAGGTATTGAGAGAAGTGGAGGGCTGTAATGTATGAGAGAACAAAAGTATTTGATAAATACACATACACATACATATATTATACATACATGTATATTATATTACATTACTATGTAATATGTACATATACATATCCCAAAGAGCTAAAATTTTAGTTAGAAAAATAAAATATACTTATGACAAGTAAACATCATCATAAAAATAAAAGGCAGAAGACAACAATAAAACATTAAACATGAGAGAAATGAAAAGCATGATTCTGAAAGAACATGTGTATTCTCAAATTACAAAATGAAAAAGGATAAAAAGAAATAACATGAGAAATAAGATAAACATAAGATAAACTCAAATAGTTAAAGAAAAAGGAAATGATATGAATAAAGCTAATAAAAAGGATATGAATATATAAAGGCTTCAATTATGTCAAAACTGATTGTTTTAACTATTAAAAGATATAAAAAGATGACTGAGAAGATAAAGGGTGAGATATTAATAAACATTGCTCAAGGGAAAACACGGAATTCCATATAAATGATAGAAAAATACTATCAAAAGAGAATACTGTCTTTAACTTTATTCCAGAAGCTAAAAGTTAGATGAAATAAATATTTCTTTAAAAATTGGAGTTTACACAAGGTTGTGCGTTTATATAAGTAAGAACATTAATTTTGTATGGAATAAAGTTTGCTCATTTTATCTTTATATTTTAATGAATTCTAGTATGGGTGTAAAGTCCCATAAAGATGTTCACATTCGCGATATAGAAAGCATCCCCATTCATTTGTAGTCACTCCCCACCCCCAAAACCAGCTCTAGAGACTCACTGGCTTGTATCCTTTTATAATAGTTTGGGCTTTATAAAAATGTCATATCAATAGAACCATATAACATTTTGAATACTATATTTCATTTCTTTTACCAAGTGCAATATTTCACATACTCTGCAGAAACAAGGTGTTACTCTATAACACTGAGTTCTTTCCAGGATGCAGCTAAGATAATCAAAGTGGCAGGGAACACAGGCGCATGCTAGTATACAGGGTCACATGGGTTTTGATGCCTACGGTAAACATACGGTTATCAGACACCAGCAAACTGATTTTCTGCAAAGCTATGCTTTTTCATTCATACCAGCCGTTGGTAAGAGTTTGGGGTATTCCACATTCTTTTTACTGTCTGATATTGTTGCCTTCTGAATTCTTTTTTGTTTGTATTTTGGTTTGGTTTGGCCGGTTTGTTTTAAGACAGAATTTCTCTGTGTAGCCCTGGTTGTCCTGGAACTCACTTTGTAGACCAGGCTGGTCTCAGACTCAGAGTTCTGTCTCTGCGTCCTGAGTGCTGGGATTAAATGTAGGCACCCCAACAGCCTGGTGGTCTTTTGAATTCTTGCTGTTCTAATCAATATAGACTTAGTTTTGTTTTTCTGACAACTGATGGTTTTAAGCACTTATTCATGCATTTATTGACTATTTATACTTCTTATGTATCAGCTCAAATAATTTAAGCACTAGATGGTTTTCCTACCATGAGTTAACCACATTTGCTGTCTACAATTTCTTTAATAGAAAATAAATTACAAGTAATCGCTCTTAGTCTGTGGCAACTTTTAAAAAATTATGGGTGGCTTATTATCAACTGCTTCTCCTACAATTTATGTCTTATTTAAGATATTAACGCCAAGCCATTGTCACAAAATTATTCTATTTTCTCTCAGAAGCCCCTATGAGTTTTTATGCTTCAATAATTTAGAGTTAATAATCTTTAATATCTGTTACTGGTGTAAAGATGGTCAAGATCTATCTTTCTTCCAGTTTATCCATTGCAAGTTGCTCATAGTCACATGACCATCAATAAAACATCAGTGAAAATATTAATAAAAAACCAGGAATGAACTATTTTTGCAACAGCCTTAAAGGCCACAGAGGTTTGGAATTCCCATCCCATTTTCTTGATAACTATAGAAAAGTAAACTTTGGCTTTGTAATTCCTTAGGATTTAAATCTCCAAACTGTATACTAATACAAAGTGTAACTACATAGACTTTGTTCAGCTCATTAAGGCAAAACTACAGCCTCTCCATCAAAATAATAGAATGTAAGTTCCATCCTTGGCCCCAAGCAGAAATCCAACAGGACACTGTAACCCACCCAAGCATTATACATACTCTCTCCTCTTTTTATTCCAGCTTTGCCTGTCAATCACCTGACTGGCAGTTCCCAGAAAAGTTGGATCATCTGAAGCCTCTCTCTCTCTCTCTCTCTCTCTCTCTCTCTCTCTCTCTCTCTCTCTCTCTCTCTCTCTCACACACACACACACACACACACACACACAGAGAGAGAGAGAGATGGGAAGAATGATTAACCCTTAAATTGGATTTTCCCTCCAGAAACCTCTCCTAGAAGCAATGACTTACAGTTTCCATTGTGTTTACTATATCTTGCCCACTTTTATAGGTTAGTCCAGAAAAGTTTAACTTCTTTCTCTCTGCCATTGAAGATGATTTCTTGGATACTCTGGACTTCCTAGCTTTGTTTCTTTAAGGCTATCAACCTGTTCCCCCATCCCTTTCCACCATACATCTGCCACCTGCCATGTGACTGCTTCTTACAAATGCATAGCGTTTTCTCTCCCATCTTACATCAGTTGCAGGGGTTCACAGTTTACCTATCCCATTGCTCTTCACTTTGTCACTCATATAATTGGCTTTGGGTTCCCTGCTACCTTAAATTCTTTTACTAAGGAGATGAAGAACCCAGAAAACAGAACCTCAATTTCCCTAGTAGCACTATTAACATGTACAGCATGGATGAAAAGCAAACTCGTCATGAGAAGTGAGGGAAACCAAACACCACAGATTACATATTGTATGGTTGCATCTATATCAGCATTTAGGATATTCAAAATTAATCTAAAGTGACAGAAATAAAACCTGGTGATAGAGGGAAGCAGAGACTGCAAAGATGTAGGAGAAAATATTTGTGGGATTGACAGAATGGCTCTGCATCTTGATTGTACTGGTGGTTTCACTGTGCCTCTGTCAAAACTCATCAAATTGTAGACTTTAAATGGACACAGTTCATTGAACGTGAATTATTCCCAGTACAGCCTCTTATGAAAAACTTAGGCACTGGGCCAAGTTTGTAAACACCAACTTTTTTTTTTTTTCAAAGCTGCACACCTCTGAAGATCATTTTAATGGTACCCAAATGGACTAAGAGTGGGATTGTGGGAAACTTATGTAGTATAAATGATCCTTATTCAAATTTCAAAAGAAAAATACAAACAACTAGAAAAAGTAGAACTCTAAAAAGTACTTAGCATTAAAGCTAGAAGATAAATGTACAAAATTACCTGATATTCACCGCAAGATGGAATCCCACATTTGTTTTTTACAAGTAACAGAAGCAGGGCTCTGGTGTCTACACGGTATTAGAAAGTGGCAGAATACTCATTTCTATGAACAAAACCCTGTGTTCTACCCTAGGTCAGGGAAGAGCAAGGGACGGTGGAAAGACGAGGGGGGACAGAGGAGAGAGGAGAGAGAGGGGAACAGAAAGTAAGAGGGACACGGAGGAGAGGATGGGGGGATGGGAGCAAACACAAACAAAGTCACCACACAACTTAGAATTATAAGGTAAGCTAAGCCACCATATGACAAAGGAAAAGAAACAATGTAAAGAATATCCAAAGCTGGAAGAGAAAACCCAACAAAACCCCACATTCGAAAGCCATGGAGGTACATTTAATGAGGTAAAAAGTCAAATCTGGCATTAACAAAAATGTTGAAGAGCTTCTTGACAGTGGGGAAGAAAGTGGGAAGAGAGATAAGAAAGGCCAGTGGAGGGAAATGCAGAACGGATATCTAAAAGGGTTACACACGTCACAACAAAATTAAGGAAAAATGGCAGCAAATATATAGTCAAGGTATTTTTTTTAAGTGTTGAGTTGAAACAAGTACATATTAACTGACAGGGATTACTTGGTACGTTATTAGCATGTTCAATGAAAAGGACATATTTAGATACATGTTGGAATCACCTTGTATTTTCAGCTTAGTTTTTAAAAAGCAAAGTTAATGTCAAACAACTAGAATACCTACAATTTTGGGGAAGAAATATTGAGCCCTAACTACACAAATATACTATTTTCTATGTCTTAAAACAATACAGGAGTTGAGCCATGAAGAGACTTGAACAGAAAACACAAACATAATTATCCTTTAAGAAACAATTCTTTTAAAAAGATAGTTTATGAATCAAAGGGAAATCAAAATTATGTTTGATTATGAAAAAACTCCAAAGATCTGGAGACCCTTTACTACTCAGGTAAACCAGCATCAGCTCATGTATGTGCTAAGTTTTATAATACACAGGCAAATACACAATGGAACTGGTTTGTTTTGTATTGTTCCATTTCACTTTCTGTTCTTCTAGAAGTTCACGCTCTAGAGCAGTGGTTCTCAATACATAGGCTATGACCTCTTAGAACAGTCAAATGAATGTCCCTTTCCTTCACAGGGGTCATAAAAGACCATCAGGAATATCAGATACTTATATAACAATTCATAACAATAGCAAAATTATAGTTATGAAGTAGCAACAAAGATAATTTTATAGCTCTGGGTCACCACAACATGAGGAACTGTATTAAAGGGCCACAGTATTATGAAGGTTGAGAATCTCTGTTCTACACACACACACACACACACACACACACACAAACACACTCATACACACACCCTATACATTCTGCCACCACTGATGACATACAATGGTTTTGTGTTTACCAAGATCAGAGACACATTTTTACCAAGAAGATCACCAGATAAACCTTGTCTTTCATGGAAGCAGATTGCACAGAGCTAATATAAAAATGATATAAAGGCAGATTTAAAACCCAGATAATTGAGTAACTGATTTTAATCATGCAAATACCTACTAATAGCAGAAAGGAAAAATTTCCTTACATTAGAATAAAAGAGCAATAAAAGCCAACAAGTAATCAAAACTATAAAAGACTGGTTTTGTTGTTACTTTCTCTGCCTTGTAAATTGTAACTGATGTATATTCGCAAACACCATGAATGTAAGACAGGAATTGTTCTAAATCCCAAAGAAAGATTCTGAGGGGAGAAACACATATTACTCAACTCATCTTTTAAGTGACAGAACTTAGGACTTAGTTGTTGTTCTTTGTATTTGCTTCATATTCCAATATTTTTACGATATCCTTCCTTTTGTAATTAAGAAATATGAATATTTTCATACATCGGGAGAAATAAAAGGATACAAAGATTGAAATCCCTCAAATAAGTTCCACCAAAATGTTAATGGAGACTATCTCGTGACCTTGTGCTTAAAGATGCCCATGTTTACTCAGTCTAGATTTGTGTATTTCCTTTACTTCTACAAGTTAAATTGTTTTTACACACCGTTAACAAGGCTCAGCTAAAAGCAAGGTACATATATTTGTATTTACCTCACCCATGTTGTAGAACTTCCTACACTTTCATATCCTGTAGTTTAGGTTTTATGGCTGTGGGGGATTTTTATACTCTTTTGGGGGCCCACTACTCAGCTTTCAAATAAATACATAGAGACTCATTCTTACTTATGAAAGCCCAACCTTAGCTTGGCTTATTTCCAGCCAGCTTTTTAAAATTATACTAGTAATCTCTTGCCCCCGGGCTTTTACTTTTCTGTATTCCTTTCTTTCCTTCTTGTCCCATGGCTGGTTGTGTAGCAGGGTGGCTGGACCTGCTTCTCTTTTTTCTTCTCCTATTTATCCTTTCTGTTTGGCTGCCCTGCCTGTCACTCTCCTGCCTTGTTATTTGGCCGTTCAGCTCTTTATTAGACCAATTGGGTGTTTTAGACAGGCAAAGTAACAGCTTCACAGAATTAAACAAATGCAAAATAAGAGAACGTAGCACACCTTTGCACCATTATACAGATACTCCCCAGCATAAATAAATGCAACACGTCTTTAATATTCTACAACAGTAGTGTTCCCTTACAATATTTTCTTTATTGTCACAAAATCTAATTGATATTGTTATTTTTTTATTTTGGAATGAAAAAAATTTACAAATGCTAGTTTGGGCTCTTACTATGAAATAGAGGAGCATCTCAAAACGTTTACTAGAAAGAATGAACCTGAGAAAGTTTAAGAGGATGGGTAGCACTGAAGAGATAACAGAATAATGAAACATCCAATGATGAAGGAGAGAACAGGGGAGTGAGTGGTATTTCTAAAGCACAAAGGTTGGCAACCGCACAATTAAGATAATTTGCCATGTGCTGTATTTGGAGGAATGTCACTGTCAGATGTGCAGCAGGAATAGAGAGGACAGATGAGAGAAACTAGATTCTTTCTCTTTGCATTTCCTCAATCTAACGTACTGTCCAGGTCTCCCATTGTTTAATTCAGAGAATAAGAACATTTAAAAGACAGGGAAAGCAGTCAGATTTCTGTAGCATAGAATCAGGCATGAAGTATGAGGAAGGGATCTGGGGGTCAGAAATAAGTGTTAGAATAGGCTTCTGGATACATCACTACTGCTCTAGCATCCACGATTTTTCCACCGTTTTAACCTCACTGAGACAACAGCTAAATCATAGGAAGATGTCTGTTGCCTCCTGCAACCACAGTTTATTTCTTTTCTGTGACTCAGAAATATAGTTTGTAGCACAATTATCCAAACCCAAGATAATGACCTGGACAAGAGGTGGCTGGAAGTGACGTGATTCTGGAAGTATTTCAAGAGGAGAGCTCCTAGAACCTGATGGTGATGAATAAGGTCTGTGCAAGAGAGGAGCCAGGATGCCAGTAGCCCCTTGGCCTGTACAGTAGAAATGGTAATCTTGTCAAAGTCAATATTTAGAAATACTAATTTGTAGATGGTATGGGAAATTGTGGTATTGGCTGAGATCACAAGCAGATGGATGTCAGTTGAACATAAAGTCTGACCAGGGAGACATCTTAGCATTAAGCAGACAAAAGAGAACATATAAACCTTGTACAGCAGCTCACTCTCCAGTTCCAACATTAGAAGTTTGAGGCAGGAATGATTCCATTAGTTCAAAGACAACCTAGGCTACAGAACTAGATATGGGAATGAAGTTCTGGCTCAAACAAAAAAAATTAACAAGGTTTGAGAGATGGTTCAGTGGGTTAAGTGTTTGTACTACATGCATGGGATCTGTGTTGAGATCTCCAGAACCCAAATAAAGCTGGGCATGATAGCATCTGTCTATAATCCCAGAGCTTCTGCTATGAGACAGGAGGACAAGACCCTCTAGAAGCTCTTGGGACAGCTAGCCTGGCACATACAGCAGTGAGAAACATTGCCTCTGGGTGAAAGTCAAGGTCCAATGTCTGAGTTTGCCTTCTGCTTATCACATATTCACCATGGCAAATATATACCCATGTACACACATTCGTATACACATGGCACACAGATGCACACACAACTGAGAAAGGAATTAAAAGCAAACCAACAAATAAAAACCACTAAAAAGGAACCATTGATCAAGGCTGAAAAGAACTCTATAAGGCAGGTGAGGAACAGAAAGAAACGTTTTACTTGAAAACCAAATCAAGACAGTGTGTGCCATGGGAAAGATAAAAAGCTACATAGGATGCTGCTCAGGATCCAACAGGACAAGGAAAAGGAAGTAATTACTGGAGCTAACAAACGGGTGTGCTTGCTGGTGATTTGTCAAGAGCATTATCATCGAAGTGGTTGGTCGAGGTGAAAGCCTAATATGGGTGTTTCAAGCAGGAAGGAAAGAAACCTTAGGGGTAGTGTACGTCAAATCATGCTTTTGAGGAGATTGGCTTCAAAGGATGCCAATGAGATGGAAAATGGAGTCAAGAGACACATGTTTATATTTAGAGATGAGAAAAATAATAGGATATTTTATGTTAATTGAAAATAGTCATCTCTCTATACAGTCAAGTATTCTCTAAAGGATCAGAATATTTGGCAATGTTTTTAAAGAAAATATAAATACACCTATATCTATTCATAAATTCCCTTAAGACTTTGGGAACTGGTTCCTAAAGAGGTGATGTTAATCTTTGCCGTCTGCAAATTAGAAAGGTTTCTAGAGTAGAGGGATACGTTAACATCTCTCATGTCCCACAGCCTCAGGTGACTTGGCTAGCATGATAGGTGCCAGTAACTGAAAACCCATGACTGACTAACTTCAGCCTCTGCTTCTGAATGTGAAGGAGTCCTACAGCAGGAGGCAGGCAGTGTTGAGAAGAACAGAGGGGAAGCCAAATGTGATTGCAGACAATTCCTTCTGAAATATCGCGTTTCCACGTTCTGAGGTTTTTTTATTTAATCGCTTTCCTGCTTTCTAGTTTCCATCTCCGGCTCCTTCCTCATACAGTGTGATGAAGGGGAAAGCAGCAAGTTGTAAGAGTAGCATTGATTTTCCTTTTTATTTGTTTATTTTTTTCTAGATTTCTTTCATTTCTGTCCCTGGGGTCAGGAAAAAGAAAGTCCTCCATACATCACCTCCGTGTGCCATCTTTTTCTTGCTGAGGCTTCCCATTCCCATCTATCCTCTCTCTAAATAGATTCTTTCCACCTTTATGCAGCTACATTTTCTTGGAAAACACAAACTGAATGAAGGGTGAAATTGCAAGGAAGACATGGAACTGGGTTTGGACAATGATTAAACTCCCATGTAATAACCAGAGAACCATGTAAGCCACGGGCAGGCTGCTGATATTGGAGAAACAACGAGTTGATTAGTATGGTCCCAGGGTTACCAGCTACAGAAAATGAGAAAAATGATTAACAGGAAGAGACCACTGACCAGTGCCATTCCCTGCTGGGTCCTGGCAGCCAAGAAGCTGAGGAATCTACCCAGACTCTACTTTCCTTTTTACCCTACATTCAGTTTGTCGCCATTTGCTGGGACCAAGGACATCTGACTTTTGAAAACGCCTTTCCTTTGTTATTTGTACAACTTTAGGTGAGTTCACATCTTCTTGCCCTACAGTGAGTTGGCCATGATGTCCCATGGCTTTCTCTCTGGCCTTTAAAGAGTTCCTGCTGAGGAAGTTCTTGTTTGGTAGTGAGAATGTCTACCAGCAATATTTTTTGTTTCAATTTCTTCCAAAATAAAAGCTTGAGTCCTGATTTTGAGCTTATGGTGTCTTCAGCATTCTTTACTTTTATCACCAAGATCTCCTTGAGGACCCAAATTGGTTTATAACTTCTCTCCTTTACCTCCTGTCATCTTCTGGGTCCCCTTGCAGAGCTAACTGGATTTATACAGGTTGCCTAGCACTGTTATAGGATGGGCACATTACTGGCCTGCATTTATGTGATTCTTTGATAAAATTTCAGTAAGCCTATAAATGCACCGAGCATTTCAGAAAAAAAAAAAAAATCCATATGGTTTATCATTACCACAAATTAATGGGTGAAACACATTCAACATGACTTCCTCAGACAGGGGGAATCCTTCATAAACTTTTGCTAATCAGCATACTAAACAAAACAGTAGAATCATTAGTAAAGAAACTGTAACCCCTTTTGAACAATGTGTGTTCATCATAAAGCATACAGGTGAAGTAGCTGTAGAAGTACCAACATGCTTTGCTACAACTGCTTCTCCAGAACACATTCCTTTATCATAATCTGCAGAAAATTTATAGCCAAGCACAAAACCCCAACTCCGTTCTGTGTAGCAGGTCTCTGGACTTCCTATACATGACACACTCCTATACTCAAACCAGCTGCCAAGCTCCCAAGATCCTCTCTCTAAAGGGGTCACATATTTGCATCACTTGGTAAACACCTACACAACTTTCAGGATTCAACACAAATGGCCAGTTCATTGTACAACTCCATCCTCAAGACCAAATGCCCACAACAAACACACACAGCAGACTTGTAAATGGAATGTCTATAATTTAGATTATAATCCCTTTTCATTTATTTTCTAGACCTCCTACACATATAAATATTTTGGGATTCGTTTCAAAGTAATTCCAAACAAAGTTCCAAATTAAATATATAACAACAGACCCAAGAGTGATTCTTCCTGTAGGTGTAGGGACAAAATAAAACTAGAAAAGGTTACTCACAGAAGTAGAACCAGAATGGGAAAACCTAGGTTGAGCAGTCATAAAAGCCAAAGAAGTATCAAATGAGAACGAATTGTTACTGTAAATGTTGCAAAGGTCTGGCAGCATGGGGGCAGTGGCCACAACACATTTTCTGGCCAGAATCCTGGCTGCTTTCAAACTGCTCATACTCTATGGCTTTGGGTTACCTAAGCATCCAGCTGTGGACTGGCTTTCTACTCTCAGTCTGATTGTGTCAGAGAGCACAGCATGTTGACCATCCTCTAGAAGAGCCATATTTGTACGCAGTCAAAGCTGTTTACCTATGAACAGTATGTCCTCATCCCTTTCCCTTTCCTAACCTCTACAGACATCTTTATTCTCAACACCTCCTTCCACATTATCTGAATCATTTGACGTCTTCCTTCCTTTAGGTCCGATTCCCTTTTGCCCTACTCCTCACTCTCGTTCCCTCCCTTCTCCAATCCGAGGCTCTTGGAATCTGGAGCTGTGCACAGATGTTTCCATCCTGTGAGTGCTCGGCTGTTTCTCAGGTGGCATCTTGGAACAGGTGTTCTGATGTGAGCCTCCCTCCCTCTCCGTCTCTGCTGCTGTGCTTTCTATACAAACACCAGATTGCAATGATGCTTTTTTTTCTACCCAGAGAGTACCCGATTCATGACCTCAAAGTAGGCTGTGCTTCCAAGCTTTTGGAGATGGGTGACAGTGCAAAGCATTTGCACGGCACAATTGTATTAGTTACTTTAGTCATCTCTGTGAAAGAATATCTGATGGGACCGACTTAAGGAAATAGCATGAATAGTCTGTTGTGGTGTGAAATACATGGATGGAAGGACATGGTCTGTAGCAGATGATGTGTTTAAGCAGGTCCTTGTTACAAGAAGTTCCAGAAGCCAGGCTGTTTCCAGGAAACATACCTTCTCCAGATGTCATCCCGGCTTCGTAAAGGTTCCATAACCTTCCGAAATAGTACCACTAGCTGGAACAAAGTGTTCAAACATAAGAACTTATATATTCTTCACAATAATTGATTTGAAGAACCTTAGTAGATACCAAGAAGAATCAGGGTTACCTTCAGGGTTGCCTAACAGGGGGACAAACTAAGTCAGGAGCATTATGTGTCACTTACAGTGAGTGGCATTTTACCTCCTTCTCCTCTTTCCATTGCTGTTAGTTTGTGAGTTTGTCTTTGGCCTGAGGATATGGAAGTAACCTTCCCTCTGGAAAACTGTCCTGTTTTACCTTCCTTTTTGAAAGTTTTCTTGGAGAATCCATGATTATGTCAAGGGCATTTTATCCCTGCCTTTGTTCTATCTGTGATAAGTGAGCAGTCCTTTTGACGTTCCTGTGATAGAAGGAATTATATTTATTTGATCCTTGTTAAAAATAACAGTCTTCTTGAAGCTGCCTATGATCTCTGCAGGTGCATTTGTTTGAATCGTTTTTGCTAAGAGCCTGGAGAATTAGGGAGAAATTCAAGAGTGAGAGGTATTGGAGTCAGAGGAGCCTGGGGGGTGGGGTGCTAGAATGGTTTACTAATGGACCAGCTTAAACCCCACCCATTTCCAGGCAAGGCAATTGGATCTTAAAAGAGGAGTAGAGCTCAGATCTGGCTATTTTGAGTGCTATTGTGCAGTCTTTTATAATCTATTTTTCTTACTTTTCAGAGCAGAGCATCTGAAATAGTAGTGTATGTTTTTATTGTGAGTGTATGCGTACACTGTGTGCTTATGTGTGCACATGTACATGTAGGGACCAGAAATGAACATTAAGTATTCTACACCTCTGTCTATTATATCTTCTGAAATAAGGTCTCTCACTGAATCTGGAGCTTGCTGTTTAAGCTAGGCTACCTAGCCAACGAGGCCATGGGATTTTCCTGTTTTGGCCCTACAGTACTGGGATTACAGACATTTGCCTCTGTACACAGCTTTTACATAGGTGCTGGAGATCCAGACTCTGGTTCTCCTGTTTGCATGGAAAGCACCTTATCCACTGAATTCATCTTTCTTATCCAATATACTGCGTATTAACTTTTGCCTTAGGTGTCTATGGGAGACATTTTCTCTATGAGAGAAGACAGCAATACATTTACTTGTAAAGAGTAAGACACAGAACAAAAATGACTTTTAGAATTAGGCACATGTGAATCAGAGTACTCGATTACTTCATGCAGCCATTCATTCATTTAAAAAATATTTATTGAAGATGTTCCCTCTCCCAGGGCATAACAGCAAGAATGAGACAACACAGGTGGATTTTCAGTGTCAGCCTCGATAATTTATTAACTTCTCTTCATCTCAATATCTCACCTATAAAATATGAATGTTATTACTTATCTTGCAGAGCATCATGAAGGTTGAGATAAATAAACCATTTATTGAATGTATTAGCTTTTGTATTGAGGGTTATAATTAACCCTTCTCACATCTTACTTAATTTTTAAATGAGTCTCGCTTATTTACAAATGACTCAAGGTAATGTTAATCTTCTCAAGTTTCCCCTAGAAAGCATTTTTTTTTCACCCTGATGGGGTAAGCTTCTCCTTCAAGCTCATGAATGCTGAGCTTACATGAATCATCAGAAGGTATATGATTAGACTGTCTTTTCAGAAAAGCTATAAATTCAGTGGCAGGGATGCCACACCCAGCCTAGTTTTATCTCTTAGCTGTGCCAATGCATAGCCTGGGCTTCCTTTGTTCATTTATTTTGCTTCTTTTCGGAGCTCTACTTTTTCCATCTGTGATGCAGAAAAAGGAATAATTTCCTGGCCTAATTTGTAGCAACTACTAAACACAATTATTAAATACAATAAATGATTGCCTATTTTAATGTGCTTTAATTACTTGATTTTTGTTAGCTACATTTTTACGTGACATGTGAGAATAAATAGGAATGACTTTCCTGGTTCTAAGTCTCACAAATTGTCTCATTTCATTTCCCTTTGAAAACTTGCCCAGATTTCTCTCCTGACCAATAGTAATGATGGAGACGGAAGCTGGCGAGAAGAAGGTATGATTGCTAAAGTTTAGATTTAAAAACTAGATATATTTGAAAATAAAAGATTATATTAAGGTTTTCATTTGTTGTTCTTAGGTTTGTGGCAGAGTTAATAGTAATGTGTTTGAGACCTAGTTTTAAACTGTTTTAGACCTATGAATATGTGCAATTTGAAATAAATTCATATGTTAGCATTAGACTGCAGGGTGATATTGGAGATTTGCTCCAGCACCTAACTCAGTCCCTGTGTCTGCATTTTACACCCCATAAATGATAACCAAAGAGTCATCCTTCTGCTGGGCAATTTATCCCAGATGACCTCCCTCATTCCAGTCTGCTTAAAATCAGAATATGTGAAATGCATACTTTGATAATTTTGTCATTTTGTATACAACATAATATTTAGTAGCTGATGACTACTAAATGAGCAAAACAACATGAGATTAAAGATTAAATCAAACACAACAGAAAATGATGCACCGAAGAGATTCAGTAGACAAGACATCTGTGGGGCTGCTGGAAGCAAGACATGTTATTGTTGTATAGCAAACTTCTTAAAAATTAATTAGAACAGACTCTAAAGTAATAACGAACTGTCTAGTAACTACATCAACCAGTAATGTAGCTGCTTATTGACATTATTAAGTGTTACTTACTGTCCATCATTGTATTAGACAGACTTTTATAAAACCATCAGCATGGGAAGTCTGTTTACACCCGCAACATCAGCAGTATCTGAGAGTTTCGTCATGATCCTATGATTGACAGCAACATTACTAGGTGGTAAGAATTTCTCAGGGTCATACAATGGCATGCGAACACCATCTAATATACAGTCGTGCAGTGACTGGAACGCTAAAGGGTGTACCACTACACCAATCAACTAATAACTCTTAAGTACTGCATCAAAGCATACCCTTTATCCCTTTAACTCTTACTAGACTAACACCACATTTCATGTCACAGACAACACAATCAGCTTACTCACCCAGGCTGGTCCAGATTGAAGTCTGGATGTCCAAAGGTTATCATGTTCTCTTTTACAGGAGCCAGGGGGTGGTTCCTTCTTTGAGCTTCTGTAATTTCCAAGACATGATGTTGTTAGTAGTCTTACCTCAACACATTCTAATTGTTTACTCATCTCTCCAATGGAATGTGAGCTGTTCACAGATTGTAAATGTCTTTTTCCTACGGATAGGAAAGAAAAGGATGCACTTAATACTTCTTGAACAAATAAATGCAGAGCTTTGTCTACCTTTGAGGCACCACCTGAGCATGTCACACAAAGCACAATTCAGGGGAAAGTCTTTCATTCCCTCATTCTCAATTTTAATTAGTTGCTAGGATGCATTTGTTCCCTTTCTACATAGTTTCCCAAAACTCTGTAATGCTTTTCTAAATGCCCATTTCCCTCTTTCTTCTTTCCCTACCCTCCTCCGCAACCCACCCTAGAAACAGCTGATATGTGGCAAAAAGATACATTACTCAGATGTGAGCACAAAAGAGGCCAAAGAATCTTCTCTTTTGACCCAGACTATTGGTCCAAAAGCACTCCTGTGCAAAGAAAGAAGAAACATTTACTCTGTGAGTGTGTAGATTTGGTAAATGAGATTGACCATTATAATTTCTAGACTGGAGAATAATGCTTAAAATTATCATAAGCCTTTGAATTCCTAAAGACTGTCCAGGGACACCATGGAGCTTTCCTTATGACTTGTCTAAAGGAAAGTACCCAACCCAAAAAATAGACTTGAAAGGAGCAAGAAAAACAGATATTTGCTGTGAGTGCTCTACAAATTCTTCCTACTTAGTACAACACTCATCTAACTGGAATAAAACTAAGACTGTAGACAGTCACTACACTTGCAAAACTTTTATGATTGGCAGTAATCTTATTACTATATATTTTATTAATCGTCATTAGTATATGTCTTGTACCAAGGGTTGAACAGGGTCTTATACATGCTACACACTCTGCCAAATCCCTTGCCTAATAATCCCTATTTTGATGCAACAACTTTCTAATTATGAAGCTGATATTTCTTCTTTCACATGTTTTAAGTAATGAGTGAGTGAAGCCCATAGATATTAAGCACTATACCTTCAAAGCCCAAGCAAAGAGGTTTTCCAAATATTAGCTGAAATTTATGGACACTTGAAGATGTAAATCTCACTATGTGATAACTCTGCTCCACCTCTTTCCATCAGTCCTAATAATCTATAACATAATATCCAAATTGATGAGTGAGCAAGAAAGACATTGACATAATGACCCCAGTCCTATCTTCTGCCTCCAAAACCACTGTAATACACTTGAAATACACGTAAACACAAACGGGCATTTTTACTTCCACTGACATGTACAGTATTAAATTGTCTGGAATGCCTTCATCTATTTATTATTGATTGATGGGTTGGTTGAGTGGTTGAGTGGTGATCACAGTGGGTTATTACTCTGTAGGGAAGACTATCCTGGAACCAACTATGTAGGTCAAGAGGATCTCAAACTCATAGAAATCCTCCTGTCTCTGCCTCTAGAGTGCTGAGATTACAGATGAGAGTCAGTCAGCCCAGTCTCTGACACCTTCTTGAATGCTCCCTCCCCATTCTTGCCCATTTCCTGCCCTATCTTTTACAGATCATACTACTGTCAAGATAGGTATCTCAAGTATGTTCTTAATGTCTAGATTGAAATTTCTTGAAGGCATGGGTTTAATACATTTGTTCGAATTTGTTTCTCAAGGCTTTAAAGTAAAACAACACATATTTTGCACTAAAAAATCCTTTATGAATGAATAAATTAAAAATTCAATTACCTATACTAGTGATATAAACTTAAGTGATCTTTGGCCAGTAAAGTATAAATCTATTAAAAAGAAAGAAACTAGGCCAGACTCTAAGAGGAGGAAACCCAAATGTATAACTGTAGGAACCCCTTTTAATCCCAGAGAAGTAAGGAAAAGATAGAGCACATATTATTCTAGGTTGAAGAAGAGCAATCTTAACTTTGGAATCTATGAGTAGGTTCTTTTGGCATCAATCTCTAGGAATATTCCATAATATATCATTGGATCAATAACGTATAATTTAAAAGAGCCTATAAAGAAAGCATCAATTACCAGAAGCCAATATCTTTTTCCAAATAAGAAAAAAAAAACCACACAAATATCTAAAATTACTTCCTATTTTTGCTTTCTTAAATTTAGTAGTGTTGGGATACTGAGGCAGTTTAGTAGGAAAAGGTTCTTCTTGTCAAGCATCACTACCTCCAACAATCCCCGGAAATCATAATGTCAAGTTGAGAGGAGGGAATCAGATCACACAAGTTGGCATCTGACTTGATTTTGTACTATGGCATGTATGTGTGCACATAACAAACACACAAGACAAGATTTAAAACAAACTGTTAAAACATAAATCAAATATGACTATCATCCTATCTTTTACATATATTTATATGATTTATTTTCATACTTTGTGTAAAAAAAATATAGGTTTACTAAACAATATTCCATGGCATCAAACTGAATGAAAAAAAAAAAAACACAGTGAGTGAAAAATCAGAATCAAGTGTCTAAATAGATTTCTTTGTGCAATAAACAAAGCTATAAAGGTCAACACAAAATACAAATATGTTATCTAAATATAGTATTGGTAAGTCATAGTTTAGCTGCATCATATAGTAAGATGCTGTGGATTTTGGTAATGTACTTATGCAAAGTATATTATGTAATACTTTATATTTTATATGACTCCTGCCTTGGAGGGTTTTTTTTCTGTTGCTGTGATAAACATCATAACCAAAAATAACTTGAGGGAAGAATGGCTGCATTTGGATTGCAGTTCATCATCTAGAGAAGTTAAGTCAAAAACTTGAGGCAGGGAACTGAGGCAGAGACCACAGGGGACCATGCTTACTGGCTTCCCTTGGACTGCTCACCTAACTTTCTTATATAACTCAGAAATAAAATACCTGCTTCAGAGTGGCACTGTTCACAACAGGCTGCATTTCCCTCCATCAGTTAACCAGCAAGAAGATGCCTTACAGAAACGCCTATAGGCTGATCTTTAGAGGCAATTTCTCTTTGGAGGTTCCTCCAGGTGTGGCAAGTTAACAACCTAACTTAGCCATCACAATTCCTAAATACCCAGACAAATTCAAATGATATCAATAGTGGCACAAAACTAAAAGCAACCATGAGTCTCTTTCTTGACTGTGACTTGAATATTAAAATTGGCAGGCCATTTACTTTTAAACGAGCCAAAAAAAAAAAAAATATGCTCAAAGATGAGCACTTAGGATGAGTGATGAGAAACCATGTCTATGGAACAAGATATGTTTAAGAAGGAACACGTTACAGAAAAAGCATCAGCAAAGCCAAGATACTAAGAATCTTCTCAAATAAAAATGGAATGAAATTTGTTTGGGATGCCTTCAGAAGACAGAATTAAAACCTGAATAGAAATTCTAAGTCAAATTCAATGCATTCAAAAAAAATTTTTAACAACAGAGCTATTCACAATTGGAACAGGCTCTCCAAGCTTCTGGGGTTCCTCTGAGAAGAACTAGTATAGGACTCATAAATATTCTCATCTGTATCGTCTGTGATAGGAATTCTGAAATGAGGATGTTCTGTGGAGAAGGAGAAATAAATGACGGTGGGATCAGTCACTGAAATAGGATTGGATTTAAGAGGAGACGTTTCACATTTCATTTTGCTGAGCTTACATGCATGAATGATAGCCCAATAGAAGGGGTGAGGCAGCAATTGGTTATGTTATCTCATGCCAGAAGGAAAAGTCTAAACTAGAGATGAGCTTGGGTATATTCACTGGACAGGTCAGCGCTGTCCAATCTGAACTCAGAACATTGATTTTTCATTATTGACTATATGTACTTCCAATGTTGTCAAAATATTAAAAGTCAGCCTGTAAACAATACAAAACACATTTAAATAATTCTATTTTTTGTTGTAGTTTATATGTGTTTAAAATCTTCTATACAGATTCTACTTAGAGACTATCTCAACTCAGATACTTGCCTTCTGACTTGAAGCACTTAGCAGACACATTTGGACAATGGGTACCAGGACAGACATGAAATATCATCAAAATCCTTAAAACAGACAAATAATTTTTAAAATGTTTTAAAACTTAACACTGAAAACATTGAACAAAGTAAACTAAGATTAGTCAAGAGAAAAATCCTTGAATGGGAGAGCAAAGATAATAGAGTAAAAATGTGTGTGGTCAATTATGCTAAATTCTGATGCAAGTTGGGGATTTATACCATTAATGCTAAGGAGATGGCTCACTGGTTTAAAGAGAACTTGTGGCTCTTGCAGAGAACCCAAATTCAATTTCCAGTACCCACACAGTGGCTCACAACCATCCATAATTTCAGTTCCAGGGAATCTGAATCCCTCTTCTCATCTTTATGGGTAGAAGGCATACATGTAGCACACATACATACTTGTGAACAAAACACTCATGCATACAAAATAAAATAGAATCAATCTTTAAAAAAGTGCATTGAACTCAGTTGTGTAGGAAATCTGGGCGCAATGTTCAAGATATATGGTATTGAACCATGCACAAGAAAGTGGATGCTTTAACTCCTCTTACATTGAGGAGTAATGTGCTGAGGTAGAATAATTTTCTGCTCCCAGTCTACCATAGACTTAGATTTCTTTGATGTAACCAATTAATAGAAAAGAAGATGAAAGGTAAGGGGAGGGGTAGCCTCTCCCAGGGACTCTTGTGCAAGGCATAAAATAAAAGTACCCACCATGCTTCCATTTAGTTCCCATGTGTTCAGGGCCTGCTTTTAAAAGATTCAAGCTTTATTCTTACCTAAAGCATAACATAAGTTGTTTCCTGCATTTAACCTGATTCTGTGGACATATTTGGCAGGGATCAAATGGAAACAATCTTCATGCGTGGAGTTGCCAATATTGATTCTTCAGAACTAATGGATCAGAACATGTAAATGAAGGAAACAAATGGGAACCCAAGGATGAAAGACAATAGAATACCAAACATTCATTTGTAATTTGAGGATTACAAATGTGTATATCAAGCCTGATCTAGAGCCATTCTAAAAGATATTCTCTTAGATAAGAATGAATGGTATGGCCCATCTATCAGGCACAATTATTTAAATAATACAGGCAGATCTTATTAAATTCAGAGCAAGGTTGCATTCTCTAATTCCATTACTGAAAAGGTCACCTTAAAGAAGCTTGGACTCTGCTATTACAGCTACATTCAGAAGTAGGAGACCCCACATGGTACTATTGTATCCCCTGAAAAAGAAGTTGAGCCAAGAGAATGGGATCTTCAGGAATAACACTTCTTGAGCTCAGTTGCAGATATGGTTCCCAAATCTTAGATGCCATGTTCAGGATGACTGGTTCATATGAATAATAAATAATGATTTTTATAAGGTATATTTGACTTCAGAAGACCCATCTCAAGTGTGTGTTCATGCGTTTCTGTGTCATGTTGTGCAAAAGCAGACCTTACTAGACTTCTGTCATCCCATCCTTTCTAGCGTCACACAGTCACTTCTTAACTTCATCATTTCACTATTCCCAGTTTTCCTCGTTACACCATGATGCCCTTGAATCTCTGTTCTCATGGAGACTTTTTTCCTCCTGCCAGCTCATTCTAAGGATTCATGATGACTGCAGTTGCCATAGGAATGATTCATCTATCATAAAGGTGACTGCATGAGATCACAAATACTCCAAGGAGAGCCAGGAAGAAGGGAAGCAATATTCAAAACAAGAGATAGATCGGCACTGAAAGTAGATGACAGCTTAATGAGATGGGGAAATAAAGCTTGTACGATTTCTGTAATTCTCATACGTGTGTGCACATCTCTGAAAGACCCAAGTGCCGATCCACTGTCAAATGTGTCTCCCTTGCCCACTGGAGACTTTATCATAAAAATAGAATATAGTGTATAGGTTGTAAAGAAGCAGCCACATTTTCAACAGCCAGTTGGTGAAAATGAAGGCCAGGATTGCCTGGGGTGATCTTGGACACCACACGATGGACAGCCACTGCTGGCTGCTTGTGAATGATTATTCACCTGTTATTTATAAGAAAAGGCTGGAGACAACTTTGAAAAGATTTAGCTCTCTACCTGTATAGTTTAATATTTTGACCTCCATTTTAATTCCTGAAATGGAACATTTTTATTATAATGTAATCCAACTATCTATATATACTCTAATAGCCATGATCATTTTATTCCTTTATTCCTTAAAGGCACTTAAGAAAAATGTAAACCCAAAAATCAGTTGCAAATGCATCTGTTCATCTATCCGTGAATAGTCTGTGGATATGCCCTGTAAACCTAGTCTTATTCCTGGCACAGATGGTTGTTCTACCAAGCTCCACCATAAACAAGCATAATCCAGATACTGGTAAAATTCCTTCCATGGGAACATAAGCAACATCTCTACCTCTTAAGATCTCCAAACTGAGGCATGATTCCAACAAAGTTCATTTTGAGGAACCAGAGACTTCACTGGACTTCCTACAGAAAATACAGCTGAGCTATTTACAGAATATGGGTATTCTTCCCTCAACAGGCCACATCTGAAAACTTTCTACCCAACAGGAAAAATAGCTTCCCCATAACTGCACAGACAGAGTGTCCCTCCCCTACTCTTCTTTAAACTGTGTACACCATGTCATTAAAGTGAGATACATACAACAGGTAGTTTAGAAAAGCAAAGTACTCAGATAAGGGCATCATGACACCCCACAGACACACACACACAAACACACACACTTCTCCATGAGGAGGCACAAACAGTCAACAAGTGCAGATGGAATTCTCCTCTTGAAAGGTGACACAGGTAAACTCCCCAACATTCAGTAGCTTGGTTCAAAGGCCAGTCTATCACAACACCAGGTCACAGATAGCAAATGTGGCCTGAGACTGATCACTGTACCAGAGTCTTGGCATCTCACAGTATGTCCTCTACAATCAACACAGGGAAGAACTACATAGGCAGTATGGACCAGCCACTAGGCAACATGCATGTCTTTGTAAATGTAGATTAGAGACATTTTTATCATGAAATATGATGCATTGATTTCATGTTTCTAAGCAACAGGATGACAATCATCCATTTGTAACTCAGGGATTCATTCTCTGTGTTCTGAAGATGCTGGATAAGCAGGGAAAATAGGAGGAACTTCTTAGCATGAGTATTATCAAAGTATGGTCTACGGATATGGAAATCAAGCCTGCAGAGTACAGAACCAAGAAGTGATAGTTTTATTCCTTCGGGCTCTTTAGAAACAGAGATCTCTCTGTCTGCATATATGGCTGCTAGCTCAGTCACACTGAAGTTGGCTTCTTCATCTTGCACCAGTTACTGGTGTGAGTGAATCCAATTGCAAATCTGAGAGCATGTTTTGGAGCCATACATAGCGATCTGTGATCCAAACATTGGCATCAGAACACAAATTAGAATATTTATAATAAACCTTTGAAAGTTACTTCCTCTAGTATACTAGAGCACCTTAAAAAACACTGTCACTGTGATGGCAGACAATGGTTAGAGCACTAAGACATTATTCCATGGTTTCCTTCCCTTCTTACTTAGCACCTGCAGATTTATTACATAAGATATTATTTTGTACTCAATCTAATTAGTTAGAACTATTTGTAGTCATTTGAAATACACTCCATGTTGATTAAAATAATTAGTGTAGGGCTACTAAATATTTACCTAAGATATGAATCCAGGGGGAATTTGATAAATTTAATTAGCAAGAACTAATTATTGTTATGATAGGAGTTAGGGTTTAATAAATATAATTACAGAGCACAAATGATGGTTTCTTAATTAATAGATACTAGTTGCAAACATAAGAGCCATTATCATATTTTCATGCAGGACATGCTATTCAGCACACCTTCGAGATGTCAACAGTCGCGGTAATGGTGACTAACAATAAAAGAAGGTTGCATCTGGATAGTGCTTTTGCTGCCAAGCACAGTTCTAAGAGGCCAGAATATTAATTCATTTAATCCCTACAGCACTGTATGGTGGTCCACATTTTACATGTCTAGAAACCAAGGCCCAGGAAGGCCTAGTAACTTGTGCAAAATTATACACTAGGAAATGACCGAGCAGGGAGATGATACCATGCAATTCTATCCCCAAGTCCATGTTCGGAGCCACTCTCTATGGAGCCTGGAGCAAACAACAAACCACCTCAACAAAAATAGACTGAAAGTTCAAAAGGTCAGTGACCAAAATCCTCTTCCATACTCTCTATCCAGAGGTAATAAGTTTTGGGTAAGTATGTATGGTTTCCTAAACCAGTTGTAGGACAGTTCAAATCAATTATAGGATGATTGGACCATTCACATTATCCACATAAAGCAAGGACACTCTCCTGAACAAATGCTTTCTGAAACTTTGTTTTTTGTTTTGCTTTGTTTTGGTTTTTTGTTTTTTAAGGAAGAAGAGCTTGCCTGGCTTTTGTTATGAATGTCTGTCCCCAGATCCTAACTTATGTCCCTTCTCACTGTCCTTCCCATAAAAGGATTTTAAATCTTTCTGTTGTTCCTTTGGGACACGGGTTGTGCTAGAATTTCATTTACGAAGAAAATGGGCAATTGTCATCAATAATAGGAGACTTCACTAAGGGTGGGTTGCTAGAACACAGATTGCCTCACGCCCAGAGCTTTCTATTCAAATTGGATTCTGGAAGATCTGTGTTGGTGCCAAAGAGCAAAGCAAGCCTAGAGACCTCCTCCCTCAGGCCTATCCTTGTTTAGAAGAAATTGTATTTCTTCCCCTGGTCCATCCCGAGACACAATTTAATCTTAGAAAAACAACATAGAAGAGAAAGAGAGAGAAAGAAAGAAAATGAGAAAAACCAATAAATAGCAAAAACAGGAAGCAGGAAAAGATAGGTCTGGGTGTACAATTCTTTTCTGTGCCTGTTAAATGAACTCTGGTGGGGATGAGGAAAGAGAATTATCCTATTTATATATTGAAAGGAATTTTAAATATGCATAGGCAGGGAGCAAGGATCTGCAGAGATTGAAATGCAAAACACAGCATGCTCTGTGCATCTTCCCTGCCACTTCTCAGTACCATTAGCAAGCTTCTTGCACCGATTTCTAGAAGGCTCCTTCTAAAACTCAGAGCCATCCTTCCACTTACTCAGCATTTCTGTTTTAGAAAAGTGCTTCTATTTTTGAAAAGGCATGGGCCGCCATTTGCAAAATATTTGCAAATGTATTCACATAGGAACCCACAGTTCACACTTTTGCACAAGGACACACACAAGTCCAGCAGACCCACTCACATAGGAAGCTGAACTCCCTTTCATTTTGCATCCTAACCTCTTCACAGCAGGAGTCCAGACAGACAGTTAAGATTCATAGGATGCTGCAGAGGCTTCTCATACCATTGTGCAGGGAGAGCAGCAGAGAGGAAGTAGAATTTGGAAATCATTCTCTCTCAACACAATCACTCGGCAACATTTAAGAGCTTTTTTAAAATCCATATTTCCTCATTAATATACTTTATATCCCCATTTAAAAAAGGAACATTCAATCCAACAAAATCATGACTTCCCTGTCAACCTCCTAGTTTACCGGCCCCACGAAACACACCTCACTACGTACAGAAGAACGAGAACCACTCTTTTCAATGTCTTCACCGTGGGGTAAAGTAAATGCTAGTGTATCAGTTATCTTGCTCTCAGATCCAAGACCAGCAGAAGCTATGTCTCCAGATAACGCCCTGGAATATCCAGAGCTGGAGAATTGGCTCAGTCCATAAAGTACCTATATCCTGAGCATGAGAACCCGAGTTATTCTCTAGAACACAGGTATAAATAAATGTAGATGTGATGGCTCACGATGATAATCTCAATGCTGGGAAGGTAGAACTAGGAGGATCTCTGGGGCTTGCAGGCTGGCCAGCCTAGCCTAATTACTGAGTTCTGGGCTAAAAAAGATCTTGTCTTAGAGGTGGCTGGCATTCCTTAGGGTAACACTGATGTGGGAATGCCTTTCTGTATGCTGTGAATCTCAATCTTTAAATAAAGGAGCTGTTTTGGGCCATGGCAGGCACCATAGAAGAAGTAGGAGGAGAAATCAAAGCATAGGTAGGAGAAGCAGGGCGGAGTCAGAGACAGATGAGCTGAAGCCGCCCAAGAAGAAACATGTAGACTCTCAGGTGAGCCACGGGCCACGTGGCCGACAGATTAATAGAAATGGATTGATTTAAGATGTAAGAGCTAGCTAACAATGTGCCTGAGCCATAGGCCAAACAGCATGAAGTTAATATAAGCGTCTGAGTCGTTTTGGGGGGCCTGGGCGGCTAAGAGTGCTTGGGCGGCAGGTCTGTGGGTCTCGGCCACCCGGGACCCGAGAACCCACTACTACATAACACCCAGGGTTATCCTCTGGCTTCGAAACATGAATTTGCACACACAACGGATGCAAATAGGTGTGCATGCACTAGAACATAAATGCACAAGCATACCACACACATACACACGTATGTGTGCATTCTTTTTTTTTAAGGAAAAAAAAAAACTTTAAAAGTCCAGGAACAAGAAGGAACTACTAGACAATAACAATTTGTAAATAATTTCATTTTTTTCTCCATCCTCAATCTCTCTGTTTGTTCCAACCTCTCAAAAACACACTAAGTATTTGTGTCTCAAAAGGAGATCTGCTAGGATATAGGGCTTGGGCACCAACCTGGGTATTGCTTTGAGAATACCTGCTATTATCTGGCTATTTAGAGGGAAGATAGTTTTTTTAAATTACTATGATGTTTGCTAATGATCAAGACTTCTAGATTTTAATAAACTTCCCTCTAAGAATTAAACTATATGGAAGAAAGAAAGGGGAGAGGAGAGTGGATAGTGAGCTGTGTACAGTGCTGCCAGCTTATCACTGCACATTAACTCTCCTAAACAGAGAGAGGTCTAGGAAACCCTGCTAGCTACATCTTCCTTCCACCCAGGACCCAGGAAGAAGCACTTTCTCAAAGGGACACAATCACCCTCTGTCTGATTAACACCTGTCTATCAGTACCATCAACTTTCTAGGCATCTGTGTTGGATACCTCCCATCCGATGTTTCAGGCCTGCAATTTAGAGGGAAAGGAATTAGGAAGATCTGATGGGACAGATGATTAATTCTACAATGGATATGTGAGCTTTGCAATCCAAGTGAGTTACGGTAATTACAGCCTCGGTGTTTCATCTTACCCCAGCTTCACAAATTCAGGTCTAGGGACAACTATTCTCATGGAGGCTTGAATTGAACTTTTTCTTCTAGATGTGACATTCCCCTTTGATGGACCTGGTCGGTAGGAACTGAAGACTAAGTTCAAGAGCCGCTAGAAACCCTGAGCATGGGCCCTTGACTGAAAACCCTGGTGTGGAGGATATCTCAAGGCATGCCAGACAGCACGGAGAAAACAGATTTGTTCAAAGTTCCATGTAGACAGTTTTCTGTGAAACCAAATTTATGTTATGAGGACAATATGAATGGTCCTGGCTGCAACTGCATATTAAAAGCTCAGGGTAGTGATTACATTTACATTAATTTTCAGGCAATCAAAGACCACTGATGAGGTGGGAATGGAATAGGCCTTAATGTGTGACAACTCCGCATTTTTAAAAATTGTCTTTTATTGAACTGTTTTTTCATCCTGTAAACACAAATATCTTCAAAATCAAAAAGAAAATTCCACAAAGCTATTTACAGTTTGCCTCTCTGTCCTCAGCGCTGGGTTGAAACAAAGTTGAAGAGATGACCTAGTGGGTAAGCATGGAACAAAGCATGCCAGAAGCATAGCCCTACACGATTGCTTCTCTAATGGCTGCAGTATAGCAGCAACAGAGAAGTAAACAATAAAGTTTTCTTTAAAGTTGAGATGTATATCTTCAACTCCAACTTTTTGACTTCTAGGGACACTGGAGAACCTCTCAGACACTTGCTCTTAGGAGTCCCTAGAACACACCTGTTGTTTCCCGAGGGGTTGGTTCTACTCGACTGACAGCTTCTTTTCTTCTATGGGATAAAGTAGAAAGCATCTTGCCCAATGGCTGACCGTCATACAGACCACCCTTCATACTTCCTTGTTTATGCCCAGGTACAATATTCTGGCAGACATCATCCTTACTATAACACAGAGAACCCACAGCCCTAGCTCAGGGCCCTATCTTTCTTTGTAAAATAAGTAATTTCTTTGCCCGCCATACATTCTTCTTCCAATTGTCTGCACACACAGAAAGCAGGATTTATGAGGCCCATCTTTCATTATAATTTCAGCACTAATAATGCTTCAGCCTCATCGGTGGCTTTGTAGCTTACATCACCAATTTTATCCTCTTGTCTACTGTCTTTCCAGGACTCAATGCTCTCTCTCCCACCCCTTTATGTAAAACAAAATACAGACTGAATGTTTGCAACCCCTATAATTTGTGTTTGAACTCCCAACCTCCTTTGTGATTTGGAACTGGACTTTTAGGAGGTAATGAGGTTATGAGGTGAGATTGTCATAAATTATATTTATGTGCTTTTAAAGGACAACTTGAACTTTTAAGGCTTCTTCATACCATGTGAAAAGACAGGGCGGGGACAACAGTAAGGATACAGAAGAGAATTCTCACACAGTCCAGCCATGCTCATAAGCTTGGCCTTGGGCTTCAAGATTCCAGAATTTTGAGCAGTGCATTTCAGCTGTTCAAAATCTGTGGTGTCCATAATAACCCAATATAGCAGTCTGGACTGTCTTCGTTTCTTTTTCTGTTAAATGCTTCAACAAAATAAGTCAAAGGAGAAGGGGCTTACTTTAGGACACAGTTCAAATAAGAGACCTTGATGGTTAAGAAGTCAAGCTGACATGTTTCAACCACACTGGAAAGCAGAGAGCAAGAAACCTAAGTGTACTATTGCTCATCTGCCTTTTCCCACTCTTACACAATCCAGGATCCTTTGACCAGGGAATGATGCTCCCCACTGAAGATGGGACTCCTAGTAACATAATCAAGACCGTCTCACACAGGCAGGCCCACAGGCTAACCTAATCTAGACAATCCCCCCCCAACCCCCGCAACACACACACATTCTTTGAGATGCCCTGCCCAGGTGATTCCATATCTGCCAAGTTTACAATCAAAATTCACCGTCATGTACCTGGACAGTTAAGAGAATATCATTCAGGAAATAATAAGAATGTTCAAGAATGTTCATAAATAATGTTTCTGAGGTACATAAAGAAGTCTTGCACAAATCTCATGGAAATTACAGAAAGGAAAGAAGGGTCTAGCCGGCATAGCACCTGAGATCATGTGACCCTTGTGGTTACTTTTGATTGGAGGATAGGTGATTTCCTATGAGCTTCTCTGTCTGAAAACACTGGGTAAAGCCTTTATATCTCACCTGCATGATCTCCACTGTCCTATGAACACACAGCCACCTGCACACTGTCACGGGACAAGATCAAGTCCAATCTTCCCCTGCCTTCTTCACACAACTAACCCTTGGACGTTCATCTCAAATTCCAGTTAACTCCTCCGTTAAGCCCCAGGATTTGCTTATTCTCGTCATTATACAGATGAAGTGGGCTAAGACACGTGACTACTAGCTACCTGGCAAGGACTGTAAATGTATCAGTGTCTTTCCCAGCAAAGCCTTGCAGATGCGTGCTCCCACACAAGACACAGAGGACATCTATCTTCCCACAGGAGACACCAGGACTCTTTAGTGGCCGTTTGTTTCTCTTCCCTGTGTTGTTTATTCACTCTTTTAACAAATACTCATTGCTCCTCACCGGGGCTGGGACAGAGGACACAATAATCCTGCTGCCAGCCCTTACGGAGATCATAGTCCAACAGTGTATGCACACGAGTCAATAAACAATTGCAAATCACAGAGCGATGCCCAACAAGCCGGGAATGAATACTCCAGAAGCTTGCAAATAGACAGCTAACCTAGACCTGGGCATGGCTGCTGGAAGAAGCAGCATCTGAGCTGAGATGAGGAGAAGACTGTACAAACAGTAATTTATAGAAGATCTAGACGCTGAAAGGGAAGGGAGGGAGCAGTGGGGGAAACAGCTCACCTCGGGCAAAAGAACCCTGTCCATCATTCTTTGCATCCCAAACTTATACATAGCCCCACGCACACGCTCACACAGAGACATGTTCACACCACACACACCCAGGCTCTCTTAATGCTTTGCCTTTGGTCAGAAGCATCAAGGTGTGAAGAGTGAACCTTTTATCCTACATTTTGGATGAATCATCTGTGTCTGAATTTTTTTGTTCCGGTGCAGATAGGAATCGAAGTCATTAACCTTAGGAGCACCCTTTAATTTTTTTTTTTTCTTTAGAAGGTAAATGGGAATAAATCTTTGCTCAGAGGAAGAGCTAAGGAGAGAATAAGAAGGCCTGATGATTAGTACTCCAGAAACATTTCCTGCCTTTGTTCCCCGCGTCAAACCTCTTAGACTGAGTATAGAGTAAATTCTGGGAAATGTGTGTGAAAACATCTGCTATTGTCACAACAAAACCAATCTTCTGATAAGCTTGTTCTAGGCACTCAGGACAGGGACACAGTTCTGGGATTCAGAAGTGGTAGTGGAAGGGAGGAAGGGATGCTAACAAATAGGGGCAGGGTGCAAAACAGGAGGACAGGTGGTCCACAAAGGTACAAGAAGCTGATGGAGGAGGAGGGCTAGATTCACTAATATCCCCCTGAATCTGCAAGCATTTTCTGTACAGAGAATGGATTGCTAAGATATCTTAGATGCTGTATGTCTCTTTTGCCAGTTAGTGATGAAATTCATTAGCACCTGAGGTGGCCTGGAGGCTGTAGCTATTACCAGGAACCTCATTTCAGTTTCTACAACACCCTTCCATTCGCCAGCAGAGATCTCCATGAATCCTTCCCAGAAAGGTACCCACAATCCTTCACTACAGACACTCCAGGGTATGCATTGCCCATGCAAAAATCACTCAGCATGAAGCTCAACTCTACACATTGCACCATACTTACTGCAGAGAGTGGCCAGACAGAGGATTCAGACTAGGTAAGGAGTTTAAAAATGAGTATAGAAAAAAAGGAAAATATATACATATATCTGCATACAAACCATAATACCAGACATCTCTCAAACATAGGTCAGGCCAGTAGAATGACCAAAAGTGCTTACCAAAACAAACAAACAAACAAAAAACAAAAACAAAAAATCAAACAAACAAACCATTTAGTTTTCTGAACAACCATCCTAGACTCAACAGATTAGCATCTCTCAGTGTAATACATAGGAATTGGTTCTCAGAAGCACTCTCTAGCTAAGCTGATTTCACCCTGATGGGTAAGATCCACTGATTTGGGCCAGCATGCTCTCCAGGCTGCATCATGTGCACCCAGGGCTCTTTCTTATCACTGTGCATAGGGTGGTCCACCTCAGAGGCAATACTGTGTGGACAGGACACCCAGCTGGCACCAATTAAAGCACATTGGCTGCTTGTCAGATGGTTCACTGGACACGTCTCATATCTAACCAACAATAAAGGCTAGCTGCTATACCAGCTGGCCAGGCCACTCCATCTGGACTCTGTCCAGAAGGACTTCATGGAGTCCTGAGGAGAGACCACACATGGGTTGAAGACAGTGTCTTGCTCTCTTGCAGCTTCCGACTGTGGGACATCTCTTTACATACTAGTGTGTTTTTAAGCTTCATGCTTAACTGGTGAAGTGTCTCAGCCTTATTGAAAAACACAAGGACATTCTAAGCTTCTTGTCAAAAAAAAAATCTCTCTGACTACATGAATAAGTTTGTAAGTTTTTTTTTATTATGATAAACTGTCCCAAGAGTTCTTTAATCCATCTCTGCCCCTGCTAAATGACCAATGTCCCTTTTGCTTGTCTACTTGGATCAGGAAAGAGAAGGAAGCCAATGCCCATGAATCCTAAGGATGGCTGAGCTTTATCACCCTGTATTACAATCATCGTTGCTCAAAAGTTCCCTGTCAAAGCATTATATAACGTGTGCCTATTTAGAAAGACATCAGAAGTTAAGGCTACCAGACTCCCTGACTAGGGTTTCCCAGTGGACCCACATTCAGGCGGAGCAATCCTTATAGGATGAGAGCAGAGATGAAATTGTCATGGTACCCATTGCAGAGAAAAGCCATGGACTCTAAGGACATGAAACTTGTGCCTCTGAGCTGCTCTCCTGGGGTCCTGCCTACTTGTGACATCTTTGAAAATAAATTCCAGGTCAGAAAGTCTCTTCGGAAAAAGATTCTAGATGGTTCTCCTTTTCATCCTACAGCCCCTACAAGATTCAAAAACAATTCTGGGGTCTTCTGTATCTCATCAACCAATGCCACCTTTGTCCACTAGCCAGGGAGCTCACCAGCACAGAGATTTATGAGAGTGACAGAAGGGAAGGCTGTGTGGCCTTCCTCCAAAGTGTTTGTTCCTTCTTTATTTTGTTATTTTCACAGAACTTCTCAGTGAGTCTTAATTTTGTTGGGGTTTTTTTTTTTTTTTTTTTTTTGTAACTTTGGAAGCTTTATGAGTAGAAAAACTATGATTTGTTTGACTCATATTTCCAGCATCAAAACACATATCTGTGCTCAAATATGGTTATCTACTGAAAGGAAGGGCTGACTCTATCTGATTATGATGGTCCTCACCCTCTCCATGTACACTTTCAGAATACCTGAGATGTTGTGTTTTATAAGAACAGAAATTTATTACTTGTTCTAGAAGCTGGAAGTTTAGGATAAACATGTCAGCAAGTTCAGTGTCCCATGGGGACCCATGATTTATAGAAGGCGTCTTCTATATTCTCACATGGTTGGAGTGTGAAAAGCCTCACACACAGTAATTCTTTGGGACATGATATGGTCACCTTCCAAAGGTTCCATCTCTTAATGGCATTAGGGCCTCAACATTTGAATTAGAGGAAAAGGAAGGGACATAATATTGAGCAGTTGGCATCAAAGCTGTTAATTGAGAAGGTCGATAATTCCATGACAAGATAGGCTGAGTCCCTATAACCTTGACAATGAAGTCAATTATGACTTCTTGAGGCTTTAACATGCATGCAGCCCATAAAGACCTGAAGGCTGCATTCTGTTTGTCTTTGAACCCTTGGGATGTGGTACACAGTAGGCACTCCCTGGATATTTGCTGTGCAAATGTCTGAACAGATGCGTAGACGGCTATTCCAGGTGGGAGGGGCAGAGAGAGAGGGACTCACGGGAAGGTTTATGGTGCAAACAGACAAGAAGTGGATATTTGCTCATTGCTATTATCTGTGACTCCAGGTAATTCAAGGTCATAGCAGGGACAGACACATCGTAATTTAATCTAGGCAAAGAGCTGTATTAAGGTACCATGCCCTCCAGCCAGAAAGTATCTTTGTGGCAGCACTTGGGGCATTAAGCTACAAAGCCATTGTAGTTTTCTCAATGGCTTTATGAAAGAGGAGTCTTGATGCCTCTATCACTGGGGCTTTCCCTGCAGGTCCTGCTAGAGGGAAGAAAACAGATTCTGGGGCACACGTATAAACCCTGTGTAAGGAAGAAATACTATCTCACTATTAGGTTGGGATTCTTGGCATGCTCGGTCCTTTCCCTATGCTCTCCTCCATATGGGATTTCCAGGACAGACTCCATGCTTTCTAACAATAATATAAAACCAGAAGCATCTGCCTTCACTGTGCTCAGCTGAAAGGCCTTTTAAGCTCCCCCACTGTTTATTTTGGTTTATTACTGAAAGGCTAAAACCGTTAAAAAAAAAAAAAAAATCATTGTTGTAGGTATTTTCCAGTTGAGATGAAATATTTAACAAGGGTAAGGTAGGGAGGAGGAAGTTTGCTGAAAATACCATTTTTTAAAGGTCAAAAAATGCATAAACCCATTACTTTAATATTGTTTGTTCTCACAAGACACAAAATGTTCCCAGGTTTTCCTTCTCTGGACTGTAATGTGCACAAAGGCACACAGGTTTCAGATCCTACTCCCAAACCCAGTAGGATCCTCTTAAAGCCTTGCTTAGAATCTTTCCTGGTTCCACCCAGCCCAGAAAATAAGATACAGTATCCTCAGCCCAGCAGGAAAATCCTGCCATAAACCAGCTCGACCTAGTTGCACAGCCGCACTGCCCACCGGGGCCTCACACCCGCCTCCAGATCAGCCTGCATCAAAGATGTGTTCTTGCAGAAAATTTCAATGTATAGTTTTACCTCTCTGTGCCTTATCATCACAGCAGCCTCTCAGTCAGAAATAAGCTCCTTCCTCTCCCTTTCCATCCATGATGACACATCAAAATCTTACCTAATGCTTTGCAAGCCAGTGCTATCCCACCTCCCAGATCCCTCTCCAAGTTGCCCTAGTCAAACTCTCAGAAGGACAAGTGACCACACTGTACATATATCTGTTTGGGACTACCCCCTCAGAAAATGCTGCGAGTTTCTTAAAGGGAGGGGCTTAAGACTATAGAACTTTTTGTTCCCCACAAGACCCAATGCCTCCACATAGTATATACCAAAATATTTTCTGATGATGAAATTAATAAATCTACAAAGAATCTTTTTCTCTCTGTAGCATTGGCTCTACTCTGAGAAAATTAAAACTTTAGAACATGCCAAAGCACTCTGCATAATGGATGCATCTTCTGATTGGATTGTAATTAAAATAAAATCGCCCCCCCCCATAATAACATAGTTACCTCCACTGGCAGAAGGGAGATGGCAGATGTAATAGGTAGCTGATGAACGGTTTGAATATCGCCATAACCTATATCCCATCATGTGTCCTGCTTCAGTAAAAGAGCTTTAGTGAGGAATTACAAGAATCCATTGCCTGCTGTCCCCACCCCAAGTGTAGCTGGACTGTACAGTATGTGAAGGGGAGGAGGGATTTCTCAAAGAGGTGGGAAGTTCCAGAGCTTGAAGACCGCAATGGAAAAGGTGTGGAAGCTTATCAGAAACACACAGAAGGCTGGGGCTGGGTCCGGAGAAGTCCACAGAGGTATATTCTCTTCATGTAATTCTGAATCCGCCCCTTTGGGTCTAGCAAACACTGGTTATATGTGGATATTAAGCACTAGAAATAAGTTATTTTATAAACACAATAAAATACACACCATAACTTAAAGATGTAGTATGGATACTAATACTAATAAAAACTGTTTCATTAATGATTTGCTTTTTTGTTCCATGATAATAAACCTTAGATGGGTTGATGGCTGGGGAGACAGCTCAGTCTAATTTGTAAAATGATTCCACAATTAGCCTTGGCCTGGATTGGCTTTTCAGAACCTATGTAAATAAAAGCTGAGCATATTGGCTTGTAATCACAGCACTGGAGGGGTGGGAACAGAAAGATCCTTAGAGCTTTTTGGTAAACCAATTTAACCAAATAGGCAAGTTATGTGGCAGTGAAAAGCTATACCAAACATAAAACAAGATGACTAGCCCTGAGGAACTATATTTAATGTTGAGCTCTGATCTCCATATACACATACACACATTCACATGCACCCATGCACACAGATGCACCTGTACACACACAAACACACATGCACAAACACGCAAAAATACATCAGATGTATAATAAATAGTACAGATTAATTTCAGGATCTGGGAGGTGACTTCAGTGGATAAAATGCTTGCTGTGCAATCATGGAGAGCTGAGCTCAGATCCCCACCCCCCATGAAAAAGGGAAGAGTGCTAGGGGCTGGGAGAGACACAGATCTTGGACTAACACTAGCCTACCAGCCTAGCCGAACTTATTGACATCCAGGTTCTATGAGATTTCCAGTCTCAAATTTAAACAAAAAAAGGTAGGGAGAGTTGAGAATTATAAAGGAAAATGCCCAATGTTAACCTCTCCCCACCACACACACATGCATATGTGAGTACACCCACATACCTGTATACATATGCCTGTACACTATATGAGTGTGTGTGTGTGTGTGTGTGTGTGTGTGTGTGTGTGTGTGTGTGTGTGCTTTTTCTATGGCTCTTAAAATGTTTTAACTTGCATCAGCATTGGCATTTGTCCCACTTCTGGTGTAGGATGATTCCTAGACTGAATAAGATGTCAATTTTCTCACTCCCAAGACTAACAAAAAGCATCATTCATAACACAAGTCCGAGGCAGCTAGCTTCATGATAACATGAGAGCAGGTTTCTGGCCAGATGTCTATAGTCATTTTCCAAAAGCTGAGAAGTTTTCTGCTGTCAAAAGTAAAATAATAGACACTGAGGCTGGGCAGAGGGCCTCAAGATCATGTGTTCCTAACTCTCATGCAGAAAACGTACAAAAAAAGTGTTAGTTCATGTTCAGCTATATGAATAATATTTAGTAGAAAGAGGTCTCTTAAGCAAGAACTGTAAACTTATCAGTTACATATGTTTTCTGTTAGCATGGGACTCATTTGTATTAATGGTTTACCTAGCTCATTATCTCTACATGCATTGATAAGTACTGTTTAGCTGATTATTAGTTCGGGATACCATTTGTTATAGGTAACAGATCTAATTTCTTACCCAAGAAAAGTTTAAAATAATTATATAATCCAAAGAGTTTTTAAATTAAAAATTAACTTCAGTGAATTAAGATTTTCACAGAAACTAACCATTGACTGCACGCCTTGCTACACAGAGATTGGGTGGGGGGGTACTGAAATATAGGATCCAAGACTAAAGCTGGTATCATCCGCTCTTTTAAAAAATACTCTTATTATAACTACTTAATGCCTTATTCTTAATTGTTCCATTACAATATTTACTTCTGTAAAAATGTTGTATTGGTTACCTATTGCCAAGTAACAAATTATTCCATCAGCAGCTTAAAACAATACACAGTGCCTCTGAGTCAGGGTATCAGCATCTAGATTTTTTCATCTCATTTTTCTGCAATCAAGGGTGGGTCCCTACATAAACTCTCAAGTGAACTCACAAAATAAGATCATGTGTTTATATATGCATGGATGGATACTTACACATAATTATTTACAGTATAAAGACAAATCACGACAACAATTATCACCTTTTCCATTAAGTATATAGTGACTCATTTTATATCTGTGCCCATTCAGGACTTCCATACTTAACCCCTCTCCCCTGCTTATGTTCTTCGAGGCTTCTAATCATAGAACAAATTTGTTTCACCAAAGCCTAAGTCAGCAGCTTGAGTAGAATAAGCCTCCTTGCATCACATGTGAGTCCTACCAACAAGTGGCTTATAATGTAATTCTTTGTGACTTTTCACTTGCAATTTGTACTATTGGATTAAAGACCGAAGAGGGAGCAGCCCCTTACACAGTGGAATGCCAATGGCTTCTGGAAACCAGGCCATCAATCTCTAGATAAACAGGTGTCTACCTTTTCGCCAACCAATTCATTCCACCCAAGAGACCTCATGAAAAGCCACTAGCTGAATGGGAAGTTGCAGCATTTGTAATAACAAGAAAAGACGAAGTCTTGGGGAACAAGGTAAGTTTCATTTTTCCCTCCGAGCTTTTCTGTTTGCTGGGGCTCATCAAGTTCAGCCCTCCCCTGCCCATACTGCCTCTATCAACCAAAGAACTATGGAAGAGGAGCATGGGAATATTGTGAAAGAAAAGCAATCAATAGTGGCCACGGCAGACATCTTCAAGTTTGTACAGCACAGGCAGGTGTTGCAAGAGCCAGCCTTGTGGAAGTCTGCATATAGAAGAACCATGTATCCAAGTCTTTATTCTACTGCCCCATTACACTTGTCCCCAGTCAAGACCGGTTCCTCCCTGGCAATGACAATAATAACACTAGTCACATGACAGTTTTATTACAAGATTATTTTATATTTTGACTATCTATAAAGCTTCTCAATGATTTCGCTGCCTAATACTCAATCTGATTCTCTTGGACCCACTTTTCATGATTACAACCATGAAGATCTTTGTGCTTAAGGATCAAGTTTCTAAGAATGTTCCTATCTTCTCACAAAATGAGTCTTTTGCTCATTTATTTGTGATGCTGGAGCCTGAGCCTCACATGTGCCACACAAGTGCTGTACCCTGGAGGCACATCCAAGACTCCCTTGTCTTAGTCATTCTACACTTGATTAAAGGACACCACTCTGTCTTTCCTCTATATGCAAAACTCCTTCCTCTAAAGTCTACCTCCATTTATCACGTGAGTTCCAGAAAATATACCTACTCAAGACAAAATTCTATAAAAAATTAAGAAAAGGGATTTAATAGAAGGGATTGGGGAGGCATCCATGAATTGATAACATCATCCTCTCTGTTATTACTAAGTTTTGGCAATTCATTACTTACAGTTATGTAGCTCTGTTTCTTAATAGTGAAAAGTGTAATTAAAGTTTAATGTATCCCTTAGTTTTATTAAGATCTAATAAAAGTATCATGTGTGTTTATGTGCATATGTGTGTTATTATCGTATGCTCTATTTCATTTCCCCAGCACATCCTCTACTCCATCATGTGGGTAGAAATATTGTATAGTAATTTACTCATCTTTGATTCTCAGAACTTACCAGTCACCAGCTCCTCTAATTTCAATCAAAATACTTCTTCAGCATATCCTTTTTATTCATTATGGGCTATTTCTATGTCTGTTAGCTTCTTAGAGCTGCTGTGATGGTTCATTTTTTTGTGTGTTGACTTGATTGGGCCCTAGGGTGCCCATGTATTTGGCCAGACATTACTCTGTGTATGTTCGTGCAGATGGTTTTGGATGAGGTTAACATCTAAATTGGTAGATTGATCAAAGCAGATTGCTATCCCCAACAGGAAGACTAGTTGTCCCAAGAGTAAGTGGAAATTCCTCTTCTGGCATAACTATTAAGCAAAAAGATCAGTCTTCGCCTGCTTTGGACTTGAAATTAAACATTGGATGCCTTGGGTTGTCAAGACTACCATTGTCTGGATTGGGATATATCAATGGCTTTAAATAAATTGGAACACGCTGGCTAACAGAAGAGCTACTTATGCTTTGCAATAGCATACACAACCAACTGGTCAGAGTCAACTTCTTTGTCTAAAAATAACTGGTTAGTTGCAACACAATTGAGACAGTACAAAGAGCCAGACCTCCTAGCTGTTTGGTGTAGGCTGATTTATAGTACAACTATGCCACTACTCCCAAAATCTAAAATTAAAAAAAAAAAAAAAAAAGCATTGGTCTTAGTGAAGCCACTGCACTGATGGGATTGTGTACATATGATTCTGTTGGGGTAAGGTGTTATGTTTAGGGGCTATCCATTAGCTGAAATCTACACATTGAAGGTTCCAGCAATATTTCAACACCTTAAGTTAAATTAGACAGTTAAATGCCATCCGTCAACTTCTATTCCTTGTCAAAACCTTAAGCCACAAATATCACTGTTTGTTAATTATCTGAACAAGCTGCTCACATGGAAAATGATACCATCATAAAGGGGACCAACAATGCCTGCCTGAGAGTTTCCATCTTCAATGTTTTATGAAGTTAAAGAAGGCAAGTGGTGGTACACCAAACAGAAACGGGATTTTCTAAGTCTTAATAAATTAACCAACATAAAGGGAGAAAGCATTGCAAAGGATTCTCTGGAGAGGAAATACACAAGGAGATTTCAAGATGGGATGCTTGCTGGCTAAGCACTGCCCTTGCGAAGTTCAAGGAAGAACTGATGAAGTCGTGTTAGGAAGAAAAGCTTCCTAATAATTCCCAAGCTGTCAGCACAGAGGTCATAACTATCACTGTCAGAGAAAGTATGCAGACATGATATATTAATTTCTGGATGGATGATCAGGCCACATCACTCCACGGGCTCTAACAGGTGAGGCAATTGTTGTCATAACGATTACTGATGAAATGCTGTCCACTCCAGGTGATGTCCACAGGTACTGAAACAAGAAAACATCTCCAGAAAGTCCCCCATGTTCTTCTCAGTGACAGCAGAGCCTGGGAATTTTCTAGCCCACAGCTCAGCTCTGGGGCCACCGTATTGAACATTCTGTTCTGAATGCATCCAACCTTGAATTTGAAATGATGGATCTCCTTGGGTTTTAAGCCCCCAACACTATTCCATTAATAAATATTCATTTTCCTTTTCTCCCTCCAGTAGCATTTTCTCATCAATCATGGCTGAAGTCACAGCTGTGAAAGCCCTTTATCCATTAATGTTCATCTCTATATGAGGCTGTGGATCCTTACCAAATTATGAAATTACTGAAGACTGGGTGTGAATCTTTTGTTCAGTGTGTTTTTTAATTCTCTGTTGAGTCTGTGTTTATTCCCAGAATAAAAGCTCTCCCTCCCCACTTCTTCTTCTGGTACACGGATAAATCATTCCATTGGATTCTGCTGTCTTGTAAAAATAAAAACGATCCCCAAATGTTCAAGAATTACTCAGGGACTATTCAGTGTTCAATATGTCAAAGCAGCCAAGACAGTCAGTCAGGAAGAAGATTAGAATCAATGAAGAAAAATCCATCTCTGCACAAGTTGTCCTGATGCCAGAACAGTTGGGGAAAGGCCTGCTCGTGCGACACTCTCATTACGGAGAGAAAAAGTCTTCAAGCATGAGAACAGTGATGAGACCACAGTCTCTGCTGCCTGAGTTCTTAGGACAAATCCACAATTTATTTTGTCAAAATAGATACTCCTATGGAGTGGCTAGAGGCTGAGCGGTTTTTAGATCCCCTTTACTTCTCACTTGTCTCCAGACGGGAATGCAGTCATCTGAGTCACAGCAGGGAGTCCGCAATAACCCCCCCCCCCCCCAAAGATGGGATGCAGAGATCGCTCTCATCATCCCCTGATGATCCACCAACATCAGAGGTTCTCACTTCAGGCTTTCAGGTACACTCTCTTTTTCTTCTCATCCTTCGAACCAGTGTTGTCTATGATCAGTTCAGCCCCTCCACAACTTCTACCCAACATATGATTGAGGTACTTTGAAAGGTAAAGATCTGTCTCAAATGTAAAACCCAGGCAAGACATTGGTGCACTTGATAGAAAGTTATTACACAAATAAATGCAACAAGCACATTACTGACCAGTAGTCCATATGAGCACCTTCTGTGGGCAATGGCTCAGTGCCAATCTGTATATCTGCCCAAAGCTTCCACGGAATAGAGTGGCTCCAGAAGAAGATGGGAGAAAGTTCTGGAAGGTGAAGAGAGCAGGGTCAGTTTACTCCAGAAAAAGAAAGAATGGAGAAAATAAATGTCATCATCACAATAGCAAATTCCAATCCTGGCACTGACCTCTGTTGTCTTGGAAGAATCTTCTAAGTGTTAGATGAAGAAACATTTCAGAGTGGAGGAGAATTAGTTATTCCCCTCTTCTGGGTGTCAGTCAGAAAATGTGGAATTCTTGAACCCTTAATTCAATCACAAACTCCAAAGTCTTTACAGCCAAGTGAATAATTAGAAGCTATGCCAAGATAAAGCCCTCATCCATAGAAACGAAGCCTGAGACCCATGAATGATAGCACACTGGCCCAAAGTAGTGCACTCACATGGTCATGTGATCAGGGCCACATGTCAAGTCTCTTAGTTTCCTTTCATAGATTTTCCTCTTCTATCTACATTTAAAGCAGGAGGTGGGGGTAGTGACATGGACTCCTTGCTTTTGGAGACTGAACTCAACATACAGCTGCCAACAGCCTGGAAGCGATTCCCAGAACAACTATGGAGACCAGACCAAGAGACCTCATGGCAAGTTGTTAAATGTCTACAAATGTGTCTTAGGAAATGTCACCAGGAGTGTCTTGCAACTTTGCTGTGTTTTCTTCATCTTTAACATGAAATAGACACTTCTTTTGTAAGAATGCTAGAATATTCAATTCATGATTAATTAGGGGCATAAAGAACTTCATAAAGATAATTATTGTTTTTAACATTGTTATTTTCAACAAACCTGTTGTTATAATCATGTGTAAAACAAGACTAAATGTTTGAAGTATTTTTAAAAGATAGCAAATGGCATCTGAATAAAATAATGTAACACAGTAAAAGAGCTCAAAGCAGTCCACAGTTATAGCTTGATGGGCACAGATCCTCAGCACCAGATGCCCAAAGTGACAGGCTTCTGACTCAATTCCAGTTCTTCATATCATGGCCAAGAAGAACAGGCTTTCAGCATCTCCTCAGCCAACAATGAAGTTCAGAAATGGGGAAAAACGTAGCTTAAATCAGGAACCCAAATGAAGCAAACTGTGCAAGCCATTTCTGAGGAAATGAGGTTAGGTAGTGACCTGGTATAGCAGAGCCTTATAAAGAGTCAACTGGTATACCAGTATAACACATCATAAAAACTTGGAATTTGTTTTTCTGGATTTTTTTCATTGCACTGTAGAAATGAAATTGATATCCTACATACAACAGTGCCATGAGCTGTGATCTATTGGAGTAGAAATGAATAAGAAAACCCTATAGAAATAACATAGGATATTGGATAAGCATAGTTTTAACACCCAAGGCCATACACAACCTAAACTCAACAAAAGGGACAATCTAGGACCTAAGATTTGCTCCTTAATTCTTATCACTATTGGAGAAGTCTTCTTTAGACACCCTCTTCACTATTACTAGGAGTCCTACCCAGGGACATCTTGTGGGTTCTGGGGTGTTTCCCTAGCACCAGGTTTCTCTCTAACCCCACAACAGCTCCCTCTATCATGATAGCTATTTCTTTGTTCTCCCTTTTTGTTGCTCCTCCCACTGAACCATCTCATTCTCTCATGATATCTTCCTACCTTCCCTTGCTTATTCTCCTATATGATCCCAATTTACTCAGGAGATCCTCTCTATTTCCCCTTCCTAGGGGATCCACAGATGTCTTAAGTTCCTTCTGTTACTTAGCCACTCAGGGTTTGTGGATTGTAGCCTGATTATCCTTTGCTTATGTCTAAAATCCATTTATGAATGAGTATAGAACCTTCATCCAGTATCTGATGGAGGCAGAAGCAGAGACCCATAGCTAAGCACCAGGTTGAGCTCCTGGTCCAGCTGAAGAGAGGAAGGAGAAAGTATATGAGCAAAAGGAGCAGGATCATGAGGAGGAGACCACAAAGTTGGCTGACCTGAGCTATTGGGAGCTGACTGACTCTGATGAAACTTTATGGAGAGGAACTAAGCCTTATGAATGTAAACAACAGTAAAACAGTGTGAGGCAGTTTGTGGAGCTTCTTGCAGTAGGACCAGAGTTTATTCCTGGTACATGAACTAACATCTCAGAGCCCATTCCCTACTGGGAAATATCTTATTCAGCCTTGATCGTGAGGAGAGGGACTCAGACCTAGCTCAACTGGATATGCTAACTAAACTGACTCACCTTGTGATTGTGTGCCCTCCCTGTGGAATAGTTGAGGGGATGGGGGGCTGAGAGAGGATAGGAAAGAGAGGAGAGAGGAAAAGCAGTGATAGGTGTGGGGAAAAAAACTTTTTAAATAAAAAAATTACTTTCTTCAGTGTGATAGATATGGATCTATTTGCATTCTTCTATATACCACCATCCACTTATGCCAGCACCATTTATCTCAGACTGGAAAGATTTATACTTATTGTTTAAAAGATTTAATTAAAGAAAACTAAAAATATATAAAACGCAAGAAAAAAGTTTCTGTCCCACAGATGTCACTGTGTACAAAGGTAACAATGGAAACAGCTGGATTGAAGACATTAATGAAAATTTAGTTTCTAGGTACATGAAGAATTTCTGTAAACCAGCCAGAAAGAGATAATACAACTAATTCAATATAGGTAAGACATAAGAAGAGGTAACCCCAGGAGATCTAAACAGCTAATAATAATTGACATGCTCTGTCATCGGTGACAATCCGATAAGCAAAGTTTAGAAAGTAGGTACAAGAAATGTTTGGAACTGAAGTATCTGGAGAGACTCTGGCAGAACCTATGGAAATTAAACATAAATGACGCCCATTACTTGCTCTTATCCTATCCCAGAGTGTATGTTCCAAGGAAGCCTCTTCATTGATCCACAAAGAAGTTTCTATGAAGGTTTCTTTGTCTGTCTGATGCTCAATCTCAGTGGTCAACTGTAGTCGGAGATTTCTGTCCTATCCAAAAACTTTCAAATGCCTGGCAGCTGCATCTAAAATATTTGACTCAGAAGCTTACTATTATGGTAAATGCTGGGCCAGTACCTCAGGCATGTTACCATCTAGTTCTTTCACATAAATTAACCCGTGATTATTATCCATGTTTAGCCACATGGCTTTAAACCTTTTTGATCTGTCCAGCATTCTCATCTTGCTTTCTCTGTGTCTGGCTGGCATCTACCTCCTTTCCTCTTCCCAGAATTCCTGTGTAGCCTAGTCGCCCTGGCTATACTTGCTGTTTGGCTACTGACCAATCAGTGTTTTATTAAACAAATACAAGTAACAAACTTTTACAGCGTACGTGAGTACTATCTCACAGTCAACTTGATGAACTCTAGAAGCATCTCGGAAATGGGTCTTTAGGTAGGCTTGTGAGAGAGTATCATATAAGTTAATTAGAGTCGGAAAACATACACATCCAGGTATTGTTCCCTGGGCTAAGATTTTTATCACTAAGATAAAAGTGAACCATGTGAGCTCATTGTGGATATTATATGACAAGATACTTCAAGATCCTCCAATTGTGATTTTCCTGCCATGATGGACCACAAACTTCAAACTGTAAATCAAAATAAACTCTTCCTTCCTTAAGCTGTTTTCACTGGGGTAATTTAACACATCAGTAGAAAAGCAACTAAGAGAGTCCCCATTATCTGGGACTACTCTGTAATGGCCACACATCAACACTGAGTTTTGCATAGCATAAGGTGGGACCATCAAATAAAATCAGAAAGAGATTTCAGTAAACTGCTATATTCACATTAATTAAAACATACATACGTAAGAGCCTTCAGCAACACAGAGATAACTAATACATTTGAAAATTACACAAGGCCGTGAGAGTACTTTTGTAAGAAAAGTAATGAGATTTTTGAACAGGAAGTAATAAATTTAGGAGGAAATGAAACAAAAGGGAAACCTTGCATATAATAATGATAATAGGATACTACTCATTCTTGCACAAATCTGCTCATCTGAAAAATAAATTGCAGAGTGTCTACAGGTACTTCCTAGGTGCACTGGGGTTATAAAGGTGAATGAATTCATAATGTTCTACTCTTGCCAGTTTCTTCGGAGGTGCTGAGGAAGAGAACTCGACATTGTGAGAGAATCAGTGGGACTCTGATGATTCTAAATGAAATTGAGATGGTGATAATATCAGTGACATTACATCTGAAGTTGCTTGTGTTAGTTTATTAAATAAAATTAGTATAAATATGTATCTGTATTCATACACACACACACACACACACACACACACACACACACACATACACACACAGAGAGAGAGGAATGAATTTAGGTCAAGTGGGTTGTAGAGCTTGGTGAATTTCTTCTAGTGGACATTTTGGACTATGAGACCATAAGAAATTTCCTGTGAGAAGACTTCCTATTGCATGTGACCCAGCATGAATTTTTTATTTATTTTTTTTTTTTGTGCACTATTCTGTTAGCCAGATATACACAGTGGCCATATGGGATGCAGAAAGGAAATATAATACTCTCTGATTAGCTATTTTTCCCTAGTGTTACTGCTCATTGAGTTTCTGCCCTGGAGCCCAAACACAGCCCAGGATTGCACTGCTGTGCTGGATTCTGTTTCCTGTGAATGATCTACCTGCCTCTGATCCTAGTGGTTGAAGGAAAGAATAGATTCTTTCTAAATAAAAGAGAGTACCAGTCAATGCAGCCATCCCTGGACTCTAAAGCAATAAAAAAAAAAAAAAAAAAACCCAACCAACTTTGGTGAGATCTGTCTAGGCAATATGTATTTGCGACCTGCAATGGCTCTGTAACATCAGAAAATGGTGTGTGTGTGTGTGTGTGTGTGTGTGTGTGTGTGTGTGTGTGTGTGTGTCTGTCTGTCTGTCTGTGTCTGTCTGTCTGTCTGTCTGTCTGTGTCTGTGTCTGTGTGTCTGTGTGTCTGTGTGTCTGTGTGTCTGTGTGTCTGTGTGTGTGAACAATGGAGTTGATAGCTTGGGATGAGGTGGATATAGAACAAGGCATATTACATACTCCCCTAGAGACCATGGAGCCTCAAGGATCCTTCTCAGATATTTACTTTCTGAGGAAAGATGCTAAGCTTGTAGATTCCTCTCTATTTCAAGATCCATTCCTTCCTTCTCCTACACATTTTTCTCATTTTCCTATAGAAATAAGAAAAACCATCCAGGCTAGAGATACTGAGTGAAGCCAGAGGTGAGCAGATATTTCCAAGAAAAGAACTCTCTCAGAACCAACAGCATCATTCAAACCCCAGAGATCCTGGGTCTGTATGACATCAGTTCTCTCTCTCTCTCTCTCTCTCTCTCTCTCTCTCTCTCTCTCTCTCTCTCTCTCTCTCTCTCTCTCTCTCTCTCTCTCTCTCCAGTATTGGCCAGAGTATAGACAAGTGAACAATGTCACAAATTTGGCAATGCATTACAAGATTTTGATACATGTCCACAACCTCTGACTAGTAGTTGCTCTTATGAGAATTTTTACAAAAGAAATGACCAGAAATACAGGCAAAGATTGACATTTAGAAATATTTAGTGCAACATTATGCATGTGGCCCACATGTCATCTCAGGACTTCTGTTCTTTAAAAATTATATCAAGTAATTTCAAAGCTCCATCTCAAGTCTCGGAAAGGTCCCAATTCCAGTGACTCTCAGGGTTTCATTGTTAAACTCCCAAAGCTGCTTAGTTCCAAACTCAACACAGACAATGAAGATCAGAGAATGCTGCCACTTCTCTCAGAACAAACACTTAGAACTTAGTGCTTCACTCCTTAAAAATAAATCAAGACAACGAAGAAAATATATGCAACACAAAGCAAATTGATCGTAAAATGCAAAGACCCTTAGCTAATCACTCAACCAGTCTATGCCTTGGGGCCCAGCTACTTCTGGCTACTTTTTAATCTCCTCTTCCTCCCTCACAAAGTTTGTCCTAATCCTAAATATACTCCAACACACTAAATAGAGCGTTTAACTCTCCATTTTGCCATGTACAGGTAGATCACAAGCCCATAGCTACACCAATGCCTTATTGAATTAGTGCCCTGCTGTAGTAGTGGGGGTTTCTCAGTCGGGGTGACCAGAGGTCTAAGACCCACGGACCTACTGTCTGAGACCGCTTAGCTGCCCGCAGCTGTTCAGGTCCCCAGAAATGACTCAGACACTTATATTAACTTCATGCTGTTTGGCCTATGACTCAGGCACATTGCTAGCTAGCTCTTACATCTTAAATCAACCCATTTCTATTAATCTGTCGGCCACGTGGCCCGTGGCTCACCTGTGTTTCTTACATGTTGCTCCTTGGGCGGCTTCAGCTCGGTCTGCCCCTGACTCTGCCCTGCTTCTCCTACCTATGCTCTGATTTCTCCTCCTACTTCTTCTATGGTGCCTGCCATGGCCAAAACAGCTCCTTTATTTAAAGATTGAGATTCACAGCATACATAAACGCATTCCCACATCACCCTACATATATTCAGTCAAGAAAGAGTTCCATGAAAGACGCACTCAGGGTGGAAGTCCCTTTCTGCCATGGGTCTGTCTATGTAATGTCTGGAACTGTAGGATTCATCCCGCTGCTCTACTTGAGTCTCCCTTGAATTTACGTTATTGATGATCCTTTAGTTTACTCCTTCATGCCCCCCCTCAGGACCAGGGTAACAAAGGCTTCTATGAATGCCTATCTGCAGAAGATATTAGTGAATGTTTTCCTCTGCGCTTATAGAATATGTCTTTATCCCCATCTCCATGTGTGAGGAGCCATGATAGAAATTTGATGGTATTAAGACAAATCCGAAAAAGGATTAACCATTGAATCCTGCTAATCAATGTTTGTCCTAGAAAGGTTCTAAGGGAAAGGCATTCAAGGAATTGTAGCCTAATGGAAAACAAGATGTGTTATTATTAGCTTAGAGAAACCATCCTGCCTACCCCCCATAATGCTGAGCCTTCTTAAAAATTGACCCCAACAACCAGTTGGTGTGTTCACTGAGGAGGCACATGTCTCCCACCCCCAGTTTTTCTCAGTTGTGGATGATTATTTACGTAGGGTTGAAGCCTCGCGGGCTTTTGCTCATCTAATTTGGCACATCCACTGGTGCTGTCCTTGCTGGATTCATGTTTGAGCAATTGATATTTCATGGGTATGTTTCCTGATGAAGTAAGGTGAGGCAATCTCACATCCAACTCCCTGATCCTCTGACTAGTGTATTCTTTTGGCCCCTCCCCTGAAGTATTTCTGGGACTTTCGGTACCCTTGGGACTGGGCTCCACAACTCTGCATTTTAATTGGTTATGGTTTCCTATAATGGTTTATCTGTTGCAGAGAGTTTCCTTGTTGAGGGGTGAATCCTACACTTAACTGTGGGTAGAAGGACAAATGGGAAGGGGCATGGAAAGGTTTGGGGGAAAAAAGGAAAGGAAGAAATGTTGTAATTATATTATGATTTCAAAACTTTTTTTTCAACGAGTTTGAAAAGTAGGTTTTTCTTAAAGCCAATTTAGAACCTTCTATTTCTTCCTCTGTTCTACTGGGAAGCCAAACTCCCCTCTTGCTGACATGATATGAATCTCATCAAGAGAGATCATGGAAAGGAGAAAAATTATTTTTATTATTTTATCTTTGTATTATTTTAGTTTACCAGTTCTACCAAATATCAAAAACACAGAGACACAGACAAGCCTCTTCCCAAGGACCAGTTCTCCCCAGATCTACTAACTCATATTAACAGCCAGGGTCAGAATGATAATCAGTGCCTTAAACTCTCACAGTCCTCGGGGTAAATTACTCTTCCTTGGGACATTTCTGATGAAGGGATAAGAAACCAAGATATTTTTTCCCCAAAGTAAATGTTTGGATTTTCATGATCTATAAATTTGCTGGCAGTGTAAGACTGTATTGTTATTAACAATGTTTAATAGCCTTCCTCGCATATTCTGGCTTGCAAATCTGACTTTCTTTGGCCAGTAAATCTTGAGCTTCCAGAGGATAGCAATTCTAGTTAGAAGGGTTCAGGAACCAACATTTCCATCACAAAGCTCTAGCCTCAACACTGTCAAAATCACCAGCCATTTTCTAGAAAGTGGAGGTTCTAACATCTTGAGTCTTAGAGTGAGTGTGTGAGCATAACAGAGTCCTAGGTGATTCTTCAGAGTATGTGTGTGTGGTGTGTGTATGTGTGTGCGCATGCCCACATGCACACATTTGCTCGGGTACATAAAACAAAAATTACACAATGAAGTGACTCAGATTCTCAAGATGTTTGTTACTGAAGCATAACCTAGCCAATCCTCACAGCCCCAGGGCTTCTTTTAGGGATGTATTCATCATTATACCATTGAAGCCTAAAACAAAAAAAGTCTGGTCCAATGGATGTGCTGAATAAACTAATGAATGTTTTAAATCAAAAATGTCATTTTCTTCACTGGGAGGCAACACATAGTGAAGAGAGATTAGACTCTGGAGTTACAGAGACTCACTTTAAATCCCATTTTGCCACTTAGAAGCTGTGACACCTTAGGCAGTTCAACTTTCTAAGACTTCGTTTTCTCATTTAAAGAAACATTTTGTCTGAAACGCCTTTCTTAAAGGGTTTTTGAGCATGTTAAATGAGGCGACACATAAAAAGAACCTGGTTTGTTGCCAGGCATCTTATATTAAATTGATTATTAATGATATCCATTTCTTACTTTATTCAAGAAAATGTCAAGCAATGCATGGCACAAGTGGGGGAAAAACCAACTATACTATTGATAATCCAGCAATAGGATCAATAGTAGCCAGTAAATGATTATGTATAGAGAACTGATGAAGAAGGAGAAAGAAATAAAAGATAAAGTATTCTCTTTGATCTGGATAAAGTGCACAGAGTGGATTTACATGACTTGGCTTGGCTTCTGGGCAAGGGGCATGGAATTAAAAATTCAATTATAGGTATCTTGGGTTCCTGTAGACTATAGGTCATCCATGTAGAGTTGTTGATATATGGCTGGGAACATATATGTTTGTGGATCAAAGAAATGATTAACTGGATGGTTGAATGTGTGTCAACCAAGAAGAAGCACCAGGAAATGGGTCCCTTGGAAATCACAACTCACATTTAACGTGGTTGTTTTTGTGTAACAGTGATAATCTCCAAGAGACTAAAGCTGATTGGGATGCCCTACTCAGAGGGAGAAATACTATTTTGGAACTTTGAATTTAGACTAGAGAAAACCATGGTTATTTAACCAAATAGCCCATATAAATAAACCATTTCAGCAGGGTAAAGAATTACTATCATTAAGCAACATTTTTAGGATGCTAATAATTTAGCACTATGTTCTGGTTTCATATGTTTTAGTCAAAAGTGTCTTCATTAGTACTAGTTATTAACCAGAGATGGAGATGCTGGTTACAGGAAGATGGAGTGACTTCTCAAAATGATCAATTGAGCAATTTTTATTGTTTTACAACATCAGCTTTCAGAAAGGCCTGTCTCTGGTCCTTCTGCAGGATGCTAAATTAGAATCAGGCATGAGTCTCACCTCATAAGGAGGTCACCATTTCAGACTGGCAATGGTGCATAACATGATTGATTCTTAAGGACTAAGGGAGAGGGCCAGGTTAGTTGGAGCAGGGGCAATTGTCTCTAACCCAGAAGGTCAGCAGGTTGTGTGAGTGTGTATAAGTGTGTGTGTGTGTGTGTGTGTGTGTGTGTGTGAGTGTGTGTGTGTGTGTGTGTGTGTTGAGGGTTGTGACTCTTCAGCTGATGTTTTTTACTGATGTCTTACATATACATAAATTGATGTGAGAACAAAATTGAAGGGGCAGAGACGTTGAAATCAGAAAGGGATAGAAGCATTTGAAAAAGAGCAAAAACACCTGTTTAATTATAGCCAGGTATTTATAAAGGGGTGAGCACCAGAACAGAAAATGTATAGTCAGGCTTTTTGACTGTTGGGTTCAGGAATATGATCTTTACTCTGTAACATAGATAATAGGACTCCATTGAAAGAACCTCAGCAGCGGAGACATCAAATCTTACAGGGAATTTCAAAGGAATGGTATTTAGAGGCTTTCCTGGGGATAGGTTTTTTCTCATCTTAAAGTCAGAGAAATAGTATTTACTGCACAAGGGTGGTTTTAAATGAGATAACCTATATAATGCTGTGGTTGGTAATAGTCTGCTTTCCCATCTTATTTCCTGAAAGCAAGCTGATAATATCCACCTGTTCCTCATTAAGACCCCACGGGCAGCAACTGCAACAACACAGAGATATTAACAAGGGCGGCGGCTATAAAGGCACCTGGGGACCCACAAGCAAGGATTTAGCAGATAAAGTAAAGGCAAGCAATAAAAAGAGAAAGGTGGAGGAAGAGCTGTTCGCCAAGGGCTGTTGAAAAGAAATAAATTGGAAACCTGTTATGCATGTATCTGGGACACTGCTGTTAACCTGAGAAGGGAGGGACCACCACAGAGAGAACTCCAGTGGGGGCAGAGCACCCAGGAAATAGAACCCTCAGGCTGTGAGAGGGGACAGTGAACATAGACCAGGTATATTGGCTAGCAGAAAGGATCTGGTGCTTATTAGGAAAATTGCTCTCATCAAGCTGCAGTTAGGACCCCAGCTCAGTGTCTATGAGTATATTGACACATGCAAAGTTCCAATAGGAAACGCTGTCAGGGTGAGAGCAAGGACTGCAAAGCAAACAATAAAGATAACTCTGTAGAGCAGGAGCAGCTGAAAATGGGCCTCAACTACTGCACAGATTAAGTCTTTACATGCACAGAAAGTTACAATAAGATAATCTCAAATTTGGGTTCTAGTACTAATTTGGTACTTGGCTTAGCTAGTGAAGTATCATGGCATCATCAGAAATTATAATAATTTGCTTACTTGTCAGGGAAAGCACAGGAAAGACAATGCTTGATATTTGTTCTCCAAACTGGTCAGGGTCTAGAGAAGGAATTACACCCTCAGGCCTTGATGAAACAGGCAAATGGATAGCGATGTGCATGAATACTCAGAGGGTTGTATATAATTAAGCTGCTGCAATCAGACTGTTGCCTGGAAGAGGAAACAAAAGAGCTAAAGTCTAAAGAATAAGCAACAGAGAAATAAGAGAAAGATAAGGGTTCATTCAAAATAGTGTAAACAGTCATAAAGTGATGGCAAAGTTTGCTCAAACACGTCATCACTCTGCTCTTTCCATGGAGTGTCCACATGAGCAAATAGCTATGACCTTGCAAATATCTAAGAATGGGTTAGAACACCACAGATCACTTCCCATTTTATTTTTTTTTGAAAAATCAGAGTAACCACTATCATCTACACTTCTAGAGGATGTATGATGTTAGGTTGTCTCCTAATTGGGCACAAATTAGTAAAACTTAACTTTCACTTTCAAGATCCTGGAGGGTGGGAACTACTGTTTTTTCTTCCTAAGGAGAGAATGCACAGTCCACAGAATGAGAGTATTATTGAAAGAAAAGAGTAAACCAATGGTGACTGAATGGAGCCATTAAGTCTTCCAAATATTACACTGGGGTCTCAAACACTCCTTGAATAGTGGGTTTAGCAACTGTTGAACACTTTACATATCTGCTGAGTGACCCTATGAAATCTTGGAAACATCAAAAACAACGTGACTAGAGAAATGATCAAAATGTATGCAACTTTAACAAGTATCCATCTTTCAATCCTCAGACGAAAAGCTTGCTGAAGGCCTGAATAGTGATAGCTTGGGGACATGGGCACGGTTGTATCTCTTCAGTAACAAATCTGGGGTTTCCAGTTGGTCTCTAAGAATCCTGCAGTACAGATAAGTCCACTCAGCCAGACATAAGCTATGTGCATACAGAGCCCATCTTGTACAATGTTATAGATATGCAGGGCTGTAAAACAAAATGATGATTGCCCCAGTTTGGTTTCCACTGCTGAATATACATGGTAACTCACACCAATACAGCAGGAAGTAAAGGTTGACTTGTCTTACACCTCCCCACTACAGTCCATCATTGAAGGAAGTCAGCACAGGAATTCAAGCAAGAGCCTGAAGGCAGGAGATGAAGCAATATCATAAAGAAACGCTGCTACCAGTTTGTGCCCTCTCAATTGTTCAGCATCTCTTCTTCCACAGCTCAGGCCCAGCATCCCAGGGCTGGTACCACCAACAGTGGGCCTGGGCTTCCTACATTATAACTTGCTAGCTCTTGCTCTTCGTAAATCCCATGATTCTTACCCTGTTCAGTCATGCAGCTCTTACCTTTTCTCAGAGCAACATCATTGTCCTCTACATCTGTGGTATCTCTGGAGTCTCTGCGGCATTTCTACTCTGTTCTTCCTGTTCCCAGAGTTTTCTGAGTCTGGTACCCCACCCACACTCCCTATCTACCTTCAGACAATCAGAACTTTTATTAAACTAGTAAGGGTCAATTATTTACAACGTAACAATACATAATCCCACTACATTCCATCATTTAGCAATTAAGAAAATATGTCACAAATACCCTCAAAGGGTAATCCAAGGGAAGCAATTTTTCAATTAAGATTTCCTCTTTCTAGATGACTCTAGTTTATGTCAAATTAACCAAAACCTAATTATCACAGTTTCCTGCTAAATTCTAGCAATATCAAAATTGGACCATTTCATCAAATGAGAGAAAATGATGCTGAATCAGGGTAGTGGATCTGACCATTGTTAAGTTTCAGTTGCAATAATTGCACCATTCTATGATGTAGATTGTGTGTCTCCAATGTGTAAAGTCACAGACACCAGGGCAAGGATAGTGTCATCCTTACTGTCCCTTGGTTTCGCTCATATGTAATCATAAGACCTATCACCATACTAGTAATTCACCAGGTCTTCTTTGGCAATATTTCTGTGCAAGATGTCATGGAATGGATACAACCATGCTTATTCCAAGCACACCAAATATTAAAAACTAGAACAATGTGTGTCCTTTAACAGAATATAGGTCTCTTGGATTTTCAAACATCTGTGGCTGTATATACTGTCTGGGTGTTGTTGTCTCTTTCAGGTTGGGCCTGCCCATTGTTGTCTTAACCTGGAGCAGCTGTGCTCAACCCCATGGAACCCTCATGAAATGAGACACATTTATATCGTCATGTGGAAGAGGGTAGGGAGGGTCATAAGTGTCACAGGGAAGTCAGAGAATTCACAAGATCTTTACGACGTCTATGCTCCCCTTTGGGTTATATGAGATGTAAGCAAGTGACTGAGAGCAGGACTACTTGGCAATGTAGCTGACACAGGACTCTAGTGATACAGATTTTAATGACTTATGTAAGCTGCAGGTGAGAGTTCTTCATTGGTATAGCTGCCTTTAAGTTGCCCAGGGGAGGGGCTTCCCGGATGCTTCTGTGTCACCGATATTTCTGTAAGTATTTTCAATAAACTAATTGAACTTGAAAAAAAAATTCTTTCTGGGTCTGTTTGTCCCCCTTACTATCAGGGGAAAGAGCATCATGTCTTTACATCTTCAGATTAAAATCCACCCAACACATTCAAGTCTTAAGGACATCTTGGTGGCTTCTCAAAACTAAAATGTGTACACAGAGGCACCTCCTGGAGCTTGAACTCTGAAACCTAGGGTGGAGGTTTTATTTCACCCCCAAAATGTTGCTGACTTCTATTCCTTCTCCATAATAGCACTGCCCAATGACACAAAGTTCAACTTAAGCATCAGGCCACTTGCATGATGTGGACCAGCAGAAGTTTGTACAGCATTTTCTATTGTTAAGTTACTGAAAGAACATACTAGCTTTCAGGAAAACATCCATCTTCCATAACATCGAGAATGCAGGGTACCTACACTGACTTCCACCATTAGGTTGGGTTTGTGTGAGAACTTCATTTAGTTTGCAAATCTCAGCGCCTCAGTCCTGGGTTTGCTAATAAAAGCGGATCTTTTACTTGTGGAAACTTGCATCCTGTCAGTAAAACGAGCCTATCTCCATGCTAGGGATCAGCAAAAAGAAATGATCTCATCCTAGTGGAGATATTAGGGCCCATTAGATATTCATCTCGGTCTTGGCCCCAGGCAGAGCAGGAGGGGAGCAGAGTGCCAACCACTATTGAGGTCGATGATGAGGCATGGTGGCGGTGACCAGGGGATGGCTGGTGCAGCGTGTTGCAGGAAGGCTGGGAGGTGGGCTAGCTGCCTGGAGTGCACTGGCATAATTTCCTCTTCCTCCTCACTGTCACTCACAGCTATTTATATAGCAGCAATGTCATGCCACATCAGCCGCACCTGTGCCCCGTGTGATGACTTTCAGTCTCAGATAAATACCATCGACGGACTTGAGGATGACGGGCACAACGGAACACCCTGGTGATTGATCTGTTTGTTTCTGTCCTGGGGCTGAGGGCCTATTAAATAAACACCGGTATTTTGAAGGAAAAGCAGGAGAAATGACTACAGGATGGACTTTTATTTTTTATTATTTCTTGTTTGGCTTGGGCGGTTGTGGTTGTTGTTTACTTTGGGGATCTTTTTTCTTAAGTGAGAAGTATTTTTTTTTTCCAGACAAATAGATCTGGACAAGAACACGAGGGCCTTATTTGCCAGCTCCAATCCTTTGCAGAATATACTCCACGGCTGTCAAGATGTCAGGGACTAGCCCTTTCCCTGCTCTGTGGCAATGTTCTGCTCTGTAGCCAGATCAGACACAGGAGCCGATGATCACGTGACCTCAAGGACCACACCCTCTGAATGCATTGCTCCAAATCAATTGGGTAGCTAGAGGGGAAGGTTCATCACATTTTTTCACCTACTTTGAACCAAACTTAGTGAGGGTTTGAGGGCAACCTTAAGCCTCACATTGTAACCTGAATACTTAATTTCAGAGGGTAGTTATTTATAAAATTATAAAATGTACTTGTAATTGAAATTATTAAGGACAAGAGTTATTATTATTCATAATTAATTACTGTATACTAGCGGTCATAAAGAAGCACTGTCTTCCCAATTCAGAAATTGATTTGTTGTTCCAGATTTAAAATCCTAGGAAAACTTATTTTAAATTTCAGTGTTCCTTTGCTTTTTCATCTACTGATCAGAAAATATGAAAATAAAATAGCATACTTTTTAGTCCATAAGATTTTGATAATGTCCTTGAATTCCATAGGAGACAGTGAAGCATCTTGCACCCACTTTGAGAATATGTTTTTCTATCCTTCAGAAAACATTGTTCCTTACCATACTAACAAGCTAACTAGGACCTTGCTAGTTAGCTTAACCCAGCACCTCTACTGGGCCTACTCCATAAGATCCTTGGGACAATATGAAAGGAATCTGCAGACCCTGTGACCTCTAGTAAAATTTAATACATGTTATCAGGACTCTTGACATCTATGAGGTCTTCTATGACGAGCCCCAAATTAAAGAATAATAAAAAGCTGTGCATTGTGAGGAATCTGACTCACAATTTCACTTTTTTTTTTTTTTTGCTAAGAAAAAAAAAATCTATGAAAAAAGAGAAACAACCACATGTCAGCCATCAATACTTACATACTGTGCCACTCGCTATGGTCTGTGCTTACAGTTTGTCACTGAGACAAAAGTAGACAGTAAACACATACGTGCTTGTACAGCAACTGGACATTTCCACACAATCCAAGGAAGTAACACATAGATTTATTTTTTGAATTAGGAATAAACAAGTCTGCGTAGTTTCAAGCTTAAGTGGTATTTTTAAAAGAATTATTTATGTCACTTTTGAGATTATAACGTATGATTGAATCATTTCCTTCTTCCCTTTCACCCTCTCTAAATCATCTCATATGACCTTACTTGCTCTCTTTGAAACATGTGTCTGTGTGCGTGTGTGTGTATGTGTGTGTGTGTACACCCACACACACGCACACAGACATGTATATATATATACATGTATATATATATATATACATGTATACATATATATATACATATATACACACACACACACACACACACACATATATATTCCTTAATGTAACCTATACAGACTATATGATGCTAATCATATGGATATTTTTAGGACTGACCATCAGGTATCAGATAACTAATTGGGGTGCTCTTCCCTGGGGAAGACTATTTCTCCTGCTCTCAGCATTTCCTAGTTGCCTGTAGTTCTTTGTGGAGGGTTGAGGCCTTGAGATCATTCCCCATCTACTTTCTCATGTCCGATATTGTCCTCTGCTCTTGTTCAGCTCATTTTTAGGCGGTCGCGTTGTGAAACTTCACAAATGTATTTTCAGTGAGACATAGTCTCAGAGATAACTCCCCGATGCTTTTATGGATAAATATTTAGAATGCACTTAAAGATTATGCTGTTTTAGTAATGTGGTGGTTATAGGTTCTTCTTCAGCATCTGTGACCTCACTGGCCCTAGGTAGTTAGCCAGGTTGCCAGAACCAGACATGGTTTCCCCTGGAGTATATCTTTAAGTCAAAAATTGGCTATGACCAATGCATGCATTCCACTACTGCATCCTTAGGTGGTAGGATGCATCTGCTCAAACTATATTCTAATCATACGAAATTTATATATCCTCTACTAATGAGAAGGAAATATAATAACTAGGCAAGTAAATGATTGTCTGATAGATTGGTAGAATAGATGATTTGTCCCAGATAGTTTGAGAAATAGTGTTAAATAGTTATCAATTATGTAAATTATCACCTTCTTGTGCTTCTTAGTAAATTAAGTATAAGCTCCATGAGAAGGACTGCTTTTACTTTTTTCAATGCTTTCTCACTAAAAGCTAATATATGAATGAATCCATATATGAGTGAATAAATGAAAAATGCTTAAAGTTCTGCCTCCATCATTTAAGAGGAGAATATAGTAGGTACTTATGTGAATATAGGGATCCCTCACTAGCTCTTGCTCACTATCTTGTGTTAAATAAACCAAGGAAGCAGAGGTCTTGGAAATACAGCCCCAAACTGACGGGTCCTATCTCTGGAGAACTATGACTGATCAATACAATCTATTTTATTGGTGACTTTTTAGAATCACAGGCATTCTAAAGCCAAGGTATGAACTAATGCTTGTTATTAATCTCATTGTGTGTAAGTTACTAAGATCCCATAAACAAGCCACACTTCTTTATAAATTTCAGAGCTTAAATATGGCTATTGTTTTAGGGTTTATGTCATTATGTAATATCACAAAAGCCATATACTATTATCTTAAAGAATTTGAGAAAAGCAGACATCTCTTACCAAGCATAATATTTTTATTTAATTTATAATATTTTCCACTGACAAATAATAGAAAGAAAAAGCATTTAGACAGAGTCTGCCTGACCCCACTGAGGGTGGTATAGCACTATAACACCAATGTGGTAATGTGAAGGAGCCCCAATGCTCTAGATCTGTTGCTAAACAGAAAGCCTTCTTGTGCTAAGAAATAACAACTATTCCATTATGCTCAAAGTCAGGAATTCCCAGAGAAGCTTGTCTGTCTCACAATACCTGGCATCTCAACTAGGAAATTCAAGTAACAGCTGTGGGATATACTTTTGTATACTGTGAATGTGCATTGCCCTCATTAGTTGATAATAAAGCAGTCTGAGCCAATGGTGAGGCAATATAAGGTTAGACAATCAAATCCAGTATGAAGATTAAAAAAAAGGTGGAGTTAGGGTAGACATCAACCAGGCACTGTGGAAGAAAGAAAGATATGTAGAAAATAAGGTAACAAGCCATGAATCACATCGCAAAACATAGATAAGAAATGTGGGTTAATTAAATGTAAGAGCTAGCTAGTAATAAGCCTGAGCCATCGGCCAAACATTTATAATTAATATAAGCTACTGAGTAGTAATTTGGGAAGTATCTTCCTGGTATAACCAGGTATATGGGACAAAAAGCTCTGCCTCCATTTACAAGTAGACTCTCATGCTTGATGCCGGGGTCAAGATGATTGGGAGTTAGTCTGAGCTAGTGACATTGACGCTCTATAGAACACCCTTTAGGACATCCTTGGCCATGACAGTTTCAGGTAGTTGACTTCTGTGATATTTAAGATTTTGAAGAATGAAGCATTCTGTGAACAAGGAGGAATCTACATAGCTTGACCAAATTTCAGAAGACACTTTTGGTCAGTGTAACATTCTGTTGGCAAAAGCAAGCACAATCACATCCAGACTCAAGGGAGGTTTGTGCATGAATGGAGGGTACTGTGCTGCAAACACTATTGCAGATAACATCGGGGACTTTAGAGAAGAACTACCAGGGATGCTAAAGATCCTACAACACAGATGACAGGAGGCTCATAGCTCAAAGAACTATCATTTGGGTGGGTATATAGCATGAAGTTTCGGGCCCACCTAGCCCCAAGGTCTGGAACCACCTTCAGCTGCTTAGCACCCCCGCCCCCAAATGACTCAGACATTTATATCAATTATAAACTGTTCAGCCTATGGATCAGGCTTTGTCCTAGCTAGCTTTTGCATCTTAACCAATTTCTATTAATTGTCTTGCCATGTGGCTCATGGCTCACCCGAGTCCATTTCCATCTTGCTCTCTAGGTGGCAGTTCACAGATTTTCTGAGTGATTCAGCCCTCCTTCCCCTCTATGCTTGGATTTCCTGCCTGCTTCTCTAAGATTCCTTACCATAAGCCAAAACAGTCCCTTTATTATCCAATGATAATTCACAGCATACAGAAAGACATCCCATATCATAGGTATGACCCTGTGTACAATTGCGGTCACATTAGAATGAAGCTTTCACCAAGATCACATGAAAACCCTGTTCATATATACATTTTTTAAAAAGGAAGGAAATTTTAAATTTGACCTCTCTGAGATGCAACTAGTCTTTCTACTAAGTTTTGTAGTTCTATTTTTTTTGTGTGTGTGTAGACAAAACACATTCTCCAAATGTATACATTTACATGTTCCAAGTACATAAAGTCATCAGGGGGTGATAGATGTGAAAGCCGGTACTGAAACTGAAATGAGTAATGCTATACTCAGAATACCTACACGTGTACTATCAATTACCCAAAGGAAAGCCTTCTCAAGGATTTAATCTGGTAGGTTTTGTGTAGCTCAGTGCTCAAAGTGACAAATGAACATTGTCCCACACAAGTCACTGAGAAGGGGCAACATCATTTCTTTGATATTCCTTCTCAAAATGCATAACATGAATCTTATCATGACCAAGAAATGTGCCACAAAATTAGTCTATGCACTTGAAAAATGCAAAGTCATGAAACATTTTGCTTCTAAAATATTCAGAAAATACTAAATTGGTAAATCTCTCTCTCTCTCTCTCTTTCTCTCTCTCTCCTACCATCACCCACAAGCATATGCAAATATCATAGATAATAGGAGAGAATTACAACAGCATAAAGGGATAAATACAGAATGGTGGCAAATCTGAAGGGGCTGACCATAGTTGCATAGTTGTCATACTATTCTTCCATCTTTTCTAGAAGTTTTCTATAAATAAATTCTTTATAAGTTTCTTACGATTGTCTTTATAGCTACTACAATTCTCTTTCTCTTTTCTGTCTCTCTCTGTCTCTGTATTTTTCTACCTCCCTCTATCTTTTTCCTCTTCCCCCTATCTCTTCATTTAAGATGAAATTTTTATTAGGAAAATTATAGCTATCAAGAATAGACAGCCATGATGTAGCCGTGAGGGAAAGGGGATTTTAGATCTTAAACACAAAAGGAGTTTCTTGCTCTTAGTAGATTTCCAGAGGAAGAAATTAAGCTGTTATTTCTTAACTCACTGAATGGTAATTGCTGCTTAAAGAAAGAAACATCAGGGTCCTAAGCTGTGCTTTCCTGGGATTCTATCTGACTTACAGAAAGATCTTGGTGGTCTGTAATGGTGTCAACCACAATATGATGTGGTATGATATGGTTGATATGATATGGCAAAGTACAAATAATTCTTACTTATAGATCTTTTAGAATGTATCTTAAGTTTCAGTTTTACTTGGAATACAGAGATATTCAAAGCCTAGAAGCTTAAATAAGATATATTTTTATTTCACTGCTCAGGTTGGGCAGTTCTGATACCATTAGCATGGAGCTTCCATCTCTAACTCTGAGTGAGCAGCTTCAATAGATTTTTCTACTTTGAGGAAAGAAACAAAGAATCCAAGGCATAGTGATTCATGATACAACCTAAATATGAAAGTGTGGATGTGTCATTTTCATGAAAACATTTTGGCCAAAATTTAATCACATTCTACTGCTACACAGTAGGGAGACTGAACAATACACATCTATCTGGGTGGATACAGGCTCTGTTCTCAATCTTTTCAAAATTGAGGTAAAGACAGTGTTCTGTTTTCAAAATGGAATGGAAAAGAAAATAGTAAATAATTAGGGCCACCACTCTGAGAATAGAAATTTTGTGGCTTCAGTTTGACAAAGAAGCCTCATGGCTGTGTTCCCAAAACATGTATGATATTTATAAGAAGGAGGAAAAACCAAGGACATGGAAAGCAGAGGAAGCCCCACATGAATATGTAATGAACATATAAAGTCCAGAGTGAATATGCATTACTGACATTGGCATGGTCATGTCAAAGACCCCAATGCAGCAGGTCCGTAGGAATTGGTAAAGCCTTCCACTGGCTCATGTGTGCATCTTGACAATATATACAAAGCCTAGCTATTGTAACCTTCTTCTTCCTGATGTCTAAAACCTAGACTGCTTCCTTATAGAGACCTACCACAAAGATTGCCTAGCCTACCTCACTGTGTAATATGTAATATATGTACTGAGATTCTAGGTTATTCCACGGTTGTGTACTCCATCAGAGTGAACACAACCCACCCAATATCAGCTTCTCTGTATGTGTGTCCGTCATTTCTTCTATATCAGCCCTGGCCAGGTACCCAGGATGAAGGTACTCAGGACACTGCGCTTGAGAGAAGTTGGGTATCTAAAGCAGACACTGTCCTGTTTTGTGATTACTTCAGAAACTTTTTAAGTAACTCTAAGAGTTTCAGAAAATGGAGGTTCATTATTCTGGAAATATAAAACCAATAAAAATGTTCTATGTAGTTGAGAGTTGATTGTCTCCCTCAAATTATTTACAATTTGTTTTAAAAAAATAAAAATGCTTTTATAAAAGGATAACTATCTTCACCCATGCACTGATTCACAAGGACACATACATGTGCATTTAAAAGCATGGTACATAGTAACAGCCACATTAAATGGTACAAGAGCATCTCAATCTTCTCTCAGTTCTTCTCTTCATTAATTAGAAGTGACAGAATTACTTATGCCATCAACTTTCACTCCCTTCATATGATTACTAAGTGATTTTCACAAAATAACAGGCAAATTATGCAACATTTCTTTTTAAGAGATGATATCTTGACTCATCAAATTTATGACTCACAAAATTGCTTTATATATATCCGAAAAATAAATTATTCAAGAATAGCCAATCTAACATACATATATATTCTAGCTAATTAAAGCTTTTTTGAGAGTTTCCCTTCAAAACTACATTTAAAATGTCACTTTTTTCTCTCGTCTTATTTTCTCATATCTTAGTAGAAAGCTGACAAAATTATATATGGATTATAGCAGCTTCTACTTTTTGGCCCAGCTTCACTGTTTCAGTAGGAAGGCTAAGAGGAATGTAAGAAGCATACTATCATTTTATTGGAACAGCCAGTTTCCCACATTACACCACATAGATGATGCTCAGACATGAAAATGTGTCAGGTATTTGTCATCATCACAGACTTCAGCAAAGAAGATAAACACTTGAGTTTCACAAAAACCACACAGGCTAACACCCACAAGTGGCTTTCAAAGCCTCAATTCATATATACCTCGATCAGAGAGAGGTTAACAACTGTACATGCCCACATTAAACTAGCAGAGAGAGATCCCAAATACATAACCTAATGATGCAACTCAAGGTCTTAGAGGGAAAAAAAGCCAACTTCAAAACCAACAAAAGGAAGAGAAAGTTAAAAAAAATTATGAAACTAATGAAGTACACCTGAAAGAAGAATAGAGGAAGTGACCAATTTAGATAAAATCAGCTCTTCCTAAGGATTAGAAGTTGACAACTTCTCAGCCACCTTAAACAAGAGAGAAAAATCCAAGCTAGCAAGAGTCAAAAAAGAAAATATAATAGACTAAAATCTTTATTAAAATCTTCAGAATAATTGAGATGTTTTGTAAACTTGTATTGATTCCATAAATTGAAAGATTAAATTAATGAATAAATTTCTAAATATATCTGACCTATCAAAATTGAACTTGGAGTTTAAAGAACTTCTAAAAAACTAATAGCAAATAATATTGATGTGGTAATAAAAATAGTCTCCATGTCAGATGTTGTGGCACATGCCTGTAATCCTAGCATTTAGGTACATAGGCAAGAGAATCAGATGTTCAAGATCATTTAGTTACATATACATCCCAAGGTCAACATTGGCTACATGAAACTTTTTCTCAACCCAAATCAAAATAAAACCAAGTAATGCAAAATCAAAAATTCTCCCTACAAAAATAAGGTCAAAACCAGATGGCTTTATTGATGAGCTTTGGCAGACTTTTAAAAACTAGCACACTCGCATAACACACACACTCACAGAAAATTACACACACACCACATACAGATCATAAATGAAGTTCATTCTGAAGATACAAGGACAATTCAATATAACAATAGCTATAATACAGCACATAAAAATAAACAAGAACAAAAGTTCCAATTTGGCTCAACAGATACAGGAAAATGTTTGACGAAATTCAATTTTACTTTGTAATAAAAGTCCTTGGGAAATTAGGTACAGAAGGATCTTATTTCAGCTTAATAGCTGTATATGAGAAACCTACAGCCAAAATCAAAGTAGATGAGAGAAGCTTGAAAGCAAGAGGTATCAATATTCACCATTCTTATTTAATATTGTTCTTAAAATTTTAGCCAAGGTGATGAGGCAAGAAACAGAAATAAAAGAAATATAAATGGGAAATAAAGAAGTCAAATTTTTGCCATTATTACTCTGTACAGAATAGACCCTTAAGATGCCACACAAAGACTTAAGACTTGATAAATTCAGCAGACTAACAAGATAGAAAATCAACATTAGAAGTTAGCATCTCTTTAATAAACTGATAATGAGACAACAGAGAAAGGAACCAATAAAATTCATTTACAGCAGCTCAAAAAAGAATAAAATACTTAATAGTAAACCAAACCTAAACAGTGATGTAAAAAACTTATTAGAAGACAGATATATCTACTGTGTCCACAAATGGGCAACATTAATATTGCTAAGTGGTCATATTACTAAAGACAAAATGTATATTGAATGCAATACTAGTCAAACCCTAGTAACATTCTTCACGGGACAAGAACATACAATCCCAAGGCCATATAGATACAAATGACCAGCAATCATCCCAACCATCTTCAGTAAGGACAGACACAGATGTGTCATAATACCTGATTTTAAATCATGCAATAAGGCCACTTTGGAAAAGCAGGATGGCATTAACATAAACTAGGCCCTCTGACTAAGGATGACAGTTGTTCTAATCAAGCTATTGATGGGCCCTCTGGCTATGAGAAAATATCCTGGATACACAAACTGGCTTCTTGGAGCCCATTCTCTGTGGTGGGATGCCTTGTCCAGCCTTGATACAAGGAGGAGAAGAAGGGTCCTGCCTCAACTAGATATGTTAGCCTGTGTTGACTGCTCAAGGGAGGCCTTACTCCCTCTGAAGAGTGGATGGAGAGGGGTGGGGTGGGGGAAGGTGGGGAAAATGGGGGAGAGCAGGAGAAGAGGAAGGAAGAAGAATAGTGAAGGGTATCTGAAAGGAATTATATTGATAATTAAAATATTATTAAAATAAAAAAACCAACCAATGGAATAGAGTAGATGACTTAAAAAATAAACTTACACACTTACACCTATAGGACTTTTAAAAATTGGGCTGTCAACAAAGTTTTATATATATATAAATATTTATATATATATAAAATGTATCCATATTCTGAAACTTTAAAGTTAGTGGGTAGAGTGTTTATCACACGAGTATAAAAAACAGTTCTGGGTGGGCATGGGTAGCAACCCAATGACAGCGCTCATTTTAGGGACAGACACAGGAAATCCCCAGAACAAGCTAGCTAGGTATCTGGAACTGTCAATTTGTCAAGCTATGTGTTCAAGTGAGAACTATTGCTTCTGTAAATAAGTAGAAAGTCACACACACACACACACACACACACACACACACACACACACACACACACACACACATACAAATCACATACAAGACTTTCCAAAGATTGCTTGTGGAAGACAAAAGTGTACACTTAGCAGAAGACTATATCAAGTGTAGATAGCACGACATGATGACCAGCCCTGTGTAGGTGTGCTTCCTTATTCTGCCACTTCTGTGACTAGGAAAAGGAAGAGGCCTCCTGAGCCTCAGGTTCCTTACTACTAATTTGGTGATAACAGCACCTTATTCAAAGACATACATTAATTAATGCTAAAAACTAAGCTTGACATAATCCTTAAGAAACATTATCTAGTGTCATTATTAATGTTATGAGTAATAATATTATTTAAAAACTGACATTGGAAGATCATTGGTTGACCTTGTCCAAAATTATTTAAATATATATACCACTATGACGTGGGTTGATGAATGTATGGAAGATAAGTAGGTGGGAATATAAAATTTGGACAAGACAAAGAGAACAGGTAAGAGATAATTAAATAAAGCCAAAGGTCAAAGATTCAATCCCTTCTTTCCCCATAAAATATCAGACAAGAAAGATTGTTCCAAAGCTTTGCTAATTATAACAAACTGATACAATTTTGAGTTTGCTTTAGTTGTGAAAATATTAATCATGATTGATTTTTTTATGGCATCAAAGTATACAAAGTGAGCATTTCATCTTATTCTTAAACTTGGCGATACACAGCAGGGCCATTGCCTTTTCACATGAGGAAAATCATTTCAAGTTGGACTCTTGTCCCAAGCCACAACCCCATCCCAGGTAGATTTCTCTCCTATCTGAAAGTCTTAATATGATTAATATGTTTTCTTTAAAAAAAAAAGGGGGGGGGGAAGAAAGAAGAAACCTACTCTACTATCTCCAAGTGCCCAAGAGCCTGAGAATTTCTACTGTTGTTGGTCTGAAACCTATTCAATCTATTTCTTTGGAGAGATACTGCTATATTTTGAGGAGAATCTTTTTACCTAGTTTTCAGATCAGAATTGATTTACAATCATGATGAAGTGTCCATGATTCCATGATGGAATCTACTTCTGTCCCTATTCTTGATTGGCATAAGACCCCTAGGACAAGAATATTTCTTTTTACCATCATCCCCACAACGCCTACCATTAGGCCACAGTGCTTGACACTTGAACACGGAACAATACCCTTCCTCTCAGTTCAGATCTGAGAGGCTGGGTAATCATTTGGGACTCGATCACCACCACTCCCTAAGCCATCTCTCCAACGGTGTATCTCATCTCTACATTGGCTTTTAAGATGAGCCAATATGCTGCCTCCTCCCAATTCTCTATCTTCCTGTAGTGGCAGGTCCTCAGCCTGTTTCTGGGGATGTGTTCTTGCTCCCCTATTCCCGCAGGTAGGTGGTCTGCACGAATCCTTGTAATAATGGAAGCATCTTCAGCGCTGCTCGTTGCGTCATTCCTTGTCCAACAGGAAGAACCAGACAGCAAGATCAAAGGTGGCAATGCTCATCCACCAGACCATTCCGGATGCTGAACCAGCCAAGCAATCCATGAAGAGGAAAAATGGGGTGCCCTTAATAGAACTCCTATCTCCAAAATGAGATCTTAACCTGTGCTCACACAGATCCTGGGCTATCAAGAACTGAGCACTGTGTACTCTTTTCCTGTTTTCTTTGTTTGGGTTTTTTTTTGGGGGGGGTGAGTTGTTTTTGTTTTTCCCCTCCAGGTTATCACTGCTTAAAAACTCCCTTGGGACAGTCACAGCATTTTAAACATACAGGACTGTTTCTTTATGTCACTCACAGCAACTCCAGAGCTGAATTTAAATACTGTGGATGTTGAAGCTGCAAAAACTGGAGATTAGCTTAAATAATACTCTAAATGTAATTTTCTCTATTAGGCGAGAGGATGATGGGGAAGAAATGTTAATTTCCTGCTGTCGTTATAAAGGCAAACACAAATTTAGGGGTTTAAGAAACACAGGCTTATTTTATAGTTCTGTGTTCGAAGTCTGGGGTGCATAACTTCAAACGCTACCACCTTTCTTTTGGTAGAATTCATTTTCTTGCCTTTGCCAGATTATAAAGGATGTTGGCCCTCTACCATCCTCGTAGCTATTAATGAAGGGTTGAGTTCTCACATAGTGCTATCTCAAGCTCTGTCCTGGTCATTAATTCTGGAGTCACGTTCTTTATCAGTTTCCTCCCCTATGCCTGGAGGAGTCTTTCTGTTTACATTAAATTTACCAGGCTCATCTCCCAGTTTTAAGGTACCCACCACTTAATTTCCCTTCATCATGTAATCTTAGGTTTTCAAAGTTTCAGGGATTGGGGTATAGAAGTCTTTAGGAGGGGCACTGTTCCTTCTCCTGGAGTACTGTTTTAGGTACCTTTTTGTTGTGATAAAATGCTCCAACAAAGAAATTCAGGAATGGAGGGCTTATTTGGGCTCAAAGTTTAAAGTTATAATCATCAGTGTAGGGAAGTCAGCATGGCTATGGTGGGGGTTTGAAATAGCTGAATATATCTCATGTGCCGTCAAGAAAAAAGAGAGTGAAAAATGTTTGAGCTCATCTGTCTTATATCTTTTTATACAGTCGTGAATACTATCCACTGTGGATGGACCTTCCCACCTCAATTAACCTAACCAAGATAATCATCCACAGAAATTTCCAGAAGCCCATCTCCCAGGTGATCCTAGGAACATCAAGTGAACAAAAGGAGTCATAACTATGAACATGCTTAAGCCACAATCTAGTGGTCCTTCTATGAATTGTGAATCTGCAAAAAAACAGTTCCAAAGTAGCTGTGGCCTTAACTGCCTGCATCATACCATCCATATGCATAACAGTTCTGCTATGCTCCTAACCTCACAGGTGAACAAGATTTGGGTTCTAGAGATGTGGGAGATGTCAGGAGGATTATGAGGCTACTCTTTGTGGCATTCACTGAAGCATAACTCCCTGTATGCCTCTCCCCTTAGCAAACCACTTTTTAAAATGAATGTTCTCTATGTCTTTGGTAAATCATATTGACTCAGGACACAGCATGTCGAAAACTGTCTGCCAGTTGGCTAATTTCTGATTTATACTAACACTGTAGTTTCCACCAGTTGAGCTGGATGCTTGGCTATATCAGGTGTGGTTGTACCCAACCCAAACCTATTTATGCCAGTTGGATATGCTGTTGCAATTATGTAATTAAATTAAGTGTCACATAAACCAATGAAAGATGGACATGAAAAGAGAGCTGTTTTTATGTACACCAAGTGGAATGTTCTGGAAAGGCTTGAAAAAGATGATTCACTTAAAATGAAAAAGGCAGGAAAATTTGATAGTAAAACAGCAGCAACTGATAAGATATAAGATCATAAAGATCCCAGAATTTTTCAGAAGAGCAGACATGTTTCCAGCAGTGGGTACCTAACAACAGTGAACATGGAGTGTGGTGAGAACAGGTGGAAGAAATACTTGATAGTTCAGAGCCTCAGCATCGGTGACCTTGAGCTGTTTTACAGGCTGGAGAACAGATGGTTTGGACTTCACTGATGTGAAGACCATTAGTGATACACACTTTAAGTTGCGTGAAAAGCGTAGTATATGAGGATCAATTCTACAAAGCAACACCTGTTACTTTGGTGAATATAACTCTTTCTGGATCACTCCCAAATCCTCCTTGCCACTCTACCTGAAACTTTCTGGGAGCTCCATTCTGTCAGAAATGTCTACTGTTTTGTGTGACCCCGAGCTGACAAACAGGGCCATTCAGATAATGCTTCTAAAAAGATACTTCCAGAAAACCCAGATCATGGCTTTCTAACCTTTCCCTATCTGGAAACTTTATTTAATTTGAAAGATATATCAAAGTCTCTAGTGCCAGATCTTCTGAGCTGATCATTTTCAAGAACTTGTTCATAAAAGAGGATAAATACTTTGTTTAGTCATAGCCTTAATGCTATCAAAGGCCTTGTGCCCATACCACAAAAAGTCAGTGTTGGGTCCATTGAAAACAGTGGAAGCATATATGCAAACTGTCTTTGCTGTGCATCCCCATCCCCATTCCCTTCCCTTCCACAATTTACATTGTGCAGGTACCAATTTCCATCAAGTGAACATTCTTCCTTGGAGGGAGAGGGAAACCTAGGGAACTGTGGTGGTCTGAATAGAAATGGCCCCATAGAGTCATATATTTGAATGTTTGGTCATCAGGGAGTGGCACTATTTGAGAAGAGTTGATTTTCTTGTACTCTTATCTAAATAGTAAAAGGTGTAGACATTTTTCATCAAAAATTTCAGATGGTTTCATCTATACATGTGGAAATGGGTAGAAAAAAAAAGACTTCCACTTTCCACTTTTCACCATGAACAAATATCTCTAATTAAGCTAATATTTGAAAAATAAATATGTGATAGTGATAGTTTGAATAGACTCATGTGCTTGAATGCTTGGTCTATAGGGCACTACTAGGAGCTGTGACCTTGCTGGAGTAGGTGCGGCTTTGTTGGAGAAAGCGTGGGGGTGACTTTGGGGTCTCAGAGCTCAAGCCCAGGTTCAGTAGCTGACTGTCACTTCTTGCTGCCAAAGACTCTAGATGTGCAGCCACTCTCAGCTACCTCTTCAGCTTTGTGTGTGCCTGCACACTGCCGTGCTTCCTACTAAGACGATAGGGAACTGTAAGCCAGACCCGGTCAGATGCTTCCTCAGAAGAGTTCCTGTGGTCATGGTGTTTCTTCACAGTGATAGAAACTCATACAACAGTGGTTATCAATTTATGAAGCTGAACATTATGAAGTATGAAGAATTGCTGCTGTGGCATTGAAACTTCGGCTAACATGTGACAGCAATACCAGGAAGAAATCTAAGTCACATTCATACACAAGGACAACTGGTTTGATCACATTCAGGCAGATTTAGAAATTCACAGAATTTCAAAGTACTTATATTATCAATATTGTGTATATATACTTAAATGTTGCACATATATTCAAAATAGATTAGAAATTTAAAAATTATAGAAAATCTCCCATGCTTCCCTTCTCTTAGAGATAACACTCTAATACAAAGATTTAGAAATTTTCCATGAATATGCAAATTTTCATTTATGTACATTCATATACACATTCAACTTTCTTAACCCAAAATGTCATGATATAATTCATACAATTTTAGAGAAAATAATAGGAATGTTTCAAACATATATACATCATTTTTATACTTGGGACTTGTTAATTATTTCTATATTCTTCCACATTTGTGATATGAACTACTTTAGTAAGGATAGTATAAAATATTATCAAAATTATAAAGATTTTTAAATTTAAAATGAGTTCAAAGACAATTAGCTTAAAAAGCCCAAAAGGCATTATTGAGTTAGCAGTAAGTTTAAAATATGAAATTAATTTTAAACCATTGATTTTTTTCTTAGAGTGAGACATCTAAATTGTTTTTTAATTCAGTGTTTCAAGTCAAGAAACTAAAAATGAATTCAATTTAGCTTTTCTATAGTGTTTGCAAGTAAGTCTTAAATATTTATATAACCTAGACATCACAACATGCCAACCCTCTCGAATGCTTGTTGCTTCTCAGAAAGAATATCTGCAGTCTACAGACCAAGCTTGGGCCTTCCTTGGGGTATAGATATGAGGCAAAGAGCACCCCTCAAGTTATGGGGACTCCTAGAGTATCATTGAATATGATGAATCTTTGCCATTCACCCTTATTACTAAAAGCCGATGATGGTTTTGAAGTTTTACATTAATACTTGATCTGGAGAAGTGGTTCTCCACCTGTGTGGGAAGTAATGCCTTTAGGGGTCAAACCACCCTTTCACAGGGGTTGCATATAAGATATCCTATATATAAGATATTTGTATTACAATTCATAACATTAGAAACATTACAGATATAGAGCAGCAATGAAATAGTTGGGGGTCACCACAACATGAGTGTCTGTATTAAAGGGTCCATTAGGAAGGTTAACAACTACTGGTCTAGCAATTTTCTGGATTGGTGTCTCTTACTAAAATTAAATGAAGACCAGATAAACCACTTAAACATACCTATAAACCTTAAAAAAATTGAAACAGTAATTAAAAGTTCCCCCCCCAAAATAAAATAAAATAAATAAATTAATTAATTAAAAAACAGCCCAGGTCCAGATGGTTTTAGCCAGAATTTCAGAGAATAACTAATACCAATACTCCTCAAATTGTTCCTCACAACAGAAATAGAAGAAACATTGCCAAACTCTTTTTCTGAAGCTACAGTCACATTGCTACCCAAAACACAAAGACACAACAAAAAGAGAGAATTACAGACCAATCTCCCTCATGAACATTGATTTAAAAAAAGTACTTAATAAAATGTTGGTAAATCTAATTCAAGAACACATTTTAAAAACCATCCAACATAATAAAGTAGGCTTTATCCCAGAGATGCATGGATGATTAAACATACAAAAATCTGTCAACATCATATACCATATAAACAAACTAAAAAAAAAAAAAAATGATCATCCCATTAGAGGCTGTAAAGGCCTTTGATAAAATCCAGCACCCCTTCATGATAAAGGTCAAGGAGAAATTATGGATACAAGCAACACAGTTAAACATAATAAAGGCAATATACAGCAAGCCCACACCAACATTAAACTGAATGGAGAGAAGCTAAAATCCATCCCTATAACATCAGGAACAAGACAAGACTGTCCACTCTCTCCATACCTACTCAATATAGACTCGATGTCCTAGCTAGAGCAATAAGACAACAAGAGGAGATCAAAGGGATACAAACTGGAAAGTCAAACATTTACTATTTGCATATGATATGGTAGTATACATAAGTAACCCCAAAAATTCCACCAGGGAAGTCCTACAGCTGAAAAACACCTTCAGCGATGTGGCAGAATACAAGATTAACTAAAAAATTAATAGCTCTCCTCTACACAAATGATAAAGTGGCTGAAAAGGAAATCAGTGAAACATTAACTTTCACAATTAGCCACAAATAACAGAAAATATCTTGGGGTAACTTTAACCAAGCAAGTGAAAGATCTCCCATGCACTTGGATAGGTAGGATCAACATAGTAAAAAAACGGCAATTTTACCAAAAGCAATCTACAGATTCAATGCAATCCCCATCAGAATCCCAACACAATTCTTCACAGACCTCAAAAGAACAATACTCAATTTCACATGGAGAAAGAAAAAAAAATAAAAGGATTGCCAGAACAATTTTATACAATAAAGGAACTTTCAGCAGCATCACAATCCCCAACTTCAAGCTCTACAATAAATATATAGTAATAGAAAAAACTTGTTATTGGACACATGAATCAATGGAATGGAATTGAAGACCCAGACATTAATACACAAGCCTATGAACACCTGATGTTTGCAAAAGAAGCCAAAAATATACAATGAATAAAAAGAAAGCATCTTCAAAATATGGGGCCTGTATAACTGGATGGTGGCATATCCGAGAATACAAATAGATATTTATCTATCACCCTACACAAAATTCAAATCCAAGTAGATCAAAGACCTAGTTACACTGAACGTGATAGAAAAGAAAGTGAGAAATATTCTTGAACAAACTGGCACAGGAGACCACTCCCTAAATGTAACACCAGTAGCACAGACAGTAAGAACAAAAATTAATAAATAGGACCTCCTGAAACTTAAGAGCTTCTGTAAGGCCAAGAACATGGTCATTAAGACAAAACAATAGCCTACATGTTGGTAAAATAACTTCACCTATCCTACATCTGACAAAGGGCTGATCTCCAAAATATATAAAGAACTCAAGAAACTAGATATCAAAATACCAAATAATACAATTTTAAAATGGAGTACAGATCTAAACAGATAATTCCCAACAGAAGAATGATCAAAAGACATTCAAAGAAGTGCTCAACATTCTTAATCACCAGGAAGATGCAAATCAAAACAACTCTGAGATACCATGATACACCTGTCAAAATGTCTAAGATGAAAAACACAGATGACAACCTATGCTGGAGGGTATACGGAGCAAAGGGAAAACTCATCCATTGCTGGTGGGAGTGTAAACTTGTACAGCCACTTTGGAAATCAGAATAGCATGCAGTTTCTTAGAAAACTGGGAATCAATCTACCTCATGATCCAGCAATACCACTCTTGGTCATATAACCAAAGGATGCGCATTCATACCACAAAAACATTTGCTCAACTTTATTCATATCAGCATTATTTGTAATAGCTAGAGCCTGGAAACAACCTACATATCCCTCAACTGAAGAATGGATTAAAAAATTGCCGTACATTTACACAATAGGGTACTTACTACTCAGTAGTTTAAAAAAAAAATGAAATCTTGAAATTTGTAGGCAAATGGATTGAACTGGAAAAAATGATCCTGAGTGAGGTAACCCAGACCCAAAAAGACAAACATGGTAGGTACCTCACTCATAAGTGGATAGTAGACATAAAACAAAGGATAACCAGACTATAATCTACAGCCCCATAGAAACTAGGTAAAAAGGAGGACCCTAAGAGAGATATCCGTGGATCCCCTGGGAAAGTGAAATAGATAAGATCTATTAAGTAAATTGTGAGCATTGGTGAGGGGGGGTGTAAGGGGAGGTGGGAAGACAACATGAGGGATCAGAAAGGTAGAGTTGGGGGAGGGATGGGAAGGGAGAACAATGAAATAGATACCTTGACAGAGGAAACCATTTGGAGGCTAGGGAGAAACCTGGTACTAAAGAAACTCCCAGTAATCCACAAGAATGACTCCAAGCAATAGTGGAGAGGGTACCTAAAATAGCTTTCTCCTGTAATAAAATTGACTTGACGCCTACCCTAATTCTTATCATAGAACCTTCATCCAGCAACTGATAGAAGCAGATGTAGAGATCCACAGCTAAGCTCTGGGCCAAGGTCCTGGAGTCCATTCAAAGGGAGGGAGGAGGAAATATATGAGTGATGGTGTCAAGATCATGGTGGGGAGCCCACAGAGACAGACAGCCTGAGCTACTGGGAGCTCATTGACTCTGGACAGCTGGGGAACTTGCACGGGACTGAACTAGGCCCTCTGAATATGAAAGACAGTTGTGTGTCTTGAGGAGTTGGTGGAGCCTCTGTCATTGGGACCAGGATTTAACTCTAGTGCACAAACTGGCTTTTTAGAACCCACTCCCTATAGAAGTCTATCCTGCTCAGCCTCGATACGGGGATCGGCAGGATACTTGGTCCTGCTTCAATATAGTATCCAGACTTTGTTAACTCCTCATGGGAGGCCTTATCTTCTTTGAGGAGTGGGTGGTGGGGTGAGGTAGGGCTGGATGGGGGGAAGCTGGATAGTGAGTGGGAGGAGAGGAGAGAGGGGAAACTATGGTTGATATGTTAAAAAAAACTTTTAGATAAAAAATTGTCAAAAGAACTACTGGTCTAGAAGAATCTAGTCCTGTTTTAAAAAAAACAAAACAAAACAACAACAATAATAATAATAATAATAATAATAATAATAATAATAATAAAAACCAACTTCCTTTACCTTCTCTAATTAGCACTGAGCCTTGTAAATTGCAATTCTGAGTGTAGTAATGGTTCTTACTCCTCATTGTGTGTTCTTTACTTTCCTGAAGACTGAAGAATGTCCTTTAGGTCCCCTTTAGGATATTGCCATGCTTAAGAAACAAGAAAATCATCCTCTTAAATGATGTTGCAAATAGGGAGGCTTGTTGTGCCTCAAAGTTGATGGGAATGGTTGTGAACCCTTCTGTAGAAGGCATTGCACTGGAAAGTGCATTTATCAGTTAATCAGATCTTCGTGTCGTAACAGAAAGATCCTTTAAGTGATAAAGATGACATCGAAAAAAATTGATCTTCCCTGTACATGAATAGGAATTCTAAATAGAAAATGTGGATAATAAATTATATCTGTGTGATCTTAGTTTTCCTTATATGCTGTTTTATCTTGGTTTTAAGGGTATGGTCAATCAAACTCATACCTCAACCGTCACCCTTACTGGACTATCACACATCAGTCACAATATACACATCCTGCTCATACTGGGGCTAAATATCAGAAAACTAAGATCAACCCTAAGCCTCAAAGCCTGCCAGTATTAATCTATCCAATCCTGAACCTAGCTGACCTACATTGCCTGTAGAAGCCATAACAGATATACTTACCTTACACTCCTCTCCCTGCTTCTGTCTCATGGCTGACCCCTTATTTGTCTCAGTGACCCTGACTGGCATACTCTCTCTAGGGAATTGTACATACAATAAAGATAAATCTCTTTCCAGTTTCTCTCTTGATCTGTGTCTAGCTTCACTGTATATCACCGGAGGCAATGTGGCTAAAACAGTCCACCCAGCCTAGCTCAAAAATCAATGTAGAGATATTGAGATAACATTTAAGAATGATTCTTAAGCAAGTGGAAGAGATTACATGCCTGTAATTTGGTCTGAGAGCCCCTCTTTAGTGATGGAGAGAGGCCAGTCTTAGGTGGCCAGGGATACCATCAATAGTAATAGTATAGAGCTCTCATCTTTTTGGATATAGTGCATCTCCATTGCTTTGTGTCTGGACAGAGCCAGGTGGTTGTGGCCAAAGGATGTGAGTAGAAATACTATGCTTTGCTTCCAGGTTAAGTCATTAAAAATTGTGGCAGATATTCTATTTCTTTCTTCATTTGGTAACAACTACAGAAACTGTGCAACCAAGGATTCTAGCACCCTGGACAGTCCATTCTATTCCATGCATGCATGAGAGTCTAGGCCCTTGGGTTGAACTGCCCTGTAGCAAGTTTACTTTGAACATGAAAAAGACCTACAATCATAATTCTAAGATGTTGGAAATTGAGACACTTTCCCCATAGCACACGCCTTGCCTAAACCATATAAATACATCAGCAAGAAAATACAATTTTAAAATGCCATGATTTCTGTCTTAAGATATAAACAGAAACATTATCCCATAATTTTTCCATATATCCAAATACCATAGAAAAGTTTTTCTGATTATTGATTACATATGGAAAGAGGGGGAGAAAAAGATTACTTAAATTCTAGTACAGAATTTTCTCATATACAACAAATTAATGCCTTATTATTCAAGTCTAAACAAATTCTCAAGGTAAATCAGTGGGAGACTTTCTTCACTGAGCCCCCCACCTCCAAAAAGACTAATATTAAACTTTGTCTCCTCACAACTAGAAACCCAACAAAACAGAAAGTAACGTTGTCTTACTTACACTTACTGCAGTACTTAGCTGCTTTAGTGCTGTGACAAAGCACTATGACCAAGGCAACTTCTTAAAGAAAATAATTGGGAGCATAGGTTTCCAGCCAGTTAGAGTCCATGAGCACTACAGGGAGCGTGGCAGCAGGCAGGCAGGCATGGTGCTTAACTTCTGATCCACAAGAATGAGGCAGAGAGAGACAGAGCCAACTTGGAATGGTGTGGGGTTTTGAGACTTGAAAGCTCATCTCTTACAACAGACCTCCTCCAACAAAGCCACACCTTCTAATCATTCCCAGTGGTTCCACCAAATGCAGACTGAGCATTCAGATATAAGAGCCTATGGGGGACATTCTCATTTAAACCACAATAAAGCACAAAACTTAACAAGGATCTCAGCCTTTTAACCCTACAGTAAAGAGATAAAACAAACTGACTGCTGTAACATCTCTCTTTTCCTCCTAAGTGCACTTGGAAATCCATATCTCAAGAAGGGGGGAATCAAACAAGAACGTGAGTCTCACTAGCTTGAGATAATGATAATTGTTGGCAGCATGAGATATGAGAAATTTCAGGTTAAAAGTGCCAACGAGCAGAAAAGATAGGCAAGAAAAAAAGTTTTAGGAATTGTCATAGGGTCTCCTTGATTGATGCTGAACATGAAGCTGTGTATGCACAGAGCTGTGTCACATGAAGAAAAGCAAAGAACTGCTCCACTTTGTCAAGTAAATGACTCTCAAGGCTTACACAGGCCAGGGCACATTTGAATGCAAGAAGTCAATGCTGCAAGACTTCCCTGAATATCAGCACACTCAGTGGAGACTCATAAAAGACAGCAAATAAGAAACAAACTAAATTAGCCCCAGAGCAAAGGTTATTCTGTGCATGCTTCCAAACAAACAAATCACAACAGAGAAAAATCTTTAACAGAAACATCAAAAGGATCAAGCTAATCCATAAATAATTTCATGGCTTGTTCCAAACAAAATTTTAACACTCTTTAAAGTAAGAAACCAAGACTAAACTTTCAGCAGCATAATAAACAATATTAGACATTCAAGTAAGATGCACTGAGGTCAGTGGTAAAAATAATTGCCTAACATGCTTAATTACTCTGTGTTTGATTCTTAGCACCATAAGTAAATAAATATTTTATTAGACAGGCATAAGAGGAAATATACCTTACTTTCACGATCAAATCAACTGATAGACTTGTGCCAAGAAAATAAAACCTATTGAAAACGCATTAATCCTTTAGATATTATACATATACATTTCATTCTTTAAATAAAATGTGTGTGTGTGTGTGTATGTGTGTGTGTGTGCGTGGCGTGCGTGTGTTAATGTATATCTATCTGTGGAAGACTCAAAATAAAAACAAAACCCAAAGGCAATTCTACCTAGCAAATAGGATGTCTGAACAGACTGTCTAGCAAAGTGGACACTGAGTAATAGAAGATGTGCAAACATGAAAATGTAAGGATTTCTAAGTAGGTAAGTAGAGCTATAGAGAAAAAAGATCCTTCATGAAATAAATAAGTTAATAAACAGAACCAGGGCAACCTACCTGCTCATACCTGTAATCAGAAACAAATAGCAGGAATGAGGAAATATTTGAAAATGGAATGTAATGGCCCCAAATTTGTCCATATTGATGAAAACCTGTCAGCCCACAGAGCCAAGAAGCTCATGAAATCCAAACAAACATTATAAATATAAATGAAGCAGGAGCAAAGCACATCATCATATAATTACTTTGAGCCAGTGATACAAAGAAAATATTTAAAAACAAGCTAAAAGATAAATAAGACATAAGAAGAGCAAAGGTAAAAATAAACAGAGATTTCATGTCAAAATCAATGTAAACAAGACAAAAATGGAATGACATCTTTATGGGACTCCAAAACATCAGCCTAGAAATATCTATTCTGTGAAAACATCAATAAATACAAGCATAAAAAAATAAAGGTAGATTGAGAGAAGCAGATGTTGAGAAATGCTGTAACAGTCTGATATCAGAGACTGTTTAAAAAAAAAAATAACTTGAAGCTCATTTAGACAGAAGGAGGCCCAACAGAAATGGTAAATACAAATAAATTTGTAAGACTTTATCTCATTTCCCCAAATTTTAATAGACAAAATAAACTATATTTACAGTAAAAATAAATGAAGAGAAACGAATGGCTGACTCCTACCAATAAAGAGTTCTAGCTGGCTTCATTGCTGTGATACACACTAGGACCCAAAGGAACTGGGGAGGAAAGGGTTATTGACTTAGCCTTTTATGCTACAGTCTGTTTAGGCAGAATTTTACTTACAAGGCACCAGTCCAAGATTAATATTTATTAAAAATATAAATCAACACGCATGAAACAGGTAACAGCTTATAAGTGGCACCTGAACAGGGACTGGAAAATCTGAGCAATGGACGAGTGATGGACGATGGATTCCATACCGGTATCTCTAACAGCCAGGAACCAGGAACAACCAGCCCTCTGGGTCCCAGCAGCCCCTTATCAATGGGGTTGGCCACACCCCCTCCAGGAGCCCAGGACCCTGGGATAAGCGTCTTCGGACCTTATCAACTGAATCCCACCACAGTCTGTCACTGAGGGAAGCCAGGGCAGGAACTCAAGCAGAAGCAGATGCAGGAAGAACAGAGGAATGCTACTTACTGGCTTGCTCTCCCATGGTTTGTTCAGCTCTCAGCCCTACCTGCCCAGGGACTTCTCAGAGTGGGGTAGGTCCTGGTATGTCAATCATTCATCAAGAAAATGTACCACCGAGTTGCCTATAGGCCAAGCTGATGGAGTCAGTTCCTCAGTTTGAGGTTTTTCCATCTGAGGTGACTCTAGTTTAGATCAAGTTGACAAGCACCAGCTAGCACAAACAGGAAATAAATATTCAAACTAGTTTACTGCTTATATAGGCCAAGTAGTAGAATGTAATTTGAAGGTAGATTATGGAGTATTACATTTGAATATTTCAAATGTTACAGGGTGGTTAAAATGTCAGGACACATTAGATTCGTTAGAGAGTGCCTCATCAGACAGGATGCTTAGTCATGACATCAGTTTTTGATTCAGTAGATCTTGGAATTAGCCTGTGATGAGGCCTGGATAATCTGCCCAAATGATGACTGTGATGTATAATGCTGATGTGATGGATTATTGCTCTAAAGCAGTATGTTTTAACCTAGGGTTCTCAACTCCTTTGATCCTGTGTATCAGGTATTTATATTATAATTAATAACAGTAGCAAAATTACAGTTATGAAATAGCAACAAGAATAATTTTATGATTGGGGGGCTCACCACAAGAGGGACTGTAGTAAAGGGTCTCAGCATTAGGAAGATAAGAGAACACTGTCCTAGAGGTACCGCCAACTGTAAAGACAAAATTCAACATCTAGTTTTGAGGAGATGGTCCAGTGGGTAAAACTACTTGCCTTGCAAGCATAAAGACCTGACTTTGAAATTCTAGAATCCCTGCAGGGCACTTGTGTCACACATTTTTAATCCCAGTACTTGGGAGGCAGAAGAAGGCAGATCTCTGTGAATTCTAGGCCAGTCTGGTCTACAGAGTGAGTTCCAGGGACAGCCAGGGCTGTTACACAGAAAAACCTGTCTCAAAACATAAGAAAGAAAAGAAAGAAAGAAAGAAAGGAAGGAAGGAAGGAAGGAAGGAAGGAAGGAAGGAAGGAAGGAAGGAAGAAAGAAAGAAAGAAAGAAGAAAGAAAGAAAGAAAGAAGAAGAAAGAAGAAAGAAAGAAAGGAAAGAAAGAAAGAAAGAAAGAAAGAAAGAAAGAAAGAAAGAAAGGAATGAAGAAAGGAATGAAGAAAGAAAGAAAGGAATGAAGAAAGAAAGAAAGGAAGAAAGAAAGAAAGAAGAAAGGAAGGGAGGGAGGAAGGGAGGGAGGAGGGAGGGAGGGAGGGAGGGAGGGAGGGAGGGAGGGAGGAAGGGAGGAAGGGAGGAAGGGAGGAAGGGAGGAAGGGAGGAAGGGAGGAAGGGAGGAAGGGAGGAAGGAGGAAGAAAGAAGGAAGGAAGGAAGGAAGGAAGGAAGGAAGGAAGGAAGGAAGGAAGGAGGAAGGAAGGAAGGAAGGAAGGAAGGAAGGAAGGAGAGAGAGAAAGAAAAAGAAGAAACCCTAGAACCCATAGGAAATCTGTGCACATGACATGAGCATCCCAGAGCTACTGCAGAGATAATGGAAGATGTGGCACCCTCAGAGCTCAGGTCAGATAACCTGACACATGCAAGCAGAATAAAAACAGAATGTCTCAAACAAGGTGAGACACACGCTTGCCTATGCATGTACATGCGCATATAAACACACACACACACACACACACACACACACACACACACACAATCAATATTGGAAACACTAAATGATTCCTAATTTTAAAAAGTAAAGACTATGGAAAAACACCAATTAAATAACAAGAAAAACATAGGAAAAGAGAAAATTTTCAGACTTAATAAAGCATGATAGACTCCCTCCTAAATACAAATGAATACATAGATTAAGAGATAGAATTCCAGATCAGATAACAAAGTCAATATAAAGCTGACCTCTCAAAAACCTTTTTAATTATAAATACACATAAAGACTAAAAGTAGAAGAATGGACAGGTGTTCACTACACTTAAATGAATCATCAGAGACCCTTGATAACTTTTGGTTATTCTTCACTGTTAATCTGACTATGGCTCTGTTTTCTTCTTTTGATGCAGTATAGGATTTTGATGTGGGATGTCCTTGTGTATGCTGTGAATGCCATTTGTTAACAAAGGTACTGTTTGGGTCTACGGCAGGGCATCTTAGAAGGAGGCGGGAAATCTAAGCATAGATAAAGGGGAAGGAGGGTGGAGTCAAAGGAGATGCAGTCCAGCCACCCAAGAAGCAAGATGTAAAGAAATATGTAAGTCATGGGCCACACGATAAGACAATTTAATGAAAATAGGTTGAATTAAGATGCAAGAGCTAGCTAGCAACATGCCTGAGCCATAGGCCAAACAGCACGTAATTAAAATAAGCATCTGAGTCACGTTGGGGGGCTAAACAGGGGCAAGCAGGTCCAGACCATGGGGCTATGTGGGCCAGAAACCTACAGTACAGGATCTGCCTGTTTCCCTCCAGTGCTGGTTACAGGCACTCGTGGGCATGTCCAGCATTTTGTCATGGATGCTGAAGTCCTCGTGCTTATAGAGACAGTACATTTACACACTAAGTCATCTCCTTAGCCTCACTGCTCTGAGTCTTAATTACTTATAATGTCCAACAAACGCCGGTGTTTAAGACTTGCCTATCATTTGGGTTTATTCAACAATTTATTTACAGCTTCTAAGTTTATTGAAATCTGTTCCACTGTTGACAGGCAACAAGCAGATGGAGTTTAGGGCTGGCAAATTCAAACTATCGAGCTCACAAACCGAGAGAATGGACTCACTCTAAGAACAGACTGCATTGTTGAAGATAAAATGAATGGCTAACCTTTACACACCAGCATTTTACTGCTGGGAAGTTCTGAACACTGGTGACAACAGTTGGCTGTCCATCTGGCAAAGGTATTTAAAGGGAATTTAAACACCGACTGCCATTCTGAAGTACTAATTTCTTTCTATAGATGTCCACTCCATTTCATATGCAAAAACATAAATAACAACAGAATCTCAGTCACCCTGCTGCTGGAATCTCTGTAACCTAAAAGTTACACTGAATCACTTTAACATCGAGACAGGTTGTAGGTAGTAAGTAATGTCAGCAATTTATGATGACTTCAGACTATGAAAATGCCAGCTGTTAGGCAGTAAGATTTATATGACTGCATTTAACAAGTTTTTCTTTTCACACAATGATCTTAGACTTTTAATAAAGTATTCTAATCAATAGTAAAATGCCTGACCAAAGCTATTAGCCTTAGCATTAGAAGGCTAAGAGGTAATACTATCCCAATTATATCATAGCGGCTAAGATAGCATGGAAGCAATTAGCCTGGAAATATGGTTAAATTACTTAAGTGTTACCTTGAATAAGCCAGAAAGCCGACACACAAATTTCCAGTATTAAAATCACAGTGGACCAGCTTAACACATCAATAGCTGGCTGGTAAGTCATTTTGCCCTCCAATACATAAGTTTATGCCTATCTGCAAGCTTACAGGCCAAAAGCTTAACGTCAAAGTGCTATAGTTTCTTCTGCAACTCCAAGGATTCACCAGCCAGAGGCCAAATATAAGAACAGCAAGGAAGGTAAGGCACCCCCCAAACCTCTCTGTGTAACCCCAGACTTCCATGAGGCTGGGTCAGAGCCTTAAAACTGGGTTCTAGCCAAGCACTGGTGGTGCATGCCTTTAAGGCCAGCACTCTGAAGGCAGAGGCATGCAGATCTCCATGAGTTTGAGGCCAGCCCCGTCAACAGTGTGAGGTTCAGGACAGCCAGGGCTTTTACACCAAAGAGAAAGAGAGAGGGGAGAGGGGGAGAGGGAGGGAGAGAAACTGGATTCTAGACAAAGAAATAAAAGTCGAAGTGATGAAGCTCTTGGTATGATTTAAAAACAGTTCATCCAGGAGTCCTCTGGCCTTTACTTCTGGTCTGTGCTAATACTTGAAGTCACAGATGTCACTGGCTACCAGCTAGAAAGAGCCTGCGGGTCAGAAGCCTGTACTTCTAAAAGAAACACAAGAGACTAGCCCCAGCTACACTGGACATTGTCTCGCAAAGACAGCTTGTTTCTTTCTTCCATTTCGTTGCTGTCATAAAGCTACCGGGGTTTCAAGGTTCATTTGTCACTGCAGCATAGCCTACTGGATCTTGACTAATGCAAAGCTAATAAAAGAGGTCTTTCTGTTTGGGCTGTATTGTAGCAGACAATGCTTTTATGACTGCTATATCCATGAGAGACTTTGGTTATAAAGGAGAACATTGCTTGATATTCAACGAACAACAGAGCTCAAATGTGGAAGAGTAATTTCAGCCACTTTCAAAATTTGCAAATAATATAACCTTGCATTTGTGCGGTACTTTTCGCTTTGTGTGTGTGTCACAATGCTCTTAGGTACACAGTCCTAGAATATTTTTAAGTGTGTAAAATCCCAACTTTGCAGTTGAACAAAGCCTGTAGCAGCAGGATTTTAAGTGCGGTGTCCAGTAACCCAGCCTCAACAACGGAGATGAAGCAGGCTGCTGCCTTTAGGCCTCTTCTAATCAAGAACTGCTCCAAGCTTCTAGCCTTGTTGCAGAATTTTACAAGCTCCGCTTTTAATAACCTTTTCTCCATTGCACTCCTGACTTATTACCTTCCTGGCACCCAGCACTCTTATTTATATGCAGTCTCGCTTCAGCTGCACATGCCCATGTTTATGCTGCGTTTACTGTGTTGTCTCCTAACTAGAGTCCATTATCTGCTGAAACAAGAAGGATGTTTGTGAATAAAACACGTCTTGCCTGTGGCTGCCAGGCAAGTGGAGCCCATCACAAGGGGCAGAGATGGATCTGTGCTGCTTTGGAGCAACCTGCTGTTTCCGCGTGCACACCACCCTTTGATTAAGAATGGGCTCCAACGCGGGTAGATTGGAGAAGGTTAAGGGCAGAGCACACAGTTTCATCCAGGGATCTGCATGGGCACCTTTGCAAAGCTTTCCATTTGCAGGCACATTTCTGACCAGGAACCAGGTCATCTGCGTTCAGAGGCTCAGAGCAGGCTGTCTGTCAGGGAAGTTGCATTTATAGTTACTTTGCCTTAGATAGAAGAAAGATCTTATGAAAAAGGCTAGGAAGCACCTCACCTAAATTGGCTACTTAGGATAGTTATCTATTGCTACAAGCCAGGTCCACAATCTGACCATCACTCACACCTGGATTCACCATCTGACACATTTCAAATAAAAAGAAGCAGGGTGGTCCCTGCAGTGCAAGGGGCCTGGGAAGAAAGCCTGACTACTGCGGAGCTGCGCCCTCCCTGTCTCAGAACACATAGAGATTCTCCCTCACCCCTCTGCCCGCTACTGTGGCTGTTATGGAAAGCAGCCAAATATAAGTGTAATATTGAGACTCAGGGCTTTGAAGTATAACACACATGTTTTGAAATTTTGAATTACTATTTAATAGGTAGGTGACCCAGTGGAGACATTTAGGCTCTAACCTAGTTGTTTTTCTCAGATGTATAATAGAGATGTCTAATCACCTTTAATGACTGATTAAACATTAGAAATTAAGCACAAGATGCATCTATATACATATGGAATGCATGGTGTGGCAGAAGGCCTGCCTAATGACTAGCCCTTGGTAATAAAGTGACTTTCTATTCTTGCCCTGACCCACCCCTCAGCGTCCCTATAAAAGAAGTTACATTGTACGGTCTTTAAAATCAAACAGAACTCTTTTTATATGGGAAAGTCCAGCCCAGCATATTCCCTCAACCATTCAAACATAGTCCCTGAATTAAATTTCAGGAAATTGTTTCCAGAACCTTACATCCAGAGGCAACTTCCTTGGTTTGCTTCACCAGTTTCTATATTCCTTTAAAAATTAAGCTCGGCTTACTCCTGCCTGGGGCCTCTGGATATTTTTGCTGCAGTTGTGAAGTGTTTATACATTTTTAGATATGAAAAAAATTTCCTATTTGGTTATGTATCTTCACATAGATATATAAATACCAATACTATGGAAATATTTTTTAAATCAAGATCAAAACTGATGAAGTACATCTTTTATCTGTATGTCACACTCTTTAGAATGATGTTTCTAGAAAAAGTAGAAAAGAATCACAAGAAAGGTTAGATTTATAGCTGTATATGGAGGCGGGGTGCTCCTTTAATATAGAGAAATATCAGCGTCATGTCATCTAAATCTGTCACAGGATTTTAAGATTCGAAGGGAACTTAGAGGTCATCTAGTCCTTCCCCCACCCCAGGCAAAGCCTGCCAGCTCCTGTCAGGGAACCTCAGAACAGCTCTGTCTCCACAGGGGCTGGCAGTAGCCCCAGCTCACATTGCCAGGTCTTGGGGCAGCAGATGCCCACAGTTAAGGAGGTAGAGGGAAGGGACTAATAGGCCTAAGCAGACAGTAGTGACCACTGCACACCAAAGATCCCGTCCAATCATCTTCATCTCATAAAAAATAAACAGCAATTTGTAGGATTTGTGGGGGCAGATACGCTTTGAGAAACATAGACTCTTAAAGCGTAAGCATGTTCACATAAGCATGCGTACACACCTCAAGACAGAGAGGCAGCTATACTCACAGGGGACAGACCGGAAGCAGAAAGCAAGATGTGGATCACAGACAACCTTTAATTCATGAAAGTCACAGAGTACCTTTTATTTATTTATTTTTTAAGACCATCTGTTTCCGTCATTAACTAACTCCATTTACTGCACAGTTCCTTTGTAAAAAAAAAAAAAAAAAAAAAAAAAAAAAAACATCTGAAGGCAACCATTTGCAATGTCTTCTTGACGTCTTTGGGAGATGGGGGGGGGGGGGTGCTGTAGCTTTAAATCCCACAGACTGGAGTAGCCAAAGCCTTGATCCAGACAATGACCCAGTGAGTATGGGAGTCTGTCCCTTTCAGAGCTCAAGTTCAGTCCCTGGTCCACAAAGCTAAGCTTGAGCAATGGCTGACCCTTGATCTGCATGACTAAAAATTGTATTTACATTTTAAATCACTGTTGTGCATAAAGGCCAAGTTTTGATGACTGTGAAGTACTCGAATTCAGAATTCCTCCTCTGAACTGAACAGTAAGTAGTTTACTTTTCAAACAGCATGATTTTTGAAGCTTTTATTCTACACCATTGCTGTGTTAAGAAAGCTGTCAAGTTTTGGAATTTCATGGAGAAATGTGAAGTGGCCTTTGTGAGCTCCAGAGGAAACCTCAGAGGCCTGACATTCTAAATGTGATGGTTCTATTTACATATATATTGTCCTTCCAGGGAGAGTCTGTGGGTTTGGATTTGGGATTACTGCATATAGAAAGCTTTGGCTGGCATCTGGGAGCCCTTATGTATCTGTATGCATTTTCTTCTTCTCTCCCCCTCTCATTCATTCATTCACTCATTTATTACTAAAGGATATGTTCCTTTCTCTTCACTATCTAATGAGGTCATGTCCCATTCCTGTGATTACCAAAGACATCCAGAGTCATGAACCATAGGTGACTCAGGTAGGTAGAGTCCAGATGCATAAATAGGAAATATGGATTCTTAACAATTTGGATTCTGCCCCCAAAAAACTTTGAATCAAGTATAGAAATTGTGTATGTTCTTTAACTGCTGCTCTTTGGTCTTAAACAGTGAGGATCTAGCAGCCTTCTGAAGACCTCTTAAGGAAACCAACTTGCCTTTATTTGAATTCTAGATGTTAGCTGTGTTCTATGCACCTCCCTCTTTGGGCTTCATTTTCTAGACTTGGCTTAACCTTAAAATATTCCAGCCATATTTATATGAGGAAGTTGTGTTAGTCCTTAATTTATGTATTATGTCACCCATTTATAATGGCAAGATAGAAGGAAGTTGTACTCTCCATTAGGACAAAATTATATGAACCAGGACTAATGAAAATTGGGGGTGAGGGTATAAGAAAAAAAAAAAAAAGGTTTCTGAGTGGAAAAAGTAGCATCTGTGCTGAACTTGGGTGATGGGTATTTTGTCCTCCTGAGGATCTGGGATCCCCCCCCCCCCCCGCTCCAGGCTATGTCCTCAGTAATAATGATGACAATAAATACAGGTTGTTTTCCTTTGGTGAAGAAAGATACCATGGTAATTATTCAGGCCACCAAACTGGAATTTAGATCACTTGTTCTTAAAATAGTTGTGAAATAGCTATAAAGCCCAGCCCTCTGTGGGAGAGAATGCAGGACAGTGAGAAAGTTGATGGTGTACTCTAGGAGGTATCATAGGTCAGTCGCATTGACAGAAAGCTCACACCGCTGCAACCAGAGTCATGACTATAGACAGGAAGTGGGAAGATCCTTAAGAAAGTGTTACCAGAGGGGTACAGGCAAATGAATTAAATGACTTGACAAGAGGAAACAAGGGTGTTGGGCATTCCTAGAAGGAAAGTTGTTAGGCAATGCAAGGAGTCATGAGCGTGGTATAAATCATGCAATGATGAGTATTATAAAGAACAAATTAGAGACTAGCAGAAAAGAAGGATAAGAGCCAGATGCTGGAAGGCATTAAAAACCAGGATATGCTTAGCTTTTAGTAAACAATAGGGAGCCATTGTGTTGTCTTGAGGAAGCCTGTGTGTAGGGGAACTATATTGTTCCATTGTAAATAATTGTCCCACCCACTGGTTTTATAAAAATCTCTGATTGGCCAAAGGCAAACAGGAAGTGTGGGTGGGGCTACCAGACTAAGAAGACTCTAGGAACAGGCAGAATGCAGCAGAATGCCAGAGAGAAGCCAGAAGAAGCAGAGGACAACTATGCTGCTCTAAGAAAAGGTACCGAGCCACATGGCTGAACAGGATAAGAGTCATGGGTTAGATTAAGGGTAAAGAGTTAGCAAGATATATGCCTGGGCCTTAGGCCAATCAGCCTAACACTATTGTAAACATCTGTGTGTCTCTGCGAGTCTGTGGGTCTGTGGGCCTAAACTTTGAGGCTAGGCCCAAAATCTGGGCCAGAAACCTCATACTATACCTGTGACTTTAGAGGAACCTGTCAGAGTACAGGCAACACTGGTATGCAAGGAGCAGAGAGACTAACATATCCAGGGGAACAACCATCATCTGAGCATGACGTAATGAAAGTGGGATGGGGGGGGGAACTGGCTTGGATATAGAGAAGAAGGCTAGAGATGGAGAGATGATTAGTGATGGTGATTTGTATGAGCCATGCAATGCTGAACTAAAATGTGTAAACTATGGACTCTTGTGGGAAGGTGCTGAGATACAGCAAGGAAATGAGTGTTCTTGGCACTGTATACCACACTACACAAAACTTGAAAAAGTTCAGGGAAGGTATTGTTGTACAGGGAATGTAAGCAGTACTCACAATTTTACACCACAACAACCTGGGCACAAGAGTTACCAAAACCACCTTGAATGGCACATGGCTCCCACCTCCCTTTCCCTGAACCTAACCAGTCATCTCTTTTCCTCCATATGCCCCAAGGGAGATGTGTTCCATTCTCAGAAGACTGTAGGATGCTGTGCAGTAGATAGCTCATCTGGAGAAGCCAAGCAAGCATGAGATATAATACTAACTTATCCCTAACCTGTACTTGAACATGGAACAACATTTTTCAACTCCACAGGATGTCATAGGAAAACAGACAGGGATGTTTTAGATCAGGATGGAAGGTAATAATAACATGAGACTACCTAGAGCCACATTTTTCCCTCGTTCTTCTTCCTTATGGATATTTGGAGTCTTGCTGATGACCTCCGAGATAGGAAATATAACTATAGCTGGTCATCTAGGAAGATGCTCTAGAAAACCCAATTTATCTATAAATACATTTGTAGTAGTGCGGTTTCTTGGTCCCGGGCTGCCAGAGGCCCAGACCCTGCCGCGCCAGATCCCTTAGCCACCCACCGCTGCTGCTCAGGCCCCCAGAAATGACTCAGACGCTTATATTAACTTCATGCTGTTTGGCCTATGGCTCAGGCATATTGCTAGCTAGCTCTTACATCTTAACTAAACCCATTTCTATTAATCTGTCTGCCATGTGGCCCGTGGCTCACCTGTGCTCTTTACATGTTGCTCCTTTGGGCTTCAGCTTGGTCTGTCTGACTCTGCCCTGCTTTTCCTACCTATGCTCTGATTTCTCCTCCTACTTTTTCCATGGTGCATGTCATGGCCCAAAACAGCTCCTTTATTTAAAGATTGCTATTCACAGCATACAGAAAGACATTCCCACATCATACACTGGCATTATTCTTCCTCTTGGAAGGAAAGAAGTGTTTGGTTTCTGTAACTGTGCACCTGTTCCTTCTTGTAGGGGGGCTAACTTCCTTGAACAGTAAAAAACACGTTAAGGCAACCAGATCAAGACTTCAAGTGGTCCTATGCCTTTACCCTGAGCCCACACAGAGACTTTTACCCCATACACAGGGCTTTTAAGAAGGCCTGGAATAAAACACTTGCCCCAGTTTTTAGAGGCAATGGGATGCAACTGTCTTGCAAAGAGTCAGCCTACCACAGACTTAGAGCCATGTGGTATCTTCCTGACTATTTGCAAGACATGCAGCTTTATTGACTTCATAATGATTCATAAAAAACAAAAAATTCTGAAATCAATGAGCCTAAGGATCTAAATAGTCAAATAATGGAGAGGGTTTTATACGTGGTCCTTTGCTCTGTGCTTCAAGTGATCATGAGACATTGGTCTTGAATGATTTTTCAATTCCCCTGCAGGTGTATCATCAGAATTCTGTTAAAAGTAAATGGTGTCCTCTCTGAAGATAAGTCTGACAAACAAAACTCACACAGTTAAAACCAGGATCCATAAATTCCCGAATTGTTCTTCGTTCGTGTGTGTGTGTGTGTGTGTGTGTGTGTGTGTGTGTGTGTGTGTGTGTGTGTGTGTGTGTGTGTGTGTGTGTGTGTGAATATGCATGTTCACACATGGACAGATGCATATGTGTGCAAATGCATGTGCATAAATGTACATCTATGCAGAGGACAGGGCAACCCCAGCTGTCATTCTATGGTCTTCTTCCACCTTGATTTTTATAAAACAAAGTATCTCTTTGAGCCTAGATCTTACTGATTTGGCCAGACCAGCCGACTAGTGAGCATTATGAATCTGTATGGCTCCAGCCTCCTAGCTCTGGCATTATAAGCATGTGTTACAATATCCACATGCTTTTTACATGTATTCTGGGGGTCCCATTCAGTTAGATTTGTGACACATCCATTTTATCAACTGGTCCATATCCCCATCCTGGTTACCAGCTCCTTTCTGCAGATCCTACCAAGTGTTTGCCTTATTTTAATTTGGCTACTTCAATAAGTGACTACCTTTGTTTGCTTGTTTAAAAATGAGTCTTTCTTTCAATAAAATCGGATCCAATCACTCTGAGATATACTATTCCAAATTTGACAAGCATCTATGACATATTTCACATATAATTCAGCAAATGAGCAAAAAGAAGCTTTAAACATTATGGTTGGTGATCTGTTTTAGCTGCCTTTGGCTCATCAAGTCACTATTGCTATTAAATTGATGCTTTCTATCAGCATTGTACTCACCTGGGTACCAGGAAATAAAAACTGCCTATAGCCAGCCTTTGCTTTCAAGATGAAAACAAGCATGCAGGGATTGAAAATCATGCAATAAAAGTAGAAATATGACCCAACAGCATCAGGAGGGGGGGTGTGAAGTAATATTAATAAAACATATATTAGATATCAAATAAAATGCACACCATGTCACAGTATAAACCAATACTATTCTGAATGTTTTAGGTGTGGTTGTTTAATTTCATTTTTTAATCCAATGAAGGAGGTGCAATAATCTCTTTAAAGAGAAGAAAGTGTAGGCTCATAGATATCCCCTCACACAAACTGCAAATGACATGTCCTTAAAGATCAAGCCATTTTAGTCCAGACTTGGTCAGCTATATATGGGGTGAAATATTTAGGATAGCTTATCAGAGAAACTAAGTGCGTTTGAGAGCCAAGATTTGTCTGTACAAAGATCAGGAGATCTGGCATTCTAAGAAGGATGGATGATATGATGAGACTGGTCTGGAGGCAAGCATATTGATGGAGGACAAATTAGCCCTATGATTTAGTGGGTGACCTCCTGAGGCAAGCTACCCAGCCTCTCATTCTGGCCCCACTGCTTTCTCCACCTATAACAAAGAAACATCCTCTGGGTTTCTTATTGGGCAGTAAACGTAAAAATAATGCATAATAGTAAATCGATAAATATTTATAAACCACCTAAAATATCCCCTGCCAGAGATTGTCGTACGAGACTGTACAAGCAAGTCTAGAAGTTTAGGGGAATTAAGAGACAGACCTGGTGCAAAGGCTAAATGATATTTAGTTGCTTCACAGAATATACCTGTCAAGAACCATCTCCTTGGCATCTCAGCCTATTCTGTGCTTGAAGATACAATGAGGGGACAGCTTCTGGTCAGGTTCCATTAGAAACAATACCAAGTGCAATGGACATCAAAATAACCACAAATATTTACTTCTGGCCTGAATGTACAAAGCACCCTCGGGTTTAGTTAGTGATTTAGAAAAGGATAGGAAAGGGGGAGTACAGTCAGATGCCTCCAAATATAACAAGCTACAGGAGGTGGCCTGAGTACAGTGCAGATGTGGCTGATCTCATGACTGTGATTCCTGTCAGGAAGGGAATGAGTCAAGAGGATCAGGAACCCACACTAGTTGGTTAGTGTTATCTGTATCTGATAGAGAAATTCCGAAATCCCATGAGGTATCTCACTGCTTGGAACAAAACCTGATGCATTAACATCTTAGTTTCCCAAAATAATCCCTGAAGCCCTGTAGTTATACTGATGGAAGATGATTTAAACTGAGGCAAGTCTTGCCAAGGCCCTGGCTGGGGAAGCAGCTAAGCAGGGGAATACTTAAGATCACAATGGCTTTCTGTATTTTGAAATTTCTCAATTAAGTAGGGACACATATCAAGAAGAGTCTTAGGCTCCTGACTCTGTGCCTGGCTAAGCTATCTTCCACCATGTATTCATGGGTTGAGGATTTCATTTGTTAACACCAGATACCTGACTCCAAAGGGCTTTGCAGAGTGTACCAGAAACCATCTCCAAAGCCCCATTGGTCCAGACTCACTATCTTTAACCTGAGTAGATTCAAGCCAAAGGCTGCTACAACTTCTTTGAGAATTTCCTAAGAGGGTAGAGTCACAATGTGAGATCACAATATCTCAGTGAAAGATGAAGAAATACACAACTCTGCAGCGAGTCACAACCACACCTATGATTTTGAAAAACTGCCTTCATCACGGAACTATCAGAAGTAAGGTGTGCCTACAGACTCTCTGCAGCTCACAGCTACTGTTATAGCCTATAGGTGTTAGAGAGAGCACATATCATAGGCATTCTCTGAAAAGTGAGAGACCATAGCTTATATCAAGGGATCTATAAAATTAGAAGATTGGACTTACAATGTTCATGAGTTTTCCCTCTCAGGGTACCTCAGGGTACCTTCAATTTAGAGGTCAAACAGCTCTTATTTCCAACTTAAAAGTCTAGTAATGCATTAGTCTGTACAAGCTAATTGCCAGAACAAAACATCCTTAATTTTCTTATTGAATACAATGCAAGTTTTTTTTTCTTACTCTTCTCAGAGTTTCCTGTGGTTAGTTGGTGGCGGCGGGGGGGGGGGGGGGGGGGGGGGGGGGGGGCTCTGCTTCACACTGCTAGTAAAGATCCAAGCTCCAAGTAAAGTATGTGGTGGATCCCACTATCTGAAAAGGCCCCAGCATTCTATACCTGTTCATTTTATACTTTATGTTCCTTATCTATCACTGGAAGCTACGAAAAGAATAAAGGTGTTTTGCGACTGGAAGCTATACAAGCCTCTTTTGTTCATTTTCTATCATTACATGTTCCTACCTATAGGTAGGCTAGATTTTCAGAGAAGGAATACCAAGAAATGGAATCTATCTCTGTGATCATGAGCAAATGGAATTAACAGGGTCACAATTGTAGACACACCACAGAGGAAGTAATATCTGAGCTTGCAGAGGATAGATAGATGTCCATGCAGCCTCCTCCATCTCTCAAGTTGGAAGTAACCTCAAGGTCTTTGCAGTTCCTATCTCACTGTTCAGCAAAACACAGAACTAAGTGCACAGTAATTGCCTGGAAAACACTTGGTGGTTGATCTTAAATGGGATCTACAGAAAACCTTAGCAAACAGGGAGGCTTAGGGTGGAGGCATCCAGAGCTGGAATGGTACTGTCTGAGCAGATGCAGAGGGATATACAAAGGGTACCTACAAAGCCACTCTAATGGATGGAGAAAAGAGGGGCACAGAGAGGTGCCAAGGACATTGCAACTATTGTGTATTGGAAGCACATACAATGTCTAGAGAACTTTTTCTGAAAACCATGTGCATTTGACATTCACATCATTAAGATTCACTAAGCAAGACACACCACAACTAAATAATCTTAAATGAAGAAAAATGTGTTTTTCCTTTTCATATAGTTAAAAGGTTTCTAATCCTTCCCAAAAAAAGGAAAAATATTGTGTGCCTTATGATAAATCTGTGTGTTAGTATTTTCAATGATACACTTGAGCTAGAGACATATAACTACAATGGCCTTCAGGGCTCGTGTCACTCATTCCCATTTTCCTAGAAAGGCTTTAGTTAATGACAGGAATTTCGTGTCTTTTTTTCTAGGGCCCCAGTATAGGATAAAGGATAACATATCAGAGATAGGAGAAGCCATGGTTGTTGAACTCTACTGAGACTCGCTTAACAGAGATGACTTACAGCAAGTGGTAATAAGGGGCAGCCATGGCCCCGCCTCCTTCTAGGGTTTCCTTGGAGAGATTCCAGCCCTCACTGCCAGCCCATGTGTTAATCATCTAGGACTGCCATCAGAAGTAGCATGAAATGTGTCATTCAAACCACAGAAATGCACTTTCTCACCATTCTAGAGGATGCAAATTCCTGGATACACATGCAACTGTGCAAAGACGTGTGGGCTGGTCACTGTTACACAAGTCTGCTCCTTTATCAGAGGCTGGTCAGTAGCTGAGGCCTGCAAGCTGTCTTCCAGTTCTGATCTCCTCCATCTTGGTCCCTCTGCCTCATCCCCATCCCAGGTGTAACCCTAACCCTCTGCCTATGAACCCACCACCTTTTGTGGTGAACCATGAGATAATCTAATCAGGATACCCTTGGTGCCAGTTTACATTTTTGTCTTTAACCTTATTCATGGCTCTAACTCTAGAAACTAGGGCCACAGCATGTAGGTCAGCCTGCTCCATGAGGAAAAACACATTTTATCTTTTGTTTCTCCCTGTCCTTTCTTATTCCCCTCTCCTTTTCACATTAGACCTATCCCTCCCTTCTCATAGCTCTCATTTGCATATCAAATACATAATATATATTAAACATATGTATATAGATACATAAATATATACATATACTTAAATATAGATTCCACATATGAAAGAAACATGAAATATTTGCCTTTCTGAGTCTTATTTCACTTAACACGATCATCTCCAGTTCTATCCATTTTCCTGTAAATGATACATTTTCCCCTCATTACAGCTAAATAAATCTCCATCATGTATATGTACCATAGTTACTTTATCCGTTCTGCTATTGACGTTTATTTAGGCTGCTTTTGTACCCTGGATATTGTGATCTAATCTCCCTCTCCACCTGATCTCAGAGATCATTTATTCATTCAGCCTATGTTTGCTGATGCTGGCTGCCTCTCCTGCCTCAAGAGTAGCATGGCTGCTTTTGCTGGGGGCAGCCATGCAGGAGGCAGCCTGGTTTTTGATCCCCTGGGGAATGCTGAGCCCATGTTATTACCATCACAGATGTATTTCCGGGATTTGAGATCAATCTGCCACTGTTGAGTGGGACTCAGAGAAGGGGGCGGCTCAGACAGAGTGCCAGCCTTCTGTTTCCTCTGCCACTATTGATTCTGTGTGGTTCTGGGAAAGCAGCAGCTGCTGTTCAAACCCCCACCCCCTCTTCTGTTCACTGGCTGAGGGACTAAACAGCACCCCATCTCCCTCATACCCAGCCTGCCATGCTGACATGAGAGTAAGTCTCCTGCCTGCCTCTTTTTCACCAGTGAATCCAGGAAAAGACGATCCGGAGGGCTTCTTGGGCTTCCCCCCAGATTCCCAGAGAACCTCCTAATCACAATGTCTTCCAGAGATTTCCCCAGGTAGAACCGTGACCCACACACTTCCCTGTCAAGGTCCTGTCTCATTTTCCAGGTCCAAGAAGATGAATGCCCAGCATTTGCACCAAGGGAATGGAGTATTTCTTCAAAGAAGTTAATAAGATTGTATATTTTAGCCTCAGGGCACTAGAGAAGGGAAAGAAAAATTCCCTGAAACAACATGTCTCTTGTTTAATAAAGTTTTATTATTATTATATATGAGTGTGTGGGAAAGAGAAATCTATATCTGTTCTTCACCATCACAGCTTTATTGGTTCTGAGCTTTAAAAATCAGTTTGGTGACTAACAGAATAAAGAACCGACTGACCGGTGATTTTTAATATTTGGCTCTTCCAGGAAGCAATCTAATAGAGAAAAAGCTTATTGGAAAGTGTAGATGATGTGAAATGAGTTGCATGGAGTGGGCAGGGTGGTGGTGTGGTGTTAAACGGGCTCACACCTTGGGAGAACAGGCAGATGTCACAGGAAGCTGCCAGTTCTAGCTAGACCAACTCACTGAGCCTCGCCCCACCCCTAGCCTTGGGAAAACCTGGTGACACTGGGTTTTGTTTGTCACTGATTCCTCCCTCTAAATCTTTCTTTTATGTAAAATTTAAATTCACCAGCTGTAAACATCAAGTAATAACCCGCCGCTGGTACAATCTTTACCTTCAGGCGGTCCCTGCTCCTTTGCAGTCCTGTGTGTGTGTGTGTTTCCTTTGTCTCTCTGCTTCCTAAGCCCATATCTCTCTTTCTTTCTCTTTCTCTGTGTGTGTCTGTCTCTAAATGATTTTGTGTGTGTGTGTGTGTGTGTGTGTGTGTGTGTGTGTGTGTGTGTGTGTACATTTATGTACTGAGCCCTTGTGCTCCACCTCCCTCAATCTGTGTATGTGGTGTTTCCTTTGTCTCTCTGCTCCTCAACCCATCTCTCTCTTTCTCTGTGTATGTGTCTGTCTCTGAGTCTGTGTGTGTGTGTGTGTGTGTGTGTGTGTGTGTGCGCACGCATGCGTTTATGTACCTCAGGGCTCACCCTTGTGCCCTTTTCTATGGCTGAGAAATCATCTGGTATCTCTGTAGAGACAGTAATCTCACTCCCTCTTGGAGCCAAAGCAAGGGATCTAAACAGTTTTTTACTCATTCCAAGGATTCCACAAGCTCCCATGCACCCCAAGACGGCAAGAAGAGTTGTTTTGTGTCTAGGGATGTTAGTCAATGCCCCCTTAAAAATTGATTTCTGGAGCTTGCATTCTTGGTCCAGACCCTCTGCCCCCTATTTCTTGACTTCTTTTCCATACTTTGTGTCTTAGTTAGGGTTACTATTGATGTGATGAAACACCTTGACCAAAAGCAAACTCAGGAGAAAAAGGTTCATTTCACTCACAGTTCTATCACCTAAGGAGGTTAGGACAGAAACTCAAACAGGACAGGAATCTGAAGGCAAGAGCTGATGCAGAGGCCATGAAGGGGTGCTGCTACTAGCTTGCTTTCCCTGGCTTGCTCATGTAGTCAGAAGTTAATGGCCCATCCATCCCAAAGTCTCACAGCTGCTGAGCCCCAGATAATCACACAAAGGCTTATATTGATTTCAAATTGTTCAGCCTATATCACAGGCCCATTACTTGCTAGCTCTTTCAACTTAACCCATTTTTATTAATCTATGTTTTCCCACACGGCTCATGGCTTACCTGTACTTTTACATCTTATTCTTTCAGTGGCAGTGACTCCAACATCCTTCCCCTTTATCTATGCTTGGATTTCCCACCTGCCTATAATCTGGTTTGCCATAGGCCGAAACAGTTCCTTTATTATCCAATGGTAATTCACAGAATATAAAAAGACATTCCACATCACTTCCCCTTTTCTATCTAATCAAAAAGGAAGGTTTAAATTTCAACATAGAAAAATTACATATAGAAAAATAGCTATCAAGCAATAAATACAGTTATATTACAGATAGTATCTAGTCTATTTGTATTTAGCAAAATTCAGGAAAATATTCTATCATCTACCTTATCCTTGTGAGTCCAAAGTTTCATATCTAATTTACCTTAAATTATAACTAAGGAAAACTATAATTTTAACTATCTAATCTTTAATTCCATCAAAGACCACAAAGGGATATGATATTACCTAAGTAAACAGGCAATGGAAGTAACCTCCAAATTCTAGAAATGACAAAGACAACATCTGGCTGCCTGAACAGTCACTCCAAGTTTCTTTGTAATATTGGAGCATCCATCTTCAGCCTACAGGCCTAGAGTTTCTGGCATATATTTCAGTGGAACAGGAAATCCAAAGGACTGTTCTACACATCTTGGCAAGGTTTGTCAGTTGCTTTTCCCTATGTCCTGTAGAATGTCTGGCAGTTTTCTCTGTGATGCAGGAACCTGAAGGATAATATTAGCTTGTCCTAGCAAAGATAAGAGGTCACTTTCCTATGGGTCCTGTATGTCCTGTTTATACAGCATATTGTCAAGCAGTCAAGGCAAGAACAATCTCCTGCTCAGTGGCCAACCTTTGCCACAAAGAAAGTAAATTTCATATGGAGCCTCTTCAATGCCCATCATCCTCTTGAAATATATTGATGCTGCCAGGATCAGACATATCTCACCGTCAAGAAAAGTCTAAGTTCTTAAAATATTATAAATGCCATATTCTGTAGGTCTTTGAAGCATTTGAAAATTAGCTACCTAATTGAAATATATCTTTGTATTTCTAAAAAACCTAACTATCATGACTATAAGTTTGATCATCATAGATGATTAACTATTAATTTGTATTTCTCAATTATACATTATAATTTTAAAGGAATTGCATAAACAGAATATCTTAAACAAAAGTAGAAATATACATCAATATAACAAAACTAACCTTAAATTTGTATCAATAAACCAAAATCCATGGACATGTAAAGTATTTTGAGACTAACAATTGTTTTTTGAGCCAAAGTAGATTCAATAATCTTTTTTATCATTTCTATATCATACCCCCCCTTTACCCTAGAAAGACATTGACCATTAACAATTTAAAATGAAAACAAACATTATAAATGATATTTTGGGAATTTGGGCATAGCTTTCCATGCTGCTTCCTGCTGATTGGGGGCACTGGTAATCCAGGGGACCCAAAGATAATTCAAGATTAAGGTCCAGTCCTAACTGTAGTAGTCTGTGAAACGAGGTTATTTTAGCTATCTCCTTGAAGCTGTTCTGGGTGAAGAGCTCTGAGGAAACTATAGGAGAGGTGCCCTGGAATATTGGATCACCTGGGTTGTCTATTTCCATCAGAAACTTTTCAGGGGATCTCCCTCAATCAAACTTTATTTTCTTTAACTCTGAATAAGTCCACAGCCTCTCATTTTCTGTGTGTGTGTGTGGTGGGGGGGGGGAACCTCTTCTCCGAAGTAACATATTTTTTACTTCAATTTTTAAGTCAAGGCATTTACAAAAATATATAGGTTGGATTAATCCAGCCACCTTTATAACAATATCTAATCTCTGTGTAGTTTCCATCTTCATGTAGCTTATTATTTTTATTTTATTTTTTAATGATTTTTCTCTATCCTTTTTCCTTTTCTTTTTCCCTTCCAAGCCTATGTATATTTTTAAACAAACTCTAAACCATTTTAATGTTTGTTTTGTTTTTCTGAATCTGTCTTATTTTACATCTTTTATCTTTTTCTGACCACACCTTTAATCTGCTAAACTGAGCCTGGGATTAAAAGCTTGGCTAGGGAAGCTGGCTGGCTCCACCCAGCTCCTTAGTCTAACTTCATAGAAAGTTTAGCATTTTACCATCAGTACTGGCAGAAGCCACATTTACCACCTCAGCTCTGGGGAGTTTGAGGGTCCACACTGCCGATAGGTAGAGCACTGCTACCCACTGCTCATAAACTCCATTTAAATACTTGGCAGCAAGGCCTTTTAAAAGAGCCACACAGTTTTTGCTGATAAAGCTGAGTCAGTACTTCTCACTTAAAGGAGTGGCACCTGTGCTCACCACCTGCGAACAGAGATGACCCAAGAAAACATTACTACTAAGAAGCCATCTTTGACTCTGTTCCCCTTTTGTCTGTATGAACATAAAACTTAAATCCATCATATACAGCTTGTGCTTGTTCCAAGCTTCTTGTGAGACTTCCAGAACGGGCCTTGTTTTAACTTAAGCTGCACACTGCAAACTCACCATTTTGTAACTCATGCCGGAATGTCACCCTGTACACTGCCCACTTCAGATACACAACTAGAAAGCTTTTTTATTTTTTTAAGCTTTCTTAGACTTTATGTGGTTGTATATGCCTCACATTGGAGCACCATTTGTAGCCAAAAATTTCTGGCTCTGCCTAGTTCTGAGGTCTGGACCCACAGTCCCAAATAATCACACAAAGTCTTATGAGCTGTTTGATTTATGGTATAGGCTCATTGTTAGCTAGCTCTCGTATCTAAACTCAACCCATTTCTATTAATCTATGTTTTGCCACGGGGCTCATAGCTTACATGTACTTTATATCTTGCTTTCTTGGGCCGCAGCTTAAGGCATCTCTCCCTGACTCTTCTATCCTTCCCATTTATTTATGCTTGAATTACCCACCTACCTATAAGCTGGCTTGCCATAGGTCAAACAGTTCTTTTATTATCCAATAATAATTCACATTGTACAGAAAGACATCCCACACCGTGCTCAGCCTGCATTCTTAAAAATCCCAGGAACATCCACAATGGGCTGGGCTCTCCTTCATCAATCAGAAATTTAAAAAAAAAAAAAAAAAAAAAAAAAAAGGCCTACAAGCTTTCCTATAGCCAGATCTTACAGAGGCATTTACTTAACTGAGGCTCGCTACTCACTAACGACTGTAGCTTTTGTAAAATTAACACAAAACCAGCCAGTATTATGTATAATGACAGACTTCTGAAACCCTAGAGTAGATAAAGCTACAGCAATTTGACATTAGCTTTTTCAGAGTATGGTAAAATATATGGCCACCTTTCAATGTTAAAGGAAGAGCTTCTGGTTGAGTCCCATAAACTAAGCCAAACTTAACAATCATACCTCCTGAGAGATGGAGATGATGACAGTGGTAGACTGTGAGTGATAAAGGTTTAATGTTACATGTGGGATAAGGGATAGAATCTGCACAGACAGGCTCCAGAATGCAACATGAAGTAGGAAATTGTGTTCTTTCTATTTTCTGTTTCATATGTATCATTTCCAGTTCTGAAGTACATGAAGTGACCAGTATCCTGGGTGCCCTCTTTTGACACATCTTCTATGAACAGTAAGGGGTCCATGATAGCTGACACGTGTGCCAGATCTACAAAAGCATATAATAATGTAATAATACAAATGGATTACAGAAATTGGATACTGGTTTGGGAAAATGTTCCTCTGTACCTTTGAGATCAGGTATAGTAAGCATGCACTATGATAAAGGGCTTCATTTGGTCTCTGTACAGCCAAGTCAGCTACTTACATTATCTGAGCTTTTGTTCTCCAACAGAAGGGAGTGATAAAGAAAGACTAAAAAAATCATAGACCTGAAGTCAACAGAGGGCTTTTTAAATCTAAGTGGCTATTCTCTTTGCTTGAATGGCAGAGACCCAGATTCTAATTCCCCAGAAAGAGAGCTAGTATTAGGTAGAGGCATTGTGAAAGGTATGCTAAGACTCTCTGTAGGAAACATTGAACTGAACTGCTAGTGAAAACAACATGAAGTATATTCTGTCTTTTAGCAGAGTTAGGTAATAGCACTGCAGAGTAGAATACTTGGGCCAAGGATTTGGCTTGATCCTCTAAATGAGAGGGTCTTATTTTCTTCTCTGCCTTTCTCCTGCCAGGAAACAATGAAGTGAGCATCAGTGCCTTGGAGGTTATCATGTCCATCTCTACTTCAAGAGCTAAGTCCTCTGTCCTAGGGCTATGCATCTTGGGGGAGAGCCATTGAAAGGCTCAAACCTTTTAATTCCTTTGCATTGAGTTTTCATTACACTTAAAACATTGTCAAGGGTAGAATTAATGAGCAGAGGCCTGTTGGATATTCAGCCAGAATTCTCAGAACCCCAAAGGTCTTGACTCTGAGAGCTTGAGACCATTTGTCACTTAAATGATCCATAATTTTGTTTCTGATTAGTACTGAGCACTAGTGCCAGTCAAGCTAGGGACTCCTCAGCCTTCTGCTTGGCCATAAGCTTGTTTGACTCGCTCTGCCCTGTGTCTTATGGGCATAATCCAAGTCCACTGGGTCCCTCTGAGGTGGTGGATCATGACTCCAAAGGACATAAGCAACTCTGGAGACAGTCTAGTCTTCAGGCTCATCTTCACATGAAAGAAAACCAGCAGCTCCTCTCATAGGCAACCGGAAAAAAATCCTTTGGCCCTCAAACTTTTCCCCTGTATTCTTGCTGCTCAGAATTTTATTACTAAAACTTGACTCCCTTGGGATTAAAAGGCATTTTAGTCTTTTAAAGTCCTTTATTAAAATGCAAAGACATCTAGGGAGGTTGAAACCTTATATTACCAACAAGAATTTGCAGTCATTGAGGGCAGGAAATACAACTTAAATGCCTCCTCTTATATATTAAATTCTTAGCTGCCCATGACTCTTAGAAGGTTAAGTCATTCTATACAATCAGGGTGCTTAACTTGCTGAAGGCTTAGCTTTTGTAAATCTAATTTGAGCAATAAGAAATATTTTTGGATTGAGGCCACATCTAAAACATTCACTCTGGTCTGTCTTCTTAAATGCAGCCCACGAAATGCACTAAGACACTTTCTTAATGAATCACCATTATTATTAGGAACTGCGGTTGCTATCATTCTTAGCGACTCCTTCAGCGTCCATTACTGCAGACAAGGCTATTTGAACCTTCAATAGCAGTTTTTACATTTACTTTAAGGCTTCTTGATCTTCTCCAGACTGACAGACACCATCTCTTCTAGTTCATGCCAACATGTTTTCTTTAAACACTGTGTTTCTCTTCTAACGTGTCCTTATATTCCCTGTAGGTGGGAAATAACACTATAAAGCTGAGGGGTTAAAGTGTTTATGATAAAAAAAATAGATTGAACTTCAGTGAAAAGTTTTACTATGGATGGAGTAACAATTTGATTATTCTCATAAGACAGTAGTTGCTGGGTGCAGTGGCACACACCTTTAATCTCAGCATTGGAGAAACAGAGATAGGTGGAGTTTGAGGCCAGCCTGGCATACATACCATGTTCTAGCCAGCCTGGGCTACACAGTGAGATTCTGTCTCAAAACAACAGTAAAAGACATGTCTACTGTCCTCTGATTCTCAGCTATTATTTGGATAAGTGAGATGGTCACATGACAAAGAGGATGTTGTGTTAGGTCATCAGAAGCCAAGACAAGTCACTCTAAGATATAAAAGAATGGGTGGCAGCTGTCAATCTTTTAGCCCAATTCCTTTATAATTTGGAAAATATTTTCTCAAAATCAATTATTTCCCAAACTGGAGCAGTTCTCAGAATGAAGAATATACTCTCAATGGTTCCTTCCAGATCACAAGGACTACTTGGGTAAATCAGGATCTGTGATCTACTTAAATCTAGAGAAAGCATGGACAACACCAGCTGGTACATAGAGATGCACCTGCAGTGGACTCTGATGCTCAGGGCAGCTCTCAGAGGCTCTTGTTGGACATTAACTCTAGTTATCTTTCAAATGATAGATTAGGAATTGTGGACAATTCATGTAAGCAATAATAAAACATTATTGTTCCTTTCAAGACGGGTATGCCTCCATTTTCCTTCTAAACACTAGTAGTTGGGGGGTAGTGATAAATAAAATGTGTTAATAGATTGATTTTTCTTCAAATATGACTATCATGGCATATGAGCTCTTGAGCTGCTGTTACAAGCATGAGCAGACAATGAGCATGAAATACTGAAATATTTTTCATCTAATATATACAATGTAGTGTATTCAATGTTAGTTAAATAAAATGTTTATGCACCTCTCAGTATACATACACACAAGAGAGAGCAAGTGAGCGAGGAGAGAGGGAGAGAGAGAGAGAGAGAGAGAGAGAGAGAGAGAGAGAGAGAGAGAGAGTGAGAGAGACTAATTCTGCCTGAAAACTAAATACATTCTAACAGTATTGTTTCAGACAGTCTTTGGACCAGATAGCCTACTAATAATTTATCCTGAGGATAAGTATCTTTTTACCATAATGTTGCATAGAATATTGAGAACTTAAAATAACTTAAATCCATTAACTGGAGGGTTCATGAAGAGGAAAATATTGATTTCTATAATAAATATGAACTATAGGTACAAAACGATGAAGCAAAATTTTATTGATATTATTAAGTCAATGGTATCAAATGAAAATTACAAAGTATTACTCTGACAATTTTTTCCTGAAAGAATGAAATAATAAATATTTAAAATATCATATATATATGTGTCAAAGAATTTTAGTTATTAACTATCTTATGGTATATAGCAAAATATTTTAGTTATTATCTCTTTGCTGTGGGTAACTATTAATTTTATTATTTTCTGAGTGTCCTGAGTCACATACACATTTTACAATGAGAAATAAGTAATATCGCAATTTGAAATTGACTGTCAGCTGAAATCCCACTACTCTGAATGACTCTTTGGCTCTCTGGGCAGGACTCCCATCCCTTGCTCCTCATGTTCTTAAATTTTCTATCTGTACAGTCTCTATAATGCAGTTTCATTTTAACATGTCAGTCTCATCCAGGAATCCATGTGTATGTTCTTCATGCATCTTTGACTTCCCTTTGTTTGTCTTGTACGGTTGCTCTTTGGAAGCTTGTTGAATAAAGTATTGAGTAAACAAATGGGTCTCATGGCTCCTAGATAGTTCATTAAAGGGTTCTCCTAATGCAAACTTACAAGACTTTGGTGTGTAGTGAGAAAGCAAAAGTAAAGAAGATTCTCACCTTGCACTCCATCATCAGACTACATTACATGAAGCCAGGTAGTCTGGGATCCCTTGAGGGGTTTCCTCTCACACGCAACAAGGGCTCAATACTTCCTCGCTGAAAGAGAGAATACAGGATTGGATGAATGACTGGAAACAGCACAAATTATAACTAGATTGATATCATCCTAAGCAGAGAATTTAGCAATGACTGATACAGTCCTGGAGTCAAAAAATCAGATACAAGAGAGTGTTGGAGATCATGTAACCTGCCTTTTTCTTTTACCTCATTATATTGCCATGTGAGAAGTGATGTTTCCAGACACAGGGAGGTTAGCACTGCAATCTGTGTTGGACCTGAGAGTTCCCATTCTTCCTCTAACTGCTTTTTGGTTAGTAGCCTTCCCAGGACTGCAGCCTAAGGTTTCTGGTGTATCCATATGCCCAAGTTTAATAGAGGATAGACTGTAATATTCACTATCTCAGTTACTTATCTATTGCCATGATAAGATATCATGACCTCAACATCTTACAGAAGAAAGAGTTCATTGTAGCTTAAGCATTTTAGATGGTAAGTCAATGCGCACCATGGTAGGAAGCATAGCAAAAGGCAGACAGGCGTGGCACTGGAGCAGTAGCTGAGAACTTGCCTCTTGGTCCACAAAAATGAGGCAGAGAGAGCTAACTTAGCATGATGTAGGCTTTTGAAACCTCAAACCCCTCTCCCAGTGACACACTTCCTCCAAAAATTCTATACCTCCTAATCCTTCCCAAATAATGTAGCCAACTGGGGATCAAGTATTCAAACATATGAACCTATAGGGGCCATTTCCATTCAAACCATCATACTCCCTATTCGTCTGTTTGTCTTTCCCCCATATTCCATACACTCCATATGCTGTTTGAAGCTCTCTCTCTTTCTCTGAAACCTGTATCTAGAGACCTGACTGCCCTGAGTATTGGATCGCACTAACTGTGGGTTTTGTTCTGTTGAATAAAAGCAAATCCTGCATCAGGCGGCAGATGCTCTCCCATTCTTGAATAATTGAAAGACTGGGTCCCAAGCCCCAGCAGGCTAGGCATTGATTAGAAATAGAGAAGCAGGGGGCTTCAGCCAGTGGGTTTAGGGAGCTCTGCTGGGAAACTTCATCTCTTGCTGTCTGTTCATGAATCTCATACCTATATAGGAGAAAAACAGTAGGGCATTGCAAGAATATGCTTATTTACTGTTCCAAGGCAAATTTGTGCTTCTGCCCATAAATTAACCCATATGCTCAAAGTAAAAGTGACTCAAACAAGTGCCTTTATATGCTTTTTTTTCCTTTACTGCATTTATATGGTTTTATTTTCATTAATTTTTTAGGTGTGCAAAGAAATGGGTTTCGTCAGAACAGCCTCATAATCTGTGATTATCATTTGTTCTCTGTCCCGCATTATCCCACCTCACCCTTCTACTCCTGTGCGCACGCTCCATACCCTCGTATTTTTTCAGGTGGACATCTGGCAAGAATCTAGTCATCCCACAGCTTATAATACAACCCCCAGATTCCGATTCCTGCCTTTCCAGGTATGAGGAAGAATATAAAACCCACATCGCACAAAGACTGTTTCTGCCCCACTTTGATACCCGCTGCTCTGAAATTAAAAACAAACCACTGACCAAAACCTACTTGGCAGAAGGAAGGGTTTGTTTCTGCCTACGTATCCATGGAAGAGTTCACCACAAAGGGAGGACAGGACAGGGCCTAGAAGCAGAAACCAAAACAAAGCTATGGAAGACTTCGGTGTACTCACTTCTCCCCATGGCTTTCTCAGTCTAAATTCACTACCCACGACTACCTGCACATTGGTGACATGGCTTACGGTAGTGGGAGCCCTCCTACATCAATTGTGAAGCAAGAAACTGACCCCATGACTTGCCTATAGGCTGACCTGGCAGGGAAAAGGAGGCATGTTCCCAATAAGATTCCCTTTACCAGGTGACCATAGCTTTTAGCAAGGTGACAGAGACTAAAGAGCGCAATTTTATGGCCTGTGAAGCTTCAGTCTCTGCTCCTTGAAGCCCACCAGAAGCAAATGGGACAGAGACCTCAGAGACATCCTTTACCTATGGATACCAGGGAAGAAGCAGGAGGAATTAGGCTCAGGGCACTAGTTTTCCATTCCTACAATGTGTTGCTTACTAGGATTGCCTCCCCCAGACACTCCTTCCCACTTTGCAGACTCTAGCTGGGCCCATTGTGCCATCTCAAATACAACCATGGCATTCCCCCCGCCTAAAACTATTTTTTTGTCAATGATTTCCCATAACCCTTCGACAGATGCAACTCTAAGACTTCCCCACTTGAGGGTATCTCTCAGCCTCTCTGTTTTTGCCTGCACTGTGCTCATCTGGAATGACCACACCCCTAACTATTGGGAAAGCTAGAGGTCTCTGTGGCTGCAGATGCCTCTCGGAGCAGCTCATTGGACTGAGTTCTTCAATAACCCTAAAACTATGGTAGAAGGAATTTTCTTCAAAAAGTTCCTTCTTTCTCCCCTAAGGAAGTAAACACCCTATGATACACATTCCCTCTGTATCTCCCAGTGATTGCTACCCTGGCTACCCCATTTCCCATGGTATGATGAGCGCCATCACAGCAGGGTTACCTGATCAAGAACCTATTATGGTGTCTTGTTTAGATCAGGGCTTACTAAAATATTTACTATATCATCAAGTAAACATTTGGTTGTACATAGCACAGCAGAGGACTCAAACCCAGACCACTGAAGAGTCCTTACTATCTTTTCATTGACACCCCCCACCACACACCCCAGAGTGTTTACTTCATATCTACTACGTGCCTGGTTCAAGATACAAAAAATGCAACAGTGAAAAAATGAGGAAAACAAGGTAAAAAAAAAACATATAATGAAGAAATCTATCCAATGAAACACACCCACACACAGACACACACACATATTTGGCATGCACTGAGGGATGTCTTATGGAGGGAATAGATGTTTATTGTATGTGCTGGCCACAGGAAACCAGAACTGAATCTCATGCTAAGAGCCTCCCTGAAATTTATATTCTGTCAAATTTCCTTTTTTTTTTTTTTTTACCCAAGTTCCTTAATGGTGTACACTTAATTAGCTTTCTATTTTAATGCTATTTTGGCTGGTTCTCATCTATGTGGGTCAGGTATCATTTTGTTCCCATCAACTTATTTCCTTTGGTTAAATTCCTAAATGGAAAATTATTTAATCAAAATGTACATTTTTTTGAGATTTCATGATGTACTTCCATTGCGTTGCTCAAATAATTTTAGAACTTAAAAGGCCATTTCGGTGAAAATATAGTGTACTACTTTTTAAAAATATCTTCAGCAGGACTGAAATTATGTGCCATTTCATTTTGTTTTTATTGCCATTTTAGTAGAGAAGAAGAAAATACGGGAACTAAAGTTTCTGGTGGGTACGGGAAAACTGTACCTATATTTGAGAGTCTACAAGGCTAGTTCACTAATTGGGTCTACATGATTGTGGAGAATCGAAATACTGTAAATCAAGAACTAATATTATCCAGAGTGTCTAGTCCCCTATGTCTGACCTAACAATCTTTCAATTATCAGGTAAAAATCTTTAAAATGTATTAATTAACAGACCATCTTTTCTACCAACCCCACAGCTAAGAATCTAATCAGATAACATCCGAGTCAATAAGAGAGTTCTTCTCCTTGCTTTGCCATAACCCATTCGCTTAGTGTTCCCACCACTCAGAAAGTACCTTAATGTGTGGCTTTCTTTTGCTTAGTGACTATAAAAGTTTATGTAACCTCATCCACAGAGGGACATGTCATGTGAAATAACCTGATCCCAGGTCCCCAGGCATGCTTACATGTTCCGTACAGGATCAACCCTGTCTGGCTCTCTTGAAGTGGCATCCAAGTTTTGTAAGGATGGTTAGGGTATCCCAAGTTTACTTTCATTTATATTTCTCTGGCTCTTGTTTTTTTGTTTTCTAAAATCTTGTTCTTTATAATAGAGAAACTGAAAAAGCAGCTCAAGTCTTTACATCATCTTCAAATGCAGAGGAGAGGTAATATATGAGTCAAAGACAACCAGACAGATTTCACCAATCCACAAGGAGAGATGGATTATGGGGGTTGCTATGCTAGAGTGTGAAAAGGGTTACACTCAAGGCAATCCTACTCGGTTGGTGCATTGTGTAAATACAAAATACTTAAGGGAAATAGGCAATATTCGCAGGCACACAGGGCATAGGAAGAAAAGTTCACTAGGTGTCCGAGAACTCAGAGAATATCAGTATTTTTTGCAATGATTTTGTGTAGTACGAGGTTTCTGGCCCAGACTTTCCGGCCTAACCTCAAAATTTAGGACCACAGACCCGCAGACCCACAGTCCCACAGTCCCACAGAGACACACAGATGCTTCCAATTGTTTTAGGCTGATCGGCCTCAGGCCCAGGCATATAACTTGCTAACTCTGTACACTTTATCTAACCCATGTCTCTTGTTCGGCCATGCGGTTCGGTACCTTTTCTTAGGGCAGCATAGTTCTCCTCTGCTTCTTCCCGGCCTCTCTCTGGAATTCTCTCTGATGTTCTGCTTGGCGTTCTGTTCTCAGAGTTTTTGGTCTGGTAGCCCCACCCACACTTCCTGCCTGCCTTTGGCCAATCAGCTTCTTATTAAACCAGTGGGTGGGACAGTTATTTTCCATGAAACAACATAATACCCCTACAATTTTGTTTGCTTCTTTTTATGTTTACTTACCTTTGCTGAGTAAATAGTTGGAATCTTGCATCCTGGTTACTTGGTTATTCAAATTATTTCTGCGTAGCAAAATAAATTATTAATCAAAGGCTTAACACAGTCTACTGAGTTTTATCCTCAGCTAGTAAAGGCAATATAAATCGGTCATTTTATTTTAACTGATATATCCCATTTAGCTATTTAAACCACTTTGATGATGATGATTCTCATTAGCATAAAGGTTTTAAGTTCAATGTGGACTTTGTTCCATAAGTCCACTGAGTTCCTTTCTGAGTACTGAGCATTTTAAGTAGTAAATTAAGTTTGCAGCTGACCTGGGATGCTCATGATAATTGGACTTTTCCTTGTAGTTTGGTATAGTTTTATACTAGATATTAACTAAATATCATGTACTTTTGTTCTAATCAGATTCCACATGTTTCTATCCCTAGAAATTGACTTACAACAGCATTGACATTTTTTTTTCTTTTTTGAGCTGAAGTCCTACAAATTTAACAAACATGATTACATGGCATTCCAATCCAGATGTAGAGAGTTTCAACACTGTCTTACACTGCGCCTCCTTCTAGTTAGCCTCATGCATCTGCAGCTTGTGGCAGCCACTGATACAGTATTTGAGGTGTGTGTGTGTGTGTGTGTGTGTGTGTGTGTGTGTGTGTGTGTGTATGCGCGCACATATACCTGGATGTCAGTGTATACACTTTCCTTTCTAGAATATCACATAAACAGAAATATCCACAATACAGCTCTTTAAGTGTGGTTTCTTTTTACTTGTTAGAACACATTTGCCTTTCTTTTACCCAGAGTGTGGTCTATGTGGTGTATATAAATAATTTAATCCCTTTTATGGCCAAACAGCATCCATGTACGTGGCTGCACTATAGTTTGACTCTCCATCTACTATTTTAAAGTCTATTTAGGTTGTTAGAGTTCAGACCTATAGTGACAAAAGTATCTACAAACACCTGTGACAGATTTGTGCGTGACAATTAAGTTTTCGTTTCTCTTGGAAAAACACAAGAAAGCACCATACTGCTTTTCAAAATGTCTGCCTAGATTGCATTCCCAACCATACACAAGACTTCCTGTTGTTCTACACACGCATCAACACTTGTCTGTCATTATTAAAAACCATCTGTTTGATGTGGATCTCCCATCCAAGTACTAACTAGGCCTGGTCCTGCTGAGTTCCCAACATCAGAGATAAGGCAACTTCAGGGTGGTGTGACCACACACTTGATGTGGATGTCACTGTGATTTGAATTTGCATGTTTTTATAACTAATAAGGACAAACAAATGACTATGGCCTCATTTGCCATCAATAGTTTTGATAAAGTATTTGTTCAATTTTTGTTTTCATGCTTAACTGGGTTGATTGCTTTTCTTACTTAGTTTTCAAAGTAATTGATGTATTCTCAATGGCACTGCTTTATATTTGCCAAACTTTCTCCCAGATTCATATTTTCATTTTTAGTATTAGGTTGTAAGTTTTTAATTATGAAGAATTTTCAATGTATATTTTAATTTTTCCAGTGTGAGGATTTCCCTTTCTCTTCAATCCTGATGTCACCACAGTGACTATTGACTCAGCTTGGTTTGCCTACTACCCATATCCACTGGACCCTCCACATGCTTATCATGAAGGAAACAGCATAAGGACACAGGAAAACCATCAGATTGGAAGTCATAATGTCAATACTCTTGTCACCTCTTGGTCTCAGGCTTCTTCATCAAGCTCTGAAAGTTTTTATCTCTTCATCTACACTTTACAATTAGACCTGCTCTGGGTTACTGGCCAGCACATAACCAATCTTCCCATGCAATACAATGGTCCATTTACAGCGGTAGAGAGCATTTCACTTGAGGGGATTTCAATTACTCTGACTTGAGAAATAGTTCAATGGCTGGTGAGTAGAGCACTCATCAGAGTCTAGGCGCCTTGACCATTTAAACTCTTATCCGGGCCACAATCATTTGATTATTTGGAGGTACAGGTTGTTATGTGTTATTTCTTTAGAAAATGACAAAAATAATAAATGCAAACCCTCTGAGTCCCAATTTTCTCTCTTCTGGGGGAGGGGGCATTCTGCACCATTTCTGGAACCATTGTGAAAAATTGAATTCTTACTTTACATGCCAAGCTCCTTTTTTTGTATTATTAATTTCAAAAATCACAAAGAAATGTTCTGATCATAAATAAATTCTCTTGGCATAGATGATATAAAAACACAAAACATTAAAATGCCTTCTGGCTCTGTATGTGTCTGTGTTGAAAAATATTTGTTTTCCAAACCTCAGCCTCTCTCTTTTTTTTGGTCAATAACTATTTATTTTGTAGTTTGCTTCTTATGCTCATTTTGCTGAAGATAACATCCTGGGCCTTTTTCATTCTTCTGACACCTTTTCCCCTTGTTTGTTGTGTTATTTGCAAGGAAAACAAACTATTTCACCAACGTCCACATTAATCTTTCCCAGTGAAATAGCATTGTTATGCTTTCATCACTATATTTTTTAAAAAATAATAATCCCTGTATTTCATCTGGTGAGAGATTAGGACCCATGGACAGAAGCAAAATTAACCAAAAGTGAAACTCAGTACAGATGCTGAGGATGAGGCCAGAGATTTAACTGAATGAAGAAGATCTTAGGAATTTTATAATTTTAGCACAAGGTCTGACTTGACTACCAGGCACCATTGATAGTATGCCTGTAAGATATTCCTTATTTAAATATCATTTGAGACTGAAAAGATAGCTCACTGGGTAACACCATGTGCTGTTCTTATAAGGGGGCCTTGGTTTCATTCCCAATACCCCTCATGGGTGGCTCACAACTTCCTTTAATTCCAGCTCCAGGGGATCAGATGTTCTGTGGGTACCCACATGCAGGTGCAAATATCCACAAACAGACACATCCAAATTCATATAACTAAAAACCCTACTATTTGTAGAATGAATAATATAAATCCTTACTGAGCATACTCCTTAATTTATGTCAACATGACATAAACTAGAATGTCCTAGGAAGAGGAACCTCAAACAAAGGAATTGCATCTATTAGATTAACCCATGGGCATGCTTAAGGGGCAGAGATTTTCTTCATTAATGCTTGATGTGAGAGGGCCTATGCCACTGTAATCAATGTCATCCTGGGGCAGGTGGGCGTGGCTGTATTCACGAAGCAAGCAGAGCAAACATGGAGAGCAAGTCAGTAAATGGCCTCCTCTGCTGTTCCTGCCTCTGGTCCTGCCTGAGTGAAGCTTTGGCCTCCCTTAATGATGGACTGTGACATGGAAATATAAGGCAAATAAATCCTTGCTCTTGAAACTGTGTGTGTTTATCAAAGTAACAGAGACACTAGGAAACTGTGCAACCCCAGCTAGAAAAGGAAAAGATGAGTATGGGAGTCTTGCTCCTTATGAGTTAGTTACAGAATCCACAACTAATTTAATATGTTAGGACCATGTGGTCTGTCTCTTCATGAGAACACATAGCAAGAAATGCTTCCTGAGTTAGAAATGATCCCCAAACAGAACCAGCAAAGACGGAATATGAGAGAAGGCTAACAATGACTCACAAGCTACACATACAGATCCCAGGATGTCAACCATTTCCCTTCCAGCCTAACGTCTTGAAAAAAAAGAGGTAGTTGTCAAGTTGGTGTAAAAGAGAACGTTTTGTTAGGAGACAGAAAAATCTGTTTCTAATCTCAACTATTCTACCAGTTTCTTGTAGATCCTATAGCCTAGTCTCTGTCAGCTGAACATCACAGGAAGGGCTGCTCATTTGCCATTGATGGAACCAAGAATGTGCTCCTGATCCTTCCTCAACATTTTGAAGAACAACATTGTGGGACGTAATTATTTGCCAATTTAAGCTAATGAAATTGGAAGTTATTATTGTGCCTGGAAACACAATGCTAATGTAACATAACCCTGAAGAAGGTGAAAATGAATAAAGCCACAAAGGAAGTGAACCCTAAAATGATCCTTGAAGAGTATCCTTGAAGGCTCTTCTTATCCTTGTTATTAAAACCATGACAAGAAACGACCAACGGGAGAAAGCGCTAGTGAGCCTTGAAGTTCAAAGGGACACATTCCATCCTCATTGGGTAGTCATGGCAACAACAGTAGGAGTTGCCCAACCACATTATATCTATAGTCAGGAAGCAGGAAAACAGACAGGAAGTGAGATCCGCCCTACAATGACCCACTTCCTCTAGCAAAGGCTCTGCTTACTGAACTTTCTACAACATTCCAAAACTGTGAAACCATCTAAGGATCAGGTACTTACACACAAGAGTCTATGGAGATCATTTCACATTTACACCACAATCAAGAGTTTACTAGGCATAGGAAAAAATTTATTGGATGCTAGAGAAAGACCAAAAGGTAGGATGTGGAATGAAAAATATGTACAACAACCTGGGAGAAGTGGCTAAAGAGATTTTCCAGAAGGATGTCCAAAGCAGCAACTGGTTGGGTTTTTATTGTTGTTTTACTACATGGGGAAAATACTGACAGAGAGAAATAAAATGGAGTCAGAAACTTCCAAGCAATAACTTCAGCTTTCAAGCAGAGTTTAGGGGAAAAAAATAAACCCACAAGTTTCTGATTAGAAAAATTGTGCCTATTCCCACCTTTTCTTGATATTAAATAATCTCCATGTAAGAAATAGGCTCAAGACTGACATAGCATAAGAGTTCTTAACTTGGAACCTATATACTTGTATGGTATATAAGAGTCTATATAGTTCATGAAGACGCTTCCTGTGCAATTTTCTAACATTTAATTTAATTTAGTACCCAACTGAATTGCAAATGCAAGCAAGCATCGAAGGTGGAAGACACCAGCAATGTCTGTGATTTTTGTCATTAGTCAAAATCATCAATAGTTTGACAACAGATAACAGCCAACTCAGACATCTCAAATTACCATTCACAACAATCACATCTTTGGATCTAGCATCATAACAACACTAGTAGAGCAGCTTTATAGTGTGTTGATGGATGTATAATGTATGGGGGGCTATACACACACATTGTAGGAAGTCAACTATATCATGAATTTGCCTTTGATATTTTAATGACTATTACTCTAGTTTATTTTTAGCCTTAATGCTATGATCTTACTTTATATACTTATAAATATTATCCTGAAGGACTCCTCAGATTCTTTAATCCATCAAAGGGATCCATGAAACCAAGATGGTTAGAAGTCCCTGGATTTTAGTTCTTAGTTCTTGTGAGTCTCTCCAGCCATCCAGTCCATTTGAGCAGCCTTTGAATATCCAGTGTGGCCCTGCCCTCTGCTAGTCATTACCTTTTGGTTCTGATTCTTCTTTCCATTTTCAGTTTCTCTGAATATCAGCCTATGCCTTAAATCTCTATTTTACTCCCAGCCATTAGTTCTTCACAGAAAATTCTACCCTACTCTTCATTATAGATGGGGCAGAACTCTCTCATTTTTAATCCATATACAATATTTTTATTACTACATATATGTTACTAGTGTACTAATATTTACTTATGCACTAGAGTCTTCTGTGTGGCTTTATCAAAAGACTAGAGACTGGATGTTTTGTAAGGAAAAATTGATACTGGCTCATGACTTTAGAGACTAAAAACTTGAGCAGTGGTTTCTGTCAGGAGTTCCTAGCCAGGTTATGATGAGCAGGCAACATCACAAAGCAGGAATGTGTCTGAAAACAGCAAGTGAAAGATTTGGAAAAAAGTCAACAGTGCAGTGTGGCCTCATTTCTTAGCAACCCTCCTTTTTAGTAATTAATTTAGATCCTGGACATGTGGCACAGCCCTGAGGAAAGGGCACTAATTCCTTCTGAGAGCAATGACACACAGCCTAATTACTCCCCACAAGCTCTTACCTATTAGAAACTCCACAATTTTTCACATATGGATATATGTGCTCTGTGTGTGTGTGTGTGTGTGTGTGTGTGTGTGTGTATGCATGTGTGTCTATGTGTGTGTGTGCATGTGTGCGTATGCACATGTTTCTATGTGTGTGTATATGTGTGCATACCATGTCTGTATGTGTGTATATGCATGTGTGTCTGTGTATGCACGTGTATGTGAATGTATGTGTATGCATGTGAGTCTTGTGTGTGTGTGTGCATGTGTGTCTCTCTGTGTGTGCGCTTCTGTGTATGAATGCATGCCTATGTGTGTCTATATGCATTTGTGTCTGTGTGTGCATATTTACAGTTGCAGAGCAACTACTCTTAGCCACAGATGCATTAAATGGTCTCAAATTTATCATTTGCATATCCATTGCATTAGAGTCCAACCTTAAGTAGTATATAAGTCTTTGAACACAAGCCTATCTCTTCTGTGTTTAAATTTATAAATTTCTATCTATCTACTAATCTCAAATATCCTTTATATGTTTCAAATTGCTTGGCATTATTTACTAAAGGTTCCCTCTGACATACAATCAACTCTGACTCAGGTCCACATTGTACCAGTAGTTACAAGCTAGACTCTTTAGCACAACACCTACATTCTCTCCCTCGCCAATATTTCAGAATCTTACTTCTTTTATTTGACCCCAAATCTATTTTACTCTTGCCATGTTTATCTTAATACCAGTTTTTAATATCTCAAACTTTTAGTCAATCCTACTAGAATTACCTTTCTGGGGTTGAAATTAAATCACCTCACTTTTCATCTTAAAAGTCATTCTGTCTAACCATGATTCAGGTCTCGCTTGGGATATCTGTTAGTATATCAGTTGATGGGCCCAGATCCCTAGAGCATCTTGGTAAGTCACTCTGTATTGGGACTTAAGAAGTTTCATTTATCTCCATTTTCCAGGTGGTCTTGATGTTGGCCAACTAACCAAACCCTAAAATCCCTGGTCTAGAACATAAGTCTTTAAATCTATTTGACGGATAATTTCCCTATTTAAAACGATATTTAGAAACGATATACATGCTCAAATACACCTGAATTATAAGGAAAAATACCATACTAAATCATTTTCAAAACATAAGAGAAATCAAACAAGAAATTCAAGAATACTCTTCTTGCATCTAAATGTGTCATGTTTGGTACCTCACAATGAAAGATTCTAGGAAGGACAGAGATAAAGAATAAGCCCTAAGCTTGCAGTGTTAAGTTCTATCCTCTTTGTCCATCTAGCCAATCATATGCAAGATGTTTCTTTCAAATCCTGGCTCTAGGCCACAGCAAGTTACAACTGAAGAAGAATCCCTTAACATCTCTAAGCCTCTATGTCTTCTTCTGTAAAATGGAGATAATATTAGTTACTACTCACAGGATTGTTTTAAGGATTAAATACATTAATATGCATGAAGAGCTTAAAAGTTCTTAGCATATAATAAATACTTGATTACTATTGACAATCATGGTTGCTCTTGGCTGGGCACCCTTGCTATCACCATGCTGTTCAGTTCACTATTTTCCAAATAAACATTCACCACTCGGTGGCTTTACCTGTGTCTCAGCCTCTGTTTGCAAGATCCTTTCTTTATCTCTCTTGGTAATGACAATTTCATCTCTCATCACCAAGCTGAAAATGTTGCATCTCCTATGACAATATAACGAATCCTCCAGGCATAACTAACCACTCTTTCTTCTGTGCTCTTTGTTAGCTTTACCAGCATCTACATATAGCTTTCCATAGTTACAGGTACTAACATATCATTGGATTCCCTTATTGTCATGATACTGTGAAAATGGGATTGAAGACCACTGTGTTGGTGTAGGGTAAGCTAGGGAACCAGATATAGTGGGAAACAATATTTATCACATTTGCCAACCAGAGTGCTAGGAAATCAAACATCCATGGCTCTGTCCATCTTATAGAAATATGGCAGCTGTCCTACCACACCCTGAAACACATCTTCTTCAGACCACATCCCACTTAGTTCTATGTGATGTCCATGAAACAATGGCACTGCCAGCTAAAGCTCATTCTCCCTGATTTCTATAATTTCATGCCCTTAGGATATAAAAATATGAATGCCTGTTCTCAGTAGGAACATTCTCCCTGACAAGTTAATAAGATTATCCAATCACATAAAGCCCCGAAGGTTTCTCGTTATGTTTCCTTTGATTCAACCTGAAATCCTATGTTCCATCAGGTTCCGGACACATCCACCTGCATTTGAACTTCCTGGAAAATTTATCTATGCTCGCACTCTCTGCATCCTCAACATCACACCGCTGTTGTCTTGAGGGCTCAACAGCAGCCACATCATTCAAAATTCCGAGTGGGTGTCTCTCTTATAAATCCTGTTGTCTGCCAACTGTGTTAAAGGAAACACAAAACCAAATCACACTGACATTTTAATAAACCCATCAAAGGCCTTTCCACCACCTGCTAACAAAGTTTTCTCTGTCACCCTTCCTTTGCCCAGTAACATTCAATGGGGTGGGGCTCTGTTTACATGTTTTTGTCATGGTTAGGCAAATGGGAATTGGGGCGAGGGCTAGACTTAAACCATACAAAGAGTTCTCTCAGACCTCAGCACACGGTGTGAAGGGAGAAGATAACACCCTTGTCAGACCTAATAAAAGAAGAAGATCAGACCCATTAAAAGGCTAAGGTCCAATCACCCTTCAGTGATTTTTCCCTCTCATCAACAAAAATGCTCATTAATTCTAATATCTTTGCTTTCAGGCATGAACTACAAGATCTGAACAAAAATTTCACTTATAATGAATACACTTTGTCAAGAGTAGAATTATGGTAATTCAACTAGTAATAATAATAATAAATCCTATCTAGAGAACAAGAAGTTTCTATATTCTCTCATCAGGCAAAAGATCTGCAAGCCCTCTGTCTGTGAAGGTTTTGTGATGTTGCAGAAAATCTGTGTTGTAATTATGCTAATAGTTTATGAGATTTGCTTTTTAACCATCACACCAGAATACAGGTTATTGGCTTCATCTGGTGATAGAGATTTGGGTCCTTCTTTGAACCAACTTTAAGAGCCTATTCATGAGCCTACATTCGATTACTTTATGAGAATCCCTTTCCTGAGGTATAAGTTTATGCACACTAGATAACTACAGAGATGCCTTGAAACCCAGAGCTTCTAAACCTGTGTCTACCTCAAAGAAGAGAAAATATGAACTGACTCTAATAAGCAGCACGCATAGTTTCCATTAGAGAAAATTCAGCATGCATTTAACAAATAATCTGTTCATCAGGTAAGAGAAAAGATTCAGAATTGTTTCTGTCCAAGAGAACACAGTTGCTTCCCTGGACTTAAAAGGCAAATTGGCCTGTAAGTCAAAACCCACAACACAGTCCGTGAAAGGAAAAATTTCATGAAATTTCCAGTTAAGTTCTAGAGTTCCTTATATCTAATAGTAGATCGAGCTAATGAAAAATTCCAATATGGACGAGGAAACAACTCCCAATGTCATGCTTTATGTGAGGGCCTATTGGCAGATGATGGTTGCTAGGGAGAAGGGAGTCATTTTCTTTGTGGCAACAGCCACTGAGAGGTTGCTTGTGCCCTAGTGGATGAACTCACACTCAAGCATATAAGGCTAGCACTAACTGGATTCAGAAACAAAGAAGACATGTAGTTAGGAGAGAGATAATCTGGAGGTAGCTGATGAGGGGTTAGAAGAAGCGAACGGTGAGTAGATATGATGCAAATACACTGTATATATAAGTGAAATTTTTGAAGAGTAAAAACAATAAATAAAGGTACTTAAGACAAAAGAATAGGCCACTACTTTTTAGCTACTATTTTTGGTCTTTAATTGCCAAGGCAGCTCTTAATTGATGTGCTATTATTCCCATTTTACAGATAAGCAAAAGAGCTCAGAGTCTTAAAATATCAAACATTTGAAACCAAATCACACATCTGTAGAGCACGCTGCCCAAACCTTGAAGGCCTACTCTCCAATGGCAAAGCCCCATGCTTCTTAATGTGCTCACAACTGTAGTGGCCATGAATCAGCAGAGTAATTAGAATTGTTATGTCTATTGTAATATTGAGTTAGACAAAGGATTTGGTTTCAATAGATCAAAGAGAAAAGAAATTAGAAAGTGAGCCTGTGGGGAAATTGTATGTGGAGAGTTGCCAGGAGAGAGGCCAGCCAAAAAAGGGATTGAACACAATTGCTTATCAAATGGGCAAAGGACATGACATGCAATTCACAAGTGAGGACACATAATTAGAAGACAAATGGGGAAAGCATTTTATTTCTCTAGATATCAAAGACAAGCAGATTAAAACAACACTTTCATGCCTTTTAAAACAACAAAGAAAGGAATGGCCATGTTGCCGATGGTGCCATGAAAATCCAGTATACAAGTTCACTCATGGCAGAAGATTGATGTGAGAAACTCGCTGGAAGCAGATTTTTCTGTAAGTGTCCATGAAGATGTGTGTGGCCTTCACTTCAATGAAAGCACCAGAAAGAGAGAAAAAATTAAGTTTTCTTATACATAAGCATGAAAACCATATTCAGAATATTCAGAATACCACTTCACTAAATGCCGTGAGCATGATGGTACAAGAGCCATGGACAATGCTAATATAGAACAATGCTACAAAGTGAACCTCAGACCCTTTACCCACAGGGCTAGACCAGTGATATCGGCTTGTTTCCAATCTCCAAGTCTGTCTTCTTCAATGTAGGCTCTACTCTGCCACCGGACGGATCTCAGAAGCATAGAAACCACCCTGTGTGATGGTGTTCCAAATTACAGGTGAATCCCTATGCTCTGTGAGTTTTTCTCCACATCTCTCTCCAACATCATCTCTTGAGTGACCCCCTGCTTGTCTCTACTACACAAAATAAATCAACATGCCTTTAAAAAAGAATCCATACCCCGGTGACTTTGCCACCTAGAAAATTCATTGTTCATCATCTCCACTGGGTAAAATTTTCCTCAACCTTAACTCAGATAAAGCTGTCACCTGGATTTTGTTCATTTATCTTCAGTCTGAGAGGAACTGGTGTCAAATGGATACTGTTGGGGAGGTATCAGTTTGCCTTGAGAATGGAGTGAAATTTGTCTGTCTGTAAAGATTTTCTTGATTGTACTTCAATTCCCAGCTGAAATAGACTATCCTTTTCTTAGGATCACCAATGAAGCCTGTATAGATATATATAGTGGCTCCTGTTTTTTTAATTATATATACTAAACTCATTGAAGTTATAGATGGATCATAACACCATCTTACTTACAAGCATAATTTAATGCCTTTATTACATAGCAAAAACACAGCATTAGCCATTTTGCATTCAATGTCTAAATCTCAATAGATGTTTGCATCTCTAATAGGTATATGTTGCTATTGCTCCCAGCACAACAGGAGAAGATGAGATTTAAGGAAGTAACTTGATCAAGGCACAAAGCTCTCGATCTGGTGTGTTTTTATGTTGCTGTGATAAAACACTCACCAATTTTGAAGGAGGGATTTGTTGATAGTCACTCTACAGCCCTGGCATCTCTAATATACAGAACTCATTCCTGAAACTTAAGATATACCTGTATCGTTCCCCTCTCTTAGCCTCTTTTCTGACCCTATCACACAGTGTCAAGCCTGAGATACTAACCCTGATATCTTCATGCCATCAAGACCAGGACCGCATGTGAAGACTTTTTAAACATCACCAAACTCAACTGCCTGGTGCTACCTCAGGGATGTGGGTCTCCTGTTAATCACTACTGGTTCTTCAGCCCCAGATAACTAGGATCAGTTGTCTAAGAATGGAAAAGGTTTCCTTTCCACAGACTCTTAACCAAGTAGATCACACAAACAGCACAGATAAAATTTTTGCTTTGCTTTCCTCTGAAAATTCACAAGCCAGGCCTCCATCATCCACATTTCTCTTGGTGTAACTGTTACAAGCAGCTACAGTTCATTAAGCTTAATGGCTGTTCCCTCCCAGTGTTCCAAATTCTCCCCTATATGATCAGGTTAATCCCAGCCATACCATATGTTCCTGGTACAAGTTTTTGTACTAGTCTGCTTCTCTGTTGCTGTGATCAACACTACCCAAAACCAGCTTGAGGGGAAGAGTTAGTTTCATCTTACATTCCAAGTGACAGCTCTTCCTCACAGAAAGTCAAAGCAGTAACTTAAAAGTCAAGAACATAGATACAGCAACAGAAGCAGAGTATGTGGAAGAGCACTACTTCCTGGCTTGCTTCACTTGCTCAATTTGTTTTCTTTTACAATCCAGGACCACCTACCCAAGGGATGACACCACCCACAGTGGGCTGGGCACTACCATACCCAATCATTAATCAAGGAAATACCCTCAAAGACCTGCATGCTCATAGGACAATCTGATGGAGCCAATTCTTCATCTGCAGTTCCTTCTTCCTATAGAACTGGAGTTTGTATCAAGTTGGCAAAATTAAACAGCACAGTGAGTAAATGGCTTAGCTGAGAGTTAAGCCCTGGGTTATCTTCCAGCTCAGAACTGGAAACTTGTGGAAAATATGACAATAAAAAGTTTGTGAGCATGGAACCCTTACCACGCACACGAGAGAGAGAGAGAGAGAGAGAGAGAGAGAGAGAGAGAGAGAGAGAGAGAGAGAGAGAGAGAGAGAGAGACTATTTTTACAACAGAAAAGAGGCAAATTAAAACTCAAATAATCCCACTCATTGATTTTCTTAAGAACCTCTTTCTGAAAATTTGCCTTCCAGAAATTGCTGTGACTTAATTTCACTGGAGAAATTGGAAAAATTATAGCATCTCTAAAATAAATGGTATGTCAAGAGGTGGTGACTCTTTGACAAAGTATGTAAGCCTAGAGAGGGACTCAATACATGTTTGTAGGGAGGTCATTAAATGAAAGTGTCTTATTGGTTGAGATCCCATTTCCAGTAGACATTTTTCATGACCTGACAAAATTAAGAACACCTCATCTCAGGGGGCAAGTCTGCCTTTCAGTTAATTTCCTGTTTTAGTTAATATTCCTGTGAAATAAAAAAGTGCAAGTCAGCAAGTATTAGAGCAGCCACACTGATCCTTTCCTGGGCAGAGGTAGACCCAAGCCATAGAGGACTGGCCCATGGTACTCTTGACCCCTCCCTAAAGGGAAGTCAAGAGGAGGGATCTCTTAGTGGCCTCAGAGGTCCAGGGTTGATAATCAAAGGATGTCACATTCTGATAAGGACTTGGCTTACAGTAGAACTAGGTCTGTCTGAGCAAATCCCTGACAATACCTTAAAGGAAGTTCTTGTCGTCTGTGCTGTTCAAATGAAGAATAGGTACCCTGTGACATCCAACTATTACTCAGGACCTCAAAGAGTCACGATTACTTATAAGCAAATGGGCAGTAAATAGAGGCCAAGGTGGTAATAAAGAACAAATCTCTCTCAGAAAAGAAGAAAAAGATGATTCAACAAACTAAGCCTAATTTTTAAATTTATTTTTAAAGCATACATTTTCAACAAAGAAACAAGAAGTATAGCATCTTTTACAATCTTCCTGGTGGTCAGCTTTGTGAAGATAGCATTTAGGTATGGGAGGGAACACAGCCCTGAGTTAGGATTTATGATAGGGGGCGTGGCTCAGTGGTAGAGCACTTGCCTTGCATGTATGAGGATCTGGATTCTATCTCCTGCACCACAAACTAAAAAACAATAAGGAAAGAATTGCAAATTGGAAGCAACAGATAATGCATTTCAATCCCATTTGTTTCCATCAATAGGAGAATCTAGCTCTGCAGGACTGTCATAGGATGACTCAAGTTTAAGGGGGTAGGTTGGGTTGGGTAGAACAAAGGTAAGTAGGAGCTATGTTGCATCAGCCCTCTGATGACTACCCACAATTCTGCAAGTCTAAGAGAACAAGTGACCTTGTCTCACTGACCTCCCCACCCCCAACGGCATAGCCCACTCTTCCTTTGCCTACTTTGTAAGTCAACAAGAAAAAAATGGCATTCCCTAACTAAGAGTTTTCTCATTTCTCCTCAAAATCAAACCTTCTTTCATGTAGCTACACATAAGCTTCCTGGCTGAAGCACCACATTCAAAAGCAGCTATAAGTAAAAAGAATTTGCTCTCATCATAAATAAAAGATTGTATATGTGAACTTATTTGCAGTAAAATCTTACAATAAAATATAATTTATACCCTAGTTTCTTCTGTGTATTTTATGTAATATCCTAGTAAAATATTTTCATTTTACAGCATGTACCTATTAAAACCATTCCTTATAAAACTGTCGGCATCAAATAAAATACAAAAACTTGGAAGAAAAAGCACAGAGGAAGAGAATATATCAAAAAGGGGTGATGAAAGACAACAGAAAGATGCTTGTGAAAATCTTCCTAGTGAGATATAAATAACAGTAATAAAGAGGCAAGAGAATGTGCTGGTGACTAATAAGGATATTGTAAGGTAAGAAATACTTAAATCCATCTCATGATGTCATTGTCTTCTTTATACTAATAAAGAATACCATCATAATAAAACTCAGAGGCAGGACCCTTCTGGTGAGGTAGAATAACCTTACCAAATAAGTTAATTACAAAGAAAGTATCCTGGAAATGGCCATATTGTCAGAGAAGATGCTGGCCAACATTTGACTGATGTAGAGATGACCCTCCGTCCTGTAGGTGGAGGTGCAGGCTCTCAGTTTATAGGCTCCCTAGGACCTTGGAAATAGAGAATTAGAGAGTTCATTCTTGGCCATGGTGACAAGCTCTATTTAAATGGTTGTTAAAAACTACAGATACAACATGTTGTTTAGCTATTAGCACTGTATCTCTTTCTCATGGAGGTTGGTGGAGCATGTTTGTGACCACGTGAGGGTAAGCTACAAATTATGATTCTCATTTACTCCTAAAACTCTCAGCATACATGTTTGTGTTCCTCTCTCTCAAAATTAAAGGAAAATTAACAAAATCAGAAAAACAATATTTAAATATTTAGTATTACCTAATATATAGTTTTCATCAAATGTTACCATCTGCCCCAATGTGTCCCTTTATGGGGGGGGGGGGAGTAAGCTCACACACACACACACACACACACACACACACACACACACACACACACACACACCCCACTGGTCCACATTGGTCCAGAATTCTCATCCAGCCCAGAATCACACATTGCAATCTTGTCATCCCTGGTTTCTGTCCTTCCATTTGGAACATTCTTTTAGTCTGTTTATTGTGACTGTCACACTTTGGAAGAGTATAGGTCAACTGATTTGCAGAATGAAGGCTTGGTTTCGACTGGTATTTCCTCACAGCTGTACCCAGATCTAGGTAGGTCTAGGAAGAAGGTCAGGGGGTGGGGTTTATCTTTTCAGTAAGCCAAACTCGGCATCAAACAGTGACTTACTCCACACATGATGTAACTTTTAATCCTTTCATCAAGTGATGAGTCTCATAAAATTACCATTTCCATTTTAATTCTTTAGTGGAAATAGTTATCATCCAGTATAAACCCTGATGCTCATTGAATTATATCCAGTATTTTCAACATCTGAACATGCCTCTTGCTTTATTCCTTTGGTGGTTGTTTAATAAGAAGGGCTATCATGACTCCTTGAAATGGTACATCAATATCCTTGCAGAATCAAGGGATTGCCTTGTACAATCAAGTAGCATTTATTTTGACTACATTATATAGAAAGTAAAGGTCAGCAAAACTATCCTGGTAATAGATGTATATAGGATACAAATTCATTTTCTGCACACCAATAATCCTCAGTGGGTGGTGAGGTCTTATTGCCATCAAAAGGTCCTGGGTTTAGAAGGGTTGGAAAACACCAGTGAGTTTTCCTTTCAAAAGAAATTAACCTTCGTTTTAGAACATGAAATGGATATTTTTCTCCAAAGTTTATGCTCTGCTTTTGTGAGAAGTACCTGGGGATTATGTAAGCACCAAATTTATCTATTTTTCTTCTATTTTAATAACATATCCAAACAGTGTACAACCTAAACTGGGCCAAGTTTACTATAGCTGTCTTTGACATCTGACTTCCAGGTCATATTATACTTCAGTGACTTCCTTCTTGCTTTCGCTAAAGCTGCCTATTTAGCCACGTTATCTATCTTACTAGTAATTCTTTAAGGCAAATTGAAACACTGTGATAACCATGGAGAATAAACATGGAGATGTTTGATAAAATTACCCATACCTCTCCTCTTCCAAAATTTAATGTTTCATCAACAAAGCTCATCTCATTTTTGTTACACCCCACGTGACATCTCAGGGGAAGGAAAGAGAAAACCTAGTCACAAGAAACTAGAAGTCAGTCCCATTAGATAGTCCAGTGACTCTCTGATCTCGAGACTAAAAATGAATGAGTACCACACAAAACTGGCCTAATGAGCCAGTCTTCAGATGGATCAGACATGGGAAATTTTACCCACCTGATAGACAAAGTATATGACCTTGAGTAAGACAGTTTGGCTCTCTGAGGTTTAGCATCTTTATCCCCTCCCCCAAAAAACAAAAACAAACAAACAAACAAACAAACAAAAAATAAACCACTTAAACTATTTTTTTCTCATCAAATTTTTGGGAAAAGTGTCCCCAAGGCGAGAGATGTAGCTCAGTGGTATAATGGTGTGATATGAAGGGTGACATTGGTGAGTTGAAAAAGTTTTCAACTTCATGACCTGTCAGACCCTACTCTTACTAGTCTTAATACAGATACTTAACCCTCTGTGCCACAGATTTCTTATAGTCACAGGAGTAGTAAAACTGGAGACTTCACAGAATTATCAAAGAATTCAATAACCTATCCCACTGTACCCAGCATGGGAGCTTTAGAAATATATAACTATTTTATTCTGGTCCACTCCCATTTAATCATTAGCTGAATATCCTATGGTCCTATGAAATGTGATTTTTCCTGGGGAGATGTGAACTCTAGATAGAGCACCAATGACAGAATAAAGAAATTATTCCACTCCAGTCTAGCCACTAGGTGAGTTTACTGGGATTATTTACAGGAACATGGAGGAACCCAAAGCAACTAAAAAGATCATCCAAACATAGGTGATGACTCACAAAAGTTGCATCTCTGAAGCTCCCTGTATGATCCGAAAGCCACTTGACTGGCCAGTCTCTCTCCTCAGTAGTCCTTGCAGCTCCTAAACCTTGGGGAGGGGTCTATGAATCTTGTACATTTCAAAATCATTCTGAGACATGCAAGTTATTTTCATGGACAGTTCTATAAGTTTCATTTGTATCCCAAGCCTTAGTAATTCCAGGATGTGTCAGTTGAGGAAATTACCTTACAATACCCTCATACCTATACAGTTGTGGTTAAAAGTCTGTACTGCTCCTCTAAAGGACTTGAGTTTGATTCTCAGCACCCCATCTGGCAATTGACAACCACTTATAACTCAGCTCCAGGAGGACTGGAAACCCATGGGCTCTGCAGACATCTGCACTTACCTGGGCACTTGTATTCATGTGCACATTACTTCCCCCTTCCTCATATGCACACACACACATAATTTAAAAATAAGAAAAATTTAAATTCTTCTGGAGGCTGGAGAGATATCTTAGCAGTTAAGACCACATGTTGCTTTTGTAGAAGATATGTATGGACTTGAATCCAAGAACTGACATAGTGGCTATTACTCCTGTTCCAAGAGGTCCTCTTCTGGCCCCTGCAGGTACTACATGCACATGATGCACACACACACACACACACACACACACACACACACACACACACACACACAAAACACCCATACGTATAAAATAGATTATTTTATCTTTTTTAAAAATTATCTCTTTAAAATTTTTAAAGATATAATTACAGCATAAATTATGTAATTCTGTGTTCAAAAATATTTAGTAAAGCATTGAAGATAAACAATGGGCTTCCAAAGGTAAAGAGATCTTATTTCCTTTCATCTCATGGACACCTAGCATTGAGCTGCATGCAGTAGGTGCTCATTAAGGCATCTAAGTAAATCTTTGTAAAAAAGTGGTCCCAGGCAGCAGTTAACAAGTCATCCATAAAATTCAGGCATAAATCTCCCTCCCCTAAGCCCGCTTGACATAAAATTCACAATGGGTACCATTTGTTCTTAAATTCAAGCTATGTGAAATGTATCTAGATCATGCTAACATATTCGGAGGCATGCTCACCTCAAGTAATGTATTCTCTCAGGAGTGGGTCCCCAGATCTGCCCCGGCAACTGACTTTTATCAACAGTTAGGAAAAGAGGCATCTGTTTGATTACGCACCCAATTTCTGAACAAATGACTCCTAAGCCAACCATTGCAAATACCTCCCCGCCCCCACCACCACTGGCATTTCCAAGATGAGGCTTCTCATTCAGAGCATGCTAGGAATGTAATCAAGGCCCTCTGTGGATATAAGTTAATTATCTCCTCAGGCTATGAACAAACACATGGGCTTGGTTTCTGACCGTGTTGCCTAATGAGAGGGCACCCCAGAGGAGCCAAGGAGCTTGTCAGCTGCCACCCGGAGGCCCTTTATGGCATCTGGGGCTCATGGTTCAAAATGATCCCAGCCTCTGTCCCCAGGCTTCTCATTGCCCGGAGCAGTACAGTGTTACCCACTGAGGGTGGCTCCTTCTACTCTCCTCTTGCCCAACAACCTTTGCCCATGTCTCTGGGATGGGGCTCTCTGGGGGCTCACCTGGTGCCTCCCGCAGCCCAGCACATTGCCCTGTACGATGCTGCTCTGGAAGGCTGATCTTGCTTTCTGAGCCTCCCAGGGTAGATAAGGGAAAGAAATCAGCTTTCCTGTCCTCCCTCGCCATGCTGCCAGGGACAGCAGGACCCAAAGACTCAAACAGAAATCACCTGCCTATCTCCATGTTTTAAACTTCAGCTTTAATCCAGCTCAGAGTGGGATTAGCTGCCTCAGAGGCTGCTAATTGCCAGATGGCCGCTGATAGCCAGGGGAGGATGGAAGCCTGTGTGTCAGAGCTTGGCAAGCAGCTTTAAAAGTCACAACAGAATGGATCTTAGAAGGCAGGGCAAACTTGTTTTCAGTATAATAGGGGAGAAACTGAGGTCCAGGGGGTACAGTGGCTTGCTCTCCGAGTACACAGTGGGTTAGCCCTAGGTGCCTGGAAAATTTGACAGGTTGTATTGGAGCTGAGATGAGACAAATGCTAGGAGACACCCACTTTCCTTGAGCTGTTACCCCCAGAGAGAGGGAGATACAAGAGGCAGTAAACTCTTTACTCCAGACTCCATATTGGCTGTGTTCATGTTTAATATCTGGGTTCTTTCTGGTCCATAACCTGACTACACATCTTCTTGGTCTTAATGCTTTAGGTGCACATTGAGCCAATCTAATTGAGACCAGATAATCTCCAAAGGAGTGGTTCTTTATGATTTTTCAAATGAATTTATTTTTATGTTACATGTATGAATGTTTGCCTGCATATATGTATACACATACACACTGTCTGCATGCCTAAGAGGATGTTGGCACTGGACTTAGATCAGTGTGAGCTGCCATAGGAGTCCTGGGAAAGGAACACAGGACCTCTGCAGGAGAGGCAAGTATTCTCAACCACTGACCATCCCTCCAGCCCCAATTCTTATTCTTTGCACAGGAATCCCATGCAGAACGTGTTCAAAAGTAAATTGATGAGCACATACTGATCCTTATTCGGTTTATATTTTTATGCATTCTACTGTGACATATCAATATGCCTTGTTATATCTGACATCACAGACCCCCACGCTCATTAAGATAGGTAATCACAGAGGACATTCAATATTTCTCTAAAAACTCAAATATTCTGAATTCTGAAATATGCTTTTATTGGTGACTTTAGGAAAGGTCTTTTGGGCCCATAATACCTGTTATAGAACATAGAAAATGATGAGGAATTTGGCTAGTTAAGATGAACTAGTTTAATATGTTAGCAGACCTTGAGCAAAATCATCACAAAATTATTTGTCTCCAAAAAACTAAAAATGGGGAAAGAATGAAAGCAGACATTATAATGTTAACCTTTCCCATAAAAAAAAAAAAAGTAAATAAATAAGGTCCATGTTGTGGGCTGTATTGTGAATCTTCAAATTCATATGCTGAAATCCTAACTCCTAAAAACACAGAATGTGGCTGTATTTGGAGATAGGGTCTTTAAAGAGTTAATGCTGTTAAAACACCAATGCCAGGATAAGTGCCCATCTAATAATACTTTTCTTTATAATCAGTGGAAATCTGCATACAAGCAAACAGCAAAGGCCATGTGGGGACATCCTGAGAAAGCAGAGGTTGTCTACAAGCCAAGAAGAAAGGCTTCAAAAGAAACCAACTCAGCCAGCACCTTGACCTCAGACTTTCAGGCTCCAGACCTGAAAAAACAAACATTTCTGTTGTTCAGCCAACCAATCTGTGAGGCTGGCTTTGTTCTGTTTGTTCTAATGGAGGACCTTTGCTATTCAAATTTAAATAGATTTTGGTACCATTCCACCATCATAAAACACTCCCTTTCTTCACCTCTTGGCACCACTTTCAAGAACACTCAAAAGAATCCCAAGGACATGTAGTCTGTACAAATGGTACTGGTTTCTAGTTTAATAAAAAGAAAGGAAATGTCATCTGTCCATCAGAGGGTCATGTGGACTGCCGCTCTTATTCTTGAACCACACATGCCTTGACTTCCTTCCCTGAAAGCATGTGATTGGTTGGGGAATTAGCCTAGTGGTGAAGCACTTGCATAGTATGAACAAAGCCTAAAAGTACAATGTGAGGATATGTTTCAAATTTAATAAAAAACAGCCTGAAATATGAGAGGGACCTACCCACAGTCAGTCTAGGAGGATCAGACAGGGGGAATTCACACCTTTAATCCCAGCACAGGGAGTATCCCAGGAGTGGTGACCTATGCCCTTAATCCAATCCAATCTGAGTTTGAGGTCATCTTAGTTTACAGAAGGAGTTCCAGGCTCCCAGGCAGGCAGTGGTGGTGCCAGGCCTTAACTTAGCAAAGAGGGTATTTAAGACAGGCATAAAAAGACAGAGCAGGCAGAAGAACCCAGGAGGAGCAAGGCTGAGGAAGCTGGAAGACGGCTGGGTGAGGTCTGACTGTGGTGTTTTCTCTCTGATATCTCAGCTTTACCTAGAGATCTGGTTCTGAGTTTTCTTCATTCGTGCAACAATACAAAGTACCAGAAAATGAAGGAAGACAAGGAGGGAGGAAGGGAGGGAGAGGGGAGGGGGAAGGGATGAGGGAAGCTCTCTGTTGGCAAATGTCTATGATCCTAGTGTTGGAGAGGTAGAAATAGAAGAAACGGGGGTTTGAGACAGTCCTTGGCTATATAGCAAATGTGAGGAAAGCTTCGATTATGTACATGACGCCATGTTTCAAAGATGATGGATGGAGGCAACACATGACTCAATGAATTTCGCTCTTATCCTTGGTTTAAACACCAGCACAAGGTGACTCAGGATGCTGGCGCATAGTCACAAATGATGGTATGCTTAAAGCTGCACCAGCCAGAATGGTCTTCCATCAGTTCCTACGATCCATCCTTCAGTGTCTGGGCCCTTAATGCTGCTGTTCATTTTCTCTGCCCTCCCTTGTGTACCTGCCCATCTTCCGTAAGGCACCTACATATGAGAAAGTGATGGAGCTCAGGAAGTCCTAGCTCCAAGCACACGTGGAGTGGTTCTCATAAGCAAAGCTCTTTCCCTCACCCAGCCCACAGCTGCCTAGTCTTGTCTATCAGCAGTTTGCTGTGTCCATGAGGGAATTTGACCTTGTGATACTCAAATAAAACAATAGCAAGTGGAATCGTAGTAAGAAAAAAAGTAGAATCCTGGAAATGAATGAGGATGCATAAAAATACAGATAATTCAATGTCAATGGAAAACCTTGCACTCATATAGTAAAATCAAAGGAGACAGTGCTCTAGTTTAAAAAAAAAATAAGAAGGGAATACGATAATTTTTAACCACAAATAATAAAAAGGAATAATAGTTATTGTTTGAGGATAACTGTTTAAATGAACTAATTTAACAATAAATGATTAGAAATGAAAATTTAAAAATACTTAGAAATTAAGAAATTCTTCCTGTTGGCATAAGTCAGCTAGGAAAGTATGCCATTTGGCCCATTCAAAAAGTTAAGATTAAGTTGCACATACATGAACTATATCTGCATAAGTAATTTCAAAGAGATTTGATCATCTTTTTGTCCACATTTTTGAGAAAAATTTCACACATTCTGTTGACCTGTTCTGTCTCCTAGTACAAATTGCACTCAGGACTGATCTCATCGGAGCAGCTGTTTTCAAAGGCTATTGTTCTGATACCCAGTATCAGTGATCACCTTCTGAAAGTGACCTGCAGCCTGTATGTAAAACACCAAACTGCCCATTGCTCAGTGATGCAACAGTGTTGATGGACAGATTAAAGCTGTGTTTTATAGTGAGGTTAGGTTGTTACATTGTAAGTAACTGTCCCCCTACTGGTTTAATAAAAATGCTGATTGATTGAAGGCAGTCAAGAAGTATGGGTGGGGTTATCAGACTCGGCCAGTCAGAATGTGTGGGTGGGGCTACCAGACTAAGAAAACTGTGGGAATAGGAGAACAGAGCAGAGAAGCCAGAGAGATACCATAAAGACACCATGATGAGATGCCAGCAGAAGCAGAGGAAAGAAGTTGAAATGCTGCTCTGAGAAAAGGTATCGAGCTGCATGGCTGAGCAGGTTAAGAATCATGGGTTAGTTTAAGAGCAAGAGCTAACTAGCAATATGCCAGAGCCATAGGCCGATCAGCATAAAATTAATACAAGCGTCTGTCTGTGTGTTTCTTTGGCACAGTGGGTCAGAACCTCAGGGCTAGGCCAGAAAGTCCCACTACAGTGTTTCTCTCCAGAGACCAAATTTTCCTCTTGAAGGCAAGCAGACTATCAGACAACCGTAAGACTGTACTGTGTCACTTTTTTTTCCTCCTCTGGGACTGTATCCAAGAGCTCCCCTTGGATGTGCACCCATAGCTCACATGAAGTATATCGTAAGGGGTGGATTTATGCTTGCTTGTGGACTTTACCATAAAGTACGGTGGAGCGTGTGGTTTACAATGTCATCTGGCTCTCCTTTTCACTTGCCTCCATAAGGAATTTTAGCCTCTGGATTCAATGCCAGAATGCTCGTGTTTCTTTTAAGCAATTAGTCTGCTTCTATTGGCATTGAGATGGTGATGTGATTTGTGCAATTGGCCCTGTTCTAGCATCATTGAGTGCTAGTCAACTTGGGAGCAAATATGAAGTGCTTTTTGTCAAGTGCGGGAGAAATGACAGTATAAGTATATAGTAAGTAGAGCAAATGCCTTATTCTGGTACCCTAATGCCTCATCCTTATGCACCTTCTACCCACCCTTCTAACTTTCCATACACTGCTTTGTACAGCATGATCTACCCATCACCATATCACTGGCTTCATGCATTGTCTTCTCCCCTACCTTCTTAACATTTTTTTATGGGAGTTTAATTCTTCTTCTCCCAGATGACATTTCTCCAAGATCCTGTCTCACTTTTTCCCTCAAAGGCACACACAGTCTCTTTCTGCACTCCTGACTGGTTACCTTAAGAAATGGCACCACCTTTCATTACACATGTTTGAAAAGCCAATGCTTGAGAACTTCTACTTTTGACAAATGATGAAAACAGGAAGGGATATTTCAACCAAGGAATCATCAAAAAGAACCATATGATGTTCACACAGTTGTGAGAATCTTGGTTATATTATATGAAGCTTTGGGTACAATATGAAGGCAGCTTCATGTAGGAGTCTGTAGATGGGTGCTCTGAACCTCTGCTGGTACAGATTTAACCAACTGGGACAGACAGGCTGGGGACATGGGTCTGCACCATGATTGTTCCTCTTTCTTCTTGTGTGTGAAGCAAATGCCACTCTCTGGACCCAGCACCTCAGCAGCTCACTTGTCCCTTACACTGCCCTAATACTTAGGCTTCCTTATCTCCCAGATAAAAGAATCTCTACAGGCCTTTAGACTACAATGACAACCGCAGAGATGAGCAGGGAAATACCTTTCAAAGGCCTTTGTGGTGTCTCTCTCTTCCTGGCATGAGATCTGAAATGTGAGGCCCATTTAATGGTCCAGGGAACAGTTAATTGGTCTTGGGAAATGGGAAGGCAAGAATCCACACTAATAGGAGGTATGTCATGACCTGATATAAAAAGGCAATGGTGAAGTGATGGATTGGGAAAGATGAGAAGGTGAACTTGACGCCTTTTTAATCTACAGGGTCGAATCACCAAATAAACATCTATCAGTTTGCATTTAGGTCTAGAATTGAGAAGAGATGGTCAGCCTACTGATGCAAAAATAGTCAGAAGCTTTGACTCTCTGGTAAGACACTTAGGTTTCCATTTGCACAATGCTCTACAGAAGTACTTTGGAAAAGCAGAAAAGACAACATGGGTTCCTTTAAAAGGAACAGGGGACCAGGAACTCCTGCTTAGTGCGGTATTTGCCTTCTACCACTGCACAGAAGATTTTCACAAATGCAGGGTCTTTATACAACACACTTATTAACTCATTGTTTCTGAGAGTCAGGAGTCTGAGCATGCAGCTGGGCAGGCCTTCAGTGTAGTATTGAAAGAAAAAAATGGTCGTGATGGTTGATCAAGGTATGTTCTCAGCTGAAAGCCAGACTGGAGAAGGATCTGTTTCCAATCTCATTCATGTTGTTTGAAGAATCCTTTTCTTATAGTTGAGACCTCAGCTTCTCACCAACTAACAGTTTGAAGCTGCCCTCAGGAATAAAAAGCACATGTGGGTTTCCCGGCATGACCATTTACTCCATCAAAACAACAAAGAGGTCAGCCATGAATCTGCTAGTCAGATGGAATCTCCCATATTGTAACATAATCAGAGGGGTGGCATCCCACTCTTTGACCATATTCTCTAAGTGAGAGTCGAGCCAAGGGTACTTTCCACACTCCGGAGACATGAACAGGAGACTAACGGAAGTCATCTTAGAGTCTGTCTACCACAGCATCCATGGATATGGAAGATAAAGAAATACAACCAAAGGGCATCTCTGAGCAGCAAGCACGCCCACTCAAGGTCTGGAGGGTACATCTATCTGATGAGAGATTCAGAAAAGAGGGAACTGGGAAGTTTGACAATGGAGAGAATGTGTCTGCCAACTGCACACTGCCATTCCATTGCCAATGCTGCGCCTTGCTAAACAAACTCATTAGTATAATTCCATTGTGCTTGTCTTTATTGTCTATGTCACAAGGGCTGTGGATGGCAGGGGGCAAACAAGCTAATCTGACAGTAATCCTCAAAATGGTTTTTTCTTTGGTATTCCTGGGAGATTTTGTTGGCATAGAGAACGGAAAACTGAATGGACACAGTGATTGTCCTAAGTGTATTTTGGCTAACGGAATTCTCCCCACTTTCCTACCCAAAAGAATAGATTTAATAACTTTCTATAGAGAGAACATCTCTGAAAACTTTTATAATGCAATCATCAGATGCTTACATAAAGTACCAACTTCATGGTAGATGTTAAAAATAATACTAGATACTCAGGGATTTTTGATTTTGGACTAAAAGATACCTGATAACTAAATATCATTGGCTGTGCACTCAGCTGTCCTTACTGTGGCCTTCCAAACTCCTCCTCTTGGTATCATGCATGAAATTCCAGATGGAATCTCCAGAGTTGTTGGGATAAAGGGACTACGTAGTAGGCCTACTGTTTTTGCAAGAACATGGCAAAGCTGTCTACTTGGCACGATAGCATGGTGCCCAGGGAAACTGATCAGGCACAAAATCAGGGCCACTGCCTTTTGCTCCTGAAGTCTCTGAGCTCATCCCTCCTCTAAAACAGTAAGGAGGGAATGCCCTGCTAATCAGGGTCTATTCAGCATGGCTGAAAATCCTGACTTCAGTAACCAAAGCCAGTTTGCTTGAGCAACTATTTCTGCAAAGTCAGATTTATAAGGTGACTAATGATGAGGGGGGCCTCTTACCTTATCACATATGAGCAGAAAACATGAAAGTTCTTGGATTGAGAAACAAGCAAGTGGGCAACCATAACTCTCTCACAAAAAGGCAGATTTCCTTACTACAGCCCAAGGAGGACAGAGATGCAAAAGAACACACGGTGGTACATAAAGAGTAGATGCAAAAAAAAAAAAAAAAAAAAAAAAAAAAGTTCTGATTTTTAAGACAGTATTTTGATGTGCTTGTCTCTTTGTGTTCTGAATGTAGATGTATTTGGAGAAACATGATTACATTGAAGAAAACATGATTGGGCAGCAAGATGGTTCTGCAGGTAAAGACATTTTGCCAAGTCTGACACAAGTCTGACAACCTGAGTTCAACTTCTGGGACTCCTAGAGCAGAGGAAGTAACCAATTTCTGCAAGGCATCTTCTGACCTTCACATACATATGGCACCCACACTTACACACACACACACACACACACACACACACACACACACACACACACACACACACACACACAAATGAGTAAACACGAGGAGAAGAAAGCATGGAAGCATAACTTTCTTAAAGGGCTGGCTTCTCTATTCATTATTTACCTGTCACCAACACTGTAAAAACCCTTCATTGCTTATGAGGGACACTGGAAAGGGTGCTTAATCTCATAGGGTTTATAGCAATAGGAGAATGTTTGGACCAGCACACACAGAAAGAATTGCAAAGCAGAAACCAGCCTTGGCCAGATCGGTCTATTTTAACACAGTCCATGTCTGGAATTGAAAGCCTGTGGTGGGAAGAAACTTGGCTCAATTCTCTTTGCCAGGGAGGCTCAGTGCCTCTTGCTGCCCTTTATCTACACCGTTCAGGCAGGGGAGAGAGAGAAAGCAGGGCTGTGGCTGAGGATCTCACAGTTGTGATGGGGTGTGAGGAGTGAGAAATGGTGAGCAGCCACAGGATGTCTGAGATGTGAGCTTCTTGCTGAGACCTGAATAAGAGCCCCCAGACCTAGGCAAGGACAGCTCACATTTGATTTCCAAACATTTGCCCTCACTGAAGCCCATCAGTCAAGATCTCAGACTCTATCCACACGTCACACAGAAGCAAGATGGTATAAAGCGAGGGGAGAGGATGCCAGCAGCCACTGCATAGATCTCAGAGCTGTGTCTACGCATTGGTGAGGCCTCCATCTCTCTGTGCATCCAGAAGCTTCACGGACATATTTGTTTACTCCATCTGCTGATATGCAGTTTGCATAATATTGAATCTGGAAAGGACATTACATCCTCCGACAGGAGTTTTCCCAGCTGGAAAAAAAGGAAAAGAAAAGAAAAGAAGAAACAAAAAAAATTACAGCTTTACATTTTAGAATAAAAAATAAGATGCCAACTTGATGTGCCAGGCTTTTGTGGGGTTGTGAAGACCGTGTTTGCGGTCAGGGCATGCTCCCAGATCCAAAGTATTGTTGGATGAATTTCTCGTAAACACAGTTGGCAGCTCTGGGGACAGCTCTTTTGGTAAAAAAAGGATATGCTGGAATGAAGTGTGGGCCTCCAGCCAAGACACATTTCTTTCTATAAAACAGCAAACATGCACGTGTCAGAATACAAGGAGCCAAGCCCCTCTAGGAGCCATAGCATCCTTCTCCCAGGTGTTCTGGGAGGATGAGGGGACAAAGGGAGCTGTGCTTTGACCTAAGATGACAACTGGGGACCAGAGGAAGTATCTTAGTCCCTGTGTCCCCAGCCAGGCTTTTCAGCCGTCGGCTTATGCTCAGCTTACCTCGTCTCAGGTTGATGGAACAGCCAGCTGAAGAGCAAGCTACAAGAAGCCCCCAGAACAAATGCATCACAGCAAGCACACAAAAGCAAAAAAAAAAAAAAACTGGCTGAGTAGAAGGAAGCCCAACAGGAATATTCTTTCTATGCTTCTGAGAGTCCTTTACCGAAATTCCCTGGGAGGCTGTGCAGACCCCACATCTCTGCATGTGGTGCTATCCCCTGGACCTTTTGTACAAAGAGTGTGATCCTCCAAGTGACCACAACTATATCAGCTGGGAATTAGAAGTGCAAAATTTCAAGCCCCACCCAGATCTGCCCAAGCAGAATGTTCACACTTATCAGCTGCCCAGATGGTTGACCTGCACACTAAAGTTTAGAAGGCGCTGTTCCCAGGGACTCCCTCCTTAGATCACCATCATGATTTGATGAAGCAAAAGACTTCCTTCAAGATCCTGAGGTGAAGGGAAATAAACAAGCACAACAGTCAGATGTAACGAAGCCCCAGCTTAATGCAGCTCCTTCCATTTACAGCCCCAAGTTTAGGAGAGAGGCACTTAGGATTGCAGACAGCAAAGCCCTGTGACTCCAGTTACCCCAATTATTTCAACCTGTATCTTGAGGAAGAGTCAGTGTATGCTCTAGTCCAACCCTAGAAGCATCTTAGGAGAGAAAATAAAAATTATACAGTAAAAAAAAAAAATCAAAAATAATGTGAGACTATACCTCAAAGTTCACACAAGGAAGAACTCAGCTCTGTGGTGCTGCCTTGGGTATTTCAACCTTTAGCTCAGTTTGACTTCATCCACTTTAAGGGCAAAGAGTCTGAGTGTTGAGACATTTGCAATAGTGGTTGGATGTGCTCCTCGGGTGGGGCACCAGCTGTGTCAGCCACATACAAGCACCGGCCTCATGTTGGACTCCAACCCCATCTCATCACTAGATTATCTCCCTGTCATTCTTCTCATCTGTTCACTATCATCTGGAGAATTTATGAGCTCATTGTTAGGCACATCCCCAGGCTCTACAGATGACTCAATGATAAACTTCCATCAGTGCAAAGGATGCCTGAAAGTTTCGCAAAACCCCAAAGGTATCCTCAGAGCATGACCTAATAAAAAACGCCACCATGGATAAGCACAGCTGGGTACCATTCCCTCCAGGAACTTTTTTTTTCCTTTGGGCTCCTTTCTTTTCAGTATTTAGAGGTCAAACCTGGTCGTCTTATACCTGCTAGGTAAATACTGTAAATTAGAACTACTACAACCCCAGCTTGCTTACTCACTCTCTCTTTCTCTGCCTCTCTCTCTCTCTCTCTCTCTCTCTCTCTCTCTCTCTCTCTCTCTCTCTCTCTCTGTGTGTGTGTGTGTGTGTGTGTGTGTGTGTGTGTGTGTCTTCATTTTAGCCTCTGTTTTGCCTCCATAAGGGCAAACCATCTTACCCTGCAAAGCACGGAAAATGTCCTTTCTTAGCTGGAGCTCAGGTACTTACACCAGGAGAGGGCAATGGCTCTCTTACTGTGGTTTTGAACTGCATTTCTCTGTTGATGCTAACAGCACCTTCCCATATACCTGTTGTCCATCTGTCTGTCTTCAGGGGAACTTCTACTCAAGTCTTTTGCTGACTGTGTTTAAAACAGTAAACATTGTCTTTATTCCTGAAAATTGTATATATGTGTACAATTAAATAGAATCTTATCCACACCCTCCATTCCCCTCCCTCAACTTCCTCTATATTCCCCCACATACAACATGCTCCTGCCTAATTTTACATGCTTTGCTGTAGTTGTTTATAACTCATTAAATCCAATTAGTGCTGCCCATTTGTGCAATGGTGTGGGGCCAGTCACTGGAGCATAAGCAATCTATCAGCCAGGGTACCCTCACAAAAGGGATGATTTCCCTCCCCCTTGTAGCTCTCGTCTTAAGAGACCGAGTGCTCAGCCCTAAATGGAGCATCTTTGTCAACACCTGCCCACCCTATTGCCAAGCCTCAGGGAATATACTAGAATAGGAGGTAGAAAAATTGTAAGAGCCGAAGAATCAGGAGTGCAGTGATGTGCTGTCCTCTGGATATGGCATGTGACATGGCTAAGACATTAATGAACTCCCAGCACCTGTGGTCACCTGCTCAAGTACGGCACAAGAGCAAAGCAGCCAAAGTGTCACATAGATGGGGAAGGTACTTTCTGAGTCCCTTGAGGAACTATAGGCTGTTGGTAGCCTTGGTGAGTTTTAAATCGGGTATAGCCTGAATGTGAGTATTAACCCATTACCAGATATGTGACTTATATTTCCTCCTGCCTTTTTCTTCAGTTGGTTGGGATAGATCTCCGTCTTTCTCGGTTCTATTTACTGGAGATAGTACTTCCCTGCTTTACATTCTTAGAACCTTGTCCAAGAAAATATGAACCTCACCTATGGCTATTTAGGTTCTCACCTCTGTGCTGCTGGACTCGGTCCACTTTTATGCTAATGCCATGTTGTTTGGGTGGAAATGAAAAGCAACCAAAACAAATGTGATGCTTCCATCTTACTCCTTGATGTGAAACCAGATTTTACTTCACATTCATATTCACTGAAGTGTTATTTATAGTATAGAAATACCCAAGTATTTATCAATATATGAGAAGATCAAAAAATATAAAGTATATAAACAACAAAATATTATTAATCTTTAAAGAAGGAGAAAATTCTAGAATTTGCAAAAAAATATGGATGAGATGAGAGAGTACCATCCTAAGTAAACTAAATGAAGCACATACTATATTATCTGGCATCTATGTTTTAGGGAACAGAAGTCATTAGGGTCAATTTGTACTTAGCAAATATGGTATCGCTGTGGGTATCCAGCATGGGCCAAGAGAGCTAATGCTGCACATCCCCCAGTAGGAAAGGTGTGGCTGAGCCAGCACAAAATAAATGGTCTAGGGAACACTGAAGCAAACAGTAACACAATCTGTTACATAACTGCAGTCAGGAGTTTCTGTGTCCCACCCAGCCAGTCCAACATTCCGAGGCTTATATTAAATACAAGTTGTTCAATCCATGGCTCAGGCTTATTATTTGCTAACTCTTATACTTTAAGTTAACCAATATTTATATTTATATTCAGCCATGTGGCTTGGTACCTATTTTCTCAGTGTAGCTGTCCCTTACTGGCAGCTATCACTCTCCTGCTTCCCAGAATTCTGCTAGTCTACTTACCCCATTTCTGCTTCCTGTCTAGATATTTGACCAATCAGTGTTTTATTAAACCAATATGAACAACAAATCTTTACAGTGTACACAAGTAATACCCCATAGCACATAACTGTCTCTGCTTTTGTATGGCATGTATAAATATGGTCTTGACATTAGAGGGAAGTACCTTTGCCTTTGCCAACCAACCTGCCTGTATGTATGTCTGCCTGTATAGGCCCCTGTGCAGCCTGGGTGTGCCTGTGTGACTTTTAGCATCTGCTTGCCTGGTGGCTTATGTGCTAGGTAATAAAGTATGTCTTCTCTATTTATGATTCCTCTGCTCAATCCCATGAGCCACATCCATTCCTACTTTGAAGCTTGGGCCTCACATATGTGGTACTTAAAATAGTCTTATTTACAGATGCAGAAAGGACAGTAGTGGGTACCATGGTCTTTGAGAAAGAAAAAAAATAAGGAGGTATATTGTATTTGAAAATATCCCCACATATCCCCTTTTGTGTCAAATTTTTTTAAAAAAAAGAAGTTTATAGCTAACATAAGAAAAACCATATACAATAGGTACAATAATTATATATAATACATACAATAAATGAGTTATGTCCAGTACATTAACAATTAACAATTCAAAGAAAATATTTCATTAATTATCCTATTTTGATGAGTCCAAAGGATTATACCTAATTCACTTTCTTTCTAACTTGTATTACTAACTAAAAACTATTATTTTGATGTCTCTTAAACTTACACACTTTAACTTCAGAGTTTCTTTTCTAAAACTGTCACTAGAAAACTATAACTATTTCATCTTCAACTACCTCGGAGACCCAAGAAGGAAATTATATTTACCCAAATAAACAGGAAGTGCAAGCAACTTCCAAAAACTAGAAATGATAGAGATGATACCTATCTGCCTCGACAGTCACTCAAAGTTCTTTTATAAAGTTGGGGCATCCATCTTCAGCCTACAGGCACAGAGTCTCTTTTCATTTCAGTGAAGCAGGAAATCTGCTCTGTCCATTATGGCATAGTTCATTAGTCGCTTCTCCTTGTGTCCTGAAGAATATCTGACAGTCTTCTCTGAAAAGCAGGAACCTGAAGGACCATCTCAGCTTGTTCCGTCAAAGTTCAGAGGTCACTTTCCTAGGGAACCTGTATGTCCAGTTTAAACAGCATACTGTCAAGCAGTCAATACAAGAACAGGTTCTTGTCCAATGGCTAACCGTTGCCACAAAGAAAGTAGACTCCATATGGAGTTTCTTCAATGCCCATTTTTCTTTTGAAGTAGATTGATGCTGCCAGGAGCAGACCTGTCTCACTGTCCAGAAAAGTCTCAGTTCTTAAAATATTTTAAATGCCATATTCTATGGATCTCTGAAGTGTTTGAAGAACTGTTCACCTAAAATATATTTGTTTGATCTTGAAAACATATTTGACTATGTTTGAATGTAATGTCTAACTACTAACTTGCATTACTTTATATTCTAGTTAGTTGGTAATAAAAATTTTCATGGACTAGCACTTGTACTACATTGTTAGATGAACCGAATAAGTATACTATCTTGAACAAGCATAGAGATATTTGTACAGTAATACAATTAATTTCAATATACACAATTTGTATACAATATACAAATATCCAATGTAAAATATTTAAAGCTAGTAAAATCTTTTAAAGGATTCCATAATCTATTCTTATATCCTATATATCTGTATCTCTTTTTTCTTTCTATTTTTTAACACAAATCTTGAATCTAATCATTCTTGTTTAACTTTTTTCTAACCATAACTATTAACAGTTTTTAACCAATTAACCTAAACAATGACAATCATCCATAACCCACTGAACAACCAAAAACAACCCACCCCACCTCTTAGGAAAGTGGGCGCTATGTTCTTAAATTTGCTTCCTGCTGTCTGGGGATGACAGCATCTTTTGGGGATCCTGAAAAGAAAAGTTTTGTTAAATGTCAAGTCCTGAAATAAATAGCTGTGTCATCTGTTGTCCAGTCTCTGTATAACAGGAAAGTGCATGGCTTGTCTCAAGTCCTGGCCATAGTAGTCTGTGAAGCTGGTTTATCTCAGTAAGCTGCCTCAAAATTGTCCTGAGCAGTTTGTAGTCCAAATCTGATCTTTGGTTGGTGTTTGTTAGCCTAGTGGCTTTGTCAAAGTCAATGTGAAATCATCATTGTGGGGCCCCATCTTCCTTTTGGATACTTCAAGTTCATAATTAGTCATTGTCCTGGATCACTGCAGAAAACTGATAAGAGACTAAAAGCCAATACAATGTACAAGAACCTAAATGTATAAGTATTTCTTTGGCTTGTTGCCAAGTGATAGAGAAATCTTCTATTAATCCTTTGCTATTGATGTGATGCTTTTTATGAAATTCTGAGGCCTCTCGTACATTTCTTATTAATAATTCATCAATTTCATCATTACCTTGTGCTAAAGGACCTGGAAGACCCATATGGGATCGAATGTGTTTTATATAGAAGGGATGATTTCTAGTCCTGATTATTTCTTGTAACTGAATAAATAATGAAGTTAATTCTGACTCATCATTAATAAAATCAGCCATTTCAATGTGTAGAACAACTCTTTCTGCATACTGAGAGGCAGTGACTATGTTAAGAGGTTCGGTAAAATTCATTAATACCATCACGATAGCATATAATTCTGACTTTTGAACAGAATTATAAGGGCTTTGAGCCACTTTACTTATATGTTTTGATATATATGTTTTACTTATATTGTCCTGATTTGTTTGTATCAGTATAAAATGTAGGGGTTTCAGAAATTGGTTTATCTTGTACAATACTAGGAAGAATCCAATTAGTTTTCTTTAGAAATTCAATTATTTTGCTTTGAGGATATTTGTTGTTAATATCACTCAAAAAATCACTGCAGGCTCTTTGCCAAGGTTCACTTTCTACCCATAATTGGTCAATTTCTTCATTTGTTAAAGGTACAACAATTCCTGCTGGGTCCATTCCTGTCAATTGACGAAGTCTTAATTTTCTTTCAAAAATAAGTTCAGAAATATTTTCCATATATGTCTTTAATTTCTTACTTGGTTTATGTGGAAGAAATATAAATATCCATTCCAATATAACATTTTCCCTTTGCATTAAAATTCCTGTAGGAGCATGCTTAGAGGGAAAGATAACTAGAATGCAATTAAGGTCTGGATCTGCACGATCCACATGTGCATCCTGTAATTTCTTTTCCACCAAAGCCAATTCTTTCTCAGCTTCAGGAGACAATTCTCTCAGAGAATTCTTAAGTCCTTGTCATCATTTAAGGTTTTGAACAAATTATCTACTTCATCATTTTTAATTTCAATAGTGGGTTGTAAATTGGCAATGTCTCCTAGTAGTCTTTGAAAATCATTAAATGTCTTCAGTCTATCTCTCCTGATTTGTACCTTTTGGGGTCTAATTTTTTGTTGGCCTATTCTGTAGCCTAAATAATTAATGGGATCCCCTCTTTGTATTTTTTCTGAGGCAATCTGTAATCCCCAAGCAAGCAAAATTCTTTTCACTTCTTTAAAAATTTTTTCTAAGGTATCAATATTTGAATCGGCCAACAAGTTGTTGTCCATGTAATGATAAATTATAGATTATGGGAATTTGTTACATATTTGTTCTACTGGCTTTTATACAAAATACTGACACAGAGTGGGGATATTCAGCATTCCTTGAGGGATGCATCTCTTTACAGGCTAAGAATTATTATAAGTGGGCACTGTAAAGGTGAATTTTTCTTTGTCTTGTTCTTGTAAAGGTATTGTAAAGAAATAGTCTTTTAAATGAATAACTATAATAGGTCATTCTTTAGGTAACAGAGAAGGCAAAGGAATCCCAGTCTATAGAGAGCCCATTGGCTGGATCACCTTGTTTATCGCCCTTAGGTCTGTTGCCATTCTCCATTTTCCAGATTTCTTTTTAATAACAAATACAGGAGAATTCCAAGGGCTGGTTGATTCTTCTATATGCTGAGCATTTAACTGTTCCTGTACCAGCTGCTCTAAGGCCTGTAATTTCTCTTTTGTTAGAGGCCATTGATGAACCAATATAGGCTTCTCTGTTAGCCATTTTAGAGGTAGTACTGTGGGTGTTTTTGAAAAATCAGCAGCTGTTTTGCCTTGTTTCTCTATAACTTGAATGGTCTGTTACTGTTTATCAGAAGAAGCCATGGCTCACACTGTTAGTCCCCGCACTTGGGAATCAGAGGCAAGAGAATCTCTGTGAGTTCAAAGTCAGCCTAGTCTTCAAAGCAAGTTCCAAGACTGTCTCAAAACTCTGTCTCAAAAAAACAAAAACAAAAAAAAAACCCAAAAAACAAACAAACAAAAAAAAAAAAAAAACAAAGACTGGAAGAGGTGGATCTGTCCTCTGATATCTCCAGCTGTTTTTATTGTATTTGAAAATATCCCTACAGAGGTAATGACCAAAAGGATCCAATTTCATTCATGTAAACAGGTCCTAGAGATCTACCAGAGAGTAAAATGCCATAACCAATGATACTGTATTGTATATTTAATTTATTAAGGATGGATTTTGTGTTAATCATTCTGTTTTATTTTTCATTAGCATGTGAAATATAAAGATTCAATATGGTATTTTGAAACATAAATTATTTTGTTGCCCCTCTCTCCAATATCCTTCCATTCCCAGAAGCTTCCTTTTTACTTTGATATCGTATGTTTATCTCCACTTTCTGCTCAAAACCTCATTTTCCCCTGTTATCGTTCCCTTTCTAGCATGCCTATACTCACATTCTCCTCTCTTCCTCTCTCTCTCTCTCTCTCTCTCTCTCTCTCTCTCTCTCTCTCTCTCTCTCTCTGTATCTCTCATATTAAAACCTAGGATCAGCATATGAGAGGCATATGCAGTGACTTTTTTTTGGTGTCTTGATAATAATTTCTAGATCCATTCATTTACCTGAAAGTTCCATAATTTCATTTTTTATTTGTGACTGAAAACAGTCCTCAGTGTATATGTACCACACTTCATTATCCATTCATCTGCTGATGAGCATATGGGTTCATTCCGTTTCATTGCTGTTGTAGCTAGAGTAGCAATCAATATAGATGTGTGCCGGGGGCTCTTAATGAAAAATAGTGATGATGATGTAGTGGATTTATGAAGTTACATTGTAAATAATTGTCCTGCCTATGAGTTTAATAAAAAGTGCTGATTGGCCAAAGGCAGACAGGAAGTATGGGCAGGGCTACCAGACTAAGAAAACTCTGGGAATAGGAAGAAGAGAGCAGAAATGCCACAGAGACTCCAGAGTTGCCAGACAAGCTAGAAGATGCAGAGGACACTATACTGCTCTGAGCAAAGGTACCGAGCCCCATGGCTGAACAGGATAAGAATCATGGGTTAGTTGAAGGGTAAAGAGTTAGAAAGTTATATGCCTGTGTGCCTGGGCCTTAGTCCGATCAACCTAAAATTAATGTAAGCATCTGTGTGTCTCTGCGGGTCTGTGGGTCTGCGGGTCTAAACCTTGAGGCTAGGCCCGAAAGTCCAGTTCAGCAACCTCTTACTACATGATGATGATAATAACATAAAAGATGGTATTGGTGATGCATATATATATATATATATATATATATATATACATAAACATGTACACACATACATATGTGTGTATCATATATTCATACACATATGTATATATTATATAGACATATTCCAAGTCCTTGCATTATATGTATCTAAGGGGTAGATTTTTTTGCATATCACTCACACCCCAACTTAAGAAAAGGATTTGCTAGTTCACTACCCAAGGTTTGCTTGACTTTTAAAGGGTTCCATTTCTTTCAAGCTTTTTTTTCCAGACTAAAACTTCCTCCAGGGGAGTTCACTGCAGAAAACATGTGGCCTTGAGTATTGTTGTTTCCGTGTGTAGAGATAGAGAAAAATGCCTGTCTGAGAAGGATCCTGCTCATACCTGGGGATGCCTGATGGAATTTTCCACCCAGTCAAGAGTCTCTTGCAAGGTGACAGAGCTGACAAGAGTGTGTTAATCTTGCTCCTACCTGAAGCGACTGTTGCAATGTAAGGCTCCGTACCCATCCACCTCCATGAAACAGAGAATATTTGCATTCTTGGGAGTTGTCAGGGAAAGTAACCTTGAGCTTGGTGGTGTTTAAACCCTTCAGTTCTTGGTTGAGAGGAATTGCATTCAGGAGTATTTCCCAAGGGAGCACTGTGTTAGTTAAGATACTGCTGGCTGCTCTAGCCAATAAATCCTGTATTTATAGTAGTCTGACAAAACAGAAGTTGGGTTTTTCCTGTCTATCACAAGCCAGTAATGGTTCTCTGGCTGGGTATACTTCCCTAGACCCCCAGGAACCTAAGCAATTTCCTTTCTGAGGCCCAGCCTTTCTCCTGGTCCTTACAGCCATTTTCTTTCCACCATCTGTTGATGGCCAAAAGGATTACAGAGGAAACATACTAACTCAAACTCATGTGCCCAAATTTAGGGTTGAATCTGCAGGTGGCTGTAATAAAAGCCGGGGGGGGGGGGAATTGCTCACATTAATACAGGGAACAAAGAAGCAGGTCCAGAGGAACGGATGAAAGCCCCTTCACTGGAAGCACATTCTTCTAAGACTTTTCACTTGTTTATATGAAGCTAGTTCATTTGAGTATCTAGAGAGTATTGGCTAAAAAGCAGTTATGGGACAGGTGCATGGGATAAGAGAAGCTACACCTTCAGTCTCAAAGGGATCAGGGGGACCCTTCACAGGTGGAAAATGGGGGTGCAGATTTTGTGCCACTGAGCTGCAACATGATGCTGAGAACAGCATGGAGACCTCTGAAGTTATTGCTAGGAGTCCAGAATAATTCCTGCTTAGGTTCTGAGCTTGAAGGTTTGATGCTCCTCCATGGCTTCTGCATTGTCTCCCATTACCCTGTGATTCCCATCACTTACTCTGCTTTTGCTTCTCCTCAGCGGCTAGGAAGCTCAGCCTCAGAGCAACCCAGCCCATCTCTAGAGAATCTGTGAGCACTCAAGAGATGTCTGATTCAAAATAAACTCATATGTGTCTTGTTTTTCCCTGTTCTTCCTCTGCCTTACCTTTTGGAGTTGTTATGATCTGGATGACTCTGAAACCAAACTCATTCCATCAAAGGAGTAAAAGAGAATGCAAACAAATAACGACAGAATAACCAACCAGAGGTGGGTTTAAAAAAAAAAAAAAAAAAAAAAAGTAACACAGCTGCTGAGATAGCGGGTTTAAGACAGTTCAATTTTCCCATTCTTCTTACTATGACCTTAGACAAATGGATGTGGGTTCTCTTGGTAGCGGAGCTTAAAGAATCCAGACTCCTTCCCCTGCACAGAGCACTTGCTGTACATGGAGATAAGAAGAAGCATTTGAGAAGACAAGGGACTAGCTCTCAGATCCATGAGCCACAAGAGCCTTCTCCAACTTCTCAAAGTAGGGCTTGGTAATTATCAGATTCCCATTGTCTGCATAATGGTCCTGGTGTCGACACTTTGCTTTCACTTGCATTTATTCTGCTGTGCATCACATCTGTGGCTTTGCCACCCAGAAACCACTGCTCCTGCATGCCCACCTTCAAGTTCTTTGATTTCCAAGAGCAGCTTAGGAAACTCAATGGAGCAAAGGAAATTTTAGGATGACACTGCTTACCACCCATAGCTGCTAAACTCATGTCAAAGTCCTTGGGCTGCGAGCGTAAAACACATAGCATGTTTTAAATGTCACACTAATTATTTCTAACATTGATCACATGCCAAAATGATAATATTCTTCACGTGTCAGACTAAGCAAAATACACCAACAAGATTAATATCTCTGCTTAATGCTAAATGATTTTAATGTGACTGCTACACAATTTAAAAGCCTGCCCAGGGCTCACCAATTGTGCCTCATGTTTTGCTTGTGTTGGGCTGTTTGTCTGTAGATCCTGACTCCCTGGTTTTGTGTTGTATGTTTTTTTTTTTCCTAGGGAGCCACCACACACAACAGCTCAGATTGGGCCCTGGCAGCAAATCTGAAATCTATCTTAATGAACTTGTGAGTTTATTGGAGTTACTTAACACAAACATGAGTGAGGGATTACTCAAAGATACACAGGCCACACAAAGGCAGTTGCCTCACCAGAAGGCCCACTCAGGTGATGACTCAAAGAATATGCATCCCTGGAGCCCAATGAACAACCTGCATATACAGTTCTGTCAAGGTCTCCTGTCTCAAGCAGTTGTTACCATGCGTAAAGTCTTCCCTGGAACCTTGTGAAACTTGCCATCTTTCATTCCTTACTAAGCCTTGTAAATTTCATTTATTTCCTGAGTCTTACCATTCTCCCCACTTCCTCCAGGCACAAATGTTTCAGCTTGGAGGAAAAAGCTGTGCTTCTAATACTTGGCACTTTAGCCAAGTTCTGTATGTTCTCTGGGTCTTCTCATTTCTTTCTCTTCAAATAAGATTTTAATAGTCATAGCAGTAAATGATTAATGACTTAAAGCAAATAGGACAAACAGCCTTAGCGACACATAGGCTGACAAGGGCTAGAATGATAAGAAGCTGGGATCCAGACCAATATTCCAGGAACCTAAGGGAGGTACAAGCCAACTATACATTCATTTGTTTCTCCTGCCCAAGTATCAGCGTCCTCAACCTTCTCATCTCTACAACTACATTCCTTTTGTTCTAGAATTGGAATAATTCACATTGTATTACAAGTTTATAAAAATGCTAATAAAACAATGCCTGTGAATATGCCTTAACAAGGGGTTTCAACATTGCTAAGGTGTGAATGGTAAACCCACAGATAGCCCATATATTCAGAGGCTCTCCACAATCAGCACCTAAGAAAGCCCCATGTGACCCTCTTTCTATGCATAGACCCTCCTCACCAACTAAGCCAAAGTTCTCAGGGGCATTTTCATGTGGCAGTTTCTAAGGTCCCACCTCACAATATCTCAGTCACTTGTCTCTCCTTCCACTTTACACTTTTTGCCTTGAGGAAACGGCCTGTATGTGGTTCACGCTGACCATCACCTTCTTTGCTGCTCAACAGTGCTTCTCACATGCAATGAATAGAAGTATCAGAAAATGGTTTCTGAAGGGACAGAATGGCCCCAAATGATAAATAGTTTGCACCTGAAACCCAGAGAAGCACAAAGTGAACTCTTGCACACACGTGACTAACAAGGAAAAGCATAGTGTCCTTCAGCCCTGGTGGAGCCAGAACTGCTTGGAATCTCTCACTATGAAGCATTTGCTGAGAACTTAGTCATGGGCTTGGCCTCATGTCCTGGAAGAGTTCTCCATACTGAGGAGCTGAGGGTCCCAAAAATTGCTTAGAGGCTTTAGCCCAGGACTGAACACCTCAGCTCTGAGTTTTTACCAGAGAACCTAGATTGTAGGTAGTAATTCACTTATCTGATATAAGCTCTATTTTCAAGGACAAAACATATTGGGGGAAAATGACATTTGGGGAATTTTTTCTTCATTGAAATTAAATCTTACCCGGAGCAACTTCTCTTTCTCAAGCAGAGAAGTTCAATCACCCACTCTGGTCCTCTGAAGAACAACTAAGAGAGATAAAATGTTTTCCTCTTCCAAGATTATTAGGTATCAAAGGAACTACACAGGAGGCCAGACAGCTATTTGGCTTATAGCTGTCCCCAAAGTCTGTTGCTTTAGAGACTCTGGGAAGACTGTGGAGGTGACAATGACACCAGGGGGTTGTTTCTAAGCTCCAAACATCACTGGTAATGCTGGATCCTGCTTCCTGCAGAGCACATGGGAGATCAGGCCCCAAGCCATGTTCTCAGGTGTATGTCTGAACTCATACTTGAGTGTTGCCAAAATGGCACCTCTTCAGATGAGCTCAGGAGAGGCGTGCCTCAGGTCTCATGGGCTTCAGATACAAAGCTGATGGTTTCCAATATGGAGAGCTTGGTTTTGCCTACCTCTTAACTAATGGTGTGTCCCTGTTCCTTGCAATTGTCCTATGGTCACTTCCCACTTGACACAATAATGTGACCAGTTTGCTTCTTAAGCAGGTAGACTCTCTTCACTAAGAAGCAGACAGTGGTACATAGCTATGCATCTCTCCTTAGCCAATAGTCCTCATTTACCTTACCTACCATTACAGAGCAACAACCTAACAAAACTTTTCTCACACAGTGATGTGGGAATGTCTTTCTGTATGCTGTGAATATCAATCTTTAAATAAAGGAGCTGTTTTGGCCCATGACAGGCACCATAGAAAAAGTAAGTGGGAGCATCAGAAGAGGTAGGAAAGGAAGGGTGGAGTCAGAGACAGATCAAGCCAGATGCCCAAAGAAGAAACATGTAAGGAACACAGGTGAGCTATGGGCCACGTGACAGGGCAGATTAATGAGAACGGGTTAAATTAAGATGTAAGAGCAAGCTAGCAATGTGCCTGAGCCATAAGCCAAACAGCATGAACTTAATATAAGCATCTGAATCATTTTTGGGGACTAAGCAGCAGCAGGCGGCTAAGGGGTCTGGAGTGGCAGGTCTGTGAGTCTGGACCTCTGGCCACCCGAGGCCAGGAAACCCTATTGTAACAACACAGAGCATTCTAAACTTCTCATTTAGTTCATGCCCTACCTCTTCCTGGACCAACTCCTTAGAAACACAGCTCTCAGTGACTCTGAGATAATCATTTAGTCCCCAAAGTGACAAGCATTTCCTAAAGCTGGAGGAAACCTACTTTGTCCCCCCTCCATTGGGAGAACTGTAGGAGCAACAAGGGCTCAGTTGTAATTACCATAAGGAATGTATTTATCTAGTAGTAAGAATTCAGCCAAAGGTCCATAGATAGAGTTCAGGTCAATGGACTCAGATAAAGACTATCTTTATGAACAATGAATTTTGTCAAGAACCACTACACTTCCATGATAGTGTGGCTTGGCATTAGCAGGAATCAGTTATGCTTAGTATGTTATTATTGTTCGGGATTTTCAAGTCAGCACTCCCTTTAAGCATATGATAGCAATTGGATCTATAAGCAGACAGTGCATTTTGATTAGTTCATTTAAAAGCATGCGTATGAGTGTGCCTGATTTATTTTGATAACTATGCATTGGAAAAAATTAGCTTCCTTTATAATCCTTGTCTTTTGTGTTATTTAAACTTATAACTCTAAGAATGAGCCCAGAGCATTCACCAGATATCAAAAGAGTCTATGATAAAAAAGAGGGTGGTCAAGAGCTCACTATATCCCGTGACTGTGACCCCTGCTTATGTCCTCCACAGAGATCCTTACAACAATATCAGCCACAGGATTTGCTGTGGTTTGAAAGTATCCCCCAAAATTTCATGTGTTGGAAACTTAATGCCCATTGTTACACATTTATAGTATTTGGAGGAGGGCACTGGGATGTAACTAGCTCATGAAGGTTAGACCCTTACGTAACATCAATAGCTTATAAGCAGAGGAAGATAGGCCCAGACTAACATGCTTGTTCTCCCTCACAATGTGATGCCATCCACAATAAATCCCTCACCAAATGGCAAGCAGATGTTAATACCAGGTTCTTGTACTTGCTAGCCTTGAAAACTCTATAGGTCCCATAAACTTGTTTCTTTATAAAGTTCCCAATCTTGAAGTATTTTGTTATAGCAACAGCAAATAAACTATGACAATGTCTTAAACTATAGCTCTTGGAGCACCCAAGAAACAGAATTTTCCCAGTTCCTTGGGGGAAGCAAATATCCACACTCACATCAAAATCAGGAAATGCAGAATGTTTGTGTGTAGTGCAGATGTGATATGGAGGAAGTGAAAATGGCCAAAACATCAGAAGATGCAGATGTGGCATTGGAAGTATTGGCAAAGCTATTTTCTCAAGAGCAGGACAGAGCAGCCTCTGTCTTCACTGTGTGAAGACTTCCTATGCCATGTCAGAGGGAGGGAATCTGAGTAGAACATCTGAAAAGCCTTCTCTCTAGAGGGCAAAATCATGCTAAAGAATTATCACCAGCCTTGAGGTCCCCACTGATTCTAGATTGATGAGAACAGTTTTCATCCTCTCAGGGAGGAAAGAGAAAATTCTTTTGTGAACATAATTCCAAACTGGGTGAGAGATATTGTTAGCTCCTCAATTCCCTGCCCCTCACACTAATTAAACAAGCACTTTGGGTTAATTAATTTGTAGGAAAGGACCATATTGCTGAGTGTACATTTTTATCCTGGGTCTCAGCTGCTCTACTTCTCAACTTGAAATTACTTGACTACAACTTTTATTCCCTTCTCTCACCTTTAATGCATGTTTTCTTTTTGTGGTTGGGAAAACAAAGAAAGGTTATGTGATCCTTTGAAGTGAGAAAATGCGCAAGGATTTTCTCCATTTGATTCATTGGAGAGAAAGAACTGGAAGCACAAAGGGATGATGGAGTGAATGCAAGTTAGAAAGGAAAGGGCAGAGAGAGACAAAAGGGGGGTTATTCTATACTAGAGAAAAGGCAACTGAGCCCCAATATCCCAAGGCATCTGGGACCCTTCAGCCTCCAGAACCCCTTCCATTGTCGGGGCACACTCACTTGCACAAAGCCCATTGAGCCACAGGGTCTTCCAACAGTTCCGAAGAGGGAAGCATTGGACTCAGCCTCGGGCACTTTGATCATAGGCATAAAAGCTGGGAACTGAGAAATCATTCTGAGCCCCAGCTGGGAGGGAGAGAGCTGATAAACCAGGGAAATATTCTTTGTAACAGGAGCTTGTATTTCTTCCTTCGTCTCCAGGTGTAAAGAGAGGAGGCAGGAGACAGGGTCATCAATACCGGGTGAAAAGTGCTCAGAACTCCTGGGTCAGCTCAAGGGCTCAGTCTAGTCTGTGAAAGAGAAAACGCCAAATAACTGTGTGTGAGAGCTAATGGCATACAGTTACTGATATTCTCCTTTGCAGAGGAGAAAGACCCTGAGGGGCTGGAATGTCAGTGACCCAATTCCAAGATAGGAACTGAGACTCAGTTGAGTTCAGTTTATGAAGAGAGAACACAGAATGTGGTTGTAAACTATACTGGGTTAGGCATGTGGTGATGGTAGATTCTTTGGTGACCATGACCTCACCCATGGGTAGATATCTAGGTTTATAGTACCAGGTATGAATTTCCTATTATTGAGAAAGTCCTAAGTCCAATTAGACAACTGCTGGTTAACCCCAAGATGTAAGTGTCACTACTGTGTCATTGCTGGATTGCTCATTGACCTGATCATAGGCTTTACAACCAAATAGGACTACTGGTTGCTTTTCTCCCTTGGAAACTTGCATAGCTCCTTCAGATATGTAAGAGTTAGTCTTTAGAGAGGAGGTATCCAGGGCAATTCCAGCTCTTTTCCTCCAAATCCAGTGTCTAAAATGTATGAATATGCGGTATCTAGCAATAGGGTTTTACTTTCAAGTTCTGGAAGGCAACCAACGGAAATAGCAATAGCCTATATTATTTGCAGAGTCTCTTGGACTCCACTGACCAACAACCTGAAATAAGGTTCCCCATGTCTGACAGCAGAGTTTTTTTGGATAGTCTATGGCTATTATGGAGAAGCATTAACACCCCAAGTAGAATAACTTATTTAAACTGCATATATGTATATAAGTTTACAGATCCAGATGACCAGAGAAAGCAATTGCAAGACAATGTCTTCTATACACAACGGGGAAGTCATAAAACGTTATATAGAAAGTTACAATCATTAAATCCCAGAAATATAACCATTTAAACAAGACCTATATAATGGTATGAGATGACATGTCAATATGGATGGAGAAAAATCTCACCAGGCCCTACCCTTAGGCGAAGAGCTGCAGACACCTAATGGCTTCTGGGAGAAGGAGAATCTATCTCCTGAGAAATCTAATGGGTTATCCAATACCCAATGATCAGCCATACATACAAGCAACACTAAGGGGTGACACTGGGCTAAAAGTGTGTGTGTGTGTGTGTGTGTGTGTGTGTGTGTGTGTGTGTGTGTGTGTGTGTGTGTGTGTGTGTGAATACAAATTGAAGAAGAAGAGATTTATAATTTGAGAGAGTGGGTAGATGTAGGAGGGTGTGGAAAGGGGAGATTCAAGCGTAGAAATGTGGTTAAAAGCAGTACTTAAGTATGTAATTTTAAAAACTAAAAAGAAAAGTTTGATCCTTAATTTATACCATCTGGGAACAAAAGATAGGAGATACGCTGTTTGCATACCTGGGAACTGATCATAACTAACTGATAAATTCTCTGGAATTATAAGACGAGGACATCAATGGAGAAAGCAAATAATCAATTAAATAAAGGCTGTACTGCATAGGATATAATCTGAGTTTTGAGTTAATACAAGTTCCTTAGGAAACAATGTGGGGGGTGATCTGGTGAGAGAACTTATATAGGGACAGAGCTAGGAAATGTTACGTTCTTTCTAGAGGTCAAAGTTGGCTGTAGATAGAGACTCTGAGGCCAGACCCTGGTGCCATCCCTTTTCTGAACCTCTAGGGACCATCGTTTTCAGATTACTTCCCAACATGCAAGTACCAAAGTGACTTGCTCCCTTGTGTAGTGTCGCCACAATGGGACATGAACTTAATTGATTTATGGCCATGTCACGAATTGCTTGGGATTGCTGAGGAAAACCCTGTTTGTGCCATTGTGAAACCCCAGATAATGAGAAGGCAAACCTCACAAAGAGCAGAGACTCAGTGGACACAGACACAAGTGTCCAGACTCCCTGACTTCCAAGACACCAGAGGACAGGGTTTTCAGAACCAGATCCATGGATAAAAAGATGACCATCCCCAAAAGGAAGCATATGGTACCACCCCCTTTCCAGAGGCCCTGTCCAGGGCCCTCTGTGTGAGTCACTGCTGAAGAAAGCCCAAGTGATCTGATACAGATCTCAGCAGCTGGAAGAGGTAGGACAGTATGAGCTAATAGTTATTTTCCAGACTGCATGTCTATTATCCCCAAACAAAATGACATGTGCTTCCAAGCAGTTCCTCTCTGCTTGTGTGCACTATAATTAAACACAGAGAGCACACCCACCTCTATCTACCCAGAGGGGATGGGAAAGCCCACAGCGGCACAGCACAGTGTCTACACACTGCCTGTGCTCAAACCTACCTGCCACATGGTAGTTTCCGTGGCTTCTCAACACCCCAGGAAACAGGGGCAGCACTAGGCTAAAAGTGATAGTATACCTAGTATACCAGGATTCTAACATCAGTTTTGCCACTGAATAGGGTTTCTTTATCATGTCTACATCTCCTGTATCTAGTCTTAGCAACCTGGCTATCTTCACTACTGATGAGTCTGGGCCTCTTCTTGATCCCTTTAGCCATGGCTCTGGAACTAGAAGATCCCATTCACCACACAACCTGTGTCTAGCTTCATGGGGCCTGGAATTAACCACATCATTATTTCCTCTTCTAGACCTGTTCTAGCTCATATTTGAGCCTATGTTTCCTGCAATAGACACTGAGTGCAAAGGTTAGTGCTTTTCCTTCCAAAAATCCAAGTACAACAAACCAAAGGACCCAGACCCTGGATCCTAAGTCTCCAGCGCCCACCTCCCAAATTTGTCCTCTGTACTACAGAAACTCAAGCATGTCTCTAGGCTCCTTTGCTACACAGTGAAGAGGCTACACACCAGCATCCTCCTGTCTAGCTCCACCTCTAAGAACAGTTGTAGTGACCTCAGCTATCCCCAGTGGTTGTCTCTCAGAGTCTAGTTCATTTGGCTAGCCAAGTGCAAGCCATACTCAGGAAAGGAGGCTGCAAAGAGAGACTTGGCTGAGTACAGCAGCAGCACTACTAGTGTGGACATCTGGTGCATGTCCTCAGGCACTCAGTTTTCCCGTCTCCACCATAGAAGGTTGTCAAATGCTCATGGTTATAAAGGAGGAAGATGCTGGTCCTTCAAAAACCCAGAAAAACACCCTCAAACCCAAGCATATGGTCCAGAAGGCCCTTCCTCTTCCTTGATGCCATCCCACATAATAATCTCAGATGCTCGTCGAGCTGAGCATTACAGCCACCTTCTGACTACAGTGCAACTCTCCTACAGTCACCAGCGTGACATTGTGAAGCAGCCTCTTTACAATGCCATCCCTGGCTATAAAAATCACAAGAGCCCAGCAGACAAATTCCACTTAAGATTTCTCCACATCCCTCCCTGCTGCTCTTGAGTGACACCTGTAGTCTGATCCCTTCTTTCCTGCCAATCCTTTCTCTGACAAACATTAAGGACTACCTGCACCTAGCTTTTGCCATCTCTGAATTCCATGTGATGCCATTTCCTCAGTGTTCAGGCTGAGCCTCTCGTCTCTCTGCCTGGGCCTCACCTTGGTCCCTGAGGTGACTCCATCTCTCTGTATCTTTTGCATAGTCTTCTGAATTACACACTCCAGTTCAAACCTCCACTTCTTGACAATTATCGGGCTAGAGGGTCCACGAGGAGGCCTATGGCTGAATGGCAATACATTTTTCCCTGTTCTCACCATTCTTCGAGAGTTCCTGCTGGTCTCTAGCCTGAGGTCTGTCCCCCATAGACTTTGCTCTTCACTGACTTTCCTCATTGTCCTTGTCATCATCTGACACAGTGTTCATTTGCCTAATATAGGTTGAATGTCTGTCTTCCACAAAATAACTCTATGAAGGAATGAGTGGCCAATTCATACTCCGTCCCATGTCCAAAATGGTACCTGGCACATTATAGATACTTCTGAATGGCTGAGTGAATGAATAGGTGAACGTTATCATAAATGGCAGCCAGGCAACCAGCACCCTTATGCAGATTATTCTCAAATTAATCCTCAAGAAAGGCATGAACTGATGTAGAAAGATCTAGAACCTGGGTGTCAAGTATCCTAAGACTTGGCATGAGTAAATTTCTTGTCTGTGGCCTCAGTTTCCCCATCAGTATAAAGAGTCTATAAATACATTAACGATGAATCTGCTAAGCGATGTAGTGGGTGACTCTCGCCAACTCACAAAGAAGCTTCAGGCTTCATGAGCTGTCACAAGCTCTGCCTAAGTCTTCAATTAATAATACTGTTATAATTATACTCTCTGGCAGTACCACCTTGATTACAGGCTTTGGGGGCATGTTATTTCCCATCACAGCAGGTATAGAATAGGAAGATACTTTAAGGGAGGAGGCAAATAGCCATTGAGACCCTGGAGCTCAAGTTGCTGAGTTTTCTGGCTGCCAAGATGCTAAAGACCATCAGTGACCCACAGCTGATAAGCCTCCTACAGTACCAAGTGAACATTAGGCTCTGGTACACAGTGTAGCTTGCTGATTATGATCCCTTGCCTCTAGCCCCTAGCCCTACCCTACTCCCCATTGGCCTCCTTTATTGAATAAACTAAAGTTGTCGCCTATTTTTATTTTCTGTGACCTGGAAGACAAAATTCTTCCAGGGGCAGCTTTCCATGACAAGGCTACAGAGAGAATCCAGATGAACACTGCCAACTTGCCTGCCTTCCCATGTCTTCTTGTGAGATAGAAATAATTCATCTACGGCAAGAGTTTTATCTGAATCAGGATGAAGAGATTTATATTGCTATTTCTATTGTGCAGCTCCAGCTCTCTTTCTATCAGACAGAAAATCCTTCTCCAAGAGTCTTCTTCAGGATAGAGTTTTAGGATAGCCGAGGCTATTTAGAAAATCTCTGTCATCTTCAGATTTTCTGAGTTGGAAAATTCTTGTACCAGTACCAACTGCTCCTAGGAAGTTCCTGGAAACCCTTAGCCTGGTGTGCAAAGAATTGCTCAAGGGGTCAGCCCCATATGTTATACAGGACAAAGACTCCACTCTATCATGACTGAGAGGCAGCGAAGGAAAAAGGTTAGCATGAGCTGAGGTTAGGAACCCAGACCCTATGCAGACCTCCTCTTGGGTTCAGATGCAGCTCTGCCATCTTCTGCTAGTCAAGTAACTAAACACATTTCTTAACTTCTTACCCCAGCTGAATGAGAGTCATGTGGCAATCAAGAGATGAAGAATGGAAGCCCATGTCAAGTAAGTGTATGTGTGTGTGGGGGGGGAGCACTTGATAAGCATTAAGTGTCACTATCATCTATTAATCTCAGTTACTGTCACTCACCTACACATTCCTACCAAACACATCCCCAAATATCATACACTTAGGGCTTCAACACATTCACACCCTTTTCAGGATGTTACTGAGGACTTCACTGTCCTGGGTAAGAGAAACAAACGGCAGGAGGAAACCTCAAGAGCAGGGGCCCACTGGAGGAAGAAGCCCTTGCAAGAGTTCTAGGCCAATGCTGTAAGAGGAGATTTAAATCCCCGGGCACATCCCTGGTACCATTCCGAACCCCCACACACCTCACCCCACTATTTCTCACCTCTCTGGCGATGAGATGTCTTCAGCCATCTCCAGACCAACCAAGAATTGGATGTCTCAAGGGAAAACTTGTTCCCTCTCTCCACCATCTCGTTTGTGAAGGTGATTTAAAATGCTAAAGGGAAAAAAAAATGATTCATGCAAATTAAGGCCAAATTGAAAATCTGTTCATCACTTCTTCCGGTGCCTGGGGTCTCTTGTTTGGGAATTTTTAAATGGCTCAGCTCATCTGAAGCCAAAGACCAGAGAGGAGACAGATGGAGCCATGCATTTTTACAGAGATTCTTAAGAACTACCCTTGTGGAAGCCTACTCTGCCCATCCATGTTACAGTGAGCGAGTCTCATTCCATAAGCTGCCATACTAAAGACATTTCTTCCTGCACCTGACAGTAAGAATATTCTTCTTAGGACACCTGCCAACATAGTGGCCTTCTAGACAGATGTCTCTCACACAGCTCAGAGAAACTTCTTACAAAACAATTTTTTTCTGCTGCCCCAAAGAACTCAAGATAGGTTTCTATGAGCCAGGGTGATAATTCAGATGAGAACTGATTTTGCCATCTCAAACTAAAGTTTGTAGGGTGGCATGCTGGAAATTAAGGCAAGTCCCTAGATAGTGGTCTGCTGTGACAATCTCCTTTGGGATACTTTGTCTTTAATCATAAGCCCTGTTCTAGGTATTTTTCTTGTTGTTGTGGCCAAATGCCCAACCAAAGCACCTTGGGGGAGTGGGTAGTTGAATTCAAAGTCTCAGAAGGTTCTGTCCATCAAAGCATGGAAGGCATATGGCTGACAGAGCAAGATCCTTGGTGAACTGAGCTTTTTCTATGGTTATTCATATTTTGTTGACTAGGAAGCAGTAGCTAGACTAAAATTCTTTAAGACTATGTCCAGTGACCTACATCTCATACCTCCCACTCCAGAGGCTCCACCACCTTCTAAAGTATCACCATTTGTGGACTAAGCTCAAACATAGGAGTGCATGAGAGACATGTTACAATCCAGCCATATCAAATTCCTCAGTTGGTTGGATGAGGCCCATGTCTACTTATTCCCAATACAGAACTCATAACCAACCCAAGTAACAATGGCACCAAAGTCCAGTTTGGTGGAAAATTATATTTTCCTGGGATTATTAATATTAGTATAGGTGAGGGTCACTGATATGAATGAGAGGTGATTTAAAAGTAGCTGTATTACAGGAAAGACCACCACCAAGACACACGATGACTCCCAGAAGATGGGACAATGGAATTCTATACATGACTTGCAGTTAGCTGAAGGGGTCCAAGAAATCTTCCTGCAGCTAGGCTTGCCTGAGTCTCCTCCCCAGCATTTTTTCACACGTATAAATTTGGGGTTTGGGGGGGACAGTGGCAGTTTCTAGAATCTTCCAAGTTTTACATTCCCAGGCATATAACATGTTGCTTACCTCTATTTGTCTCCAGAGTCTCAGGAGCCTCCCCCTCCCTCCTGGAGAGAATATTTACACTTGAGGGAAGCTGCCATAGAATAGATTCTGCCACCCCCTTGACACGCATGCTCACTTGAAGTTCTGGACCTTGTGAAGCTGTTCAACACCCCAACTCCATCCTCAGCCCTCAGCCTGTCTGCTCCTCCAGTGCCTAACACCTCCACTTCCCTGACTGTCAACACCCATTGCTTCTCTGGGTTCATCCTCCAGAGTCTCCAGTTGTCCCAAGTACAGAGCGAGCCTTTGGTCACACGCACCTCTGGAATGCCGCTTTATCCTAAACCCGGTTCTCAAGTAAGAGCTCCAGGTGCATAGTTGGTTACTGGACCATGTTCTCCTAGCATCCTCCACATCCTTTGGCTTTTTGGTGAGGTATCGGGTGGGGGGGGGGGCTCAGAGGAGTAGAGAGGGGAGAAACCAGGACCAAGATGCATTGTGTAAAAGATGAAGGCATTTTCAATAGGGAAGGAAGGAAGGAAGGAAAGAAGGAAGGAGGGAGGGAGGGAGGGAGGGAGGGAGGGAGGGAGGGAGGGAGGGAGGGAGGGAGGGAGGGAGGGAGGGAGGGAAAAAGAAGAGAGAGAGAATATGAAGTTGGGCTGGTTAGGGAGGATCTGGGTAAAGGACGAGCTGAGAGGAAAATATTATCAAAATATACTATTTAAAACAATTTTAACTAAAAAAACAAAGAAACAAAAACGTTTAAGGGAGCAGGCCAATGGAACCTGGTGTAGATGAATTTATTAAATGTTTTCTGGCCAAGCTAATCTGTGAAAAGAGGAGTTCTAGACCCTCCACAGAGCACAGCTATGTCTGAAGCGCAGCTGGGATTTCAGCAGGCGGGTAATGCATCAGAGAGATGTCGAAGAAGGGCTGAGATTCACTCCAGGCAGACCTCACCAAGCAGATGAGTTCAAAGTTGTACTTTAAATGGATTCAGCCTGTAATAACACTAGGCAGCATTTCTTCAGAAGATGAGGACCAAGGAAGGCATTAATTATCAGATATGGTACCCATCACTCTCCTTCCAAGCCAGGGGCCAAAGTCAGCTTCAACCAGCCTGGCCTGGCACACAGACTGCTGGCACAAACAAAGCCTCCTGCTCAGGTTCCACCCCTAGCCAGACAGGAGGGCCTGGGTGTCACCTGTAGAGCTGGTTACCAGCTTGTGGGAAGGGGAAAGCAAAGGCCTACTGCATTTCCACAGAGTATGGAAAATCTCACTGTCTAGTCCTATCTCAACTAACTTGTAAAGAATGATTGCCAGGCATAAAAGAGTGATAGTCCCTAAGTTGATAAGTATGCAAGTAACAGACAGTGTACACACTACCTGTAGAGAGCACACTCTCTGGGAGCAAATATCATACATTACTGCCCTAAGAATCAGATTCAACCATACACAATTTTAATTACATTTTAGAAACAGTTTCCACTGCCTATATTCATTGCACACAGTATTGTCATATTCAGTTTTTATATGTATGTGTATTCAGGCAGATATGCATATTTGAACAGACATGTAGAGGCCAGAGGTACTGCCTGCCAAACTAGCTTTTCTAAGTCACAGTCTCTCTCTGACCTGGAACTCACCAATAGATAGGATGACTGACCAGGGAACCCTGGGACTCTGCCCGGCTCCACTTCCCCAGCTCTGGGATTACAAGGGCAAGCTACTTTACTTGACCTTTTCATGTAAACTTGCCCAGTCCTTTAAAACATAATATTTAAAGGATAAAGTGATAGCATAAAAAGGGAAAGCTTTCCTCTTGTTAGTGGACAGGACTCATCTGCAATAAGAGGGCTTCCAACACTGCCTCTGCTTCTTGTTCCTAGCTGTTCCCAGTCAGCTTCCTGGGCCTGGGGAGAGCACCAGGCCCTCCCACTGCATTCCATGCTTGCAGTGGACACCTCCAGCTGTGCTTTGATTGACAGGTTAGCTGCTCTCGAACCATCTCTGAACCACAAGATGCTCGTGATTGGGGCATGGCAGAGTCTACATGCAACTTGATGGAGTCTTAGCAATGGCATCTAATACTGCCTGCTCCACGCATGCTTAAAAAATCTCGACTAAGGACTAGAGCTAGCACTGTTTGACTAGGCATTATGTGTCGCATGTTGCTAAGCCCTTGGCAAACACTGGATCATTGAATCCTCAAAATAATCTTTTGATCTTGGCATTATTAATCCCATTATGTAAATAAGAAATGACTTGAGGTTCAGGGGAGCTAAGTGTTCTGCTCAATGTCACCCAGCTTGGGACTATAGTCAAACTAGAAACTTCTCCTCCCCAGAAGTGGCAGTCTGAGCTGGCTCAGCACGAGGACATATTCTCTGTGAATGCACAAGCAGTGTATGATCTGATTCTTGCCAGACGTGAAAAAGATCCAAGAAGTCTGAATACTCAACAGAACCATCCACAAGGAAGGCAGAAAGATTTGCTATTACCAAGCCTGTAAACTCTGAGAGATGGGTACCTAAGCCACAGAACCTCTACAAGGAAGTGCAGGTCAGAGCCAGGTTCTGCTATCCCCTCTGGGAGAAAATAACATCTTATGAGGTCACAGGGAGGAAGCAGTGGGTTACTGAAGACAGAAACAGAAGTGCCCATCACAGCACGTCTCTCCCATCCATCTGGGTTTCTCTCTGAAAGTAGATTGTGGTGGTTGCCATTGAAATGGCAGTCAGTTTCACACTTTCTCTGTAGGGGCCATACTCCTTATGAGCAAATACACAAAAATTGCTCAGAGATTCAGGTTGAATCTTACATTTTTATTATGCTTTATTAAATGATTATGCAAATTTCATGCCATTGTACATGATATCTTGGACACATTTGTGTGTGTGTGAGAGAGAGAGAGAGAGACTGTGAATGTGTATGGGGTTGTGTAGATACAGGTATTCAGTGAGTGCCTGCATTGGTGCCGCCCAAAAGCCAGTCCTAGACTAACAGGCATACAGAAGAAAACAATACAAACATGCACAGGCAAAGGTCATGGAACAAACTGATGCAGATGAAAACCTGAAACACATGAAACATAAGTGGCCAGTAATGTGCCCTGGTTACCTGAAAGGCTTCTGTGGGGTGTACTAAAGCAATGTAGACTTCTCTGGCTATGGAGGTATACGTATCCCTGAAGAGCTACTTCACCCACTGCTAGTATGCTTGGAAGACTCAGAGGGTCTTGACACCACAGAACGGAAGAAAAGTAGCCTGTTCATTTTATTACAAAAACTCCAGCAAGTCTACGGTAAATGGGCTCAAGTTTTCTTTCCATCTGATTTATGTCAAAGCCATTGTTCACCCTGATGGTCCTCAATATATCACCAAAATGAACCCTGTACATATGGTATTCCACCACCCCAAAGCCTCATAGAAAAAATGGATGCTAATGAGACTGTCCACGTTCTCAAGAGAAAGCTATTACCTCCAATAATACAGAGTATTTCCAAAGATCAATAAAAGCAATAAATCTATGCAATCTGTTAAATACAACAAGAACTTTTTCTACATGAGCACTCAGGCAGAGTCTATAATAGCATGTCATCAATACCCAGAGAAGGGAAGGTGCCAGTGGCCACTTATTACGAAAAAAAATTGGCAACCAATAGTTCAAGATGATATTTACAACCAGGAGTGGGGACATGCCTGAACAGTCCACCAGACCAAACTCTGGGTAAGGCTATCCTTATAGAGATATGCCTCTGTACTCTGGCACTCAGAATCACATTCCACTCCATCCTGGCCATCATAGTTTGACACATGGAACAGAGTAGAAAAATATATGAGTAGCAATTGGCAAGTTCCACTGGATAAAGAAGTATGAGTGAGGTTAGACCAAACATGACTGGTATCATCAGCATGGGGATTAATTACTAATTCTGTATGTTCTCTTCTCTAAGAGGATGAAGAAAAGATCTTCTACCCAGGGATTTAAAAGCCACTGGAAAGGCCAGCCTACACTCCAAACATGTTCCTGATTTTTAGAACATTTTAAACAAGTAGATGGAGTGGTAGAACTCTGCTTCCACTTGTTCGGCAAGAAGCATTTCCTAGGCACTACAACAAGGAGACTTGGACTTCTTGTTCCTCAGCCTCAACTTCAGTCTTCCTTTCTCTCCCATTCTGTCTAAGATAAAAGGAGCCATTCTAGGAATACTGTAAGGACTGGTGCAGGGGCATAGACACCCAGGTCCTGGCTTAGAAGAAGGCTGTTTCCTATGGGCAGTGTTTGAAAAAAACCTTATATATCACCACTTTTCTATTTCTCCAATCACTCCAAAAAGTTTTTTATCCCTCCTTTCAATGTCTGTCCAAGAATGTTCCTATCCACCCACCTATCTCACTCATCCACCTATCTATCTTTTGCCAGGCTAGCAACCCATTTATTTTATTTATCCGCTCCTCTCTCCTTGTGTTCATTTGCCCATTAGTCTATCCACTCACTCATGCTTCCCTCCATATTTCTTCCTACCCATTCATTCACTCATTCACTCACTTCTTTTTCCTTCAATTCATCTTCTTACACATCCACGCATCTATCATCCATATACCTATCCCTTCCTCTATTATTCTATCAACCCTGTTTCTTCCTCCTTTCATATTCCTGCCCATATATGTATGTATACGTGTGTGTATACATATAAACTAACCAGCCCACCCTTACCTCCTTTTGTCCATTTTTCATACCCATTCATCTCTTCATTTACTCACTTATCCCTCCTTTTGTTGATCTACCTAACAACCCATCCGCATTACAAGCTCCTGTTGAGGGCTCGACGACATACAAAGTTAATTTTAAAAATGGTAGAGGCTCTCACAAACATCCTGAGTGCAAACCAAGTAATAAAAGGACTTGCCAATCAGTTATGTGGTAGTGATGAAGGAATTTGAGCTTTGCATGCTGCTGCCTCACAATCCTGACTTCGTCTGTGTGTCCCTTGGTAAGTAATTAAACTTCACAGTGACCCCAGTGATAAATCTGCAAAACACAGGCATCAAGGGCACAAAAAGGCTCTCAGTAAAGATTGCTCATGATAATAATGGCTGGTTTCTCAAAGAGTGAGAAATCATATCATCAATGATACAAGAACATTTTAATTGGGACAGGGTCAGTTTTATTGAAATCCTTATTTTAGAGGAAAAATAACTAAATATCAAGCTTATCATTTGACAAATATTACTATTTAAGACAAATCTAAAGTTTAAAATGAGTTCTCAGAACAAGACCATTATCTGCAACACACTGAGTTTCTATAAATAAACAAAAAGATTTTTTTAGTGAGAAAAAATGGATAATAGTAGACACCCACAAGTGTCCAAATAGCCATTATACGGGGTCTTATCAATAGCTGAGAAATTCAAATTAAAAGCACAGAAAGGTTTCACTAGATTACCATCAGAATAGCTCAATGAAAGCAATGATGACACTAAATGGGAAGAGACATGTAAATGGGTGAAACTTACAAATTTGACAAAGATCTGACTAAGTGTAATGGCCTTGCAAATGGTTCCAGTTGGAAAAACCTGCTTTGCCTGTGGAATATTCCTTACACTGTATGAATATATGTAGCTGGGCTTGGTTTAATAAAGAAGCTGACTGGCCAATAGCTGAACAGAGTAAGATTAGTAGGGAGTACCAAATTGTGAACACTAGGAGGAAGAAGGGCAGAGTCTGAGGAGTCTCCAGCCAGACACAGAGGAAGCTGGACATGTATAAAATAAAGTAATAAGCAATGAACCACATGGTAGAACTTAGATAAGAAATGTAGGTTGGTTTATGTTTTTGTTTGTTTTTTCTCTTTATTCTTTTAAGAGCCCATCACCTAGGTCCCAAACAAATCACACACAGAGGATTATATTCTTAATTATAAATGTCTGACATTAGCTTGGCTTGTTCCTTGCCAACTTTCCTTAACTTAGGTGATCTCATATATCTTTTGCCTCTGAACTTCTTTTTTATTCCTGTATACTTTTCTTTGTTTTTTACTTCATGGCTTGCTGTATAGCTGGGTGGCTAGCTCCTGGAGTCCTCTTCCTTCTCTGGGTCCTTCTTTTTTCCTCCAAGTTTTCTCCTTCTTAAATATTCTCTCTGCCTGCCAGGACTGCCTATCCTTTCTCCTCCCTTACTATTGACTGTTCGGTTATTTATTAGACTATCAGGTGTTTTAGGCAGACACAGTAACACAGCTTCACAGAGTTAAACAAATGCAACATAAACAAAAGTAACACAGCTTAAAATAATATTCTATAAAAAATTTAGGTTGTAAAAGCTAGTTATTAACAAACCTTATCTATTGGCTAAGCCTTTACAATTAATATTAAGATTCCTTGTCAGTGTTTTGAGAACTGGCAGCTGGGAAAGAAAAGTCTGCCTACATTGTCCCTACCTAATAAAGTAGAACACACTGATTATTTTAATTCAGCAACATGGGTTGGAGTGATGGCTCAGAGGCTAAGATCACTTGTTGCTCTTCCAGAGGATCCTGGTTCAAATTCCAGCACATAATTGGTTCACAATGAGTTCTAATGGGAATTCATGAGATGCATAAACATGCATGCAGGCAAAACATTCATACACATAAAATAAAATAAATAAATTACAAAAATAGTTCAGCAATATACTCCTAAATATATATTCAGCATGAATGTGGTTCTACAAGAATGTACAAAAACATTGATTGCACTATTATGGTTCACAGTGAAAAACTAGAAGCAATTCACACATCCAGATATGGAAGAAAATAATTAATGTGCTATCTAAATGCAATGGAATGCTACATTGCAATGAAAATTAATAAATCACAGGTACATTATCAAAACTGAGGTTGAACTGTCTCATATAATGGAGAAACCAGGCAGGTATCTTGATCTATTTAGGTTTCTATTATAAAGCACCTGAGATTAAACATGTAATAAGAACATATATGTTTATGGAGACAGGACAGTCCAATGTCAAGATGCTGATACATCCAGTGGCTGGTAGGAGCTGCTCTCTGCACTCAAATTAGCATCTATCACATGCAGGAGGGACAAAGGCTGTCTGTCTCCTCATGTAGAAAAACATAGAAGGCAAAAGCCTAGTCCCTTCCCTTGGGTGCTTTTGTCAGGCAAGAATCCTACTCATAAGGTGGATCAATTCCTCCAGGCTTTGTTACCTCCTGAAGGTCCTTTCTCTGCTACCCACAGAGAGGATCAAGAGGGATGCCAGGAGGAACTTAAAGATTCTGACTTCATTTCTTGATCTGGTGATTTATTTCAGGATAATTTCCTGATTCCTGTGTATTTGCTACCTGAACTTTTAATTTGGTTTTGCTTTTTGAGGCAGGGTCTCATATACACAGCCCATGCTGGTCTTAAACTCACGATACAACTGAGGCTGTTCTTGAACTCTTGATCATTCTGCCTCAGCTTTTCAAGTGCTGGTATCATAGGCATCCCTGGCTGTGTAGTTTTTATTATATCTATTATATTCATAATAATTAAATACTTTACCAAGTGTATAAACATTCACATTTAAGGGCATGGATATAGAAAAACTGTGAGAGTGAAAAAGACTAAAGATGTGCTAGAATTAATTAGTATTCACAAAATACAGACTCTGTTATGTATAGCTTGCATAAATCAGCTCACCTAATTGCCACAACACTCCTCTTAAAAAGATATGATTATCGGCCCCATTTTATAGATGGGCAAACTAATGCATGGGGAAGTTAAGTTACTTGCCCTCAGGAGACTCAGAAGGTCAGCTGAAAAGCCAAGATTCAGACCCAAACAATGGAAGACAGATCCTGACCACCAAGCTGGGCTACCATCATGCAAAGGGGCAAGCTCAACAGCAGGCACACAGTTCCCTCAGGGTCCTCTTTCATTATTGTAAACACAAATCTTTCCTCTGGCTTCACTGCATCTTGCTCAGGAAATGTGAGTACCATCCATCATCACCCTCACAATTTGTTTTCTGTTGATTTTAATACTCATTCCTACCCCCAGAGTCCGTGCCCCTATTTCAAAAAGTCTACTTGGAGCCTCGGGGCAATAAGATGTATGGTGAGAAAGCCTTTTGAAACATGAAATAAAATAGCCAAAGTCGATATCCACCACAAGGCTCATAAAGTTGATCTGGTATCTGGTGATCTGGTGTTGGCTATCTCATCAACCAGCACAGAGCTTCTGGATTAATGCCAAGAGATTAACTCTAACTTGAGCTTCTTCCTGATCCTCATGAGTTCACAGGATCATTGAGAAAGCCTGCTCCAGTATGCATCTCCCCCTTCTAGGAGAAAGTGGTAGATGGATGGTATGGGTATATTCAGAATAAAGCAAGCGACAGGGGAATAAAGGTCTCAGACCTGCCAGGAAGGGTAGCGTGGGCCTAAGGTTCAGGCCTTGAAGAGACTGCATGGAGTAAACACAGTTAAGAACCATCTGTTCCCAGGAAATGCTGCCCTTTGAGACTAGTGTGGTCACCTGCCTTCCTCCAGTGCTAGCTGAGAAGCCTCTTTGACTTGTCTTCCGATGACCACTGAAATGTCTCCATATATGAGCACAATCCCTTTGGTGCTAAATTCATTTGTAATCATTGCAGCGGCCTACTTAATTACAGCTAATGGGTGTAGTCCTGCAAAGTGATGTGTGGTTGGGAATTCCCCTCCCCCAGTGTGAATATCTAAGAACATGCAACAAAGATGCTCAGCCAGGAAGCAATTGTATCTGTGGATACCAGATACCTACCCTTGAGGCCCGCCCTGCCTTTGGTGGAGAAATCTCACCCAAGAAGTTTCCTCACAGGACACCTGCATGGACAGACAGCTAAGGCACCTTACAGGCTGTGCAGGGACAGGGTGTCCTATTTGTGAGCTGCCATTTCTGAAAGCTAGATGACAGGGGTAGAGCCCCCCTCTGCAGGCCTCCTACAGAGGCTGTGATTTGCCATGCACATTATTAATGAACTTCATCCTAAAGTTATTCTGGCTGCATGTGGAGCTTAGAGAACTTGGGAACACAACTTGGCAGGCAACATAGGCTTTAAAATGCAGCCCTTCCCCAGCCTGCCTCAAAAAAATAATATCAAAGGAGAAATCAGAGGGAGTGTACAGGGTGGGGGACAGTAGGAAACAAGAGCTCGCAGAAGTAATGTAGGGAAATGAAGTGCTTTTTAAAGAAATGTTTTTAATATCCAGACCCTTGTTTCCACTCTGTTCTGCTCCCCACCCAGCCTGGGGTTGCTCTCCTGCAAGAGACCTTTCTCATTCTTCAAGGTCTAGTCAACAAATAGAGGTCCTTCAGGGTCACAGAGCTGTCTCCAGAAGCTCTCCTATGACTTCCCCAGATCTCAGAGCACTTCCCCTCCCTCACCCCACATCCCTTTCCTGGTAGCCATTTGGCACTTCATTCATTGAATTATTCATCAAAACAGATATGGAGGCCTTGCTGTGAAGCCGCTAATCCTGAGTCTTAGCTAACTCAGCTTTCCCTGTGGGTGTCTTGTGTTTTTCAAGGGGCTGAGTTCCCAGGCATAGGAAGCACAGTGGTAGGTTCATGGCCTTGTTGTTCAAGGCCTAGAAGGAGGCTTGACACCCCACTATCTCCTGGGAGATGACTGCTGGATGACAGGATGCATGGACTTGGTGGCCTTGCTCACTCATCCTCACTGCCTCCTGCCCCAGGAAATTGCCAATGGTACCCTTACTATTTTCCCTGAGAGCAAATCAGAACAGAGAACTGGTGTTCCAAGGTGAAAACTCTGGGAGACTAATCCAGCTTCTTTCCTGTAAGGATCAATCTCTGGAAAGCTAGAGCCCAAAATCCTGTTCCAACTGGGTGACTCCTGTTGGAGGACTGTGGATTCAAATAACCCAGCCAGGGTCGGAAGAAGAGCCAGTCAGCTAAAGATGGCTGTATTCAGAGAGGAACAATGATTCCTTCTATGAACAACAAAAACTTGAAGGCAGAGTCTGTGGGCAAATGTCAGAAGGACACAGAGATAGAGACCTTGCTCCTGCCCTATGAAAAAGAACAACCAAAAGTAGAAGTTGGAAGATTTGCCCAACGGAAGCTGCATCATAAATCACCCATGATCCCTGCCAGCTCCATCTTTAACTTGAGTTTAACTGGTTTACATCTCTTGGGGGCAAGTCTCTAGAAGCACACGAAATATACAGGAACCTGTAATGTAGGGCTGCCTATAAACAAAAGCACAAGAAATCCTGTCATGATTTTATCAGGCTTTTTTTTTTTTTTTTTTTTTTTTTTTTTTTTTTTTTAGTTCCCATTAGGATTTTATATGTATTGATTTTTTATTAAAATTAATTTACTCTGATCAAAGCTTTTTCCAAAAGTTTCTGTGATGCATTTATTACTCTTTAAAATAAGCTGTAATGGAAGTCAGAACAAGTCAGCCATATTTGGTCTGGAGCTTAGGGATGTTGACTTAGACTCCCAGGTGCTCACACATGAGAGACAGAAGAGTCCTAATGCAGGAAAGCTTCAGGTTCAATTCCATTCCCTATTAGCCACTCATGCTGGGGTATACCCATAATACCAACAGCATTTGAGAGGTAGAAACAGAAGGATCAGGAGAAGTTCAGACTCCTCCTCAGCTCTAAACTGAATTCAACTGCTGCATAGTAGGTTACATGAGACTCTGTTTCAAAGATGCAAATCAAAAATGTGTAAATGAAGACCAAATGTCTTACCACTCCCAGAATCAGACAGTAAGACTCTTGATGAGAAACACACTTTTCTACAACCCATTCTAATCCCAGATTTCTAGTCCTCACTTTGCTTCCAGAGGGAAAGAGGCTGCCAAACATGTTGTTCCTATTGCAAGACGTGACAAAAACCAGTTTCCTGGCCAAGGTAGCTATGCCTGGGAGGCCTTGAACCTCGTTCCTCATGGAGCACTTCAGGGAGCTGGGAGGGAAGGTTTTTTCCTCTGGCAGACAGCTTCCTCTAAATCCCTGGGGCAGGGCTGGGGAGGGGTTGCCTTTCTTCAAGAAGAAACCTGGCAAGCACATCTGCTGCCTTGGGAAGAACATCACAATGAGAAATGACCCAGGGGACATCTGTTTTGAGAAAATCTACTGGTTGTGTTTGACAAACATCCACAGCTCTCAACTCTCTGCTGCAGAAATCTGGCTTCCCGAATCCAGCAATAGGCACCCACTCTCTTCTCTTGCATAAAATTCTTGGTATGTCTACACTGTACTGGGTTAGACAGAGAAGCGCACTATTCTCCCCACAGTGACCCCGAACAGGGAGACATCAAAATTGCTCATCTCGAAACCTGTCAACATGTCCCCTTCTCCCTGGGAAAGGTTGCAGTCAGGGTTAAATAACAAGTGATTACCGAGTGGCTTTCTCATTGAAATGAGAATTAATATTAATGCAATTATATGCTGATGGATTCAGCATTCGGCTGAAATGGATCAACATTTAAACTCTATCATTTAACAAAAACAAAGCCATCCTGCAAAGGCGACAAGAGTAAGTCAGAAGGCAGATACACACAAAGGATTCAACTAGGTACAATTTCTGCCAGACTATTCTTGGAATTAGAACAGAGGAAGAAAGTGGAAAGGGGGGCACTCCTGATTGAAAATAGGTATTCCCATAAAAGGTAAGCGTTGCCTTGTTTTATAAAATACCACAAGTAAATTCTAAGACTCACTGAATTCCTTGGCTACCTCACCCCAAATTATTGTTTTCACAGGATTTTTAGAGCTTTAAAAATATAGCACTATAAACTAAACGGGGCCATTTCTCCAAACAATGAGATTGAAAACAGGAGGTAAGAGAAAAGAAAACCTCTTCCGGAACAGTAGAAAGTGGTTAATCATTTCTTGCAAGCCAAACAGTACAACCCAGAGGATGTGTGTGGCACAAATATCTCCATACAAAAGTACACATTCAAAATTGTCCCCCTGAATATGGCCTGCCAAAACAGATGATCCACTCGAACTCTAACTAGTGGGTGAGGACCCTGGTGGTCCTCCAAATGAAGCTACCCTTGCCACTACTGTGAAATATACAGGCCCAAGACTCTGCCAGAGTAAGGTGAACAATCACCAATAGGATTGAACTTGTTTCTGGATACCCTGCACTTTGGCTTATAGATAATGTTATGCCTTGAATTTTGTTCCCCATCTCTAAGTATATGTTGAAATCCTGACCCCTGGTACTTTAGTATATAGTTTCATATTTAGATAAGATGCATATAGATATAATCAGGCTACAATGAAGACTTTGAAGATGGGTCTTAATCCAACATGAACTCTGTTCTCATTTTTTAAAAGAAACTTGGCCACAGAAACAAATGCAGGTATCAGTGAAAAATACTTGTGAGAAGACAGGAAGGAAGCAGCCCCCTGCCAGCTAAGAAAGGTCTTGAATGGTTCCTTTCCTCACAATCCTCAAGAGGAGCCAGCCTTCCCCAGACACCAGGCCTGCTCCATACATTCAAGCTGGAGATTGTAGTCTCAAGAAATCCATATAGAAAATATGAATGTCATGGAGGAGAATGAATGTCTATGTCAAGCTCTATGGAGATATTTACCTTTCATTTCATCATTTAGATATCTATACATCTTGGTTTCCTTAAAATAAAAAAAAAAAATCAAGTTTTCTGTAGAAGTCCCTCTTACAAATGCTACCCTTTAAAATCTACAGGCTTGGGGTTGTGGAAGTGGATCAGGTGGTAGATACATCCTTTGAAGGCAGGAAGCTCTGGTTTCTATCCCCAGGATCACATAAAACTGGGTGTAGTGGATGATGGCTATAATCTCAACACTCAGGTGTAGAGGCAGAAAGATGATAAATTCAAGGTCATCTTCAGCTACTTAGTGAGCTCAAGGTCAACCTACAATAAATGAGACTCTGACTCAAATAATAATAATAATTTAAAAAGACACAGAAGACACAGCCTATTGTTGGTTTGGAAATCAAGTTCTTCAGAGTAAATAAGATGAGAATGAGAGTCATAATTAGTATAAACACACAGAAAGTTAATGAGCTTGATGGATTTCATCAGTAGAAATAGCAAGCAATATGCCCTTACCTTTGAGTTCTAGAATGTTCCTGACTAAAAGATGTTCAGTGCCCTTGCCTCATCTCTCCTTAGAATGAAAATAGTGTCATCTGAGACCCTTGGTGGAGTTCCAGTTTTTCAAAGCCTCTGATTAGCTGGTGTCCAACCCTTTCAACTTCCGAAAGTCACAAACCACTGAGGATGAACACAGGTGGGCGAATACTCTGTGGTCTTCATTTACCTTCTTTTCTCTGCCCAGAGTTAAACACGTACCTGCAATAATATTTCTGCAGTGCTTTGAGTCTCACCTGCCAGTGTCTGTGGGCTTTCAGCACCACGTCATTTGCAGTGTGAGCTGCTGGCACCCAGTGTGGAAAGTGCAGGCTTCACAGCCTGATTCCGCCCACAGCTCACAAATGTATGCAGAGTCAAAATCATAGCTGTTTGAAGGGTGGTTCTCTGTCTCTGCCACAATCTAGGTAGCAGACATGTGTTTCTGATGAGGCAGCTGCAAAGAGGGAAACCCGATGATCTCCTAGCTAAATCTCTGTTTTTCTCCTTTTCAACAGGTTGAGACTCAGAATTTTTTTTTCACAGCGACATTTCTTCAGCTTGCTTTGAAAAGAAGAGAAGGCTCTCAGAGCATCCCAAAGGAGCTTGAGTTCTGCCAAGAAGAAGGTTCATCAGAAGCCTGGTTTTGGGTTCTTAGAAAGATTGGGTGGTAGTTTCTTGGGGCCACATCCTTGGGAAGAGGGCATGCAGGAAGAGCAGGAGTCACTCCCGCAGTAGAAAATGGGTCTCTCCTCTGGAGCTGAGATAGAGGGTGGGTGAGAACAGGGAGGCTTAGACGGCAAAGCACCCTCCTATTTCCTAAAATATGATCCTAGCAAACCTTAAATCCATCACCCTTTATCAGTTTCTGAGACACATTTGTTTGTGTCTACCAGAAAAGAAGAAGGGGGGGGGGACCTAAAAGCGCAAACAAGCTGTATGTAGCCTGTCTCGCATGCTTGCAAATGTGCTGCTGTCTCTGCATTTTGGTGCATTACTTATAGTTTGCCCAGTTGCTGGGTGAAGGCTCTCTCAGCATGCTGAACTTCTTTTCATCGTGGTATAGGAGACATCTTTTTGTTTGGCAGCCAGGAGACCACTTGAAACAACCATTTTCACCTGATTATTACTTGTGCATTTTCCACCCCCATCCCTAATTGCCTTTGTAATGATTCCATTTAAAGAACATCCCGTATCCTACACAACCTGCCTGAAGTCCTCTTCAGAAATAAACAACAAACATCATCAAGCATTGCTGGAGATGCATCTGTCCTCAACAGGTTGTGGGTGACCTCAGCACCTACCACAAAACTATGTAGGGTGCAATTAAGCATCACAAGACATCCCAATGCCCTGCAGCAGTGTGAAAAAAATATGCTATTTATCCCAAAGCCCCGAATATCACCTGTCAACTTCCCTTCCTCCCACTCTGCCAACACCACTTAGAGAAAGACAAGATTTCCCCTGAGAATGCGTTCCCCTTGTTCTTGACTTGAAGTGACAATTTCCTGAGTGAAGAGCCTGAGGCTGCTTATGCAAACAGGAGAGAGAAAGTATGCCGTAAAAGCAACAAGTGGAGAAAGCTTACCTTCAGTGAGGCTTCCTGTGTTTCCACCTGCTACTTGTACCACACCCCCCACAAGACCTGATTCAAATATCTTATTTGTTCCAAAAGGTTTTTATTGGGGGGAAGGGGGGATTTCTGGTCCCCAGGTCAGAGCCATGCCTGTCCATAGCTTCCCAAACACAGGCTGCCACCTTGTCCACTGAGAGGGACTTCTACCTTCCAGCTTCTCCCTTCTAACACACGAGCTGGAAGGACTGTTTTCTAACACCCACACATGGTGACTTTTCTTCCTGTAGTATAAAATTCGTTTAGCTTCTAAAATATTCATTTCAAAAGCCAGGGAGGCTGGTGCTGATGGAGAGAACCATGCATTGGAGGCCAGCCTTGGCTACGTAGTGAGATTTAATCTCAGAACACACACAACGGTGGAGACAGGGGAAGAAGGAGAAAGAGGGAGGAGAAGAGAGAACATTTATTTCATTCCAGGGATCTTCGGCTTCCTTTCTACATCTAGTAGTCCCAAGAAAGAGTCCAAAGGGTCAGTCAGCTCTTCCTATTGGTCATAAATTCTAGACAGCCTCGTAGGACTTGGTATATCATGGCCATGTTATATGTTGTCTGAAAAGAACTTCACTGATCTGCTTTCCACAGCCCCAGATGCCAGGGAATGGGCTCTATTTGCGTTTCTGGAGAAAAATTTCATGGTCACCAGGGTGTATTTCTCTCTTCTCCACCCTAGGAAATTTGGAGGCTCCTAAAATCCCAAGGGACAGTTGCTCATGGCAAAACCAGGGTGTGAATAAAGGAAAAATCTGAGATCTGAGGCTTTAGTACACATCCAAATGAGCAATGTCTAAGTATGCAGGGAACCACCCAGAATATGGCAATTTCCAAGAGCTTCGCTTTGTTGATAGACTGTTAAGCTGAATCATCTGAGAAGTATTCATTTAAAAATATCTTGGCATAACTATTTATACAGTTCTAGAAGCTTCTGGGGCTTGTGCAAGATCTTTGATCCACTCATCCTTTCCGATTAAGGGGCCAAGGCCAAGGGAAACAAATTAACAAAGCAAGTTGTCTCACTGGGGCCAGACCTTCTGTTCTTCAGCCCCACCCACCAACTCTTCATCCATGGATCTAGCTTCATTCCTGGGACTCTGAATTAGACACAGGGAGGATTCCTGCACTTACTGTACGGATGGAGCATAGCTGAACCTCTCCCAACAGGGGAAGCTGCAGTTAACACAGACATGTTTGCTGTTCATGGGAAGACCAAAAGCTCCTGCTCTTTCTCAAGGGGCCAGAGAGTCACACATGGGAATCTTATTTCTGAAGGCTCCTAACCACATACATACTCTGTTCATCTGCTGGCTAAGGTAAAATAAGATGTATAAAGCCACACATCTTCACTATTGCCTAGTAGAGGTGTTACTGGGAATCCCAAAAGCCGGTTGGAGTTCTTGATATCTTAAAGTAGTACTTGGTAAGTGTACACAAATTGCAAAATAACAAAGGGTTTTAGACAGAAATAGGTAGAAATGTAGTAAATACAATGCAGAAAAACAGTAGATCCTGGGTGACAAGACTATTCAAGAGTACCTAGTTACTAGGGCTTCCTTTAGTGATCCAGATGGAGGTGGAGATGGTTGGTAGTAGTAGTTATGGATTGTCTTCTATTAGGATTGACAAACCAGGGTGAGAAAAGCCTTTGTTCACAACATCAGTCTTTTTCTATGATGTATCTGGTATGCATGCCCAATCATACATAGGCACAAGAAAGTAAATAGAAGTTATCCCTAAAAGTTTATTAGATGATGGGCTTAGCACACTACACTTGCACCTAAAACCAGTTCAGGCAGAATAATCTCGCCACCGCCTCTAATTCCAGCAAGTGTTTGGCCACAAAAGGGGAGCGATTATGAGGTTGCTAAGGAGCTATGAATGTAGAATAAAGGATAGCTTTGTTTGGACAGGATCTATTTAGCTCTGTACAGGCAAGGGTGTGGACAGGATCTATTTAGCTCTGTACAGGCAAGGGTGTGAATTGCAAATCTTCCTTGAATACTGTCTGTTTCTTTTGCAACCAGAACCTCGATAGGCAACTACTATGGAGACTAACGTGGAAGTTTCTCAAAAAACAAAAAATAAAATTACCATATGATCCTCTCTCTTTATATATATATATATATATGTGTGTGTGTGTGTGTGTGTGTGTGTGTGTGTGTGTATACACACACATATATATATATCAATAATGAAATGGGCCTGAAGGATTCTGTATCAGCATAATATAGAATTACTTGCACAATGATGTTTATTACAGGAATATTCACAATAACCAAGATATGCAATCTGCCTAGATATTCAACAACAGCTGAATGGGTAAAGTAACTGTGGTACACAGATGCAATGGAATTTTCGTTCAACAGAACAGAAGATGAAATTATTACATGCATGGAGAAATGAATGGAACTATAGATTGTTACATTACATGAAATGATTCACATTCAGAACTGAAGAAGGCAGAGATAGATGTCTAAAGGAAAATGGCACCAAGAGAGAGCAATGAAATATAAAACAATGAGCTGTAATTCAGGTCATTCTCATCTACCTAGGGCAGTGGTTCTCAAACTGTGGGTTACAACCCCTTGGGAGGTCGAATGACCCTTCCATGGGGGTCAAATATCAGATACCCTGCATGTCAGCATAGAGTAGCATAATTATAGCTATAAGGTAGTAACAGAAACAATTTTATGGTCGTGGGTCACCACAACGTGTAAAACTATATTAAAGGATTCCAGGATTCAGAAAAAGGAGAGCCACTGACATAGAGAGCCAGGGTGAGGCCAAAATAGAATAGATTCATTCTTAATCTGCTTCCTCAAGTACTCATATGCTAGCAGATAAACAGACCCAAGTATTTGACTCCAGAACTAAGATTATTGATTACAAAAATGTGCTGTTTACTACTTGATGAGACTATGGATGGATGAAGAAATAAGACACTATATTAGAAGCTATAAGGTTTAAGCTAAGTAAAAATTGACAGGGAACCCATTGGATATCTTAAATGCACATAGGATGCAATCATCTTCTTTGCAAAGGAGTTACCATGAAATAATTAAGGTTTGTGGTCGAGAAAAGTCAAATGGCACAGTCACCATGTAGGACACAGCAGTTCCTAAAAAGTTAAACATGGACTTACTGTGAATTGGTATTTCTTCAAGATGCACTTGCCCAAAAGGGAGTGGGGTAGAAAGAAACAAAATGCATATGCACTCAGAGCACCACAATAAATAGAAGGCAAAACTAACTCAATGTCCACCAATATATGAATGGATGGATATACTGAGTATATCTATGCAATGGCATAATATTTAGCCAATAGAAGGAATGTAGCCATTATATGACTCAATAAAAACCAAAATACCCCCCTAAATATTTCTCTAAGTAAAAAATGTAGAACATTGAAGTCAAATATTGTATGTTCCTATTTGTGTGAATATACAGAATAGGTAAATCCATAGAAACAGACGGGGATTCTTTTGTTGCTCGGGCGGAAGGAAGGGAAAAATACAGAGTAGATGCTTACTTCTTTTTTCAAGGGTGATAACAATATTTATTATTGAACTGGGCAGAGGAGGCAGTTATATAACATTGTGAATGCTCTAACCATCACTAATTCATTTTTAATGGCCGAGCCCTGACCAATACATTTTATAATGTGGAATTTTTGTCTCAGTAATAATGATAATAAAGGAATGATGCAAACAAAAAGAAAAATTACCCAAGGATTTCTAGCAGATGTGGAATTTATCCCAGAGTTTAAATGACAGCTAGGATTGAGCTGGAAGCTGGCTGAAAAGCACAAAGAAGGGAGTGAGCTGCCTACAGCCCTGTACAGAACACAGTCTCACTGTGATATCAAACTTTACTTGTTAGTTTGACTGGAGTTTGAATAAACTAAAAGACATACTGCTGAGTGGATCTTGGCAATGTCCCCTAAAAAGACTGTCTGAGGACAGATGACCATCCCCACGGCAGGTAGTACCTTCTGGCTGTGGCCCAGATATAAAGAAACTAACGGGAAAGCAGGGGTGTGTTTACCTACAGGCTTTCATTTCTTGCTTTCTACAAGTGCATCTACTCTGCTGATGCCCACCTTTCCATCATCCCCAAATGTCAGAATCCAGATTTTTCACCCTCCATAAAACACAGACAGAAGAGCAGTTACCCTCCAATAATCTCCTGGCTTCAGTGCCAGACTAGGACTTCCAAGACATCCAGCCAGATAAACTGAGTATTACTGGGTTCTCATGCTTCATTGCTGGACAGCCTAGGCTCTAGCCTGCAAGTCAGTCTATTAAGTCCCCTTTGTAATCTATATTCCTTCCATTAACTCTTTCTCTTGGGAAAACCCTGACTAATGCATTTACTACCTGTGCATTCTTACATAGCTGGCCTCTGGATTACCTCATTTCACCTCCTCCAAAACCTCCACACAGCGCTCTGGCTTCAGAAGTTAGCAAGGGCACTCTACATGTTTGCAGAAGGCTTTATATAAATTGTGTGAAAAGGGATACTTACTGAAGAGCAATGTGCTAATATCAGAAAAACTAGGACAGATTCCAAATGACTCAGACAGCCAGAAAGAACCCCAAATTTGTCCGGGGCTTGTAGTCAAATCTGGTTATCCAGGTCTCAGGTGACCCAACCCAGTCCCAGAGGGTACCTACAGATGTCATGCAGTCCACTACAGCCTGCCTAACTCTGCTCCATTGTCCATTAGAACTGTACCCAGGACACAAGTCAAAGGTCTTAGCAATGCTGCATCATGGACCCTTGGCCCTAGAGAAGAATATAACTGATGAGAATCTAAAGATCTCCACCTTTTCTCAAGTTGCAAACATTATACATCTGCAGGGGCAACGAAATAAGTAATGACTTCTTCAAAGGCTGAAATCTATGACTCACTCCTATGCTGGGTCTGCCTTCCTTAAGCATCAGAGTGAGGAGGTGTTCTAGGGCAATGGAGGTGTCCTACTCATCTGGTTCATGGGACGGGTTTGAGGAGCTCTCAGAAACTCTGGGAATATTGGTCCAACACTGGCCTTGTTTTCTAAGTCAGAGTACAAGGTCCCTTCTGGAGGACATTCTTCAGGCTGCCTTTGGTCACACCAAGGTCCCTGGCCCTTTCCTACCGGCCTTCAGGACCAGACGCTGTGGTGAAAATGAGTAAAGAGATATGTTCTGCTCAGTTGAGAAATTGCTTTCAGGCCCCGTGGAGGGAGAGACATCTAAGTGTGCAGAGGAAAGTATGCAACTGGGTATTTTGCCTAAAATCTATCAAGCTGTGGACAAAAGCAGTCTTGTTCTTTGTGCAGAAACCAAAATAATAACAATACTAGAGTCCATCTCTTCTCCAGTCAAGTGAATCACCCAGAGATTTTCCCACCACACCCTCCTTCAAGCTTCCCCATTCGCCTTTTCACTGGGGAAGTGAGTCACAGGATCCTTCCCTCCCATCTTAACTGGGCATGCCTCTTCTATCAATTGAGTTAGAGAGAGAATAAGGTACTTGCTATATTTATTCCATATTGTCTCAGTGACATCATGGTTGCACATATGTAAACTAGGGGACCAGATACGGATCCATTCTATGCACACTCATGCGCCACCAAGATCCAGGGCTTTCTTACCTCAAGATCAACATAGATGAATTAAAACTATTGATCTGTATTGCTGTTCTATTATAGGCTAAGCACTGTACTAGGCACTTGAAATATACTTGCCCCAAGCCTCCTATCTACCTTGGAGAATGGGTATTCTATTCTATGGGTTGGCTGGGGACTATCTGGCTGTTCTCAGATTGTTTTCTCTCAAAGCCATACCAGTTAGTGTCTAATGACACCTTTCCACACCCTCACTGAATGGTCTGCTCTAATCTTTAATCTCTCTGATATGTCTGACCAGGTTGACACCCCTTCCGTATCAGAATTGTTTTCTCTTGATGTCAAACTTAGGGCCTTCCTCCTACCAGTTAACTCTGGCTATGGTATTCCTGGATCCCCAAAGACGAAGAAAAGTTAAACTGGGGGGTTGTACCCTGAACTCCACTACCTACTAATTGTGACAGGACAAAAATATTTCATCTGTCACCATTTAGTTTGCTTTGCAGGGTTGTTGTAAAACTCAAAAGGTCCGCCCCCAGTATAACAGAGGCTGTCCACCACAAAGAAGCCCTAGCTGTTCGGATCCTCACATATTACTTGAGTTGCCCAGTGTGACTGTGCTACCTCTAAATTTTAAGTTCCTGTAAAGCCATTTCCACTCTTTTCTCGTCTCACTCGGTCCTAAGGCAGCTTCATTCATCTCCTCGACTTCGTGTCGTCTATACATCGGCATCTCCAACTTCCTATCTCCCATCCAGATCGCATGTAAGCTGCAGGCTCATTTATCCAATAGCTTCCCTGACACATCCATTTGGATGCCTCGCAGGATCTCAATTGACACATCTAGAGCTGAACACTCCCTCTCCCTCGCCCCTCCTCATTTGTCTTTATCGCACACAATGGCACCATCATCTGCTGCTGCTTAAGTAACAGACCGCAGGATCATCCTTGACACTTCTCTTCCTGGTACCTCCCACCAGGAATTCATTACCACAGGCTTCCAATTTCATCCCCGATCATCCCTACATCCCCCTTTCTCTACATTTCCATTGCTGCCACTGTATCTAGGTTGCAGATGCCCCTGCATTATTTTCTACCACATCCTTCATTCCCTTTTCATACAGAAGAATAAAGAGATTGTTCTTTTGATATTTTTCTAATGTCGACTGAATCACTAAGCAGTTTCTGCTGGAAATGTACTGTACCATCTACAACCCAAACTCAGTTCCTCCTAGTGACCCTCAACTTCTCCACTCACCTCTTGTCCCTCCTACACCAGGGCTACTACCATCCCTCCTTCATCCCCTCCTTCCCTCCTTCCTCCCTCCTTCTTTCCCTCCTTCCTCAGTCTCTGCAGGCTGCTCTTACTAGTGTGAGTAGCTGTCTTAACCTTCCTTATGCCATGATCAAGTTTTGTGATCTAGAACCCTGTTCAACGTGGTTAAGTTTTGAGGTTTGGGGTTTTGATGTTGTTATATTTTTTTTCTTGTTGTGTCTTTAAAATTCTTTTTCCCTCTCTATCTTCACTGGTGCATGTCTGCATGTTTATGTTCTTGTGCTAAATGTGAGCATTTGTGGGCACCATGCCTCTTACATAGAGGATAATCTAGTGTAGCAGTTCCCACCTTCAATCTTGTTTATGTTGTGTACAGCATGTTAATGTAAAGCAGAAGCTGAAGACTGTCCTGTCTCTACCTAACATCTCCCCAGAGAGATGGGATTAGAGGCACACAAACTGGGATTACATACACTGCAGCAAGCTTTTATATGGCTATGGGGATATAATAAAACAGTTGGAGATATCAGAAGACAGATTCACCTCCCCGTTTTTTGTTTTGTTTTGGTTTGGTTTTGGTTTTTGATTTTTTTTCTTCTAGATAGAGTTTTCTATGTAACAGTTCTGGCTGTCCTGGAATTTGCTTAGAATACCTGGCTGGCTTTGAACTCACAGAGATTCTCTTGCCTCTGCTTCCCAAGTGCTGGGACTGACAGTGTGAGCCATGGCTTCTTCTGCCTCCTCTGTCTTTCTAATGCCTGCCTTAAATACTTTCTCTGCTCAGTTAAGGCGTGATACTACCACTGCCTGCCAAGAAACCTGGAACTCCTTCTGTAAACTAAGATGACCTCTAGCTCAGATTGGATTAAGGGCATAGGTCATCACTCCCAGGATATTCCCTGTGCTGGAATTAAAGGTGTGAGTTACCACTGTCTGGTTCTCCTAGACTGACTGTGGGTAGATCCCTCTGATATCTCCGAATGTTTTATTATATCCCCACACATGGCCTCTACAGTTCAAGAATCAGGTCTGTGTGCTTGTATGGAAAGGGCTGTACCCACTGAGCCATTGCCTTAGCCCTACCTGTTAGTTTGTGATACGGGGTTCTTGCAAAGTTAGTATGTCTGCCTCCATGAGGCCTGCCATTATTGGTCTGCATCATCATGCCTGCTCCTCCTCATGATGTTCTTAATGTACAAAGTCTGAGAGATTACAAAAGAAACCAAAGATATAAAAACATCATTCTACTTGTGATATAAGATTCATAGCATATGAGAAATCTCAGCCTTTGGCTCAGTGCCCACTTGCATCTAAAACCACTCTAAAATCTAAAGGCTGTTTTAAATATATATTTGTGGTTTTGTAAAAATATGTGGGCTTCTTTGTTAATGAATTTGCTAATAAAATTCAACAATGGGCCTAATAACTGTCATAAATCTATTGAATGTGATACAAAACAGCCATTCTGTTGATGACAAAGTCATAGACACTGCAAGCATCACCATAGAGTAAATTCCAATCCAGAAATGTAATTCAGAACCCTTATTTATGCAGACACTTCCTCCCACATGCTCCACTGAGTAGCTTCCTGCCTACCCTTAAATTTCAGCATGACCTTCCTCAGCTCCTCACCTACTAAGAGCAGATTCTGCAAGCCTCACCCATTAAAACAAATTTTTATATCCCAAAGTTTTTCTAAAGTTTTATCTTGGAGTACATTTCTCCACATAATTTGGATTTTATTGGACACCATACTGAAAAATCTGCAAAGGAAGGAACAATCCCTACCTTGCTCATATGCTCAGTGCCCAGAATATAGCAAAAATGATTAGATGAATGAATGAACTTGCTTACCACTGGTAATCAGGGGAGCATGAATATAACAACATCAGTTACAGAGTTTGGTTATGTCCCCTCTTTGAATGGAACCCATGAGTCTGCAAATGGGTGATCTTTAGATCATCATCCACTGACCTCTCCACTTGGTAGAAAAGCTTTCTGTGAAACTTAGCTTGAACTCAAGGAAGAATAAATACCTTTATGAAAAGGTATCTCCAATGTTAAAAATTATTAACAAAAACCAAGGAGACTGTACATTCAAATTGGTTTTATTTTGTGAAACTTAAAATGATTTCAGATTCACTCTTTATTGAAGTAGAAAATTATGATGATAATGAGACTAATAAGCATTTATTGAGTATTCTAGCAGGTATGTGTGTATGTATGTGTGTGTGTGTGTGTGTGTGTGTGTGTGTGTGTGTGTGTATGTGTGTGTGTGTGTATGATCATCTAGTCCTCGTATTCCTACTTTGGAGTTTAAGGAAGTAGAGGATGAGCTCAAACTATAGCTTGTACCCTTCTACCATGTCACATAATTACTTTAAAATTCTTTCTATTTACTCTAAGAAACTGAGATCTGATAATCAAAAATCTTTTACACAAATAGGTTCTCAAATGGATCATATATTAACCTGGTCACTTCAGCTGATACAATCCCTAAGATCAGCATGTCATCAAATATATGAGTCTTCTACCTGAACGTCTAAAAAGCAACTCAAAGTTCAAAACTTGAACCGCTGCCTGTGTGGAAAGCAGACAGGAGGGAAAAGGGAAAAGATTTAAGGGTTAAGTAGGGGAATGATATATTGGGGTGCCAGATTCTAGCCCAGATCAACAAGGCAAAAAAAAGAAAAATCAGGAAGACTATGATTACGTTTTCTCTCATTTATGTAGGTACATAAACTACACATACAGATAGATAGATAGATAGATAGATAGATAGATAGATAGATAGATAGATAGATAGATAGATAGATGCATAGATACATAGATACATAAATAGATATAGATAGATGTATAGAGCTAGATGATATATTATGATAGATGATAGATTATGATAAATGATAGATACAGTTAGATGATAGCTTATGATAGATAATGTGTGATAAAGCTACATGATAGATTATGACAGATGATAGATATATAGAGCTAGATGATAAATTATGATAGATAATAGATTATAGATAGATGGTAGAGGTAGATGATAGTTATGATATATAATATATGATAGAGATAGATGATAGATTATGATAAATGGTAGATAGATAAAGGTAGATGATAGATTATGATAGATAGGTAGGTATGTAGATAGATAGATAGATAGATAGATAGATAGATAGATAGATAGATAGATATGTAGACAGATAGATAGGTATGTAGATAGATAGATAGATGGATGGAGGGATGGATGGGTGGGTGGGTGGGTGGGTGGATGGATGGATGGATGCTTATTATCAGGTCAAAATTAGAATTTAATCAACATTGTCAGATTCAGTTATGCTTGAGAACCAAGGTACAGTAGGATGAGGCTATTCAATTCAGGGTGAAGCAGTCAGGGGCTGGCTACTAAACAGACCTCTGGGCTATGTTTTATAGTAGAAGTGGTTATGGCCCAGCTTAGGTATAACATTTGGAATTCAGAGTTATTGTCAGGTTCATGTCAGTGTCAGGAAAATAGTTTAGAGAGTCATTTAAAAGTAGGTCTTTGGTATGAATTCAGGTAAGTATGGTAAAACTTAAGAGTTCTTGAAAAAGTTCAGTGTAAGGAGCTGTGGCAGGATGGGATTTCAATAGACAGCATGGGTTTAGTTGTTGATATGTGCATTGTGTAAATGATTCAGTATATCCAGAAAGTGTCTTTAAGTACAACAGCACCAAGAAAAGCTTCATTCCAAGACTCTAATGTTTCTGTCTGTGATAAAGAGCATCCACACTTTCACATCTTTTATCATCTGGGAATCATTGAGACCCAGTCCTGCATACTAGCTTGCTCATACTTATTGCAAAATTTTTAGTTAGTATTTAGTGAAAACCCAGAGCCAGATATTGGGGAAAAGCTAGAATATCAGAGAAAGGAAACAGACCGCAGCCGTTTCTCACTCAGCCAACTTCTCAGGCTGAATAGGGTGCAAGTTATCTTCAAGACTCCTCTGCTTGGCTGGTCACTCTGCAGTATTAAGTTTCTAGCCCTAAGATTCAGACCCACTAACAGCCCACTACTGCATAGCACCAAATAATCACATAAAGGCTTATATTAATTTTACACTGATTGACCTAAGGCCCAGGCCTACGTCAATAACTTTCCAACTCTTAATTTTGAATCTAATTCACGATTCTTATCTTGTTCAGCCATGCAGCTCTGTATCTTTTCTCAGAGCAGCATTTCAACTTCTTTCCTCTGCATCTCCCAGAGTCTCATCATGGTGTCTCCAGGGTGTCTCTCTGGCTTCTCTGTGGCATCTCTGCTCTGCTCTTCCTGTTCTCACAATTTTCCCAGCCTGGCAGCTCTGCCCACACTTCCTGTCTGCCTTCAGACAATCAGCATTTCTATTAAGCCAGTAGGCAGGACAATTATTTACAATGGAACAGAGCACAATCCCACTATATTGTTCCTACAAAATGTCTGAATCTCTGCCTCCTTCTCCTTAAATATCTTCCCTGCCCAGTTGTTTTATTTCCAGGTTCAACTCTGTGTTATAATCCTAGAATTAGGATTAAAAGTGTGAACTACTACTGTTTGGCTTTTAGGTCTTGAACTCACAGAAATCTAGAAAGATCTCTATCTTCTGAGTGATGGGATTAAAAGTGTGAGTCACCACTCTCTGACTCTCATGGCTTGACCTTGGGTAATTCTGTTCTCTGATATTCGAAGCTGATTTTATTAAATATAAATTACATCACCACACATGCTTGAATGATAATCAACTCTGCACCTCTGAAAGAAATACGGGGAGCCCCTGGAGAAACCAATTTAGTAGTCTTTAGTAAACTGAAAAGCTTGCTTACTAAAGTCAAGAGATTCTTCAGAGGCCTTTAACCCTAATGCAGGCACTATATTGAATCCACTATGAGTTCCCTCATCTTTACCCTAGTACGAAATGTCTCTAGTGTCTCAGCCCAGCTCTGAATTTCCAAATCTCCCTGGTTGTCTTTCTTTCCTCAGGGATAGGTCAAATTGTCATGTGTGTAGTGTGACAGTTTCTGGGGAAACATGAACAGGGGCCAAAGTGACAATGGTACCAAGGTCCATCTTGGCAAACCAATGAGTTAGCCAATGGGGCTACTAAAAGGAGTATAAACAAGGAGGTGCTTATAGCATGGTGCATGACTAAAACGCAGCTGTATCACCAAAATTCCCACCACAACCTGCTAACGACCCAAAATAAGTTGATTCCCGGAGCTCTCTGAGTGACGTGCTAGCCTCTCCACAGATTTGTCTTGGAATCTCCTTAATTCATCCTCGGAGAATATACAGGTCAGAAGACTGTGAACACTAAATCCTACCACAAAAGGAGAAAAGAGCAATTTCAGCCTACTAGAAAATTCAGAATGACTAGATCCAACTTGTGTTATTACTGCCCCAGGGATAGGGTGACCATGATCCAACAGGAAAGCTAAGAGCATGTAATAAGTAGATGTGATCATAAAGAAAGGACTCCAAGGGTCCTTGGCTCCTTTAAAAGACCCTAAGTTCTTAGGCAACATTTCTATCTCATCCCTGGGACATCAGCATTGGCTTTCCACATTGTTTTGGTGAGAAGTCTTCTAAAAATCATTTGAAAACCAAATCATTAAATAAATTCCCCCCTCCATAGGGGAAACATAGTGGAAACGTCCTTCAGAACCTTCAATACCAAATGTGACAATCATAGGGAAAATATCCCCCTGGTGCCACTAGGAACCACTCTAATAGGCTTATTACCCCCCATCTGTAAAGGTGGAACAGCTGAGTCCACTGTACAATGTAACAGATACTCAAAATAGTTCAAACACAGACACCTGCCACCCTCGGGTCCTCACTGTGAGATCCTGGCAGAACAGATTCCCAAGGAACAAACAGCAGGTGCCAATGAGCCTTTGCGTCCCTCTGGTTGTGTTCTGCTCGAGGGCCACTTCCAAGAGAGTGTTTCTTTGTCAAACTGACCTCATATGTATTAAGTGTTCTCCCCATATCTTGCATTTCCTAATTTGGGGGCCATTTTTCCTTGTTGTTCCTACACTGATGACTAAAATTAATCCCTGGCATTTCCCAACAGCTAAATCATCATAATCAAAGTCCGCAGCTGCCAGATCTGCTGACTCAAACCCCCGATGTATTCATATGGTATTTGCTGGGTAATTACAGAATAGAGGTAATTATATTCATGACTCCATTACTTTCATAATTCTAGAGACCCAGAAATCACAGGGAAAAAAAAAATCACAGCCTAGAGAACAAATTCCTGCACTAGCTCCCTCTACCCATCTTTTTATCCTGTTTGGCATCTTCATTCACATCAGCTTAAAAAAAAAAAAAAAGAAAGAAAGAAAGAAAGAAAGAAAAGAAAAGAAACCTCACTCAAAAGTAGCAGCTCCTGAGCCACTAGTGTGGCAGAGGTTGGGTGAAGAAAGAGAGATAGAGGGGCCTATGTTTAGATAATTCCACAAAAGGCTTCAGATTACCCAAAGCAATATGCATTCTCTGGGGTAGCTCTTCTTCAAGCTAGTATAATACCCCACATGATGATTTCTGACTTATTTTTGTCACAGTTCTCAGATGCTCTCATATCAGTCTGGGACCCAGGTTCCTTCCGTCTTGTGGCTCTGTGCACTCTGAAGCCCTCAATGGCTTCCCCAAACAGTTGGTAGACATGGTTTTTCACTCTCGCTCAAATGCAATGCTTTCAATCCCACCCATATTTCTATTGCCCACAGCTCTGTGTTGGACCCTGTCTAAATGCAAGGTGCTGTTGACCTCATCCTTGCCTTGCCAGACACTTCTTTCTCAGCCATGGCTCTATGGGTGGAAAAGAACACATGTTTGGTGGCCAACTGGCTACTTCTGAAGGCAGTTTGAAGCTAATGCAGGATAAATGAACTCCCAGGGTACTTACAAAACAATGGGCCGTGGCCTGGGAATTGGCTAGGAAATGCAAAAATAAAAGGGTATAATGAATATTCTAAAGAGATATACACTAAGATATTTTACTATTCCTTCCTCTGTTATTTTTTTTAAGAGTCCATTACTTTTATCATACCTGGGCAGGGCATTTAGTTTCCTTTGTATCCTTGACTTCTCTGCCTAACTTTTGCTCATGTTTCCAGTAGAATCGACAGTTATTGTCCTCAAACTTCTTCCTACAAGAAGTCCTCCATCAAGCTCTGTCAAGCCCCTGCTCTTTTGTCTGTTTGAACACTCACACAAGCCAGGACTCACGTGTCCAGCAATGGGAACTGATATCAGCAAGGACTCAGTCATTTGCCGAAGAGTCAGGCAGGAAACCCTGACCAATACAAACCGGAGAAGGTAGGGTATGATAGCACCATATTATCCCAGAGCTTGGGGGCACTGAGGCAGGAGGATTACCACAAGAACAAGGCCAGGCTGGACTACAGATTAAGACCCCATTTTAAAACCAAAAAGAAAATTCAAAACGAAACTGGAGGAAGCTGGCTATGACTTCAAAGTCAGAAGTCAAAATGCTGAGAAACCCTTCCCGTCCAAGACTCTCCTGGGGGATCCTTGTCGAAACAAGGTTAATGGCAACAATAGGCAACCAAGTAACCAGTACACGGAGAGAGTGGGGGGAGGGGGAGGGAGACCCAGGGAGATGGCAGCAGCTTGTGGACGTGAGAGGGTTAAGTTTGGTTAAGCCTGAGGCGTGGCAGTATCCCAAGAATCCAGGAGTAAGAAGGAACAATGGTCAATGAGGCCCAACAGGGGAATTCACATGGGACCCATGTGCGCATACAAGATGGGACTGTACTGAGCATCCCAACAATACGAGAGCTACCCCACCCGCACATGTGAAATACTCAAAAGCATCCTCTGCAGTTTTTAAAACTCAAACTTAATGGCTGTCCTAGAATTCTCATCCTGAATTTTCCACTTCAGCAATTTTCTTTCTGTTTGTTGCAGAAAAGGGATAGAATTAAGTTTTATTGTGCTTTTTACACTCGAGAGACCTCAACAACAAAACACGGCAGCCCCACCTCTGAACGTCTTTTGTGTGTGTGTTTGTGTGGCTGGTTAAGGCAGCCGACGAATGAAGAAACAAATCACAGCCTTCATATATGACAAGCTAGGGCTAGGGCCCAGGTGATCGTCCCTCCAAGGCCAAGGTACCTCTCTGGGAAAGTGAGGGAGACAAGTTGAGATTTTGAGAGTAAAAATAAGGAGTTTTCCATTTAGCAAACCATCTTCCTGGACATAATTTGACCTTGTCGGCTTCACATCTGGGTAACCCTCGGGTTTTTTAACACCAGCAGAGCACCCTGGTTGTGTTCTATTATGATTTTGTCCTGTCTTATTTTTTTCTCAACATTCAACATTTTTAGGCACCCACGAATAAGCAATCATAAAGGACAGGCCTTGAGTCTTTTTAAAGTTTCTCTTCAGAAAAAAATGGAATGGAACTTCTGGTGTCCTCTGCCTCTCTGAAGGCTTGTCCTCTAGGTCTTTCTTATGTCTGCAACTGCATTGCTCCTCACCTATCCTGAGCCCAACTGTAACTGCAGCCACCCAGACTCTGCTTTAAAAGGGGTCCCTCAAAAGGCACTTCACACCAAGCTAGAGATCTCCTGCTCCACTTAGAGATGTCAAAAATGTGGTATTGATGAGCAACCAAGAATACCAGGCCTCTGGTTAGGGGTTTGTGTGTGTGTGTGTGTGTGTGTGTGTGTGTGTGTGTGTGTGTGTGTGTGTGTGTGTGTGTGTAGATATACATGGATGGCACACAGAATACAACCTTAAGTGCCAGTTCCCAGGCACCATCTATTTATTTTGATATGTGCTATCTCATTGGCCTAAAATGTTCAGATCAGGCTAAATTGACTAGCTAGAGAATTCCAGAAACTCATCTGTCTTTGCCTTTCTAATTCTGGGATTACAGGCAACTGGTGCTGCTATAACTGGCTTTTTTTTTTTTTTTTTTTTTTCCAGGTAGGTTCTGGGGATTGAACTCAGGTCCTGTTGCTCCAAAGACAAAGGCTTTATCAACTGTGCCATCTCCTCAAACACAGACCCACAGTTTAGTCTTGTGAGGAAATATGGAGGGGCTCAATCCCACAGGCAGAAGAATCAGAGTATAGAAGACGCAGCTAGGGAATCTAACCCAGGTGATCACAGTCTAGAGCATGATAGGCTGGGTAGTTAACACATCAGCACACACACCCAGACTTTGCAGGAGGGTGGAAGAATCTCAAAGGAATAGTCTGAGCTGAATGAACAGTGCCCAACATTCCTGTGCGGGGGGGGGGGGGGGGGGGGGGGCTTACACTGACATAAAGCATAGAAGGGAACAAAGAGATGGGGTCAGCCAAGCTGGTCTTTAAATATTGTCTACTGTGGAGTGAGTGTGGTGATGGTCTATGCAGTGGCTACTAGGGAACATGGAGGACACATGAGGAAAGCTGTGGACAACAATGGTGTAAATATCCCCTAACAACTGAGGATGCCTGGTTCTGAGCAGAGATGTCATGCAAAAGACACACCCCACGGTCTGAGGATCCTGTAACAATGTCATAGGGTCACACTTACTCAGAACGGCAGAGTGGAAAGAAGCATGAGACCTCAAAATCCACTTCCTGGTTTTACACACTGACTCTGTGGCCTGGATGGGATTGGGCAGCTATGTAACAAGCCAACGCTGTGATAATAGGCCAGTGAAGCATTCAGGGATGTATTCCAGAGCCTAGCCTCCCAGCCCAGCAATCTTCCCTAGCCTGGGCTGTCATGCCCTCCCCACTCTTCCCTGTGAGGTTCCCAGCATCTGTCCTTGCTCTGCTTTGGGGTCAGCAGACTCTCTCCCATTACTCTGAGTTCACCTGAGAGCTGGCCTCAACCATTTAGCCTCAGCCAAAGCAGGCAGTGGGGCGCCTGTCCGGCTGGGGAGTTGGGAAGCCCTGTTAATCATGCTTTCAGAGCACTTTGCGATGCAGAGATGAAAGACGGCTGAAGAGAGCAAAGTACAGCCATTACAATCTCCATCTTCCTAATTGAGGAAAATGAGGTTATTTCCAAATCCTCTGTGATGCAATGGGAAATGTGCTTGATAGGCCCACACTGATGGCCTCTCCCCTCCCATGCTTCTCAGCGTGGAGATAGCTAGATCACTGTGAGTGGACACAGCACCCAGGTTAGAGCCCTGCCACTTGGACCTGCCCATCTACCCGGAGTTACTCCTGAGAGACTGGTCCCAAGAAGGGTACCCTTCACACAAGACATCAAAGTTGGGTGGCTTCGCATGGCATGGAAGTCCTCTTCTGCACTAAGTAATTGGAACAAAACGACCCAGGTAGTCTTGCTGTAACATCAAAGCTGCGCATAATAACCTCACAGATGAATTCAACAGTGAATACATTCTCAGCCACTGCTCAAGTCTGAAGTATGCTGCAATTTTTTTTTTTTCAGCCTCAGAACCAAGCAAGAGGAAAAAGAAAAATCACCAGCCATAGCGTTCTTTATTAACCATCTGCTTCCCCTTTCAGGCTACAGTGAAAATGTGGGTTTATAGCCTTGGAGGAATGAGCAGTCAGTCTGGGAATCATGCTGAAGACAGAAATAACCAGGAATGGAACAGGGAATCGGGGAGAATGACAAAGGAACATATAAATGATCTCAAATACAATCCTGAGCCACCACAGGCCATGCCGGTATGACCAGACTCTTTGGGGGTATAGAGAAATATACATCAAAGGCCATGCATGACAGCATGTGCCTGCCTGGAGTCCCAGACCCGGACAATGGAGACACAAAGACCCAGGAGGCTCACTGCTCAGCCAAACTCGCCAAACAGAGAGCTCAGATTCAGTGAGACACCCTGCCTCAAAAAATAAGATGAAGAGCAATAAGAAAAGACATCCATGTGTGTGTGCGCACACACACACACACACACACACACACACAGAGAGAGAGAGAGAGAGAGAGAGAGAGAGAGAGAGAGAGAGAGACAAAGGCAGAGAGAAAGAGACAGAGAGAGCTCTTGCCACATCACAATTTTGATTTAGATGTTCAGTTTCAGGGATTTTCTTTGCCTTATCTGTTTTGCTTTATTATGCTTACCATAGCTTTATTGATGTGATTTTGTTTGGCTGTATTTTTCCTATCAAGGGGTGAATTCTTAAAAGCTTGTCAGTTAAATCTGATTATATCCTATATAAACCACAGTTACTTTCCCCCCACGAATACACAGCTAACTTGATAATGTGCTTAGCAGAAAGGCCTGCTTCGCTCACTTCTCTTCCCTGAAGTGAGGGCCGCACTTCCATTTACACTCAGCAGGTACTTGCCCCAACCAGGCGCCGCCACCACCACCACTGTTCACACGCGCGGGCATTAAGTGAATTAAATACGGGAGGAGGATGAAAAAGCTTCTCCAACAAGGAAAGTATTTGGAACTCTCTCAGCAACTCTGGGGCCCTCTGAGCCTCTCCAGGTTACCTCCGGAATGTACAGGATTTAGGAGGGATTAAGAGAAACTTCAAAATCTCTAAGAATGCAAGACAATAAAGACTAATGATTTAGAAAAGAAAACTCCTTAAAGTAGGTTAGGAATATAGTCACATGACAAGAACGGCTTTTGGGTTTTGGTTTTTTCTTACTATCAGGCACACATGAAGGAGATTTTGAGTCTGGGCTGAAATCATCCCTATCTAGTCTGAGGTTTCATTGCGTTATAATTAAAAACAAAATAGCTCCTTATTCCCCTCTCTGCCTCCACACTCAGTATTTGCTCAGTGGTCCAAGAGATCCACTCCATCCATGTTCACCACAGAGCTGTCTTTCTTCAATAGCTCTCAACCTTCATAATGTGGAGACCCTTTAATACAGATCCTCATTTTGTGATGACCCTATTTTTGTTTCAACTTCGTATTGTAATTTTGCTACTATTATGAATGAATCATAATGTAAATATTTTTGGAGATAGATGTTTGCCATAGAGGCTGAGGCTCACTGTTTGCTGCTTCTCAATGGCTCTCCACTCTAATGGTCATAACACTGTAGAAACAGTAGGATGGGGGGGGGGGGTGCCATAGAGCATGGCCACCTGCCTACCCCACTCACCCCCATCAGCCCGATAGTTCCAAAGCACCTCACTCTCCATCTTCATCTTCCTCATAGTAACCATGTTTTATGTTTCACTAAGTGATTCCCAGGCTCATAAGTAACTTGCATCTCTCCTTCATGTGATTGTATGTATTGAGGCCCCTCATCTTCCTAGAAAAGAAACAATACTCGTCCTCTAAGGCTCAAGCTACCCTCTGTTCAAAGGATACTTTTTCTGGCCCTCCAAAAACAAATCCTTGCTCTAAGCACCAAAAGTCAGAGCACAATGAAATATTCTTAGAGTTAGGACTCATGGCTTATGCGGAAACCTATATTTTCATATTCTGTGTGTGTGTGTGTGTGTGTATGCATGTGCACACATGTGCTCAAGAATACACAAGAGTGCAAGTATGTACATCTGTGTTTCTGTGCATTTAGGTGCATGTGAGGGATTGCATATACATATGTGTGTAGAGTATGAGGCCCAGAGATCAACTTTAGGTGCTTTTTCCAAGGACCCGTCCACTTTGTTTAATAAGATAAGACTTTCTCTAGGATCTAGGGCTCTCAGATTTGGTAAGTCTGTCTGGACAGGAAGTCTCAGAAATGTGACTGTCTCTGCCTCCCTAGTGCTGGGTTTACAAATGCATGCAGCATGCCAGCTTTGTTCTACCTGCCTCATCTCTGCCAGGTTTCTCTTAAGTCACAGGCCTTTCTACCCAGAGGGCCAAGACTATTATCTAACCCTGTATCACAGGGTGTCAAGGACAGGCTGCATGGACTCTTCTCCCCAAAGGAGCAGTACAGGTTTGGACCCACAATTAGTATTTTTAGAAAGACACCACCTATTGCTAAAGTGCACTGGACTGAATGGCTTGGGGCAGAGAAAATAAAAAACCTGTCCCTCTGGGGCCCTTGTCATTGTTCTACAAGGGTTAATTGCTCTGAAGGCTCTAAGGAAGGTTGGTGGGAGACACTGATAAACTAGTAATGTGAAAGTGGAAATTTTAGGGAGCTACAATGTGACTGTACACAACTCAATGAGAACACCTGAGGTTTCACGGCAGGTATTTCCGCAGCACACCTGAGTCCTAGTACTGCCCCTTCTAGAAGATCATTTCTCCCTCCCGCCTTCAGCATCGAACCTTTTGGCCTAGGAAAATGCTTTTTAGGATGTCACTGACCATACTTGCCCACTGGAGAAGCCCTTGAGGTACTGCGTAACCATGATCTGACTTATCCAGCCTGAAGGAGGTTCGTTGCTTCTTCCCACAGATAAGTATGGCTGCTTATGTTCATTTCATTTCAAAGTCCTTCATGGTAAGAAAAGCTGTGGCCAAAGCAACTATGAAAAGCACCCATGTATCATTACCCCGAACAGCTACAAGGCTTCACTGCTTGCAGACCATGCCAGATAGTCTCTTCACATTTCAGAAATGACTTGTTAGACAACTCACTATTGAGGGCCCCTTTTATGTACCCAAAGACCTTAAGAAATAGTGATTTATCAATTATAGTTGCATTTTAGAATCATTTGTGGTACCTTAAAAAATTATGCATGTCTGGACCTTAACTCATATTAATTACATGAGGGGTTGGAGAGATGGAGAGCCCAAATGGTGAAGAATGACATTTGCAGAATCTTTGAAAGTAAAATATTTCTTTACCTTGCAAGAGAATTTTTTATGCAGGGAAACTGACCTCGAGCTCTCTATAAACAAAATGAGACCCGCCATAGCTAATGTCTGTTGTTGGTTTTTTTTCTACGCTGTTCTCATCATTTTGAGGCAGAGGAATAAGCAGATATATGTACATGTACCTTTAAACATGAAGGATTAAAGTGCCCGCGCATTTCCTACTGAAATTTAAGTGTTTAACCCCTAACCTACTAGAGCTCAGAATGTGTCTGTAGTTGGAGACAGGATCTTTAATAGGAGAATGAAGTTAGGTAAGGTCATTCAGGTGGGCCCTATTGTACGGTTGGTGTGACCTTATAAATAAAGGAAGTTGGGGCAAGGTCACAAGTAAATAGAGTTTAATGAGGCAGCCCACACACAAGCCAAGGAGACAGGGCTGGGAAGAAAGCCTCCTAATACACCTTGGCCTTGAGCTTTGACCCCAGCACTGTTAAAAAAAAAAAAAAAAAAAACTGTTTTGTTCTTTAAGCCATTGCTCCAGTCCATAGGGGTTTTGTTCTCGAAACCTAGAAAACTACCACAGCCCTTGTCTTCATGAAGTTACTGACAGCCACGGGAAACCCCTCCCCAAAGGACTTACAAGGAATTAATGACAAGACCTTGACTCTGAGAGATAGTGGAGACCTTTGTCCAGAGCTGAGAGCACACGGGGATATCTTTTTGTCAGGAAATCTTTTGATGAGTCTCACTAAAAGTGTTTTTTCTCACAAAGAAAAACTCATTTTCTAAGAACCTCCAGGTCACACACTTCCCCCAGGGGCCTAAGAACATTAACTCTGTCCCCAAAGGGACTCCTGGTTCCCTTGGAGGCCCCAGTTGTCCCTGAACCTTGATGTGAGGGAGAATGCTGGTCCCAGTCTGCCAGAGCCGCCCCCTCACTCTCCAGAGTCCGGATCCCATTCAGCTAGCATTCAGCAGCTCCCCGTGTGGGGTGGGACCCAAGTGAATGCTCTCAAAGGAGCGTCTTTATACCAGAGCTTGAAACCCTGACAAAGAGGACATCTTCACCTGTGAATTAGCTTGATTTTCCCAGCTGCCTACTGCTGACTTCCCCACCAGAAGGCCCTGCCTCTATACATTTCTCTTTCCTCTCAAAGCCAAAGCAGCTTTCTACAACTAATAGAGAGGGAGAGAGAGAGAGAGAGATTTTGGTGTGAAATGCCCTCTTTCAGCAGGATACTTGAAAAATGTCCTTCCAAAGAACTGAGTTGTCAGTATAGACATCTAAATGGACCTTTATTAGAACCATAAAAAAAGGCTACTTAACACGTAATTGAACCATTCTTCATGCTTAAATACACTGTTAAAATGGTGTCAATAGCTAAGTTAGAAACCCATGCTAAAAAGCAAATGTTTTATCTGCAGGGCTCCATTTTATGGCCTGGTAAGATGAGAATACATCAATTTCCATGTCTTTTGATGGATGATGGATAGAACTATGCCCAGGTACTTCCACACCATTCAATTTTCCTTCTCGATTTGACTGAAATTAGCTAATGGGAAAGTCACTCAGGAAAGATCATCGGAAGGCTCCAAGTAGGATGAAGAGGTGAACTCAGGGCCCCTTCACCCAATGTGAGCCCGTTTCCATTTCCTGCCATAATCCTAATGTTCATACTACTGTTTATTATCAACCAGTTTATAGATCGCTAGTTAATATTTGCTCAGGGCTTATGTTGATTTCTCAATACATGCAATTTTCTGGTTTCATCTTTATCTTCAAGGATTAGATTGGATCGAGCTGCCTTGCAATAATTTAGTTTTTATCTTATGCCTTACAGTTTTATGTTCCTGTAATAGCACTTGCTTTCCTTCCTTTATTTAATTAAATATATCTTATTTCACAACTACAGCATTTCTGTTTCGAGTTTATTTATTTAACAGCTGGCAGGGTGCTGGTATTTTGTAGAGGGAACCACGCTGGGTATTTTTAGACATTCAGAAGTTGGGGAATTCACCAGCTGAGAAGGGAGAAGAAAAAATCTGAACTTGGGAGATGAATGCTTGGAGATTAAACTTGGATTGCTTTGGCTGCATCATGGAGTTCCATATATTATGTCCTTAAGGCAAAAAAACAGAAACAAAAATAAACAACCCCAAAGAGCGTGTTTAAAAGCATGTCTACGAAAGAAGCTTCAAAACTCAATCTTCGACTTTCTGCAATCCGCATGGCTCTGTCCACTGGCTCAGCCATTACAGAAACACCAGGTATCACTTAGGCCTTGAGAAAGTAAGTCAGGTAATCCACTTGTGGCTGAATATATCTGTAAACTTTCCTGTTATCTCTAGGCTCAGCTCCATTTGGCTCTGTTGGTACAAAGTTTGGGTGGACACAAATTGTACTCAACAGAACTGCAGCCCAGTTGAGCATGATGGAGCACCCTTTTAATTACAGCACAGGCAGGCCAGCAGGGAGTTCAAGGTTAGCCTAGTCTCTGTGAGGCCCAAATTGGTTAGAGCTACACAGTGAGAATCTATCTCTAAAAAGTTAAAAAAGGGGCCAGAGATTGTGGTAGCCTTTGGGAAAATTGTAGCTACCAAAAGTTGATTCCAATGAGGATTGGAATTATGACTAAGGCCATCTCCATCGGGTTTGCTGGACCCTGAGGCAACAGCATCACATATGTCGGGGCTTCGGTGAGTGAAGAAAGGCATCCAACAGCATAACACTTAATGGGGAGTTCATATTCAGATTTGACAGACTTTGTACACATTTTACACCATAACCTTACTGAACTCACCCTGGTTATACTGGCTGGCAGTCTTCTCCTGGTAGGATTGCTTCTGCAGTATTAACCACTCTTGAAGAACTAGTTAGGAGCCACACATGGCTTCCTGTAGTCCTCAAGTTTTGGGGCATTGGAGCAAACAATCTTTGATCCTGACCAGGACGTCTCTGTTCTGTGCTATTCTTCATGAGAACAATTATCATCTTTTGGGATTCCAGGGTGGAAAAACCATGGAGGATTTGCCAATGTTTCCCATTAATCTAGTTAGCTAAAACCTTCTGTGTCTCCTCACTGTAATATCTCCCTTTGCTTTGGATCAGCAGTTTTCAACTTGTAGGTAGTGACCCTAAAGGAGCACATATCAGGTATCCTGCATATGAGATATTTTCATTATGATTCATACAGTAGCAGAATTGTATGAAGTATTGATGAAATTATTTTGTGGTTGGGATCACCACAACATGAGGAACTGTATTAAAGGGTCTCAGCATTAGGAAGGCTGCGATCCACTGTTTTAAAGTCACGACTCCTACTTGAAAATAGCCTGGGAACATAATGTCTTACTGCTTGGCATATACAACTTCATTTTTTTAAGCCCAGCCCTCTAGCAGGACATTCTCAAAAGAAGTAGCTTCAAATCCCAATCTCTGGAAACATCATCGATATCAGTTGAATAGTCAGAAATCAAATTCATAGCCACATGAATAAGTAGACATATTAAAATTCACCTTCTAGGAGGTACTGATGCTCAACAAAGTTTAAGTACCACTGTTTCAACATAAACGGATAAAGCTAAAATGTATGTAACTCTCCAGCCAAACAAACAAACAAACAAACAAACAAACCACTTTATTACTCTTTACAGTGATGGTCAAACTTACCAGCCTGGATCTTCCAATACTAGGCAATATTCCTGCCTTTATGTGTCTGGCCAATTCTAGCCAAACCACTGTCCATGGTGATTCTCACACCAGACTCTCTATGCTTCTTTTTTCTTTCTCACTAGCTTTCAAGTTACCAATTCACCTAAGTTGATTGGCCTCCTAGCCCCAAAGGCCCACCTATCTCCTTATCCTCATTACTGGTATTAGAAGCACAAACCGTCACACCCAGCTTTCTTACATGGTTTCTAGGAATCAAACTGAGCTAGCTCCCCAGGCCCTTGCTCCATTGTGTTCTCCAGAAATAGAACACATACAACCAATACATATATGATTTTTGATGAAAGCATGTCCATAGAAAGCTTTGGAATCCTGGGAATAGATTAGCCATGTAGGAGCAAAAGGCAAGGCTTAAGACTAGGAAAGGAATTATATTTGTTGAATGCCGATCACTGCCATTGATTAATTTCCTTACGACATGCCAATGAACACTCACCCCATCTTCAGCAAAAGAAAGAAAAATCTCTATGAATTACTGATGAAAGCAAGACAGCCTCAATGTCCAAGCTCAAATGTCATTATGAAGAAGAGAATGGCCTTCATAACATAACGAGGAAAAAAAAAAAACTGTCAGATCTAAGAACCTGTGCTTGTCCATGCTACACCCAGCCCGGATCCCAGTTTTTCCATTGTCCTCGAGGATCCTAGAGACCAAACCAACCCAAGTTCATCCTGGGGATCTTACAATCCCTTTTCTCTTTTCTGTCTTTTTTTGTTTTTTGTTTTTTTTGTTTTTTGGGGTTTTTTTTGTTTTTTGTTTTTTGTTTTTTTTTTTTTTTTTTGAAGCAAAGGCCCTTCTCTAAAGTGCAAAAGACCAACAGCCCAGGGTTTTGGTGATTCAAACCGGGCAGAATCAGGCACAAGAACACAGGAGCCACAGAGCTCACGGTGATCACAAATTTCCTCCAAAGATACATCTTATGCAAATATCTGAGCATAATGTGTGGGTCAGCCGCATCCCCCTGACCACAAAGTGATCACTTGAAGTTTTAGTGGCTGGAGAAAGGGTGCCATTTTCCTATCTGTGTTCCACACTCTGCAGAGCACCCAGTTCTTTCTCTGCTGGAGCCCAGCCTCTTCTCTTTACATAGAGCAGCGGGAGGATGGGCAGGGGTTACTTTTGAAATTTTTTTGTTCTGTTAGACTCTGAGGTTTTCAAGGGTGCTCTGCCTTTCAGATGTATTTCTGCAAGTTGCTGTTAATTGTGTTTTCAATTAGTTATGTTTAAAACATCTTGAGATTTGGGCAACTGAAATTGCAGTGCATTAATAATTATTAAACAGAGGTTCTAATCCATTATTTATCGGATAAATTTTTAATACTAATGCAGAATCCATTGTCACTGCCACCATGAGTTTGGCCATTAAAGAAAAAGCTGACAAAAGGAAACTGAAGCTTTAGGATTCATAACGAAGGCCCATGGAGCAGAGCTTCCTAGAGGAAAGATTGGCAGCTGCTTCTCTTTTATATCTGTTTGATCAAGGCTTTGTTGCCTAGAGAAAGAGGACAGGAGTTCCCACATAGTAGGTACTCAGTCAATGTTTGTACAGGAATGAATGCATGCATACATCAATAAAAGAATTTCAGAGAAATTAAGCGAGGAAAGGCTCAGTAAGGTCTAGTCTCCTTCCTACTTACATTAACAAACACTTAGCAGTACACTTAGCTAGCTGCCCAAGCGGCCTTGTGATGGATAGGAAAGTAATCTCTTTCTTCTGTACCTGACAAAGCACTACAATACACATTTAAATATAAATATGATAAAACGGGGTAATTTGAGGCAGCATCAGAGCTCACGTGAGGGTGTGACCCTAGCTGGAGCAGTATGAGAAGGCTCAAATAAAGAGATGACAGTGGACCTCAAAGCCTGGTGTTCCCAGATGTAGACAATAAAAAAGGCGAAGCAGCTAACATATTTACCAGATGTGCCAAGACAGTACATCTGGTGTGATGGAGGTTACGTTCAAGATCATACAGAACTCGATGGGAGAATGAGGAACTGAGTGAGGAACAAGAAGGTGACAACTTCATTAGCAAGAAGTTTCATAGGAACAAATACACAGGTGGGCATAAGGGAATGTGATCAGGCAGACTTCTATTTAAGGGCAAGTGTACAAGTTCAGGGCGTAAGGAAGAACTAAACAATGTGCTAGGAAATGTTAGCTGAAGATTGGGAAAGGGGAGGCAGAATTGAGAGAGACTCTCCAAACTTGGGAACAAGGAATAAACCAGGGAGAGAGAAATGTCCTGTGTTTTCGAGAAGGGGAGGTTGCTTCCAATGTATACTGCTGCCCTTTCGTGCCTTTGTTCCTCATCATTTGCTGTACATGCATGGTTCCGAGAAGACAAGGGGGCAGGATGGTGGTCTTTCAGATTCATGCCCTAAGACCCCTTTGTTCAGGGCAGTCCTGAGATTCGGAAAGTCTCATCAACCATTCTTTCTGCTCCAGCTGGACTCGATCTCCTGGGTCATGTGGCCTTGCCAACTGGAAGGAAAGAAAAAGGGGAGGGGAGAAGATGCAACACACATGGTAACCCTCGGGCTTCATCCTAGAGACATTCTAGGGAAAATTCTGGAATCCCTCAGACATCCAAAAACATAAACCATAGTCTGTAGAGCACAGAATGGACAAAAAGACAGATGGTACTGAAGAAAAGAGGTTTCTCTCCCTATAGGGGGATTGTGTTGCTTCATTGTAAATAATTGTCCCATCCACTGGTTTAATAAAAAGCACTGATTGGCCAAAGGCAGGCAGGAAGTGTAGGCGGGGCTACCAGACTAAGAAAAACTCTGAGAACAGGAAGCACAGAGCAGAATGCCAGAGAGAAGCCAGAAGAAGCAGAGAACAACTATGCTGCTCTAAAGAAAGGTACCAAGCCCCATGGCTGAACAGGAAGAATCATGGGTTAGATAAAGGGTACAGAGCTAGCAAGTGATATGCCTGGGCCTGAGGCCGATCAGCCTAAAAACTATTGGAAGCATCTGTGTGCCTCATGCGGGTCTGCGGGTCTGTGGGCCTAGACCTTGAGGTTAGGCCAGGAAGTCTGGGCCAGAAACCTCATACTACACCTCCCTTTCACAGGGACCAGCAGACTCTACAGTGAGGTTAACAGGCAGAAGAAGGACAATGAGGAAGGAGAGAGGCATGTGCAGCAGTAGAGAGAGCTGAGGCAGAAAGGTGCAGCCACCCTTGCAGCAAAACCCAGCACTCTTGACTTCTCACAGCCTTGCTTCTTCTGTTTGTCTCCCTTCTGTTCTCTTAGACATAAGCTTCTTGCAGATAGGAAGTCCAGTTTTTATCCACGTATTCTCTACAGGGCCTAGTGAAGGGCTAGGCAAATGATTGAAAAAACACTAAGATAAACTCCCTTTTAAGGAAAATTTTAATTGAAATACAATTGCCAGCCTTTCCTTTCTCTCCTCCAATACATGCCATATCCCCACCTCACTTCCTCACAAATTGATGGTCCATTTTTCTTTATCACACACACACACACACACACACACACACACACACACACACACACACACACACACTGCTGGCTCTATTTTTGTTGTTTGTGTATATGTAATTTAGGGCTGACCACTTTGTACTCAATAGTCAATTAAGGGCTCATCTCTAAGAGAGGTTAATTCTCTCTCTCTCTCTCTCTCTCTCTCTCTCTCTCTCTCTCTCTCTCTCTCTCTTCAGCCATTAATTTCCCTTGTCTAGGGGTGGTACTGCATGAAATTTTCCTCCTATGTATTAGCACATCTACTTATATTGCCATTGTTTGGGTTTTGTTTAATTTAGGCATCTATTTCTAAGAAGCACAGTCTCACAGCAAGCTTCCTGGTCCTCTGTCCCTTACAACCTTTCTGTTCCCTCTTTCGTGAAGTTCTCTGAGCCTTGGAGACAGGGGATGTGGTGGTAAGCCTTCCACTACAACTTTACTAGACAAGAATAATTTCTTACCATATTCTACAACTTCCTCATCCTCATACCCACAGGTAAGTGTATCTCTTACCTCCTATGATATAAACTACTCTTTTTCAGCAAATGGAGACTATTACATAACACCGCAGCCAGATATAATGCAGAGGTAATAAACAGATCATGGAGGCTCAGCCCCAATAGATAAAGTCTTTTTTAAAAGAGTCATTTCTTACAAAAATAGTTGAGGGTTTTGTAAATGAGTTTTATTTGCTTCTAATCTATAATCAGGTTCTTAAGAAAATATAAAACAACATAGTGCCAAATATTACAAAATACTAGTACATAAGTTTCTAAAGGTAGACCACACACCAAGGACAGAACTAAGAAGATGGTCACGCTGATACACACTTGAAAGCCCTGGTTTGTATGGATTTTAACTGTGTTTACTCTATGGGTCATTCATGTCCAGGAGAACATGAGAACCTGTTTAGAACACTCAGATTTCAGAAAAGTAATCTTTCTCAGAGGAAAATCTTGTGAACATTATGTGTCCTCAGGAAGAGAGAAAAAAAGCAGCCGGAAGTATCAGGTTAGGATCCAGAAATGAAAATGAGAAGGAATTCACTGTTACTAATAAGCAGGAAGTTACATTTATTAAGGGAAAGGGGTAAATAACTGGTAGCTGTCAATCAAAGTATCCACTGGAGTTTACATCCCATGATCAACAAACAGCCTGGGATCCTCACGATTTCCAGCAAGAGAATCAGAAAGGAGTCGCGGAGGGTTTAACATGGAAAGAAGTTGATGGAAAATGTAATTCCGCCATATTAGTCCATTGTTGGAACTCACCATCTAGAGGGGGGCACCGTAAGTCATCAGGTGCATATCCAGCTGTAAATCTTGTTCTTCTTGTCTGAACCAGTGTTTTTACTCTAAACTGTGGATGTAAACATCCTCAGAGGCTTGCTGAGCTCATATGCTCAAGAAAAAAATCTACCTTAACTTGTCCTAGAAACACAAGCCTGAACACTCACAAGGCTCCCCCTTTCTATGGATAGGTGATCTTAGATTTCAAAGACACAGTGGGGGGGGGGGGCTAAAATCCATCCAGGATCCAGAACATTTTTCAGCTTGCTCCATCTAACCTGCATACAGCCTCCATCCACAACAGAGAAACACACCATCGTGTTTGTGCTGGTGTGGTGATATATTTAATAAAATCAGTCTGGAATATCAGAGAACAGATCCACCCAATCAAGCCAGGAGGGTCAAAGAGTGGTAACTCACACCCTTAATCCCAACACAGGAAAGACTGAGTGGTGACCTATACTTTTAATTCCATAATTCCAGAGACAGATATCTTTCTGTGTTTCTGTGAGCTCAAGAACTATCTATCAAATAGTAGTGGTTCACACCTTTTATCCTAACTCTAGGATTATGATGCAGAGTTGAACTCAGAAGTGAAACAACTGGGCAAAGAAGATATTTACAGAGGTGTAGGCAGAGAGTGTGGCATGCAATAGAAATGATGAGGAGCCAGGCTGAGGACTCTTGAAGATAGTTTTTACCCTAGAAGTTGGCTTCGTGAGAATTGACTGTGATCTGTTTCCTCTCTCTGATATTCTAGCTTTTCCCCAATATCTGGCTCTGGGTTTTCATTAATACCAACTAGAATTCATGCTTCATGATGTTGTGTCTGTGCTGTTCTACTTCTAATTAGGCCCATTTTGCTCTATTATAGACAAGGAAAGCACATCTCAAATTGATGTGGGGTGTCTTTGTGTAGGCAGTGAATACCATTGGATAATAAAGAATTATATGGATAATAAATACCATTGTTTTGGCTTGGAAGAGCAGCTTAGAAGCAGGTGGGAAATCCAAGTATAGATACAGGAGAAGGAGGGCAGAGTCACAGGACACACAATCCAGCTGCCCAAGAAGCAATATGTAATGGAGTACAGGTAATCCACAAACCATGAGGCAAGACAAATTAACAAAAAAAAAAAAGGGTGATGTGAGAGTGAGCTAACAATAAGCCTGAGCCATAAGTTGAACAGTATGTAATTAATATAAGCCTTTGTGTGATTATCTGCAGCTAAGCGGCAGTGGGGCTGCAGGTCTGAACCTCAGGCTAGGCCAGGCCTCAGGCAGGAGAGACTGATTTGGACTGTGGGCATAGACTGGGTAAGGAAAGCCCATCTCTTCTCCCTTGATTACACTAAAGCTCCTAATTTCTCTTCCCTTCCTTTGCAGTTAGTGACTTAAGTCTGTGGTGTCCAATGGCCCAGTTAAAATAGACTGGATGGCGGACCATCCCCCTGCACTTGCTCAAGAGGGGTCTTCCTAACACAGGAGCTATTATACTTTGCACTACTGCCTATGCAGTTTCCCATTTACATTTCTAAGTTTGGGAACTGAAAGACTGGATTCTAAGGGGAATCAAGATTGCCTTAAGTATGACCTTATGTGTCAAACAGTTCATCTCCCCACAGGCTTAGATGGATGAGCAAAATGTTTATCTTATTTATTAAAGGAGAGATGCTTTTCAGGCTAGAGAATCACACTGAAATATTTATGGATGGGATGAAATGGTTTATGGGGTTTGCCTCAGAATAATATGTGGGAATGGGAGGTGCCTGGGCTGTGGGAAGGATGGGTTCAGTAGGGTAAGTTGTGATCAAGTATGGAAGCTGAGCACACAGAGTTCAGTAAGAGACTTTTGTCTATCTTTGTATATGCTCAAAATTCTCCATAATGAAGTGCTACTTTTAAATTGCATGGCTCAGACTTGAAAGACTGAACTAAACAGTCTTCAGGAAAAGCAAATTTTTAAATAAATCCCAAGATGCACTTGGAGCTTTAATTCAAGATGGTTTTTATTTGTTACTTAGCCTGACTTTCACTTACAGCCTTCATCACAGGACTACTTTGAGTTCCTCCTAAATCTTTATTTCAAAACCAATCACTCAAGGTCAGCCCCCAGTTGCAAGCCAGGGTGCAATGAGAGCCTTTGCGTGTCTTCCTCTGGAGGAGATTGTTTTCCCAGGCAGCCAACTGAGGTCATGACTGTCCCCACCATCCTTTCTGGTTCCTTTTTCCCATGTCATCTTGCACTTCCGTGCTCAGGCAGAAACAGCAAAAAGAAGGACAGGAATCACAGCCATATTTGTGACTTCAATCACCTTCGCAAAATAGCTTAATTGACTGGAGAAAAAAACACAAAAATCATTTTCTCCCTTGACCCACACCTATATAGGCCTGCTGTTGGGAACCTGGGACCATATCATGGTATCTCTGATTAACAGCTCATAATTTACCTAAAGAGAGAGGCCTATACCTCTGAGCAAGGAAGCTTTTCACAAGTCTTGTATGGCAAAGTCAATTACATTAAACCACAGAAAAGGTGGTCCAATAGAAGCAGCAAAGTGATTTTCTCTTCTAACCTGAGTTAAGTACCATTTCCCATCAGATCCCTGCCCATATCTCAATCTGGATGCAATTTCCATCCTTGTCCTAAATATTTCAGCCTTGAGAATGTCATTTATTTTATTCTCTCTCTCTCTCTCTCTCTCTCTCTCTCTCTCTCTCTCTCTCTCTCTCTCTCTCTCTCTCTCTCTCTCTCTCTCCCTCCCCCCCCCTCTCTCTCCAGATGAATGTGGAGCCCAAAGAACAATCTTGGGTGTCATTCCTCAGACACCATCTACCTTTATTTTACTTACTTACTTACTTACTTACTTACTTACTTACTTATTTATTTATTTATTTATTTATTTACTTACTTACTTACTTACTTATTTTTGAAACAGGGTTTCTCACAGGGACCACCAAGTCTGCTTGGCTGACTGGCCAGTGATCTTCAGGGATCCCCTTATCTCAATTTTTCAAGTACAGAATTACAAATACACATCTTGATGCCTGGCTTTTACAAAAATTGAAACCCTGGTCTTTATGCTTGAACAACCATCACTTTACCAACTGAGACTAATCTGAAACCTCTGGGGACATTAATGACATATATGATCTATGTCCACCTGGCACAGAGACAGATAAACAGAGGGACCATCACTGACCATTGCTCCATTGCACCATGATAGAGCCACACCAGCCTTCATCCTAGACTGCCATGACGTGTCAACAAAGTCATTATGTAAACGGCCTACATTTCTACCACGGAAGTAGAAGTTAATGTGTGCTGTGTAGAAAGATATGACAAGCTTCAGCATCCCCTTAGGCAAAGGACACCCTTTTTTCTGACCTAAGGAGTTAAGCCACCTTCCCTAAGTTAAAGTGTAAGAGACAAGATGAGTCCCTTCCACAGCTCACACTTTTATATCAAGTCAACCTCATTTGTACTACTTATTCCTGTTCAAATAACTGCAGCCATTTCTTCGGCTGCCTTTGAGTACAGGGACTTGTGAGCAACATATGGGTCAAGTCTTCATAAAGAGGCAACATTATTCTAAGAAAGAGCCAATTAGTATATCTGAGATTCAAGCTAAGAGACCGAGTCCCTATTCTTAAGAGAGGTTGGTACAAAAAGATTTGCACATTTCCCTCTATTTCTTTAAAGATGTGCCAACTTGGATTCAAAACAGCAGATTTTAAGTTTTAAAAATAGGACTATGGAGACGGCTCAGTGGGTAAAGCACCTGCTGTACCGGGATGAATCCTCATCCTCATGTAAACTGGACTGCAGTAGAACACTTCACTCTCACTACTCAGAGGCAACAGGGAGGGTGGAGTCAACTCATGTTTCAGCTATAGCTAGGCATATACTGTAGAGAGATACTGGGAGATACTGGAGATGCTGTGGAAGATGAGGACTACCAACCAAGTCTGTCCTCTAGCCTACACATGTGTGCCGTGGTGAGCATCCAGGGTTACATACACAAAACACACTTGAACACACTCACACACACCCCAAAAAGGTGAGGGATTGAAAGAAAATACTTGTTGGAAGAAAGATTGACACATGGTAGGCATTCAATAATTATGTTAATTGTAAAGTAACAAGAAAAGCAGAAAAACATGTTAAACCTCGACTAGTTCTTGGAATCTCATCTTCTCTGAGGGTGGCAATCCCTATGTGTAAGATATGGCCATAAACAAATTCTTTCATCATGGTAATTCTATCTGTTCCCAAGGGAAATACTAGTGAAACACATTCAGATGAAATCCCAGACAAGGCTTCCTTGTTCTCAGAAGGCTGTTCCACCCTCACATGAGCCCCTCTTAAAATGAACATCCTAAAGTTCTGGTGGGGATGAGTACTTTGGAGGTTATTTTCATTCACTGAGCACCCGCATCTGCAAAGAAAAATTTTTACATATCCCCCTCAATAAAACTGGGCTTTAGAACAGATCTCCAATGATCATCTATCCATCCTGTGCTCAGAAACAAGATTCAGGTGATGCCTCAGAAGTACATTCAAAAACATAGATTAATATGTCCTAGTGTTGCTGAGGTTATTATTAAACTGATCACTGATTCCATTTTAGATCTGGAACCACCAAGGCCCTTCACTTTTCTGATGTCAGAATTGTCACCTTGGTTATCTATCTTAGGGTTTCTATTGCTAAGATGAAGCACCACGGCCTAAGCAACTTGGGGAGGAAAGGGCTGATTTGGTTCACACATCCACATCACTGTTTATCACTGAATAAGTCAGGATAGGAACTCCAGGGCAGGAGCCTGGAGGCAGGAGCTGATGCAAAGACAATGGGGGATGATGGGGGACTGATACAAAGATTATGGGGGTTGGGCTTGCTCATCATAGTTTGCTTTGATGAGCCTGCTTTCTTATAGAGCCCAGGACCACCAGCCCAGAGACTGCTCTACCCACAACGGGCTGGGCCTTACCCCATAAACCACTAATTAAGAAAATGTGCTACAGTAGTTCTATTTTATGGAAACATTTTCTCAGCTGAGGTTCCTTCTTTTCAGATGACTCAAGCTTATGTGAAGTTAACACAAAACTAACCAGCAAGTATCCTTCTGAGAAAGAGAACCGGAATGTTACTTCAAATGCCATATACTATATCCATGGGAGTAGGGTTATTTGTTTTCAGACCGGCCTCAAACATGCTATGTAGCCAAGGATGCTGCTGAATTTTTGATCCTCTTGACTCCACCTATTGACTGCTGGTATTAGGAGCATGTACCACCATGCCTGGTTGATAATTTACTAGGGATGAATCCAGGGCTTTATGTTAATGGGCTCCATCCCTAGCTTGGTGGTGTTTGGTTTTTTGTTTTGTTTTGTTTTGTATTGTTTTGTTGGTTGGTTGGTTTTTATAATTTTCTAGGTGCACTCCCATCTGTAATAAGAAGTTTCTGGCCCAGACTTTCTGGCCAAGCCCTGAGGTTCAGACCCATTCTCAGCCCCACTGCCACTTAGCCCCAAATGAGCACACAAAGGCTTATATTAATGTCATGTTGAATTGACCTATGGCTCAGACATATTGTTAGCTAGCTCTTTTATCTCACTTAGTCTATTTCCATTAATCTGTTTAGCCAAGTTGCTTGGTACCTTTTCTCAGAACATCGTGGTTGTCTTCTTTCCTCTGCATCTGCTGGCATCTCTCCTGGCATCTCTGGTGGTGTCTCTGCTTTGCTCTTCCTGTTCCCAGAGTTTTCTTAGTCTGGTAGACCCACCCACACTTCCTGTCTGCCTTCTGGCCAATCAACATTTTTATTAAACCAGTAGGAGGGACAAATATTTACAATGTACCGGAATATAATCCTGCTATACCCATCTCTTTTTAGGATCCTCATTACCATCCTGTGTGGAGGGCAGGAGTTGACTAAGCTTCATCACTTTGTGTGCCAAACCTTTTATCTGTCAGTATCACTAGAGCATCAGCTGTGGTCAAATGTGAGCTGTTGACAAAGGTGGTTACCAATTCTGGTGCTATTTCCGTCTCTTCCTATTGGACAGTGCTCTGTTCTTCACTGACACTGAGTTGTGTTCTGGGCCATCTCTTTCCCATTTGTAACACCCCTTCTTTACAACTAGCCACCTGAACCATCTTGAGAGAATGTCACAAATATTTGCATATTGATTAATTTTCAGGTGGGTTTTTTAAGTGCCTTTGTGAAATGTTTCTCTTTGTTAGAGTATTCATACCTGTCATCAAATAGAATTAATTTTTGTTTGTGTCTTATACTTTCTTTCATTCGTTATTTTTACTATACATGGACTTAACACATTTTGTTTATCATAATTTGTGCAAATAAAACTAGATTATCTTACTGTTTTAATGGTTTTGTTTTGAGAAACAGTCTTCACTAGGCTTAGATTAGACATCAGAGAGGTCTTAAAATTTATATATTATATTTATATATTATATACTTTTCTGATTTATAGTTTTTGTCATTTCCATAACTATGTTTGGTAGCTGTTTTCATATAAAGCTGGATTTTTAATTTGCTTTTATGTGTATGATTTATTTGCCTTCATGTATGAATAAACATAACATGTACCTTGTGCCCACAAAAGCCAGAAGAATTGAATCTCTAGGAACTAGAGCTACAAGCAGTTGTTGGCCACCAATGTGGGTGCAGGAAGTTGAACCTGTGTCCTCTAGAAGAACATCCAGGGCTCTTAATCACTCAGCCATCATTCTAGCCCAGTATTTGATGATACTTAATTAGATAATGGGTTTTGGCTACTCTTTATTCTCCTCCAGAGTGACTGTTTCTGCCTGGCACTTCTAGGTGGTCCAGGCAGGTTAGACTTTGATAGATCTTAGGCAACTGGGACCACCTTAAACTAACAGCACTATTCACTTTTCTGGTAACAGAGTAAGGTGATTCCCCTCAAGAATTCCTGAATCAAGAACCCAAGAGTCAGATTATTTTCCAAGGCAGTGTTCTTGAGCACAGAGAACTACAGTCCTGCTCAAGACTCATGAGAATTCCCTCAGACCTGCCAGGGGTAGGTAATAGTGCAGGCAGGGGCACTTAATGGTTGGAAAACAGTAGTGTCTCAACAACTGCCCATTATTTCTTGATTCTTACAGGTTTTCTAAGAAAATTGTACTGATTTTTGTAACTTTCCTTTTAATTAATGCTCATGCAAGGTGAAATGTGTGAGTATGTATTACTTCATCAATAAGGACACCCCTGACTGTAACCAAGAACAGTGAAGGTAATGTCTCTGTCTTCTTTTCAGTCTCAAAGAGAACAGCTATCAAAAGATGTTCAATGTGTACTGTAGGTTTGTAGAGTAAGACTTCGGCTTGATAATTATGTTAAATGAAACAAGCCAGGCAGAGAAAGGCAAGAACAGGACCATCTCTCACAGAGGTAAAATGTGAAAGTGTTCATTCCATATATATGAAGAGGACACAGAGGTAATAAGAGCTTTGTAGAAATGGGAAGAAAAGAATGGGAAAAGGTGAGTCCATAGATACAAAGTAACATAGCAATGTAAGAAGTAGTGCTGTGCTATTATGCTATAGGGTGATTGTATATATAAAAAAAATAACATATACTTCAAACAGCCTAAAGAAAAGAGTTTCAGTGCTTTTGTTATTTAAAAGTGAGCTTATGTTCAACCTAATTTAAGCCTTACATAAACTATATTGAAATACTACATAATATCACATTCATATATATAGAATCTCTAAGTTTTACATATGAGTTGAAATAATTTTTAAATGATTTCAATCAGTCTGATGAATTTCTTTTCTATGCGTAATTTTCCAAGAGAACTGTTATTATAAACTTGGGTTAAATTTTATCAAATGATCTTACCCTGCATTTATTAATGCAATAATATATTTTCCCTTCATTTAATAATGTGGTAAATCACATTAATAGATTCTCTGGTGTCATGTCTGTCATAAAATTCACACATTAAATGAGAAGAAATCTGCTTCTAGCCAGGAGGCTAGGAGAAATTGCTTTGTGAGTAGAGGAATTCTTCTAGGCAGCTAGAAAACTTTTCTGAAAATATACAAAGAAAGGAAAATCAATTTAGGGTTTGAGGGGCCTAAATCCTTGAGCAATGGAAAGTAGCGTTGAATCGGCCATGTTTCCAGGAAGAGAAATGTGAAATTTTTCACACACATACTTGTAGAAAACACTGGTAAGCAGCAAAAGAAACCAAAGAGGTTTTACAATCTGGCAGGGCTGGTGAATAAAATTTGAAGAAAAAAAAAGCTGGAAATAAATGGATTAACACAGATAAATACCAGCCAAGAGAAAAAGTCTACTAGACCTATATTGATGTGGGAATGCCTTTCTGTATGCTATGAATCTCAATCTTTAAATAAAGGAGCTGTTTTGGGCCATGACAGGCACCATAGAAGAAGTAGGAGGAGGAATCAAAATAGGTAGGAAAGGAACAGCGGAGTCAGAGACAGATTGAGCAAGCCTCCCAAGAAGAAACATGTAAGGAACACAGGTGAGCCACAGGCCACGTGGCAGACAGATTAATAGAAATGAGTTGATTTACGATGTAAAAGCTAGCTAGCAATGTGCCTGAGCCATAGGCCAAACAGCATGAAGTTAATATAAGCAACTGAGTCATTTCTAAGGGCCTGAGCACCAGTGGCTAAGGGGTCTGGTGCGGCAGGGTCTAGGTCTCTGGCTGCTGGGACCTAGAAACCCCACTGCAACAGATGGCGCCCAACGTGGGGCGAATATCCACTGAAAGCCTGAGAAAGTTTAAAGAGTATTTTAGATCAGAAGCTGAGCCAAGGCAGCTTCCAAATTGTGTATACGAAGCAGGTCATTGTACAAAGAAAGCATGGCATCCGGGTCACATTTAAAATGGCGCTGGCAGACTGGCAGCAGGCAGTGTAAGCTGCAATCAGGCTAGTTCCTGAAATCTCACAGAAGACTCAGTAGCATGTGATTGATTTTAGATTCCTGTTTATTTTGAACAAAAAGGAAACAAAGACGGTTTCTTAGTAGCAACATTTTCTTGGGTGTGCTCTGTTTGCTGGCCACGAACAAGGAGGTGGTCCCTTTAAGAGAACTTACTGATTCAGCTTCCTAGGCAAAAACTATGCATCTCTATAAGAGAATGTATTTTAAAAACTCTTATGGTTAAAAGATGATTAAGGATTCACAATAAAACAGATTCAGATGAAAAGAAAAACCTGTAAATGGGTTACAATATGTGTAATAGGTACATAGGCTTCAGAGAGAATAGGAAGAGGATAAAGTCTTTAAAAAGAGAAATAAAAACAAACAAATAAATAAATAAATAATGAGCCACTTAAAGATGGAAAATACAAAGAGTGTTTGGATACTGTATGTTATTGTCTTATCTTTAAGCCTCTTGACTGAAACTGACTTAGTAAAAGCTGCTAAAAGACAGTTGATTATAAATGTTGTTGGAGTAATTCAACCTATATATTTTGTAAATGAGTTTACTTTAAAATTGACAGAAAATGAGAGGCTGTGGATTTATTCCTGGATAAAGAACATAAAGTTTGATAGAGGAAGACCCCCTGAAAAATCTCCAATGGAAATGGATGGCCCAGATGATTCAGCATTTCAGAGCACCTCTGTTAAAGTTTCCAGAGCTCTGTATCCAGAACAACTTCAAGGAGACTGGCTGAGATGACCCAGCCTTAGAGACTACTCCGCTAAAAACTTGTCCATATTCCTAAATTTTTCTTTGGATTCCTATGGGATGGCCAATGCCCCCATTCAGCAGGAAGTAGCCTAGAGAACAACGCCCACATTCCCAAAACATGGATTATGGATGTTTGTGTTTATTTACAGTGTTGTTTATAAGTTGTTATAGATAAGGGGGGAAAGAACATTAGATTTGGAGTTCTTTTTGTTTTAAAAGGAGAAAAGGGGATATGTAGGGGTATTGTGTTGTTTCATGGTAAATAATTGTCCCATCCACTGGTTTAATAAAAAACGCTGATGGACCAAAGGCAGGCAGAAAGTATGGGCGGGGCTACCAGACTAAAAACTCTGAGAACAGGAAGCACAGAACAGAATGCCAGAGAGAAGCCGCAGGAAGCAGAGGACAACCATGCTGCTCTAAAGAAAAGGTACCCAGTCTCATGGCTGAACAAGAGATGGGTTAGATAAAGGGTAGAGAGCTAGCAAGTGATATGCTTGGGCCTGAGGCCGATCAGCCTAAAATTATAGTAAGCATCTGTGTGTCTCTGTGGGTCTGCAGGTCCTAAACCTTGAGGTTAGGCCCGAAAGTCCGGGCCAGAAACCTCATACTCAGATATCAACAACTATCATAAGATATGGTAATTAAGAGAGTTTAGTATTAGTACAGAGGTCAACAAATGCACCAATGGAATAAAACAGAAAACCTGGAAGCAGCCCAGTACATAGGCTTGGGACAAAAGGGCTGCCACAAGAAGACATGTCACTTTTTTCAAAAAGTTTCACTGAATCTATCATATATCCATATATGTGTGTACATATAGTGTATATATACATGCATATCCATGTGTATACATGTTATATTATACATATATTTGTAAATATGTACATATATGAACTTAAGATGGACTGTAGATCTAAGCATGAACCATAAAGCAATTATGTTTCTAAAAGAAAGGAAAATGTCTTTATGACCTTAGAGTAAACCGAACTTTTAAAAAAGAATATTAACATCACTAATCCCAATAGAAAAATAGTGATGATAAGTTTGACTATGCAACAATTAACAGCAGGGAGATTGTACACATGACACCACAGCATTTGGGATGGCATGCACAAGATCTGTGGAGACACAGAACAGACACAATTTCTGGATGGAAAGGGATGATGGGCATGAGGTTCTACCTCTAGTCCAAAAGATATAGGTAGTTTCTAGCCACCAAGGGAGGAAGAATTGGTTTTCTTCAAGGGTATGGCCCCAATAGGTAGGACATGCTCCAGTGGACGGCCATACATATAAGAATATATGAGTAGCACAAACTCTTCTGAAAACCACCCACCTCCATACAATTTTTGTTGTCTTTCTCTTTCTCTCTTTCTCTCTCTCTCACACACATGCTCATACACACATAAAAGCTAAAACGAAAAAGAAAAAAAAATGCCAAATCTTGAAGTAGATGTAGAGTAACTCTAAGTCTCATGCACAGTAGAAGAGAATGTAGAAATTATGACTACTCTAAATAAAATGTAGAGCAGGATATGCTAAACTGAATAATGACTCGTAATTTCCACTCCTAGATACACATCCAAAATAAATACATGCGTGTATTGATATAAGCACACACAAGAGAATATTCAAAACACTTGAAAACAATCACATTTCCAAACAGTTATCAGATGGGGAAATAAATCATAGCATTACAGAATGGGAATGAAGTAACTATTTACGTGCAACTACAGAATGATTCTTATGCACGTAATGTCAACAGAATTCTAATCATTTCTATGGTTTTCTGCAGGTGAAGAGACACTCTCACTGGACTCATCATTCCTGGTAGTTTTCCTCTCCAGCTTTATTTAACTCCTAGAAATTTCCAATAACTAGCTCATACTCAAGTGGGTGTTCCTGACTGGGAACTGCTTAACAAGAGATCTTGCCGTTTAACAGGTAAACCCGATTTATTTCAAGTGCATAGTCCTTTAACTAAGGAACTTACAACCTCATCATAGATTAGGTCGGGGATATTGTGGCTGGAGGAAGGAAGCTGTTCTAGAACATTAACTGAGGATTCTGCACATGCTCCTGAGGCCTCCAGACTCTATAGCCAGACATTTTGAAAAAAAAAAAAATCTCTGACATGTCCACAAATCTGACTAAGCCATTTTCTCAGTAAGCACAGCTGCTCTCCATTTGGTTAATGATAGCCCATCTCAAATTTGGTGTATGCAAACAAAAGAGCCAGAAGGCCCAGCTCAGCATAGCTTGCCTAGGGAGGCATCTGAGCAGCAGGCTGCCACAGTCTCTGATGGAAGCAGCATTATATGTACTGCATCTGGCATAACAAGGCTAGACATTCAGGTGAGCCACAGGCACAGGTACCAGATCATAGATAGATATGCCAGCTTTGGGTAGTGGGCAGGACAGCAGAGAGATTACAGGGAGATACTAAGGACCATGCCAACAGTAGATGTCAAAGCTGATGGAGAAAGGGGAAAAGAAACATCAGAGAAAAGGCTAGGGGGAACTGATTATCCTAGGTAGTATCCTTGGGCATCCTTGTGCTACCTCCTAACTTAAAGTCAATCCAGTATCAGTCTAATACCTACTTGGAAAATAATATTCATTATCTCTAAAAACCCATTTATCTCTACCCCCATGAAGTTTCATTGAATCATTTGGACCTTGTCTTTCTCTTGTCTGTCATTCTATCCCATTAACAAGTAAAAAGTACACAAAACAACTGGAGGAGACAGTTCCCTTAGTGACCTTTCCTACAGTGGAGGTATCCATCACTGCCCCTTTCTGCATTGTAGACAGCAAACTGTGATCTGGAATTTTTAATTCCTCACAGAGATAAAGGCTGACCAGCCACTCCTCTCTGAGGCACATAAACAGTGAGAATATCATGGTGCACACTCTGGAGGCTAAGCCTCTGAGAGGCTCCTGTATGTTCCCTGAAGTAACCTCAGACAACTCTTGCTTAAATTAATAAAGTCACTCTTTGAAAAAGATTATTTCTGGAGTGTCATGCTTCATGCAAAAAAAAAAAAAAAAAGGCTCATAAACTCTCTGATGAAATGGCAACTTGGAAGTACCTAGAAACACTATTTTCCTAGAAGTGCCATTTTATTTTATGAGCCACAGGGTCCAAAGTCAATAGCCTGGCACACAGTCATAGAGTAAAGTCCTAGCTTCCCTCCAAATTCCTCTCCCAATACTTGAACATTAACGTCCAGCCATCTCAAAGCACTCGGTACTCCACTGTACCCAATAGTGTGTTGTATTCATTGCTGTTTAGTTCACACCACATTTGTTTTTCCTGGAGAAAAACTTCTTTCTATTTGTCTATGGCGGAGTTATACACACATCTCAAAACCCATGTCTAGGATAAGCTGCTGTCACCCTTCAAATTAACAATATCTCACTATTCCTCCAACTTCAATATGGAAATAGTCACTCTCTAAACTCCCCAACATAAGTAATAGCAGAACACATAGTAAACGCAGAAGATTCTCAATACCAATTACCTGTCCTATACAATAGTAACTACTTAAGTATTCTTTGAGTCATTTGATCAACAATTTTCATTTGTTTTATCTTTTCCGAATCTTTGATGGAATTCTATACTCTAAATCATCTTTCTCTTATGGAGTCCTTACCTTTGTGATCAATAAATGATCATGGAGCATGGATGAGTTGACTGATGTAGTGATGTGTGAACCTATGAATGAATGAAGAAATGAAACAAAATAAGCCTATTGTAGGCAGAATTATCTTCGCAGACCAAGAGACTGGCTTCCTGGAGTTTTAGACTTTTTTTTTTTTTTAAGATTCCACCCTATACCAGATTCCAGAGTGTCACACAGCAAATCACAAAACCAAATGCTCTGATGTATGAATATATCATATGCAGCAAAACAATCTAAGGAGGAAGCCTTTGGTGATCTATTTTATATTTAATAAAACCAGTCTGGAATATCAGAGAACAGATCTTCACTTCTCTAAATTACAGTTGGCACTTAACCAATCAGAAAACACTGTGACAAGCTTCTACCTTTCACATGCTCCTCTTTTGAAACACCCAAATCTTTATGCTTCTGTGTCTTGTGGTAAGTGGTAAACTAATTCAAATAGGCACAGGTAGAAATGTGTCCTCTCCCAAAGCTACTTACAAGGCCTACAAGTCAATGTTCTTTCCACACAAATAAAGGAATGACTTCTGACATTAGTGAGAAAGGAGTTTACACTTTACTATGTGTCTCCCCTCTGTCCGAAGTTCATAATTATATCACTTAGTTTTCAAAAATCATTATAGTAATAATAATAATAATATTGATTATTAAATCAATATATAAAGTAGTTATGATTAAATTAAGGATACTGACATTAAAATATCTTTCAGGTATTCCTAACAATTTTATTTATATTATTTCAATGTTCCCATAAGAACTATAAAAAACTGTATTTTTTAAATCCTAGCTTAGAAAATGAGAAAATAGCTACAGTGACTTTTCATTTGTTCAAGCTGTTTAGCTAATAAAGTGTTAGCAATAGAAATCAAACCAAATCTTTATGAAGGTGGTAGATTTTTAAAGCTACATGAAAAGAAACTAGTCACTTAGCAAATACAAAAGTTAGAATTTTAAACCTGACAACATTATTCCACAGAACATACTTTTTACTAAATGTCGTTTTAACTGTGATGACTTATAGAAACAAATGTGTTTTCTATCAGGTTAGAAACTCATCCTATATGTACTGCCAAATAAAGAAATGCCTGAGGATGAGACTGGTCCTTAGGTGTTCTAATGAACACCCCCCAACTGGGCCTTTGCTACAACCCTCTAGACCACGCTTTGCTGTCCGCGGTGCTGAAGTCAAGCACCTGCATGTCGAGCATAAAGAAAGGCCTGGTGAATAGCCTGGAACTAGAAGAAGACGGATCTCAAGGAACTACTCTGAACCTGGCAATTGAAACTGAGTCAAATATTTTTCAAAATATCCTGTCTTCATCCCACAATCTTCCTATTCTCTTAAAACCTTCTAATTCAAGGTTGTAAAATAAAAAAGATTTAAAATAGTTTTCCAATTTTATAATGTCAAAAGTTCTGTTTAGTTTGGAATATATCTAACAAAAAGGACATTTTTTTTTATTTGATAAACAGCAACACAGGACCAAACAAAAGATAAATCAGACAAAGTTCAAATAAAAAGAAATCTAAGAGTAAAACTTGTAAGGGAATTTCAAGTCACAGTCCTGGGTGATGGGGAGTGTTGATACCAGAGAGAAAATACAGGCTGGAAGCAGAGTATGTCTTTATATCTGACACCAAATTGATTTTCAAGCTATAAAAATGTTAGTTAAGGAAACACTGACATGAACTAGGGCAGCATATGGGGGAAGGGGGTCTTGGAAAATAGCAAGTGCAATTTAGGGCTTATGAGAAATGGAATTAAAGTTAAGAGAAGAAGGCAATCTATTGTTGTCCAGAAACTGGCAAACAGAACGGCCACTGAATCATTATAGTGGCAACGACCCGCTGTGTTCATTTGTCTCTGAGCTGTCTGACCTAGGAGTTGGGTGATTTATGTACTTTCCACAGCTTCAGCTGGCCCAGGCCAAGAGGATAACTTGGAGAAAAGGGTGAAGGTGGGGGTAGTGACACCCAAACTCCAAGCCAATGAACTTCATATGTCTTCTATTAGAGGGTATGCTCATAAATCAGCAAGTCTTGCACATTCATTTCACACATACCATAAACAAATCTCCGAGATAGAGAGCTTTTGTTCATACAAAGATTGAAAAGGGCAGAGTCATTGGCCTTGAGGAGCTTACAAGTCAGTGGCAAAGATTAAGCACAGGATGAAAAAAAAAATGGCAATATATGCTAGACCATGGCTATACACAAGAGCTATCAGAACATAGAGCAGTGTTGAGTTTTCTTGTCAGAAAGGCTTCTGGGAGAAGGTAATACCATAATTGAGTTTAAGCAACAGGTAATACTTACACAATCAGAAAAAAAGATAAAGCAGTCATCAAAGTTTGAGAGACAGAAATGAGCTAATTCAGTTTTCATCACATAAGTATTTTCTGTCCAAAACGGAACCCTTTACTCAGAAGGTAGGTTAACGGTTAAAAATCTGTAACCTTATATCTACCAAAGTGGACAAGGCTCTGTACATCAGGATTCAGGTAAATTTCTAGTGCTGAAACTAAATTTTTGAATTTGTGTCTACAGCTTGGTAGTTCTACTAAGGTAGAAACATCCAGATTGAATGTTTCTTCACCCTCTGCTTCTACTGCCATCTGTGAAATGAACAAGCATAACACATTTCCTCAAGTGACCCAGGTCTCAGCCCAGTAAATGAGCCAATAAATGGTAAAAATTAGAAGTTAGATGAAGAACATGTTGCCTACTTCTCCTAGATTCAGTGGCCCTACTGAAAACTTGTCATCACAAATATATCATTCTACCTCCACTATAAATAAAACTGTCTCATATAGAAGACACAGTGGTATGTCAAGTTGGAAAGTGGACTACAAGGAAGGAAGGGAAATATAGAGCAAGAAAATCTCAGGTTTAGATACTTTTCTATTGTTCTGATAAAGTGCCCTAGACAAGGCAACCTATAAAATAAAGTGTTCAATTTGATGTATAGTTTCAGAAGGTTAGACTCCATGGTGTTAGAGAGAAGGAATAGCTGAGGTCTCACATCTTGATCCACACCCAGAAGGTACAAAAAAAGACTGGGAAATCATCTGAATTTTTTTGAAATCTCAAAGCTGTGTCCCAGTGACACACCCCTTTTAAATAAGCCCCACTTTATAATCCTGAAACAGTTCCACCGACTGGGAACCATGTGCTCAAATATATGAGCTCATGGGTTAATTCTCATTCGATCCACCACACCACTTCTAATCTAGATGTATTTCTGAAATATGTCTAATTTTTTATGGAAGGATGATAGAAATAAAACTCAAGATAGAAAACTAAGGTGATGTAGCTCAGAACTGAAAGTTTTAAAATGAACACTTTAGTTTTTACAATAACAGTACCCAGAATAGATAGAAAGAGTGAGGCAGAAGCACTAATGTCCTTTCATGAAGAAACTTGTCTGCTACAGAAACACCAATCCACCTTGGAGATAAGTCAAAGAGGAGCGTGTTCTCCAGCAGGAAGAATTAAAACAAACAAAAGCATAAAAACTGGTAACTTCCAATTCTGTATCTTTTCCACTTGAGGAAATTCTGAAGAAAAGAAAGTATATGAATTTTACTTAAGAGAATGGGGCCTTAACACACCAATGGAAATATAGTGTGAAACGTGGTGATGGGGCTCATAGTTTGTAATTGCTGAAGCATTGTGTGATGATACATCTGTGTAGGTTACCACACATGGTCCTCCAATCAGAGGACTCCCTTATAACTTTGCTTCTGGCCCCTTATTGTTTTTGTTTACATTCAGCACTCTGGCTAGATCCAGTCAGTCTTTGCAGCTCACACATCTTTCTTCCTGGTGGTGATACTCCTTTGAAGTGTATCTCTTTCTTTATTGCCTTCTAGTATTAAGCTCAATGTCAGGAACACAAATGTAGGGGAGTTAGAACTGAACCTCAAGACCCCATCCCATAATTATTAGCCTGGCAATGGAGTACAGTACTCAAGAACTCCCACACTGTTACCAACAAAATACAGGTAACATTAATACCATCTCAACTTACATCAGGCAATACAAAAATCACTAAAGGTTATCTAAAGGGCTTTTGAACCCTGCAAAGATCTAGAAGTTGATCATCGCTAAGATAAAATGTGTGGAATTCTTCTACCTACGCTGAAACCCCTACAGCCTCTACTCTGTCTCTTTCTTTTCCTTTAACACAAAACATGGTATCTATATTGTCTCTTTCTTCATCCTTCTCTTGACCTTCACCTCGAAGAAAACTAAGTAACTCTAATTACCACAGCAATTATGGTTTACTTAGGATAAGGACCCAGTGGAGGCTTTGGCAGAACTCAACAAGTTGGTATGACTTTAAAACACACTATTTCTACCACATTTCTAAGTATTGGGATAAAGCATGAAGGTTTGGAAACCATACTTTATCAGTTTAAATCCCATCCTTGCCAATATCACTGTTCTTTGCTATTAGGTAGATTACTTGATCTTTCTAATCTTTCCATGATTCTATGTCCTCAACTATAAATGTGATTTTAGCAGGAATATATACCCGATGAAGTTTTTGTAGATTTTACATTTAGAAACCTATATCAATTAAACATGAAAAATATTAAATGCATATTTTGCTTCATTTCCTATAGCACAAGTTGTAACAAAACTCAATATTGCAGCAAATATTCAATAATTAATTAGAAATCTATGTGCCTTGGTAACTGGGGCTATGGTAAGAATATAGAAAGTATATATTCACATTTATTAGGCTCTCATGAAGAATATAGGAAAATAAATGAGAAATTATAATAGTGCCAAGTGACTTGCCCAGGGAAAATAAAGGAGGATGTCTTGGAAACATACACAGGATAATTTGAAAATGTATGAAATCATAAGAGCAACCAGGTTATAGTGGTCTCTGTTTTATCACCTTCCAGATTTCTGTGTTGAAGTTCTGACTCCTAATACATTGAATCATGACTATATCTGACATGGGCTTTTAATGAAACGATTACAAACAAACGAGATTATATAAATGAATCTAATTCCAGTATAACCAGTGTTCTTGTAAGAAGAGACAATGGTGACAAAGAATATAGAGAAACAAGGGAAAACAAAAGATAGAGATGGCTATGCAATGAAAACAAAGCAAATCAACCAAAAACACAGAGAAGCACATGCCAATAACCACAATACATAGCAGGCTAAACAGGAGAAATGCCAATAGTACAAGGCCACTCTTCCTATAAAGTAAAATCTTATCTCAAAAGCTGTAAAAAGCAGGGCCAGAAAGATGGGTCAGTGTGTGAAAGCACTAGCTTCCAAAACTGAAGACCTAAGTTCAATTCCAAGAACTTATACTATAGAAAAGGCAAAAAAAAAAAAAAAAAAAAAAAACCCTCCAGCAAGAAGTCCTCTGACCTCCACATATGTGCCATGATCATGTTGGCATGTGTACTCAACGGGCACACACACACAAATAGAAAAATAAATGTAAAAAAAAAAGTGAAAAATGAAATAAAAATGGCCATCTAAAAGCCAAAGAATGAGGCTGCAGAATAGTCCAGACCTGCTGGATAACATCAGACTTTTGTCTTCTACAAGTGCAAGGATGTGGGTCACTTGTCTTGCTTGTAATACCTGCTTATAGGCCACAGCAGGCCTAGAAAAGAATACAAGAAGTGGCACAACCAGGGGCTTCCAAGTCTGTGATGAGGCATGTGAGATGAAAGTATGTAGGGGTTTATGTTACATTGTAAATAATTATCCCACCGACTGGTTTAATAAAAATGCTGATTTACTGAAGGCAGACAGGAAGTGTGGGTGGGTATACCAGACTAAGAAAACTCTGGGAACAGGAAGAACAGAACAGAGACCCAAGAGATACCTCAGAGATGCCAAAGAAGCCAGAAGATGCAAAGGACAACTATGCTGCTTTGAAAAAAGGTACCAAGCCATATGGCTAAACAGGAGAAGAGTCATGGGTTAGTTTAAGAGCACGAGCTAGCAAGTTAGATGCCTGAGCCCAGGTCAACCAGTGTACAATTAATACAAGTGTCAGTGTGTTTCAGTGGGACTATGGGACTGTAGGCCAGAAAGTTCTGGCCACGAGACTAGACCAGAAACTCCGGGCCAAACCCTCATACAACACAAGCATGTAAGATAGACTGTTTTGGCAAGAGCAGAAGGTAGGAGGCTGAAAGATAAGGTATTACAATAAAGATTTCTTGGCCCCAGGCGGTCAGACAAACAGACCCATAGACCTGCCACTCTAGACCTCTTAGCCGCCCACAGCTGATTAGGCCCCAGAAATGACTCAGACACTTATATTTGCTTCATGCTGTATGGTCTATGGTTTAGGCACATTGCTAGCTTGCTCTTACATCTTAACTCAACCCATTCTCATTCATCTGTCTGCCACGTGGCCCGTGGCTCACCTGTATTCCTTACATGTTTCTTCTTTGGCACCTGGCTCGGTCTCCTCTGACTCTGCCCTTACTTTCTTACCTATTCTGATTCCCTCGCCTACTTTTTTTATGATGCCTGTCATGGACCAAAACAGCTCCTTTATTTAAAGATGGATATTCACAGCATACAGAAAGACATTCCTACATCAATAAGGGTCAATGCTAGTCCTGATAAGACCTCACAATGTATATAACCAATTCTTTGGGAACATATTCACATGTATTATTAATTTGTCTTGCTTTCACAACAGCCTTGATCTGATGGGAACAGATAACTTCATAAGTGATTCCTGGTTTATTGAGATCTAAAGTAAAGTCGAGAGAGATAACTTGTGTTCATCAAATTACATGAGTGCTCAAGATCTTAGTACAGAAACACCCCAATCATATCTGTATACTGGTACTGAACAGAGTTCTGACTAATGATGTCACAAAAACAAAAATGTATGTGTCCCCAGTGAAAATATTTAACATGTATGAAAAAAAAAAAAACACAAAACGAAACACAGCTTAGCCAAAAAGGAAAACTAGATGAAACCAAATAAATGTCTGATTTTAAATTCACAGAAAGAATAATCAATATGACCACCATTAAATTAAGACAACAGATATAAGAGAAATTGGTAGTGAGAAGTGTTTGGGGAAGATTGTGGGTGTAAGGCGAACTTAGAAGAGCCTGCAGGAGGGAGCCAAGGGTACTCCGTGACTCAAATCATTTTATTCTAACCTCAAGGTCTCTAAATACTCTTAGTAGTCATCTATTCAGTTCACTCCCCACACCAAATTCTTCCTCCTTTGAGTATGGAGTATAAGCCTAAGGTGAACACTCTGAAATTTAATTAGACTAAATTAAGGCTTTCAAAACTACCAAAGCAAGTGTTAAAATGTCTCTTCGAGACTGGCAATAGGTATTTTTCTGTACTGAAACATTCCCACTGAACTTCACTACAGAAGTACATCAGTAACATATCAACACACTCTCTCTAGAAAAGACCAAGACAGTTGGCTTTGCTCACCATCACTCTACCTCTTTCTCTAAGATGAGCAAACTCAAGTCAGAAAAACCTACTGATGTCAAATCAATATATTTGAGCTTGCCACTGGGACATTCTAATAAGGTTTTTAGGTGATTCATTTGATGTTGGGAGGCATTTGACTTGCTGAGCCTGTCCTTGCACACATCCACACACTTGATGGACAACTGGCCTCTGATAATGCTATTTCAGAATAGTCCATGGCATTCTTTATAGGGCCGTGAAAACAACAATTACCCCTCTGAGAAAGAATGAGAACTCAGAGAAACAATTACATTAGCGTCACCAAAACAAGACGCAGTAAAGAGATAAAAGCTAGCATTGTCCAGGAAGATGGGCATCCTTTTTTCTAAAGCCTGTCAGGATAAACACCAGAAATACCAATGTCCACATAGAGTTCCCATCAGTATGCTGCACATTGCTGTGCAGACATGGGGTGCTATGGAGTGTTACATTGTGCAACATGTCACTAAGCCAAAGGTCATCAGATTTAGAGCAAATTCCAAGTAACACTAGTGGCCATACCTGGTTAGACAGCAAAAATAGAGTATTTAGGAGCATGGCATTGTTAAATAGAATCTCTGGGACAGTCAGCTAACCACAGAATAAAAGCTCCCCTGGGGACCAATGTGTAGGGAGAGGGCTTCCAACAACATTTCAGTGTTTCTTTGGATTTTCACAGATTTCTGCACGATTCCAGATACTCCATGGTGTTGGCACATTACATTTTTTGATACATTAGTTGAGTTTTTGCTGTGATGTTACTTTTTGGATTGCCCAAGAATCATTATTCCCATTATTCTTTCCTAAATTAGATTCTTGTTTCTTATATATTATCTGTCAAATTCCTGACTCAGGTCTAACATTCTCCAATCCTTAGCCCAAGATAACACCTAGCAAAAAAGATCCCATTCTTATACATGTGTAGCTAAAAGAACAATTCTCCTTTGCTTCAATAACAGATTACATGACACTTCCAGAAGAAAATCTCTATTTATGTCAGTGGTCAAGGCAAATATCCAAGATCCAGTGTTGCTACCAGGCTCTTTTCTATATGTCATACTCCCTGCTCATTTGACTATACTGAATCTGTTAAGTTCATCAACACAGCATGCGATTTCTCTTCTAAAGTGTGAAAAATGTCTGTGGTGATGATACAAAAATTCAAAACATGAAGAAGAAAAGGCTGATTCACTGAAGGCCAGGTATTCATCATGCAAAGATTAATGAATGTCAAAGAGCATCTGAACACTCTGTCCATTTCCCTACTTCCTTCACCCTGGTGTTGTTGGATGAAGGCAATTGAGAGACTTGTGAGAAAACAGAGATCTCTTTTATGATATGATACCTCTGCAATCATAAACAGAGGCTAGATAGTGGTACAGACTTATGCCCAAACCACAGCACTAGGTTCCAAGGTCACACTGCAAATTAAGGTACTGACCAAGGAGGAACTTCAGAACACTGACATCCCCTGAGAAGACCTAGAAGCACCCTATGAACACCCTAGAGAGCCTTCATAGCTTTCCTCCTAGGAGATATATTCTAGACATTTTCTCCTTGCCAGACTCTACACATACATTCATGCTCAAGACAGACTCAAAAGAAGCTGATCAAGTCTCATCAACCCTGATACAATTCTTGGCTTGTTCACCCAGAATGAATAAAAGACAACATATTTGATACATTATCTCTGGTGTTAGTATTTATAGACTATTAATTGGCAAACATTGAAATTAGGCATGTTCATTATTTTAAAAAGGGAATTATAATAACATAAACACTACTGACTTCTGAAGAGTTCACAGATGGGTCAGTCAAAATGTCCTCACCAATTATAGAAACAAGTTCTGATTAGAACACTGCTGGAAAAAAAGAAAGCACACACACATACCCCTACACAGATACACACACATACACAGATACACATACAGACACTCATGTGCACACACACATACACATGCATGCACACACACATACACATGCACACACACATACACACACAGATATACATACACACACTCCATGTACACACATATACACACATACAAGATACACTTATACACATACACACATTCGTGCACACACACACACACACTCATACACACACATACACACACACATACACATACACACATAATTTAGATGACAACTTGAAATGAAGTAAAACTTAATTTTCATGACCTTTGCTATTGTTTGAAATCTCGCCTGGAGCATATATTGCCTTTCCAGAACTAATACAAACAATTAGGACTACTAACTGACCAGCTGTGGAGTGGCTTCTGTTTAAAAGGTACCAAGGCCCTGCCCTTGCAGTTAAAGGTTTAATCTGGCCAGAGGATCTAAAAACTGAGGGTTTAGTTTCATCTCTACCCTCAGTTTCCTCCTAACTTGTATTTATAGTCCATGAACACGGTTTGCATTCTTTCATCGATTTTCCCATCTTTGTACGTTAATGCCATGGTGAACATTCACTACCTTATAATCTCCAAGGCTTGCATACTTGAAATGAATACTACCTGGCTGTGGTGTTTAACTACTTCCATACAATATTGAATTCAACTTATTAATCTTTTATTGAAGCTTTTACTGCTATATTGACCATGTGTTTATCTATAGTACTCCTTTCTTAAGCCATCATTCTAGCTTTTGCATCAGGGCAACGCCTACCTCATAGAATCATCCAGAAAGTATTTCTTCTGTTTCTATTTTTCTATATGTGTTGTGGAAAATAGCCTGCCTTCTTCATTCAGTGCTTAGCAGAATCCATCAGTGAAACAATTTGAGCCAGCTGCTATTTTTATGCTTTGAAAGAATAGTTAAGTATTGTTTAATTTATTTAATAGCTACATAATTTGCCTTTGTGGAACTTTGGTATAGTCCATCTAGCAAAGAAGTTAACAAATTAAAAAGCCCAGTGTCAGGTGAGGATGCCTTCTCTTGGAATTGTTGGCAATAAAATTTCATAAATCTCTAAACATCACAAGCTGTTTCCATTGCTCTTAGTAAAACTCTGTTGAAGAATACACCATATACTTGAGGACATGCAGAAATAAAGCTGTTGTTAGTTTTGCGTGTGAGAGACACACACACTGTCAGATGTTATATGAGAGTTTATTCAGGGAAGTTGTTGACAGGGGGCGGGGAAGGGAAAGAGAGAGTTTCAAGTGGCCAGCAGCTCTTTTTAAGAGAGCAGGTGGGCACAGATTTGCATAGCCACGCCCAGGGGCGTGCCCTTTGTAGCAGCCAGTACCATGTTGGGCATACGATGTGGCCTCTATGTGGTGTGAATCTTAACAGCTGTTACTTACCTAGAAGCTGCATCCCTATTGGCTAGCTTCCATTGCATTACAAGATTCTATGCACATTACCAGAGGAGAAACGTGAGCATCAATTTTTCCCTAGCTGTGAGGCCTGTGAGATGCAATAATGACTCACATAGTGGGAAATAGTCACTGGCACAATAGTGGCTCAAATACCATGAAAGAACCGATGACGTTCTGATTGGATTTCAGTCCTCTTACGCAAGATGAAACCCATGTCTGGTACCATGATCAGGCTAAGAACATATAGCTGGGTAGGCCATAGACCTTAGAAGAGAATTTACTACTACTATTCTCCTAAAGGGACACAATATTAAACTGAATCCTAATGACCTACCATTATGCCGGTAGATCCTTATATCTCTCACTTCTCTTTGAGAAGTTTAATAACTTCTCAAAGTTACTAAATAATGGTGTTATATAATAAATGGTGATTAATACAGAGACCACAACTGGCCAAGGTACTGAGAATAAAATACTGCAGAATCATCCCAAAGTTGAATATATATGCCGCAACCTCTCATCTCAAGGCTCCAAAATTGTTAAGAAAGAGAAATCCGAAAGAATCTAACAGAAGCAGTAACCTCTGACCACAAGGAAGCAAAGTCTTCTGAACACAACTGGACAGCTGCACGTATAAGCTCACAGTGGTTGAGACAACATATAAAAACCTGTACAAGTGCAAGCCACATCAAATCCAAGCATGGAAATGGGAACTGAACATAAATCCTGTTATTCTAGCTCCAGGGAAGCTCAACACCTATAGCTCCAAGAGCACCTATTCAATACCTTTACCTTCATCCACAGACTCAGAAATATCTACATCCAGATAATTTTATAATGATTACAGAGTCGGTAGTGATGGTCCTCTTTTGTTTTTACCTTTGATAACCTCTTCCCTCCCTTATCCATCCTATTTTGAAAGAGGCTCAATTGATGTTTATCCATTTTATTGACAATTCCAAAGAGTAAGAATTAGGTTTAACTGTTTTCCTGCTGTGTTCCTGGCTTTAACTCCATTGGTTTCTGCATTAGTTTATTTAAGAATTCTTTTACCATGTTAGAATTAGTTTTTAACTGCTCTACTTTCTCTGGTCACATGAAGTAGAATCCTACATTCTCAATCTAAGACCCTTTTTGTATCTAACACGATTTCAATGCTGGATATTTTCCTCCAGGCATGTTTTTATTGCAGCCTACAGTTCTGGTGAGGTGTATATTTTTTTTTTAATCTTCATTTATTTCCAAACAATTTTAAATGCTCTTCAGACCCCTTCTCCTCAGCAGTTATTTAGTTATGTTTTGCTTAATTTTAAAGGATTTGGATATTTTCCATTTGTTTTCTTATTACAGACTCCTAGCTTAACCATATTGTTATCCAAGAGCATATTTGATACAAGTTTTATTATTTTAAAGTTGTGAAGATGTGTTCTGTAGCCCAAATGTAGTCTATTTTTTAATTCTTCATGTGAGTTTGAAGATATTGTTATTGGATGGTCTCTTCTATAAATGTCAATTTGAACCAGTTGATTGACGGTGCTTTTCCAATTATACCCTTACTAATTTTCAGCCTGCTTGATCTTCCAATTACTGTGAGGTATTAAAGTCCTCAGCTACAGTAATGGACTTAACCACTTCTTCTTAAGGTTCTATTAGTTTTGTCTCGTGGATATTGGCACTCTTCTGTTAAGTGGCACAGGCATTAAATATTCTTAGGTCTCCTTGCAAAATTGACACCTTTATGGCATCCTCCTTCACATTCAATAATTTTCCCTGTCTTAGAGTCTGCCTTGGGATTTCCATAGTTACTCCAGTTGTCTTTGACAGATGTTGGCATGGTGTATCTCTCCATCATTTCAGCTTCAGTATATCTAAGTGTCTTGTAGGATAAACATAGATGAGTCTTGTTTATATCCACTACAACAAGCTCTGTCTGTCAATCTTTGTATTTAGACCATCGACATTTCAGCAATTAGTAATGCAGTTGGACCAGCAGCTTGTATGCAAATGCTTCTATTCATGACATATGCACATTGTTTCTTTTTAAGTGAGTTTGTTATTTTTTCCTCCATTTTCTTTACTTCTGACATATCCTTTTTATCATCTGTCATATCATTTTTTTAAAAGTTAGTGTTTAAAAATTTTAAGATGTTCTTGCTCTTTCCTTTTGGAGCCCATATTTAAGTAGCAGCACACTACTACTACATACATAGGGCAACTCAGGCTCCATGCACATCACCCAGAGAAAAAAGTAATCCAGATATGAAGCCTGCAGCTATAATAATAACTAGGCTGATAAAACATGCCCAACGGTGCAATTATGACACTAACATGGGTAACCAAGTTTCCATATGTCTATTTGCATTGCCAGACTGCGGTTCCTTTCTATCCAGTGTTATCTCTTATGGTTCCAATGCCAGTGTCATTTCTTCTGACTTTTACTATCCTGTTTCTTAGCTCATGCAAAGATGTTGAGTGGAAATTCAGACATGATATATGGAATAGCATGAAATGAAGTAGGATGGTTCTTAGTTTGTGGTGGCTATAAGCTGCCCATATTTAATGAGTTGTTTGTTTGTTTGGTTTTTTAATAAGAGAATTCCAATTCCTCTGTTGGTTTTTTTTATGTTCTTCAAGCTTCCTTTTATACTTAGTCTTATTCTTTCATAATCCAATCTTGATCTATTTCTGGAGCTCTGCTGCTATTGTAATAAAACGTGATAGAATAGAGGTGGCCTGTCCCCATTTTGATCTTCTAAGTTTGTGTCATACATTATGACAGTCACAACTTACATTTTTTCTTCCTAGGTGGGACAGGAAGTCTAGAGGTGACTGAAGCCAGAGAAATAGTCACCATCCAAGCGGAACAAGTCATTGCTAAAACCACTATTTCTAAGAGCTGCACTCTCTTTAAATAAAGAATGCATTCTACCTTCAGCTGCCAAAGCTATGAGTTCTTGCTTGATTCCTCACTGAAAGAATCTGGTTGAGTTTACTCAAGTAAATCCCACAAAAATAGAGACCATCCATCTAAGAATGTGGATTCTGTCAGTTTTTCATGCTGTCCTAGTCTACGGCGAGCCTCCAGAAATTTATCAAAATTACCAGGTGAGTGATTTCTTAAATCCAAGGCAAAAATCCCTTCAAGCTCAGTGGCTTTCCTATGACAGTGTCTACTTTACTTAGCCAAATCTCACTTTGCATCCTCCTCATGTAGTTGGCCAGTACTTCTTATTCACGGGACTGTGCCAGAGTCCTCTGATTGAGGACAACCTCAAAGTTCCATTCAACACTGTGTTCCCCACTCAACTATAATCCGCCTACATTCGAGCTGCCTCTGTCTTTACTATGAGTTTCTCTCCTATGTGACAAGGTTCCATACAGCCAAGCTACCCCATCTTTGAAATAAAAGATATGAACCCCCGTGCCAAATGTGTAAGCTCCAAGATTTATGCTATTATTTAACAGTCAGCCAATTCCTGTGCAGAAGGAAAAAAAAATCAATTTTTGGACCAGCTTTGTTCTTGGGAGAAAAAAAAAATCAATCATGGTTCTAGCCAATGATCCCATTACCCTCTGAATGCTGGGGTCCCTCCTTCACATCCCCCATTGCATGTTGACATTAGCTGTATTGAACTGCATTTCTGTAATGTTTCTGTCTAGGTTCGATATTAAACTACCTTTTACAATCACTTCTCTTCTTAACATCCTTATATTCTTATTAGTCTTCCCCCTTCCCCCCAAATAACTGTGAGTGCATGAAGTAATTAGCTTAGAGAGTATAAGCTCCCTTAATGCCTTCGGAACGCTGCCATCCAATACTGATTTCTCTAGGTTCTGAGCTGCAACAGAGCCTCTCACTCGGCTTTTGGTTTAATTATTCTTCAAGGTCATCCCTGTGCCACCTTTTCCATATTCCTTTCCTTCTTCGCTCCTGTTTTCAAGCAGGTTTTTTAAATAGGCTCCACATTTCAGCCAGTTTTGGTCATTACGAGCTTCAATCCCCTTTCACACTTATTACTTGGGACTACTGTTTCTGCAGCCTTGCCTCATTTTCTGATACTTTGGCGAGATTGTTTCTGACTCTCTCAAATGTATTTGCCAGGTTGGGATTGCTCTGTGTTCTGGTAGCCTGTGTCTTTTCTCTTCGATTTGAACTGATCCTGTGTGGTTTTGATTTGAGAACTGGACCTCCCTTCTCTGGTTTACAGCACAGATGTGTCTTTCTCTTTAGCTGCTGATTGCAACTCCACAAACAACAGCATCCCCTTGGTACCTGAAATGCTCACGAGGTCAGCAGGAGCCCTAAGGAGATAGCACCCTAACCTATGATCCTTCAGCAGCATCCCGATTGCAGCATTTCCAATCCATCTACTGATTTATTTCTGTGCTCAACTTCAGCAGAAACCAGAATCCCAAGGTGAAAATGATAAAACAAACGCAACAATTATCATAATAATGCCACCTCCCACTGGAGAACATCAAAGGCTTTTCAAGCGCTTTCCTATAAATTATCCAATTCAGAAGACATTACATAACAGACTCCTTTTTTGCTTTCTTCTACCTATTATTCTAATTATTTTCTATTTTCTTCAAAACTCCTATTGTAATTTCTGTCTTCCCCACTCATCTTGTATTGTCAAGGCTCATCTTAAAGAACTATAGAAGGCACTTTACGGATGGAGCGAGATGTAGGGGGTGCTGTATATTGTCAAGCGACAGAACACAGAACTCACTCCTCAACGGGAAGCCAGGATTTACAACCTGTAAAGCACATAGAGGAATAATCAGAAAGGCTCATTAGAAGAGCATTCCCAACAGAAATTGGAGAAATGCTAAATTCATGGGCACACAGCAGGCCCAAAGATCCCTCAGTAATACCAGGCTCAGAGCAACCTCTCATTTTATTCCAGGTTAAGAAAAATGAGTTCAACCATAACTTTAATCTACATAGAATAGTAGTTATCAGATTTCCTGGGTCCAAATCTCACCCAGCTTTGCGACCTCAGAAAAGTTTTGTGACCAAATTATTTCAGCTCCTTTGTCTGTATAATGAAAACATTCTTGCTACTCGTCTCATAGAATCCTACAAGGACAGCATGAGTTCATTTTAGTCGAATGATTCAAAGACTATATAATAATTTAATGAAGCACTAGTCAGTAAACTGCTGTTACTATTATTAATTATTATTATTATTATTATTATTATTATTATTATTATTATTATTACTCTTATTGGCTAATGTCACAGGAGTTTCTTCAGGAGTGTCTGAAGACGTAGAAGAAAATCCGTGAGAAAAGGATTGGCATAAACGGAAGTGGATATTTGAGACACAGACTTGGCTACCAGAAGGTTCTGCCAGAAAAATATTTATTAATATCTAAAAATAGGAAATAAGGAAAATAATAGATATCCCTAGGGAGAAGCACTCTAACCTATGGTCCTTCAGCAGCATCCAGCTTGCAGCATTTCCAATCCATCTACTGATTTATTTCTGTGATCAACTTCGGCAGAAACCAGAATCCCAATTTAATATCTAAATCTAGGAAATAAGGAAAATCCTAGAGGATGGAGTTTTGTCTTTAACTTATGCTTATTGCCTGAAGTGCGGGTTCCTTGGAGTTCAAAAATATTTTAGGAAAAACAGTAAACACCAATGTCTCAGTTTATATCTCTGTTGCTGTCATAAGACTCTGACAAAAGCAGTTTTGGGGGTGAAAGGGTTTATTTTGGCTCAGAGTTTAGTTTAGGCACATTTTTATCACGGCATGGGAATCAAGACATCAGGAGCTTAAAGTGGCTAGCTACATCACACCCACTACCAGAAAGCAGAGGTGGATGGACAGTTGCTTGCTGATTATAGTCTAGGATTCCACCTAGGGAACAGTGCCACCCACAGTGGGCAAATCTTCCTCACAGGAATGCCCAGAGACCTATATCCCAGGTGATCCTAGATTCTGTCAAATAGATAATTAACGTCTACCATCAACCAGCATTTTCAATATCCTGAAGGAAAAGAACAAGAAACACATGCTTCAGAGCATTCTCTGTGAGACAAACTTTCTGCTAACCTCCCCCCAAACCAGAACATGTCATCACATACATTTTTGATGCTGAATTTCTATATGTTCTTCTCTCATTACATTATTTAAAAACAGACACACTCCTTACTCCTGAAGTCAGGATAAAGAAGCTAAGAGCTAGAGTTTGAGTTGGTGGTAGGAGCCATTTCAAGAATGTAAGTAATAATTTTTATTTATTCAGAAACAAATACTATTTGTCTACAGGAAGGGAGCACTATTTCTATGATACGGTAACACAATAAAGAAGCAAATATTTGGCATTCCAGTTCTCCAGTATTCATTTCATACTGGATGGAAAAGGAGACTGAAGGTCTCCAGTATTCATTTCAGCCTGGATAGAAGAGGATTGAAGCCACATTCCCAGAAATATCGTATTTATCGACAGTGATAAATTTGGCAGTCTGAAGGGTTCCTCTACACTTACTTTAGCAGCAAAGACTCTGAAAATGGGCAATTGCTTCTCCAACATGATAAAAGCATCCTGGAGTTGAGCAACTGATTGAAAAAAAATGAGACTAGCCTACCAAAGATGAGAACTCTGGGAGCTCATTCATGTTCAGAGAAAGAATCCAAGCGTGGCTAAGAAAGGCAAGCTGACTGGTACTGCGAAAGAGACCGAGTAGACACTGCACACTGCAGACACAGGGAGTGTGCTCATGGTGAAGTTCTGATTCTTTTTTCCTTCACTCAGATGACTAGAATCAAACTGCTTTGCTTGAAATTCTACTGGTCTACAGATCTGTGTCTGAAGCCTTGGTCCTAATTCCATTTTTCTAAGGTTCAGAAGAATCAACCTGCTGTTGGTTTTGGAGGGGGGAAATGTCTTTCAAGCTATTTTATTCCAACCCATTGAGATGTTAGATCTGAGAAATATTTCATAGATCTGTATTACTATGACCTTTCAACCCAAACAGCAAAGCCTACAAGGTATGATTAGATGTGTCTTTCCAACAAGAAAAGGTCCTCATAAGACCAAGAAAGAATTATCAATAAGTAAGGCATGTAGGGAGGGAAATATATGTTATTCGATGGCTTCAAAAGTCTTTAAGAATCTTTTCCTTAAGCAGAGGTAAACTTCACTGTGGGTGCCTCCATAAGAGAGCCCATTTGATAAATCAGTTAGTGACCAGATACTTTGCCTCTGTACCATCTTGGCTCAACCACATTGGTAATCCAAGCTCTATAAACTCAAAAGCCCTGATGACAATACTATTTTCCCCTTGTTTATTAGTATGTGTTGACAACCAGACACATTCTCAGGCAGGTCCTGAAGACTTCAGATTTTTACAATATTACAATTTCAGCAAGCTGGTGTTAAAGAATGGAAATTGGACAGACTGTTATCAACTTTAATCGACCATTAGAGCATCAGAGCCTGAAGGCACAGTATTTAACGGTTGGAATGGGGTGGTCAAGTAAAATGCTGTCTCTTTCATTTGGAATCTGGGAATAAAGCCAACCCAGATAGAAAAAAGGGGGGAGGGCATTCCTCTGACAGCTGTGGCAGAGCACAAGAATCTGTGTTACAAAGAAGGCCAAGATGCAAATATTTCAGTACACTTGGGTAAGGTTTGTCTACGAATTCTGGTTTGCAGATTTTTGTGAATTATGAAAATAAATAAGCCCAAACATGAAATACTGACCAAATACAATGAAAGAAATCAGCTGATAACAAAAATGTGCCCATGACATCATACTACTTGGCCATATTTGGCCTCATGTGCCATCACCTTTCTGTGGAGCCATAGATGTCTTTTTAGAGAGCCAAATATTCTGTTGCCCTGGTTCAGCTTCTTTGCTTCATCCACAAGGCATTGTCCTCTGTATACATTTTAGAGAATAATTCTATAATTAAGTGTTTAGTTATAGCTGGCATCACTAAGCATTCACCTTCTGGCAGTCATCTTGGAAACTGCCCATGGAATTAAAGTTTTGTTTTTCTTTTACTGGAAGGTCAAGATTTCTACATTTTGTCTCTGTTAGCCACACCCTTGACAATCATCTGCTCTGTTAAGATGATTTTGTGCATTATAAACTTTCAGAATGTTAAACTGGGCACAGTATTTTCTTTCTTTAAAACAAAATATATTGTTTATATAAGGAGCCTAATGGCCCATAGCAATCCAATTTACATGTAAGGTACAACATTTCATATTGAATTAGTTTTATTACTTCACATATGAAAGATATTGAACAGTGGTAGGTATATTGTATTTGTATCAGAAAAATAAGAGGGCAGATTTATTGGACCGCTGCTTAATAACATTAGAATCGATTATCCCAATGAGAAGCAAGAAATCTTCTTGCTATGGGAAGAAAGATTATTTTCATCACAGCACTGATATTCAGCGAACCCCTTCCTGTCTCACTTAACAGAATCCCAGTAGTGAAAGAGTTAACAGAGTTTTCAAAGTGATAACACAAACTTTGTTTCAGCAGCAGGGAAATATTGTTGATTCAGCCTAAAATTTACTAACACACTTGGTGTGCTGGGCACTACACCAAACCTATAAACCCTAAGTTATTTTATCACTCATTGCTCTGTATGCTAATTATGTTGACTCCTTTGACCTCTTAGATGTTGAGTCTAATCTTTTTCATAATTTTATATATTATGGAAAGCTTAGGTATTTTTTATATATTTTAGACTTTCCTCCTCTAAACTACTATTATTAGCTAATCTCTTTTACAAAACAATCTTCTCTTATAAACTGACATCTGAAATATATGGGGGAGTGAAATGATTTTTTTTTTTTAATCAGAAAGATTATTCTGTAAGCACTGCTAATAACCAAGAATACTTTTTGGATTGTTCTCAACTGATCACATTTTCCTTATGCCATCCATTTCCTTTTACAGTAGCAGATTTTTATTTAATATGACTGAAACCTCCCATGTCACTTAAACCAAATGAAAATAAGGTATAATGTTGATTTAACAAGGACTCAAAACAAGAGGCAATTCTTTAAAAGTCACACAACTTCACATTCTTACCTGTAGAAAATAGATAAATATATATTGAATCTAGATCTTTCATTTAAGAGTAAAGGTAGCTCTCAACCTGGCTAATCATGACCTCCAGCTCCAGTTTTTTCCTACAAGTGTCAGGCCTTCATTGTTCATTATGGCTGCATAAAGTTCCGTTTTATTTATCCATTAATAGGTTAATTGGCAGCTAGGCTCCTTTCAGCTCCTAGCTATTGTGAGCTAAGCCATGAACCTGGACCGTGCAAGAAGAATGTGAAATGTTGGCTTAAGGTCCTTTGGGTAAATGCTCAGGAGTAATACAGTGTGGTCATTGGTGGTTTTATTTTTCAGGTTGTTTGTTTATTTGTTTATTTGGAATAGTGTGTGATTGTCAAAGTAGCTGCACAACATTACATTCCCATCTGCAGTAAATAAAGGCTCCCCTTTCCTCATATCCCCACTTGCCATTTGTTTTCTTTATGATAGCCACTCTGACTAGTATGTGATAAGATCTCAAAGTGATTTTAATTTGCATTTTCCTGATAGCTAAAGATGTTGAATGACTGTTTTTATGTTTCCTGGCCACTTACATTTCTCCTTTTGAGGACTATCTATTCAATCTGTTGTCATATTTATTAAGTGGGTGATTTGATTTTTTTTTTTTCTGGTGTTTACTTCTGTGTTTCTTCATCTCCCCTAGATATCAGTCCTATGTCTGGTGTGCAGCTGACAGATGGTGTTTTCTCAACCCATTCACTGTCTCTTCCCTCTGGTGACTGTGTCAGAGCGCTCTAATTTCACATCATCACATTCGTCAATGCTCAGGATTATTTCCTATGCATTGGGAGTCATTTCTTTCTTTCCTTCAGAAGAGCCCTTGCTTATGCCCAGGTCTCAGTACTTTACATGTGTTTACTCCCAGCATAAGCTTCATGTCTTTACATTAAAGACTGTGATCCATTTTGAATTGGTTTTTATTCCGGATGAGCAATAGAGATCTGATTTAATTCCTCTTTATGTGGATACTATGGATACAAGATTTTTGCTTCATGAATTCAGATGTTGAAACTTATTCTTACCCGCTCAAGGGTGGAAAGAGGATTTTTCCTTACCCAGATTTGTTTCTTGGAGTAAGAGATCCTTATCTTTCTGAGACTCAGATACTATGATTTTTAATTAAACTGTATATGCTTTCCATGATCTTGTAGACATCCAGACACAGTTCAAACACAACACTTAAGTAAACATAACTAAATGAAATAGAATATCTTTACTTGGAAAGGCCAGTGCAGTGTATGTTTAAAATATAAATGAATAGAATGATACTCACTCTAGGGCCATGGTTCTCGACCTATGTATGGGTTGTGATCCCTTTGGGGGTTACATATCAGATATCATGAATATCATATATTTACATTCCAATTCATAACAGTAGCAAAATTACAGTTATGAAGTAACAATAAAATAATTTTATGGTTGGGGTCATCCCATGAGGAATTGTATTAAAGGGTCACAGCATTAGGAAGGTTGAGAGCTACTACTCTAGAGAGACAATGTGCATGCCTTATGTTCCATAGTGTTTGTATACACACCTATGTACAAACAGTACACAGTAGATTTTATCATAAGTAACATCTGATAAAGAAGGATTAATATTTATTAAAGGGTTCATAGGGAACACTCACTGATACAAGAGATTAAACAGACCTGCAGTTCCTGGAAAGCTGGACCAGTCCACAAGGATTCACTCTACAGGTCAGGTCCTCTATCCAAGAGACTGCGGGAGAACAGGAAGATGAGGCTATGCCTATGTATGCCCTGATCTTAAACTGGTCCTCCAGCCATGCCCCAAATACTGGAGCCCCCAAGGCCATAGGTGATTTCCAGATCTACATTGGCTAAGAGGCTATGCCTCTAGGTCAAGGTCATGGTACCTGCTCTCTACTACACAGTAACCCCATGACATGCAATGGGTATAAAGAGCATGTGCACTATCATAGTTATACCAGTTTTGTTTCCTTTTAGAAAGAATAATATGTTTAACCCAAATTAAGCTTGATTTTTTCTTTTTCTTTTTTCTACAACAGCAATGTTCCCCTTACTTCTTTGCTGCAGAGTCTCAAGCTCAGATTTATCTACTCAATCTTTGTCATCACCAACACTCACCAGAGAGCAGAGGAGTTGAAGTCATTGAATTTCTGCCAAAATTCCCCCTGGTCGGTCATAATCACATGGCAACTGATCTCCAAAATCACCACTATGTATCCATCAAACAAAAGAATGTGGGCTGCCCCTTTCTCTTCAGAGACTAGCATTACAAAGGAAGGAGAGCTAATACCTCACCACCTAATTTTCCATTTACATTAAAAGGCTAACATCATGCCTTGACCAAAAAAAAAAAAAAAAAAAACTCCTATTTTAACATACTACAGTTTTTATTCTTATGTGATATCTCCAACCTCCTCCACTGATCACCATCCTTCATCAGACAGACAAACATCTACATTCACAGCACCTCTCCCATTACAGTTTTTAAGACCCCTGAATGTGTGTGCCTTAGGCATTCCAGCCTGATTGTTTGTGGATCACTATTAATGTTTCAGCCAGTAGACTGTTTTGTAGAAAGGCCAAGATGTACAGAATATACTTCTTCCAATGGGATTCATAGACTCCTAGGGGAGGTAAACTCAATATGGATACAAGTCGTCAAGTAAACAATAGGGTGTGAGAATGAATTGCTGAAATATGAGGTTCCTTTCATCAGCTCCTCTATACTACATTCTTAAGTAAGAAAAGTAGTTTTATGTTACTTAAATATTGTCCGTGAGGACTGAAATAAGCCTCCTCCTTAACTTATCTATATATAGAAAAGTTATCCCATGTGTTGATATATTTGATGAAGGGAAAAAAATCATATAGCCTCCATTTTTATTCAAACCTGAAAGGCTTTGGTTTCCATGGGTTGTTTCTTAATGTGGAAGACATTTTCACATAGAAAGAATGCAGCACTTCAGCACTTGGTTTCTAGTCTACTTCCGTCCTTAAATTTTACCTGATAAGACCACAATAGCTGTTAAAAGAAACTATTAAAAAGCAATCTGTAGCCAGGCAGTAGTGATGCGCACCTGTGATTCCAGCACTCAGGAGGCAGAGGCAGGTAGATCTCTGAGTTTGAGGCCAGCCTGGTCTAAAGAGCAAGTTCCAGGACAGTAAGAACTACACTGAGAAAACCCATCTTAAAAAACAAAACAAAAAAACCATCCAGTGCTTGTTCCTTGGTTAGTTGCTGTAACAAAATACTTGACAATGGCAACTTGGGGAAGGAGGTTTGTTTGGGCTCACAGTTTCAAAGTACAGACCATCTCAGTAGGGAAGGCGGAGCAACAGGATACTGAAATAGATAGTCACATTGAGTCTCCAGTCAAGAAGCAGCAGGAGATGAATGCTCAAATTCAGCTCCCGTTTTCTTTTTAATTCAGTCTAGAACCACAGCCCAAAGAAGGGAGTCACCATTAGGACTGGTCTCTTCCAGTTCAATCTCTCAGCTCTCTCACAGACATGCCCAGAGGTGTGTTACCTGGGTGAATGTAGATGCTGTTACTCTAGCCATTGATATTCACCATGATACAACCTAACCCCTCTATTACATCTATAGTTTCCCTCTACCGAATGGTCACCTCCATCCCTCATTCCATTCTCTTCTTAGATGTCAAGCTCATAAGCCGTAACCTGTCAAGTTCCTTGGGCCTACCCTTGTCACCTCTCAGAGTACTGCTTCTTCAGTCTGCCTAGGACGTGCAAACAGAGCAAGACTCTTCACCATCTTGCTCTGTCTTCGCCAGGCCAGAACACAAACCCACAACACCTAAAGGATCATTGGGAACACCAGTACTGGAAGGAATATGTAACTATAGGGCTTTTGAATGCTTCAACACCACTGTGGAACATTTATGCATTCCTTTATGTAGTCTCCACTGGTCAGCATGCACCCCAAAGTGTGGCAGTGGTATTTCCTTATCCTCATTTAAACATAACACATAGAAAATTACATGCAAATAATCACTTAATTAATTAATTAATCCATGCTACATGATTAATTAAATCTCCCAAACAAACTTTCCATTTTTTCAGCAGTCTAAACCAGAATTGAGAAGGAAAGCAGTTTAATTGAATTAGTCCACTCTGCAGCATAAATTATTAAAAATACATCCGTCTGAAGTAAGGCTTGGCAATGGTGGGTTCTGTTTGTTTGTTTCTTTTTATTTTAAAAAATCTGCCAGGTTTTCTTGAGAAGTCTGGCATCAAAAACTTTCTGCATGCTGGCTGCCCAGCTTCCATTGCAGCTCCTGAAATTGACTACTCACCCATACATTCTTCAGGCTCTACTACTTTTGTGGTCTTCCCACATACACCTTCCTTTCCCACGCTCCTCATATTGCCCACCATTCTTGCAGAAGCCTGAAGGGCCAGTGCTAGCCACTGTCTGTGCAGAACCCTGACTGATGGGGTACGCTTACCCATTATCTGTCTACCCGACTGATGGGGTACTCTTACCCATTATCTGTCTACCCGACATCTTCTTGTTGGAATCTGACTGATTTTGTCTTACATGTGCATGCCAGAAAATTATATTTCATTGTGAGCATGATTTAAACTACCAGAGTACAATATCACCTCTCCATAAAAAATAATAAAATAAAAAACTCTCTGGATATTTTAAGAACTTTGGTGACTGCAATGAGAAAAAAAAAAAAAAAAGTTCTTAAAGAACCCTTGGAAGCAGGTCATCAGGGTGGCTGGTGGACTGGATCGATACTAGTTTTAGAATTCTTCATCTTCAGGATAGAATGCACTGTTCCATATGGAAAAAGATGCACTCTAGCTACTATAGATATGAAAACAGGCCATGATTCTAGATGCTTTTTCCCAGAGTCTCTGTAGGGCATAAAAATACACAATTTGAAAATTACCTACTCAGTGATACTACATTTAGTGTTTCCTCCTGATGAACTCAGGTTTCTCTACAAAAAGAAGTTTCAGTGACCCAAGAGAGTGAGTGTGGGGTATTGTCTGAGGACCTAAAGATGGATGTGTATCATGAAAGCATCAAAATTGTGTTTTCTGATGATGGATCTGCTGTACTCATGAAATATTCAGAGCTTGTTCACTTAAGATGATCTGAAATAACACTGACTGATTTCTTCTACATGTATGTCTTTCCTGAGCAATTTTTATCTAATGGGGGTTATTTATCGGGATTAATTAATACTCAAGAAGATAGAGTTATCTGTGATTAAACCAATTTCCCAGGTTCATCACAAATATTTTATCTGTTTCTATGACTGTGAGACTCTGTCTTTGTCATCTAGGAAATAGTCTAGATAGGAGACCTGAAACTTCAGAGAAATGACAAACAGGGTGGAAGTATTCTCATGATTCTGGACTCCATCGGAGAGAATCTAAGGGACCAGCGAATGGAGATGATAATCCCCAGAAGAGAGTGCAGACACCTCCGGCCCTACACAGCCATAGCTGAGTCAAATTCCTTGTTCAACATCCTGTAGGAGGTTCAGGAGAAAGCTTTGGCAGCTGCTAGACAGCCCACAGAGAAGAAGAGGGTCAATTCAGGATTCCTAGAATTTTATTTTGACCCTATTGTTTTCCACATACTACCCTCCTCCACGTATATCTTCTTGCCTCATCCTTCTATCTGGCAGCTACCCTCAACCTTGAAAATCAGGCTTCAGTTTCTCACTATGCTGCCTCTCTCAGCATGTTTTTTATCTCTGGTAACTAGAATCTTCCATCTGAGTGCAACATATTTCAGACATCAAAATTTCAACCAGCCAAGGTAACCAAAACGGAGTTATATTCTCTGTTCATATCTCTCAAAGGACATTAAGAGAATTCTGACTGTAGCTTATAGGCATATTTATTTCAACTCTTTAGCCCTACTTCCTTTTCTTCCTGAAGGTGTTCCCTCCGGTCTTTCCATATAGAACCCCTTATCTTTCTGCAGCCCACGAGCCTTGCTTTATTGCAGGAGAGATATTGGTTACTAGCCAAAAGCTGTCTTGGGAGTCCAGGGGAAGAACAATGCCTGATAATATTCAGGTCCCGTGGATTTGCATCTAATCACAACTTCATAACATCTTTGTATTTGAAATATTTTTCTGCATGTGTACTGATCCTGTCTTTTCAAATGAATTATAGATTCTCTGAGGAATGAATTATGTTTTATTAGCTTTTTTGTTTTAGTGCAATGCAAGCTTTCAATCGTGGTGTGTAAAAATAATGAAAAAATTAAAATATATACAAATATAGGCCATTGGTTAAAACTTGCATTTCATCAATTCCTTCTGCAAATGCCACATACTATGCCAACAATTACTTTTAGCTACTGATTATAAACTAGAAAGCCAAACTAATCTGGGTGAATGCTTTGGAAGTAAGTGGCTGGAGTCTGGAACCCTGCTCTCAGGAAGAGCTCCACGGTTTTCTGCACTGCTCTCCTGGCTCTTCTATACTTTCTCTCAGTCTAAGCCAATGTGTTGATGCAAGGTCATGGAACCTATGCCAAGGAATCTTCTTCCACAGCCTTTGCACTGAGACAAAGGTCTGAAATAATACTTCTCAGCTGACGAATTCCAAACACTGGGAGGAGCATCAACTTTGAAATATACTAACCCAAGACACTAGGGCTGTTTATTCTACTTTCAGACACAGTCAAAAATTCCTCCTTCTAAGGTGTTCTCCAGCTGCTGTACAGCTCTGTATCTTAGCAGTGTTCGCTAGCGGTAAACTATATCAGTCGCCATGAAATCCCGATGTACTGGGCCCAGAGCTGACTTTGTTTCTGTAACTACATGGAAGTTTTGAGTCATGTGAACTCCTCAGATTTTTAAAACAGTTCTCAACATCTTGGTGACGTTTCTCCCTACAACTAAACGTCTTTCTTCTCATTCTTTACTGAGTAATACTCTGCCCCTTCTCTTTGCTGTGACCTAGGTAAGGCAATGATGTAAGCCCGCTCACACACTGATGAGGTAACTTGCCAGCCTTTTATAGATGGTGGCCAGAGACACAAGCATTCTGGGTCAAAGAAAGGATTTCATGGGTCATGGAAAAGCAAAGTGTTAGTGAGCTTTACGCATATGTCAGTCCCCCTAGCTTTTACACAAACATACTCACACCTCAAAATTAATTTGTTTTATTAGATATAACCTGTGCTTTCAATTCAACCTGTCTCATGTCTGAGTTTGTGTTACACCATGATCCCTACACCACAGAGAAGACCAATACAATCTAATTCACTTTTTCCATGATGAAAAACTGCCTCATCAGGAACTGAGTGTTGTCATGTGAGTAACATACATAAATGCAAATGCATGCTTTTATATTTGAACACAGATCCACAAACTTACATGGGAAGGAGTTCATGCCCATGTAGAGACTGAGCATGCCCCCCTCTCCCAACACACAGCTGTATGCACATTTAGATGACACAAAGACAGTAGTGTTCAACCTGTGGGTCACAATAGGGACCCCTATTAGAGATTTACATTAGAATTCATAACAGTAGCATATTTACAGTCATGAAGTAGCAATGAAATAATTCAATGGTTGGAGATCACCACAACATGAGGAGCTGCTTTAAATGATCACAGCATTACAAAGGTTGAAAGCCACTTCATTAAGATGAGCCTATGGCACACAGGTTATAGGACACTACCTGTGCTACCTGTCTGGTTGGAAATAGGAATGTTACCAAGGTAGGCAAGACAGAAGAGAGTTACATGAGGAAGAATGAGAGAGAGAGAATATGCTGAAGGCATGGCTTTACCATGCAGGACCAGATATTGTTTTCATGGGACCCTTCAAGCAAAGGCTCTTAGAAGAGCCCAGAGCCGATTAGTGGGGCTTTTATTTCAGGCCAGCATTGTATATAAATTTTCTATTTTTTGTTACCAAAACACAATACAACAGTTTTCCCATTCTCATTCTCTGTGTAGGAAAATCACGGCCAAATGAAGTAATGTGGCCAGATCACAAGATTCGAAAATGCTCAGGTTCAACCTTAGTGCTAGGACTGTCTTATCTGGGCTCTGAATGCTGTTCTGATCTCATATAACTTCTTAGAAAACCCCAAATTGCATAAACCCAGTCATTATTAATAAACTCAGATATTCTCCTGCTTCTACTGCTATATCCATGCGTGGGAAAAGCTTATATGTTGGAAACTAACACTTTCATGATCACCTCTGGTACAGGGTAAAGCTCTACCCTCTCCCCACATGGACATTTCCATGTTTCCACATGATATTCCTTGGGCATCTTACTTTATCATACCCAACCATGTACCAAAAGGCAAACATGGCTTCTGATTTTTGTGATTCATTTTTTCACTAAAAGCTTGTAAATAGGTAGCAGGATGTCAAGAGTCCCTCAGAAATGTCACCAAGGATGTGACCTAATTAGTAAATACTTCTCTTGCAAACTTAAAGACCTGTACCTCATGATCCATCCATTTTCCAGTGGTGTGATTTCTAATAATTTATCTTATTTCAGCCTCAGCTTCCTTATCTTTAAAATAGACATGATAATACTAGCCAACTACGGGAAATGCTGGGAGGGTGGAATTAATTCATAACTGAAAGGCATTCAGTGATGCATGCTTGGTGTCCCACCTGAGCTGGCCAGGGGAATCCACAAAGCCAGAAAGCATGGCCCCTGCCTTAACACTCACATGGGAGTCTAGGTATAACACAGTTAGGCAAATAATTAATTAGAAATGAGATGAGTGCTCTGTAGGAGAAGAACAAAGTGCAACTATGGCATGTCACATGGGTCAAGATAGGTCAGAACCAGCTGGTTCAAGGGTCGGTAACTATGGTCTGGCTTGTTTTGTCTTTTAATAAATAAGAGGTTATTAGAACACATCTTCATCCTTTCGTTTACAGATTGACTTTGGCTGATTTTACAAAATAGCAGTAGAGTTAAGTATTCAAGACAGAGACCCCAGATCCTGCCAGCCAAAAATAACTACCCACTGGCCCTTTAAGGAAAGTCAGGTAACCCTTGACGGAGATGAAACAGGAAAAGGAAACAAGCCATACAGAGGAGCTAGGGAGATGGGGCTAATGATTTAGGCAGTCCAAGTCCCTAGGGCATGAACTGGCCAAATCCAACTCCTCAAATAGCTGGCTTTATCATTTTTCCTCCTGTCTCAGGAAAAGACACGTCCTCCCCATTGATGACTGCACCCTCCTCTATATCACTACATCCTCCTTTGCAAAAATACTCCTTCCCTGTTATCCTGTCTCCTGTACGGCAGGCTCCTCTCTTTCCTACTACCTCATATACATTTCTTTTCAGTGAGGGACGGGGTCTGGTATGGAACCCAGCTGACCTCAAACTTGCAATTCTTCTGCCTTGGCTTTCCAAGACCAGGATTATAGGCATGCGCCATCATACCCAGCTTCCTGAACCCCACTGCTCACTACCTTTCGCCGTTAGAACCATCATCATCATCCTCTTTATTCACAGAGTCACTCTTCAGAGTATCTCCATCACTTTCCCATCTAGCCTATTGATTCTCCACAATGGCTTTTGTATTCTTCCTTCCACGTCTACCCCAGGTACTCCTTCACTGTTGCCTCAACCCCAAGCCCCTTTATTCCAACAACTAATAATCATCCTCACTTCCGGGCCCAGTACTTTTCATCTGCCTTCAGAATGTTTATTATAAAACTCAAATACAGCCATGTCACTGCATTCCCTAAAGCTCATCAAGTTGTTTAGTAGTAAGAATCCAAACTTTTATACCCTGAATGATTTGTTCTGCGCCATCTCCAATTTAATCTCATGCAAAGTAGGACCTTATGACCTATGGCCACAGTCACTTTTTTTTTTTTTTTGACCATGCCATATACCCTTGGATACATTTTTATATTTAATAAATGTCTCAACTCCGAATTCTCAGAATGAACTATAAACCAGTAGTTCTTTTTCCCAGCTTCCCTTGCAGCTAGAGTACAAGTTTTCCTAAGGTAATCAAGGATTCTCAAATCAGAGGAACTCAATTCAGATTCTAAATCTGAGAGTAGGAACATGAAAAAGCATGCAAAACATAGAGCTTGTTCTGTGTGAGTGAAGCAAAGATGTCTGGGTCTACATCAGTACCACTGCCCAGCACTATCCTGTGAATAACAGACACCATCAAAGACACCATCACTATGTGCCCATCAAAGGGGCAATGATGGCTACTCCATATGCAGCTCCACAATTATGAGCAGAGCTAATGAGTCTATCACTTAAAGTCTAAGATTCCTGCACTCTTAGAAATTCTAAGTTCCTTGTTCTTTAACAAATGCATTTTTCTGCCTCATCTAAGAGTTCATTTACGTTTTTAAAAAGTATAATATACTTACAAAATCTCTTCTCATATCCCATCCAGTGGGGAAAATTAGTTTTTCCATCTTCCATGCTCACTGTAATCTAATGCCCAGCCACCCCACTCCCCAACTCACATTTTAATACATGTTATGTTCCCACTTCCCTCTCCACCCCCTTTCCACAATTTTAACAAATCCATTCCCTCATTCATTAATCAAACAGAATGACATTTGTATACATGCCATACTTCTCTGTGTCCTAGAAATACAGTAGATAACAAAGTATCTACTGTGCTGATATATTAGGAGAGAGTCACTTTCTAATATCCATCACCAAGTGCTTACTACAGTGCTGAACACAGAAAATGTACTCAGTGCATATACACTGGTTGTGTAAATGAGAGATATGTCCTAATCTCCAACTCCCATCAGTTCAGCCTAATGGCCAAGAAATCACAACATCATGGTCACCACCTTTATCCTGAGCACCATGCAGCACCATGGTTGTGAAAATGGGAAGATTCCATGGTGTGCCATGATCATGTTCCCCTTTTGGTATGTATATTCCTGGAAAAACTACTATCTTTCTTTTAAGTTAAGTGAAGAAGAAAGCTGGCTAATTAAATATTCTGATTACTAGAATTGTCAATAACCAATATCTTTGATATGTTCCTTTTTATCTGTTTTTGGTGTAACTTACAATAGGGTTGGAACATAGTAGGTATTCAATAGATTGAGTCTAGTGTAAATGGTTGTTAAATATAAGACATACAGCCACTCAGACTGAGCATCTAAGAGAGCTACTAGGTCTAATTTTTGCAGAAAAATTCAGAACAGCCTCTGATTAGTGAGTTTGCTCCATTTCCCAAGAAATCATTTTAACCTTTAAACACAGAAGGTCAGCGGCTCCTCTCTCTGCTCATGCATAATTCCCCTGCCCTCTGCTCTTCCGTGCTGCTGCTCCCTGCCAGAGAGAGAGACTGAGACTGCAGAGGAACAGTGCTGGCGCTCAGAGGCCCAGGCTGCCTCCCTGGGATTCTCTAAGCTCTCGGAATACGTTGTCTCATTTGCTACATTATTAATAAAATCGCAAGAAGTTTGGGAGAAAACTTTCCCCCACCTCGAAAAAATTAGCATTTATCCCACATACTGTGCAAAACTTGGGAGTAAAAACATTAATAAAACAGAAAAAAAAATACATTCCCTTTGAGTATTATCTGGCAGCCAGTGCCAGAAGAGGCCTTTGAAACAAAGAACTGGGAGAGGTTAAGTTGGACACTTCAAGGTGAAGAGGTCATCACTGTGGGTGGCCCCACATTGGCCAGAAGAAATCGAGCCAGTCTCAGCATCTCCCACACTAGCACAGATGGTATGAAGCCATGTTGGAAGTGGTCTGTGATAGAGGCTCTGTCCCCAGTCAATGACTCACAAAAGCAGAGGTGTAAAATTGCTGAAATGAGGCCAAGGTCAGAAAGGCTGGAAAGACATAGAATGACCTCCATGGATGACTCTGCAGATGGATGAGGTCAGGGTATGTACATAGGTATAAACATCTGAATAAGGAACTCTGATTGGTGGAACACATTTTTTATAGATTTAGGGATTTCGCTGTTTCTTAACAGCCATGCCACACAATTGTTTTAAATTAATAAACAGTGGTCCATCATCTCATTGCTCATTGCCTCGTTCACTTCTCACTTTTAACCACTTGCTCCTTGCTAGTTTGTATCATAGAACCTACTCTTTTGTGTGGCTGCAATTTTTACCACATTACAGCATCAGAATGTAAGCCACCTAGCAATGATGTCATATTCACCACTGCACTCTTGACCTCTGCATTAGTACCAGGGGCTCCATAGATATAAATGAATGCAGTGTATCCTGAACTAAAATGCCTAAGTCATCTCACATAAACTGTTTATGGGTCAGAATTACCTGGTCTGTATTTATATGAGTATCTATTGACTTTAGCTCCATTTTCAAGCTTTTTGACTCTCCATTCCGACATAAGCACAGTTTCTCTCAACCTGTATCAATTCTCTCCAAAACACAGGAAGATGTCATCACACTCCATCCAAATTACTGACAAATATTGAATAAACCAGGTGTCTTGACATGTCAGCAAGTATGTTGCCTTGGGCCTAATTTTCCTAAGTCAATTGCACCGAGAATTATTGACATAGAAACTCATAGCCCTGGAAAGAAGTTTGGAGATCAAGTGAGTAGATGATGTCTTCATTTTACACATGGGGGTCACAGGGCAGAGAGTGGTATGCTAGCCTCTCTTTGGCATCACACCAAGAGCAGCAGTGAACTCAGAATTCTTGCCCGATAGAACAAATTATATTCAGGATCTCAAAAAAAGAATTCTTCACATTGAATTCATGGTCCTTTTGTGATGGACAACCATGTATGATTGTTAATCTTTATTGCCAACCTGACTGAAATGAACTCCCCTAGAAAATGTACCTATGAGTGCATCTGTGATGGTATTTCCAGAAAATGTTTAAATGAAAAGAGACGACCCACCACAGTGTGGGCAGCACCATCCAATGGGTGAGGGCTCAAGCTAAATACAGGGTGTGGGGGACAGAAGGACCAAGGAGCTCCAGCATGCATCCTTCTCCACCCCTGAATATGGACCCGGAGTGATCTGCTACGTTTTGTTCACAGCCCCATGCCTTCCCCACCTTGATGGACTGTATCTCCTCAAACTGCTGACCAACCCACACGTTCACTCAGCTCAACATCATTTCTATCAGATAGGTGAGACCTGTTCACAAAGTTTGTGTATCCCTCATCCCTTTCTGACTCAGAAGTGGCCTGTGATCCACAGCTGTCAGGCTTGGGATGTCTGCACAGAGCCCTGGCCTCCCATACTCACCCCTTCCCTTTCTTCTGAGTCTCCCCCAGGCAGCCAGTACTTTCCTGCTCTCTTCATTTCCATCCCACTGAGACTTGTAAACTTATTTAAACAGGGTGTCACTGCCAAGAATACACTAGTAAGCTAGAGCCAGCAAATACTCAAAAACAAAAGAGAGGTCTCTTGGCAGTGTTAAAACTATAAAATCCTTTGGCTCTTGGTGACTAGTGCAGAATTTACAGAAAAATGTGTTTCAAAAGAACGAGCCAGATTCTGGGCGTAAAGAAGAGTCAGTCTTAGTATATGTTGCTGGCTGAATGAATGAATGAATGAATGAATGAATGAACGAATGAATGAATGAATTTAATAGAAGAAAAAGATTAGTACACACAAGGAAAACTGGTGGCTCTCTTAGCCGACATTGATTCCAGTAGGACCTGCGAAAGAATTACAGAGCTTCTCCTCAGACATCAAGGAAGCAGATGATGATGGGAAGCTGAACACATCCGTTCCCTGTCGTATCCTCTTCTCACCCTCTGAAGGTGTTCTTTAATGTGTCACATTGTCAAGCATCCCTTTCCAAGACTCTGCTTCAACTCCTGGAGATTTGGCCTCAGAGCACATGCTTACACAGAATCCAGTAGTGTCTTGACCCTTACCATGCTTTTAATCTTTCTCCCACATCAGCATCTAAAGCTTCTCCAACTGCGGGTGACTCAGGCTTAAGAGTTAAGGCATTTATGGTGGTCAGGATGGGTAGCCTGTCATAACACTAAGGCTTTCACAAGAAGGTTCTCTGGAGCCCCAGTTTAGACACAAGGTGAGCAGCTCTGCTAATGAAGCCAAAAAGCCACAAGTGGTTCAAAGCTGCCAAAAGGTGTCTTCAATTATAAGAACAGAACACGCTGTTGCAGTCATTAATTATTTATGTGCAGATTTGGGGAAGAGGAGGAGACAGGTGGCAAGGCACACAACAGTGATGCAAGGACAGGAAGGATGCAGATGCTTGCCTTTCTGCTCACTAGGTGGTACCCACCTTGCACTTGACACTACAGTACTATAGGCTGCTCTCCACTGAACCACTTGCCTCTGCCCTGGATGCCTACAAAACCTCTGGAGATGGGAGCTCCAGTCTTCTCGAGCTGCTCAGCTCTAGGTTGGAGAGAATTTCTAATAACAGGCCCAGTTGTGGTTGCTGAGTGTGATATAGATTAATCCATGTGCAGGACTCCTGGCCACCCTCTTCCTCCTCCATGGGGCCATCCATCAATCTACCTCTTATGTCTATTACGTCCTCTGCCTTCTCAAAAGGTAACCTCATCTCTAATGCCGTATAAAATACAGAAGACAACAAATGCAAAACCCGAAGCCTTTCATATCAGACACATGCACACACATGCACACACACAGACACCACATTCAGGCATACATGAACCTCACATACAAAATACATGCAACATACAACATATATACAAAACATACAGACACAACTGACAATCACAGACCTGATGCCTACATCTCTACTCGCTATTCTCCCTAGAAATACGTAAGGGGAGACCTTTCTTCTCATTCTCCCAGCCTCACAACTTCCTCTTCTCCCTCGTATCCCCTACCTCTCCGGCAGTGCAGGATCCTTCCTGGTAGTATTTTATTGTGCTAGAATCTCATTTCAAAGAAAAAAAGACAGGAAGAAAGAAGGAAACAATAAAGAGAGAGAGAAAAGGAAGGAAGGAAGGAAAGAAGGAAGGAAGGAAGGAAGGAAGGAAGGAAGGAAGGAAGGAAGGAAGGAAGGAAGGTAGGCAGAGTCACAATCATTAAGTCATCCTGAATCCCCACTCCAATCCCAGTGTCTGCGGGGTGCCAACTCTAGCTCCCTGCAGTGACCAGATCCCTGCCATCTCCTGGCCACATCTGAGTAACATCACATCTGCTACAGAATCCACTCCACTGTTCATTTGTTTTTGTTTTTGTTTTAATTAATCACACTATCTTCTGATGCATACAGTGTAATTGTTCTGTCAGCTTTTTTTTTCCTTTTCTAGCTTCAACATTGGTTCTTCGACATTAGCTCCTCTTCTATTCGCTCGCTCATTTTCCTGGCTTCCGGTGTTCCAGTGTCCATGTGCCAATGGCTCTCAATGAACTGCAGCCTAGCTGTTGGCCCTGTGTATCTAACAAGAGCTTTCAGCAACTTTCCCGAAACTGCCCCTCTTTCTTCTTTAGCCTTAAGGTTTCATAGTGAACTTAAGGGTCTAGCCAACCAATTGCCCATAGTCAGAGACCTGGGAAAGCCCATGACTCCTGACTTTCAACCTTGTATTAATTACTTATCTTGATGCTACAACAGAATATCCAAGTCAGGCAACTTAAGAGGAAGGAGTCTATCTTCTCTCACCATTGCAGGATACAGCCCACAGCCCATCATGGCAGCAGGAACATAAATACCAAGTTCATCAACTGCCTACTGCTGTGGTATCTCCATTAACTGGGTCTACTCATACAAAATCCCACAGACAAGGCGGTTTAATCAGGAGATATTTACTTGTCATGAGTTTGAAGTCAAGAAATGCATGATTAAGGTACCAGGGATCCAGTGTCTGATGAGGTTCACCTTCCAGGTTTGCAGAATACCGTCACTGGTATCCTCTCGCATAGTAGAGAGCCAGGAAAGTAAGAAGTGTTCCTTGATTCCTCTTGTGTTAGGTACTCTCTTCACCATCATCACCTCAGTACCTCAGAGGCCCTGTCTCCTAACTGTGCCATTTCTGGTCAGAGCTTCAGTACCGAGGAGGTAGACACAAGTATACCTCCCACCAGATAAGGTGTCCATAGTCTTGTATAAGATGGGTACATAGGGATGCTCCAGAAGTATCTATAGAACAAATTAAGTGATGAATGGATAATAAAATTAACACGTAATAGTTTCTGGCCAGAGACAGTTCTATCAACATCCATTTGCAAATTTTACTATCATCCTTCTACAGGCATTTACCAAGGCTACCCCACTAGTACAAAGGGAATAGTCATTTTCTAAACACACATTCCTCTGGAGAAGGAGCATATTGAGCCACTTTCGTCCTGAATATTCCTTCCATCTGGTCCCCTCCTTCTTGTATTCATCTGACTTCTTGTTGTCATTCAGACAAAGCATCAATTCAGGATAGCCTTCTGAAACTGCTTCTTCTAAAGTGGCCGTGGGGCCCACACTCCATTATAAAGCTGTGTTTTAATCTTCTCTACAACACTTAACACTATTGAATTTTTCATGTTTACTTTTCTGTATTCCCTCATGTGTTCATCTTCTATTGCTGAAAAACAGCTTGCCACAAACTTAGCAGCTGAGAACAACACCCATTTATTAGCTCCCAGCTCTGCAGACCGGAAGTCTGGGCACAGTACTGCTTAGTGCTCTGCTGAGAATTTGGAAAGTTGAAGCTGGGGATCCAGAAGAACTGCATTCTCATCTAGAGCCTTGGGTCCTCTTCCATGCTTATGAGGTGTGAGAGAGTATCACCATCTTTTGGTTGATAAAAGCACATTAGAGGCTGGTAAGACATGGAGACAAGAATTCTGGTCTAAAATCGAAGGATTCCATCCGGTGATGGTTTTGCTGGCAGAATCCTGTGGTAGCATAATACGACAAGTGATGAGAAGCTTGGGTGTATGTATCTCCTGGTTTATCTCCTCCTTAAAGAGCCACCACCATTCAGTCATGACGGTTTCATCCTCATAGTCTTGTCTAGTCCTAATCCAAATGTTCCACCTCTGAACATGATACTGAGATTTTTTTTTCTGCTATTTTAATACTTTACACTAGAGATTAAGTTTCAATATGAAGTTTTGGAAACCACAGGCCTTAACTTAAAGCAAAAAATCCAAAACATAAATACCATAGTGAGAAGAGATTTCAGATACTAAGGATCATATGGTTTCTATGAGCTTCAAAAGGTTATCCTCATCCCTTGGTGCATGACTCTCCCATCTTCAAGGCTAAAAGCATGAATCCCTCTCTTTGATTATCTCATTGTTATGAAGAACAATCCTTTGACTCCTGTCAATTAATTTTGAAGTCAATGTTGTCGTTAAAAATAAGGTAATTACTGGAGTGACTGTCACACTATAATCTCACTTGGTAGCCACATTCAAGGGAAGAATATGTCATGAACATCTGGGAATAAGAACCTTAGAGAGCATATTAGAATTGAGTACTATTATGAAGTACAGCTTTGCCTCCTTTATTATCTCTAAAATCTCAAGTTTAGAATAGTGCTTCTAACTATGCAAAGGGTATGCAGAAAATAAACTACTACATAGAACCATTAGAGATGAGTGGACTCAGAAGCATGGCCAGCCCACATACTTCCTGCCACTCCAACCAAGTGACATAAAGAATGAAATTCCCATGCACTTTTAACCAACACAGCCTACAGTATCTGCAGAACATTATGGAGATTCCCTGGGTTGGAAGAGTTCCAGAACAGAGGTGCTCCTAAGACATTTTGTTGTTTGTCAATAAAAGTAAATGGGAGATTTCTCCTGGAGAGTGTAGATGCGAAGAACTGGAAGGTGTGTGTGCAGAACACAACTGGGACTGTGAGCCTGTCAAATGCCTCTTACCTCCTTTCCTGAGGAGACCCACTGTTACTACCTTTGCCAATGCTCATCTGTGCCCAAGACCCACCCACGCCAATCTGCCCCAGGAAGTCTGTTCCGATGCCCTAGCCATGTTCTTTACCTTAATCTCTACCTAACTGGGAACTGACTTGTGATGCTTGCAATGATGGAGAGTGGGGCCAAGAGCCTTTGTCTTCACTCCCTTCATGCTCTGGGGGAAATCCATCTGCCCCACCCAGGTTTGTCTCTACCTAATGAATGAGTACATCATAGCTGTGAATACCCCTGAGAAGCTGCTTAGTATTTTTTTAATTGGGATCTATGGCAAACGGGAAATGGGGGTCAGGCAGTCTTGGGAGTAGTCTTGTGGAAGAGTATGCCAGGGAAAGAGGGTCAGGGAGAAATCATCTCATCAGTGCTGTGCAGGCAAAGAAGCAGAGGCTGAGGACACTGGTACCCACAAAAATGAGGGGTTAAAGGTCTAAAGGTCAGAGAGCAGAGAAGAGTATCCACATCCAATCAAGTTCTCAAGGTCGCAGGCTTTGCTGCACAGAGAGCCATAGGGATTGGAGATCATCCCTAGTCCTTACTTCCGCAAGTGGCAATACTGATCCAGAAGAAATGATGCACATTCATATTACCGGTGGGAACAACACACTTTGCCTTTACCTAAGAGGGGCGAAATTTATTTGGCAGCTGGTAGGATAAAAAGCTGACCGATTTCCACAGGCTGAGTTATCATCCCTAGCACAAGTACTGCTCAGGTTCGTGGACCGCAAAGCAATGCTCTAGTCATGAATTCCAGAAAGACTTTCTGTTCACCTAAGATGGACTAGAAACTTCCTAGACTCCTTACCCCATGAGTCCACAGGGGAGATTATCCCTCAGTGGGACTCACAAGGCAGTCTTAAAGGTGATAAGCAGGTGGGCAGCAGGGCCTGGGTGGAAAGGAAGCTGGGATTATTCATCAGGGAAAGACAGGCAGGCAGGATTTCATACAATCTTCAGGTATCAGAAGAGTTCTTAGGCAGTGCAGGCTAAATCTTGGCAGTGGCCACTGAGGAGAGAATAATAAAAGAGCTTTAATCCCCACCATAGGGGATTTAGGATAGCTATGGGGGAGAATTTCCTGATGGTGAATGTTGTTAAAAGTTGCAATGAATGGTCTCCAGAGAGAGTCAGGACTGCTCTGGAAGCTTTTACAAGTAGAAGAGATTATCCTCTGGCAGAGCCAGCTTATCACTAATCCTGCCCGAAGGCAGGGGAATGGACACAATGACCTCAGGGTCTCCTTCAGACTGGTAAAGCAGGTCTCTTCCCTCAGCAGGCCAGCTAACACTGCTGAGCAGGTGATATGCTTTAAGGAAGGCCCAGAGCATTCCCAGAAATAAGAAGGAACTGAATCATGGGAGACCTCCTTTACTTTTTTTTTTCCTTCTACATTTTAGCCACAGCTGCCTTGCAGCAATGGCCAAGGTCCTCTATAATCTCACTTCTATTTAAGGGCACTTTAAACAAGAAAGCTACCTAAGGAGCATCCTAAACTATAGCAGAGGTGAATTTCTCCCCAGACTGCAAAGCACCCAGACGCCAGAGGTGTGGCTGTGGCCTTTTCTACATTTAATCAGCAAACAGTCTGCCAAACAGTAGCAGTAGGGAACCTGAGCGCCCCCCCTCCCACCCTGCCCCATTCACAGCAGATGACCAGGATGGCAAAAGAGTCTGTGCTGCTGAATGGTTCCCATGTGTGTTTCTTACTGTTTGATAGTCAAGAGACAAGCCATCAAGGACACTGATCCAACCAATGAAGAAACCTATACACCTTCATGTATTACACAGGAAACAACAGTGGGGGTGTAGTACAGGCTGAAGGGGTGAATAGGCACTTGGTGAATCGTCCTGCTGGGATGTCTTTGGAGGATTCTGGGTTCTGTGTGGCCTGAATGATGAGGGGGATTTGAGTAGGTGAAAACAATGGTGGTCACTGAAGCATTGTAAGAAATGTCAGTCATGGGAAAGACTCTGAGAGCTACGGTCTATTCAGTGCCTTTGGTAATTCACAAAGTGGGAGAAGAAGCAATATCAGGGTTTCTGGAAATTAGAGCATCTATCTCCATGCAATATGCAAAGATAAAGTTGAAAATGGACACCTCCTTTGTTGGCAAGCAAATTTCCCCGTCCACCTAGAATGTTATCGCTTTGTGGGGTGGGGTCTGTAAATGTTCTCCCCATGATGTTAGCACATGTTCTCTCTCTCTCTCTCTCTCTCTCTCTCTCTCTCTCTCTCTCTCTCTCTCTCTCTCTCTCTCTCTCTCCCTCTCTCTCTCTGTCTGTCTGAGACAGGGTTTCTTTGTGTAGCCTTGGCTGTCCTGGAACTTGCTCTATGGTCTAGGCTGACCTCAAACTCAGAGTCCCATTTCCTCCACCTCTGGAGCTGGGATTAACAGCATGCACCACCATGCCTGCTTCCACCACTCCACTGTTAAAGTACAGAAGGTGTCCTGGTTCTTCTCTTCATCTTCTACATCTCTGGTTCTCAACACAATTACTGCTTCCTACTACTCTGTACTTTCCAAGTCCAGGACCCTGTATCCTCTCCACAATCAGGACCCTGAGTCCAGTGCACTCACTTCAAAAATAAGTTTTCCTTTTGTAGGCTTAACATTCCAGCCCTATGGATATTTCTACCCAGACTGCACTTTCCTCAGTCAATACAGGTCTGGAGCTGAAGAGATAACCATAAATATGTAGGAGAAAGGAGCACAGAAATGTATTATTCCATCCATCGCATATTCGAGAAACAGAGTGCAGCTTGTTGCAAAGGCATATTAAGCATGCAATCAGCAGCATTCTCACGCCCAAATAAAGCTATTTTCATTTCATAAAGCAGGAGAGCAAGTCAAGTCATTAGGGACACAGAAATAGGGAACTTAAATGCCTAATTGGAAGCTCTATTGCACTTGCAAACTACCTTCGGTTTTTCTAAAAATTCAAGGGAAACACATTGAGCTTATAATTGCAGCAAGATCAATGCCATGTTCCTTCCTGCATTAGCACAGAAGAAAAGTCCCTTCCTGTGGGCTCAGGCCCAGCCCAGCCAGGTTGTATAAACAGCCAAGACCCAGAAAGAAACAAGGGGCTCAGGGGCAGAGCACTTTGAGAAGAGAGCAGAAGTCCTTTCCTTTTGCCCTGAGTGTAAAGCTCAGCGTCCACAGCATCAATTCTGGCTTTTGTAGTGTAACTCTTCTACATCCCTGTCAGAAAGACTAAGGCTTCTGATGCATCTACTGTCCAATTCCTATGTATAGTTGCAAATACAAGGCTAAACCATATCTTCCAATCTCGGCACCTTCAATTGAAAAATACAAACAGTAAATGAGACCAGAAGTTTTCACAGTAAGATTCTATGAGTGGATATGGGTGGATGATGAAGGGAGGGGTCATACAGAAATCAGACAGACAAGAAAGACACTCATTGGCATGATTCTCATTCTCTGTACCATACAATGCCAGTGAGGAGCCCACTGCTGTTTTATATAAGATATTATTTATGTACGTAAGGGTTTTGTTGCTTAAGCTCTCTCTCTCTCCCTCCCTCCAGCGCCACCCACCCCCCCGTGTGTGTGTGTGTGTGTGTGTGTGTGTGTGTGTGTGTGTGTGTGTGTGTGTCTATCAAGCTGGGTCATCTCTGAGGTCAGCTTCCTCAGTCTTTCTGTGGAGAAGAGAAAAGCCTTCATTCAAAGCTCGCAGAGCACCAATGCTTGTGGATTCTCCTAGGAATGTGCCCCAGGAGTTCAGAACATAAGATACTGTCAAATGTGCTTAAAGGGAGAGTTGGGCTTGACCTTGATTGATCTATACCTGCCACTGTTTTTGCAGCAGAGCAAGAACAATTTCTGCATCCCATGCTTTATTTTATAAACCCATTGAGGTCATCTTTCCAAGCTCTTCTAAGCCATGGTTCTTACAAAGTCAAGATAGGAAAACATTCAGATTTTTCTAGAATTTTATTAGAACCATAGGCATTCCTTATGACTATTTTTTATTCAAAGAGTCTCCTATTCAAGGGGGCTGTGAGGACAAGTATCAATACAGCATCTCCATTGAAAAGCATAAATCACTAAAAAGAATATTCACAGAGCTGACATAATAGTGTTCCTGGAAATACATACTAAACAGCCCTCAGTTGAATTGGTTTCTGTCCATGGAGGTGAGAGAGCCATCAAATGCCACTGGGAACATTCATGAGGGCTGTAGCACTTGGCTCTCTTGTTCTGACTGCGGGAGACTGAGAGAAGAAAATGTTCATTTGGGTTCATTACTTGTTTTTGCTCTTGATTTGAAGGGGCTTTCAGACCATGACAACAGAGAAGACAAGGCTCTACCATAGTGATAACGTGTGACAGAGACTCTATCTTGCTGGCCTAGGAAGCTGAGACTCCAGCCAAAATGAGGAGTAGGTATAACCTTCAAAGACTCACTCAGCCATACAAGCCAGGAATCACTTCTTAAGGGACCATAGCTCTTCCCCAAGCCGAGAGTTCCAAATGTGAAAGCTGTGGGATGTTGTTAGCAGCTTCCTCTGGGATTAAAACTATCCATGGCAGGGGGAGGGTGGCTTCTTAAGATTTAGGATGTTTATAGAAAAGTCAAACAATAGAATGATGTCTGGAAGGCAAGATATTTCATCCTGCAGGGAAGCTTATTAAGCACAGGAATTAAACAACTCAAAACAGACTCAGGAAGTCCCTAAAATTGACCTTATACATTAAGTCCCTCCCTTGTCAAGCAAATAGGAGCAGTACTACTGAAAGACAACCGAAATATCTGAGCTACCTAGGACTGGCTTAAATCCATTGAACTAACATTAACTAACATAAAACAGACATTATCTAAGATGTCAATCTGCCTCAAGGTTGTGCAGTGTGCTCCGCATTTCTTCCCTTTCTCAGTTGTCACCTACACTAGGAAGGAATGTTTGGTGATGCAGCTGTCTTTGAGTCAATTAGGCCTCTGTAAGCCTCACCCACAATCCTGTTGATAATCTTAATAAAATTCAAGTTGGACTTTGGTGGTATCCGTACTTTGATTGGATCTCAGCTCCCTATCTGGAATGAGTAGATATTTGTTCATATTTCTCCAGGAATAGTGTCACACAACATGACGATATTTCAGATTCAAGGTGCAACGAAGATTATCATTTACTTACTTCCTCTTCCCTAGGATGAGAGAAAAGATTCACACTACATCTTAATGAGCATCTTTCCTGGGCTATGTGATGTCTGTGACCCTTTATCGCCCCCTCCCCCAGAAGAGGAGTTGAAAACATAAAATGAGAAACTGCTTCTTGTCCTGTTCACTAGCAATAACACACACGCTTCGGGCTAGTGGTTTGTGAGTTGATGGGTGATGATGGTGATGATGGGCAAATCAGTATAACATACAAAAGCTGATTTCATAGTCACATTGAAAACGAAAGTACAGCAATGCAAAGGATGCCATCAGCCCACTTCCACACCAACACTGTGCACCCATCCCCAAGCTGAGTTCCATCTCTCTGTTCTTAAGCACTGTTTCTTTACTGGTGAGGCAATGGGTCACACAACTCCACCGCTTCTAAAGAGATAGAAATGTTTGCATTGTTGGCTCTGTAATGAACAGGATCTAGGTGTTCCCTCCCCCACAAGACTGTGCACCTAGATGGAGATAGCATGTCACCAGAGAAATGGAATGGTTGAATAGAAGAGAAGTTGTCTAGAAGGTTAATGACAACCAGAGTCTTGTTTGCTGAAGCACTTATTATGGAGCAGTTTGCCATTTGACCCCATGTATTTTTAAAGCATCAAGTTAAGGAGCATTTATTAAAGTGTTTTCAAGTTGTTCTTTGAAAAAAGAGATCCTGACAGGCCACTCAGTGTACTGAAAAGGTGGGTTAAATGCTATTATCCCTGCTTCAATGATGGGGAGACAATATATAATGGATTACTTTAATTTCCTAGAGACATGTCATGAATTTACTGCTCTGGGAAGTGAAGATCCAGGGGGAGAAAGAATCCAAAGTCAGAAGCCAAGTTCCCCTCCCTGCCAAGAGCACCAGTTCATAGGAGGGGTGGGGGGAACATGCCCCAAACCTTAAAGAACCTTGCTCCCACATTATGGGCATCATCTACCTTTTGAGGGCAACAGATGAAAATACACAGGGAAATGAATGAACCTCACACAAAACTGATGGCTCCTAATTTGTCCTGCAACAGAGAGGGGAGGGCACAATAATCCGGGTCCTAATCTAGTTCAAAGCTTGTCTTCTCACACGGACAAATCTTTCTAAAGATGATTTTCTGATTAAAGTCAAATGGCTGAAACCAAAGCTCTGTGAGGTTGGTGTGCCATTGGCATGCTAAACGGTGTTCCCTAGCAACTCTCCCTCCATTCTTAGACCTCTGCCAGGATTGCAGAGCCCAGAGAGCACTGATAACCCATGGCCTGGGCCAAGACTCAGACAGTTGAGTCTGGCTAACTGATGGATTTGTGGCCAGAGTCACTAACAGTAGGACACAGGCCCCCAGTGCCATGACAGCATTGACCTGTGTGGAGAAATGTAATGGGATGGAAGGAGACACTCAGAATGAACTACAACGATGACTTAGTGTCTCTTCACTCCTTGCAACTGGTGTACAATGGTTGGAGGTAAAATGGAAAAGCCATGCTCCTGTCCCCAAGGGTCAACTTGGCATGACCTTCTATCTGCATGTCTCTTTTCTGAAAGAGTCATCTAGATAGTGTCGTGGAATCTACTTTTATTTCCTCAACAGGCATATAGGTGTGGGAATGGGCAGGAGAGGTTAAGTCGATGAAGAAAGAATTGGGTTTTCCGAGCTGGTTTTTATTTTCTTATTTGTAAACTTGGAGCTCTGCTTCAGGATTTTCAAAATTGGGTGGAAAGAAATGAAAACCAAGACTTTGTTTATCCATCTATGTTTTGATTTATTACACATTGACAGCTTGCCAGCTCTGGTTCTTTGTGAGCTTACACAATTCCTTTTAGCAATGAACTCTGAGGCTGGAAGAGACCATCACCTCCACCAATCTCGTTTCCAGATGAGAATTCTGAGCCCTTGTGAACTTGAGGTCATTGGTGGTTTTCTGACAGATCTAAAGCATGCATCCAAGTATTTCCACTGCTACTACTAATTGCCAGACCAGATGCTTCAGGACTGGACTTGGACAGTCTTGGTTTGAGAAAGGGAGATGTGAGATTCATTTTGCCAATATTCTCATTCTTGGAGGAAATGATATCTATCCTAAGCCAAAACATACTGGTAAATTCTCTAATTTAGTCAGATGATGTCTCACTTTGCATGATAAATGTTTCTAAAAAGTTGCACACAAATCAAATTTTTGTAAATTGAATTACTTTTTTTTAGAGCACAAGACAGATTGCTTAGCAAAGGAACCCTGGGCTGAAAATGAGAAATATTTCTCCAATTTAAATAATAACTACCTCCATAATTTATCTCTTCTGTAAATTCATAATTTAATATTTCTTGGTTTTGTTTAGCATCAGTTGTTTAAAACAAGAACAATCTATATTTATGTAGCGAGTGTCACCAAGAAGTTTGCAGTACATTAATAATAGCTAATTCATTCCTTATATATAGCATTGAGAACTAATAAGAAACCAGTAGTCCCATTTGACAGATGGACAAAGTCAAGGCAAAATAATAGTAGTAGTAGTAGATTCAAGATCCTGGAGGAAAATCATCAGTATATATAGATAGCTTCATATCCTCACTTCTTAATTTAATGTGTTACATTTTCTCCATACATTACCATATGAGGTCATTAACACAATGGAGACATTCCCCACCTATCAGAAACAGAAACTCCAAAGAAATGTCTAAACTACCTTAAGTACTTGTTCTTCAATAATCAAGGAAGAAATCTACATCCCTTTCCCTTTTTTGTTTTTATGTGTACATATATATGTGTGTGTGTGTGTACATGTGGTGTTTATTACTATGTTTATATGTGTTTGACAGGTGAGTACATGTGTAGAGATCAGGGGCTATTATCAGATATCTTTATTTACTGAGGTGGGGTCTCATGCTGAGCTCAAAGCTCATCGATTTGTCTAACCAAACTAAGTCAGATTTCCCCTAAAATCTGCCCTCTAAATCTCCCAAGAAATCACATTTCAGACGAGCTGCCCAGCTTTTTTCAAAACGCCAGTTCTTGCTTTATTGTTACCTTTCCTGCTGCCCCAATCCCCTCTTGAGTCACTCAGGAAACACCACAAACAATAAGAATACCAAATAGCTGTGTCTCCACTGAGTTCTTCCTACACACAACCACTAGTACTCACTGCAGAAGGAAGGAGGTGATGGGAAGGCTCTGTCCTCACAGGCTCATACTCTAGTTAAAAAGGTAAAGCTCACACACAAGCTCATGTGGCTATCCTTCACTTGGTTATGGACCCTTTAGAAGATAGTGTTCACCTTTTCAAGTCAGCATCTTGGCTTGGAAAAAGTCAGTCCTTGGTTATATTTTGGGATCATACTAAATTGTGAAAATCAGGATAGATAAGTATATTTACTGTAAATATATGAAAAGCAAATATGAACAGATACAAGAAAAACATGTCTCCAGAACAAAATGATCTCATCTGCAAAGTAGAGCTAGTGATAACACCAGTGGTGTGTGTGTCTGAAGTGGGAGACTTGTGATGGCCGCTGGTGGCACTTCCATTCTAATGGGTTTATGTTCTTGAGTACATGGAGATTGAGACTAGTCTGGTTAGACATATCAGTGAGCTCTGAGCTCAGCATGAGACCCCACCTATAAGAAGCACCTGTAATTAATTACACCAGACCTTAAGCTTTCCCATGTACAACCCCTTTTCACCCAAAAAAATTTTTAAGCAACTACATCCTAAGTGTGTACAAATTAAATATTTATGATAATAACCATAGAAACAATTATTTGGTTTTAATCAGTATCAATCAAAGATTAAAGTATGTGGTATGAGGTTTCTGACCCAGACTTTCGGACCTAGCCTCAAGGTTTAGGCCCACAGAGACCCACAGATGCTTACAATAGTTTTAGGCTGATCAGCCTAAGGCCCAGGCATATATCTTGCTAACTCTTTACCCTTAATCTAATCCATGACTCTTATCCTGTTTAGCCATGTGGCTTGGTACCTTTTCTCAGAGCTGCATTGTTGTCCTCTGCTTCTTCTGGCTTCTCTCCACCATTCTGCTCTGTTCTGCCTGTTCCTAGAGTCTTCTTAGTCTGGTAGCCCTGCTCACTATAGGGGGATTGTATTGCTTCATTGTAAATAATTATCCCATCCACTGGTTTAATAAAAAAGCACTGATTGGCCAAAGGCAGGCAGGAAATGTGGGCGGGGCTACCAGACTAAGAGAACTCTGAGAACAGGAAGCACAGAGCAGAATGCCAGAGAGAAGCCGAAAGAAGCAGAGGACAACTATGCTGCTCTAAAGAAAAGTACCGAGCCTCATGGCTGAACAGGAAGAATCAGGGGTTAGATTAAGGGTAAAGAGTTAGCAAGTGATATGCCTGGGCCTTAGGCCAATCAGTCTAAAACTATTGAAAGCATCTGTGTGTCTCTGGGGGTATGTAGATCTGGGAGCCTAAACCTTGAGGTTAAGCCTGAAAGTCCAGGCCAGAAACCTCCTACTACAAATGGCAGCCCAACGTGGGAAAAATATACCCACATAAATTCATAGAAAGCTTAAAAATGGTCTAGAGCCCAAAGCAGCCTCTGAATTGTGTCTCCCACGTGAGCCGTGGTACAGAGACACCCTGGTGAAGCATGTGGGCTTGAGCTACAATGGCGGGCTTTTGGAGTGCAGCTTAAGGTATAAAATGGCTTGTTCCTGAAGTCTCATAGAACCCTCAATATAAGAAAAAGTTATAAATGATGTATTTAAGGTTTCTGTTCATAAAGACTAAAAGGGAACAGAGTCAAAGATGGCTTTTTGGTGTCTATGTTTTCTTGGATCAGCTCTGTTTGCTGGAGGCAAGCAGACGCTTGGCTTTTTTAAGAGAAACTTCCTGGTTCGGCCTTAGAGGCAAAACACTTGTGAGTTTTTTAAGAGGCCCTACTGCCTAATACTTAAATGGAGTTAATGAGCAGCAGATGGCAAAGCTTTACTTGGTAATTATATGGACCCTAAAATTTCCCAGAGTACCTGGGTTAAAAAGATAAATTCTATGAAATTAGAGTAGAAGCTGGGTGGAGCCATCCATCCACCCTACCAACCTTGATCCTTAGCCAAGGACCTTGGCAGATTAAAGGTGTGTTCAGAAACAGAAAGAAATAGAAGAAGCTGGGTGGAGTCAATCACCCTAGCCAAGCAAAGGTATGGTCAGAGACAGAAAAGGTTAAGAAGTAAATATATAGTAAAGACAATTTTTTGTAAAAAGTCTAAGTGGTTTAGAGTGAGTTGAAAATATATATACATAGGCTTAGAGAAAGAAAAGGCAGAGAAAACCCTTAAAAGAGAAATAGAGTAAAATAAATAAATAAAAAAAAATAAGCCACATAAAAATGGAAAATACAATGAATGTCTGGATACTGTATATTATTGTCTTATCTTTAAGCTTCTTGACTGAAAATGACTTAGTAAAAGCTGCTAAAAGGCAGTTATAAATGCTGTTGGATTAATTCAACCTATATATTTTGTAACTGTTTTTACTTTAAAATTGAAATGCAAAGATATGCTACTTTGGAGAAGAGGTTTTTGTTTTATTTTCACAGAAAATGGGAAGCTTTGGATTTATTCCTGGATAAAGAACATAAAGTTTGATAGAGGAAGACCCCCTGAAAAATCTCCAATGGAAATGGATGGATCAGATGATTCAGCATTTCAGAGCACCTCTGTTGAAGTTTCCTGAGCTCTGTATCTAGAACAATTTCAAGGAGACTGGCTGAAATGACCCAGCCTTACAGAGTACTCCACTAAAGACTTGTGCATAATCCTAAATTTTTCTTTAGATTCCTATGGGATGGCCAACGCCCCCATTCAGCAGGAAGTAGCCTAGAGAACAACGCCCACATTCCCAAAACATGGATTATGGATGTTTGTGTTCATTTACAGTGTTGTTTATAAGTTGTTATACATAAGGGGGAAAAGAATATTAGATTTGGAATTCTTTTTGTTTTAAAGAGAAAAAGGGATATATAGGGGGATTGTGTTGCTTCATTGTAAATAATTGTCCCATCCACTGGTTTAATAAAAAGCACTGATTAGCCAAAGGCAGACAGGAAGTGTGGGCGGGGCTACCAGACTAAGAGAATTCTGAGAAAAGGAAACACAGAGCAGAACACCAAAAAGAAGCCAGAAGAAGTAGAGGACAACTATGCTGCTCTAAGAAAAGGTACCTAGCCACATGGCTAAACAAGAGACATGGGTTAGATGAAGGGTAGAGAGCTAGCAAGTGATATGCCTGGGCCTTAGGTCGATCAGTTTAAAACTACTGAAAGCATCTGTGTGTCTCAGCAGGTCTGTGGGTCTGCAGGTCAGTGGGTCCTAAACGTTGAGGTTAGGCCCGAAAGTCCGGGCCAGAAACCTCCTACTACAGCCCACATTTTCTGTTTGCCTTTGGCCAATCAGTGCTTTTTATTAAACTCATAGGTGAAGACAATTATTTACAGTGGAACAACATAATCCCCCTACAAATGTGATTATGAAGACTAATGAAATGTGTTTTGGTTTTTTTTTTTTTTTTTACTTAAGAATTAAATCTTGGCTAAATGTTTGACACTTTAGGACACAGAGGATCGTCAATGTTTTCCAGACTTGATCAATAATTTTACTTAATAACTGTCAATTCTGAGAATTCCATTTGCATAAAGAGTAGTACAAAATAGAAGTATGTTTAGGGTCACTTCAGAAATTCTTGAAAGTTCTGTCCTAATCTTAAGCCAGAAGTCATTTAATGATGTTTTATGAACCTCAAGTGAGTAACTCAAATGCCATTTTTTTAAAACCTAGCATTCTAACACAAAACAATTCCAAGGCACACTAATTTGATACTTGCATGCTGAGGAAGAGTGACAGGAAAGTATTAGAAGTCTTTTTCAATAATCATGCCATTATGCTTCTTGAAGAGCAGAAAATTATGTCCAGTGAGAGCACGGTACAATTTGTAACATTCAAGAGAATCTTAAGTCTGATCCAAAGTGGACTTGACAGTATTTACTGGAATTGGGTGTCTTGACAGCATACAATGATGCAAAACGCACATGTATGTTCAGAAGCAAGGCTGCAGTGAAGTTGCATGATGTGACAGGGGTGAGCACTGCCAGATCCAATCTAAGTCATTGCAAGTCAATCTTTAGTCATGTATACTTGGAAACTTTCATTTTTCCAATCCTTTATGTATCCCATATTCAGTTCAGGACCCACAGGCCAAGAAGCTGTCATTTCTATGGTGGTCACAAAGGACTAAGAGGACTTTATGGCTACTCCCTGTGAGAAGGAACTCACCAGAATTTTATAATGCTTCTCACTTACAATAAGTACAACCTGGGCCATACTAAATATCTAAGAGGCTCTGTGTTATTCTTTGCTCAATGGAGATGTCAAGAAAAGTCCTGCACTTATTCATAAACCTGTTTGAGAATGAGAATAAAATCATATGGTATTACTCTATAGCCAAAACAGTAGAGTTTTGAAAAGGCTCTAGGATCTACTGTTTTCACACCATTGTTTTTCATTTACTGTTTGAGAATTACATACATGAATAAAATTACTTTATCCTCACTATCCCCCCTCCATCTTCTCTCATACCCTACCACCATATTCTTTTCCCAAGATCATGTGCTTCTTTAAAAAAATAAAAATAAAACCCACTGGGTTTAATTCAGGCTGCTAGTATATGTAAGACCATCCACTGAGACATCAGGAACTTCATACATAATCAATCAGTCCTCTCTCTCTCTCTTTCTCTCTCTCTCTGTCTCTGTCTCTGTCTCTCTTCAGCATCCATCAGTTGCCAATAGCACCTCAGCTAGGAGTAGATCTTCATGAGCCTTTTCCTGTGTTGGGATGTTGGTTGGCTTTCTCTTATACAGGTCTGTACATATAGCACAGGCACTATGAGTTCATGAATATTTTATTAATCCTCCAAGTAATTTTTATGTAGCTGATTAGTCTAGTATCTAATTACCTAAGCTTGACAACTAGCCATTATCAAAAATGCTTATAGCTATGCTGTGGTTTGCATATGATTTCTATGTATCCATGGTGAGTACATGTGTGAATAGTTAATATACACTGTAGAGAACAGAGTAAAAACATCACACACATGCACAGATACATACTTGCATAAACATGTGACCTCTATCTCAGGGGATATGATGCCATGTACCTCTGCGAGTCTTTGCCACCAAGAGGCTCTGACTAGAAGCAAGGCCTCAAACTTGGACCAGAATATCAACCAAAATAAAAAAATTATTTTCTTTAAAAAGCCATACAGCTCAGATACTTTGTTGTGGAAATATAAAAATAATAAGCAAATACAAGTTTTCTCTAAATTTTGTGACTCGTTTAGAAATTAAGCGAGATGATATGATTGTGTGTCAAGTGGACAAGAGTGTACTTGTGATGGTTGTCTTGATTGTCAACTACATATGGAATTAACTAAGACCCAAGCAACTGGGTATACATGGGAGGATTTTTTTTTTCATACTTAAATAATTTGAAGTGAGAAGACCTACTTTTAATAGGAAGCTTCTGAGTGGAAAGATATACCTTTAATCCAAATCTTTTGAGATAGGAATATCCACCTTCAATCTGGTCCACACCTTCTGCTGTGAGCCTATATAAAAGACATGGAAAAGGAAAATTGCCATCTTTGCCTTGTTCCCATTGTAAAATTCATTTCTTCACAAGCATTATAGCCTACTATTTTGGGATTCTGGCATATGCTGAAGATCAGCTGAGAATCCAGCCTCATGGACTAAACAGTTACTAGATTCTTGAACCATCAACTGATAGACAATCATTGCTAGACTATGAATATATATATATATATATATGTGTGTGTGTGTGTGTGTGTGTGTGTGTGTGTGTGTGTGTGTGTGTAAATAGCTACAGATATATAGATAGAAAATATATAAATATGGAGATCGTTGGTAGATAGAAATATAAATGTGGAGATAAATAATAGATGATGGAAAATAGATTATAGATCAAGGATAGATAAATAATAGATAGAAAGAAAAAAGAAGGAAAGAAAGAAAGAAGGAAATAAAGAATCATCCCATATGCTCTGTTCCTCTAGAAAACCTTAATACATTTTGGTATCAGGAGTGGGGTTTGAACCCACACAGGCATATGTCCACTGAATTTTGGAGTCCCTTCACCTATTCAGGATAATATCATGAAAAACAATACAAATTCATAAGCTGGAAAAGACTGAGTTTAAATCCTTACTCTATATTTCCTACTGATATTATTTAAAATAAAGATTACTCTCTAAGAGCCTCACCCTCCTTTTCTATAAAATAGAAAAAAATATTAATACACTATTCAAAGTTTCTTAAATCTTTCTTGCATATAGTAAATCCTCAATAAGTATTTATGGACTTAGTATAAAAGTGCTTATTTCTTTTGGGGACTCCCTCGTTGTGAGCTTGATGAAAAATAACTATAAGTACTCTTTTTCACCACCAACCCCAGCTCATGTATTACATAAGGAAAGAGAGTTTGTCTAAACCAGCAAGATAGATAAGAAGGTAAGAAATGTGAGATACCAGAAGATGCCAAAAGTCAGAAAAAGACCTCATGGGAGTTCCCAAAGGAAATAAGATTCCCCAAATATAAAATACAACACCCCTTGATTCCTTTTCTTTCTATTTAAGAGTAAGAAAAGATGAAAATATCATAGATCTTTGTGCATTTATCAAGTGCTCTTAATCATTAAATTTGCATTTAGAAATATTTATATTTGCTAAAACCAAGAATCTTGGCACATAGGGAGAAAGAAAGGAGCAGGGGACGGGGGTCTAATCCATCATCTGGGAGCTGTCACACTGACACCTAGGAGAATTGGAAAGTTACAAAGTACCAGCACCAAGAAGCATCAATCACCCAGCGATGGTAAATAAATTAATCAAAAATCATTGGGTACCAAAAGGTCTAGAGGAAAAAATAAAAAGCAGAAGAGAAAAATGATCAGGAGCAGCAGGCAAACAAAATAGCAGTGCCTGAGCCTGTTAAGGCTGAATCCACGTGCCCTGTCAGATTGCCAGTCACTGTGCCTTTGGACCTCTAAGTGGGTTACCAAGCATAGCTGGGTTTTAAATTACTTAGATGTGCAAGGTTCACACCTGGGACCCCTTCTACATTGTTTGGAAGATCCATGTGACATTAACTTCTGACCTCTTGCTAAAGAAGAAGGCATTCTTCCTGACATACAATCCAATTTGAATACCATTTTGCTCAAGCTTTCATATTTGTGAGTTTGAGTTATATTTTTCGACTTCCAAGGCCTTTGTGAACACACTAGTTCTTCTTTTGTGATACCAAGAATCCTTGGTGACCCAAAATTATGATGAGCTGGGCTTATTCCACGCTCTCAGAACTGCCTCTATTTCCTCAATTAGCTAGCTGTCCTCACTGCCGAAAATATAAAATCATCATACAGATAATTGGCCAATTATCAACTTTCCTACTCTTCCCATTCAGAATGCATACTTGTCTCTCTAGGTGGACACAGGACACCGTTAAAGGACTATATACCTGGATACTGGCTGGACTCACACAGTCCATGAAATAATCCATAGTTTAATATATAATCAAGTGTAAGTCCCACATTGAAAAGAGAAATATGGTTTTATACACTATACGTCATATATATCCTTTAGAATTTACCAATAAATGATAGTTTAGCATTGGATTCCACTTAACACATTCAATAAACACCCACAAGTATGATATAGAAATGGGGAGTGCTGTCTCTGTGTTTTGAGAACTCAAAGATTACTAAGAAAATCAAACATCATAACAGCCTGCCTCCAAGATATCCCCATTAATGCAAATAGTGGTACAAACGATAGAGGAGCAACCAACCATCTTTATCAGAGTTAAGCCCCATTCCATGAGGTGAGACCCATATTTGATACTGTTAATGAGAGTCTGAGACGACAGAGGTGATAAACTGAGGGAAAAATACTCCACTACTCTGCTGAATGAACATTGCAATAAAATAACTTTTTTTTCTTGTAGTAAATAGTAATTAATGCAGAGACTTACAACTGTTCAAGATACAAAGCAAGAGATTTTAGAGTCCTCAGCCTGAATGGGATGTCTCTATCGATCCCCTCCCTTCAAGGCTCATGAATCTATACAGAAGAGGAGTCAGAGAGATTGTACTGAAACTTCTCTTCCTGGCTTGATAAAGAGAAATGCTTTCTGGATATTCTCACCACATCATTCCTCAATGCACGATGGAGGGTGCCTCCCATGTGTGTCAGTGTATACATACAATGCACATAGATGAACACCAGTGTCAGGTGTTTACCACCTTACTTTTTGAGACATAGTCTCTCACTGAAACCATAATTACACTGGTTGGCCAGTGAGCCCCAGGAAGACAGCAGCCCGTCTCCATTTCCCCACAACTAAGACTATAGGCATATGCAGCTGTACCATCCCACTTGGTGGGTATGAGGGTACTATGGGTTAAACTCGGGTTCTTCTGCTTAAGTGGCAATTACTTTACTAGCTGAACTATCAACCCAGCGATGTCCCTCTAAGAATATTAAATGCTACCATAACAAGGCCCTACATTTATGACCATATTGACTCTTAATTATTCCTCTGTAGATCTCATCTCAAATATAGTCACATTAGGGGATTGGGCTGCAGCAAAAATGTTTGGAGGAACAAACAGGCCATAACAGTGTCCAACGTCTATGCGGGCTGGTAGGTAACCCTCCTCCAAGCTGTGATGCAAGGATCCAGACTGCTCTAGTTATGATTCCACCACATTATCTTGAGGACATCCTTCAGGGTTGTCAGATAGCTAATAAATGGAGAAATAAACACAAGTTATCAAATGACTACTTCCCCAAGCTGACCCATCTTGTGTCTGCCCACGTCTTGTTGGCTAGAATTAATCATGTGGTAATCCTAAATAAAAGAAGTTCTGAAAAAGTAAAGAAACCTATAGAAATCCCAGCAGGACTAAGTGTGGCTATTTCCTGGACACACACTACACTCTGTAGAAAACAGCATTTCTTCTCTTTATCCCAGTATTGAAAACAACCCCTTGCTTTTCTAGAGACCCAGTTGCTCCTTTGTTGTAATTTAATAAAGAAGAATCTTATATTGTTAGCCATAGAATGACAGGATCTGAATCTCACTTTCACTGCTTGTAACTTGAGTAGTCTAGAGCAATGGCTTATCCTAAAATAGGAGGAAGGCAGTACCTACCTCAAAGATATAAACTAGCCATTATACAGTCTGAGCATCCCTTATCAGAAATGCTTGGGACTAGTCATGTTCTTGATCTCAGAACTATTTTTTAGATCATTCCAGTTTAGATTTATAAGATGGGCTACATTATGCATGAGATCCAAGTCTAAACATGAAATCTATTTGTTTCTGGCACACCTAACACATAGCCCAAATATAACATTTTACAATATTTTCACTGTGCTTGTATTTTTGCTGTGAGTCATCATAAGAGATCAGATACAAATTTCCACTTGAGGTATGCCAGTGCCCAAAAAGATTTAGATTTTTAGAATATTTGAGGCTGTTGGCCTTTTTGGATTATGCCTGTATATCTATAAGATGTAGAACTATGTCACAGCAACCCTTATATAAATACTTGTTGTTCCCACATCAACCCCCTTCCCCTCATTAACTCCTCTCTAACAGGACTTTACTGACAGAGGCCAGGAAAACTATGACTTTCTGATTTGTGGAAGATGACAGTTCCCATTCTCTCCTAAGCAACGACATCATTTTCCTAAGACCAATCATGGTGGTAATAAAGCTTTCAAGATCACACTGTGGACTGTTTGGTATGTTCCATGCTTCAGGAAGTAAATGGTCTCAAACCAGCCTTCAGTGGCCTGAGGCTCTTCTAAAGGAAGAACTATGTACTAAAGGCATGAGTTAGTTTCCCTGCCTGACATTCTAGCTCCTGGATTTCTACAGAGTAGCTATTGTCATGGTGCCAGAACATGACAAATGATGTGGGGGGAGGTGATACAGCTATCCATCCATCAGAGGCCAAGACCACAAAGGGACAGGAAGGGAACAGGGGGCTTGTTAATTGTTCAGTGTTAAAGCCTACCCAGAGAAACTTGAGAGGAAAATGTTTTGCCTTCAGCCAGAAAGGCAGGTTATGCTAAACACCTTTCAGAAGCTTGCTGCTAGCTAGTCAGGGGACAGGCAGAACCTGGGGTAGTGAACTATCTAAGAAACAGTAGAGTGTGCAAAGAAAAACTGCTATAGGCCGTCATTGTTGAAAGTAGATGTCTGATAACAGGGAGATTGTATGGCCCCATCTAAGTTTCTTAACACTTGAAACTGCCAGGATATGTAAATCAAGGTGAGATTGCCCTGTTTTCCGAAAGCCAGGGAGCTATTCTGGAGGGCCATCCAGAACCCAAGACTACATGATTCTCTCAGTGTTTAATGCCATCTCTTGTCTCCAATTTTATTTGCCTTTGATGTAGAGTGCTTTATTTGTTAGGTACAAAATGGGGGATTCTTGGTCCCGGGTTCCATGCTATTCGCAAACACATATGAATGGACTGGAGGGCACATATACACTTAACAAAATCCTTGTATGCAAATCACCTCCTTCTGGAGTATAAGCTCCATCATCTTGCACACATAATGGTCAATTGACCCATACCTTGAGGGTCTCTTGCCAAAGCTGAGTCTTTCTAAGAGTAAGATTCCAACCCATGCACATAGACTTGGTGTTTGAATTTCATCCTTACAGCAACTGAGACTTTCTTGAAAGGATTATCTCTTTATCCCTGGTGTGAAATCTACAAAGTTTATATCAAAGCAGCAAAGAAAGATTCTGCCTTTGTAAAGTGAGAAAGGAGAAAGTTGATCCACTGTGTTAGTCATTTTTCTTGTTGCTTTGACAAATACCTGACCAAAAGCAACTTAAGAAAAGAATTTGTTATGCTCACAGGGTGAGAGTACAGTCTGGCTGGAGAGGAATGCAGGGCAGAAGGAGCTGTTCTCTCTACAATGGCTTACAAGGCTCCATGTTCACAACGGATAGGATCAGAAAATAGAAATATTGGAATCCTGGTACCCAGCTTTTTTCTTTCTCCCTCTATATCCACTCTAGGAATATGGCCCATGGGATGGTGCTACCAACATTCAGGGCAGGTCTTATCCCTTCACTTAGTCAACTGTAGAACTACCCTTATAGACATACCCTAACATATCTCACTAAGGTCCTAGGCATTTTTTAAATTCATTTTGGTTGGCAATCACATTAATCATCACAGCCTTCTATCTAAAAAAAATAAAACCAAAGCAAGGACTATGTGTGAAGCACGGTTACAAGACTCAGTCATCAATGATGTCTGATGGATGAGGAACAAATGAGAAGAGACTGATATTCCAGCTTCCAGCTGGAGTCTCTAGGTCAAGACCCACAGACAGGGATAGCAGGCGGTGTCTAGCAGTTTCCTAAGTTAATCAGGCAGAGTTGGAAGTCGAGGGATACTTGAAATTTACTATTACAAGGGTTTGGTTTTAATTGACTTAATATTATTTAAAAGTAGTCTGTGATAACTCAAATATGTGTTTCTTGAAATTTAACTGAACTACTACCAATAATTAAACGAAGAAGGTATAGGTGTACACAGAAAAAAGAGATAGTCATTTTATATAACTCAATCTAAAATAAGCTACATAAAGACAACACATAAAAATAGATGAAATAAATCAAAAATGAAATTAACATGGCAAATTTAAACTTAGCCACATTAATAATTTTATTAAATATAAGTGATCTAAACACTTTAATAAAAAATGAAGATTAATAAAACCAGAAAAGGACAGTACCAGACATGCCAAAAGAAAAGAAACCAATATCTCTCATGAACTTACACATAAAAACCCTTAATAAAATACTAGCAAGACAAATCCAATGATGCATGAAGATAGCTAAGTACCATTGCCAAGTGGATTTATTCCAGAAATAAAAGGCCGGCTCAACATTAAAAATTAAAGCAGTTAAAGCCATGGAACCCACATGTTAAAGAACAAATATTATATGATTATATGAAATAATGTAGAAAATTATTTTATAAAATTTAATACACATTCATTATTTAATAGAAAAGAACTCTAAACTTAGAAATTGAGAAAAATTACCTCAAGTTAATAGAGAACATTTACACAAAACTCAGCAGATAAGACATTGCTTAATGGCAATGAGTGAATAGCATTAAAGAATATCAAGCTAACATTCACTAGAGGTTTAAGGCAGATAGGATTGGGTTTGGAAACCCAAGGGCCTAGACTTTGATAGACTCATATCTTATAGCAGTAGACGCATGACACTATATTCATCAAAACTTTACATTTGAACAAATGTAAAAAATACAAAAATAAATTCAAGTAAAACATGGAATATCAGATCAAATTTGATGGAGTATCCATTATTTTACCAGTGATAATGTCTTGTAATTTTACAATACGTCACCAAGAGAAACTGAATGGAGGGTACCATGCTTTTGTAAATACAGATAATGCCTGCCTCCAAATAAAAGTATTCTTACATCAGAGATTCTAAAATTTGATTTAAAAATACGAGACCAAGTACATGCTTTCTATGAGAAATATATTTTTAAATAAATACATAAATAGGTTAATAGCAAAGGAAAATGTCTTTCGTTTTCCTTTTTTCTTTTTTTTTTTTTTTAAAGGTAAATCGCATGTAGGTTAGTCTAAGCTGGCCTCAAACTTCCTATGTAACTGGATGACCTTGTATTTTCTAAACTTTCTGCCCCAACCTCTCCAGTGCTTGGTCTATGAATAGATACTGCATCCAGTTGTAATTTGTGTTGGGTATCGAACCCAGAGATTTGTATATGGTAGGCAAGCACTCTACAATTGAGCTACATCCCCAGTGGGTATATGACTGATGTGGGAATATCTTTTAGTATGTTGTGCATATCAGTCTTTCAATAAAAGGACTGTTTTGGCCATGGTAGGCACCACAGAAGAATCAGAAAAGTTAGGAGGAGGGCGGAGTCAGACCAGATTGAGCCAGCCGCCCAAGAAGCAACAAGTAAGGAACACAGGTGAACCACAGGCCACATAGCAGACAGATTAATGGAAATGGGTTGAGTTAAGATGAAAGAGCTAGCTAGCAATGTGCCTGAGCCATAGGCCAAACAGCATGAAATTAATATAAGTGTCTGAGTCATTTTGTGGGGAGCCTAATCAGCAGCGGTAGGCTAAGGGGTCTGGGACCGCAGGTCTGTGGGTCTGGACCTCTGGCCACTGGGGACCAAGAAACTCTACTGTAACATATGACCTTTGTGAGGTAGGCGTTTTTCACTGTATGATGACACAATATTTGGTTTTAAAAAGGGAAGCAGGGTATCTTGTGCCCATTTGGACCAGGTTTACTCCACAGACCTCTGGATGGCAACAACAAAGCCTCAGGAAAGGTCCTGTGTGTTTGTTTATGCAAGAGATGTTTGCAGCTGGCCACAACCCAGAGTTTACAGCCGAAATCCAAGGCTTTTGCAGTTGGTTATGTGCTTCACATAAGCCAGAGGCTCAGCAGCCTCTTGGCACCATAGCCTCAGAACACATTAATTCCTCACCCAGGCAAGTGAACCAAATCTGGAGATACCACGTGACTAGTGGTGTGCAGAGTGCTAAACCTTACTTTCTGCATTATTTTATTGTTTGTGGTCTAGTCGAATGAGAAAACCATAAGCAAAACCAAACTAATAGGCTCCTGCTCTGTAAACAGAAAGAAGGATCATCACAAACTGCCCACGCTTTTCTGCACACGCGTCATGATCAAATCTCCCATCCTTTGGTTAAAGGTAATTTCTTCTGCACCTCAAACTCCAATTGTCTGGTTTAAAAAAGAAAAGTCAATAGGCTGACAGCCTTGGAAGCAGATAAAGATATTAGCAGGAATCCTGCTGTTTCCAACAAACATCAGACAAATAATGATCAATAGTTTATAGCTCCTAATGAATACCTAGTAATTGGGTAGCCTCCAGGTAAGAACTTGACTCATGAGCCTCAAGTTTTTCCCAGTAGAGAGGAGAAGCCAGTATTTAAGAGATCTCAAGTATTTCTGCCAGTAGACAGGGACCTCTGTCTCAAAGACTGTTCACATCTTATCATGCTTCCCCTTGGAGATCCTTAGAATGCTCCTCAAATTAGTCGTGATTATGCAAACTGTGGTGAGAATAGAGAATTCTTCAACAGCTTCCCTCCAGATCTACCCCTCCACAGAAGCCCACTTTCCCCTTCTCCTTTGTGCACCAATCAAGACACGGAATGCAACCGCATCTTCCCATCCTAATTCATCAGTTCCTTTCTCCTTTCTTTTCTAAAAAATAATTTCATTGTCTTGAGAAATTCATACATGAGCAATGCATCTATGTCCCATCCCCTTGTCCCTCTTCCAACTCCTCCATTTCAAGTCTTCTTTCTCCAAAACTTTAATATCTTTAATTATTATTGGTATATATGTATATATTTATATGTATGTATATGTCTATATATACTTATATTTACACACATACACATATATAAGCTGAACTTTCTGTCTCCAACAAACTCTTTTTCTATCTGCCCATACTATTATTTTTCATAAATGTTTACTATCTCTACCTTGTGTGTGTGTGTGTGTGTGTGTGTGTGTGAAGATGGTCTCACCCATGCACGTACCTGTGGAAGTCAGAGATTAATGTCAGAATGTATCCTCATTGTTTTCCGACTTCTATTTTTTTAAGACAGTGTCTCTCACTAAATCTGTACCACTTTGGCTAGAATTACTGGCTGCCAAGCCCCCATGATCCACTAGTTACTGCTCCCTATCCTTACTGGGGTTACTAGCTCATACCACTCCCCACTTCATTTTGATAACATCTTTCCCTTATGTTCATCCCTAATTCCTGACATAAACAGTCTGATACTATATATCACAAGGACCACATAGCTATGTTTGTTGATGTATCTTATAGAATGAAGATTTAAATTAATTCCCCAACCAGAAACAAGTGTGTGTCAGTCTCTTGGACCACAGAGCATGTGTTAGGTATGCAGCATGCTTGTGAATGAGCATAATGCCTCACAACATCCGCAGATCTGCCGCACAGCTTAAGAAAGCATCTCCCGTAGAACCATGACAAATAGAAGGTTAATTCTTGAGAATGTGGACAGTTTCTTCAGTCTTTTGTCAAGGAGTTCTGTCCTAAATAAGCATGGAAGACATAAGAAAGGTGTTACTTCTGGAAGTCTTTATGCTTTCCATACTACCAAATGAAAAGTTCTTTCTAAAAAGGATATTAGAAATGTGATTTCTAAACCACAAAAAGATGAAGGTCATCATTCATAAGACTCTTATAAGGTTATAGAAGCCCATGAATCACTCTTTGGGAAATATATTCCTGAAACATTCAGCACAAACCAATTCACAGAGGATCACTGGCGTCCTCCACATGAGAACATATTCCTTCAGTATATCCAATTTAACAAGCCACGTCACACTTTCTCTTTTCCTAATCCTCATACATCCTCAGAGCATTATATCAGTCTGTAAAAAAAAAAAAGAAGGAAAATAAATAAAATCCAAAACAACTGGCATTGACATCAAAATTATTATTCTGTAATGAAATTATAACATAAAACACCTTTTGGCAACCAGCCAAAGGGCCAAAAAGTGAAATTACATATAAAAATCACACTGCACCCTTACCACTGTTAAGCAATCAATACACCATTACCCGATCCAGGAACCGGCCTTGTGAGTAGCTCTTCCCAGACTCCAATGATTGCAAAGGAAAGAACTACAAAATTGTATTGAACCATTTACCATGCCAAACTGAGAACTCAGGGTTCTGAGAAAGTACTTGGAAAATAATGGGCTGCAAAACCCATCCTAGAAACAACTATAACTACTCCCTCTGGTTAGACCTCATAGCTTGTGATGGAATCAACCAAATTCTTTTGCATTCAAGGAGAGCTAGAAGCAAGACAAAAGGCTGCACCCTCCTTGCTTACTTTTTCTCATTTATAAAATTATATGATTTTTTGAATAAACACTATCTACTTTCCCCCCAATAAGAAGCTAAAAATGGTGAATAAACCAAATACCACATATTGAGAGACGGTAGCAAGAATAATGAAGTTTCTGAGGTACAGGGTCCAGCTCTGAAGGAAGTAAGAGGAATTAGCCAAAGAGGAGAACCTTAGAATTTAAAACTGCATCTCTTCTCATGTCTGAACAGCTGCATGTTGGAGAACCATTTGGATTATCCTGATAGAGGTTACAAGTAGATACACATAGGCCTCAAAGAAAGAAAAGGTTTTGACTCTATGCTGATGCAAGCAAGCAACTTGTCAGCGAGAATTTTAAAAGAGCTCCTTGCACTCCATTCCATGGTTTGTTAAAGATCTGATCATCTTCTCAGAAATTACTAACATGCTTGATCTTTCAAAGGGATGCTGGTACCTCTTGAATTTCCTTCCCAAATCAAGATGGCTGTGTATTATGTATATTATTCCTACCAAGATGAGGAAATGCACCAGAGAAGGTTTTTGCAAGGTGGCACACACTGAAAGGTATTCATTGGCATAAACTTGTCATGAAATAGTTCCTGGACTCAGAGATAAATAAGGACCTGTGTAGTGAACTGTTTGGAGAGTCTGGGATTCAGTAAGGGATGGAGATAAATTGTCCCAAAGCTCTAACAAACTGCACAGGCAGCTCCTGTGAGTTAAAAACCACTTTTTTTTTTTTCTACCACAATGTTACCCCTGCTTAATGGAAATGGGAAATTTTTGATCAAAACAGCTCTGTGAGTCTACCTTTTGACATCGTCACCCTGGCTCAAAACATGTAGCAATCATATATCCAAAACAAAACATAGCAAAAATTCGGCCAGGCTCAGAAACAACAGAAGAAATGTTCTAAGGAATCAGAACCAGAACAGCAACTCCAAACTATAAACATCCCTGACAATGGTGGATTGATGAGCCCCGATGTAGACCTGCCATTCAGTTCCTCTGTGATCCAGACTAAGAAGCAGACTCACTGCTTAAAGCTAAGGGACAGAATTCCTCAAAGCAACCTCCAATGATAATTTTGGATATGAAAAGTCCTCCAAAGATCACATGTTTAATCAGTTGGTACATAGCTTGGGGCACTGTGTGGGGAGGCTGTGGAACTTTGGGGAGGCTGGGATCAAAACCCAATAAGGAACTGGAGGAATAGGTTGGAGAGTGATAGCCCAGGTCTTCATGCATGTTCGCCTTGAATCTAATACTTTTACTTCTCTGCCATAGACAGGAGCCATTACTTCCCACTAAGAAACTAAAGTAAATTAAATCCTTCCTAATTAAATCTGGTTTTTCCAGGTATTTTATCATAGCAACAAGAAAAGTAACTGATACATCTGTAGATACATAATATTTGAGAAAATACACAGAAAAGGGGTGCTCCAGAAGCTAGGAACTATGATAGATCTTAGAGCTAATTAATGAGCAGAGAAATAACTTCAACCAAAGACCAGGAACCAACAGAGACATCTTTTGGCTTCCCAACAGACTCAATAATTTATCTGGTTATACAACTGAGCAGGTAACTAAAACCCCCATTATAGTATCTCATCAACATAATCACCAAGGTAGGATGCACAAGAGAAAGGAGAGATGGAATACTAAGTAATAACAGAATACTGCCCCCAAAACGATGCCATAAGTCAAAACCAAACCACTTAAAAAATATACAATAGTAAGAATGGAAACAGAAAAATAAATGAGTAAATAAAACCCCAGACAAGCCCATATCCCTTTAGAAAATCATAGAAGCAATGGCTTGCATGAATTAATAAAAAGATGCTATTTAAATGAGCAAAAACCCTACATTGAAAAGACAAAAATAAAGCATAAAAATTTGCCAGTGATGTATCTCACAGATGGAAACTATAGAAATGAACGTATATGGTTTCTTCAAATCAAGAATGGAATCAAGTCTGGCTTGACAGTAGAGGTGCAAACAAACTAAGGAATGGTGTGTGTGTGGGGGGGGGGGAGATTCTGAGAAAATAAAAGAGGAAAAGAAAAGAAATACAAAAGACCTACATAGGCAAAAGGATATACAAATAGGTACAGTGTAGGTCGGGTGAGAGTTCCAGAAGAGAATGAAGGGATTACTGCTGACATAACATTCAGAGGCGAGTTTTCTGAAACAGAAAAACAAAACAAAAAAACTTAATAACAAAATGTTCTCACTTATTAGATGAGAAAGATGAAAGTCTATGGATAACCATAGTCAGAATACCAAACACCGAAAGAAAATCTTAAAACTCTTGTCTTTAAGAAGACTACTCAATGCAGATTGGAAGCAAACCTGCCCCAATGGATCCCAGATGCCAAAGAAAGAAAGAATGATACACGGTGCCCACTACTGCACAGTGCGCATGACTAGAGAGGAAACAGAGAATGGAATCACCTTCCAGACATAAAAACAAATTGAAACGATATGCTATACAGGCAATGGCTGTATGGTGGACATGGAAAGTTGTCAATATATACTATAAAAGTACTTTCACTGTTACCCTGAAATGAATTTTATAAATTACAGTATATTTTCTTCGTCCTCTGAGGGCAAGCCTGAAAGAGAGGTGACTCCCTTGGCATCAGTGGGACGCTGTGAGTGAACAGTCCTCATGGCCAGATGGTTAGGTCATTAGTTACCTACAAGGTGACTGAGAAAATAAGTCAAATAATTCCATACAAGCCAAGTTTCTTGCTGTTGAAAATAGAAAAGGAGAGACTAGAAGAAGCTCATGACAGTAGATACTGATATGCATTGGGGATTTCCATCAGCTACATGAATATGCTTTATACAGTGGTAGCTACAAATAGAGAAAGATCCAGAGATGTAGCTCTGTCTGAGAATTCCTAGGAACAAAATAAACCAGGAGTAGTGAGCTGGTCGAGCACCAGGCCTCAGTTTCTAAAAGTAATCAAGAATTCCTGATCCCAAAAGGAAGTAAGGAATGTGTGAAACTATCTTTTGTTGGAATCAAAGAGAAACTGTCCCAACGTCCCAGGATATAATTATGCATGAGTCCCATGATCCAAAGTGAGAAAATCTTAAGCACTGAAATAAATGATTTTAGTAGAGAGTTATTTCCTGCTGAATAGACGGAACCCAGGAGCTCATAGTGAAATTTGCACAAGCATAGAAGTGAAAGTGGGTGTCAAGGCCCTTGTGAAATGATGCCCTGAGAAAAAGCAGTTTCTGCTTTACAGGGTTCCTATCCAAAATGCAGAAACTTAACCTATTGATGAAGAAATATCCAAAAACCCAAACTATGGGATAGTCGTCTCCCTAACAGACTTGTTCTCAAAGTCATCAAAGCCATGACAATGAGAAGAGCCACACAGCACTGAGAAGTAAAATGTCAGGGAAACTGAGGACAGTGAGTGGCACTGGATTGGTTCCTGCAGCTATAAAGAGCATCGCAGGGCAAGGAGATTTGCAAATGCTTGTGCGTGCAATTGTGGTGTCATATTTAATGCAATGGGGTAACACTGAAAACTTCTGCAAATTAGAAAAACAAATGAGATCCACATGGGCATGCCTACATGTATGAATCTATGTGTGTTTACATGTATACAGTTGCCCATTGGTATGTAGAGGTCCACTTTCATGGATTCTTCTACAAACTATGGATCAAAAAGTATCTGTACTAAAGATGTAGTTTTTTCTTCTCATCCGTATTCTCAAAACCAGAAAGTATAAAAGCGAAATACTATTTTCACCACACTTCTATTACATTGGGTAATGTAAGCATATAGGTATAGATAATATGAGGTAAAATAATCAGAGATGACTTAAAGCAAACAGGGGAATTTGGATATCATGCCACATATTTGCCATACATGATACACAGATTTTGGTATCTAGGAGAAGTTCTGGAAAGAATATCAAAGGTCAGCTATTCACAAAATGAGATGGAAAGATAGGGAATACCAAGGTGAATATGGTCATGTATTTTGAAGGGAAAGACACAAAAGGATATTGAAGCTCTGGGTGGGAAGGAAACCACTCAGAAGGACCTGGAATCAGCTCAGATGACAAATCGCTGATGGGTAACTAGTAGATTGGCCTTGAGCCAAATCATGTGGCTGTCTAGATAAGAAAAATAAGCTGGATGGCCACTGCCCATGGAGGCTTGAAGCAGGAGGACTTTTACTTTCCAGGTATTGACTATATGAACGTGTCACTCAATCACTGTTCTGAACCCTATCCAAGTTGCATCTCCCTTTGTAGTAACTATTTCTAAGGTCCCCTTGCTAACCACTATGAAAGCCACTGATAGTGTAGCCTGCTCTCATAATTTTTAAAAATAAAGACTATGCCTTACTTGTGAGCTAAAGAAGAAATCAGATAAATATATATTAAATGTTAGTTTGTAAACCGGTATGATGATGCTAGAAAACAGCAAAATCATTGGCTACTCTCACTTACATAAGGATAGATGTTATTAATCAAAGACTTAAACAGGCTGATTCTGAACACATATGCTTAGAATCCTGACTCAAATTGTTGGGAGTCAGGGGAACTGACTTTTCCAACTCTTGATAAAGTTTGAGCAAAATAATTAATTTATTCCAATACTGCAATGGTATTCTTAAATAAAAGCACCATCGGTAATAAATGTGCAAAAACAAACATCAAATATAAAGCCCTAAATACTGTGCTGTGAAGAAATGATGGAAAAGAGCAGACAACAGAATGCGTGTTTCAATGTGTCAGTCTTCCAGAGAATGACCAACTTAGAGGATAGCATGATGTGGCCAGACACTTTGTACCTTCACATAAACCTCCTAACCCTAAGGTTCCCTAACCCTGTCCTATCTTATCTTTGCATAAACCCTTTAAAGCTGGGTAATGAGGAACATACATTATTATCAGTAGGTTGTGGGGCAGCTCCAATGCCAAGAGCAGCACTACCATTGGGGATCATGATTTTTCATGGTGAGAACAGTATGAGAAATTCTTCACAAATATCTAAACAAAATAGTACCCTGTCTTCTTTCAGTTTATGGAGTGGCTATCTTTCCTGGGAAAGTCAGTACTTAACCACAATCATGTTCCAAATACCCTGTGGTATATGTGGATAATTAAGATCAAGGCTCAGTTGATTATCAAGGCTTTTTACTTACTGTAATATCCATCAAGACTTCATGGATTTGTATAAAATAAAAAGAAATTCTTCATGTGTAAGACCATTCCATCTCTTCCTTCCCATATCATTGTGTCAATTGAATACCTTCACTAGTTACCAAATATCCACTTGGAACTTTTCCATGCATCAATGGGATCCATAAAATGACAAAACAGGCTTGAAATAATTGCCATAGGACGTGGTGATGCAAAGATCTGAGAACTCCTACTAGATCATCCTGGTTTTAGAACACAACATTACTAAAGAAAGTTGAACATTTCTGCTCAGAATACTTGCTTTAAGCTTAACCACAGTGATACCTCCCACCATGGGCAACTGTTAAAACTATAAATGATCAAGCAGGTAATTTGCTTGTTTGCTTTAATTTGTTCTAACAAATACAGATGTCTAGAAAGAGGTCAGCAGGCTCAAGTAATAGGAAGCATAGTTTTAAAAAGGAAGCATGCTCTCCAATACACAGTTAGAAGCAGCCAAATGTCACTTCTGGGGAGCAGAGCTAAGTTTCAAAGGCTTCCTTGTTGCTGCTACTATGGTCATTTCTTTGCTATTTGCTTGGCAGCTCTAGCTTACTGAGGTTTGAGGGTCTATGACAGTTCTGCTCACAGGCTGGACAAAAGCCTCTCTGGTTTAGCATCTTGGTTAGCTGTAGTCCTGAATGCTAACTAGCAAACCTTTAAAGAACCTTAAGACCAAGGAGAACTATTCCCAGAATTCCCTGTAACTTGTCCACATGGACATCACTAAACTCCAGAAGCAGTTGTGTGTAAGTCTGTGTCATCAGAGCCCTCAGGAACAGAATCACCCGTTCTTCCATCTCTGTTCAGTGTGATGTAAAATTTGAGTGTTTAACACAGTGTAGGTGTTCAAAACTGCACACGTATGATTGTTATTGTTTCTATAATTTTCTTTCTATAGACAAACGGATAAAAAAAAAAATCAATAACCTCCCAGCTATTTCCCAGGCCTTTAAATTCAGTATTTACAAGACAGACATGGGTGTGTGAAATCTGTGAAGAATATTTTCACCTGATAAACATTTTATTGTCAATCTTTTACTGAGTTATTTAAAGTGCAGCAAACTGACAGCAATTAAGTTCACTAAATAGAAGTCATTTCCCAGAGATAGAGCCTAGAAGATTGTATGCATTGATAAAGGATCAGAAAGTGGATATCCATTAGAGAGCCACTTCCCAGTGGAGAGAACAAGGAAGCTCGGCTCTTTCTTTTCAAGAATACTTACTTGGTGTCATTTTGTCACAGGCATTGTGCTGACCTTACATTTCTATCCAGTTCCAGGATCAGTGCTACCACACTAGCACTTTCCCAGAATACAGGGATTCACAAAAGACAGTCCAGTTGGAAATGCAGGTGATTGCTAAAGCATGCTGATCTAGCATGCAGAACACCTTGGGTTAGGTTCCCAAGTCCTACATCATATAAGAACTAGGAAAATAAAACCTTCACCTGGTCGTGTGGCTCAGTAGTATAATGCTGGCTTGGGTTACATCCCAAGAACTAGAGAAAATGGAAGGAAGGAAACCACTGCTTTTGCTGGGCATAGTGAATAAGCCTGTAATAGCCAGAGGTGAAGAGAAGAGGAGCGTAAGGTGGACGTCAGGCTAGGCTACACGGTGAAGCCCTGTCACAAAAACAAACGGCCCAAGAAAGTGATAACCCCCACCTCCTTACCATTTCCCCAGTAATCAATCCATTGTCTTCCATAGGGATGAGTGCCAATGAGGAAGGCTGCCATGGAAAGTCGACAGCTTAACCTGTATTCATCCAGAACTCTAGAAGATGATGTTCGCCAACACCCCACTTCTCCCTGAGTCTTTTCTTTCTTCCATTCTCTCTTCCAAGATGTCCCCTATCTTTAGAGGCATGGATATGGATGCCTCATGTAGGACTGACCACTCAACAGCTTTAAGTTATTGTGTATATGTCACAAAGAATATGAATTTTCATCAAAAAAAAAAAAAAAAACCTCTTTGCTGGTGCCAGAGCCCCAAACACTGTAGGCTACAATCAAAAGGAATTTACCAAGGATACAACCCAGTCCTACAACACTGATTCAAAACAGACCTTAATTACCTCATACTCAGGTTCTGCTATTCAACATAGATGTGAATAATCCTTTTTCCTTCTATGCTCAGAATTTTAGACACAGCTAGACCAGTCAGGCTCAGTCTGTGAATGAATATAGATATAGGGCTGAAAACTCAATCATGGCAGAATCCAGGGGGCAAGCTCTCTAGACTGACAGCCCTAATCACCCAGACTAATGAGCATCTAGGGTGTGTGTGTGTGTGTGTTTCTTGGATTTGAGGGGAGATGTGTCTCATGCAGCTCTGCCTTCCCTACCTCCATAAGTCTCCACACAAGAAAAAACATACACTTGTAACCTAAATCATATTGAACAAAGGAATGAATGAAATAAAGTACTTTTGGCTGTGTTCCCGACTCTGGGAAAATAACTCCCAGCATATGTCTTCCCGGCACACTTGCTGAAATGTCTCTGTGAGATTCAGATGCTTGATGCTGAGCACACAGACCCTTAAGCCTCTCCCTCTGCACAGAGCAGGAAAAAACCAGGTGTCTTTGATGATACCAGTGCCAGGAAACAAGGGTTGTAGTCGGGGCAGATGTGCCAACTGACCCTGAGATAGGGAGGAGAAATTATTGAAATAAATGAATTTTGAAAAGCATCTCACAATGCACAAATGTTCTCATGCCACCCCCTCATGCTTCCGGGATGCGGCAGGTGGCATATACTGTAATTACTGCAGACCACACACAGACGCACACATGCGTAATGTCAGGGCAAATGAAGAGTATCAATGCTAACTGTCAGACCCAGAGCCAAATCTTCAAGTCACAAAGACTGGGAGTCTATAGCCAGAATGCGTCCCCTCAATACCACAAAATGTGCATCCACATGTCTCATCCCTATCAGCTGACTGAGCGCAAACACAGTTTGGATCCACTACTAACCAAAAAGTCATCTTCACTCATGGATCTTTATTTCAATTCCTTAAAAATCATGTATTCAGCAAATACAGAGTGGTCCAGGCTTGAGACAAGGCAAGGCATTTGTAGCAGGCACAAGTGACATTCAAAGCTGCCTTGGTCACTGTTAACAATGAGCCTGTCAAATAAAGTCCTCTACTGAGTTCTTGCCAACTGACTGATTACGAGAGAGATTTGAAGAGTGACAGGGAAAGGTGGGTATGAAGTACAGTGGACAGCCTGGGGTCTCTATCTGTGAGAAGAGAAATGTTCAGCAGCCATGGCACAGTCTAATCAAGGTGGTATTTTATTTTATTTTTATGTTTTTTTCTCCATAAACAAGAGAAAGTCTTCTTAGGAAAAGGACCCCTAAAAAGGAGGTGACCTCAAAAAAGAAAATTACTAATCAAAGACAAGAGAGATCATGTGTGCTCTGGGGAGACGTTAAATACCGTAAGTATTCAAAGAGACGAAGGAAAGTAGATGGCACAATACCCAGTGTTTGTTAGTCATACAGAAGGAGAACTGAGAGACTGGAGTGTACCTTAGTGCTAGAATGCTTGCTCAAAGTGTGTGAGGCCCTGGGTTCAGTTCCCAGCATGAAAGACGTGCATTTGGCTATGAGCATAGTTTATCTAGATAACTCATTGGATCATCACACATTAAAATGAATAAATAAACTTTTAAAACCTTGTCAAGAATAACAGAAATGAAGAGGAGCATCTATGGATATTGCAAACCACCTGCTGGTGCTGAGTGGTTGAGAATGAGTGATCACAATGAGAGCAGCCTTCACACACAAAGGGCAGAGAGAGTGGGTGTGGAAACCACTTCTGTGCAGCGTGTGAGCAATGTCTATGAGTAAAGCTGCCTGTTAACAATAATCCCATTCTTGAGGTCTAAGCACTCCTGGCTCCCTCCCATAATTGAAACCATCCAGTCCATAGAAGGGTTTGAGAAAACCCCACACAAGCTTTCCTGTGGCAATTGCGAACAGTGGTGTTTGGCACATCAGGGAGGGTCAGAAAACACTGTCTAATCAACTTCTATGTCATCACTAAGAGAGCATGCAAGCCCTAAACACTTATCCAACAGAAAATGTGGTTTTAATTTAGTTGTCCATAAAAACGACTCATACTGTCTCCTTGGGTTCATTCTAGATACATGGTTCTAAAATTTGTTTCTGTGTTCTTTTTTTTTTTTTTTTTTTTTGACTCCCAGCATCACAAAACAGACCCTGCCCCAGAAAAAAGACCTATAATAAGCCAGACACACAGACTTCCTGCTGGCATCTCCCACTGGTCTACCAAGCAAACACAATGGATTGGTAAGCTCAAAAGAGGCTCATACTTAGCCCACCCCACAAAAATAACTAATGCTGGATTCAGATTCAGAGGACAGAGTGAGGGACAGACAGGAGAATGAACAGATGAAAGTATACTCACACAGATGATAAATCCCAAGTATGGAACCTAGTTTTATCCTGGAGAGACAGAAAGAAGATAAAGAAGGGCCTCTGGTCTATAGAAAACTAAGAGAAATGGGAGAGAATGCCTTCCTCAAGAAATCAAAACAGCTCAGTCCTGACTAGAAGGTCTAACCTAGGCACTCTTCAAGCTGGATGTATATTAAAGTCATTGGAATGTTAAAGGCAACACAGCCACTCTGACCTAGTTCCAATGTGGTTTAATCAAAGATGGGTGGGGTCCTTTAAGTGCGTTTTGATGCTTCTAAATGTATAACCATTCTAGCTACAGAGCCAGCATTCTCAGACAGATGCAGGAGTTGGGGGGGAGGGGATGGATCTCCTGAGAAGAGTAACACTCGAGAAGGCTTCACAAAAGAACAGGTGGGAAAGGGAAGATAACCAAGGTTGTAGAGAATCGAAGGACAGATACATTTGGAGCAGGCTTGCTTGTGAACGCCTTGGATACCAAGTTCAACTGTGTGCACTTGATTTGGTGGGCAGTAAGGCATAGGAGGGCCCCATCTCTAAGATGGGCTGATCTATTTCGATATGCACATCATGTTTGTCTTGGTAAAGCACTTTCTACGATGGTCTCTTTTTGGTGATGTTTTCCACAATGATATGAGGTAGGCAAGCTGGGGAACCATAAACATATCCATTTTGCAATGAGGAAAAGGAGACTGAGGGAGTTTGAGTGACTCTGTAAGAGTGGTGTTTTCAGAACATTAGCCCAGTGAGAGCATGCAGTGTGAATTACAGTGTGGGCGAGAGAATTCCAGGATGCTCCTTAGAAGGCAGGTACCTTGCTGCAAATGGGAGGTAATATCAGTTTGTAACATGGCAGAGGCCTTGGGAAACACAGCAGAGAGAGGAGCTAAGAGCCACCTTCCTGCTATGCATCCCTCTATTTGCCTTTGGTACCTGGGCACCAATGTTTAACACAGTAGGGTAAAGATAGAGCATCGCTGTCTACATTACAAACTTAAAGGCTGCAGAACAGAGAGGGTGGACACATGAAGTAGATAGGGCTGAGAGAAATGGGGTTTTCAGCAAGAGGGACCTGCCTCTACAATCTTAAGGATAGAGATGGATGTCTTCAAGTAAGTTGTACATAGTGGGGACATATGATCCCTCTTCCTTTTATATGACTGGTTTATTAGTACATTTTCCTAAAGGTATCTGAGAATGCTTTCGCTTCATCCCTTGTAGGAGCCAGCCAGTCCACAGAGAGCAGGGATTCTGCCCAAACACTGACGGTGGGTATCTTCCTCTGTGAAGGCACAATTTGCTCCCTTTCAGGACTGCCCAGTCTGGGTGAATAACTATATTGCATCCTGGGACTTTGAGGGAGTTATATCCATGTTTTATAACTTAGCTGTTAGAGATAAAGAGTTTGGGATCCATTCTTACTCACAAATGTATAAAGTACTCCATGCTCTAGCAGACAAACAGAAGTCTGTTCATGAGGCTCTACCTCAGAGACCCGCAAAAGTGACCCTACCATTGGAGGAAGGAAACCAAGAGAGTCTTGGCATAAGTCTCATGACACTGGCCGCCTCGAGGTGGTCATCACCCTTCTGTAGCCACATGAGAGAAAGGACTAGTTATAGTCCTCCAAAGAACTCAGCAGTCTAGTTCATTCACCCACATGTCCAGTGGGCAAGACCACCTCTGAATGGATCTAGGATCCATCCTGGAAAATACCATAAGGCACAAAGGAGTCCAGATTCTGCAGACATCTTGTTGAGCTACACTCTGTAACCTCCATCAAGTGCATCCATCTAACCCCCCCCCCCCAAAAAAAAGATTGGCAGGCTTCATCCTGTGATGTTTACAACTCTGAGAAAGTACAGCAGCTAAGACAAATTATTTTAATATCTTTTACCTTGTTAAAAAAAAAAAAACTTAACAAACCAAATGGTTTTACAATGTACCTTTAAAAAGCAACAGTCTTAAAAAAGATCTTTATTACACAAGTTTCTTTAGTAAGGTTAAAGCCTAGGCCACTTAGAGAGCAAGGGCCGATGTTCATTCTCAACTCGCTACAGGGATGCAGACTGAACTGTTAAGTTTATACATTTTGTTTCCCTTTGAGATCCAAGCTTTTCATGAGATCTTAAGCTAATCTGACCAATCTTAGTCATCCAGAGGCTGCAGCTACCATCTTGTGATCAGAAAATAAAATAAAAGTCCTTTGCCACATGGAACCAAAGCTTTTTTTTGTCACCATCACTGCCATTTCCCTGGAACTCCTAGACAATTTTATGTCCTAAGAAGGTACAAAACAAAGTCACAGGCTCAGCCAGTTAAGCGATGTGATGGGTGGAGAAAACAAAAGTGCATATTTTTGGATACTATTTTTTCAGGAACAATTTCTACTATTAATATTTGTTTTAGTAATTTGGCATCAATTAACCCCAGTTATCATTCCAAAGTCCCCATTTTAGCTCATTCTGTGCAGATCTAAACAAATGTGGCTAGAATTCAACCAGATAAATAAAGTATTCCTAAATGCAGGTAGTGAGTAGACTTATGTTATGGCTTAAATGTTAACTATCCCTTCAAAAGCTCATGCATTGAAAACCTGATGCCCAGACATTGGCGCATCAAGGATGTAGGAACCTTGGGAAGCAGAACCTTGTTGTAGAAAGTGGGTTACTGAACACAAGTGCCCTTGAACAGGAGTGGTGACTCCAGGCCCTTTATCTTTTCTTCATTGCTGCCTTGAGCAAATTCCTCTCCCACACATATCTATCACCAGGATATTCCAGCTTGTTGCAATTCCAAAAGGCAACCGAGATGAATACAAACAGAAATCTCTAAAGCCGTGAGCCAAAATATTATCCTTCATCCTTCAAGCTGATTATCTAAACACACACACACACACACACACACACACACCTTACCGTGAGACAATGAAGCTATTTGCTCATTCATACTACTGTTCAGAGAATATGCAACACACCAGGGATTGTTCCTGAGCTTGGGAGTTCAGCAGGGATCCAAATAAGCAAAGTGTCTATGCTCATAAGCCTATGCTTCAATGATAGACAACCTGAGGACAAAGAAGCATACGTACAAGATGAAGCAGTGGTAATTGATTTGAGAAAAGATAATGTCACATCAAAGTATAGATAAGGATAGAGAATCTGATGAGGTAACAATTAGGCAGAGAACTGAATAAAGTAGAGAGACAAGCAGTGTTTACTGTCTGAAAGGACATATTTCCTTGAAGAAATAGCCTTTCATTCCAGGGCTGGGATAGGAGATTTCATCTACATCAATTGAATAATGGCAAGATTTGAATAGCTGAAAATAGTGGCAGCATAGAGGAAGCAAAATTGGGGACAAGACAGATATTAGGGAAAGAATACCTGCAAACAAGGGTGATAGGCATTGCTGATGTGATGGTAACCCATTAAAGGAATCCATTGTTGGAGACAACTTTGCAGTGTTCACAAGAGCTTTCTGGGAAACAGAACAGATTGTGCACAGCCAAGAATGGAGATTGGAAGCACAGACAATAGTCCCCCTTGCTGGTTCCTGCTACTTCCCCTGTGCCATCTTTCCAGCTCAGCTGTACTCTGTTCCAGGGCAGACTGTTCTTGTCTATCTGGAAACCCTGCTGTTTGGCTCCAAAGAACCCTGTAGAGCCAAAAAAAAAAAAAAAAAAAAAAAACCAACTCTCTACATTCCCCTGCTGCTATGTTCTCCTCTCCTTTGCTACTCTACCAAATAGATCCACACCACCATTTCTCTGGCTTCCATTCCTGTCTTCAAACATTCAATCTGTCACTTCTATGATCAGATTTTGTTCAGATGGTGCCATACTAGCTAAGTAATCTTCCACACTGATTCTTGCTAAGGTATAAATGGCACACGTAATCTCAAACCTGTTCAGGGGACATTTCTTCAGTACTTATTACAAAAGCATGGATCTCTGGCAACTTCCATTCATTCAGAACTCTCAACAAATATCATACAAGATGTTTAGATAATGTTAGGCCCTATATAAAATAAAATAAAAATGAGTACATATGTTATGTGACTTTTCCTAGTAATGTATAAACAAGTATCTCTCCATCTGATATGGGGAACCAAGGACAGGCCAAAGAAAAGGTTCTATTTAAGCCAAGAAAAGTTAAAAAGTAAGCCTACTCTGGTCATTTATAGAATCAAAGGTTACTTACAGAAGCCTGGATGACTTAAAAATAACTAAATCACCAAAATGTCCATCACCAACACAGATTATCCTTCATGAAGACTCCACACTGAAGCTCCCTCAACAACTCTGCTGTTAGCAGAATCTCTTCTCTGCCACCATCACCACTTACACAATCTTAGAAAAAAAAGTCTTGTGAACCTTCTTGACTTTAGGAGCTTCCTGAGACTTTCAAGTTGATTTTACTTCCTGAGTCTTAAGGACCCTCCTCTCAGTTAGGAATGTTGCAGATCAGAAGAAATAGCTACACAACAGTATTGAGTTTAACTCTTACGTAATTTCAGATACATCCAGTGCTTGGGATGGCAAAGTGCCAAAAAGATGTCTCACTGAGACAACTCACTTTAAAGAAAGAACTGAGACCTCTAAAACAGGTTTGGTCAAAGAACTCCACAAGACTGGTTTGTCCTAAACTGTAAAACTGCAAATTTTATCAGGAATAGTTGGAAAGATACTGATAAACTTTATCATCACTATTATTGCTTCTGAGACTTCTAGAGGCCTTTCTCCATCTCTTTTGTTCCCTTCCCCTTTGTGAATTCTGTCTCCCATGATTCAAAGCTAACATGGCTTCTGGGGCCAGGTCTTTAGTACATATATAGATACCATTACACAGATTCAATTTTTATTTCCCTAACCAGTGAACTCAACTGTAGAAAGAGCAATGACTTTGCTTGGAAAAATGTTAGTCATTCAGTGCAAAGATCTCTAACTACCAGTGATGGAGCATGCAGTGATGCCTTTCAAAATCCACATCCGTACACAAACAATGAGGAACTTTTTGACTTGCTATTCACCATTCATATACAGCTTGGTGCTGTATCTCTGAAGTAAGCAGTACCCTTTTCACCTCCAAGATTCCTGTCCCTTCCTAGCACTCAAAAAGAGAAGGAAGGCTTGGGTCCTGTGGTCTCTAATCTGAAGAATAGTGTTACCAAGTAAGCAGCACATCAAATACTTTTGACATTTCATAAGCAGAAAACAAACTGTTCATTGAATGACAGGTGCTACACAGATGGCACCTATTAAATAATTAAAATAAAGTAGAAATTAAAAATAAACAGTGGGAAATGATTTGAAACATACACAACCAAAGGGAGCAGAAAGAGTAACTTGGGAATAAAGAAGTGAGTAAAATTAGATTTGAGGCATTTCAGGATTCAATTGTGTGTAGATTAACTGACTGGCTTTCTCTCATTGTCAGCATGAAATAAATGCTATCTGAAGCTGGAAAATCCTCTAAGTAAATGTAATACTAATGCAGCAGCCACACTGACACTTCTGATAGACAGTTAAGTGTCTAGCATTTACTGATGGAAATAAGATGGGCAGATATAAAGTGAGATACCATGAGACTGAAATAAAATAGCTTTGTAATGGTCAGCAAGCTCTGCGTAATGAACAATCGCAGGCTCAGTTTCAGAGAAAAACAAGTATTTCTTTTTTTAAATTTGTGGGTTTACTGTGAATTTGTTAACCTATTTTGGGGTTATCTAGAAAGCTTGAGTGTGTGCTGCACGGTAGGCAGTGTTTGAAATTTCTCAAATGAAATTTGTGTTCTTCTATGTTTTATTTGTGTTTAATCTGGGACCCAGACTAAAGCAGAGATAGACAAACAGAGGAAACATGCATCGTACTGATGATAGAGCCTTGAAGAAGGCGAGGAGAGAGGCTGGAGGAAGGGCCCAGTGGGTAAGAGCATGTGCTACACAAGCATGGTAACATGCATTCAAATTACTGGTACTAAAGTTAAAATCCAGATGCAGCTACATGTGGGTGTAACATGGGTAGCACTGTGGGGAAGAGACAAGCATATCCTAAGGGCTTGCTGCCCAGCCAACCTAGCCAAAATGATGGAATTGATTTCTTTGAGATACCAACAGGCATCTATTTGGGCCTAAGGCCTAGTTAATGGGAGATAATTCATGCCTAGTACTGGCAACCCAGCCAACTCCCCATGGCTGGAAATGTCATGGTCCCTAGGAGACAGCCCACTACTGTGATTTTTGTAAACCAGTGTAATTCCCAACTTGATCCTAAATAACTATCCTTATATCCACAGACAAGTGTAAATCTTAGTCCTCATTTTAAAAGCTTCTTTTTATAGCATATGGCAACCATTACAGAAATCCACAGCTGATCAAAATGCAGAGAACAATTGACCATGGGGTGCCCAGCACCAATGAATATATCTCCAATACAACCATTATACCTAGGTTCAGGTAATATCATGGGAGAGGGGACAAAAAGGCTGTAAAAGCCATAGGGCCAGAATGTCTCTTGGAAGATAATCTTCTGTATACGACAAGGAAGCTGCACCCATAAAATCTCAACAGTATGGTCGCCTAGCCAAGACCTACACAATCACAACACCAGTTGATATGCTGTCATAAGTGGGGGAAATCTTGCAAGGCCCCAGTCCTAGAGGAATAATTCTAGGGAATTAATGGATGCTGAGAGATGAGGTCTCTTCCAAGGATAAGCCCATAATAGATTATCCAATCTTAAATATATATGCAATGCATATAAGAAACACTAAATTGACTCAGCAGATTGTGTGTGTGTGTGTGTGTGTGTGTGCGCGAGCATACACACATATGTCAGATGTCCATGTCTGTGTGTATGTATGAATAGTAACTAAAGAATAGGTCATGAATTTGAGACTGGTCACAAAAGAACTAGGAGGGGCAAAATAGAGACATGGAAATTATGTAAATGCAGCACTCATGGAAATTTGGGGAGACCTTGTTCTGTATTTAAAAATGTGTCTATCTCTATAGGTATAAACATATAGGACAGACAAGAAGAAACCCAGCAGAGGTCAGATAATTCTGCCCAGCCCAGCAAGTTAAATTTTCTGCTTTAAAAATCAAGCAAATCTAGGGACAAAGAGATGGCTCCACAGTTAAGAGCCTGTGCTGCTCTTGCAAAGGACCTGTGTTTGATTGCCTGCATCAGGCAGCTCTCCAAAGTATCTAAGTCCAGCTCCAACAGATTCTAAGATTCTATCATACACACACACACACACACACACACACACACACACACACACACAGAGAGAGAGAGAGAGAGAGAGAGAGAGAGAGAGAGAGAGAGAGAGAGAGAGAGAGAGAGAATAAAATGCATCTTTCTAAACACACACACACACATATTCATACATTAGAAAATGTTCTTGAAAGGCAAAAATGAATAATCTAAAGCATCCTAGATAAATTCTGAAATCTCTAGACATATTTAAACAAAGTGGAGGCAGACCCTGAGATTACAGACTGAGTGTTGACAGTCAAGGAAAAATTACCTTAAATCAGCTATTGTTAACTATTCTCAAAGAAATAAAGAACAATGTTCACCAAGTAATTAAAAACAAAAAGACTCTGCATAGAAAAAGACTATTTTTTAAAAAAAGCCTTGTGGAATTATAAAACAAATTTTAAGTCTTCTGAAACACAATATAGATGCTCCTTAACTTAGGACTAGGTTTTACCCACTAAGTACCACTGTAAACAACACTGTAAGAGCTTAAAACACCCCTAATATAGCTAATGTACGTAAACACCACAGCTTAGCCACATCATAGAGGATAGCCACTAACCCATACTATGGCCAGGATCTATGGCTTACTGCCACTGACCTGCACCACAAAGCCTTGGAAAAAGAATAATTTAAAGCCCACAGTATACTTTCCACCAAATGAATGTGTATAACTTATGAACCATCCTAAATTTGAAAGTTTATATCTCAAATACCTGTTACAATAAGGTTTACTGGTCCTGGTCGCCAGAGGTCCAAGCCCACAAACCTGCCACCCCAGACCCCTTAGCTGCCCACTGATGCTCAGGTCCCCAAAAGTGACTCATACACTTATATTGATTTCATGTTGTTTGGCCTATGGCTCAGGTACATTGCTAACTAGCTCTTACATCTTAACTCAACCCATTTCCATTAATCTGTCCTGCCACGTGGGCTCACCTGTGTTCCTTACATGTTTTTTCTTGGGCAGCTGGCTTGATCTGTTCTGACTCAGCCCTTCCTTTCCTACCTATTCTGATTCCCCCACCTACTTTTTCTATGGTAACTGCTATGGGCCAAAACAGCTCCTTTATTTAAAAAAATTGATATTCACAGCATACAGAAAGACATTCCCACATCAAATATCTCATAATCCAGAGACAGTCAATCCACAGTTACTGGATGGAGTTAGCAAAATTTTAAAGAAAATAGGGAAAGCTAGTAAAACAAATATATTAGAGGATTGTAATAAGAAGTTTCTGTCCCAGACTTGCTCCAACGTCTGGACCTGCCTGAATCTGCTTAGCTCTGCATAGACCTGAGGTCTAAACCAGCAATCCCAAAGTTCCAGAGAAACACACAGAAGCTTTTATTAATTACATGTTGTCTGGCCTATGGCTCAGGCTTATTGCTAGCTAGCTCTTATATCATAACCAATTTCCATTAATCTGTCATGTCACATGGCCTATGGCTTACCTGTGTTTCTGTAACATGTTGATTCTTGGGTGGCTAGATCACATCTCTGTCTGACTCCACCCTCTTTTCACTTTATCTATACTCAGATTTCCCACCTACTTCTAAGATGTCCTGCCATAGGCCAAAAGAGTCCCTTTATTAACCAATGATATTCACAGCATACAGAAAGACATCCTACATCAGAGGATATATGCTCGGTATAAAAATCAAACATGTTAAATTTGCTAGCAATAAGTAATCTCTTTTAAAAAAATTCTAAAGCAATTTACTGAAATTGTAAAATGCTTATAGATAAATCTGAATCAACATTTTTAATGTCTGTACTGTATAGCAAAAGCTAAAAAATTTGGCTTAGAGAAATTGAAGAAGACCTAAATGAAAACTGTTTCTTGGGTTGAAAGACACAATATTGTTCAGATATTAATTCTCTTTAAAATAAGGTGTAGATTCAATACAATCACACAAAAAAATCATAGAAGGATTAAAGTGAAAATGTAATGGTAGAATTTCACAAAACAGCTCAGTTGAGAAGATAGCTATGATTTGTACAAGAATGTAAAGATTATAAAATGCTTAAGTAATTTCAAAAAGAACAAAATTAAAAGGGCTCATACTACCAAATGCCAACATTTATGATAAGGTATAGAATTCATATTTCTGTGGCTATAACAAAGTAACTGAACTAGACAAGTTAAAAAGATTAAGGGTTTGTTGTGGCTCACAATTTTTGAAGGCTGAAGTCCATAGTCAATGTTTCCCATTGCCTCAGGGTCTTTAGTAAGGTATTGGTATAAGATTTATGGTAAAGCAAAGCCACAAGAAAAGAGACAGGCATTCCACACTTCTTTCAAGAGTGGGATCTTGAGCAATGACTCTAAACTTCTCAAAGGGTTTCACCCCTTAAAGGTTTCCATCTTGTCCTATTTTCAAGCTGTGGGCACAGCCTTTAATCCATGAATATTTGAGGGGCATTCTAGCCACAAACTATAGCATAACAAAACATAGGACAGCACAAACAACATGATAAACAGATTCGTGAAATACCCTAGAATACCCAGGAAGGGATCTACACATTCATTATCATTGTATTGCAGAAAAGATTTTAAGTCAACCTAATTTTCCCTACAAATGTATCTACTTAACTAGACCCTGGCATGCTTCCATTAAGTTAGTAATTAATTTCAGTCCGTCAGTCATATACACTTTAACCAGGAGGACTGAATCATATAACAATGGGGCATTAGAAAAGTATAAAATCTAAACTTATAATCGTCTTTTTTAAAAAAAGAAGAATCAAAAGTTTTTATTTACTTTAGTAATGACAAAAAATAAGAATCCATAAAAATGAACTGATAAATTTGTGTTTATCGAAATTTTAAAACTACCTTTCAATGAATGACACTGTGATTACAAGAGTATAAAGACAATCTACCGACTACAAGAAAATGCTTGCGACACAGATTTTGATAAAAGACTTGTATCCAAATGCACAATGAACTCTCAAAACTCAATAATAAGAAACAAAATAATAAAAAAAAAAAATCACAAAAGATGGAAGCCAACAATTCAGCGAAATGATATATGAAACTCAGAGAGCACATTCTGGAAGCTCAGCCTCATTAGCTGTTAAAGAAATACAAATTTAAGCCACAATGAGATACTGTTACATATCAACTAGAATGCCTAAAATTAAAAATAATGACCATTCCAATAACAAATGGCAGTGTGTATATTGAACAACTAAAGCACTTATATACTGCTGACTGGTATAAAATGCTACAGTCACTTTAGCAAACACATTAGCTATTTCTAAAAAACATAAATGCCACACACCTAATATATATGTGTAGCACACTTACTCTGTTGTATATATTGATCATGAAAAATGAAAGCATGCACACAAGTATGTGCTCTACCACTGAGCTACATCCTGACGTGCTAGATTGTATGTGACAGAATGGATAATGTTGAGAAAGATTTATTTTTTGAGAGAGGGCATGTTTGTTGGATTACCTTGAACTTGCCATCCACCTACCTTAGTTTATCTAGTGATAGACTCATAGGTGTATATTGCCATGTCTGGGGAGTTTTATAGTATGGATATCAAACCCCTACTAGCTACCTGATTTGCAGGTATTTTCTATAATCCCGTTGGTCTTATTCCCTTGATATATCAACATATATCAAAATATATGCTTAAAGTATCAAAATACATTTGTCATACTTGTCAGTGGGATTTTTGGTTATAGTGTATATGTGAATGTGTCTAAATACATGCACACATTCATTAAGAATGGGATTTTAACTGGGTGTGGTGAGTCCCAGCATTTGAAAGACAAAGTTAAGTGGATTTCTGTGAGTTTAAAGTCAACCAGGGCTACATAGTGAGACTCATCACAAAAACCAAAACACAAGAATTTTTTATTTTGAAATTATCTAATGACAGATGATATTCTATATGAAATAATGTATTGTTCAGCAAAGGAACATGTCACCTAAAAATGAAAAAGAAAAAGAAAGTGTATTTTCATTCAAGGACATGGGCATATTCCTAGTAATTTCACATAAAATAGCTAAAAACAAAGTGAGTGTTTAAGGAATGAACACATGAACAAACTGTGTTATATTCTCACACCACAGTGTTACTGCACGTGGCAAGTTAGTGAAGTAATCACACAAATATATGGAAAGATTGTACAGAACTATGTGAGAGAAAGACACAGACAAGAGAGGAAAACTAATTCGTGCCATTTTTATGAAATATAGAAAATGAAAACTCATCAATAGTGACTAAAGCCCGTCAGTGTTTTCCCAGCGAGCTGATGAGGGACAAAAGGGGGGTGTGACTGAACAGAATACAAAGCTTTCGGGACTGATGACTGTGTTCATTATTTTGACCAGGATGATCGTTTCATGGGTGGGTGTGTTTGGCTGACAGAACTTATCAAAGTATACACTGTATTGCGTGTGAGCTGCTGTGTTTCATCTGTTCCTCAATACAGCTGTTAACCAGCATTACAGCCACCAAAAGCACTTAGCTCTATATTGTAGGGAGGAAAAACAGAGCCCACAGATCAATCAATAGAAATTATACAAACTAAGGAACAGGGCAGAAGTTACTTAAAGAATGAAGAAAAGCATTTCTGATCTATGTGGCACTATCCAAATGTCGCCCCCACGAAAATACTGGGAGAGAATTAAAGGGGGGTGAAGAGCAGCTCAAAGAAGTAATCGTTGAAAAATCGTCCTCATTTTGTCAAATATGCTTTCTCTGATCAAGAAGCTAATGCAAATAAGAAAATATTTATACAGAGGTGAAGGACAATGCAGAGAAAACCACCAGCATTAGAAGAAGATATTTGCAAACATTATTCATCAGATTTAAAAGATTAGTTTACAAAATATCTAAGGGGCTTAGCACCCAATAGCTACAAATGTTTCTGTAAACAATTTAAAGGGGTAAAGGATATGAGTGGCATTTCTCTAAAGAAGGTCATAGAGCTTGATTGACAGATACAGGGAAAGGCACTCACTAAACACCACCAACCAAAAGAGGATGCAATCCCAGACCACAGTGAGATATCACTGAATACTTCTTAGAATAGCTATTTAATTAAAAAGACAAGTACAACCACATTTGCGCAGAAATTAGAACACTGCTCCACTGCTGACAGTGATGTGAAGTGCCCACTCCTGAATTTGTTGCAATGGTCACAATCATCCTTATACAGAAATAGCCCAAATGATAATGGAGTATGTGAAGTGTGGCATAAGCACAATGGACTATTATCTAGCCTTTTCAAAAGGAAAAAAAAAAGCCATATTATTTGCAGTACCATGGGCAGACTTAGAAGATATTGTAAGTTGGCTACAGAAGAAAAAAATATTGCATGATTCCAATTGTATGGATTATTGAAACAGACCAATCAATGGCTCTTATAGAAAAGAAAATTATGATGATCAGCTACTAGGGGGAGAAGAAATGAGATGTTCAGTAGCTATGAACTTCCACCCATACAGGATTAATTCCTTCCAGAGGTCTGTTACACAGTATGGAATAACTAGAGGCACTGTCTTCCCACAGACAAGGAAGGGAAGGACCCAGGAAACCTGTGGAGGTGGACCCATTGATACATGATTATAGCAGAGGCTCATGGGCGGATACATTCTTTCAATCTCACCAAGGTATAAACACTAAATATGCAGAAGTTTTTATATCAGTGAAGCTGATATCAAGGGATAAAGTTCAACAAATCACATACAAAGTAAATATTATGAAAATCTGACCCACTACATCATAGTTAAGTTTTTGAGAACCAAAGAAAATGAGAAAAGATTAAAAGTAGCCAAAACACAGGATACATCACACACAGGGGAATATTTGATGGCTGCCAACATTCCATGCAGCCCATTGTAGCACCCTCAAAATGCTCAAAGAAAAATCTTCCAATATAGAATTCTATAACGTGAAAAAATATCATTCAAAAGTATAATCCAGATAAATATTTGAAAATATATTTGTGTTGATTCTTTGAGAAACTCATGTGGTATATTTTGATTAAAATAAACATTTTAGATGTAAGACAATGTATGGCCAGAAAAAGAAAAAAAGACATTCACCAAAGAATTTGTTATAATATCCTTTAGTCCAAAAGAAAGGACACCAGATGGAAACTTGTATCTTTAATTAATAGAGAATATTACCTCTAAGTGATTTCTGAAAATTAAAGATATGTGTTAGAATTTGTGAAACAGTATTTGTCAACCTCGCCAGTACTGATCTTTAGATGGTAGGGGATAATATACAGTGTCTCTGGCCTTGTCCCACTACATGCCAGTAGCACTCCCCACTGTGACAACCAAAACATTTCCAAATTTCCCTAAAAGACAAACTCAGCTATATTGAAAAACCACCACAAGAAACAAACAAACAAAAAATCATATAATGAGGAAAGCTAAAGACGCAAGAAAAGCAATTCAAAACAAACAAACAAAAAAAGATACAGAAAAATAGCAAAATGTTCCATGTAGATCCAACCACATTGATATCATATTCAACAAAATAGCAAATGAATAAGAATGGCTAAAACAGCAAAACTCAACCATCTACTATATGTAAGGAATCTGTTTTAAAGGTAAAGAGACAGACAGACTGAAAATAAACGGCTGACAAAGTATTTTGCACTGAGCATATGAAAGATTGAAGTGTATAGATCAGAGCGGGGGCTGGTTTTAAAACACAGCTTTTAAATCCACAAACAGAACTGGTTCTGTCAAAGAGTCAATATTTTCAGAAGGTGTAATAACCATGAACGCCTCTCCATCTGATAACAGTCTCAAAAATGCAAGGCAAAAGGACTTGTCGTAATTAAAGGAAGAAATGAACAAATCTGCAATTACACATGGGACTTTCAGTACAGTTTCAGCAGATGATAGGCAATCCTTTGCTCCCCCCGATAAGATGGTTCCCCTCAGGAAGCAGCCTGCTCAGCTAACCAGTAAGGACTCAGATGGGTAGTCATACTTTATCTGTATAGTGATACATTAGTGCCTAGAGAATTGACATTTTTAATCATTTGTAAGCAAGCACAAACGGGTTGATCATTTGAATTATATAACAATAGTTTCTCACCATGATTTCATCTTAAAATCTTGTAGCATGATTTTTTTTTATTTTTTTATTTTTTTATTATTATTTTTTTTTTAGCAAGAACCACACTGATGATGACCTCTGAGGATAAATTGTATGTTTAGGAGACACCATTATATTGGGCATAGTACTAGATTTTTTTCAGTACATATCTCAGCTTGGAACTGTCCCTTCCATTCTATTCACAGGCAGCTGAGGTTTGAGATACAAACCCAGTGTTATATGTGTCTGTATCAAATTCCATTTTGTTAAAGTCAACATCTCTTGATGTCAAAATCCCTAAGACCATCACGCACTCTTACTTTTTCATCTAGTTTGATGTGAAGAACCCAAGTGCACAACCATCATTCCCAGCCCAGAATCCCCCAAACTGCTAACCTAGGCCCATCTTCTTGTTATCCAATTTCTTTGATGCAGATGCTGGTTTCCAGGATTCTTCCAGGACTGGAGATGTAGGTGACAACTTCTCCCAGCCCTGTGACTTTTTATTATTTATGGAATAAGAAATATAATGTCACCCTTTCAATATCCTGATTACAGACTCTTATCCCAATATGAAAATTGAAAATTTGATAGCTGAAACTTTTGCTAGCTTGTGGTTAAAGAAAAATGTAACTTTGGCCCAAATCTAGAGTAAAGATATTTTATATTTGTATCATTTTGAAAGAAGGTCTCATTAAGGTCTCCACCACAGCCTCAGACTGACTACCATGGCCCAGGATGAACTTGAACTTGTGATCTTTCCTCAGCTCTGCTATTTGTTTTGAAAATATTTCATACTCCTTAAGTTTAATGAATTAAGCTCCCTGCCACCTGGTATTGGTGAGACGTCACGGCTTGTCTGTGATGGGTAATGATGTAAAGGTAAAGATGGGCACTTCAAAATCAGCCACAAACAGTCAACTCTATTAAACATGTTAGGGGTGATAACCTCCAGATCCCGAGGTTATCCAACTCTAACCTAAATCAAAGTCCCATGATAGGACATGCCCATAAGACTAGTACTATTCATAGGCTTTGAGTGAACAAAGAAATCAGTGAATGTCCTTTGTACACAGATGAAAAAAAAAAAAAAAACAGGAGAGATGAAATCATGGATGAGCTTCAAGGTTGATTAAATGCAAATACAGGAATGATGTGCACTATGCTTGACTCATGAAGCAAACTTTGTAAAACAAATGGCTAATGTAGTGAGGCCAGAATTAACTTCCAGGGCTGACAGACAAGAAGAAGTGGGAGTTGTAACGGGCTAAGGACTACCATCACCTTCTCTACTATGGTTTTTTTCCTTTCCAGCCAGTTGTGTGTCCTCTGTTAACCTTGCCCATGAACTTGAACATGACTTTATATCAGAGTTCTGAGAACAAGGAAGATGCCTGTGGGTGTCAATGCAAAGTCAGAAGAGGTCTCTGAAATCCCATGTTCAGCTCCACCCTTGAGTGAGATGGAGGCTCCATCCTCAAGCTTTTCACATATGAGTGCACACTAAAGTCCTCTAGCGCATGACAGAACACACCACTCCAAAAAAAAGACTTGACAGAGTATCTGGAAATACAGAGATAACTTTGGAAAATTCCTCTGTGTGCAGATATCAGGCTGGCCTGGTTTTTAAATAGTTTCTCATATTTTTTTTTTTCCTGTGGCCCTTCCCTTCTGATTCCCAAGGCATAGGAATGGGTTCTACACAACCACAGGCTCCCAGGCTCTATACAAAACAAACTAAATCTGAGAGCTGTGGGAATTGAAATGTGTAAGCATTCCCAGGGGCATTTACTGTACAGCCTTGCTGGGAACTGCTGAATTGGAGTATTCTGTTTTCCAACCCACGCCTCTGTCAGCCTTCTCACCTGTTGCTCCCTGTCCCACTTCCTGTAGCTACCAAAGGATCTAGAAATTCCTCCTGAAGAGATCTTCTCAATGTTTGAAGAATAAAAGCCATCATTCTCCCCTAAGTCATTTCTTTCTCAGACTAAAAAGAACATTATGATGAGAAAAAAAAAATGAGTGATTTGCCTGCTAGGAATCTCCAGAAATTAGTCTCAAAATAGTATTTGCTTCAGGGACTTTTTTAATATTATTCGGGAATAAAGTGTTGAAAGTGTAAAGAATATTGAGACTGATTTGTTTTACCTGCATATCAATGTGTTCAAAATAGGGAGATTTATTTTTCACTTAGAGTATGTTTTGCTTTGGCAAGTGATCCTGTAGAAAAACTAAAGATAAAAGTAATTCAAGAAGATTCATGGCTTGTCCCACAGTGAGGCCATCATTTGATGGGTACAGGCTTCTGGTTCTTCTAAGCAAAGATCTCTATCCTTCAAAGGAATCCTCCAGCAGAGCCAAGTGTCATGAATGAGGTGTCCATCTTCATTAAGGTTGGGCTCTGGATACGGTAAAGGGATCATCTCCAGATTCATGGTTTTCTAAACTAATTGAAGAGGAAAGCTTGGAAGGAAAGCTTGGAAGGAAAGCCACAGGCTGCAATGTATGAGTTTTATCCCTCAGTCAGAGACTTTTCCTGTGAAAATGTACTAGGAAGTAGTACATGGAATACATAGTACAGAGACGGGAATGCTTATTACCTGAGGTAGAAGCTGAGATCAATGGTGCCATATGAAAAACACAGAGCTGCACCTTATTTTGGGTTCATCTTCACAATTATTTTGGGTTTATTTTTATATTGGTCAAAGACAAGTGGAAGGGTAAATATCTACAATAGGTATACCCTAAGTATGTGTGTGCCACATTTCTTTATGACAATCTCTGTGTTTCAGGGAAGAATAATACCAAATGTTGGCAAAATAAAGGTGTCAATGATGAAATATAAACATGATTGCTCATTTTTGGTGAGGGCAACCAGTCTAATACTATTGAACCTCAAATTTATATTGCTACATATTTAAAGAAGGGAATGGGTTAGGAATTCCTGACATAGTTATGATGTATTTCACCTAATATAGCCCCCCAAATTCTCTTGTAATTTCTGCCTACATGTACACACACACACACACACACACACACACACACACACACACACACACACACACACACATCCACAAAAGCCCTCAATTCTTTAGGCAAGGTAAATACTATATTCCTAGTTTGCAGATAATAAAAACTGTAAGATTCAAAATACTCAGATTTCAACTGAGCAGCTCTTAAGGAAAATATTAAAAGACTTGTGAACCAGGGCATAGCAGGACCATGAGCTGTGCATACATACATTCAGGGTACTGATTTTAACAACAGTGCTTATGGATGTCATACCCTTAGTTCTGAGAAACCCCTGGGTCAGAGTCTAAGTGAACAAGGTAAGTCCTATGGAGACAGCCTAGGTCCTCATCTTCCAATCAGCAACTCTCACCCAAGATGTCTAGATCCATGGGCCTTGCATTAAGATTTACATACACAAAAGTCTATCTCTTAATCTCTCTATCTGTCTATCATCTATCTATCTATCTATCTATCTATCTATCTATCTATCTATCTATCTATCTATCTATCTATCTATCTTTATCTCTATATCTGCCTCTACCTCTATCTCCGAGTCAAGGACAAGCAAGCCATGCAGCAATACATCCTGGAAAGCTGTGGGATCAAGTTCCCTCTAGCTCAGAATATTTAATAAGAGAGGTTGATATCAAGAAGGGTTGTTAGTTTTAGAACTAGAAAGGGGGACATCGGGCTTAAGACTCTCAAGGTCGTGATTCAGTCCCATTTCGTCCTGCTAACTGGGGGTGGCAGTGAGTCTGAAGGTATACTGAAGCTTCTCTAACTGTGTCCATCCTCCAATGGTGATTCAATGTCCCTAACAGACCCCTGAAGTTTCTGAACAGAACTCTTAGAGATAAACTAAAAAAGGGCTAAGAGGAAAAAAATAGTGTCTTGAATGGTGCCATGTAAGAAAGGGGCAGGGAAGAAGGGCTAGAGAATGTGGAGGCAGCAGGCTTAGCTTGAGGGTACCACAGAAGGCAATGTAGAGTCTAACAGGGCCTTTTCTGGCCAACATGGTGACCTCCTGTTTATCAAAAAAAAAAAAAAAAAAAAAGAAAGAAAGAAAGAAAGAAAGAAAGAAAGAAAGAAAGAAAGAAAAAAAGAAAAAAAATCATGACTTGCTTTCTTTATGGCCATCTGCTGGAACTTCTTATAATAATGATAACTTTAGAGTGGATGTGGATGTCAGTATTGTTCCCTGGGGTTGTACTGACATACTAAATGACCAAGGACGGAGTCTGTCCTCTGCAAGCCCATAAAGCCAAGGCACAACTCCATAGTGTTTAAGACAACAGCATCTGGGACCTGGGGAAGTTCAGGCTTTCCCACTAGAGGAGGAATCTTTGAGTATATGAACATTTTAATCCACAAGAAATGGGGGGGGGGATTAACTGTACAATGGGCGAAGGCATGAGTTTCTTTGTCTCTGAGTGTGTTGGTTCTCACCAGACTCTTCTCCCAGGCCAATCTCTTCATAGAGATGATTGGTCCTTCTCCTCATCTGACAGTCACAATTTCCCTTGATAAAACACAGCAAAAGAGAAGCTTGAATAAACAGATAAATGAGCCTGTTGGCTTATAGCTACTATCCCTGCACTCGAAATATGGAGCCGGCGGATTCATTCACCAGAAGTTTGCAACAAGCCTGGGCCACAGAGTAAGTCTGCCTCAGAAAAGGGGGGGAAGGGAACCTGCACAAAGAAACAATGTATAATACAACAAAACCACAACAATGATGATGAAGACAACAATGAAGACCAAACATTCTAGATCTTGATAGAAAACAGGAAGGAAGGGCTGAGAATCATCTGGCTCAGACCTCTGGTTTATACGTGTTAAAAATAAAGCATGTTGAGGAAAAGACAATATCTTATTCCTTACTTCTCACTGTTGAAAAGCCAGATTTGACTCAGGTCTCTGAGTCCTGACCAAGGCTCATTCTTGAGCAGCAGGATAACGGAACTTCAAGGCCTACCAGGCAGCTCATTCCGAGAGAGATGCAAGCTTGATCAAAGGCACACAGGAGCAAGGAACCGGAAGGACCTGGCTAATTAAGACTCATTGTTCCAATATGGGCCCTTCTAATGTGCAAGCGTGAGACGCACACACATACAGAAAGAGAGAGCTTACACATATAGAACATGGACCTTTCTGATGAGCAAGTGTGTGTGCACATAGAGGGGGGGAGAGAGAAAAAGAGAGAGAAAGTTTTATACATATACATAAAACACAGGCAAGCAGAAACTGATCAATCAGACCCAAACAGCACCCAGGCATGCACAATATTTAACTGCACCAGCTTGTAGAAATAGCAAGAGCCTTATGTTTGTTGAGCTACTTAAGAAGTCACACTCTGTGTTGGAGGCACCGCCATTCTTTCATTACTCCACCATTGACAATCATGCTTGTTAACCCCACTTCACAGTTGGGAGACCAAAGTTTGAATGGTGACACACACAAATCAAACAAAGTCTGTGTACAAATGTGTTAGAATGAAGTCTCAGATGGGCTTAACCCCAAAGTCCAAGCTCACATATACCATGTTCTCTAGATGGCTGTGTTACAATGGTGATAATATGTAGTTAATGTGGACAATCATAATAGTAGTACAAATTTGGAATAATCATAATAATGATGGCAATAGATAACTTCTTCTGGTATTATTTCTAAGCCACTCATTTTCCTAAGTTTTTTTAATTAACTCATATCACCCTCCTAGTAACACCATGAATTAATTAGCATTTTATAGCTGAAAAAATAGCCACAGGAAAATCATGGTAGGTTTCTGGAGACTCCACTACTGGTGGATGAGAGAACCTGAATGTGGCTAAGCCATGTCATCTCACATGTTTTCAAACACGGAAGATACCAAATCTAGCCCAGCCTGTACTCAGCCCTGAGAATGATCTCTCTGTTCTTCTGGGTCAGCTATCTTAGGAGAAGTGACTCTCAGAGGCCTCCATCCTTGGCTCGTCTTCGCTCAATCTGCAGCGTCCATGAGCCAGTTCAGAAGCAGTCTCCTGGGACAGGAACAGAGATGACAGACAGCAAGACTGGTCCGGCAGCTCCATATCCCCAGGGAAGTGAGGAGAGGCCACACTGTTTGTTGAACATCTGAGAGCATTAGGTCTCCAAGGCACTAAAGGCAGGGCCATTTTCCAGGTGGCTGAGCTTGAAAGATTAGGGAACAGGATGCTGCTGACGGGGCTGTTCCCATCACCTCGGAGAGCATCTGGATCCCCTATCCTACCCCATCCATACAGCTAGCCTCTGGTTCTTTTTCTTTCTCAAACCTCCCCTTTTCCTGGGAGACAGCCCTTCTCCCCAACCCCTCTCTTTCAGCAGATCAATCCAGTTTTTTGTACGAGCAGAAGAGTGAGGAAGATCAAGCTACAGAGACTGAATGCACAGCCCTGATAAGAGAGGCAAGAGGAACCATCTGAGGCACAAGAGGCTGAGCAGGGGGATAATAGCCCAGACCCTCTGCTCTGTGTGGCCACACAATGGTCCACATTCAGCAGGCGCCCTCCTGGTCTCTAATCTAGCAGGAAGGGCACATGTTCAGTCTATTAGCATTTATTTTGCCTTTCTGCATTGTACTGATAACCCAGTTTCTGACCCAACCTCTCACTTTTCTTTTTACTCCACATTATAATTCTGCTTTCTTAAAATCCTATTCAGCTACATAAAAAAAAAAACCTCAAACTCTATACCATTTCAAAGAACATCAGTAATTTTTTTTTTCTCCCAATTCAACCAAGGTGACTTCTACAAAGAATCCACCATTCTGGATTGTATTGATGGTTCAAGAGCTGAGGGACAGGTAGCATTTCTCAGGCTGTATTTATATATTCACTAATAGAAATCAACATAAAAGATGAGCCTCCGCGGGTGACACACTCACAACTGTTATGAAAATCCAGGACCTGAGGTGGGCAAAGGTTCCTAATCAGTGTTGCTTTCCAAAGAGCTGGACATTGACCACATCCCAGACAGACTTAAGCTATGGCATCCCATGGTGAGCTCTGCCATTTGCCAGGTTGGTTATTTGAGTTCTTTTTTTTTTTTTTAAACAAATCTACAAATGAAAAAAAAAATGGGGAGTTTAATCAATGGCTAAGGAAAGTGGGGGAAAGAAAAAAAAAAGATATTTCATGGAACCCTCTGAGTTTCTTCTGAGAAAACTAGCAAATTACTCATTGACATAGAAAGTGGTGTCTCCTTAGCCAATGCCCTGTGTTTATTACTAGAACCTCCCAGACAGACACTACCCATATTGATCACTGGAATGTTCTAAAGCAGCAATGGACAAATAAGAAGACAGCTGAGATGTGAGCACAGTGTGGAATAGGAAGGTTGACATTAGGATCGTTGCTTTATACGGACTGGCTTTGTGTTATCTATTTGTATTCCTTCCGTGCCTTAAAAATAACCTCCCAACATAACAAAATGAATAGGCATTTCTAACCCTAGGGAAATCTCCCAGACTCCACAACTATGGACTCTGGTTGTATAAACATTGAGAGAAATTCTGATTCCTAACTTCATCTTTCAGAGTAATTTCTCACAGAAGGCTAGCTGACCTCCTGGCGCCTTTGAGAAATATAAAAATCTCTGAGAAGTCAGCTACATATTATATTGAAGAGAACAGGAATATGACAAAAGTGACACCCAGTTCTGATCCAGATTGACTAGGACCTTTTCTAGAAAGTTCCTAATATCTGGAGCACAAATGTACAACAGGGTAGACAATTGGTTTCCAAGACTTACATGTCTGGTGCTAGTGTTGTCTTGATCCAGAAATGTGAAGAAGAAATGTTTCTGGTTATAGGTAGTGCTTGGACCACAGTTCTTCAAGTCAATGGGTCCTAGCACTAACCAGAAGGCAGAATTTTGAGTCATTTCTCTAAGAGTAGAGAGGCTGTGGTTAGTTAACATCTACCACTTGTTTTCTCCCCAACAAGATTCTCTGAAAATTTCTGGGACATAGACAGAAGACATAAGAGATACTAGGCTGTACCTGACACACCCTGGCTGAAATGGCAACCAAGCATTGGCCCTCAAATGTCCATGGGCCCTTGTGGAATTGGAGACTGACCTCAAAATGGTGGGGACTAGAGAAACTTGACTGTTCAGGATAGTCTAGAAAACCAGATTTGCCAGGGTCTTGGCCTCAGGGAACCTCAACAGCCAGTCAGTTATCTTGGCAAAGAAGTAAAATGGGCTGAGAAAGGTCTTTCCTAAGCCAACTGTAAAGAAGAGACCTGGCCCTACGGCAGAAACATCAATGTGCTATTAAATGAGAATGTGAGTTCTGTGTTGCCTGATAGCCCAGGCTCTCCAGAGTTCCAGAGAACTTGTCTGTTTAATGATGCCAAGTATTTAAAATAATAAAGTACCATGTAGATAGGGACCTCAGTAGGCCAACTTGATCCAGGGTATGTTAAATTCATGACCTTGACCATAGTTGAGCAGATTCCATTTAAACCAAGAATTTTTGTCCCCAGTGAAACTAGAAAAGCAGTCCTGTCTCTCAGTACATGGTGCCTCTGTCTGGAAAATGTCTCATTTCCAACTGCAACATTACAAAGAAATTTCAAGGTTTGCTCAGCTATTTTGGACTCCAAGCATTTAGGGATGCAAAATTGACAGTTAAGGACCTCTACCTCCAGCTAGGGAAATTGCTCCATGAGTAGAGTGCTTGTTACATAACTATCAGAACCTGAGTCCACATCCCTGGAATTAATGTAAAAAGCAAAGTGTAAAAGTATTCACCTAAGTCTCAGCTCCCAGAAGCAGAGAAAAGAGGATTCCAGAAGCTTGCTGACCAGCCAATACAGCCATTTGTGAGTCCTATTTCAGCAAGAGAGTCTATCTCAAAAACTAAGGTGGAGAGAATTGCCAGTGGCTCAGCAGTTCAAGATACTTGACATCAAATTGGATGATATGATTTTGATACCTGAAACTAAAATGGCAGAGGTAGAGAACTGACTTCTAGAAGTTATCCTCTGACCTCTACACATACGCTATGGTACTGCACACCTACTCATATACCCACACAAAATTAAATGATAGATAGATGATCATACATATATAAATGAATAAATAAATAAATGTATTTTTAAAATACAGGTTTTTCCCCAAAAAAAGGTATTGGAAAGTTTATCAAACCTTCCAGAGTAGGGGCCAAAAGGGAGTTCTTAGATCCCTGGAAATATACACCCAAAGGGACAGTGAAACCACAACCCCATCTTCCTTCTGTCTTGCATCCAAACCAGAAGCAAGAGGTTTTGCACCGCCATGTGGTTCTGTCATGATGTGTGGCCTCACCATAAGCCCAAAGCAGGGGAAACAACAAAACTTAGGCCAAATCCTTCCAAACTGTCAGCTGAAAGATACCATCTCTATATTCAAGATGACAGCCTCGTGCATCTCATACACTGCTAGAAAGCGGGGTAGCACAAATACCAACATGTGTATGTGCCTATGTATATAAAAGACACATGAATTCATATCATCAGTGGACACAGATAAAACCAACAAATTTACATATTATATATGGAGGATAATAAAAAAATTCAAAGACTTCTTGAATTTGTAGCTTTAGAACACAAGAATAATAAATATAGATGAATGGGGGGAAAGGAAGGGGTAATAAGTATTCTACTTTAAGCCTATAAAGCTGGTTGTACAGTAGAGTGGAGGCATCGGGTAGAATTCTGGAGATATATCTATGATAATAGAAACATAGCTGATGCTTTCCTTAACAGTTTCTAAAAGTTCAGAAAACTTAAGAGGCTGGAGAGATGGCTCAGCTATTAAGAGCACTGGTTCCTCTCCCAGAAGACTACAGTTCAATTCCCAGTACCTATAAGGCAACTTACAACTATCTGTAACTCCAATTTTCGGGTATCTAGTGGCCTCTTCTGGCCTTCTTAGGCACCAGATATACACATGTAATACAAAAGCATCCATGTAGTCAGAACATTCATACACATAAACATTTTAAAAAAAAATAGAAAACTTAGAATGGAAAAAAAAAATCCAACTCCTTGTAATGTCAACAATTACCACCAAATCCACTGGCAAAATTAATGCTGAAGCCAGAATTCATGCTCTATTTTCAGCAATATCTCAATAATATTATATTAATCATCCTGGGGCAATCACACTTTCATGATGAAATGTGGTGGCTGGAACTGCTTAAACTTTTATAGACCCTTTTGTGCATCTGAAGAAAGTGTTGCTATCTCTTACTAGGAATGAGCCTGGACTTGGTTTCCCCTGCATAATCACACACTAAACACAAACCAAAGAAGGTAACTTGGATGCAGAGCCAATCAAACTGCAAAGGGCCAGCCTGCCTGTGCCCCAACACAATTCCTCCTGAGCACATCTTGGGTCACATTCCAAAGTGTGAAGGGCTACACATTCATCTTGATTAATTAAAGTTCTTATTGCCACACTATGAAAAGTATCTCATTATTTCTGGTATTGTAACCATGCCTACCTTCAATGATTTTTTTTCTAATGGAGCTCAAGGGTCCATAGCACTCTTTACAGTATGACTTTTGACAGTGTGCACATACTCTTCCCTCCTAATTTTCTGAGGCCAGATATCTCTCAAACTGCCTTGTGTGATGGTTTTTCAATGATCCTTGCAAAAGACAACACAGGATGTCAAATAACAGGGGAGAAGTGAAGCCCTCTATCCAAAGGCAGAATGAGGCTGCAGAAAGTGTTAAAACGCAGAGGAAAGGGAGCTTGTACAGCAAATGGTTGATGGACAGTGGCGGTCTTTAAGACCAGTTATCACTGCCAACAGGAACAATAAAGGATGACCTAGAGTACTCTTCTGACAATATTCTTCTTTCCCCAGAAAGTGGGTATACCCCTAGAAGAAAGGAACAAGGGAATTCTTTGATCTGTACTGTGTTTCTTCAAAACTAGTTCAAGTCACTGCTTAAAGCCAGAGAGAAAAACTGGCTCCATTAAATGTCACACAGTCAAACATCAGATGGTTGAAATGAGCACATCCCCAATAGTGCTTTCCAAATGTTACAAGAAATGGCCTGGGAATGTAAAAAATTTTATTTTAAGAGGTCAGATATCTTCATCAGTATGCATGGACTTTTAGATGTCAGAAAAGCAAAGGAGCCAGTAGTTACAATCAAACAATTTCTTGGTTTTCAAATATGAAACTACCTATTGTTCTTAATGAAGGTTTATACCCAGCAGAGTAATAAAATATGTGTAGTTGTCCAGGAGTTAGAGTTATGAGGAACTGCCACCTTGACATTAGAAGAAATATTAGTTATAAAATTTAAGCCCATTAAAGAGTTGAGGATATCGATAAGCCAAAATGAATTACATTTGAGAGAGAGCAAGTTCTTATGGGTAGAGATCTGGAGCTACTTTCATCCTCATTGGCACTGTTCAAAGAGAAACTCAACATGAACAAAAGGAAGGAAGGATACTGGATCATCTCATCTGCACAGCCATGTGGGAAATGAGAAGTCCATGACATCACTTCCAGTGAATAAATCAAGTCTTCCTGCTTGACCTGAATCAAGTTAATGGGCATGGTGAACCGAAGGTCAGGAGTGAGACAAGAAAGATTCCCCATCACCAAGACATATGAGGATTTGCCTCAGGATTAGACAGTGTGACCTGGTGAAGGCACTGAGAGGCAAGAAAAAAGAGCTAGCAGAAATTGGACTCCACAGATTATATCCAGCACCCAAAGCATCTGCCTGAAGGTTGAAAAAAAAAAAAAACAGGAAGTAGAAACGCTCCAGACCTTCTGGGAGTTTTACAAAACACATGCAGCACCCCTCCAAAGCTGGGAATGAGATAGCATGAGGGAAAGAGATGGACTTCTCGAAGTAAATAGAGCCAGGAGTACTGGAAAGGTAGAAAATTCTTCAAAGTGTCCCCTAATATTGGCAGGCAGGCAATAAAAAAAGACTATCTTGTTTAGAAGGCCATAACATTTAGAGATCTCTAAAGTTTCATCTCCTCATAGTTCTAAACACTGCTTCAGGGAAAGCTTCAACCATACTCCCAGACCATTTTGCAGTAACAAGAACTCATTCTCTCCAAAGTTACAGCAAAACTCAGGCCCTGCTCAACTGCATAGTGAACCAACTTATCTTTCCATACTACTAACTTGATGAATAAAGACATTTGCCCTGTTCTGGGTGAACATTGGCTTATTTCCTTTGTCCTTGACATGTATGTTCTTGCAGAGAGTGGAAAATTAGGAAACACATGCACACAAAAAAGCAATACACGACTATGGTCAAAGAAAAAGGCAGTATAATAAGATCTAGAGAAGATACAGAGCTTGCATCTATTGTATAGGAAATTTAAAACTATAATAATTATGTTTTCACAAGCTATAGAAAACTGTGGACAACACATGGAAAGACAGAGAATTTCCTAGGGAATTGAAGCTATCAATGAGAACCAAGTGGAAATGATATAAATAAGAAATACGATCTCAGAAATGAATGAGTCATTCAATGGACTTAAAAATTTGATTCACTACAAAGGGGGGAATGTGTGAACTTTAAAACAAGACAAGAGAAATTGTCCAAGCTAAAAAAATATATAGAGAGAAATCTGAAATGTGAGAGGAACAGAGTACATGAGATCTCTAGGCAATGCTGAGTGATAAAACATAGATAAAATTAGAGACCCCAAAGAAGAAACGAAATAGAGCAAAGCAAAATAAATATCTGAAAAGATAAAGATTAGGAATTTTATAAGACTGACCGGAGATATCAAATGGGAAGCTTCACAAATCCCACTAAACTAGTTCATGGTGAAAACAGAATAGCATCATCCTGACTCCTGGAAACATTGCTGAAAGTCAAAGTCAACAAGAACAGCCCAAAGTGAACAAAGATGACAGTCATTACACAGAGCAAACCCAAGGTACACATACTTCACCAAAGAGTCACAATGACTGTTTATATAGAAACCATAGGGTTCATAAAACACGGCAATAACATATTTTAAATTATGTATAAAATTGAATACTATTAATCTGGGCTTTCATATCCAGAAAAAAATCACTTAATAATGAAAGCAAAATATAGACTTTTCTAGACAAAAATCAGAGAGATATTTTGTTAGCACATTTGTACTATAAAATATTTAAAGGAATATTTCCAGCCACAAAAATGATAAAGCCCAGGTCTTTTCAAGCACATAAGAAGGGCCACCAAAGCTTGAACACATGTGCAATTATTTTAAGGTTTTCTTCAGAAAAAAAATTTCTTACATACACACCTATTTTTTCTCTGCTTTCTTATCAACTTTCTATCTCCCTCTCCTCATGTACTCATTACACACACACACACACACACACACACACACACACACACACGTGCGCGTGTGTGTGTGTGTGTGTGTGTACAATCTTAACATCTAAAGACTATTTCAGAGACATAATGGGGCTTATAACCTTCATATCTATGAACAAATAGCAGAAAGGAAAAATAAAAAATGTATCTTGTGAATTCCTTGCATCATGCAGGGATTAATAACTAGTTGACAGTAAACTGATAAAAAGGTAAATATGGATAGTGACATATCTGGGACAACTATTCTTCAAGTATCGGTAATAAGGATAATTAAAAGATCAACAGAAAAAATAAGATGGAATACCAAAAATGTTTCAGTTACACAGAACAAAGAAAAAATGTTAAAGAGAAAAAGATACAAAAGATAATGGAAAATAGAAAATAATGACATAGTGATAGACTTAAAACCCACCATATCAGTAGGTATATTAATGAAATATTAATAATAGAACCTTAAATCTGTAAGACTGAATAAAAAGTCATACTGTTCTCCCAATGAACATATTTCAAATATAAAGACACAAAGGTTTCAAGTAAAAACATGGAAAACTGTATACCATAGAAGTAGTATATACAAAACAAAATCATGTGGCTAGATGAATAGAAAATGAAATAGGCTTCAAGATACAGAGGTTTAATGGAGACACAAAGGGCATCTACCATTATGTAAAGTTCAATTCGCTGAGGAAATAAAGACATCTTAAATGTGTGTGCATTTAAAATTTTCTTCCAATATCAGAAAACACAGATGTACAAAGAAGATAAATAAACAAATCCACAGGGATAAATGAAATAAATTCTCCCTGTCAGCTGCCCATCAGAACTAGAGAAAACACTATTGCTAAAGGCTCCACATACTTTGGATATAAGACATAAAGAAACCAAGTTGTAACAGAGGTGCAAGCTTCCTCCCTGCTGTCCAGCCTTCATAATTCCAGAAGGTGCTTTGTTGCAGAAGAAAATTTGCCAGTGGTTTTCACTGTTGTGCCCAGCATACTACAACATCAACCTGCCTGCTGATGCAATGGTGGCATGACTATTTAGCAGGTAACTAAAGCTTTCTTATTATATCTGAAGGCCATTAGCTGGGAGAAAATGCATGCTTTGGACTATAAACCTGATCTAAGTTATAGGGAGGTCACATGCCCTAGGAAGAAATATATTATTGATGTTTTAATAAAAGGACATGAAGCCTTCTTGATATGTATGTTTCTACCCATAGACTGGTGTCTCTTGGTCAGAGAAGCTTCTTCCTTCAGCAGCAACAGTTAATCAAGAGACTCATATGTAAAGTGCTAAGGATAAGAGATTTGTGAGCCTTAAACTGGATATCTTATATCACACCTTCCAAGACCTGAGTAACATCTCAGAAGAAAGATCAGAAAGAGCCAGAGGATGGAGAGCAGGGTGCTGTGAAATGCTATCACCTGAATAGCATGTAGCCATTCAGACTACAAATGCACCTCAGCAGTGGAAACCTGCCCAAGACCTGAACACACACAAAAGTATATAAAAGTCAGATGGGAACTATTGAAGAGGAGGCCAGAGGGAGTGGAAGCAGGTTCAGAGAGTGTATTGGCCGGAGGAAATATGACCACAAAGCTTTAGATTTATGTATCAAAGTGACAAAATTGCTACTTCATGGCAGCTTTTTCTATCATCTACTGAGGATAATTATTTTGATTTTTGTTCCTCACAGTTTCAGAGGTTGAGTCCATTATCATCATGGCAAGGAGCATGGTAGCATAACTGGAGATAGAGCAGTAGCTGAACACTACATCGGATCTGCAAGCTGAGAGAGACTAGACCTGGTGTGGTCTTTTGAAACCTTCAAAGCTCACTCCTTCCTCCAATAAGGCCACATCTCCTAAACTTTTCAAACACTTCCACTTCGTGGTGACAACACGTTCAAAACTATGAGTTTATGCATGACATTCTGATGCAAACCACCACAACATGTTTTAAGTAAATAGGAAAATATTCCAAAGGATTGTCTATCAGGAAATAAAACAGGTTGAATTTAAGGAGACCAGTAACATTAAGAGTTACTTCTGTGATAAGCATAGCATTAAGTTTGATACTAATGACAATCGCATACTAAAAACATTTTTGAATATTTGGAAAAATACCTAATAGCACAGTTGTTGTTTTAGTTATGGTTTCTACGGCTGTGATAAAAACACTCTGACCAATATCAATTTGAGGCAAAAGGTTTTATTTAACCTTACAAGTTCTAGTCAGAGTCCAATATGAAGAAGAATCAGAGAAAGAACTCAAGGAAAATATGTGTGCTGGAGCTGAAACAGAAGGCGTGAGGGAGAGCTACCCACTGACTTGCTCTGTCTCCTTCCTTATACCATCCAGGCCCACCTGCTGTGGGGGGCGGTACCACCCACAGTGGACTGAACCCTCCAACATCACTCATTAATAAGACTATAGCCCCTCAGATTTCCTCTGGGCCAATCTTTGGGAGGCACTTTTATCGCATGATTCTCTCTCCAGATGTATCTAAGTAAATGTCAAGCTGGACAAAACCAACGAGCAGGTGGTCAAAGAGGAAATGAAGGAGGAGTTATCATAAGGCATTTCAAAGGAAGTGGTAGTCGTTTCAACATATATAATATATACATATAATCAGTGCTTAATCAAAAAAATATAGCTTTAGAACTTATTTTTTTAAAAGGTTGATGGCATTAAATATCTAAGCCATCATCATAAGCTAGGAGAAATGTGCATTAGCCAAAAGCAGGCAAAATAAGTAAAATGATAGATGGGAATAAAAATCAGTGCTACATAAACAGGTGTGCAGCGAAGAAAATCAGCACAGAGTCAGAGCTAGAAAGGCCCTTCCATCAGCATGGCCTCTGAGGTGACCTTACTGTGGTGGCCCGAACTTTTGAGCATCCCAGTGACGCCACACTGATGGATGCCTTCCAAAACTAGCCAGGAAACCAAGATGATCTATTGCTTGAGCTCAGAGAGCAAGACCTAAGGACAGATTATGCAAGGCACCCCATCAGTTGTTCCGGCTGAGCCCAGTTTCTAAGAGGCTTGGATTTCCTCCATGCAAAATTGTCCTTTCCATCAAGAAATGGGGCCAAAGAACATTCTAGTGACAAGTGATGGGACAGTCTAGCTGGCTTACTATGGCTTATGAATCTATAGCTACCAGATGGCTCTTATATCTGCGATTATTCAAGCCTGGTACCAAGCCCCTCAAGTCTGTAGGTAACACCTGTGGACCTGTGGCAAGTTAGGTGACATTGGACATGGAGGAGTCTGGCACACAGTGGTCCTTGAGTTGATGGCCTTTAACTTCCATAAAAGAATCTCTGTCTTCCAAGAGACACTTTATCTGTTTCTTTATCTGTCTACCCAACAAGGTTACATGGAGAAAGCATCAAAGTGGCTGTCCTTATGATTTCTGCACACTTGACCATAGAGAGCCCTACAGAAAAAGTGACCTCTCCCTGCCTGTGAAACTGTGGAGATGCCTTCAACTTTCACACAGAATAGTTTAAGTTTTAAGTGGCGTTCCCTATCCTCCTTTGGAGGCTTAGCTTATTATCCTGATGTTTCTCTACATCGAAGATATATCCTCTCTCCCTTCTCTCCTTACCTTTATATCAGTGTTTTTATGTAGAAAAACAAAGTGATAAATTTTAAAAAGATATAGTAATGTCCAATCAGCATATAAAGCTGTTCTTTATATTATTAGCTACATTAAACTACATTTTAAGTCTATAATAGGATGCTATTTTCTATCTATTAAGATGGCTCTTAAGTATGCAGAACAGCTGGACCCATACATTGTACACTGTACTGATCATGGCACTGCCATTTTGAGGAAATGTTTGCCAATTTCTTATTTAAAAAAAAAAAGACAAGATTATCTTCACCCTAAGACACAGAAATTCTATTCCTAAACATACATTCCAAAGAAATGAAGACATATGCGTACAAAAAGATTTATGTAAGAATTTTCATAGCAGCTGTATTCACAATAGCTCAAAACTGAAAACAAGCCAAATGTCCATCAACAGAAGAATGGATGAGCACAGTCTGATATATTCACATAATGGGATATTATCATAAGAAGGGCAACCTACCAATAGTCAAAATAACCCAGATGAAACTCAAAGGCATCATGATAAATAAAATAGTGAAGAGACAAAGAAATAGCTGCTGCATCATTTTACTTATATGAACGGTAAGAATCAATAAAAATCCATCAAAGATGATTGAAGTGATGAAACCAGGAGGAGAGTGCTTTTGTCAGAGAATACGGACTGGGAGAATAATAGAAGTTTCTAGAATGACAGAGGTCTTTTACATATTGTTTTCAATGGTGGTTATCAGCGTTCATCGACTCAAACCTTAAAGATCTAATAATTTCATTTTATGTTAATCAAATATCAACAAAATTCTACAAATGTGTGGAAATATGGAGGATTATTATTTTATTCAACATATTTGTTGGGCATTTTAGTGTGATCAATAATAAAGATAAAAACAGGTTTTATAAATGTGTTTCTATGTTTCTGTGTGTGTTCCTCTCTCTCTCTCTCTCTCTCTCTCTCTCTCTCTCTCTCTCTCTCTCTCTGTCTCTGTGCGTGTGCGTGTGCGTGTGCGTGTGTGTGTGTGTGTGTGTAGGGGAGTATGTTTTCTGTCTGAGATTTCATCCTCTTAGAAAAATGTGTTAGCTCCTTCTCTTTCATCTGAGGACTAAGGGTAAATATTTGTCTATGACAAGTGAGTTTTTAAGAGGAGGGAAAAGAAAGAAGTGAGGATGAATTCACAAGAATAGCTGAGTCATTTTAAGTGGCGTGAGGAGACACACCATTGCCTCGGGTTACCATTAGTGTGTCTTCTAGCAAAAGCTAGATGGATGGTGTATTCCAGAAATCCAAAATACCAACCCCTGTGCAATGAATGTCAACTATCGAAAGAGAAGAAACAGTCAAGTGCCACAAACTGCAGCCTTAGATCTTTCTACTGACCCCAGAACTATCATTCCATGGAGTCCCTCCAGAGAAATCCTGGTGACAGAGACACTGGCTGTATCTCTACTAGCCAGCGATGAACCCTATCTGCCCTAATTAAACTTCTGCTTAATGAAAAGTTTGGCCTCAGGCTCTCTCTTCTAGGCTCATTCTAACACTCAAGGCCTGGTAATGGAAACAATATGAGTTGTTCTTCATTAATATTGAATTTTGACAAATGTGGTTTTCTAAGTGATTTACCTAAGTCAACTCTAGGTGATGGTCAAAAAGCTCTAAACACTAAACATGTATTATAATCATCATCTTATAAGTGACAAAACAGAGGCCAGAGAGACCATTAACTTGCCCAAGGCTGCAAAGGTAGTAAGGAAGGAGAGAACAAAACAAATCCAAGCGGTCTGGTTCCAACTTATTTCTTAATGCCCGTGCTGTACTTTCTCCTTAATATTAAATTGAATCCAATCAATAAGCATGATGACACAGAGCCTCTGCCAACATCCAGTTATGAAAGGCTCAGCAGCCAAGAGGAAGCTGAAACTGTTAGACTGCAGACCAGGCCTATACATGGCAACCTCAGACCGCAAGATCCCCACTGCTGCTCTTTTAATAGGGCTCTGTCTCACACATGGCATCGGTGACTCTGTGTGTAGCCATGTACACTCAAGTGTGCACGTCATCGTGTGGCGGCTGATGGGGCCTGTCTACCACTGCCATGGGCTGGGAATGGAAGGAGATGTCAAATATCCTTGTCCCTCCCAGTCTCTCTCAACCTCTCTCCTATTCCTTGCCAATGCACTAAGAGACTTGTCATGAGATAATGAAAAACTGAAATGTGACGGATTCAATTACAATTTATATTTCCACTTAACAATCAATTACCTTCTCCTTATTGGTGGAACATCATTAAGCTATCATACCAGCTCTAGAGAGAAATTCTCTACAGGAGAACAGCTGGTCCCAGAGAAGTGCATCAGGCTGGGCTTTCAGTCTCCCAGGAGCTGAAAAAAGAGGGGAGAGGTAGGAGGTAGATGCAGAAAGTGTGGCTTTCGGGGGCTCTCCTGAGACCAAGCAAGGGGTGGGAATAGGGAATCATATTTCCTATGGGCCAAGAGGAGTAAAGAGACCCCACCTTCCTGCTGCCCACACGCATCTGTAGGTACGTACAGCCAAGGCCGAAAATGAAGAAGCAAGCTAAAGTCGCCATCACATGTCACCCAGAGCCGGGTATGTCTTGCCTTAAACACTTGCAAAACAGCGACAAAGGACTCTAATGGCAGCACCGGCCTACTGAGGACCAGGAAGGGCATACTCAACAGTGGCAGCTTCTGGTGCGCAGCTGCTGAGATCTTACAAAGGGTTAGAGAAGATGAACATGCACTGTCTTCTGCACTCAGGCTTTGAGAAGCCCAAGCCTCTCAGGGCTGGGTCTGGAAAGCAGTAGTGAGAAGTTCTACACAAATGCTGTGGCCACATAGAGGCATCACAAGAGCAAGGAAATTGAAACTGCAGGTTTTCTCTTTCTCTCCCTCCATTCTCTCCCTCTCCCCCTCCTCAGGGTGAGGACCAGACTGGGAGTACTCTCCAGACTTCCAGCATCTCAGGGACTATCACCTGGCCACAGCCAGAATGCATTTGCATGCATACAAATCTGAGCATGCCTCCTAAAGCTTCAAATTTTTCATTGTGTAATAAAACTGTGATTCCTTAGCACGGTATCTGAAGAGAATAGCATGCACACCCCCCAAATGGGCCACTTTTCAATATGGAATATTCACTGAAGGTGGAAGGGAATTCAGGGGTGGGGGGGAAGAGTTCTCTGCTCCTCTGCATCTGCTTGCAAACAGGGCACCATTTTTCTCATCGTGTTCCAGAAGGGTCAAGGGCTCATCCAGGAGAAGGAACTCAACAGGAAGATAAATTTTTAGAAACAGAATTAGCCCTATCCACCATTTCCCCCAACATATTTGCTAGGCATTTTCCCCTACAATTTATCTTCCTTTTGAAACCCAAATTCTATTTTCTTTGTTAAAATAATATTTCAGTCCTAGAGTCTTTAAGCTTCTTTGTGTTTCATTTCTGTGAATTCCTGCTCAAACCAATATTAACAAAGGTCGTGTGCCTGTAAACTCACTTCTTACTAGTTTATTATGCAGGATTGGAGCCTTGACAAGGTCAAAGTCCTCCCAAACTTGTGTCTATCTCACGCACTCTATCCTTTCCCCACACAGGACTCCATGACCTAGAAAATGTCACCTGTTAATTGTTATCTGAAATATATATGTTTAGCATATATATTTTGTGTTATAACTATTCAAATATATTTTATAATAATAAAAAATATTATCTGAATAAAAAATTGTTATCTGAAATATATATTCTTGACATATAAATTTTGTGTATAATTATTCAAATATATTTTTATAATAATAAAAAATATTCATTTTCCCAGCTTTTATACTTGGCCAACTCGTATTGAACCTTTGAAATCTTTGAAATCCCATTAAAGATTCCCCTTTCCCGATTCCCTCCTTCAATACCCTAGGAAATAAATGGCCATTTTTATTTGCTCTTAAAGCACATCTTCATTCATTAATTCTCCTAATGATCTCCAAAAGTTCACAATAGGAAGAAAACTCTCAAAGCCCCAAGAGTCGCATGCAGTTCTGACTCTGACAGCAGTGTTCCTTGGCTGTAACAATGTCTAGCCTGTCTAGAGTTAGTTGGAAGAATTAGGAAAGTTGCTATATGGCAACATCTGGGCTGTTTGCCTGACACATACCAAGTGTTCAATAAATGCTGGTTAGTGTTTAGTTGACTTTTAAGTGTGCTAAAAGTTTTATGAAAGTATCAGTTAAATCTTGATTATCTTTATCCTCACTGTCAAAAAAAATGTATATCACAAAGCCTGATGTTTCCTATGCTTTTAAAAGGAAAAGTTCACGGAGTGAACAGGCAGGCATTGTGTGTGAATGCTAGGAAAGCAGGAGTTGCTGATGTGGGAAACTGAATGCATAGCTCTGTGGAACATTTCAAATGCTGATCTTGTCAAAGGTGCTTACGGGTAAGTATTGTGAAAACATTTTAAGGGCTGATACTGTCAAATGTATTGAAGAACCACTGTGAATGTTGACACTGTCAAATGAAGTGTCAAGTACAGTTATGTGAAAACAATATAAGAGTGATACATGTGATGTATGGATCTATATTTAAGACACTCTCCAAAGAACAAGGTTGAAGTGAAGCCTGATCCAGGGGTATTTCAAACTTCTACATCTTTACTCACTGTATTAAAACTTCTGGGAATCCAGAAATTAGGCATATAGAATGCTTTCCATTCAAAACATTGCATGGTCTACAGTAGAAAAAAGAAACATCAGATGTACAGTCTCAAGAGAAGAAGCAGAGCTGTCCCCTGACGCACAGGGAGAATGGGGACCTGCATGAAACTGACACCTTTGGTAAGTTTCGAGAACTGGGAACAGTATGAGCAATGATAGGGGTGTGATCTGGATGCTCGGGTACCAATCCAAGTCTTTAATTCTAAGGTGCCATGGCCAGGGCTTAGGCCAGTCCCATGGAAGTCAGAAGTGACATGCCTTCTGCCTCTTGGCATAGATATCTGAGTTGGTAGTAACTGTGGGGCTTGGTGGGGTGGCTTGGGTGATATAACGCAAACCACATCACACTTCAGTCTTTACTACACTGTGATTACCTCTCATGTAACATTTATCACTCTGCTTCTGAAAGCTTCCAGAGAAACACAAAAGACAAGACACATTAATTGGTATTTAAGAAAAGAAATTATAATGTAGTCTTACATCTGCTGATACGACCTTACCTGAAAACAAGTCTTGAAGCTAGGAAAAATGCCAATAGAACTCACCAAGATCTTGGGCAGTGTGCATAAAGAAACACGGTCTGTTTCTACGTCCCTCTGTGATGTTGATATTCTCTGTCCCACTAATTCCAAAACTGGGAATTATGTCCTAGACACTTATCTATAATGTGATAATCATGCTGCACAAAGTTTTTGTTTTGTTTTGTTTTGCTTGGGTTTTTTTTTTGTTTTGTTTTTTTGATTTTTTGTTTGTTTGCTTGCTTGTTTTTTGTTTTTTGTTTTTTGGGGTTTTTTGTTTTTGTTTTGTTTTGTTTTGTTTTGTTTTGTTTTGTTTTGTTTTGTTTTTGCTGTACCATCAGCTTTCATAGGAAAAAAACGTATAAGCTGGATAAAGCCAACGTCAAATAATGCTGGAAAGATTAAATCAATTAAGAGCAGATGTGACTATGTGTGCATGTGTGTGTGTATATGTCTGTGTGTGTGTGTGTGTGTGTGTGTGTGTGTGTGTGTGTGTGTGTGTGTGTGTTCAATGAAATGGAGTTCAGAAAAAGCTCAGGGTATGAGAAAATGTTTCTACTAAGATAAATTAAAATCAACACGTTTCACATAAAATTGATGTTTATTTGAATTAATGATAGAAAGTCATTTGACAGTCTGATGTGGGTACTAAGGATACATATGATTTATACTCTCTCTTATTATATTTTCTAGGTTTTTGGACTATTTTCTTGATGCTGACCTACATCTTCATGGTCCCTGGTGGTGTGGATTTGTAGTTTTGTTTTGCTATTATATTCATTCTACCTAGTGGTGGGCTTTGTAAGATAACTTCATTTCTTGTTATATGTATTTTAACTATATCCCCTCTCCCATACTTCCCACTCTTTTATCAGAATTATTTTTCTTTCACATGCATGCATGAATGTATCCCTGTATATGATGTAAACATATATAAAATCTAAGAGCCATACAGGAAAAAAATGAAAGATTTTTCTTTCTGAGTCTGGCCTTTTTATCTTAACATGATCTCAGTACCACCAATTTTTCTATAAGATACATTAATTTCACTTTTTTGAAGCAGAGTCTTGTTTACTCATCCTTCTTTGTGTCTCAATAAAACTCCATTACTGTGGTCTTAATAAAATTCCACTGTTGGGAGGTGTCATCTTGCCATGGGAATTATGTGGCTGAGGATGTTTTGAAAGTTAAAAGCCTCATGTTATTTCCAACTTTCTCATCCTGCTTCATGCTTGACGATAAGGTTGTTCTAACTACCTTACCTACATGGTGTCATGCCTCTCCACTAGAATGGATTCTTCTGGGGGTTTTTTGTTTTGTTTTGTTTTGTTTTTAGATAGGGTCTTTCTATGTAGCCCTGGCTATCCTGGAACTCACTCTACAGACCAGACTGGTCTCAAATTCAGAGATCTGCCTGCCTCTGCCTCCTGAGTGCTGAGATTAAAGGTATGTGCCACCACCACTAGGCAATAATAGACTTTTATACCTTTGGAACTATAAGCCAAAATATATTCTTCCATCTATAGGTTGCCTTGGCCATGGCGTTTTATCACAACACTAGAAAAATATCTAACACATCCCTCCTACATGTGGCCTCATCAGTCTGGGCACAAAAACTGCTTCGTAAATGAGACTTAAAATGAATGAGAGGTTTGGCCCCTTTTTTCTAGAGGACATTGGTTTCTACAGTGACAAAGAGAAAATAAATTCTACGGAATTTAACTATAACTGATCATGGGGTGAAAGAAATGGATAAATGTCCTGAAGGGGACATAAAAGCCAACCTACTTAGATACAGAAACCTGAAGAGTTCTTTTAAAGTATTTCCTGGAAAACAAGTTGTCTACTAAGATCTGAGCATTCTTTCTTCATTATGATGTGCTTCTGGACATGAAATGTCACCACAGGGCACCCTACCTACACCTTCAGTAGTCTCTCTGCTCATGGTACCTAGTACGGGTCATGACCACTATGAAGTGGCTCTGTAGGTAACCACAGCAATCCAGTCAGGCTCCATAATCCCATAGCCAAGAAAGATCTCCATAAGATGGCTCAAAAGGAAGAAATTCCATGGGTTGGAAGAGATTTGAAATAGTATTGTATCTATCATCTTCAGACTCCTATAGGCATGTGAGAATTTTTCATAGTGTTTACAATTTATATCATAACACCCGTCAGTTATGAAGAGGAATGGTTGCAAGTATATATACATGGATAAGGGAACTGAGATTACATCTGTAACTATGATTGTGTCTGTGTACAAACATGCATGCTGTAGCCAGAACACATCACATATCAAGAATCCAGTTCTTCTGTCAAAAAAAAAAAAAAGAGGAAACTGAGGGATTCAAAGTATGCTTTCCATCTTTAAAAGCTCATTAGTTTCCTTAGGAAGAGACATGCCTTAAGACCTTTTTCATAGACAGCTCCCAGCTGTTTAGATATACTCCCTGATACCAGAGGTTTAGAACTCCAGAACTCCGACAGCCCCCTTTAGCTGTCACTTTCTACATATTCCATAAAACTCAATCTTAACAGGTTCCCCAGGAAACTTTCCAGTGTGGATAAGATTCTTCTTGTCAGGTGGAAGCTGTTTGCTTTGGTTCTGCCCCGTGGGATATACTTTACTCTTGTAATAATCAATCAGCATTCTGTGAACACATGTGCAGATCCTGACCCCCTGTTTCTGTGTCCCAGATGAGGTGATGATAAAGTCTATATTCTGGCAGGATTCACTACAGGGGTTTTAGGTAGCTGGTGGAATTGAGGGGACCCAGACTGTTCACTGGCAACTGAGGTCAGTCTGGGGTAGATCAGAATGATGAATACTTGATCTTTGTTACATTTCAGGGTTATAAAATATCTCTCTAAGTATGCTGGATGCAAATAGGAAGCTTCCCAATTCTCCACCTGTAATCAAACACCTCTCCTGTTTCCATCCTTTAACAGCACCTTCATCAAATTTTATAACTTTATCACTTGTGGTTATTAAAAGTCACATAGACAGTTAAAATTTTAACTACAAACTTAATTTAAATTTCATCTCTCTCCTTTGCCACTTCCAGAAAAGGCTGATGGGGATGCTGCGATTTGGTTAAGACTCTGGTCCTTCAGTTCTGTTACCTTCTTAAGATCTGGATACTCCCCTCTGAGGATACAGAGAGCCAGGAACAGAAACGCAAGTTTTGTTATTCCATTCTGTTGACCTCAGCTGTCAACAAGGGATGTCTAAACAGGGTCACTGCCCTCCCAGCATACGTCCCTAGATATTAGACAGGCTCCTGCCCTTGTTCCTTGTGGGGTGGTGTAAAACCCCAAGGGAGCAGGTGATAAAATAGATTGGACATATCTATTTCATTCACCTTCCACAACACCCATAGAAACGTAAGCCTGTGGCCTCTCTTCGAGGCACTCTGTGGTCCCACTGCCTACCCCTGCTTCATCCCCCCTCCCCTACTGCCATTGAAGACATGGGACCTGATCAGAAAGATGGTAACCAGCAACATTTAAGTCAGGAATTTGAACACTAGCTGTGGCTGCTACATTGGTTTGAAGTACTTTGTTGTCTCAAGCCTCTTCACTTAACCTGAGGATGAGAAAGGGGAAGATTCTCCTCTCCTAGGGAGTCAAGTGATAGCATTGAGCTCATGCTTTCTCATTTATTACATCTCTCATATAGTGACCGAGGAGAGACACAGGAGAAGGGTGATGGCAGTAACATGAGAATTTCACCTAGGTATTAGCAGGCTCGCTAGCTCACAGGACTCATCTATCCTTTGTTATAGCCCTGGGCACCAATTTTGGACCAGTGGGAAAATCCAGTAAGCTTTCTGTCATCTGTGTGCATTTAAACTACTATGTCCAATTGAAACCTCTATTTCTTTTGGACTTGGTTCTTTTGGTTCACAATTAAAATTAGTTCTGGTTTCATGTGGTCCAGGTCTTTGATAAAATGTGAAGCTCTAAGACCAGCAAAAGAAAAAAAAAAAAAGAATGAAAGAAAGAGGGAGGGAGAAAGGGAAGGGAGGGGAGGGAGAGAGTGCAGAGTAAAGCCCACTGAAAGCCCAACTATAGAGGATGGGCATAGCAAGGGGTGTGGGGAAAGAATGAAATATGAAAGAGTCCCCATCTTTGGCCCCAACACAGTACAACAGAGGCATCTCGGTCCCCATCAAGGCTCCTTCCCATGGTAGAAGAGCAAGGTGAAGAGATGAATCAATATTTAAATATGAAAGAAACAAGCTGGCAGGAAAATTGGAAACCCTTCCTCATCTGGGCTTCCAAACATGCTCGGAAAAGCCCACAGCATCCAAATGCAGGAGATGCCAGATGTGTGGCTCTCACGGCCCAGAACCATTGAACTCCTGACCTTCCTACATCACTGGCCCACTCCATTCTCACAAGTGCTTTTCTCCTTTAATAAACAGTCCCTGATTTTACCACTGTCCATATATCCCTGGTCCAGTTCTTGGTTGCAGGACATGAGAATGCCAGTGGGTACATTGGGGAAGGTGAGCGGCATTTGATTTCATCTGGTATCACATCCAAGTCTTTCATTGAGACTAGAAACCATGGAACCGTCTTCAACTTGAGTGCAGGCAAAAAGTGTCCCACCCTTCGCTCTTCATGAGCGGTGTGGTCCATTCAAAACCCTTGGGGGTCTTCAAATCCTGTAAAATGAGTCAATAACAAATAAAACTCAACGGTATGTCCGATAACTAAATGAGTAGGTTCTATTTGTGGGGTCCATGAAAGTGCTCAGAGTACAGAGATGCAGAACATATTCCCTACCTACTTCACTGAGCAGGAGGCCCACGATCTTCCAGTCTTTACATCCATCAGTGACTTATCTTCTTCTAGGCACTGCACTGTTCACCAGCCTGGCCCGCAGTAGTAGCCCCCATGGATTCCTGGCTTCCACATATGTGATGGCTATTGTTAATTGTCAATCTGCTAGAGTCTACAGGCTCTTGAGAGGTGAATCTCTGGTCATTTCTGAGAAGAAGTTTATAGCATGGGTTAATTCATGTGGACAGATAAACCTTAACTCTGAAAAGTACCATGCCATGCACTGAAATTCCAGACTACACAAAAAGAACAAGATGAATGAAGCCTTGGTTCTTTCTCTCTGTTCCCTGAGTGCAAACATAATGTGACTAGATGCCTCATGGTCTTGCTGCTATGTCCTGTGGGATTCTGCTTTTGTATACTATAAATATTTGTCATTATAAATATTGATTTAATTTTAAAAAATGATTGGTCTAGTAGACAGACTAGAAGTAGAGGCAGGACAACCAGACTAGAAGAATTCTGGGAAGCAGAAGAGCAAAGGGACAGAAGACAGAAAGATACAGAGGAAGTGGGATAAAAAGCTGCTCTGAGAAAAGGTACCAAGCCATGTGGCTAAACTGGATAAAAATCATGGGTTAGTTTAAGAGCAAGAGTTAGCAAATAATAAGCCTGAGCCATAGACCAAACCATTTGTAATAAATATAAGACTTAATTGTGATTATTTGGGATTGCTGGTCCAGATCTTGGTGCTAGGCTGGGCCAGAAACTTCTGGCTACAAATGGCACCAAATGTGGGGCACAAACCCCAAACCCTGGGATTAAGAGTCCCATACTCTACCAACTGAGCTAGCCAGGCAGTGGTGGTACACACCATTAGTTCCAGCACTTGGGAGGCAGAAGCAGGGGGATCTCTTTGAGTTTGAGGCCAACCTGGTCTACAAAGCAAGTTTCAGGACAGCCAGGGCTGTTACACAGAAAAACCTGTCACACATACAAAAAAAGCTGAAGACATGGCTCTGTCCTCTGATAATCCAGACTAATTTTATTAAATATATATCATCACAGCTATGCCTTCTCTACCGCCATGAACTATATCCCTTATAACTATGACACACGCCCTTCCATCATTAGTTGTCTCTTCTGGATGCTTTGTTATTATCAGTGAGAGAAGCAATACACCATACAACTTACCAATATCTTGTACCATACCCCCATTCCTATATAGATATGAGAAGGCTTTGTTTTGTTTTGTTTCATTCATTGCTCTACTCCAACATCTGAGACTGTGTCTGGCACATAGCAGGTGCTCGATGAACATATGTTTAATGAGTGACTGAATGAATGGGAAGGCACAAGCACTCCTGAGCAGGAGGTATATGACCCAGCTGCTCAAAACACCAGCTCCCATCTTTCATCATAGGATAAAGCTGAGAATGAATCAGAAAAAGGATGAAATCAGCTCAGAAGAGACTCAGGCTGAGCAATTAGTTCCCATCCCTCCTCCTCCCGAAATAGACCCAAATTCATTTCAGAAGCATCCTGTTTAGTCACTCCAATCACTTATCACTTCTAAACTCCAACTTGTCTGGGGACCAAAGTCCAAAGCTCTAGAAATGAAAGCTACATCAAGCACAAACAGAAATTCAGTGGCTCTTTGTCTGCTCTGACTTCAGAGAGTAGGCGTGCTGCCTATGTCTCCAGCTACACCCTGAGGCTCTCTACGGTACCTGCTGCCAACTTAAACAGCCTATCCAGAACCTTGACTCACATCTTGAATGAAAGGGATGCACCTCGTTCATAGACCTGGGTATCTTCTCCTCACATAAGCTACCAGCAAAGGAGTGCCTGAGGTCAGGGAGATATAATTTGCTGGCAAATGCTTTTTCCTTCAAATGCATATCAACTAAAATGAAGAAATATAAATGCCACCATTCCACTCAAGCAAAACATTCTACACCTGAAAAGCATCATTTTTCAGATTGAGTCTTGATTGCAAAATGAGCCTTCCAGCAATGTGGAGAAACAACAGGCACTTAATGAATGCTACATGAAGACAGGACTCACTCAGGTCCCAGAAAGAAGCCTTAACCAATTATCAAAATGTTTGATTTCCAAGAGGAACACTCCCATTTCCACGGATGGTGCATAGAACTTCCTGCTTTCTCACCATGACCCTTATTCCATTGGGGCATGGCTATGTCCATATGGGCACTTGTCAGTGGATCTGAGCAGAGTTGGGTCTGATTATGGAAGAAAGTCGACAAAGGGCCACAGAGGTGCAGAGGAAGAAAATCTGTGGTTCTTATGGTCCAGTGCAGCCTCTATGCTGTACTGGCTTTTGTAACTTATAGGAGGTTCCACACTTCTCAATAACATACCCCCCACCTCATACATGCATCTACTCACATACTCAATCTCCACAACTTCTCCAAATAGCCTTACTGTTTCCCATCCACCTCTGCTTAACCTGCTCAGTAGCCTTTAGAAATTCTCAGGACACTTGCCGTGTTAAAACAAGTGTATTTCCATTTTATTGCTCCTGTATTTCTTGTAAAGAGCAATTTCATTTTGCGTGTCCATTGTATTCAATCTGACTTTTGCACTCTGAAACTTCTTCAAACAAAGCTCTCCTTGTGAAGCAGGAAACACAGCCAACGGCCTCCTGGTCCCCCTGTGGTTTTGCCAAGATGAGAAAAATGCACAGGACTCAGCTTGAGGCAATCTGGCCAATCCAAGGGAAGGTTGAGAAACCCCACAAGCAGCAGATGGAGTTACCCCTCCATTTCACTTGACCCTCACCCACCACAGACCCAGAGTGGAGACTCAGGAGTTGGTGAGTGAATAGGTCAATATTTGTATTTCAACAACACTCTCCTCATTCAGCACCTGACTATGATCCCACCTCTACCCCAATTACTCTGCCTTAAATCCAGGGGGATCACCACACCCCTCTCAGACATGAAACCTTCATGCTTTCAGGATAAGTGTAGTCTTCAGGGAATGACTTTCCCGAAAAGGCCAAATAATTCTCTTTCCTCCTTCCCTCTCAGCCCAGCCAGATCTAGCCAATTTGACTTTTGTCATCTGCCATGCTTTCTAACACCTTTGACACTTTGCCCCTTTGTACTTTGGTCCAGAATATTATCTCCTTGCATACTTCAACCCATTTTGGGCCAATTTATCCTTGGCTAAGTGAAGAATAGGTGAATAAGTGATGAGATCAGGGGAATTATCCATTATGAGTGTTTGGGAGAAAGAAAATGTTGATCTCAGAGCTTGAGTCACCATGAGGCTCCAAAGTCTTTCAGCCTATGATGGGAAAAGAAATTTGCTATATGGAAAGGTCTTCCATGGCCTCGGGTGTGTGTTCCTAAGAGAAGGCACCTATGATGAATCCAGAAACACTAAGGAAATAGTAAAGAAGCAGGTTCTTTTCCTTCCCTGGCTCCCGTTTATCTGAAGCCCTTCAGTCTCAGTTGGAAAGCAGCATCCCCAGTTGGCCAAGGTTTCTTCTCTTCTCCCCTGGTGACCATAACCTACCAGACCTATGAAGATCTAGTCTTCCAACGGAACCATGCCCACAGGCACGGCTCCTAACAGCCACCTGAGTTTTGCTACTTTGCATATTAGTAACCAAAGATCTCAACTATGCTGAGTGATCTGGCAACAGGACAGAAAATATTCCAAATTAAAGAGTCAAAATAAAGTCCAAGTGTGGAGAAGGAATCTACTCAGATATCTGGAGAGGGACACAGTTTGATCATAAATGTCTCACTCTTTCCTCAGAAATTGGGCTCAGGGCTCTAGAATAACATACCAGAAAACTAATGATTTGTCTTGTGTGACATAAAGGACACAGGAATCAATCCCAGAAGAGAATGCATGTATTTACTTCATTATAATCAGAAATCGTAACAAAGAAACATTTTGTAATAAGAAATAGGAAAAAATTAAGATTTCTTTTAAATTATTCTGCTCTATTTGAGAGCTCATATGAACAAACGTGTTAGAGGTTGGAATGTGTCTCCTTAAATTTTATGTTAAAGACTTAACATCCAGTGTCTCAAAACGTGATCTTATTTGAAGAGAGTTGATAAAGAAGACACGATAAAATAAGATGAAACCCTGAGGGTGGGCCCTAATCCTCTCTACTAGAGTTGATATAAAAGGGGAAGAATCTACATATATATGCAGAGGCACATAGAGAGTGCCACAGAAGACGAAAACAGAGATTGGAGTAATGTTTTATAAGCCATGGAAGACCACAGGCTGTCACCAAGATACTAGCATCTACCACCAGGGGAGAGTCATGGAGCAAATGATATTACCCAAATTCTATTTGTTTTTATGATAAAAAAAATCCCAAGTCAGATATTGGGGGAAAGCTGAAATATTAGTGTGAGAGAGAAACAAACCACAGCTACTTCTCACCCAGCTAAGGATTCGGGCCTGTCTTCATGAATGCTCGGACTGAAAGTCTCTCCATCCTCAGCAGAAAAGGGAAGTAGCAGATCAAAAGGAAAATGTCCTGCCCCTCCACCTTATCTTTCTTCCCACACCCAGCTATCTCACTCCTGGTTCAGCTTTCCTAGTGCTAGGATTAAGGTGTTTCCCAAGTGCTGGAAGCAGAAGCTGGGATCCCAAGTGCTGGGATTAATGGTGTATGCCACCACTACCTGGCTCTACTACGCTTTGAACTCATAGAGATCCAGAGGGATTTCTGCTTCCAAGTGATGGGATTGAAGGCGTGAGTTGCTCCTTCCTGATCGTTTCACGGCTTGGCTCTGTGGGTGGCTCTGTCCTCTGATATATCAGACTATTTTTTATTAAATATGCAATATATCACCACAGGCGTAGCCCTCAAGAAGTCAATTCTATTAACACTCAAATGTGGGACTTCTGAAGAACTGTAAGTAGTCAACTTCGTATGTGTGAAACCACCTTGTTTATAAAACTTCATTATAACTGCCACATAACTATCATATTCGCAAGGGAAAGATCCAGAGACTGTCCCATTCAGCGCCCATCCCAACCCCAAAGAAACCACCTTTAAATCCCTCATGGACAGCATACCCTACTACTCACCTGGAGCTTTCAAACTGTAGGTGAAGCCTAAGTCAGCTCTCTGCCTCACTCCGGACCATCGGGCCATCTAATGGGCAGATCCTAGAGTGAAGGGACAGAGTGGTACATGTACAAAAATTGTGAGCCATCAGACTATCCAGACCCGTGCTGGAATCCCCATCTCACCACTGATGCGTTATGTACAGCTGCCAACTGATCCTTCTCAGCAATGCAGAGCTAAGAGAAATGTCTTTTTCATGAATCTGTGAAGATCATGGGACACGATGCCCTTGAGGTTATCTGTCCGTTATGTTACACATGGTGAGTGTTCCCTTCCCAAATGGGAGCTAGTATATAAAGTCACTGGCTGAGGACCAAAGAGGATAGAGAACTTCCTTCAGATCATCTTTAAGTAAAAATAAATAAATACGTCTAAAAAATACAACTAATGTTGGTCAGTGACACAGCCCTGTGGGTCCTTGGCAGCATATGCTGGCCCAGCAGAGGGACCACCCTGAGAGTAAAGAAGGGGAGTGAGCAGATGGCGGAAATCAGCAACAGGGCTTAGATGGAAGCAACATGTCCGTGGTGAGACGAAAAGGGGAAGCTGGAGGTCAGAGCAACCAGCTATGCACGTCTGACAGGCAGTGCCAAGAGAAATAGCAAGCGTCACCTGAAGGTTGATGGGCCTCTCCCCTAACTGAGAGGACACAGAATTCCCAACCTGCGGGGCAGATGCAGCAACCTGCCGTGCGCCTGCCAGAGCAGAGTAAAGAAGAGAATGAACATAGGTCACCCCAAATCAGGAGTGAGGTTTCTGGAAGTCATCATAGGACATATGTAAATGAAAGGCTCAGCAAAAGCTGAAGATCCCTGGCTTCGAGCTCAGAAAAGACCCTCCCAGGCCATCCTGAGTACTACTGCCGTTTAGCAACTGACCCCTAGAGCCGTTATCAGTGTCCTGGTGCACACATTCCTACTGTGGGCAATTAGAGACTATGAAGAGTATATCTGGGCAGGGATTATCCCAGTCGGGATGCTTGCCTGGCACTTACAAGGCTCTGGGTTCAATCCCAGGAACCATCCAAGTCATAAAATAATGTGTGTGTGTGTGTGGGGGGGGTGTCTGCTTGCTTGGCCTAGTACTTCCAGATACTCCAAAGGATTGCCTTAGGCAATTTAGTGGAAACCCTACCTCAAAATGAAAAAATAGACAGCGGTTGAGGATAGAGCTCAGTGCTTGCCTTGCTTCCTCAAAGACCTGCATTCAGTTCCCACTAGAGGGAGTGAGGGATGAAGAGAAGGAAGGAGGGAGGGAAGGAGGGAGGGCAAGAGGGAGGGAGGGAGGGAGGGAGGGAGGGAGGGAGGGAGAGGGAGGGCGGGCTCATCAAATTCCTGAAAGGTCAATTTTCCTGAGCCTAGGAACTGGCTTAAAGTCATGCTGAACCATATTTGGCAGGAGAGAAGACAATTAGCCCTGCTTAAAGGGTGATGTTTATTACGTATTTTCATTGCCACAAACAATAGGGAACAACTTTTAAAAGGAATGACTTATTTTGACTTGCTGTTTGAGTACAGACCACTATAAAGGAGAAACCAGGACCACAGGGGTGCGAGGTAGCTGGTCATGTTGTACCTATACCCAGGAAGCAGAATATAACAGGAAGTGGGGCCTATGATAAGTTCAAGGTAGGTACCTAGTGACTGGCTTCTTCCAGGGAAAACCCACCTCCTGTAGGGTTCCCCTACCTACCAAAATGGCACCATCTGCTGGGCACTGAGTGTTCACGCGTATAAGCCTCTGGGGAACGTTTTCCATCCAAACCATAATAGGTGATACTCATTGTCTACAACCCACAGCAGGAAAGAAGAAATATCTGTCCTCTCTTCAATACTTGATCTACTCTGGAACCTAGACATGCCTTTTACACACAAATGAATCTGTAGCTTTTAATGACAACGTGACTTCTGCCTGGCTCTACAGGTAGGGAGTCACTGCAAGGCACAGGAAAATGAAGAGTTGAGAAGCAGATCCCAGAAGGAACATCAGCTGTTGTCCTGAAAGCTTTAAGCCAGGTCCAAGGATGTCAGCCCCCACCCCCATCCCCATGAGTATCTGAGGAATGAATCTAGTCCTGTCTCCCTCATCACCAAATCCAGATGTGTACTGACCTCTGGCACACTGAGCACAGTTCAGTAGATGCCTCTTTTGGGTTGGTGAGAGATTTGCAAAGCTAGTCTCGACCCAGACAGTTAGCATTAGGTCTTCCATTTTAGACCATTCACACTTACCTCCTCTTTTCCTCCGTGGGTAAAGACTCAGCCTCAACTTGTGCATGCCTGCAGGCTGCTGAGAGGGCAGCTCAATGGATTCACAGTGAAACAGCCTTTTCTTCTCAAGTAATTAGGTCCAGAGGAAAATGTGATCACCAACCAGCCTGCCCAGACAGCAGGTGAGATAACCCCCCAGCCTTGACAACGTCACTGAACGTGTGGCTGCCTGCAGCCCACCCAGTGTTAAGCACTGCTATTCAGATGTGAGGGTGGAGGGGTGGGTATCGACCCAGGTCATGGAGGCTTCTGAGTATATTGCTAAGTAAAATGTTGAACACTATGCCAGGACCTGAGAGCCTGAAATCTTAATCTCCCCCCTCCCCCAAACTCACACTGACCTCAGATGAATCAACTTCATCCTCTGGGCTTCGGTGCCTTCACTTGTACAAGTATCTCTTTTTGCTTGCCATAAAAATTTATTTGGAGGAATACATGGCATAAGGGGTATAAAGGGGCATCAGAGATGATTTACAATCAGCATTCCTTAAGAAGTTGTTTACAAAGGCAAAGTAACGCTGGGAATTTGCTAGAGGCAAAACTGGGGTTTTATCTGAAATGCCTTATTGATCATCTAGCCATTGCTGACCTCAGTAAATCCCCAGCTTGTTTAGAAGTAGCCAAAATGTTGAGGTAGCAAACACTTCCCCAGTGCCTCTCCCAGCTCAATACTACAAATACAGGCAGAGCACTAGATACACTCAGCTGAGTGGAAATGGATTTAATCGAATACGTGCCTCCCTGGCACCCAGCCCACATTCAGAAGAACTGCTAAAACAAAATGGCCCCATTCCACAGTTCTGCAAGTAGAGGCTCAGACTAAGATAGGCAACAGTGGTTGTGGAATAGGGAAAGGCTTAAGATGATTTCAACCTCTGCATGCCAGAGGGTAAAGAAGCCAGGCAAGGGCTCGTGTATGGCTTGGTGGATATCATCAGATCTACAGAAACTAGCTGTCCCCTCTGTCCTTAGTTGGGTTTCAGGAGACACCTGTTTAATGAGAACATCTCCTGTGCACACAGCAAGAAAGATGCCTCAAGTCTGTGACAGCTAGGACAACAAAGAAAAATCACTTGGTCCCAGGCTCACTACTCACCTGAACTAAAACCAAACTACGCAATAGCTTTGCCTTATAGCTCAACTCTGGCTGGAACCTGACATACTGGGACAGGAAACTTCTGAAGCAAAAGTCTTTCCCACATGACAGAGTTTGGCAAATGGCATTTTATTCTAGCTAATAAGGAAAGAAATTGATAACCTAACTGATCCCATACTCTGTATGATCCAGCACCTTTTTATTGTGATTGACTGCATTTATCTGTTAAAATAAATCTAAGAGGTGATGACCTCTTTTGTCTCCAATTTTTAGTGGAGACAAGAAAGACCAGAAACTTCTCCAAAGCTATAGAGTGCAAAAGTGAGTATCAGATACTGGTAGCTGCTGTAACAAAGATTAAAAATGTCTAAATTTGAAAGGGTAGATGCTTATATCTCACTCATGAAAAGCCTCATGGTAGTTGAAAGGAAGCACTCTTCCAAAAGTGTTCCATCTCCCTTTCTCACTAGGCAGCCTCTGGTGCTGTTCATGGTATTTACCTCTTACCCTGGGGGCAAGCACGTAGACAGCTGTGTTTTCAAACTCTATTCAGAAAAGATGCATATCACTTCCATGCATATTCTGAAATATAAGCAAGAGCTGATTGTCAGTCCTAGCTGAACAATCACTTCCTAGTCACCATTCTAAATTATGAAAGGGAAGCACAAACCAAGGTTCTTCTGCCAGTCTCAGAGCTGGGATCAAAGATACTCAGGAGAAATGTCCTATCAAACTGGAAGAGGTCAATTTCCACATTTTCTAGATGCATAACTGTCCACATTTATCAGATGATGTTCTAAGGAGACCATAGGTGAGCCACAGCCACAGTCCAGGGACTCAGTATCACATCTCTGTAGGCAGCAGAGTTGGGGAGTAGGGGTGCAAATCATTAGCCAGGACTGGCCAGAAACCCAGTTTGTAAAAGACATACTTTTGTGCTACTTGGGGGAAGAGTTCATAAGGCTTTGTGGCTGTGAGCATAGATTCTTAGGTGCTTTCAAGAGGTAGAGGCAAGTGCCATTCCCTTGAATGTGGGCTGGATGTGTGGCTTGCTTTTAAAGAATTTAAAAAAAAAAAAAAAAAAAGCACATGGAGTGTACATGACTTCAGAGACTCAGTTACAGAAGGCAAGGCATTGAGGTTTCCTCCTGGTCTTCATTTTCTCTTGGATCACATGTGTAGTGTGCTAGTCACATCTCTCACCACTGTAATAAAACTCCTGGCAAAGGCAACTGAACAGAGGGAAGGTTTCTTTTAGCTCACAGTTCAAGAGGTCACCATGGTGGGGGAAGGTTTGGTGGCAGGAGTATGATGCAGCTGGTCACATTGCCACCTGCAGTTAGGAAGCAGAGCAAAGAATGCTCAATTAGCCTTTCTCTTTTTACGCAAGCTGGACCCCCACCCCGTGGAGTAGTGCCACCCAGTAATAATGAATCAATTCAGCTCATAATCTAGAAAATCCTCTGTAGATCTTCCCAGGGGTTCATCTCTAAAGTGATTTTAGAGTCTATGAAGTTGACAGCCAGCATCAACCATCATGATGCAGTCTAGGAAGTTAGCTGCCCTGTTGTGGGGATATTCAATCAGCCTATGGAAAAGGCTGGAAGCTAAGGAAATAAAGACCCCCCCCCCCACACACACAGAGCAATCCAGCAAGGAAGGAATGTTAGAAACAAACCCTTCCAGCCATTTTCAAGTTTTCAGGTATCTCAGCTATGATCCCGAGACAAAGCCACCCAGCAAAGCCATCCAACTCACTCATCCATGGAAACAATATGTCAAATTAGTTAAAGCCTCTGAGTTTGAAGGTAATTTACATGGGAGAAGGAAGAAACAGTTAAAGCAACACATTTCCTCTCATGAGAAAGCCAACACTCAACAAGTCAGATTTTGTCTTCCTGAATGATGAGGAAGTGAGAGACATCTCAACACATATGCACACAAAACTTCTCTGACCACAGAATAAGAGAAAAAAAAAAAAAAACTAGTAGTCCAAGTCTCCATCTTAGCGGTCTTTGATGATCAGTGACTTTGCATCCCACCCCAGGGGACTTGTGTCAATGTCTCAAAACATTTCTGGTTCTCTGAACTGGGGGCTGAGTACTCAATGGCATACGAGGATACTCAGGACAACACAGGGCCTCCCACAACCCTGGTCAGCCTCTACATGAGGAAATGACATACCCAAACTAACAAGAATCCAAACAAGAATCCAGGACTAAGAAGGTTCATCGTAGTCCTGCCCCAAAGCTGACCCCACCCCCTGAAGCAGCAGTCTTTGAGACCTAGGTTGAATCTTTGACCATCTGCCTCACACTCTGAGATGCTTTCCAACTCAGGGGATTCCCAAGAGAGGCTGACAGAGTTAGTGAAACAGAAAGAGCTTGAGCAAGTTTACCTAGGAGTCCGAGATTCGGCTGTGGGAATGAGACCAACCACTCAAATGCATTCTTGAAGCAAACACAACCAGAAGGACCAGAGGGTGCTGTGCCAGGAAATTAACTCAGAGATCTCAGGCCTGTAACACAAGGTTTCTGACCCCATCTGGCCAGAGGTGTAGACTCACAGACCTGCCATCTCAGAGCACCTAACCAACGGCCGCTGCTTAGGCCCTTAATAATAACTCAGACACTTACATTAATTTTATGTTGTTTGGCCTTTGGTTTAGGCGTATTGTTAGTTAGCTATTTTATTTTAATTTAACTTATGTCTATTAATCTGTCTTGGCATGTGGTCCATGACTCACCTGTGTTCCTTATATGTTGTTTTCTTTGGGCATCTGACTTGATCTCTCGCTCACTCCACCCTCATTCTACCTATGCTCTGATTTCCCCCGCCAACTTCTATGGTGCCTGCCATGGTCAAAACAATCTTTTATTCACAGCATATAGAAAGACATTCTCATATCTCAGGCCCTTTCCACAGAAGACAGTTCATTCATGTCTCAATCCTGAGGTCTCAGAAGAATCTTCTCAAACAGTGACTATGGTTCTCTAATACTCCCTTCTTTTATGTGTGTGTGTGTGTGTGTCCCCTGACTATATGTTGTCTTTCTATTATGTCATATTGGCATCTAAACCTGAAAGGTGACAGAGAGTGTGAGTTCCCCGTTGCTAGGGTGGTATCCTGGCCAGTCCTAGAAGTGCCTGTTATTTCATTGGCCAGAACAACTAGGTTGCATGATCCCAGCTCTTCCTGCAGTAGAATCTTGGACCAGCTATGATGGCACATACCTTGTCTAACTTGTCTTAAATATCGTTACTACAGCTATGATGAACCACCATGAACAAAAAACAGTTTGGGGAGGAAAGGGTTAAAGGGTTGATTGAGCTTCCACTTCCACACTCTAGTCCATTTCTGAAAGAAGTCAGGACAGGAACTCAGGCAGGGCTGAAACCCGGATGCAGGAGCTGTCACAGAGAACATAGAGGGGAGCTGCCTACGGGCTTGCACCTCATAGCTTGCTCAGCCTGCTTTCTTACAGAACCAGGACCACCAGTCCAGGGATTATGGGAGCAGCTCAAAGAGGGACGCTAGGGAAAGCGACAACCAACCAGGAAAGAGAAGCCGCTGTCTGAAAACTCTCTCAGGTGATCATGGAGCCTGATCAGAGCTGGCTGGAGGCTAACTCTGAATGGACAACCCAGCCAGCCGGGTAGTGAGTCCATCCACATGTAGTTCCAGCCTGTGGCGGTGGCTGCAAAGCCACAAATAAGTAGCTTTTTTACAAACTTGTGCCACAAAAGTTGAGCTCCAGATACTGCACAAATTATATTTGATATTATAATAAAAGCCCAGAGCCAGACATTGGGGAAAGCTAAAATATCAGAGAAATAGAAGAACAAACCACAGCCACTTCTCACCCAGCCAACTCCTCAGGCCTGTCTCCATGAATCCTCCAACTGCAAATGTCCTCAGCCCACAAGGGAACTGCCAGCCAAAGCTGAACTCTTCTTACCTTATCTTTCTTTCTCTGCCCATTTACCTTAATATATGGGTCAACATTCCGAGTGCTAGGATTAAAGGTATGTGCCACCACCACTTGGCCACTAGGCCTTGAACAGATCCAGACTGATCTGTCTCCCAAGTGATGGGATTAAAAGTGTGGGTCACCACTCCCTGACCTTCATGGCTTGGCTCTGTGGGTGGCTCTGTCCTCTGATATTTCAGACTATTTTTATTAAATATACAATATATCACCACAAGGGATGACACCACCCACAACGGGCTGAACTCTCCCCTATCAATCACTGACTAAGAAAATGGCCAGAACCTTGCCTACAGTCCAGTCTTATGGAGGCATTTACTCCTGTCAGATGACTTTAGCTGTGTCAAGTTGGCATTAAAATCAGGCATCATAATTGACCTTTGTCAACGTGACGCACAAACACATCACTGTTAAGCAACAACCTGTCCTTTCTCATTCACCCCCAGGATCTCACATTTACATCTAAACACATTAAAGTTTTCTCTTTCAAATTCCAAAATCTCTTTTAGAAGTTTGAAATCTCTCAACTGTAGAAGTACTTTTTTACTTCATGAGAAAAGAACCAGGGCACAGTTACAATCTGGAAAAAGCCAAAGCACACTCCAAAAGTGTAAATAACACAATGTCCACTTTTCTAGGATCCACTCGCAGTTTTCTGGGTTCCTCCAGGGCTTCTGGGTCACTCTCCAGCTCTTCTCTCTGAGGCACACACAGCTTGTCTTTTAGGCTTTGGCTGAGTCACTCCACTGCTGCTGTCCTGGTGGTCACCACATGGTGCTGGTATCTCCAAAACACTGGGTCTTCTCCTGAAACTGGACTATACTTTCACCAATAGCCTCTCCTGGGCTCTTTTCAGGGACTCCAGCCACACAGTGAAAGCCTCTGCTGCTCTCTGTTACCCCTTCAGGCCTTCAAACCCAGCAGCACCTGGGTAACTCTTACACTATCGAGTTCAGCTGCCAGCATGAGGTACAACCTTGGGCATCTCTGGAAAACAGCTTCCATGTGATGGCCCCAAGGAAATGCTTTCCAGAAGATTTCACCTCAGCGACGCTGGTCTCTTCTTAATCACAGCTGATTCTTCAGCCCTGGCTGATCAGCATTCATTACCCTAGCATGGCAAAAGTTTCACTTTCGTGGTTCTGGTATCTGGTTAATCACAGCTGATTCTTCAGTCCCAGCTGACCAGACACCACTGATTATTAATTTGAGTGGCCTGGTAGTTTTTGCTTTCTAAGCCAGGATCCCATCACTTCTCTCAACAATTTTTCTTTCCAAGCTCCTACAGAACAGGTCACTGAGCTCTCAACATTTGGTGGCTTTTCTAGCCCAAAGTTCCAAGTTCCATCCATAATCCTCCCCAAAACCATATAAACAGGTCTCTCACAGCAATACACCACTATCCTGGTAGCAACTTTTGTTTGACTTAGGAGTTTCTATTGCTGTGTTAACAACATGACCAAAATCAACTTGGGAAGGAAAGGCTTACACTTCCACACTGTAGTCTAACACTGAAGGAAGTCGGGACAGGAATTCAGGCAGAGCAGGAACCTAGAGGCAGACTCTGATGCAGAGGCCATACAAAGGTGCTATTTACTGGCTTGCTTCTCATGGCTTGTTCACCCTGCTTTTTCATAGAACCCAAGATCACCAACCCAAAAATAGCATCACCCACAGTGGACTGGACCTTCCCCATCAATCACTGAGAAAATACTGTAGAAGCTTGCCTACAGCCTGACCTAACGGAGGCATTTTCTTACTTGAGGTTCCCTCCTCTTAGAGGACTTTAGCTGTGTCAAGTTGACATAAAACTAGCCAGCACATACCTATAATCTCAACACTTGGGAGGCTTCCTGGACGATGTTGTGAGAGACACACAGATACAAACAAATGTAGAGGAAATACAATCCAATTATAAGTCAATACATAGTAAAGGAGTGGACACTGGTCAGCACTAACAACATCAGAACTCTGCTCTACTCCCCTTTCTGACCCTCACCATTAAGGCCCCAATATCAAGACACAGTATAACCTATGCCCACTTGTAATAGCCCCAAGAGAACTCTTTATAGTGCCCATAGTCAGCGGCAGGTGACCACAAAGAAACAAGGAAAAAACAGAGGCGGGGTTCCTACTCACAGTCTGCCTCCGGGGTGAGTTAGTTGCACATGGCCAATACTCTGTGGTTCTATAAGATTATGGGAGATCTTCCAATAACCAAAGACCCAAACCAGGTGAACTGTGGTAACCGCAAAAACCTCTTCTCAAACATCCCTGCCTACAATGTTGACTAATGTTTCCACGGCTTTGTGAATTGCACATATTTTTCAAAACTAAGCAGCACATCTGAAAATTACTCTATAACATCACTTTCTTGAGTCGATGCACTGGCAAAGTGCATCAAGCCTGACCCCTCAGCTTGTAAGAATATGGGTCTGAGTTTGAGTGGTTGCCAAGAGCTTAGTCATTTTATAAAAGAAAGCCAAAGGTGAGGGTTAAGATAAAAACACAAGTCCAGAAGCTCATGACTTAAGCCCATTGTTTTGAACATGGATTTCAATAGCAAATTGTTAAGGGCTAATTCTGTATTCCCAGTTTAAAAATAGAAAGCAAGTACAGTGTGTGTATGTGGTGTGTGTGTGTGTGTGTGTGTGTGTGTGTGTGTGTGTGTGTGTGTGTGTGTGTGTGTTTAGTAAAAACTATAGGCAACCACATTTGGCATGTATGCCCCAAGTGGAATCAATTCACATTAGCCCAGTTCTAGGCCTCCATTCATAAGGCCTGAATCCCATTTTTTCCCCTTTCTTTCTTCAAGCCAGGAAAGCTGCTTTCCCACTGCCTGTCAGCCCTGTGGGTGTTCTGTAATCCCATAGTGCATGCTGGAATGGAGTTAGAATGCAAGATGCTGCAGGTAATAAAGTTTATCAGAACGGCTTGTCATTATTTTGCATCATTATACAATTACTGCAGCTTTGGAAGGTAATAAATCACCACCCAGGTGACAGCTTGAGAAGCTAAGAAGGACAGTTATTCTCACAGATAAAATAACTGCTGCCACTAACGAGACACGGTGACTCAGTGGTCAACCTTTTTAAAAGTGTCCTGTGGACCCATGAGTGCCAGAGGGAAAGCCATCCACAACTGAATGTATGCCAAGCCATGATCAGGACCACAGAGGCATTTGAAACCCCAACAGCTCTAAAAATGAGTGCCCTACTTTCACCCCTTGACAGCCCGGAGAGAGAATTACAATGCCAGCAACCAAATTCAGTGAGTTCAAATTCCACTGACTGCATTGTAAATGCCCAAACAGCCTCTCATTCATTCATTCATTCATTCATTCACTCATTCATTCATTCATTCATTCATTCATCTAGCCTGACTTATAAATGTCTCTAAAGAAGTTGGTGTTGTGTGTTGTGTTGTGTGTGTGATGGATATGTTTTACTGCACCTGCAAGCCTGTTAGATATACTTATATGTATCATATGTATATTAGTATGTCAGTATGTTTGGTTTGCACAGGTGTGAGGTGTCATGCGCATGTTGCTGTGGAGGGTGTATCTAATGTGTGTATATGGACATGTGTTTGTGATGTGTATATTACATATGTGTGTGCATCAATTGTTGCCACGTCTATGCTCAGCTGTGTGTGTATGACATGTGTATCTTCATACATAAAAGAGGCAAGCATGTTTATAAAGGGGATCATGTGTTTACTCTGTATACATTTGCATGAGTACTATAAAACTCTGTCCTCCATGCTCTGCCTTCTTGAAGTCACAAAAGTTGTGCTTAACTTCAGGAGACCCTCATGAGTCTGAGTCTGTTGACATTACTTCATGGAGAGGAAATGGGGATCATTAGGCTTTCACCTACGATTACAGTCACTCTCTCCTTCCTGTATTCCATCAATAGAATAGTTCTGCCCTCACTGCATGTAGTCTTGGAGGTGCTAGCTTACAGAGGAGAATAACTGAGGGAAAAAATGCCATATCCCTGCAGCTGTAGGGAAGTGGTCAGCCATCCGTGGTCAGATGTAGAGAGGTGGCTTCTCAGTGGTTTGAGATAATGCTTTTATACACTGTAAAGTTTTGACACTCATATTGGTTTAATAAAACACTGATTGGTCAGTAGACAGTCAGGATATAGGGATGGGGCAACCAGACTATGAGAATTCTGGGAAAACGAAAGGCAGAGCTGCAGACATCAGCCAGATGCAAAATGAGGATGCTGCACTGAGCAAAAACATACAAAGCCACATGGCTAAACATAGATAAGTAATATGGGTTAATTTAAGTGTAAAAGCTAGTTAATAAGTCCAAACTACTGATCCAGCAGTTACTATGATATTAAGCCTCTGGATGGATTATTTGGGAAGCAGCTATTCTGGTCAAACAGAAACTCCAGACTACACAGTGGTAAAGATATATGGGGTCACCACACCCCTGAAAATAATCCCACACCATTCCTCTGTAAGCCTGATAAACTATTTGTTCACCAGACTGGACTTGAATGATATTGTTTCTCTAGTCTGTTACCATTGCTTTACATGGGGTAACAGTAATTCTTAAAAAGTTAACACAGAGCATGTATTACTATGTGTTCTTTTGCCTTGGTGTATGGTGCGTGTGTGTGTGTGTGTGTGTGTGTGTGTGTGTGTGTGTGTGTGTGTGTGTGTGTGTGTGTGTGTAGTGATTGCTTATTTTAGGATCTCTTTGTACTACAATTTGGTTCTATAGAATTTCTAACACATTGAGCTTTGTGATATTTTTTACATTCTAACAAAAAATAGCATAGCATATTTTCTGCACACTGTTTAAAAAAAAAACAGATGTCTAGACTGAAATCAAGCAGGTGATGCTTCAGTTCAAAATGCAATGCTCAGAGAAAGAATGCACAATGAGCCTGCAGAGTATGGAGAAGGAGACCAGATTCTATGCCACTCTGCTAGTTGAGGTGTTACACACTCCCCAAATCCTTTACCAGGCTCCCAGACTAAAAGAACTGCTCTTTTGAAAACAGAAAGAACCTCTTTCAGGATTTTGTATCAATGCCGTAGATCTGGGAATCAACCTGCTCCATCTTTGGTTTTTGATAGGAAAACTAACCAGTGCTTGGATGCAAGATATCCCAGCTTGAGAACTTAACATCAAACAAAGAGGTTCTCAAAAGACGTATCTAGGCCAACAGCATCAATAGCATTTTCAACTTAGGAATCCACATGTTAGGCTCATCTTCAGTTCCACCAAATCTAAACCCTGTGACTTGGAGTTAATCTGTTTCAGGTACACGCACACGAGAGAGTGGAGAAGGGGGTTCTGACACATGCTCCACTTTAAGAACTATTTATTACTATTCCTATTCCTATAGAGAAATAGGAACCACATGTCAGGATTCAAAGAGCCCAAGAATCAAATACTTAGGTCTGTCTGACTCAGAACATAGGGGTTTATTTTTTTGTTTTGGTTTTTTTTGTTTGTTTGTTTGTTTTTTTTTTTTTTTTTCCCTCCAGTGAGGCCTATCATCATCTGGATGCCCAAGCTGAGCACTCTGTAAGTTATCCATGATCAAGAGATGATTACAAAGGTAATATACAAACCTTTCCTGCTTGAGGCAGCCAAACTCCCTATGTCCTGGAGAGGTACCGCTTTCCTAATGTGGACCAAGGCATCAGATAAGCTGAGAACTGGGTTTATTTTCACTCTTTATTCAAATGAATCTCGACCTTTGTGAAGAAAAGAGGTGAACAGTGGGTGGAAATCAGAATCTTACCTCTCGAGATGGGTGGATAAGCAGCTTACCTAGGAAGGGTGACTTCGTCTCCCACAGTGACTTCAGCTCACTAAAGCCACAGCCAATTTAAAACTAATCATAAAGCTCTAGCCTGGAAGGCATTCTCTACCCTGTACCCAATCCTGAGTCAGAGTGCTCCAACAAGGGAAGTCATCTAGAGTCCTGATAAACCCTACTAAGGTCCAGAGGCTGGACACTAGCCCAGATGACAATGGGACTGAGTGAGTTCCACAGAATCCAGTTCAGGGGGTTCTTTTCTGTCTAGAGAGAGGAAACAGCATTTATTTTACAGGTCTTTATGACCTCCTATATACAGATTCACTCCCTCATTAGTGTAACTTCCCCAAATCCCAGCATCTCCTAAGAAAGATCGGATACCCTTTCTAAATTGCTGAAAAACATCCTGCTTTTCCTCTACCATAGACTCTTCCAGAAAGAGGCTTCTAAGAGAGTTTCTGCCTGTGCACCCCAGGATTCCATTCCATCACTACAAAACCCATGAGGTTAAGTAGTTTGGCCTAGAGAGGTACTTTCAACCCTCAACTCCATTCCCATTGTTCACCACATGCAGAAAAAAATAATCGCTTTGTGAGGTGCACTCTGGGTAATCAATCCCAGTTCCCTGGAGACTTCCTGGGTCTGCTAAGCAACATTCATTCTCCAGTTTCTAATCTATGCCTTTGATTTCCAAAACTTGAACAAAGTGTCATCATTCTGAAGGAGAGAAGGGAAGAGGGAATGAGAAAATAAAAGCAGAGGGAGCGGAAGAGAGAGAGAAACTGATCCTGCCAGTCTCCCACCTTAGAAATTCCCATTTTTCTATAACACAGAAATGCCTGTGCCTCTCCTACACTTTACTCTGTTCAAAGTCCTAAGGGCCGAGATCCAGAACCTGCTTGTTGGTGTCTGTGTGAGTTCTCAAGGGCAAGTATTATGGCAATGATAATATAACAATAGCATCATTATCCACGGAGCTGGACTGGCCCAGACTAAATGTTAATATGTTCCCAATGCTCAGCTTGAAGGCTTACAGAGCCAGTTACTATTGCTGTTACTACTCCAGTCAGGAGGAAATGGCGGGCCAGAGTGGTTAAATAATTTGCCCAAGCTCAATTAGCTAATAAGTGCAAACTCTGGAACTGAGGTCTGTTTCTAGGATGTTTTTTCTGTCGCTGTGATGAAGAGACCAAAAGTAACTTGGGCTTTAGAGATTCCAGTCCATCATCAAGGGAAGCCAGGGTAAGAACTGAAGGTAGGTAGGAATCTGGAAGTAGGAACTGAAGCAGAAGCCATGGAGACCTTACACACACACACACACACACACAATCCCAGAACCACCCGCACAGTGGCACAGCACACAATAGTAGGCTGGTCCCTAACATATCTATTGTTAATCAAGAAAATGCCCAATAGACATGTGCACAGGCCAATCTAATGTCAGCAATTCCTCAGTTGTAACTCTTTTTTCCAGATGACTCTAGTTTGTGGTCCAGTTGGAAAACTACCCAGTGTAAGGGCTCTTGTATTCTGCCTTCACATGCTCAATCTCTGAATCAGTAGGTTAATCTTTCCCTGGCGTGAAAGCCCTGGGCCCTTCTAGGCCACACATCTCATATATGCCTTACAGTTGGAGGCCAAAACAAGCAGCCACTTAAAAATGAAACTCCCTCTCAACCTGGAGCTGCGGCCCGTGATAGAGGAAGCCTTGTGTATATAGCAGCTGTATGAAAAGCAATAAAGACAAAGACAATCTCTGGTTCTGAGTACTAACCCAAGATTCCACAAACTGCTTACTCGGTAAATACATGCTAGATGAGTGAATTGGCGGGCACTTACATGCCACCCAACATACCAGGGGATTTCTTGAATGGGATTTTATTGAAGTCTTAGAGAAATTCAAAGAGGTATTTTTGTCCTGTTTAAAGATGACGTCATTGGATTCAGGAGGGGAAGTGGTTTGGGTTCTGCCTGTGGGTTCATAATTGAAAGGAGAAAAAAAAATCTGTGAATGTAGGCATCCTTTGGGGAGCTTGACTCATAGTCACAGCTTGTCGGGCCACCTGTTATCACTGACAGTCACACTTATCAGTTCACAGTTTACCTTCCCTCCATTTCCTTAACTTGTACTTCATGGTCAGATTTCAAGTCCCTAAACAGAAATACTTTGGGGTGATTTCAGAAGTATCCCAATAGCATAATAACAAGTCCTCTCAAAACCCAATGGCTTAAAATAATGACCTCACTCCCCATCTTGAAGGTCAGGAATCAGGGAAGGGAATATCTCTGAACACACTTTTGATATCTCATCTGATGTCTCTTGGGTATAAGTAGGGAGATGTCAGCTGGACCTGTATGTCATATTAAGTTTCAAGTGAATGAGATATCCAAGCTAGCCCACACATATGGGACCAGGAAGTACCAGGTGCTATCTGGGAGCTCAGCTATGTCTCTCCAGCAAGGTGCCACTAAGTGGTATCTCTCACATGGTATCTGGCTTCTCTTCGAGTATACATTCCAAGAGAAGAACACCAAAACTATGTGGCCCTTGTGATCTAGCCTTGGCTTTTGAAGCCATACAGAGTAATTTCCACTATGTTCCATCAAGTGGGCATAGACCTGCCTAGATTCAAGGAGAAATAATCGCATCTCTATGAATAGGCCATCAAAGAACTCATAGACATTTTTAGTAATTCCTATTGATCATCTGCCACAGTGTAAATTGAAGTCAGCCTGACTCGTTTGTGGTTTAAAAAAAGAAGAAAGAAAGAAAAAAAGAGTCTTCAAGGATGTCCCCTGTTGATTGTCTTTCCCATTATGATATGCACACCTCTTTTCCATCCCTTTGGAATGGATAGCACTTGTTTTGACCAATGTGATGTAGGGTAGAGTAATTCTGCATTTACTAGTCTACCCTATAGAAGGATTGAAAGCAAATATCATGTAGTAAGCCTAACTACCCAGAGACTATATCAAGAAAGTCTAAGTTAGCTTTAAGAAGGGGCCACAGAAAAGAGAATCAGAGAACTCTACCAACTTCCAGAACCTAGGGCCAAAGACACCCAACAAACAGAAGTCTAGAAGTAAGCAAGCCCACAATACTATTTCAAGTCATACCAGACACTGTGAAAAACATAAACAGGCAGCTGTCTCCACAATGCCCTATCATTAGGTGGCCGTTTTAAACCACCAAGTTTTAAGATACTTTACTGAGCATCAGCAGATGATGGAGACACTTTCTAACAACTTCCCAAGCTCTGAAGGCTGTACATCTAGAGTGCAGGTGTGTAGGAGCCAGAGCCTCTGATGGAGTTGTGACTTGTATCAGACAGAGAAGTTGGATGGAAATTGGGTGGTACCTACATAAAGGAGCAAGAGAGAAAGCCACAAACATATCTTTCATATTTTTTTTGTCCAGAAAAAAATGTAGGAAAGGATGTCATTTCCCCTCTTTAACTTCTCCTTCATGGCCCCTGACAGCTCTCCCAAGGCCCAGGGAGACCAGCTTAAGTGTTGAAATGAGCTTAAAGTTTGCTTTATTTTTACATATGATACATTTCAAACACACTGAAAATAACAGAAAACAATTTAACAAATGCTCTCATACTCACCACCCAGCATTTAAGACTGTTGTGCAGAGAAGCTGAGAATCTTAGTCAGTTTTCATTGTGTCCACCGCTAGTATAGGTAGACATGTTCTACCTTCTGAAAAACTGACATGGCTATAAATTCCTAGGAGACCCCTGGCACTCAGCAGTGGGATGGAAGATCTGCCTCTAGCAGCTTCTGAAACAGGTCAAAGAGTCCATCTTCAACTTCCCCTCTCCCATTATCCAGGTAGCCACAGCAGTTATACAAGGTCCCCAGAGGTACACTGCTTCCTGCTGAAGCAGTACACACCCCATGTCAGAGCATTAATACCACTTTTGTCTCACTGTGCCTGCTCAGTGTGTCATCCATGAGACAAATGATAGACCAACAATCTGGTGAAACAGCCTGAATCACTTACTAAAGAATATATCACTTTCTCAAGTTGATATTTGCAAGGTAACAAGAACCTTCTAGAGATAATGGAATGCAATCCACAGAAAGGTACTGCTGGGTCTTCTAGACATAAGAGGCAGTGACAGGGTACACTGAGACCATTCATTTGTACTTCCAGGTCCTTTCTCTACTTTTCACTCTCGAGGCTTCTGGGGATGAGTTGAGGAACTCCCTCGCTTTTAGTTTTTTTGTTGAGTTCAGTCAGTGGGTAAGGGGAAATATGTATCTGTATGAGATGAGAAATAAGGAGGAGAATTTGTTAGAATGGCTGCCTTCTCAGCTCACTCCATATGATACCACCGTGGAGAGTTCCCTAAGCAAAGACTGAGCTGCTCTAAGCAGCTAAGCCACACAATTCCACTTTAATGTCACTTTAAATTAAACAATTTAATGTCCTTGCTTTTGCACACCTGGAGGTGTTTGAGTGCTGTGGGATAATGTTTTACAATGTAAAGATTTGTCACTTGTATTGGTTTAATAAAATGCTGATTGGCCAGTAGCCAGGCAGGAAGTGTAGGCCAGGCAACCAGACTAGGAGAATTCTGGAAAGAAGAAAGGCAGAGAAGCAGTTGCCAGCCAGATGCAAAGGAAGCAAGATGAGAATGCTGGACTGCTGGACAAAGCAAAAATGTATCAAGCCATGTGGATAAACATAGATAAGAATTAAGGGTTAGTTTAGGTGCAAGAGCAAGTTAGTAATATGCTTTAGGTACTGGCCCAGCACTTACTATAATATTAAGCCTCTGACTTAATTATTTGGGAAGCAGTTGATGGGTATTTGAGAGTTTCTGGCAGGATAGAAATTTCTGACTACAACTGATTTTGCCCCTCCTATTCTAGAATTACCCTATGAGAGTTCCCGCAGCCTTCCTACATCATTGACAAGATCTATTAAAGTTCCCTCAGGTTATTTGATTTGTTTGCCATCCTTTTTCTATGGGGCTAATAACAAGAGCCAATACTGTTAGTGCCCCTAAAATCTTGCCACCATCTTCTCTATTAGACAGATGACATAGCCAAGACACACAATCAGAGTATCTCTCCTTGCCCTATGCTCAACAGAGAATATTCACTCTCCAGGATTCTTTCAGATACATAGACCCTGAGAACTGTCTTGGTTCTCCTAGGTACATGGTAGCAAGAAACTATAGATGAAGATGCCTCTGCACTCCTGCTCCCACAAAATGAAGTCACCCCAATTCTAAGCAGCTCTCATGCTTTATGCTTCTTCATAAAAGGACAGGATGTATTATAAGCAAAATAGGCTTGCTAAATATAGTCTATTCAGCCTAGGAAAGGCTAAATTATTCATAACTAGACCAGGATATACAAGGCATGCTAAACACAAATCCATTTTTGATTCTGGCATTTTTTTTTCTGGGGGTTCTGTATATTCAATGCCCCTGCATTGATCGGGAGCTGCCCTCCTGATGCCTGTATTTGCTGAGGATGAAGAGCTCAGGATCAGTGCCAATTACCAAGCTGTGAATAACCCTGGTCTCACCCTCTGCAGGACAGCAGCCACCACAAGGTCATCAATTGTCCGTCCCTTATAACTGGTGCTAGAGGCATCTGCATCTCCTGGAAGAATCATCAGCTCCCTGCAGAGCCCAAGGATAAGTAAGCCCTTCAAAAAAAAGACATCATCCGAGCCCAGACAGCTCAGCATCCATTGCACCATGAAAGGCAAGATGGGACAATGTGACAGTGACAATTAATGCCACCTCTGAGTCCTAGATATGATCAATGCCAAGGAAACAATGTGTGAATCCCCTTCATAGCGGAGGGCTCAGACTGGGTATTTCATTGCAAATGATTTTCAACCCAGGCTATCTTCACCTAGAAACTGCTGATTAGATTTTTTTTTCTGCAGTATGAGAATTGCTGTTGAAAATACAGACATCTCTGAGATACTCCTGGTATTTTCCAAATAGGGCAAAATAGAGCCATGACACACAACACAGATCTCAGATTTCAGCTGTTCTCTTTTTGCTGAGTATCACTCTGGGATCTGAACACCAGGCATCTGCCATGATCTGGAGGGCAATGGGTACCTCTGAATGTGAAAACATTGGGATTAGGAAACAACAAGTATGAGCTATAAATGACCTTTTGGTAAACTCCACCTAAGTGTGGTGTCTCTATTCTAACAAGACAGGGCAATCTGTCTAAAGAAACCGCCTCACAATAGAAGTAAAAGCAAATTTTAGTGAATATAGTTGGCAAAGAATGGGAAGATATGAAGATAGAATGGGACTTTCACATTAAAATGAAGAGGAGGCTTGTGATGCATCTGTTCTCAGGTTTGCAGCCATTATTTGGTGCATGGAGATGAGAGTGATTTGTGCTCCCTGGACCTGAATGCTAGCTATGCAGATGGTGATGATAAATACACCGATGCTAACTTGTGTGAATAAAGTGAGTCCTAGGTCTCCCGTGTCTGGCCTGAGTTCAGCCTGACTTCAGTGCGTAGAGACAGTGGACAACATCATAACACATTGTGTCATTGGTCTCCTTGATGTAACAGGATGCTGCTCACTGCCCCAGAGATGGTCCCACATTTAACAATGCTTCATCTTGCACTCTTGTTTCTCTTCTGATGAAAATATGTTCTGTGAATCACAAAAGAGAAGCTCTGATAACAGATTCTGAAATATGTACAGAGCACCTAATTCTTCTGTAAAGTACTGAGCACTTTGCTCCACTGGATGCATTACTGAGGGAAAGGTTCCCTGTGAAGCAAAACCAGCAGAACAGGTCCCATGCACACACACACACACACACACACACACACACACACACACACACACACACACACACAAACACACACACATGCTCACGAAGCAATGGGCCCGTCTTGGAGGCCCTAGGCTATGGAAGAGAATGTCTAGACTCCAGCTCCAGCTCCTCTGAACCTTGGGAAGATCTTTACCTCACTATAGTTAGACAAACATGCAGTAAATAGAATTCAACAAATATCTTATAAAAAGGCAATGTGTTAGGGCTAGAGATATGGTTCAGCAGATAAAAGCACCTGCAGTACTTGCAGAGGACCCAGGTTCAGTTCCCAGCACCCATTAGACAACTTATAACCACCCCGTAACTACAATTTCAGTGGATCCAGCACCCTCTTCTGGCCTCTGAAGTCACCAGGCATGCATGTGATACACAGATAGATGCAGATGGTCACATAAACACATGAAAGTAGTTTTATTTTATTATTTTACAACAACATATTAAACCACTGCAGGACATAACTTTTTCTCTCTATTGGAAATCACCATAATCTTAAAACCATATTTAAGATTTTTCGTTAAACTCATGTTCTCCAAAGAATGGTCTTCTCTCATCATCTTGACTATCAAGTGCTGCATTCCTGAGTCAGGATGCTTAATGGGGGAGAGTTCAAAGATGGAGAAATCGATGTTTAGTCTGCCTTTCCGAGGATTCCACTCCATACACTAAAGCACAAGAACCTCTTCCTTGAGAAAATTGTGACCTGTCAACTTGCTGCGTGTGTTTCCTTCTTGAGATGACCTCGGCTGCTCATTCAGACCATCATGCATCTTCAACCAGGGACAAATGAAGAAGGGTGCCAACACACACACGAGAGGCCACCATTCTCTTCTGGTTTGAGAGGAACGCACATGAAATGGAAGCTTGAAGGGCATCCACGGAGCATGCGCAAACGACCAAAGGTCACTAGACCATGTGTCAGTCCGCCTTGTAGAGACTAGCACTGTCACAGAGGCTGGGGGCAGGGAGCAGACAATGGATCTCTAGGAACCTTAGTTACACATGAAAAAGCAGAGGAATCTCATGTGTGTTTGGGGACAGAGAAGTAAACACGAGGGCAGAAGGCAACAGTAGGGTATGTGGGACAAGAGACAGATTAAAAACAAGCTCACAGGCCCCCAGCTTGTCCTCTCAGGGCACCTCTGAGCCTGAAGGTAGAAGCTGATTTTCTGCATTAAGTTAAGAAGTAGACTCTGAAATTAGTTAGTAAGGCACAGAGGCTCTTCCAAGTTACATACTGTGCTTAATCCTCGAGCATCCCCGAAATCGATCTTTGCCCTCGCTGCCAACCACCTCAGGTCTATAAATAGAGAAGCTTCATGGGAAGGAGTGGCTGAATTGCATGGTTTATTAGGATGATTATGTATTATTTATGTAATAATTATGTACATGATTACATAGCATTATAGTCATGCTTATATCCTAGCTTTATTAACCATAAAATATCATTTTTGTTTTTAAGGTTTTTATGGGACTTTTTTTTAAAAGATTTTAATTATTTGTAATTTTATTCAAATGCACCCTAAGGCTAAGGATGAAGGATATAGCTCTAACAACCTGCTAGATAAATAAATATTTGGCATCTAGTCTCATTTTGGGAAATTTAGTCTATCATTAAAAGGTTTGAGTAGCCCAGTATGAGGCTGAAAATGATGGTGTATTTCTGAAACCATTATGGGTGACACCATTCATTTATTCATTCATGCCAAGCACTGGGCAAGGAATTCCTGGGATATTCTTTCTCTTCACTAATGACTGGCTGAGAAGGTCCCTCATCTCTTAAGATCCTCTGTTTCTAGCAGTCTGTCAAGTGACTGCTTTCACATCCTCCAATAGAAGGACATTGGTCATGGTACACTGATGCTCTGTTCCTTTTTTTTTTTTTTTTTCCTGACTGCTAGATCTATAATAAGTACTTTGATATGGATCACTAAAAATAATATATAGTGAGCCCAAACCACAAGGTTCTCCTCCTCTACCTGTAATAGCAGTAAAATTCAGTCCAGGAATTTTGAAGTGCAAGGGCCAGAGCTGACGAAGGAGGTACTCAATAGCTCCTCTCGGTCACTGTATTAACCAGACTTTGTCACTATGACCAGTGTCTCACAGAAACAGCTGAATAGGAGGAGGAATTTCTTTTGGTCCATGTTTTCAAATATTTCAGTCTGTAGACCTTGGTCCCATTGATTCTGAGCCCACGGGAACATGGTACTCCAAGGTGATATGAGTGAGTAGAAGAGGAAACAGTTGAATTCACAGAGAACATGCACCAGAAAAGGATTAACAGTGGAGACCTTCAAACATGTGCCCCTGATACCTACTTCCTACAGCAAGACTCTCCTTCCTAAAGATTATTGAATTCCTCAAAATAATATGTCTAGCTGGAGGCCAAGGATTCAACATGTAACAGTCAGCTACACCCTGCCTCACAGCTCTGATAGGCTCCCATGAGCCAACTCAAGCCACAACCATTGCATTGACAAAATTGGAGAACCAAACATATGCTCAGAGGGGGGAAAAAAAATCAGCATCTGAAATGCTTCAAAACCTATCCGGGATATTATTTTAATGTAAATTCTTAAAGTTGAATACTCTTCTTATTTTGAATTATATAGCAAAGTGTCCTTTGTCTGCTTAGCCTTTAGTCCCCTAAAAGTTACCTGAGCAGGAGAAAAGAATATCTAAGCATACTTGCTGTATCTGACTCTCTCCCACTTAGACATCTGTCAAGGACAATTCTACTGAAGAGGAAAGTATGCCTGTACTACTGGACTTTGGAATATATTCATAGACTTGAAATAGATCTATAAAAAGATCATTTTAATAGGTAGTTTAACAGACTCCTTCCCAATCAGGGAGATGGTTCAGAGAGTAAACTGCTTCTGACAAGCTTGAATACCTGAATTTTGACTGGAATCTACATTAAAGCCAGGACTCAGGGCACACTTCTACAAGCTCATCTGGGTGTGCGTGGTTAGGAAATAGAGACAGGTTCTTCTCGGAGCTCACTGTCCAGGAAACTTAGCCAAAACTGTGAACCATTGGTTTATTGAGAAAGACCCTGAATCAAAAATAAGGGCAAAAACAATTTAAGGGAAGCATTCAAAAGCAACCTCTGGCCTCTGCATGCACATTGTACATGTTTATAACATATGCACGCATGCACACACACACATGAGAAAACATAAGCATGGGAGTGAGGGAAGAATTCCCCCAGATCATATATAGTTTAACAACTGCCCTCTCATGTACCTAAGAAGACAGGAAGAATAGATGTGCTGATGATTTATTTTCAGTGAGAGAGAAAGTTCAGATCTATTCGATCTATACATCGCTCCACTGTCATTCAAAGCCAGGACTTCTGACTACAGAAGCCAGGGCTCAGCCATAACAAAACAAAAGACTCTACAAAGCAGAAGAGACTAAGTCATTTCTAAACTCCACAGCAAAAGGAGAAGGTCGATGTGTTGCTGGTGTCTTAGTGAGAAACGGAAGCTCCCAAGTCCTGTCTGAACGGGAGCCTGTGCCAGGGAAGCTGGCAAGTACCCTGGATAAAGACACAATGTAAACAGCGACCTTGAGAAATCACATTGGGTGAGACCAAGGGGTTTCCAAGTAACTATTCTGGCACAGCCTTAAATAGAATATGGAACAGCATAAGATAATATAGAGGTACTCATTGACTAGAAATAAAGCCAAGTCTTTAGAAGACAGTGCAAGGGGATGCTTAGAGGAAAGTGTCTATAGCAAACATTTTAAAGATATTTCTCAATCTCATTGCAAATGGAGACTGGACATTAAATTAGACACCAAAACTCATGGAGGATTTGCATGCCTTCATAGTAAAATTGATGAACTGATAAACACTGTTCACTTATTAATTAATTAATATAAACATTTCCTATCACTTTTTTTTTTTTTTTTTTTGGTCAGCACTGGGGATTGAACCTCGGTCCTTAGCACATGCTAGGCAGTCACTCTACCACTGAACAATAACCCTAGCCTCTACCCACAGCCATTTTTGCCACTATATTATACAATAGGGTTTTTTGTTTGTTTTAGGTTGAGTTGGGGTTTGGAGTTTTGTTTTTTGTTGCCTTTATATACAGCACTGAGGAACCAGGTGGGGAATTTTTGCAGATGGACATCTCAATAATGAAAAGCCAACTGGCAACAATGGTCAGGACAATGTAGCCATAAGCATACAAATCAACTCACTTAATTCTCTTCCCTAATAATGCCTGAAGAAAATCCAGTCCTGTCTAGAACTGCGTACTTCACTTCACACTAGTGTAGGGGTGATAGCCTAAAGAGAACTTCACCTCAGTCAGTCTCAGAACAAGCTACAAAAAGATGTCAGTCCTATAAAAATACAACTGTGCTGATTGTTTGGTCAACTATACATACACAAACATACGCATATCTGGGAAGAGAGATTCTTAATTGAAAGAAAAAAATAAGGCCTCTATCCTACATCAGGTTGACCTGTAGGCAAGTCTGCAGGGTACTGCCTTAATTAATAACTAATTTAGAAAGGCCAAGTCCACTGTGGGTGGTGCCACCCCTAGGAAGTTGCTCCTGACTTGTATAAGAATGCAGGCTAAGCAAACTGAGGAGCAAGCCTGTAAATAGCATCCTCCAGGACATCTAGGTCAGTTCCTGCCTTCAGGTTCCTGCCTTGAGTTCTTGCTGTGACTTCTTTCCATGACGGCTTTCATCTAGAAGCTAACATAAATCCTTTCCTTCCCCCTTATTTTTTTGATCATAGTCTTCGTCACAGCAGGAGAAAACAAACTAAGACAATGTCCTCCCAGGTCTCTGGTCCCACCAGCTTTTTAAGATTTGATGCCAGGTCAAAAACGTCCTCTATCCTTCTGGAACCCACCTCCCTTCACCCTCCGTCTATGTCAAAGGACTCAGACCTGTGTTACTCTACAGCAAAAATGTGCAGGCCATTTCAAATTTCAAATTTTCCAGTAGCTCTCCTTGAGACAATAAAATGAAGCAAAATTCACTAGAGGGTGTATTTTGTTTAACTGGTGTATTCAAAATAGTACCATTTAGCATATAATCAATATAACAACTATTGGCTTTTTTTTTCATGTAATTCTTTTCTGCTAGGTGATTGAACTCTGGAGTATATATTCTGTAAGTAGGGTAAGTTTCAACTAAGACTAACCACATTCTGTGTGCTCAGTGGCTACATATTTCTACCCTGCCTGCTATCATTTGCCCAAATGCCTCACCTGTTCCTTCGGTTTGAATCTGAAATGTCTCCCAGAGAGATCCTATTTCAAACACTAGCTAGGTTTCTAGCTGGCAGTGATATTCTGAAGGCTGTGGAAAATTTTTGAATGTGGGACCTAGCTACCGTAAGGAGGTCATCAGGAGTGAACCTGTGAAAGCTACTCCCACACAGATTCTGGGCAGAGTCACCACTCTCCTGGCCTGTCTAGGTGTGAGAGAATCTTGATAAAGTGATGCTATGCCTTCCAAACTATGGACCCTCTGAGCCCCTGAGCAGAAATAAACCTTTCTGCTGTTTCTGTTGAGTATTTTTGTCACAGTCATGCAAAAGTAACTAACACACCTGTGCATCTAAACTGGTACCCAGGAAAACCTGGCCACTGGCCAGAACCCAGTCTTCCCTCAGCCCAGCAAGCTGGTTCTCCTTACCTCAACTCTCCAGTTATCTCTGCTTTAAAAATATCTGAGATGACTTACTTCCTTGGGTGATTAGAAAGACTGTTTTAAATCAAAGGATAGTCAGTTGTGCACTCTTCAGTGACCTCTGGAAGGAGCCCTCAGCACATCTAGGGAATTGGAGTGCCAAACCCCCATCTGGTCAGCCAAGCCGAGGAGACTCCAAAAGAAAAAGAGATCGCAGTAGGCTCCCAGTGGGCTAAGCACCTGAGACATTTCTTCAGATCAAATCATGGATCAGACCCTGCTGTGCCTAGACTGGCTGATAGGCATCAGAAATGACTCAGTGACCACTATCATCACCACCCAGGGCTTGCTGAATACTTCAATTAGCACTTCTGCCTAAACTGAAGAACAGGAACCCCCTGGAAATGGCAGGGGTGTTGTCACTCAGAGAAAAGGAAAGATCTAGGCACAAGCTCCAAGAAATATATGTGCAGAAAAGAGAGGCAGACAACGTGTAACAGGTAGACATTGCCTGGGCACCCCGCTGATACCAGGCACTCTCTTCAGGAAAGCAGCAAATGGCTAAAGCAGTCTCATAGGCAATACCCTATTTTTTAGGACTCTTCAGGCTCTCTCGGGACAGGCCAAGAGACATCACCTACAGGATAACACTGACAAACTCCTAACTGAAACCTGAATAAACATGGGGTTCACTGACCTACTTATTCACATGTTCCCCAAGTGTACATTGAACCCCAGTGTCCCAGGTTATCTCCATAAGAAGCTCCTCCACTACCCCCAACTGACTTTAGCTGATATCTGGAATTCTGGACTTGGGAGCTTTCTCCCCCAGCTTCATAGTGGCTTCAGGACTCATGGTACAAACACAGCTCTGTGAAATTACTGAGCAGCTATTGGCCACATCTTCACAGCAGGAACATGAAACCCAGGTCCTAAAGCCTGTGTGGGACTTTGCCCACTCTGATAAAAGGCAAATCCCAGCCATGATGAGTTGCAACTCAATAAAGCAGAGAGATGGGTTAGCAAGGTTGAACTCAAGTCTAAAGGCTTCATATGTAGCTGCAGGGCAGTTCAGAGGATGGTCCTACACTGAGAGACTCCTGGCTAGAGCTGATTTTTCTTGGTATAAGATAAAGTTGGCATGTACTCTTCTGCCATTTCACTTGCAAACATCTGATTTCACATTGTTTTCCATCTAAACAGGCACACACACACACACACACACACACACACACACACACACACACACACACACACACACACACACACACACAATTATCCCCAAATATGACACACCCAGAACTTCCAGCCAACTTCCAAATGTGTGAGCTGTTCTTCCAAACACCACAAGTGACTTCAACATTTTTCCACCGACACAGCTGTAGCACTTTTAATGTTTACAATCCTGTGTCACCCTGGGTCTGAGATGTTCTTCCAATTAAACCCTGGTTACACTTCTCTTTCCATGTGCGAAAGAATCCAATTAAAGTTAATGAAAGCAATCAGTCTGCAAGTCTCAGGGTGTTCTGCCCCATTTGTGAATACAGGTAATAACACTGCTGACCTCATGGAGAAAGAAGAGGCACCATAGTTCTCTGTAAATGAGTCAGACCTGAGCCAGCTATGGAAACCTGGAATTTAAGAGGTTGCCCTGTTTGGGGAACTCCCCCACTCCCAAGTTTAAGATCCCATTAAGCTTTAACTGTAGGAGTCTGCCTTCCATGGAACTTCAGACTTATTTGACCACCATATGGCTGAGGCTAAGCCGTGCCTCTCTTCCCACAAACCTAAAGTTCTGAGGCATCCTACCCTGATTTTCCAGAGGTGCATCACTGCACTATCTTTGATTTCCTAACCGGTGTCAATGAAGCAGCTCTTATTCCCAATGTGCAGCCCCATTAGAGCCTTGACAGCCCCTGAGGCTGAGCTAGCTGTCCTCTGTGTTCACACAACTTTCCACAGCCCTGTGCAAGACAAACCTGAGGTCCTCTAGGAGGTCTCATCCCCATTGCAGGGTGGCTTCCTGAAATACATCCCTCACATGTGTAAAGATGTCGCCAGTGTCTCTGTCCTCATTCAGTACCAAAGGGACCTTTTTCTCCCATTTTATTCTAAGGCACATTGGTCCCTTGTTGCTCTGTGTTTATCCCAGTGGCTGACTCACTCATAGTCACTTCTTGGGAGAACCATGTTGCTTTGACCTCAAAGTGATTGTCCCAATGGTCTCCATTTCCTTATATAACTGCCCTTCCATGTGAGAACCTGACCCTGGCTCCACTGGACTCCATCAAATGACCCTGTCCCTGTTCTCAGGGAGTTCCAACTCCGGTTGGGGAAACAAAGCTGACACTTGGAGCAGTTGGAAAACCGAACAAGGCAGTAAATAATTAAGTGCTACTCAATTACATAATTGATTAATTATAACTAATTGCTCCTTAAATGAACTGCTCTAGCCCACATTGATCTTCCTCGGCTCTGACCTCCTCAAGCAGCAGCCCGGTCTGAGCCACTGACTTGGCCACTAACACCATGTCCAGAAGTCTGCCCTAAGTCAGTCCTGGGTAACTCACTCTCTTAAGACTAAGCACCTGCAAAGGCAGTGGAGCCTTTACAACCCAAGGACAGATCAGAGTCCTTTCTCTTCTATTTACCCCAGCAGGGTCAGACCATTCAGAGCATAAGATTCTCTGCAACAGGCACTGCTGATTAGCATCAGAAACATGGAACAGTAGTCATGTAGTGTCAAGTGTCACATGCCTAAAAGTATAAGCTAGAGTCCCACAGTTGTATTGTCTTAGCCACTTAGCATGTCCCCAGACTGTCTGTGGAATTCCCTGAGAAAGGCCCTATATGAGTTCTGTCTCTCTGAATTATCATGTTACCAGCTATATGTTACTGGCCACATTGGCCCACTGGGGTTGGTGCTTATGAAAGGCCCTCCTTTTCTTCATGCTTTGTTGGCTGGATTGTGGAAAGGAAAAAAGAAGCCAGGCTAGTCCACTTACCTAAATCTACAGCACTCAGAGTTCACACTAGGCTCTGAGCAACTTGGGAGGTTCCTAGTCACATGACTTTAATTTCATAATTATGTGACCTTCTCACCTTCTTCCTCCTACTCTTTCCTCCTCCTCCTCCTCCTCCTCCCCCTTCCTCCTCCATCTTCTCTCTCTTGTTCTCTTTCTCTCTCTCTCTCTCTCTCTCTCTCTCTCTCTCTCTCTCTCTCTCTCTCTCTGGTTTTTTTTTTTTTTGAAATAAGATCTTCTTATGTAGTTCTGGGAATCCTTGAACTCACTCGGGGGACCAGGCTGGCCTCAAACTCAGAGATATATGTTTACCCCTGTTTCTTGAGTGCCGAGATTAAAGGTGTGAGTCACCATGCCTGGCATCATGTCCATCTTCTTGCTGTGTCTTCATGCTGTCTTTTTTTTTGATCCACTAACCTCTGCTGAGAAGGACATCAGTCATATTGAATTAGGGCCTGCCCATGTGACCCCACTTCACATTAATTATCTTTTCAAAGGCTTCATCTACAAATGGAGTCATATTCTGAGATCCTGAGGATTAAAATCTCAATATACAAGTGTGGGGAGCACAATTCAGTCTCTTAACAACAGATAGTCAAAGAGTTTAATGAATGTGTAGGATGTTAGGATGAAAAGATGGATGGATGGATGGATGGATGGATGGATGGATGGATGGATGGATGGGTAGATAGATAGATGGATGGGTAGATGGATGGATAGATGGGTAGATGGGTGGGTGGGTGGATGGGTGGATAGATGGGTAGATGGTGGATAGGTGGATGGGTGGATAGATGGATGGATAGATGGGTGGGTGGGTGGATGGATGAATAGATGGGTAGATGGTGGATAGGTGGATGGGTGGATGGATGGATGAGAGGATGGATGGATGGGTGGGTGAGTAGGTGGGTGGATAGATGGATTGCAAATGAGAAAACATGTAAAATAAGGTGTTACTGGGGACAGAGAAGAAAGTAGAATGAACAGATTGTATGTTTACTATTTACTATACTCTTTCCTTTATCCTTGGAGAGAGCACTTATTTTAAAAGAAGATAATTCATTTTATTTCTTTATAGGTCAAGGGCAAAGATACCATGGTGGGTTCACATAAGGAACGGCAATGACAAGGGATGTAACATCTGAGACAAGCATACAAAAGATGTTAATGTTTCCTTGAAAATAGCCCTGTTCTCTTTGGAGGAGAGAGCTAAAGAGCCAGGTAAGCACTGAGTATCATAGGGGTGTCACATAAGTGAGAAGCCAGCAGGTGAGTGCCCCCACAGACCTGTTTCCCATAAAACACCAGGAAATTCTCTCAGACTCAATACATAAGAACTGACTTTGTAAATAACCAGCATCAGAAATGGAGACAAAGACCCTGGAATCAGGCCGCTTTCCTCTTCATGTTCAGCTAAATCATTCCTGTGGCTGAACGTGCCACACTCCCAGTGGCAGGAGAGGCCGTAATTACGGTGGGGCTGACAAAGTGCTCAGGGTCAGCAAAACAAAGAGGAGGAAATTGCTGCACAGATTGGCTCAAATATCAGACTCAACGAAGAAGAAAACACAATTTGTTCATTTGGAAAATGACTCCAGTGACGTGCGTGCCCGTGTGTAGTTGGAATTCAGTGCATAACAGCGTGAAGGCCCCACAGGGCAGAGGTTCCTCGGGAGAGAAAAGGCAGCATGCTGCTATTAGACCAGAGGCCATTTTGGTGGGCTGAGCAATGGGCAGCAGATTGGACCCTCTGTTGCATGTGCAAGTTGCTGCATTTTTGAGCCACAAGTCAGCCAGGCTCTGAAAGACTCACAACCCTCTCTAGGGCCAGTGACTCTGCAGTGTACAGCTTCAGTTGGAATAATAGGTAATTCTGTATACACAGCACAATGCAGGTGATAAGGCATGAGGCCCTTGAGAGAGATAGGCATAAGCGCATAGCTCTCCCGGAGCTGTCAAACATCCAGGGGACAGTCCCTATGACCTTTCTCTCTGTTTCCCCCTTCAATCCATGGACTGTGAAAGCGTACGATGACTCAATACAGAGTTTCAGAGGCAGGGGAGTTATAGTTTGAAGAGGGTTGGAAGCTATAGACCATCATCACAAGAGAGTGCTCCTGAGAAAGATGATCATCTACTTAAGATGTCTCAAATTTGTACATATGACCCTAACTAATAGTGAACATCCAAAGCATTCCCATTGAATAACAATTCAAACAGGTATCCTAATTGTTTGGAATATTTAAGGACACATGTTCTTCTTCTGTGCCTTTTTACCATGATACTTATGATGGGGCCAGAGCTCTGTCTAGAAAAGACAGATGAGGATCAAGGGCCATCACACAATGCTAGGGAGTCTTCTCTTTTGGAATTATGAATACATAATAATTATTGATAATGTGTGAATTGAAGTCAGTGAAGATGACACTGGGCGCCAGTTCTTTGTTCCAACTCATGAGTCGCACTAAGCACAATTTGATGTGTCCTGTGGATCTGTCCATGGAAGAAGCCAACGAAGCTTAGCTGACTTTCTACTTGATCCCCGTTCTCAACTTCTCCCATTCCAAGGACCTATACATTTAAGTACCAAATATCATAAAGATCTTTGTCTTCATATCCTGCCTGGGCGCTGGCTCCATGGAACTACCCTAAGATGAGTAGCTATTTCAAAAACTTGCCTGGAGTTCTTGTTATCACCAAAGTTTGGTAACAGACAGAAAATAAGGGCTGATTTTTATGAATGAAGTAATCGAAGTTGGGACTTGAAGAATTAAGGATGTTTTAGGTCTGTGAAGGGATTGCAGCAAGCATGACAGGCCGAGTGCAGTAGCACTGATGTGTAAAACCCAAATAACTATGACTATGCAGAGAGTGCCGAGAGGTTCATGGGAGCCAAGCCCCCAACACATCTTGAAGGTCCAAGATGCTTGGCCCTCCCCCTCCTTCTCCCTCAAATCCTGCCATCTGCATTAGTCCATGTAATGACACTGCCTGCAATTTAATTGACTCTTAAACATAATGCCGCTATTGTGGACAATTTAGTCTTAGCTAATTAAGTCTTTGAAAATTGAAATAAAGAGCAAAGATGGAAATGTCTGCCATGGTTCAGAAAAATGGGATGACTTCACACTCTGCATAAACCCAGGCCCTTCTTGGTCACTTCCCAGGAGGTTCTGGCTAGATGGTTCAGGAAATAGGTGAGAAGCTTACACAGACCTGCTCCAGGCACCCCGCACTCTTTCCTCCTTCATGCGACTTCCCAGTGCCCACTGCTTCATACTTATTTAATAACTGTCTTAGTGGTTTAGCAGCCTTTCAAATCCCACACTGTATTTAAGCTCTCCCAGGCTTTACTCAGACAAGGGCTTCCCACAACAACAGAGAAGTTAGAAAAAGACAACCAGTATTTTTTTAGGCAACCTGGAAGGCACTAGACCAGAGATAATGCCTACCATGTTCAAGAGAGGAAACAAATAGGAAAGATTTTTTTTTTAATTCAAGAGCTATTTAAATGATAAACAGTAAGTACACATGAAATTATACCAACTAACCGTATTACCAGCAGTCAATTGCTGTAGAATAAACATTCTTATTTCCAGGGTGTTCTAATATATTCAAAGACATGGAGAATGGCACCAGAAGAATTTATCACTGACATTTGCTAAATTAGATATTCTCGAGGTTTGCCTGTATAGATGACAACATTCTTAGCACTTCAAGGTCCTTGGAAGAAAAAGTCTGTATATAAATTCAGGGAGGTATTGTTATCATCCACACTTGAAAATTGACTGTGATTGTTACAGCAGTTTTAAAATCAAAGAGACCTAAAAGGAAGGGGAAATTATACGTGTACTCCAGGTTTGAATTTTTATACATGAGATTTTAAACATAATATTGTGATGTTTATTTCAGATAAATTTGTTTTCACCAGTCATCCCTTCTGAGTCAAATTCAATGCATAGATTAGCAGACCCACAGGCAAAATAATCTCCATCAGCAACCTGCCAATTAGCCAGAGCATCACGTTTGACGGTTGGACTCTCAACCTGTTCAACCATGCATTCCACTTTGGCCGCTGTCCTAATTAATGACTAATCTATAAAAGGGGGATAATAATACATACCTCACACATGCCACACACATAATTACAAGGATTGAACCAGATAACACACACAGTACCTGGCTTGGTAGGTGCTTGGTAAACATTTGGAGTCTCTGTTTCTCTCATTCCTAGACAGGTCATACATGCTCATTTAGCCTTAGTCTTGTATTGCCACGGCTACTGAGAAAAAAATAATAACAAATGTAAAGGATTCCTTCGTAAAATAATATCGCCTTATATGGACATTATGTAAAGAAGTGAGATTTCAGGTGCTAACTTAACACTCTGGGTGGCAGCCCCCTTTCCACAGTCGATTAAACTTCCACTATTACCCTGGCCACCTCTATCCCCGAAGACAATCAAAAATGAAAGTCTAGGCAAGACTGAGATTCAGATAACTTCAAAAGTTTTCACTGGAAACATTGGTGCTCCTGACTCCTCATTTCTTCCACTGTGTTTAGATTCTCAATACCTACTTTAAGGAAAATAGAACAATCATATGACCAACTGCATCATCCCTGAGTATGAACCTCAAAGAATCAAAGTTACTTTCACACCTGTGTGCATTCTGGCACAATTTAGAATAGCCAGATTATAGAATCAGTCTACGTGCTTGCAATGATCAATCTTCTGTCAGCTTGATAGGATTTAGAACATGAGTCTGAGTGTGTTCATGAGAGAGTTTCCAGAAAGGTTTAATTGACAGAGAAGACCCACTCTGAATGTGGACAGCACCAACGCATGGGCTAGGATACCAGACTGAATGAACAGAAGAAAATAAGCTAGTTGACTACCAGGGTTCTTTGTCTCTTCTCTGCACACTATACAATGTGCTCTGCTGCCTTACATTCCTACACTCTACCTTCCCTGCCATGATGACTGTATGGACACTTTTTTAATGTGTACATCAAAATCAACCCTTTCTCCTTTAAATTGCTTCTTGTCAGATATGAGGTAACAAGCAACAAAATAAAATCAGTGTGCATGGAATAAAGAAAATGTGGGCTGTGTGCATATAACTCAGCTATAAAGAAGACTAATATTGTGTCCATTTCCATAAAAATGGATGGAGCTGGCAAAACACCAACCATAGTAAGTGAAATAAGGTAGACTGAGTGGGACAAATGCTTTGCTTCGTGAGAAGGGTCTAGATTTAAAAAAAGAAAGAAAGAAAGGAAGGAAGGAAGGAAGGAAGGAAGGAAGGAAGGAAGGAAGGAAGGAAGAAAGAAAGAAAGAAAGAAAGAAAGAAAGAAAGAAAGAAAGAAAGAAAGAAAGAAAGAAAGAAAGAAAGAAAGAAAGAAAGAAAGAAAGAAAGAAAGAAAGAAAGAAAGAAAGAAAGAAAGAAAGAAAAGAAAAGAAAAGAAAAGAAAAGAAAAGAAAGAACATGAAAGTTGAATATAGAGTATTTAGAAAGAGGAAGAAGATGGCACGGACAAATGATAAGATAAAACATAGAGGTGTAACCATAGAACATTATCTCCATCCATCATAAAGAAATTCCTTGTTTTATGTAAAGAGTATTTGCTAACTAATTTAGTGAATAATGTCTGACCTTCCCCTACACACAGCAGCAGACTTGGGATTTCTGGTTCTCTGTTCCCCAAACTTTCTATCTTCTCCTTTCTCCAGTGACTTCTCAGCTATATTTTTCCTTCTATAAATTCTGTTTATTAAAACCACGCAACATGTAATTAAGGTAGCAGCAAGCTCTGGAATTCACATTCAATACATTTAAATGTGCAAAGGCCATGGCCTCAAATGTTTAAAACCTTCCCTAGGCATAGTCATAGACAGTCCTCAATACTCTTTAGGTAAAACAGTACAATGCTACCCAAAGACAGTAAGAATCGGGTACTGTTGCAATCCAATAAGCCCTGATTTGGATTCTGAGAATTAGGTTGATGGCTCACCTTAAGCCACTTTTTAGACAGAAAAGGCTTATCCATCCTGCCTGCATTCAGACACAGGTGACCCTTTCTCAATGTCATCTATAGATGACATTGATATCAGTTGCTTAGATAACAAACTATAATTTAAAAACCTATCGTTAGCCATCAATTAAAAACTTCCCCCTTGATCCTGTTTTATAGAGTTTTTGGAGTTATGTGTATAAAGATACAGACATGGATGCATACCAAGTTATATTAACTGATATTCTATGGACACATAGAATAAGATTATGGATCATTTTTCAGCATATTTAACATTCCATGTTTAAAGCACAGACATGGCCTTAAAATGGCTTGGAATGAAATATATCAGAAGATGACCATATCCATCAAAGACCCATTTCCAATATTCTAGAAGGACACAAGAGAATTTGAATCACAAGTTAATGTTCTGATATGTGGGTAATTCCTAACCACAATTTAAGTTTAACCAACCCCATAACTTCTTTGGCTTCCTTCAGCAAAGGATCCACAATGCATAAAAGTAAAGTGTCTCATCCTGATTTTTCTCCTCTAGGGTATCTTTTTATGTGAGGAGACATTACATGCTCAGACCCATGAAAAGAAATTAGATTTCTCTGATCGTTTTTATGGGTTGAGGCCATATATGCATCCTGGGAGGCCAAACTCTCTCCTAGTAAAAACTTTGGCACTGGCTGTGTTAAAGCAGCTGGTTATCTCTGACCTCATCATCTTTCATGCAGTATTATCTCATAAGTTGACCAGGCATAGAATATAAAATTTTCTATATGATATGCATACCCATACCAGAGTATGCTTTTATGAAGTTCTACTTATAACACAGGCCTTCCATTAGAAAACTAACCACAAACACCAGACACCACTTACCACCTAACTCCCCTGGATTCTCAGCCTATTGCACAAGCAGCAACATGCTGCGACTCACTCTCCACTGGCAATTGTTAACTGAAACTCTCATGAAAAGCAACAGGAAAATCAATTTCTCAGGTAGGGTTTGTGAGTCACAAGCCTTATACCCAAGAGTAGCTTTGTAAGTCACTCTATTGAACACTCCTTGTGATGTATCACAAAGGATCCCAGGAGTCTACTGTGGTCCTGCGCTCTGAACTGCACCCTGATGTCTTCTATGTCCACAATAATGCCAATCATTTATCTCCTCAATACACACTCAGAACTCCAATGAGCCAAAGTGATTTTCAACACTGACTCTTTTTCTGCTCTCTCTGACTTCCCACATTAATAAGGAGCACACATTAGAATGACACAAGTTGACCACTTTGTAAACATACGTCTTTGCTATGGCATTTCAAATAGAAGCTGGTGCAATAAATATGAGTTACCCTCTGCCTTGCAAAGCCCTCTGCATTTTACACCACACCCACCGACATCATCTCATCTGATTGAGTAAACATGAGCTTTATATGCTCAGAGAGTAAGACATGGAAAGGGAAGAGAAAGCAGGTAAAAAGAAGGAACCTTAAAGGTATTTTTTTAAAAAGATTTAAAAAATATGGATGGAACTTCACAAAAAAATAATTTTTTATTTGAAGAATTTTGAGGTTGAAAAGACTCGAGCACTTCATCATCATATCTCTTTAAGAGCTCAAGGCTTGAAAGATGACCCATCTGTGGGTAAAGGATAAGAATTTAGAGAACTGTTTATTTCTATGTGTACTTATAAGAACAATAGAATTGTGTTCTTCCTATAATTCAGTCAACCACAGGATTAGAGTCCAGTTAAAAGTACCAGGCATGAGTTCTATTATGTGGAACAGGTTTTAAATCCAATCAGAAAGTGGTTGGTTACTCCCATAATGTTCATGCCACTATTGCACTAGCAGGCATATCTTGATAGGTCAGTTATTATTATAGCTCCCAATGTTAACTACCGAGTAAAGCTACCTTTCTAGTCTGGTTTCATAGATAGAGCATTCCAGCAAAGCTAGCCAGTAGGAAAAAGGCTTCCAGGTTAGTATGCGTTTGATTTCTCCATATCCTGTGATTCAAGTCTTAGTGCCTTCATGAGTCAAATATTAGAATCAAGTTGTAGAAGTCAACCAAAAGCAAAAGCAATAGCCTGCAATGTTTTGTGGGAGTCATAATAAAAGGTAATATATACCTGGCACAGGGATTTTTTATTTGATAAACCATAGTATCTAGAGGAGGAGTTATCACCATTTACAGCATTAATTTCTCTTGAACTCCTTTAGTGTATACAATATATATATATAGTGTGTGTGTATATATATATATAGTATGTGTATGTATATTATATATTGTATATATAAAATATATATAAAGTATAATATATATATTGTGTATATTTTGGGAAGTTTATGTTGTAGTATTTTCAAATGGCCTTTTCAAGTGTTTGCAGTTTTAGTATTCATTCCTCAAATTCCTCTTCTACCTAGCCCACCTGCTCTCACCCATTTAACCCTTTCTGCTCCATTACTCATCCTTCGTATCACCCTTTAGGGCATCTTTCAGCCTCATCTGATTAGACTGTTTTGACAATACATGGAGAATCATAGAGAGACCTGTGGCTGGTGAGTGTTCAGGGTAGAAGAGATTGTGGTGTGCTTATGCTCTCTCCCCCTAGGGCTCACGAATCACCTCAGAAGAGGGAGTAGGATTGTAAGAACCAGAGAGAGTAGCATCTGCAATTGAACTTTTGCAGTGTTTGACAGGGCCAGTGGACATAGGATCTCAGAGAGACTGACTGTACGTTCAGACATGCACAAGATCAGGTCAGCTGAAATCCCTGCATAAAAGGGAGTTGAGTTCATGAAGATCCACCCCTAGCTGTGGGGGTATGGGCAATTCATGGCTGCTAGCAAAGAGAGAGTCAGTTTTCTCTATGGATATGATCTTAGAGAGGCTACACATGCTCCAAAATATGGCTGTACATCTATGCACACACAGGCAACATGGCAGATGGGGTTTTAAAACATGGCACATGAGATTAAGAGGGAAAGTGATGGGGCACAGAGGAGTTGGTGGGGAGGGATTGGGTGATGGTTTTGATCAAAACATATCATGCTCATGTATAAGTTCTCAAACAAAAAATTTTTAAGAAACTCAAGGCTAAGCACCTAACTGAAGCAAAATAATCTCAGACCTCTTCTAGGATCTGACCTTGTGCTTTTTCAGAGTTACTGACATTGGAGTTGTAAAGCTATAAAACTCTAAGATCCCCCAAAATCCTGCAGTCCTTCTGGGAAGGCAAGAAAAGACAAGGGTCTTCTATGGAGATAGACAATGGATACTTATCACAGAGATAAAATCCAAGGCAAAGGCCTCTTCTGTCTGTGGCCATATCTACCTCTTCTGACCCAGAGAGTTTGCTTGTCCATGGGAAGCTCATGGATATGGAAGATAAGGCATCTTCTTACATTTATAATATCAGCATAGGTTATGATACCCAAACTCTTACCTCCTAACCCTGCGTCAGGGCTGCACATCATCATAACATCTCTCCATCAGCCACATGCACATGTTGTTTGAAGAGCTGTAATATGACTCCATATTCATGTGTCCTTTTCCCAGAGCAGTCTCTGTTTTGTATTACTCTTCCACATTTCTACAGCTCAGTACCACAATGGTTTCAGAATCTCTGTGCTATAAGTGGTGGTCATTGTATCCTGACTTACAAACAAAAAGAAGCTTCCAAGCGACAAATGAATCATCTCAGTAGGGAAGAGCTAGTTCAGGCACAAATGAAAACTGTGACCTGATTTGTTATGTAGAAGCTAAGTTATTGGGGAGTCTATAGGTCAGGGAGTACCTCAGGAAACCAGAGCTAACCATGACCACTCAAAAATCCAAAGGTGACTCCATGCTTGAAGGAGAGAGACACAGTAACTCAGTCATGGACATCTGGCTATTACCTGTCAGCTAGGTATGGTCCATCAGAATACAATAAGACGTAGATAAACACCTCTGCTCTACACCCCTGGTTTCCAAGTGGTTGTGGGCAATAATTTACTCTAGAAACAGTGTTTATAGAAAGGCCTGCTTTGGCCTGGGTGGTAAGACAAAAGACCCCAGGTGCCACTCTACCTGTGTAATATGATCCCTGCTTATATAGCGGCTTACATAGGCACAGTTAGTATTGCTTTTCCTTATCTAGTTCTCTTATTTATGATATAAAATGAGCTTCATTATTATACATTCACACTTGTATATTATTCATATTTAGCCTTATTTGCTTTCTCTCACCGTCCTGGGCTCCTTTTATTGTCTCTCTTCCTCCTTATCTTCTATCTACACACTCACATACACACAGACACACACACACACACACACACACACAAATGGATAAATAAATAAAATTCAAAAGAATAAGTTAGCAACATGAATGAGAAAGCCCGCAAGGAAATTGAGATTTTTGGAAATTAAAAACGACAACAAAAGTCTTACTGGAAATGGAAAAACTCAACAAATCAGATTAAATACAATGGAAAGTGTCACCAATGGACCATAGGTAGCAAGGTTGTCCACAGCTCTCCAGAATTCTGGGGAATAATGAGAGACCGAGGCTGAGAATCTGTGAGGTAAATACCACTTAGATTAAAAACAAAAAAAGTCTATAAAATATATTTAATGAGATAAGAGCAGAAAATTTCCCAAAGCCTAAGAAATAAAAGGACTAGAAAATCTATAAGAAATAGATAAGTTATTAGGCACATATGACTCATCAAAAGTAAAGCAAAGGGGCAATAGACACCCTAATCAGAGATGTAATGAACAATATAATTTAAAAAAAAAAAAACTTACACATATGTATGACGAGCAACAAGTGATAAAATGTCTCCCAATAAATCAAAGCCCAGGGTGATATGACTCATTGCCAGATTTCACTGGGCCTTTAAGGACGAAGTAAAACTAACACTGTTCAAACTATTTCATAAAATAAGGAAGGAAATCTAATGAAGTCAGTATTTGTATGATATCAAAACTTGATGTCGGAGCCCATGGTGGCCAACATCTTTAATCCCAGCACTTAGGAAGCCACGGAAGGTGGATCTCTGTGAGTTCAAAGGCAGCAAGGTCTACTGAGTCAGTTCCAGGACAGCCAGAGCTATACACAAAGGAAACACTGTGTCAACAAAACAGAAACCAAACAAACAAAAAAATATGACAAGCGTAGACGAAAAATTCACAATAAATCCTCACCAACACTGAGTAACTCAGAAACACATTTAAAATGCCACAGTCCACAATCAAGTTGACTTCATCCCAGGAACATGACAATTGTTCAACATACAGAAATCTCTAACGCAGCACATTGAAAGATCCAGGGGCAGAAATCATCCGATCATCTCAGTAGATGCCAAAAATGCCTTTGCAAAAGTCCTATATTTTTTTCATGATCAGAAAAGCCCTAAAGACACTAGAAATTATAGAAACATACATAAGCATATTAAAGACTATATACAATAAATCTCAAGCCAACATACATTAAATGGAGAAAAACTAAAAGCCTTTCCTCTAAAATCAGGAACAAGACAAAGGTATCCATTTAACATAGTATTTGAAGTCTTAGCCAGAATAATAAGGTAAGAAGGGGGAAAGACAGTTACAAATAGAGAAAGAAATCAAATCAACCCTACTTACAAATTCTATACTTAAAACGCCCTAAGGACTCTGAGATCTGATAAATGTGTTCAACAAAGTAGCTGGATACAAAATCAACAGGAAAAAAAATAGTAGCTTTTCTATATACTAAAAATGAGCACGCTGAGAAAGAAATCAGAAAAACAATCCCCCTCACAATAACTGCAAAATATTTCTAGGAATAAACAGGGAGACTAAAGATCTCTACAGTAGAAATTTGAAAACGGCGAAGAGAGAAATTGAAATAAACACTAGTAGGTGGAAAAACTTCTCACATTTATGTATCAACAGAAATAATATTGCCAAACTAGCTACATGGTCACAGTGACCTACAGATTTAACGCAATGCACATCAAAATCCTAAAGGCATTCTTGCAGAACTGGGAAAATAATCCGTAGATTCACATGAAAGCAGAAGCACCAACTAGCCTAGGCAGTCCCTTAGAGGAAGAGTAATACCCCCGACTTCAGACAACACTACATGACAGCCTAGCGCAAGCAGGAAATCAGATGTGAACCATTGTGGTAGGCCAGCAGACCCCCACACTGAGGTAGCCACCTGTTGTCATTGTGTACCAAAAGGTGTGCTGAATGAATGAAGAGGATTCTTCAAAAATTGCTACTGGAAAACTGAATAGCCACACATAGAGAACGACTTCTCTTGCCCAGTGCAAATGTCAATGTACAAACTTTAATGTAAGATCTGAAACTCTGCTGGAGGAATCCACAGGGATGAAGAGGCAAGGACCTTCTGGAAAAAACTCCCGTAGATCAGGAAGATTTGAAGCACTTGACAAGCAGTGTTGTGTGGTATCGAAAGGGTCTGTGTAGTGAAGGGAAGGAAGAGTGAAGAAGCATCCAACAGAGAGAGGCAAGTGTTGCCAGTTGTATACATCTAACACAGGATTAATGTTAACAATACATAAAGAGCTCAAAAACCTGAACACCAATATAAATCTTCCAATGAACAGACAAATCAGTTGAAAAGACAGTTCTCAAATAAAAACTACAAATTGCCAAATAAACAGAAATATGAAAACAATGTTCACTATCTTTAGCAATCAGAGAAATGCAAATAAGAACAATATTGAAATTCAGACAGAACGGCTATCATCAATAAATCAGGAAAAAAAAATTCTCATGAGAATATTCAGGAAAAGGCACCTTATCCACTGCTGATGGCAATGTAAACAGCTACAAGGAAAATTAATCTGGGTATTCCTAAACCAAACAAAACAAACAAAAACTACTGTGTGATGTAGCTATACTATTTCAGGTCATGAATTGGGAAGAATGTAAGTAAAGATCGTGCAGAAGAACATGCACACATGTTTTTATTGGGACATCATTTACAGTGGCTGAACTACAGATCCAACCTACAAGCCGATTGACAGAAGACAGGTGAATGGACAAAATGTGATGCAATCATGCTTTACTTAATCATAAGCAAGTATGAAATCATCCACTTGCGAGAAAATTTATTTAACTAAAAACCTTCCTGTTAGGCAAAATAAACCAGACTCAGAAGACAATTATCTTTTTACTTTTATATATGGAATCTAGACTTGTGTGTGTATAAAAAGGAACACAGAGAGAGAGAGAGATCAGACTCAGATAATTATCACCTTTTTCTTTCAGATACAAAATCTAGGTTTATAAATGTGTGTGTGTGTGTGTGTGTGTGTGTGTGTGTGTGTGTGCGCGTGTGTGTGTGTGTGTGTGTGTGTGTGTGTGTGTGTGCGTGCATGTGTGCGTGTGTGTGTGTGTGTGTGTGTGTGCGCGCGCGCGCGTGTGTGTGTGTGTGTGTGTGTGTGTGTGTGTGTGTGTGTGTGTGCGCGTGTGTGTAAGAATTTTTTTAATCCAAGTTCTAAGCTTTGGAATGACTTCTTCCAGTTCTGACATCCACATCTGAAAGGCATGGAGGAGAGTCAGTTAAAGGTCACAAGTCTTTCATGCTGAGCCCAGGCTGGTCAAGTCAAAGGCTGACAGGGCTGTCTCACTGCAGTTCCCTTATTTGCGCACTAGGAGCCTCTGCTAACCACCCTTCCCTTTACAAACTATAGGCCAGGCAAGATTTGCTGTGCTCCAGAGACTCCCCTGTTTGTATGCTGTGGGCTGGCTCATAACAATAACAATCAATGTGTCCCTCCCAAGTGCCTCAGGAAATGGAAGGATAAAGCAAATCAGTAAGAGTTATGCTGACCAGTCAGTGCTTTCAAATTCTATAGATTATTAACTACCCTATAGGTGGGAAGAGGCTACAGAAAATGAGTACTCCCCAAGAGCTGAGCTTTGGTGATTGTCAGAGGCCTCAAAAATTTGGGTCACATACCTACCTGGAGCTCAGGGTTTTCAGTTTTCACAGTTGTCCTTAAATGATGGTATCTGATTGTCATCACCCTGGATTGGGTTACAGACCTCTAGATCATTTAATGTCACAGTATGATCTTACCCAGCTTTCACTCTTTCTACAAACACCACCATAGCCATTTCCCATCCAGGAATTGTGTCAAATCTCCAACAGCCCCCTGCCCTTATTCTCAGAGGAGCTCAGCCTTAAACAGGCTTCCTGTCAGGATGATCCTCACAACCACAGCCCTCTGAGACCTGAAAGGTGACAAAAATGACCTTCTCTCCAATGTTGACCCATATCAAGCTCTCCCCAACTCTGCCAGCCTGAGCCAGGGATTTGAACTGTGAGCTTGCCCTGTGCAATTATGGGTCTCTTTTCACTGCAAGGTCTGAATTATTTTAATAGAGCCTCTGTAGCTGGAGCTAGGTGCAGCCTCTTCCCTCATGCTGCTTCTTCCCTACCCTTTTCAACCATCCTACCACCTCCTTTGTGGCTTCTGGTGCTCTTTCAGTCTCTGTCTCTTTGGCATAGAGATGACCACATTTCTAAGCCTTCATCACATGGAGACTACTTCTAATCTGCCACCTCATGCCAAACATCCGTTTCTTAAGTTGGTGCCTTTACCACTGAATAAACCCCTGTGTATAAAGACATCATCAAGTTGGGAGACATGCTTGAACACCAGTAACACCCAACTGCATGACATCAGAAACCCATGCTCAAAGAGAGGATAAGATCACTTCTCTTTTTCACCAACACAATACAATCCATAGACATGAAACAACTTAATTAAAATGTGGTTATTGTTTCCCCAGAGGTGGTTATCTCACTTGTTCTTATCTATACAAAACTGATAAAATCCCCTCTGCCAATGGATATTATAGCTCATATCTTTAATCACATCAATTGAGAGGAAGAGGCAAGAGAGAAAAAGTTCAAGGCCAGCCTTCAGTACATAGCAAATTCAGGGCCAGCCCAGGCTATGTAAAACCCTACCTCAAAAATAAGTAAATGAATAACTCCTGTGCTTGTGCAAGTAACACAAGTAAAATTCAGTTGGTTGTTTAAAACAAAACAAAACATGAAATTAGAAGGGGAGGGAGACTTCATAGGAAGAAAGGCTTAGCAAGAGAAAGAAGGGGATGAGAGATGGTGAAAAAAAAAAAACCAACCAAAACTCATTATGCACATGAATGAAACTGTCCAAGAACAAAAATGAATAAAGGCAACCTAGAATCCTATAACCCGTGTCTTTTGAAAATAAAAACAAAATGCTTCATAAGATAAACAAAAGCTGAAAGAAATCATCTCTAGCAAACCTTTACTGTGAGAAAGACTAAAGAAAGACCTTCAAGCAGAATGAACAGGATGCTACTGAGAATCTCTAATTGGACAAAGGAAGGAAGTGTATGGGAAGTGAATATGTTCATACAGCAATACACTTTGAAAATGTTTTCTTTTCGTGTCATTCAAAGATATCCGTTAGCTCTAATAATCTGTTGTCAAACCTTACCTATTTAGAGATGAATTATGAAATTAAACAGCATGAATACTATATAATGGAAGTAGATATATACTATTAGTTAAATTCTGAGATAATAATGTTTTTCTTCTAAGGCTGAAAGAGATAAAGCTGGCACCATAAACAAGGGTCAGCAAACTGCATCTTACAGGCAAAATGCTACCTGACACTTCTTTCTGTAAATAACATTTTATCAGAACCTGAGTACATCCATTTATTTACAACTACATACTTATTTATTTATTGTCTGTGGCTGCTTTTCCAGACTATAATATTAGAGTTCGGTAGCTTTGATAGAAATCTAAGTCCACAAACTCTAAAATATTTAATATGTTGCTTTTTACCAAAAAAATATTATTCCTGCTATAAAGTTTAACCAATGTTTAAATAACAAGTGATTATAAACAAATAAAATGACATGAAGTTATATCTAAAAGTCAAATTATTCAAAAGAAATTACAAGAAGATATTCCGTTGATAAAGTGCACACTGCATGTGATGTAATTATCAACTTGACCCAATTTAGAATTATCTGGGAAATAAACCTCAATGGGGAATTGTCTAGCACAGGTTGGCCAGTAAGCATGCCCGATAGATTTTTTTTTTCATTGAATTAATTGAGGTAGGAAGACTCATTCCTAAATGTGAGCTTCATTATTTCATGGGCTGGGCCCTGGATTGAATGAGCAAGAAAGAACTAGTAGACCATATGAGTGCATTAAGAATCAATCATTGTCTTCTCATCTCTACTCTGTATGTGATATCATTTGCTTCAAGTTCCCACCACCTTAACATCTATACAACAATGGGCTAGACCTGGATCGTGAGCCAAAAAATCTTTCTCTCCCTTACATTAATTTTGGCAGAGAATTTTTTAATATAGTTACAGGAAAGGAAACTAAGGCATAGTATATAAACATGAGGGTCTGGGTTCATTTCCCCAGAACCCACGTAAAAATCTGTGTGTGGCAGCATCTACAATCCTAGTGCTGGCACTGACAGATCACTGGAGCTTACTGGCCAGCTAGCCTAGGTGAACCGGCTCCAAGTTTAGTGAGAGACTCTGCCTCAAAAAAACAAACAAACAAAAAAAAAATGGGTGAAAAGTGAGTGAGAAAGGCATCCAAGGTCAACCTCTGGCTTTCTCGTGCACATATATAAACACACACACACACACACACACACACACACACACACACACAAGCCATATACATACATATGTCATACATACAAATACATACAAAAAAATGGAAGCAGAAAAGTGTGGAGATAAAAACAGATATAATAAGAAGGAAAATTATAAAAACATAACCACAATGACTACACTAAATATAAATGGTCTAAACAGTCCAAGTAAAGATAGAAATTATATGGGCGAGTTAAAAAAACAAACAAAAAAAAAAAACCAAAAAAAAAAGGAAGATTCATTTATTTGTATGGAACACTCAAAAATTCATTGTAAATATAGGTACTATAGATTAAAAGCATAGAAATAAATGAGCCATGCATGTTAAGGCAAATGAAAACAAAGCAATATTACAATATCAATACAAAACTAAGATTTTTCTAACCAAGAATATTACCAGGGATAAATAGAGATTCTTTCCTACATGAAAGGAATCAACATGAAAAGGAGAGCTAATAGCCCCATATCTGTGCATCTTGAAATGGAGTTGTAAAATCCACAAAAGACTATAAATGTTAATTGTAAATAGACAAATTTACATATGTATGTATGCAACTATATGTGTATAGTATATATATATATCTCAAGAAGCATATAGAAAATTTTGACAATACTACCATCCAAGACATACAAATTGACATTTACATAGCAGTTACCGCTGTACAGAATGAACTTACTTAGCAAGTACCCATAATGCCAGTATATCATGAAATCTAATAAACTTTCAAATTTTTATGTTAGACAAAGTATCTTTTCTAATGAGGTTAAAAATAGTAATTAAAGGACATCAAGAGAAGACAACAAAAACATAAAAGTGAATTCTTAAAAGATAATTAGAAAATAAAATACATAATTTGTATTACACAGATAAAAAGCACTTTATAGTGTTATTGTTTTTCATTAGAATTGAAGAAACATCTCAAATCAACAGCCACATTAAGAAAAAGAAGAGCCAATTAAACTTTGTGTTTAGCAAGGAAAAAAAAACAAACACAAAAAGGAGAAATCAATGAAATAGAAAACAGAAAATCAATAGAGAAGATTGATGGAACCCAAATCTAGTTATGTGAGAAGATCAATAAAATTCATAAACCTCTAGCAAGACTAATCAGGAAAAGAATAAAAGACAAATTGCCAATATCAAATGACAGGAGACATCACTACAACACGTTCTAAAAGGGGAAGAAAGGGATATTATGGCTATCCTTATACTAGAAATTGTAGTGGTACACATGAAAAGAATGGATTACTTAGAAACACAAACCCCCAAAACATACTCAAGATGAAACATATCTCTGGAAACTATACATCTCTCAAATAAATTGAAATTATAATTAACAGGTTTTCAACTCACTCACTCCCTACACAAAAGAGATGTCTACTCCAAGAAAGACTGCACGGTATACCAAACATTTGTAGATGTATAGTTGACAGCCAGGAGTGATGGCTTACACTGGTAATGGCAGTACTTGAAAGGTTTAGACCACCGCAAGGACCACCATGCCTTCAAGGCCCGTAAGCTACACATACATAGTGAGTTACAGTTTAGGCTGCAGAATGAGAACCTTCTCAAATAAAGAAAATATTTAAAATTGGATTGATACTGAATCCACACAAAGTCTTGAAGAAAAGTTATGAACAAATGGTATTTCTTCCCATTCTATGTGAGTTCAACATTATCTTTTTATCAACTCCAAAATACAGGTTGCAAATTAAGAAAACTATAGAACTATACCTCTCTGTACATTGACACAAATGTTTTCATTGGTTTAGGAAACTACATACAATAAAATATATAAGAGTATCACACTATAAACACGTTAACATGGTGTCCAATGTGTAATGTGCATTAGAAAACAGTCATTATGATTCATTATATTAATTAACATAAGAAATAACAGGGTCTAGAGAGAGGCTCAATGGCTATAAGCATTTCCCACTCTTCTAAAAGACCTAAGTTGTTCAGCACCTGCTTCCAGCAGCTCACAACTCCCTATATCTCCAATTTTCGGGGATCTGATACTCACTTTTGGCTTCCATAGGTACCTATACACACGGCATACATTTGTACAAATATGCACATATACATAAATAAATTAATTATAAAATCTTTTTAAAATAATAACAATGTAGCCATTTCATAAGATGAAGAAAAAGGAACAAAACCAAGCTTCCATTATTACTTTACAAGTAAAAAAACACAGACTCTCAGAATAAAATAGAAGACTGGAGATTCCTGCCATAGGGCTCTTCAAATGAAGTCAGGATAACAAGGAATATACAGTATCCTGAAGAGAGAGAAAGAGAGAGAAATAGATAGATGGGATCTGAATGAATATGACCAAAGCACATTGAATGTGTGTGTGACAGTCACAGCGAAACCTAGTGTTTTGTAAAATTAGTTATGATTATTCAAAAATTAACAAATAAATATGTACTCAAGAACTTAAAGCAAACATGTAGAAAGAAATTCACCAGTCTCCTAAGAGGATCTAAGAGACCTTATGGTGAAAGCCTATTTAGTGATAAAAGACTGAATGCTCTTGTTTTCAGAAAAAGAAACCAGGCATGGTCTCTAATGCCTGCAATTCTGGTATTTAGAAGTAGAAGGATCATTAGTTTTGAGACCAGCTTGGGCTACACAGCAATTTTTAAAAGAAAAAATATATCTAATTTCTGCACTTGGATGTCACCCCAAAGATCTTAGAGCATATATTTGGAGAGTAAACAAGATCCAAACTAAAGAAAGAGAAATGAAACTTTCTGCATTGACAGATGGCATCTACACCGAAACCCTACATCCTATACAGAAGGGTTACTACAGCTAAGAGCTGAGATTGGCAAGACTTCAAGATAGAAGAGTCATAAATAAAAATCAAATTTTTGTATATAATAGCTGCAATCAGAAATAGAAATTTGAAATTTGTAATATAGCGCCAAAAAATATGAGCTTCTTAGAGACGAAGGTAACAAAAGATTACCTTCAAACAAAACTTACACACTAGAAGTTGTAAAATATTACTGACTGATCTCACAGGGCACAAGCCAATGGAGATATAAACTATATTCGTGGTTCAAAAAAGACACAGTATCATTTACAAATTTATTCTCTCTATCAGTAAAGGGCCTGCCACAAAACATGAGGGCCTGAGTTTAGATCACTATTGTCTACAAAAAATCTGGGTTCTGTATTGAGCATCTGAAACCCCAGCCCTAGAAGAGGCAGAGAAAAATTGAGTCCTGGGCCAACCTAGACAAACTGATGAGCTCTTGGTCCAGTGAGAGACCCTATCTCAAATAAAAAATAAAATAAAGGTGGAAAGCAATTAAGACAACTACCTGACGTAAACCACATCCTCCAAATGCATGTGCACATACATATGTGTGTACACAAACACACACCTGCATGCATATGTGAACACAAACACATGTACACCATCATGAGAGACAAGGGTAAGGTGAGAGACAGAGAGAAATCCGTTCTCCCCAGACTGATGTGTAAGTTTGTATCTTCAGCAAAACATCGTAGGTTTATTTTTCTCTTCTTCTGGCTCTATAAAATGCAAGTTATCTAGAAAGATTAAGGCAGCTGAGAAGAGGGGCCATGTCTAATATCAACGCTGATTCTGAAGCCACAGAAGTCAAGCTAGAACAGCCAAGTAAAAACAGGAACTAGGGGCTGAAGAGATGACTCGGTGGTTGAGAGAATAAACTGCTCTTGCAGGGGCCTGGTGTTTGGTTCCCAGCATATGTGTCAAGCAGCTTAGAACCACCTGTAACTCACGCTTCAGGAGGATCTGATGCCTCTGGCCTCCAAGGAAACAGACACTCAAGGACACATATTACAAAATAATAATATTCTTTAAAAGAAACTTAAATAAGTGTATAGTTTAAATAAGTAGAGTATATGGGGATAGATGAATACACATGTGGACAATTAGTATTCAAGCCAGTTCAGTGGGAGAGAAATATCTGTCCACAGAGATATGAAACAGCTAAAAAGCAACACGTAGCAAAAGAACCTCAAGCAATATCTCACTCCAGACACTTAAAGATCTAAATGTAAGAACCAAGACTATGGAATCTGTGGTCAGTGATGGAGCACGCATGTAACACCAGTACTCTGGAGGTTGAGTCAGGAGGATAATGAGTTTGAAGCCATCTCAAAAATAAACAGACAAAAAAAAAATTACAAGGGCCTAAAAGTCTGAAAATATTTTTCTTAAATGCCAAGCTCAGCAAATTAGATTTCATCACAAGTCAAAACTTTCATTCTCCAAAGCACATAGTTCCTAAAATGAAATGTAGACCACAAACCATGAGAACAGATTTACAAATATGTCATACAGATAAAAAAAAAAAAAATTACGCAAAGTCCTATCATTCATATCATTCAACTGGAGTGAAAAAAAATGACCCAATTTAAAACTGGCCAAAGATTGAAATAGATATTTCACTGAAGAAAACATGAATAGGAACTGAACATAAAATAGCACGATCAACCTCATTAGTTACTGGATGGATACAAATTAAAACTATGAGGTGTCCTTACACAGACACTAGATTGTCTAACACGGAAGGACCATCCATCCAATTATTGGTAAAAGAGTGGGAAATAGAATGCAACCAGAAATGGAAAACAGAGCAATCACTTTGGCAAACAGCTTAGTAATTCCTCTGTTGGTTAAATAAAGACCTACGGCATACACTATCCAGTCCCCTCTTAATACTTTACCTAAGAGTAATCCATATTTCCACAAAAATACTTGTACACAAAGGTTCATGGTGGCTTCATTTGTAATGATCGAAAACTGGCAACGGTCTTAATATCCAGAAGCAGCTGAATAGATTGTGGTAATAACAGTGTGATGGAATACTATCCAGTTACACAAAGAAACGCACCATAGGAGCATACAGCATGGAAGCAGCTAAAGAAAGTTATACTGAATGTAAAGAGAATATATATGATATGGTTACATTTATCTAATATTCTAGAAAATGGCACAGAATCCGTAACAACTGAAATCTGCCAAGGATGGAGAGTGGAACCCGGAAGAGGAAGGAGGAATTACAAAAGAAGGGAGGGGAGGGGACACTGGAAAGTGAGTGTGGAGATCAGGACCCCGAATGTTGCCATGGCATCATAAGTGCATACATCTGGCAAATTTAATCCAATTGTTCACTTTAAATAGTATGCACTTTGTACATACTGTTCAGAGTTCATTGTTTAAAAGCAGTTATACATCATTAAAGTTCTGAAAGTACATGTTTTTAAAAATACATAACAACACACACTACCTCCAAGTGTGTCTGGGCATACCTTATTGCTTTGTTGAAAGTACTTTGTTCAGCTGATAAGCCAAAGTTAAGATATTACTCTGTCATTTTAAATTACCTTTCTGTGATTACAAACAAAATTTGAAATGTTTCCTTTTCTACCCTTAGGATTCTTTTGAGGAATTACTGTGCTTGTTTGCTTTGCTCATTTCTCTTAACTTGCCTTGTTTTTCCTTGTTTTTTTTTTTCCTTATGTGATTATGCAAGTATATCTTCCCAGACTTTTCTATGCAAATGCACATACTTCTCTTAAACAAAAACAGGATCATACTTCACCTCGTATTGCAAAGCCTACTTTACACTAACATAATGTGACTCTCTCGCCATGGGGATAAATGTGCAGCCCTAGCAACGTCTTAAAGTTACAAGAGCAATTCTTAATGCTACTTCTTAGCTTAAATCATATTCTAGTTTCAGCAGAGGGAATGAGGTCTCCCCTCAGATCTTACGGAGTTGAGAGTAACATCGTAAATCACTTTTTTATTTGCTATAGCATTATAGAAATTATAGCGGATTCTTCTCCGAATGACAGTCAATAACCCCCGGCTTGAAAGGGAACTTTGTGACTTTGGCTAACTTTTGTATAATTTCCTAAGAACAGTGCTACCTGAGAGTGACATTTTCAGTCAGCCACACTTCGCTTGACAAACTCTGAAAGGATCAATTTTTTCCCATTAGCCTCCTCCTCATTATGATCCAGAATGAGTCCAGCTCTGGTAAACAGTGAACAACCTTCAGCTCTGCTAGAGATGGCTCTTCATCAAAATCTTCTGAGGAGTGAGTCAGTACATTTTTCCTTAAGGTTCAAGAGAAACTTTGATTGGAATTAAGAGCTGTGCTTCTCAAAAGAAAAATCTCATAATGTCCTGTGAGAAATAAAATTATTACTCCCTTAATGCAATGCACTGAGGTGGCATGGGGGCTGTGAATTTCAAAGTGGCACAGCTTTGGAATGAAAAGTTACGGTTTACCTAGCAATGGTCATCTATCTTCTTTGCAAGTTTCCTTTGAGTGACACTTAATATCCAGGCTCTGTCAACCATTGGTCTGAAAGGACCCCTCCAATTGGGATCAGTAGAACTGTGTGTAAATTCATCAGTCTGTTCCCTTCTGGATTGTGCTTTAAACAAGTCAACCATACAAAAGAGGAAATATTCAGTCTGAAGGTCAGACTGCCTGCCTGATCACACTGGCTGAGATTTTCATGTCTTGAAACCACCCATCAGAAAAAATAGCTTTGTTTTTGAAGTGGGGGAAGGATCATGAACCGGGTTGAAATAACCAGCCCATAGCAGCGTAAGCATTCCCACAGCACATCCACCTTTGTTTGCCTTTATCATGCCTACACACACACACACACACACACACACACAGAGAGATACACAATCAAAAAGCCACTGAGCATTCAGCAAAACACAGAAAAAACTCCTGTGTCCCACACAATCTTAGCAATGTGAAATTAGACACATGTTTGTCCATCATCCACGGAGTGGATGCAGAGATGTACATGTCAGCAGCTCATTCTCTGCTATAGTTGATAGGGTTTGGGTGTAATGGAAGAAGAGAGAGTCCACTATAAGCATAGTGTAATATGGTGTCTGCCTGACTGGACATGGGAGAAGCTGTGTGGGCAGCTGCCTTTCAGCATGAAAGCAGAGGAAGCACTGGATGAAGAGAGTATGGCTATTCAGGTCCATCCAGCTCTCTACCTCTCTGAGTATAACAGCAATGACTGTGGTTGAGGGGTGTTTGCAAATCCTGATAATACCTAAAATAAATCAAATGGGGTAGAGTACTTTTCTGATAATCCCCTCTTTTCATAAAGGTGATAAAAAGCACTTACACCTCTGTGAGAAAGCTCTCAGTTTCTCTATGGGTGTTTCCTTCCCTGATTTAACACTTTATCAAGCACCATACAAATGTGGGATGTTCCTAATGCACTAGAAACTTACAACTCATTTGGGAGTGAGAGGAATTCTCTGTGCAAGATGACCTACCTGTGAGAAAAACCCAGATGCACAAGGAACAGGAAGCCATTCTGATCCATCATCCAGGAATGTGGATGTGTAGAAAGAAAAGCCACGCCCCCGATGCCCCTCTGAGGGGTCAAAGACTGGTGCTCAGTAAGAAACAACACCTTGAGCTAAGGCTAAGAGAAGAACTGAGATGCTAATGTGAGCTTGTAGGTACAATCAAGGGTGAAGTCATAGGCTTGAGGGCTGACCCCAGGAATGTTTGGGATCAGGGAATTAGAGGCCTTGGCATTGAAAGCTTGGTGACCTTTCCTGAGATCTGAGTTTTGGATGAAGGCACAATGTATCAGGGAAAGGAATTGAAATGAAGAACTAAGGGATATAGCAAGATCTGTCCAGCACCTCATGATGATGCTGAAAACCTGGTCTGAGAGCGCCAGCTGGATCCCTGTAAGACTGGTCCTTCTGAAGATAACTGGATGATGCCATGGACTGATTTTTTTCTGCACCTACTTGCCAGGTCTCCTTCAGCAGCTGTGGAGCTTACAGAAACAGGCAAGAAAGCCAAGTAGCATTATCTAGGACAAATATACTAAAAGACATATTGTCAAAATAATATTAATAGACCAAGAGATAATTTGTAGCATTCAAGTAAAAACACAGTAAAACAAACAAACAAACAAAAGATGTATTATAAGCTGGGCTTATTGCTCAATGCTAGAGAACTTGCCTAACATGAAAGGCCCTGGGTTTTAGCTTAATCTCCAGCATCACATAACACACACACACACACACACACACACACACACACACACACACACACACACACACACACTACATTATGGGATTTTTTTCTTAAATAAAGGAAGAATTTAATTTTCACATCAAAATTCAGTACAGAATAAATATTATCAAGACAGGTCCTAGAAAACTGTTGAGCAAAATAAAGAGAAAGCAACAGTAGCCAAAGTATTTAAAAAGCAGAAAGTAAGACTAGCCCCATGTTTCTTTATAGGAACATTAAAAACTAGAAGTAAAATGGGACCATATCTGTGAGTTTCCGGGGAGAAAATAAAAGTGTGAAACAAAAATCATAGCCCAACAAGGGGTTATTCAAGTATAAAAGGTGTCAGACATGAATTCACAGACCTGTGAGAACTCAGGAAACACAACACCCTTTAGTCCCATATGGAAAAAAAAATGGCAAAATCTAGCCATTCAAGAGGGAGTAGAGAAGGGATAAAAGAACCCTCTAACAACATTGAACTTGGGTATTTCCAGTGAAGCTGAAAGTTAACTTGGCCTTTGGGTAACCAGATTAAACACTGCTTGTAGGTGTGTCCGTGAAGGTGTTTCAAGACGTGGGCAGCATTTGAATGCTGGGTGGGCTCTATCAAGGAAATCACCCTCCCCACCGTGGGTAAGGATCTTCAATCCTCTGAGGACCTGAAGCAATTGAAACTCAGAAAGAGGGGCAGTTCACTGCTCTGGCTTCCTGCCTGTCTCCTGAGCTAGGACATTTCATCTCATCCTCTCTGGCTCTGAGCCTGAGATTTACACCAGCAGCTCCTTTGGGTCTCAAGCCTTCAGATTCAGACTGGATTTACAAGCCCAGCTCTTCTCTTGGGCCTCCAGCTTGCAGAAAGCAAATCACGACACTTCTCAGCATCCATAACTGAATGTGCTAATTCCTATTCTCATGCCCTTTCCTTTGCGTCTTATCCTGTTCAGTGTGTTTGTGTGTGAGAGTGTGTTCTATACACACAAGTATTGTGTATACAAACATAGCCATATACACATCTAATTGCCTCTTGTTCTCTGAAGAACTCTAGAGAAACTATACTTGATAATAATAATAATAATAATAATAATAATAATAATAATCGTGCACACAGGTTTGAAGGAGTGCTGTTAAGGAGATCAAGATGAGCCATATGGCTAATAGCAGTTATCTTTAAAGGTAGAGGCAGATACAATGGAAGAGGTAAGTTTGCGTAAGTTCTTTATCTCCCATACTATTTTAAATTGGGATGTAATAAACATGTAACAAATACATATATTTTACGATTATAGTTTGATTCATTGCCATCAATTCCAATAAATGTATAAGCCCATGCAATTACTGCCTCAAAAAAAAAAAAAACTAGACACTTTCTCTCTACCCAGGAAATTCCTTCATTCTTATTCCATCAATTGTGCAGACCTCAGAGGCAAGCACTGTTCTGATTTGACCACAGTGACCAGAAATTTACATAAATGTGAAAGAATCATCCACATCATTATACATAAGTAGCTTGATTTTACTATTGAGTACACTCCATAGATGTATGCCGTGTTTGTACATTCTCCTGTATTGTCTGCAGAGAGAGAGAATTGATTGACTGACTGACTGATTGATTGATTGATTGATTGATTGATTGATTTTGACAATGATGATGAAGCGATCTTGCATCCTTAAGATATGTCCCAGCTGGACCTTTTATTTATAACCTTATATGAAGACACATAAATGATTTAATAGTGGCCATATGGTTGTCCTAGAATTCTTCAGGCTCAACACTAGTTGCATCACTATTAGGATCCTTAACTTCAACCATTCTACCAAGTGCAGTTTTATGGTGTCTCACTCTAACTCAAAATGCTGTTTTCTAGCTCTGTTGTGTTTATTGGCCATCCAATGTCTTCCTTGGGGAAGAGAGGTCATGTTATTCTGTTTAGCAAATCTTTCACCAAGCTTCTGCCATACTGTTGAACTTTCTAAAAAATGGTTTTGGAAGAGTAGATGTTTCTAATTTCAATAAATTCCTAGATATTATCTTTCTCTCTGATACAGAGCTGTTGTTTTTCTGTCCCTTGAAGAATTTGTCCTCATTGTAATGAGAAGGAAGTAAATGATGACTTTACCTTGTGCATTTTAGAGACGTGGGCATCAGGAATAGGTTGCTGTGGGTGGAATGAGCTAAGGTTTAAAGTAGATATGCCTACTCAGTTGTCCTGATATTGTTTATTAAAGGAAATTCCCCCTTCCATTAAGTCACATCATCATTATTTAACATCAAATGGCCATGTTTGTATGAATTGAGATTTTTTAAATCTGTTCTATTGATCCTTTTGTATACAGGAAAATCGCAACATAACTTCAATTCTATAGCTTCATAAAGTCTTGAAATCAAATAGAATAAGTCTTTCAACTTTGTTCTAGATTTTTGAACACTTTTAATTTCCTAGAAACTTAGCACTTTCCATGTAAGTTCTAAATGAGCTTGTCAGTTCACTTTTCAAAGCTGATATGCTTTGGATTGTGTAAATTTAAGAATAAACATTTTAGTAACATTGGGCCTTTGAGTGTATGACCATGACCTATAGTACTACGGGGCCTTCTTTTGCCTTTCCCATACTATATAGAAGTTGGTATATAAACCTAGCACTTTAGTGGAAAGTCTGTTTGGATGTATTTTGTGTGACGTTTATTTTATTCCATTTCATTTTCATTATTTATTGCCAGACCATAGAAGAAGTATAACTAAATTTTGTCCGTTGAACTTTCACCCTGTACAACTACTAAATTCACTTATTGCCCTATGGGTTTAATACAATTTATAAAATTTCTTATATACATCATCACACCATCTAAGCCTAAATTTTATTTCTTCCTTCCCAGCCCACCCCCCCCCTCTCTAAGTGATTGTCTAGGATCAGTTCAGTACGGAAGCGAGGAGATGAGGGTGGATAACCAGCTGCTGTTCTTGGGGGAGAGCAAGTGTTCATGGTTTAGTGTATGATATTCGATGTTTAATGTATGACCCAGCTGTTGATTTTTTCACAGATTCTTTTCATCACACTACAAAGTTCCCTTCAATTTCCAATTTGTCAGCAGTTCTTATCATGAACGGCTTCTCATTTTCTTCATCTCTGGAGAGGATCATATGAGATTTTTTTTTTTACTCAGATGACATAGCCAGCCACATCGATTGGTTTGCTACTGCTAAACAAGCCTTGAATTCTTGGGATAAGTCACAATTGGTCCTTGTATACATCCCTGTATCTGATTTGTGAGTAACTAGCTGATGTCTTTTATCTCCTAGTTCCCAGGATACTGTTCTATAATTTTCTTATTTTGTTCCTATTAGGGTTGGATTTTCAGCTCATTGTTACTGCTTGTTTTGTGTTGTGTTGACTCCTGCTTTATCTCTTTTCTATCCTTTTGTCTTGGTTTGATGTAAATTTGCTTATTTTCTAGCTTTACCGGGCCAAAGCTGAAATCATTGATTTTAAACACTTTTCTTTCCAACACAAGCATTAAAAGGTACAAATTCCCCCACTGGAACTACTTCAGCTACACCCCTTATTCTGCTAGCTTGTACTCTCATGCTCATTTTATTTGAGATGCTTTCCTATTTCTCCTGCTATATTTTTTTCCTCTGGGTCTTAAAAGTATAGTCCTAGTTTGAAGTTATGGCATCTTCAACATATGTAATTTCAAACCTCTGGAGTCGGTCTTGTACGGTCCAAGATGCGATTTGACCTGTGGGTATTCTATATTCATTTGAGGAATATGGAGAAATTTGTCTCTGTGAAATGAGGTAAATTTGGATAACATTTCTGATTCAAGAATTCTATATCCTAACTACAACTTTTGTTTATTTGTTCTATCAGTCAATAAACCATAAGTGTTAGACGCCTCGATTTCTAACTAGTGATTTATCTATTTCTCTTTCTGTTTTCTCAACTTTGGTTCAGGTCTTTCGTTTTCAGATTAACCGGTAGTAACTTGTTTCTTTTGCAGCCTCCTTGTAGTATAATTGATGAAGCCCATGAAGTATATATTTAATGTATAAAACTTGAACATTGTTAAGATGTCCATGTATAGGAACCTTTTTTTTTTACCAAAATCAAGATAATTAATGAATGCATCATCACTGAAGTTTTCTCAGTTTGCTCACGCTTCCCCACCTACAGATATGCACTGATCTCTCTCATTTCTGGAATAGTGTACTATGGAAAAGTCTTTTGAGATGTACTCAGGTTTCTGTACTACCAATGGTTTGCTCATTTTGATAATGGCATGTATTGTTCTGTATCATAAATATAATGCAATTTGCTAACTATCCACCTGCTGATAGACACTGAGACTGTTTTCTAAATTGAACTATAGCAAATAAATTATCACAGGCAGTCTTGAAAAAGAAATCTTTGCTGCATTTGGGGTACACAGATCAGAATTGGAACGACCATTTAACTTATTGCAAGACCTCCAAATTCATGAGACCTGAGGTTTATATTGTCATTTTCTTATGTTTGTATAATTTCAAACTCACAGCAACGGTTACCAGAATTTCAGTTGTTTTATTTCCTCCCCAATAATTAACAGTTGCTGTTATTTCTAGTTTTCATGATGGGTTTGCTATAAAATTCCCCTGCAGTTCTATCTGCCTTTCTGTAACCACTGATGTGGCCAAGCATCATTTTAAGGATTCAACTGATATTTATGTATACTCTTTGGTAAAGATACCTGGATAAGCCTTTTGTCTGCTTTTTAATTGGACACATATCTTAAAATCCCTTGTGATATACACACTTCACAAATACTCTAAAAGAGTGTAATTCTCCCTATGACTTGTAATACTCCCTTCTAAAAAATAAAAGATTTTATTTTGATCATTTACCATTGAATTTTTGGTATTTATAGTTTTTCTGTTTGGGATACATTCAGGAAATCTCTGCCAAGCCCAAAGGCAATGAAGTTTTTAAAAATATACATACATACATACATACATACATACATACATACATACATACATATTCCCAAAGTTTATAGTTTATTGCTTGAATTCAGATCTAGAATCTTCTTTACGTTTACTTTTGTATGTGGTGTGAAGAAAGGATCTCGACTTCCCTTTCTCTGCATGCTGCAACTGCTCTGGTATAATGGCTTCGTGGTTAAGAGCACTGGCTTCTCTGCCAGGGACCTGGGTTCAATTACCAGAAACTCACACAGCAGTTTGTAACTCCAGTTGTGAGAGCTCTGACGCCCTCTTCTGGCCCCTGCAGGCACTGCACACAAGCAGTGCACAAAGATACACGCCAGCAAAACACGGGTACACATAAGATCACAACATAATTAAGGATGAGTTAATTAACTGCAAATTTACATGCATAATGTATATTCATGCAATGTCTATCTGAGGGGATGTGTGAGACAAAGTCTCTCTCTGTGACCAGACTGGTGTGCCCCGATACCCAGCTTTGTACTCTATTTTAGTGTTTCCCCATGTGCTTTTTCAGTTTTTCTTCTCTATATGGCTTGGATATTGTTTACTTTATTAAAGAATTATAGTTTATTTTGTCATTTACATTAGCTTTATTTTGCTATTCTATTCGTTTTGTTCTTATTTCTGTATTTCCTTCTGCCTACTTTAGCTCCTTTCTTTTTTCTAAATTGTTACATAAAGGGGTCAGCAAAGGTTTTTAGGAAAGGTTAAAGAATAATTCTTTTAGGTTTTGATACCTGTATCTCTAGTCAATGTTAATGTAATTCCATGAACGTAACCAAGGCTAATACATAATTGGGTAAGCATTAGCTTTAATTGCAAAAAAAAAAAAAAAAAAAGACATGGACTTGACTTACCTAATACAGACTGAGGCCCCAATTTACGGCACTGCATTGAGGGTGTTCTTACTTTCTATAGACACTTAGGACTTTAAATTTCCCTCTAAATTTTGTTTTAGATACATTTCAACATTTTCAATATGTCAACTTTAATTGTAATCCCATCCAACATATTTTCTAGTTAACCTTGCTTTTCATTGGCTGAAGAAATATTTTTAAATGTGCCCATTTGTTTATAAATATCTGGGGATTTTTTGAAGCTGTCTCACTGTAATTGAGTTCTAATTTAGTCCTATTCTGCTTACAAAACATATTTGGCATAACATTATCTTGAGTACGTTGGACTTTGTTTTATCACCAAGAATTTAAATTTCTTAGAATTTGTCTTATGGCCCATATTCTAGTTTATCTTGGCAAAAGTGCTAAGGGCACCTGAAATGAATCTCTCCTTGGCTCTCACTGAGTGATGGGCTCTATAAATGTCAATTAGATAGTTGATGGATGGTGTCATTCAATTCATCTCTGTCATTCTTGATTTCACGTCATGTTTCCTATCAGTTACTAAAAGGGTTATTAAATATCCAACTATAATAGCGGGTCTATTTGGTTTTTTTCTGATTCTAAGAATATTTCACTCATCTGTGTTCAGAGATTTTCTTTAAGAAGCCAGGACATAAATGTTATTGTTTCCTATTGCTTTCATGCTCTTCTTCATCAGAAATGACCCCACTTGTCTGGGATGCTATTCTTTGTTTCTTCCATTTGGCATCCTGTAAAATTAAATTTCCCCTTTCTTTTGAATATAGTTAGCTAGCATGACATGTATTTTTCTAAATTTTGCTTTAAATGACTTTTTGTGAAAGCTCTGGTTCTCTGAGCTGTGACCCTATTTTTTTTAAAGTGATCTCTTCCTATTTTGTAGTATACATCTTTAATTTGTTACAGCCATCAAGTAACATTTCCAATAGCATTTACTTTGCAGGTAATGTCTTACTAACCCTCCTGGGCCTGGTACTATTCCATATCTGTAAGTTATTAAACATCCCCCAATATCATTTCATTGTTTTTACTTTAAATAATAAATTACCCTTTAAAGAAGTATTTTAAATAAGAAAAGGCCTTTTCAACTTTGCCCACACAGTTTTCATTTCCTAAATTATTCATTGCTCTTTGTATATTTGAAATTTGTAGACTGCCTGGAGGACACTTTCACACAACAGCAATTTGACTAGGTATGATACTGTCTTTCTGCTTTTGTTAAGGATGATGACATCTTTCTGCTTTTGTTAGGGATGATGACATTTTTCACTTTTGTTAGGGATGATGACGTTTTCTGCTTTTGTTAGGGATGATGACGTCTTTTCGCTTTTGTTAGGGATGATGACGTCTTTTCGCTTTTGTTAGGGATGATGACATCTTTCTGCTTTTGTTAGGGATGATGACGTTTTCTGCTTTTGTTAGGGATGATGACGTCTTTTCACTTTTGTTAGGGATGATGATGTCTTTTCGCTTTTGTTAGGGATGATGACGTTTTCTGCTTTTGTTAGGGATGATGATGTTTTCTGCTTTTGTTAGGGATGATGACATCTTTCTGCTTTTGTTAGGGATGATGACGTTTTCTGCTTTTGTTAGGGATGATGACGTCTTTTCGCTTTTGTTAGGGATGATGACGTTTTCTGCTTTTGTTAGGGATGATGACATTTTCTGCTTTTGTTAGGTATGATGATGTTTTCTGCTTTTGTTAGGGATGATGACATTTTCTGCTTTTGTGTGCCTACATAAGTATTGTACTTAATTTTGGAAATAAATTCTTGCAGGGTATATAATCCTAAAATGACTTTTGCTTCTATTTCAGTTCTTGAAAACTATTGAGCCACTGTGTTTTAAGCCTAATTTCTTTTACTGAGAAGACTATTTCAGGTTAATTTGAGTTCTTTGTGTGTAATCAGCCTTTTGTCTCTTGCTATTTCAACGGTGTTCTTCTGTACTGATTCCAGGACCACACAAAAAGGACATTCTTTGTCTCCAGTTCTGAATACTTGATTTTATGTACTGTGGTACAGTTTTCTTCATGTTCTCTGGATTTGTTGTTCATTAAAAGTCTGGAAATTATGTCCGTACTATTTTCTTAATTAAAGTTAATGAGTTCTTTCTATCTTTTATTCGGAATATTTTTCTGGGGTCCTTCTTTCAGAGGCTTCAGTTGCATGTGTGATAGGCCCCCTTCAAGTCATCCTGCCCTTGGATGGTACTGAGTCTCTTCTCAGCCACTGGGATGCTGTGTTACGTTGTGAACAGTGGCTGTGGCTACGTCATCAAAGTCCGTTGCCTTCTCTTCTGCGCCCATACCTACTGCTCACCCTACCCCTCCAAGCTGAACTTACATGTCAGTGTTTTCTATCCCCTTCTTCTCTTATGACTTCTTTTAAATGTAGAAGGAAGAGAAAGTGAAGTCGGAAAGCAGGAAGAGGAGCAGGAAGAGAAGAGGAAATAATCGCGGTTCTCAAGGCATACCAAAGCAGGTTCTGCCTCCTGTGGTCAGACCGGAGTCTATTCCTTGTGCATGCACTGACATCTCGGAGCCCATTTCCTGCAGAAGAGCACCGAACTCGGCCTTGATACTGGGCGAGGGCCTCAGGTCTACCTCAACTGGATATGTCAGACCAAACTGACTCACCTTTGGATTCCTGCCCTCCTTAGGGAACAGATGGGGAGATGGGATCGGGGGAAGTTGAGGGAGGACTGGAAGGGGGAGGTTGAGGGAGGACTGGGAGGGGGAGGTTGAGGGAGGACTGGGAGGAGGGGAAGGTTGAGGGAGAACTGGGAGGAGGGGAAGGTTGAGGGAGGACTGGGAGGAGGGGAAGGTTGAGGGAGGACTGGGAGGAGGGGAAGGTTGAGGGAGGACTGGGAGGAGGGGAGGTTGAGGGAGGACTGGGAGGGAGGAGGTACTGGGAGGGGGAGGTTGAGGGAGGACTGGGAGGAGGGGAAGGTTGAGGGAGGACTGGGAGGAGGGGAAGGTTGAGGGAGGACTGGGAGGAGGGGAAGGTTGAGGGAGGACTGGGAGGAGGGGAAGGTTGAGGGAGGACTGAGAGGAGGGGAGGTTGAGGGAGGACTGGGAGGGAGGAGGTACTGGGAGGGGGAGGTTGAGGGAGGACTGGGAGGAGGGGAAGGTTGAGGGAGGACTGGGAGGGAGGAGGTACTGGGAGGGGGAGGTTGAGGGAGGACTGGGAGGAAGGAAGGACACTGTGGTAGATATGGGGAAAAACTTTTTAAATAAAAATATCTGAAGAAAAACCAACATAACAGTAGGCTCTAATATCGAATGATCAGCCTGAGCATGCACATCTGAATGGCACTGTTCAGACTGAGCAGATTATGTTTGGAAATATATGTATCTATACATGTATATTTAAATATACATATAGTGTGTATATTATACATATTGGCATGTAGCCACAATTAAAAGAGAGGCCATGGATCTGAAAGAGCAAAGAGGAGAATGTGAGAGGATTTGGAAGGGAAACACGGTGACGAGAGAAATTATGTAATGTATCTCAAAAAAAAGAGGGAGGGGTAAAATGAAGACTGTAAAAAAAAATTAAAAGCAAGCTTTAGACTGGATTTGGCTCACAGGCCTTTTTTGAAATCCTCACTTCTCAAAACACATGACATAATTTTTAAAAAATATTTATTCCTTGGTAGTGGGGCTGCGGCTCAAATCTGAAGCTTTACTTGCTGGATGAGATGACTGTACTCAGTGGTGGACAGATTTCTAATAGCTACTGTTGGTGGTTCATTCTGTCATCTGCTGTTTCTGGGGATGGATGGATATATATATATATATACATATACATATACATATACATATACATATACATATACATATACATATACATATACATATACATATACATATACATATACATATACATATACATATACATATACATATACATATACATATACATATACATATACATATACATATACATATACATATACATATACATATACATATACATATACATATACATATACATATACATATACATATACATATACATATACATATACATATACATATACATATACATATACATATACATATACATATACATATACATATACATATACATATACATATACATATACATATATATATATTGAATGATTGACTAATTCATTGATTTCCTCATTATGGTCTGATTGATTGATTGATCCACTGATTTCTTAATTGAGGTCTGCTTTCCTTAAGATAATTTGAGGGTTGAGTTGCCTGAAATGTAAATTTTACCTTGCTTTATATTTGAAATTTCTTTAATATTCTTGAGCATTTTGAGGAGACCCAGCTAAATTATTTGGGGAAAGCATGATTCCGCTGAGGCTTTCTCTATTTCTGGCTGACTCGGGAAGCTTAAACAAGAAGCAGTTTGGATATACCAAGGAGAAAATAACAGTTATTTCACAAGCGAGGTGTTTTATCTGATGTCTGTGTATTGTAATGTTTTTATGCTCTGTCTGGTAAGAATATACTCTATTTCCGACTCCTTGTGATCAAGACTCATTTTTCCCAGGGTTCTCTTTTGGAGGCACATGGAAACTTTTACTACACTAGGCCCCTGAGGCCGATCCCTTAAAATGTTCTCAACTCTCCTCTCCTACCGTGCGCCATTCTCATTTCTATGATATTCTAGTCTCCCTGGGATCCTTCTAAGCATGTCTGTCTCAGTGTCTCCAAAATCTAAAGTCTACTTCCTCAACTCCAGAAAGCATCTGAAATCTTTGTGAACCTCCTCTCCCTACAACTAGAAATGCCCCTTTGGAAGGAGTAGGATAGTCCTAACACTACCCTTCAGCACTTCTCCTCACTCAAGGTCAATATCTGGCATCAGCGTGCGGATATTGCACACCTCAATTTTGTATATCTCCCATTTCCTTTATGAAGGATGCTATAGCTGATCTATTTTACTCCATCCTGGTGAGTGGCAAAATCCCGCTTCATGTATTCTGAGGTAGAGGTGGAAACAGCCAGCACACACACGCTTTCATAGTTTCCCACTATGTTTTATTCATTCATTGCTTTGACTTTTCTCTTTAAAAATTTAGAAAAGATTGGCTGGCTTGTTGATATTATGGGTAATAGTTCCAGTGCTTTAAAAGTTGAGTGAGCGATACCATTTTATAGATTGAAATGTTCCCTCCCTCATAGAGATTTCTATTATATTATTCATAAATATTTTGTCATTCAACAAATGAATAAAATATACAAATAGATTGTGGAATCTATAAAGTCACAATATATGCATCAGTGCAGGCTGCTTCCATTCTTTCCTTAGACCTCTGAAAGCAATTCCCTAGCTATTGTCATTAGAGGGGCATGTGAGGATATGTTTCAAATTTAATAAAAACAGTTGGAGATGCCAGAGGAACCTACCCACAGTCAGTCTAGGAGGATCAGGTAGTGGTAATTCACACCTTTAATCCCAGCACAGGGAGTATCCCCGGAGTGGTGACCTATGCCCTTAATCCCATTCAATCTGAGTTTGAGGTCATCTTAGTTTACAGAAGGAGTTCCAGGCTCCCAGGCAGGCAGTGGTGGTGCCATGCCTTCACTCAGGGAAGAAGGTATTTAAGGCAGGCATAGAAAGACAGAGCAGGCAGAAGAAGCCAGGAGGAGCGAGGCTGAGGAAGCTGGAAGACAGCTGGGTGAGATCTGACTGTGGTGTTTCCTCTTTGATATCTCAGCCTTTCCCTGAGACCTGGCTCTGAGTCTTTATTCGTGCAACAGGAGCAATTGAGAAGTCTGAGAAGAAAAGGTTCATGTTCTTTCATCTCTTAGTAGAAAATACATCTAGCCCTATTTACACTTTTAGAATTACCACGGCACCCACTGCTGAGACCTATCCTAGTCCTTTTGAGCCATCTTTATACACACAGCCACTAACGCCCAGGATCCAACATGGATAGGGTGAGTCCTGCTGTATGGAGGGACTTGACTGATACTCTCAGCCTCAAAGATCTATCGTCTTACTCAGAATTGAATTTTCTATAAATAAATAGAATCCTACTGCCATACTCTGCCTTTGACTGCCAACCCCTGGCACAGTTCTTATTCTAGACAGTATGTGGGATTGTGATGTCCCTTGCCTAGCCATGCTTGGAGAGCCTTCTAGTTCTTATAGGTATGAGCATGTTTAGTGGACCCTCCAGAACATGGAGGTCTAAGAAATGTTTGTTACCTTACCTTTCTAGATCATTTTAAGGGGTATCTATGCCCTCATTAAGGCTGTACCTAAATACTTAGAACTTCCTGGGAGTTTAGAAAATGATGGGTGTCTGTGTATCATCTATAGTTCTCATGCCTACCATTCTCAATCGTTACTCTTCTCTGGCTCTGAGTTCTTCCTTACTGTTTCATAAGATGATATAGGCCACATTAGACTCCCTATTGTCACTGGTGTCTAAACTTCGTATGGTCCCTCTCAGGAGCCTGAATGTGTTCCTATGATTTACATGGATGTCAACTCCTCTCCAGTTTCCCTTTTCTGGCTCAGCCTCCTCTAAAAGGCACTTAATATCATCAGCCACTAATATGAAACATAAAAGTCATTTTCATATACCTGAGAATAAGTTAAATAAGTGAAGAAAAATGCATACACTTAGGTTTGTGTGAAGCAGGTATCAAATCAGGGTGAACTGTACACAAGATTCAGAGGAGAAAGAAAAATATGCGGTAATCTTAGCCTGGGTATGATGTATCTGGAAGAAGCAAGAGAAAGGACCCAGAATATAGCACAGTCTCCAGAGAAGTTTGTTAATGTCATTGGAAAGCCTCAAAGTCATGCAGCAGAGTTAGTTCTGTTGCTTGCTAGAATGAGCTGCCTCTGTGTTCACACTGTACTCAATCCTCATACGAAAGAGCCTTCAGAAGGGCTGGCTGCCTTTGTGTCAGTACAGTGGTTAATCCCAGGGAGTCCTCAGAAGGAACCTCCAAATTTCCCACAGCCTCTGAATTCTGCCTACTGTTAATCAAGAGAATATATGAGGAAAATGTCTATACTGTTACCACCTGACGATCTGTATCTGCCATTGTAACTAAAATGCAACCTCACCATTCCTATGCGCCACCTATGACAATGATACCATATGCCACTACAAAGACCTCCCCACCAACTTGGCCAGGCCTCTCCCCCATGACACCGAACAAATAATACTGGCCACATATACCTTTTAGTTTTGAAAAAGAAACTGCAGAAAATTTTACCTTCCCAGCACTTTAATGGAGGCTCCTAAATGTGCTTCCTGACACATTCTCATTAGAATGGAGTGGTATCTACTCTCATATGCACATACACGGCAACTATGAATTTCTATGTTTCCCGGTAATGAGAGACACTAGAACATTAAGGATAGGAAGGCGGAGTTCTGTGTCTGCTTGAATGGAAACCTAGGTTGAGTAAAACAGGTCCTTAAAAGAGCTGTATTGGCTGAATGTTTGTGTCTCATGCAAATGTGTGTTTTTGAATCCTCTTCTCCAAAATGATGGAATTAGGAGGTATGGATCCCAGGAGATGATCAGATGATGAGAGAGGATCAGATCAGATCAGCACCCTTATAAAGATACCCCGGAGAGTTAGCCAGCCCTTTCCACCATATGAGGTCGCAAGAAGGCACCATCTAGGAAGCAAAAAGGGAACCCCCATCAGACACTAACTCCATCAATGGCTTGATCTTGGATTTCCCAGCTTTAAAGAATAAATAATGTTGTTTACAAGCTACTTGATGTCTGGTATTTTCTTTTGTTGTAGCAGCTCAAATGGACCGAAAAAGCGGGTAAAGCAGATTTATCCCATCAGACTTTCCAATCTGTACTGAGATTTAGGAAAGCCAAAGTGGCAGAGCCAAACCAGGCAAAGTACAGGCATCCATCCTTGTATTTCTTAAGAAAAATATCTCATGTAGTCCAGAAAACCTCCTAGATTCTGTAGCTTATGAGGTAAACTGAGGCAGAGGAGTGAAGCTGAAAGAAAACAGTACTCTTTCTCTATGCCCTGCCCTCCTGAAGTGAGCTATTAAACCACACTGCTGCCTCTTTCAGCCATGTTGTTACTAACCAGCCACATAACAAACCTTGCTGAAGACTTATCTCCACTTCGGGTACCGAGCTCTGCCTCCTGGTCATTGGAATGCTTTAGTAGCAGCTTTCCAACTTTTAAGTCTCTCTGGTTCTCAAGCTGTGCATCTTCAGTCTGCAAGTGGGCCCTCCTAAGGTGAAGGGTAGAGACAGTGGGGAGATACCTGCCCATACAGATTAGCCCAGGGCTCTGACCAACTCCCGGCAAAGGCCACAGGGCAGAATTGATTAAATAATCCCCAAGGTTACTTCTCAGTGATTTACGTCTCAGGCAACTTAACACTCTGCAGGCATAACAACAAAATGTTCTCAAGACTAACTTTGTTACCTATTGAATTAGTTCATGTATTCATCATATACTTTTGGAAGCCCTCCTGATCAGCGCCAAACCCCCTACTAGGTTCCTAGATTACAAGAATAGAGATACAGGAGGCATTGTTAAATAGTCTTAGGGCTGGATTCTGCGTAGGAGCTACAGAAATGGGGAGAAACAGGGGAAGGAAGCTTTATGGGTATGGGTGGGCGAAAGAGATAACTCAGAATATTGGAACTCAGCCACCTTTGATCATGTGTGTCAGACAAGGTCAACGGCATAACTTGTATAACCGGTGGGGTCTCTTGCCACGTAAGAATGTAGGGTCCCCACAGCCAAGCACTTGGCTGAACCTCAGGAGTTCAGTTGAAGAGAGGAAGAAGCGGCTAGAGGGAGGGGGTCATCAGAGCACAGGGGCAGCTGACCTGTGCTAATGAGAGCTCATGGACTCTGGACTGAAAGCTAGAGGTTTGCATGAGACATAACTAGGCCCTTTGAAGGAGGGTGGCAGACGTGTTGACCAAGCTGTTAGTGGGCTCCCTGGCTATGGGACCAGGATTTATTCCGGTTACATGAACTGCCTTTTTAGAGCCCACTCCCTAAGGTGGGGTGCCTTACTCAGCTTTCATACGGGGAGGAAGGGATGGGCCCTGCCTCAACGTGACCACCTGTGTTGACTACTCAAGGGAAGTATTACCACCTTTGAGAAGTGGATGGAGGAAGGGTGAAGGAGAGAGAGAAAGGAGCGGGGGAGGGGAGGGAGGACAGAGTGGACAGTATGTAAAAGGATATTTTGATAATTAAATTTTAAAACAAGAATGTGAGGGTCCCTTCTCCAGAGGTATTTCTGTAGTTCTCCTTTTTCTTACTGTTTCCTCATCTTTCGGGGCTTCAGCCAGTCAACCAAGGCTAATGCAAGTTCTCAAGTCAATGTTGGAGACCATAGGCTACCTTCATCTTCCTAGAACAGAACTGCCTTAGGAATGCTTGAAGTTGAGGACAAAATATTCTGGTGTTGTGATTCTCAACATGAGGCTCTCTGCAACCCCTTTACTGAGGTTCTTAGTGGGCAAAGAGAGTGGCAGAAGTTTCTGGGTCAAAGAAGGAGAATAAACATTTAAGGATCCATCTCCAGTGATTTGGTAAGAGGGCAAACCCCCACCAAATGCACCATCACCCCCTACATGACTCCATGGCAAAGATGGGTGCAAAGGCAGAATTATTAAGCCTAGGCAACTTAATAACTACAGCACATCAAAACCCAAGTGTGGGCCTCTCTGAACACAGCCTTTTGAGGCTACACTGCTCCAGTAAAGACCAAGAAGCTGGCTCTGGTGCTGGCCATTGGGTTGGATTTTGTAAGGAGAAAACGGGCGAAATTCAGTTCCCACTGGACCCTGTGACACACAAGAAAATACTAAAATATTCTAAAGAGTTAAAGACAGAAGGCATAGATGTAATTCTGTAAACTTTTGTTAGCTATTGAAAGAAAAGAAAGAAGAAGAGAGGAAACCTTCCAGCAGAAGGGGAGATCTCACAAGGCTGAGCAGTGTACATCCGGGGGACTTTCAGCTGCTACAACTCAAAACAATTTTAGGACAAAAGGAGCCACTAAAATTGAGATGTAAAAGAAAAAAGAGATAGACCATAAAGGACCAAAAAAATGTTATGGGTTGTTTAAACATATTTCAAAAGCAAGAGAGGAAAATACTATGATGCTCTGAGACTGAAATTGTGAGCAAACTGTACTGTAAAAGATGTATCACGTGTGCAGGTGGAGTACAGCTGAGCATGGGTGGGTGGCAAGGGAACTGATCTAAAACTCCAGGCAAATGTTCTGGTAGAAGGAAACTGACCGTGGGGTTGAAGAGCTAATAAGGAGTCAAGGTCACAGGACACAGTAGGCAACTGTAGGCAACAAGCAGAGAAGAGGAATGTCAGACCATGCAATGATGACAGTATTTCTTGGAGTAGCCTGGCAAGAGGGAAGGGAAAAGCTGAGGTTGTCCATATTTAGAGACCTGATCAAAAAACATCCAGTGAAGGCTATTAGGAAGCATCGGGATGAAGGGCATTGGGCTTAGCGGAAGGTATAAGTTCCAGGCTCATGGAGATCACTATTTCCAGCATTCTTCTGGTAATGACAGTGAGTGAGATTGTGTTCCTCTCTTCAAAAGATACTGATGTCCAATTCCTCTGAACCTATGAATATGACTTTCTTTGGAAATCGAGTCTTTGTAGATTTACAGTTAAATGAGGTCATTAGAGTATCCTCAAGTCCATGAAATCATGTCCTAGTAAAAACCAGAAAAGTCAGGCACAAAGACAGACTTCACATAAACAGACGATGTATGAAGAGGGTGGTAGAGAATAGCGTAACACAGTCCCAAGTCAAGAAATGCTAGGCTTCCTGCAAACCACCAGATTCTGGACAGCCCCATAAATTAGCATCCCGAGGAAGCATGTGGGGTGAAGTCTTCTCAAAAATTTAAACATCACTCAGAAATGTCCATTTCTCACCCAGAGAGGTCCAGAGAGCTTCAACTTCTCCATAGAAACACTATGACTGGTCTTTTTAAGCCAATGCTGGGGTCACGTGACTTGAAAAGGTCTCACTACAAAACTGCTAAACTTCAGTAAACCTAAGTTATGGGGCATTCTTCACCAGCTAATATGTGCTTCCCTTTCATGCTGTGAGAAAGTTCAGCATGACTTTAGAATCAGATAATGAATTATGAAGGCATAAGAATACATTTCCAAGATGACCTCATATCTCAAGCTCTGTGCTGGGACCTTCTCTTAGAAACTCAGATGCCCCTTCCATCATGTTTCCCATATTCTTTATACCCCCAAATTCTGATCTCCCAGCTACCACCTCTCTCCTTTCAGCCTGGATGTCTGCCTTCCTGCATGCCCTGTTAATTCCTATCATATATCTCTGTGACTGATGAATAGGAAGTTAATCAGAGTGCAGTCGGCTGCTCCTTCAACTCATGGACTCATCTTGAGGTGTCTTAATTGAACCGTCTCCCAGGAAAAGATGAACTGTAGATAACCATCGGAAAGGCTTGTGAAAGGGTAAGGGGATGAGCCTTCTAAGAGGACTATATGTCAAAGCCAGGTGACAAGAGTCTTAGGTTCACCAAAAATCATTCAATTGGATAGTTATTCACTCAGCAAATGTTTACCATGAGCCCCCACTGTATTAGATCTGTGGGAGGTGAGACACATAGTTGTAACTGTTCTCAAAGCCCTCATCCTTGCCTTTTCTGGAGAAAGCTGAAGACTATTCAAGAGGGATTATCTTGGGATGGGTGGTTCCTCTAGCATCCGAGGAAGAAATGACAGGTTGACATAGCAGCCCAGGTTTTAAAGAGCCAAAAAGACTACAGCCCACCCTAGCCAAATTACTTTCCAAATTGACTCTCCCTTTGTCAGACAGAGATGTCAGGCTGCATTTTCCACCTTTCCATACAGTTGTGTCTGTATAAGTTCTGGCTACTGAGAATGCAGACAGAAGGAATAGATGCTCCTCTGGACCCAATCCAGAAAGCCTCCTGCGCAATTTTCCCGTCTCTTCCCCTACACTGCTGCCGCAGTCACAGGCAAAATGAGAAATTATTTGAAGACTCTTAATATTAGACGAGGTGGAGGATAGCCCTCATGGCCCTCCCAAGAAACTAGGCCTCCATATTGGATGTCAGATGTTAATTAAGCCTTTGATATCTAACTAACAGGGAATAAGGGGTAGGGGCCGCTCCCTGAACCGTAACTCGATTGCAGCAGTGCCAAGTAGATTCAGGTCAACTTTCCCCCAGTGAAGGAAAAGCCAGAAAAGGTATGGCCTGGGCAGAGAGGATGTCAACATGCAATGCCTTCCATTCATCAGCAGAACTGTGCCCAGATAAAGCCTCAATCTCTGAGCCTTCAGCTGCATTTCAACCATTTCAAAGAGCAAGTGAGACCATTTCATTTCCCATTTAAGATCAGAGTCTACAATTCTTGAAGATAGGAGAGAGTTCTTAGACTCTCTATCTCCTGCTCAGAAGTCTCGAATTCAAAAATCAGATGAAGATAGAGGCCAGATTAATTAAAAGTAAATTCCGATTGTATCTGCTCAAGAAGAATAATTAGTGGAAGCAATCAGATTTTGTTTATTCTTCTATCATAAGGGGAAAAAAATCACTGGTTACCATCAGCAAATCTGTGCACACCCCCATTCTAGATTTCAGTCCCAGAGAGCAATCATTTAGCCTGGGCCCCTGCTATGAAAAGCAAGCCCGCTGATATTCAAACATGCATAAACATCATCATTTGCTAATAGTAGCTAATGGCTTTAATCACAGAATAAAACAAATCAATAATTAACCTTAGCTGTATAAGTGCAAGCTGAATTCAAAAATAATGAATCACTAATGGTTTTTACTGCCATTAGTACATATATGTCAAGGTAAATATGCAGAAATGTGCCCATTTGCTAGTGGATAATCTATTCATAAATGATCAGATTATGACTCAAATCGGGATGTGCCTTAAAAGAGGGCAGTAAGGAACGCATCCACTAAGTTAACTCTGATTTATTATGAAAACTATAAGATTATATGCAAAACCATTTGCTAGCCATCCCTACCCCACTGTGTTCCTGGTTTAGGCAAGAAACACACAGAAGATAGTCACAGGGCCATCTGGCTGGTTTAGGGACGCTACTTTCTAGGATGCTGGGTAATTACAAGACACAATGAGGTTCTAGTAGAGGGGTACTTTGATGCTGGGATTACACACATGTAAAAAGCATGTGACCTGCTTCAAGAAGCCTAGAAAATATTACACTGAAATTTTAAAAAATATTCTTTAATTTTTTCTTTGAAGATTTACACTTGCAGAATATCCATCAACTTTCTCATAAGTAAGACTCAGGCCTTGAATGATGGATAATAGTTACAGACTGACCCAAAAAAGCAAAATAAAGTAAAAGAAGAATAACGTGTCTGATCGTTTCCAAGTGTACCTGTGTGGCTACAGAGCCAAGGACTTCTGGGGGCAGAAAGTACTATGCTGGGGAGCAAAGAATGCCTTGTCACCAAGGGTTTCCGTGTCCTGCTGATATTCTGAGGTTGGTTTTGCCTGTTTCTAATAGACAATGAAAAGCGCTGAAGGCTTGACACGTGTGTAATCAGAAGAAAGATACACCGGTGCTGAGAGCTTTAGCACTATGCCTTTACAATGTGTAAAAAGTGGGCCTTATTTGAGAAAATGTATTTGTTTATCTCCAATCATAAGCAATTACCCTGAAGGCTCAAATGACTGAGTAATTTTCACGAGTTGAGAAGTGCTGAGCTGGAAAGCCTCTATGATAAATGCAGAAATTTTTCACCCAAAGGCTAGCCCACAATTGGATCATAGTCAGTTCTATTTACATGTAAATATGATATTTTTGTTTGTTTTTAACATAAAATTTGAATAGGTATGATGTCTTTACAGATAACGGGGAGCCATCTCTCTCCCCTTTATGAGAGCTGCTAAGGGAGATATTTTTGATTACCTACCCAGTGGCCATCTTCTTCTTCATGCTTGGAAAGCCTTGATTTTATTCCAGTGCTTATTTTTCCTCCTCTAGATGCAAATAAATTCTTATTGGTTATAAACCCAACATGGAGATCACATTATCCTTGCTAGTGGCTCCTATCTACAGTCTTATATCCAGTTTCTGACCCATAATATAAAATGTGAAATCTGCTGAAGTATTTTCTTTCTGCTATGAACAAACACATCCTCTTTCTCTGCCTCAAGAAATGCTACAAGGATGTCTTGAGTGGGAAAACCTGAAGACAATGGCAGATCCTCTCAAAAGAACTGCAAAAAGAAGTTGGGAGTTTGGGGTCTGGGTCCTCCATTATGAAGCCAAGTTTTCAGAGTTACTAAGTAGGTAATCTCTTGTCTGGGATAATACATCCCTTTGTTTGTTTGTTTCAGACAGCTGGATCAGAGTCCCAGTGGTGGCCTAAAACGTTCTTACTACCACAGGATGCCTTGGGTAGTAGTGGGTCAACGCATACTTATGCCAGGGCCACCATGTTGGGTGCCCCCACCCGATGAATCAGAATCTTCCCTTACTTCTTGTCTAAGGGACTTAAGTCTCATGACTGCACATGAGCATCTGAGCTGAATGTTTCTAGTGGACCAAAAATTTCTGTTCAGTACAGTTTCAGAGAGAAAACATAACCAACCAATCATGAATCCCTTTATTAAAAAGCTCTTGAGCACTTATTTCATATTAATCATCATTCTGAGTGCTAAAGTAGGTATCTAAATGTTTTTCCTTCTGAAAATGGACAGTTCATTAGAGCAAACAGAATAACAATTAAAAGAACACCAAAAATGTGACAGATCTTTAAGGACAATCTTATGAACAGATTCAATGTTGAATTTAATCCTGAACATTGAAGAACAAAATTGATGAAAGATTTTATCAGAGAAAGATAAAGATAAAAGAAAGTATTGACTAACGTGTACTATGTACTGTAGAGGTCAGGAAGCATCTTAGCTAAGGTTTCCATTGCTGTGAAGAGATGCCATGCCATGTCAACTCTTGTAAAGGAAAGCATTTTATTGGGATAGTGCTGGAGAAGGAGCTGAGAGTTCTCACAACTTGACCCACAGGCAATGGGAATTAGTCTGTCTCAAGTGTAGCTTGAGCAAAGGAGACCTCAAAGCCCAACCCATAGTGACATGTTCCTCCAACAAGGCCACACCTCCTAATAGTGCTACTCTCTTTGGGGGTCATTTTCTTTCAAGCCACCATAGGCAGTTTTCTCGGTCCTCTGTGTGAAGTAACCTTTTTATATTTCACTGCTGTCATATGAGGTAGGTATGTTGCTCATGCCATTTACAGATTAAAAAGAAATACAATTAAAGGGTGACTTAACCTAGCATCAGAAATCCCTCAGATGATGAAGCCAATACACACTCACCTACCCTCTTTGCCATCACAGAGGATCAGGGATGCCTGATGATGAGCATGACTTAAACAAAGAGACTTCAAAGGAAAAGAATAAAATACAGAAAATTCAAAGGAAACTTCTGAGAGACGGATGGCATAAAATCACCAGAGATAAATTCTGAAGATCTAGAATAAGAAAGGGAGGTTTAATGTACTTGGGAAAATAAAATTTCCTGCTAACTTTGAGATCTTGTGAAGAATATTATCAATCTGTTCTTTCATAATCTATCTGGTCAAAGGGGCTGAGAAGGGATTTCCCCAGGCCATAACGGAAGCAGAAGAGTCAGATCCTCCTTATAGGAACAATGGGAGTGGGGAACAGGAGACAGGCTAGGAACAATTAGGATGCAATACCCTAAGCCTGTGTCATGGTTAATCTCGATGGCGTTAATAGACAGCCAAGAGATTATTTAAACACACTTCTGGATATATCTATGAAGACATTTTCAGAGAGGATTAACTAAGGTAGAAAAATCTAACCTGAATGAGGCAACACTATCTAATACTGTTGAGTCAACATTAAATAAAAAAAGAATGGGTAGCCCAGTTTACACTATATGCATCCTTTTCCTACTTCTTAACTGTCAAGATTTGGTCTACTTTTCGCTACCCTTTCCTCCCCACCATGATGCATTAAGACTTCTAAAACCATAAGTCATAATAAATCTTTCTTCTTTAGTTGTTTATATCATGTAGTCTGTTGCAGCCAAAAAAACAAAAACAAAAACAAAAAAACTGATCGACACCCTTGGTGACTCATTGGGCTTAAGGGACTGGAACAATGGAGTGACTCAGATCATCCTCAAGCCCGAATGAAGTTGGGGAGAAGGTTCAGAATGAGACCAATAATACAGGCCACTTGAGTCAAGAATGTGTGACTCAGCAAGTGAAAAAGGGAGTGTCCATTTTGAGGACTTCTCAAATCTGGAGCACTAGGTTGGCTAGAGAATATGACCGAAGGCCAGTCACTCAAAGCTATGGAACATAAGCTGCACAGAATTGATCTGGGGCTCATCTGCGGAGCCAATGGAAAACTAATTGTATACAGTCACAAACAATTTGAATTTCTTTTCAAATAACCCTCACAGTTAGTGCTGAGAACTCTACTAGGGTTAGTGGTGCCATGATGTTGGAGTCACCATTATTTGGTCCTATATTTCCATAGAGTGAGCAGCCAGAATGGATTAGCTCTTACAGAATAACAACCAGTGGTGGAGATGGTGGTGGTGGTGGTTTTAAATCACTTTTCAGTTTTTAATGTGGCACTTATATTTCTGAAGTGTGCCAAGCATCTTTCTAAATATTTTTATATTCTTAATCATAATCTTTAGGATACCTATCTATCTCTCTATGAGGCAAAAATGTTGTTTCCATTTTATGCATGAAAAAGATTGAGGCATAATAAATCATATAATTGGTAGATAATGGTGACATTCAAAACCAGGTGGTCTGCCCTCTAGATCCATGTTCCTTATTTATTCCAGCCAAGCTCTTAACTACTTAAAAATAAAAAACCTGCTGCCTCTTCATCAGTTAAAACATTTTCAAACATGAATAAAAGAACCTTTCTCAAACTGGCTTGAACATCCAAAGGACAATAAAAGCCTCTATAACTTAGTAGATTATAGTCACAGACAAAACTTAAATCAAAAGTAAGAAGGATGTGAGATGGACCTGCATTCTCACTCCTGATATCTGAATAGCTTTCCTGGCTTTGGTGCTGTCCTCTGAGGGCATTCACTGGTTGTTTAACAGATTGCATCCCACAACCTCAGAGATGATTCTGAATTTTTGTCCAAGGGAATAAAGAGGTCCTCAAGTCTGATCAAATGGCTGTTTTGGTTGACACTACTGGTTCTTAATGACTTGGCTTGTCACAGAACTCTTACTATGACCAAGTGCTTGAAAGATACTGTGCATTTTTTTAGGCCCAGTGAATCTAAGGCTGATGCCTAGATCCAGGGAAAGAAGAAATCCCTTTTATACCACAGCAATCTTAAATTTCCATCTGGCAGAAGAAAAGCAAGGAAAAGCCTGGGGTAGAGTCAAACAGCCATCTTACAATCTTATCCCCAACTCTTACCTAGCATAGAATGTGGTTGCTATTTTGGGTTGAGGGATTAAAGGATGAGTGAGTGGATGGATGGATGGATGGATGGATGGATGGATGGATGGATGGATGGATGGATGGATGGACGGGTGAACAGAAAGAAAGATGAACAGATAGACTAGATATACAGATAGACAGACAGACAGACAGACAGACAGACAGACAGACAGACAGACAGACAGACAGATAGATAGATAGATAGATAGATAGATAGATAGATAGATGACAGATGACAGATGACAGATGACAGATGTCAGATAGATAGATAGAAGACAGATAGATAGATCAATAGATGGGTAAGTGAGGATGGATAGATGGATGGATCCTCCAAACTAACCCTGTAAACTAATTACCCTCCTGTAGAAATTAGACTGTGAAATAATTATAGGTCTATTTAGACATAAACATTTATTATAGTGACTCTGGTTGCTTGATGTCTTTCTTCTATACTCCAGCCCTGTAAGGTGTTTTACCCTGGCTCCCATAGTTGTCTTGAAGCTAGCTAATTGTGGATCACATATTTGAACTTAACTTTCCGCTTTTATCTTAGACATCCTACCAGACACTACTAGTAATAGTGCCACTTCTATCCCATGTCTGCTACAAGCTCAGTGGAAATTAAGATTGGTAGGTGTTGATCCCTAGTCCCTGCCTCATATTGGGAAACACTAATAAGGGAGAAAGAAAGGTTCTTAGAATCACAGAAAGTTCTTAGAAATTATAATGTTAAGCATTTAGTAGTACAATGGAGAAACACAAAATTCAAAGAGGAAAGTAATTTACCCAGGCCCTCCGAGTTAAAAATAAGAACTAAGAGTAAAGCTTCCCATCTCCAGGCCAGTCTTTCACCATGTACAGCTCTACATATTCTTGAAAAATGGCCTCATGGCCACCTTTCATGCTGAATACCTCACAAGGGTTCTCCATATATATTCTCTTTCTCTCCTGCTCCCTCTCTCTCCCTTTACTCTCTCCCTCTCTGTGGCTGTGGGTGATTCATTGGAGGAGTGGTGTGTGTGCATGTGTGTGTGCATGTATGTGTGCATGTGTATGTGCATGTGTGTGTGCATATGTGCATGTGTGTACATGTATGTGTGCATTTTGTACACATGTTCATTGTGCGTATGTGTGTGCATGTGTGTGTGCATGTGCATGTGTGTATGTAGTATGCATGTATGTGTGTGTGAATGCATGTGTGTGCATGTGTATGTGCATGCATATGTGTGCATGTGTGTGCACACAAGTACCACCAGCAGAAAGGCTCAAAACAGAGAGAAGACCTGCAAAGCTTCAGAGGGCATTTCCAGGAAAAGTACCAGCATCTCTCCCACCAAGCAATTCCTACCTACTCCAAAATCAGAGAGAAATGAAATTATGACTGCCTACCACAAGGACACAAAGCTGCTCCTACAGAAAACCCAAAGGAATCCAACACTCAGTCCAGAATGCAGCTTTTGAAAGTCCCTTCCTGTCACCTGCAGATGTGCCTCCTATCTCCTCTCCCGCCCCAGCAGTAACACTCAAGTGGTCACACAAACAAGGACTAGTGGCTAATGGCTAGGGAGAAAAGGTGAAAATCTGTCATGGCCTTTTCCCAGTGACTCTGCCCTTATTTAAAAGCTATTTCATTACATTAAAAGACCCAAGACACTTGGAACTGTATTGAAAAATCAAAGTCACTTAGGAACAAAGAAAGTAGAGACGGCTAGAATCTGGCTTAGAGAAAGTTGCAAGAACAAAAAGTAGACCCTACACCAGGAAGCCAAGGAGTTTGTTGTTATGTGGTTGTTGATACTGTGGTTTTTATTGGGACTGTTTTTGTTGATGTTTTGTTATACCGTTCTTGAGTTTTGATTTGGTCTCTCTTTCCAGGAGTGGCTAGGAACTGAGACTACTTCCAAGAACCCCAGTAACTTCCAAAACCACCTTTCCTACATACGGGAGGAGAAACATTGGGCTGTAGTTTCCTGGACAGTGACGGGCACCACAACCCACAACATCAGGAACGTGCCTCTTCCTGGACGAATGCTTTCTGTTCTGCACAAAACTCTTTTCCCCTATTTGGCTGTCAAGTCCCTTGAGGCTTCAGTAAGAAAGATGTTTTCCTCTCTGATTTCTTTACAGCCTGAAAAAAAAAATTTTAGCCAGGTTGTGTACTCAGGAGACCTCATAAAGTTTGCACTATCTGGGGATCTGGGATGGGGGGGGATATGGCCTTATAGTTCTTTTCTTCTTTTCGAGGGAAAGAATTTAGTTGAGAGGCACAGGCTGTCAAGTAGAATTTTATTTAGTAACACAAATCATACACACCAAGGAAAGACTAGAGTAGGCTGTCCTAAGAAAGGAAGCAGCCAGGTGGGATCTACAGTATGGGCTTTAAATACAATTTCATGAATATGTATGAGGTTGGTAGTTTATTCATTGGGGTAAGGTAAGCCACCTCCCACAACTATCATGGACTGTGTCTCACTTTATTCTGTTTCTTCCTGTCATCCAGAAAAGCCCACAGAATGTGTCAGGAGGTCAGAATCACAATGTGACTATGACGTCAGGGTCTTTTGAGGATGCAGACTCATTGTTTCCGTGTATGTGTGGTAATTGGCGCCTTCATCCCAGTTGAGAGACAACAGCTTAACCTTCAGTCTCAAGGATATTTAAACACAAGGGCATTTGGAGATAGAGCAACCAATATATAGATGCAATGTCTCCAGTTTCCCCAAATATCACTCCATGTTTATCCTGTATCTATATGACATAGAACACCCAAGCAAATGAATGAACATTTGAAGGTTTTATCTCTGTGGAAGACCCCTTTCATGCACCCTGCATCTAGCAGACATATAGTGATTGCATTATTATGCAAAAGTCCTTCTGTTCAAAATGATACCAGATTGGGGGTTGTTTTTGCTTGCTCAGAGGTACATGGTATGATATTGAAATTCTGCAATAAGAGGCAAGAGAAACCAGAAAATCCCACTCTCTGTAGAAGGGACACTGTCTCTTTCTGGTCAATTCTAAAGTAGCTCCAGGCAATTAAATTCAGGGGTCCACTCTGAGGTCAGAAGTGAACAAAGCCAAATTTCCAAACAAAGTTGAAATCCATTTAAAGGAACAATATGTAATGACTCCAAAGATGAAAATAAATCACTGAAAAATAATGCCTGAGGAACTCAGCAAAGGAAAGATCTGCAAGATGAGCTGTGAGCCAGGCAATGAGACAAGGGGATGACTCATCCTCTGGACACCGACAGCTGCTGACCCAGCCTGCTGAGGACAGAAGAGGTGGACACTTAGACCAGCTTCTAGAAGGTGAGAGAAATGAACGTGACCCAGCTGGCCCCTGAGGTTCAGAGGAAAGGCTCCCTTGGATGTAGCTAATGCCACTGGTTCTCAATGAGACAAGATTTTGAGGTGGGGCTTGTGTGGGGAAGAAAAGAATACAAATCTTATAATTTGTAAAAATCTTTGCATTGTGATAAAAATCCAATACAGTTTGGCAGGGTGAGCGCTGGAAATTTCATCAGCTCTATGAACCATCTCCAGAACGGAGGGGAGGGGGCTCAGTTTTATCACTTCCAAAATAAATGAATAAATCAAAAAAAACAAACAACAAACAAACAAAACCAACAACCTGTCCTGTACTTGGGGCACAGCCAAGCTGACATTTCAGCCCAAGATCATTCCTTTTAAGGGCCAGGATTTTAAAGAATGCGCTTTTCAGTGTCTTGCACAAGCTCACACAGGCAGAGCTGAGCAGGAGGAGCTCTGTGTGCAGCGGGATGTTTTTCTCATTACTCTCAGATGCCTTGCAAGCTTTACTCACGGCCTCCTCCTTCTTGGCACCCTTCCCAGACAGAGGGGCTTGGCTAGAGGTCTGCAAAGGAGAGCCCTTTGGAAAGAAGGTGAAGGGAAATGCGTTTGGGTCTAGCTATCCTGGAAACTTAGCACAGTGACATCTGAGCAGGTTTCTAACGAGTTTAAAAACCAGGGGCCGCACACTGTCTGGCCTCAGAATGCCACTGCTCTTCGCTTAGCTGTGTAAAAGGTTCACGAATGAATATTGTTCCAGGTGAACTGGAAGATATTCATTCACTCACTCACCCATTCCTTTAAGAAAGACCTCTCAAAAACCTTCTCTTTACCAAATGCACACAAAAGAAATCGTATTTACACCAGGTCTGGAACTACATCTCCGGTTGAGAACAATCACTTGTGGTATTCTGATCGTGGGCTCCGGGGCTTTGCTGTGCTTCCCTATGGGTGTAAAGAAGGAAATGGACAACCAGGAAAGGGGAAATGGTTGTGGCCAAAGTCACAGATGCTCTCAGCACAACAGGCAGTAGATATGGATTGACCTGTTACCTGGAGGTCTATGAATTACAATCCATCTCTGGAAATCTGATGTCAATACTTCAGATTCCACATTGTGGACATGTTGGACAAACCTGTCCCAGTGCACATTGCTGATGATCAAATAACCAAAATCAGACAGAATAATTATTGATAGTAATTGCTGGGGTTGGGAGATAGATAGGAAGAGAGGTGACTGATCACTGCACCCCATAAGTGCATTAAAATATTGCACTGAACCCCATCCACATGCAAACATTAATACAAATTAACCAAAATAATGTTTTTAGAATCCAGAATCATCACAGTCCTTTTGAGCACAACAGATACTCTGTGTCAATTCATCGCTGAGCTTTTATTGTTATTGCTTGCTGAAAGCTGAATTTTTTCATTATAACATTAGGGGTCCTCTTTTTTTTTTCTTTTTGCTTGGAGCTTTGAAAACATTCAACTGCTAGGATGAGAACATCTCCAGGTAATTTGACAAGCGATTTCTGCCTTGGCACCAAAATTACACATAAGGCTAGAGTCTAAGGGAGCCACAAGCCAGATGTACTAGAACTCATCATACCCGTACTGAGATACTCCATCTAGTGTATGGACATCATGGTCTCTGAATTATTCTGCTAACATTATTCTCATTTGCCAAGTGTAACATCCCCATACAAAGTTACAAGCCTTTGAAATAGAAGTTATATATATATATATGTATATATATATATATATATATATATATATATATATATATATATATATATATATATGTAGGCGGAGTTTACCCACAAGAACACCAATACTAGAAAAATATTTTTTAAAATATAATCCAGAACTCACGGTACCAGCAACAGATTACAATAGCACCTGAACAGGAACTGGAGTCTGCAGACAGACGGACGATGGAATCCCCTCTCGCAGCCCGGAACCAGGAAGAGAGCGTGTCGTATCCGCAGACCCTTTTTAATGGGGCTTTTCCCCCGCCCCCTTCAGGTCGGGGGGCCCGGTGCTCTGTATAAATGTCCCTTGACCTTGTCAGCTGACACCTGAATCCCACAACATCTCCCCCCTTTGTCTAACTAAGAAGGTTTTAAACTAAGATTATATACAGTAAGAATTATTATGAGGTAGCATCTAGGAGAGGTCAAAGTATAATTGCTAATCAAAGCCTAACTTATATAAGGTATATCTAATAGTTCTAGAATATTGGTAGATAGTAGGGTGTATAGATTATTTTAAAGGGTTAATCTGGGAAAGTGAGAATCTAACACCTGAGTGTTCTTATCTAAGGGATACTAGGGTGGAAACCTTAAACATCTATTCTTCAACCTCTTCAAGACCTGAGAAGGAAGGTAAATTTGTCTGAAAGACAGAAGTACATGGAAGCAGCTACTTCCAAAATTTGGGAGAGGACAGCAACACAGCTACCTGGACAATCACCTCTGGATTTGTGCACCGTTAGAGCATCTATCGGATTGGCTATAGGCCTATGGCATCTGACAGATCTTTTTACAAGCAGAACAATTTTGAAGGGACTGTCTTATCCTGTCTAGGCAGGTTTCGTCAGTCTCTATCTCAATTTGTTCATCCAGCTTGACATCATGTGTGTACTGTCAGCAATCAAGGTAAGGACAGTTCCTTACTCAACCGGCCATTTTTTGCCAAAAGGACCAACTCCAATGGAGTATCCTTGATGCTCAACACCATCTCGTGAAGGGAGCAGTGACACCAGGAGTCGTCGTGTCTCTCGTGGCCAAATTTTAAATGTTAAATGCCATATTCTCTGGGTCTATGAAACGGTTGAAGATTTTTGTCTATCTATGATATTCTAACCTGTATCTGAAATGACTGGGATATGATACCTTAAATAGTGTTGACTGCAGATCTTATCGTCTTAAGGAATAAACCCTGTACTAAAAATTAGAATACTTATATAAGGGATGTACAATCTCTGAACAATGACCCTTAGTAGAACTATCGAGCATTAGCCAGGGGTATTTTACCAGGTAAAGTGTCCACAGCATTTTAGACATGTAAATACATATATATCATCTAAACAGAGGTATATAAAACATCTTGTGCATATATCATAACTAGTGCAATCATACATTATATCTAGTATAGTTAAATGAAGGTAGTAATTGCATAGTATACATGACAATGATGTGCAAATATTTTAAACAAAGGTATGAGCATACATAAAATATAGCAATTTTAGATTCAGCTTTACATAATAGTTACAGATTCAGATTTATATCGAAGTACAAGTTGCTTTGGTTACATAAAACAATCTCAGATTAAACTTTGTACCAATGTACAAATTATCACAATTAAACATATAAAATGATTTTGCATTAGTATCAATATATAGATATCTATGACAGTGCAGATTGTCTTTAGCTTAGCCCATACATTTAGCTAAAATGAAGTATAGGTAGGTAGAACAGTCTACCTTTATCTATCCTATCTATTCCCCCTCTCTTCTAAAAAAAAGATCTCTGATGCTATATTATAGTTTTGTCTTTTACCCAGTTTTACCCACAACCTTTGGATCATAAAACTTATTGGGAAAGGGGGCGTAGTCGTTTATAAGGTTGCTTCCTGCTGACTTAAGGGCGATGGCATCTCTTTGGGATCCTGTAAAAAGCTAAAACAATGGTTAGTTCTTAATGGACTGACCACATACATCTATAACCATTTGTAGGATAGTGGTTAACTCTATCTGGAAACTTAATTAGCAGTGTGATCTGAAGGATAATCATAAGGAGCTATCTTGCAGCTGTTTTTGAATAATCTATTTCTTGAAAGCAATTATTGATTGGTGCGCACCAGGTTCCTGATTTTTCTATTTTTGTCTCTGCTGTCTGTCTATCTGTCTCTTATTCTCTCTCTCTCATATTCTTTCTTCTATTTTTGTTTTTCTAGCAGGAGTTGTTCCGGTGGAGGCCCCATCTCGGTTTCAGATTCTTTGTAGATAGCTGATAGGAGGAAATGTTATTTACAGTGGAAAATTTAAGCATTGTAGAAATTCAAAAGATATTTATATCTTTCATGACTTTAGGAGACTGGAAGCAGACAGAGTGAGATGTTTGAGAGGTACAGAAACAGGGAGGAACAAGGTTTAAGATGAAGTCACAGTAATATTGGTCCCTAAATATTATGCCTTCTGTCTCACACCAGGTGGCTTTTATGATGTGAGACAGAATTTTTCATATTTCTTTACCAATATGCTTGGGTTTAGAGAGGGAGAAAGCCACAAGTTCCCAATCCAAATCCAGCCTTATTAATAGTCAAATCAGGACCATTTTTTTTTTTTTTGAGATGTAGATGCAAGATGTAAAGCAGTAAAAATTGAGAAATTACCCAGTAGTGCACGTGTGTATCAGTTGGTCTCGTAGTCAGTCTTGTACATTCTTTAATCATCAGTCTGTCTTCTATTGCAGGTGAGTAATTATTCAATGTTTAGACAATGCCGTAAAAATAGTTGTATCCATTTTCCTGTAAAGACAAAACTGAGAGACCCTGCCCCAGGTTTGTTAAGTGTGTTTTCCTTACCACGCATCCGTTTGTCATGTCAGGGATGAGCAGTTACTTTTCTTGTTCAGGAAGAGACTCCTTTTCGAAGCGGGCTTTTATTAGTTTTGTTGGTACCCATATCTTTTCTGTCCCTGTTGAAACAAGAGCAAAACCCCTACCCCACCGAAGCGCATACCCTGGCTTCCATTCGGAAGTCAACACATCTTTGAAGTAAATGGGTTGATTTAACTCAGAAGATTTTTCTACTACCCAATGTCTCTCAGCAGCTGAAGTTCCCTTTTCATCAGCATTGAGAAAATTTAAAGTCAATAAGGCACTATGCAACCTCTCTCTGGGCTTTTTCATTTCTTTCTTTTGTTTATAAAGCATCTCTTTTAATGTGCGGTGAGATCTCTCCACGACTGCCTGTCCTGTAGGATTGTGTGGTATCCCTGTAATATGCTTTATATCATAGTATGCAAAAATTATCTTCATTTTTCGGGAGACATAAGCTGGAGCATTGTCAGTCTTAATCTGAGTGGGAATTCCCAATACGGCCATGGCTTCCAAAAGGTGAGTAAGTACAGCATCAGCATTTTCTGAACTCAGGGCAGTCGCCCATTGCATTCCAGAATAGGTGTCAATAGTATGATGTACATATTTCATCTTTCCGAATTCTGGAAAGTGAAACACATCCATTTGCCATATCTCATTTCCGTGTGTACCCTTAGGATTAGTTCCTGCAGGTAAAGATGGTTGGTTATAGAAAGAGCAAGTGTCACATTTTTTTAGTATTTCCTTTGCTTCAATCCAAGTGATGGGAAAACTCTTCTTCAGCCCTTTGCTGTTAACATGATGCTTTTCATGAAATTCTGTGGCCTTTAGCACGCTTCCTATTAGCAACCGATCTATTTCCTCATTACCCTGCGCTAGAGGGCCTGGGAGGCCCGTGTGTGCCCTGATATGTGTTATGTACATAGGATGTATCCTACCTCTGATGATATCTTGTAGTTGTATGAATAGTAAGGTCAAGTCCGTATCATCAGGAATGAAGTCAGCAGTTTCAATATGTGAAACAACTCTTTCTGCATATTGAGAGTCAGTAATTAAGTTAAGAGGCTCTGTGAAATCCAACAACACCATAATGATCGCGTATAGTTCTGACTTTTGAACAGAGTTATAAGGGCTCTGAGCCACTTTAGTTAGGTTTTCAGACTTGTAGCCAGCCTTCCCTAAATTGTTTGCATCTGTATAAAATATAGGGGCTCCAGAAATTGGTTCATCTTGTACTACACGAGGAAAGATCCAATTAGTTTCCTTTATAAATTGAATTCTCTTGTTTTGGGGATATTTATTATTAATTTCTCCTAAAAAGTCACTGCAAGCCTTTTGCCAAGGTTCACTGTCTGCCCATAATCGTTCAATTTCTTCATTAGTCAGAGGCACAACAATTTCTGCAGGGTCCTTTCCAGTCAATTGGCGGAGTCTCAATTTACCTTTAAAAATCAGATCAGCAATTTTTTCGATATATGTCTTCATCTTTTTGCTTGGCCTATGTGGCAGAAATATCCATTCTAATATGATGCTTTCTCTTTGCATTAAGATTCCTGTTGGAGATTGTCTTGAGGGTAAAATAACAAGTATGCATTCCAAGTCTGGATCCACACGATCCACATGTGTTTCCTGAAGTTTTCTTTCTACCAACTCTAATTCTTTCTCAGCTTCATCAGATAGTTTTCTTGGACTATTTAAACCCTTGTAACCTTCTAAAGTCTTGAATAAATTAACTAGTTCATAGTTTTTTATACCAATCATGGGCCGTATATGAGCAATATCTCCTAGTAGCTTTTGAAAATCGTTAAGAGTCTTCAATTTATCTCTATTTAATTTTACCTTTTGTGGTCTAATTTTTTGTAAACCTATCTTATATCCTAAATAATTGATAGAATCTCCCCTCTGTACTTTTTCTGGAGCAATTTGCAGTCCCCAATTAGGCAATACTTTCTGTAGTTCTTCAAACAATGTTTCTAATGTCTGTGGGTTTGGGTCTGCCAACAAAATATCATCCATATAATGGTAAATGATAGATTGTGGGAAGCGCTTGTGTAGTATTTCTAGTGGTTGTTGTACAAAATATTGGCATAAAGTGGGACTATTTAACATTCCTTGGGGCAGGACTCTCCATTGGTACCTCTTAGCTGGCCCTGAATTATTAAGAGTAGGCACTGTAAAAGCAAATTTCTCTTTGTCCTGTTCCTGTAAAGGTATGGTAAAAAAGCAATCTTTTAAGTCAATAACTGTAATGGGCCATCCTTTAGGTAGCAGAGAAGGCAGGGGAATACCAGATTGTAAGGAGCCCATAGGTTGAATCACCTTATTAATTGCTCTTAAATCTGTCACCATCCTCCATTTTCCAGATTTCTTCTTGACAACAAAAACAGGAGAATTCCACGGACTGGTTGATTCTTCAATATGCTGAGCCTGTAACTGCTCCTGTACCAACTGTTCTAACGCCTGAAGTTTTTCCTTTGTCAAAGGCCATTGTTGAACCCAAATAGGCTTTTCCGTTAACCATTTCAAAGGCAGTGCTGTGAGTGTCTTATTAAGAGGGCGATTCTTTTGTACAACTTGAATGGCTGGTGAATTTTTGTCATTTTTGGAAACATAGTTGATCCTTTGGCTGACATCATAACCAGGAGGGATTTTAATCTGGGTATTCCATTGCATTAGGAGGTCGCGACCCCACAGATTCACTGCTATATCAGCCATATATGGCTTTAACCGTCCTTTCTGACCTTCTGGTCCTATGCATTCAAGCCACCTCACACTCTGTTTCACCTGAGATATTGTTCCAATACCCAGAAATTGGATATCTACTGTCTGTAAAGGCCATCTCGGATGCCAGGACCGTGGGGTTATGATCGAAACATCAGCCCCCGTGTCGACTAAACCCTGGATATAAATATTGTCTATCAGTACACCCAATTTTGGTCTTTGTTCATTTATCGAAGTCTGCCAAAATATCCGTTTCGTAATTTTCTTTGGAGTTTCTGAATCTTCTTTTGAATTTATGTTATCATCTGATATCGTATGTTTTTCAAGATCAGGTATTGGGTGTTCTATTCGTCTTGAGGATGCTGGTCTTCTACTACGACCGGATATGATCTCACCATCCTCGAATTTGGAGTCTGATTTTGGGGGGCTTCCCGGGGGAAGCCCCGAAAGGCGTTTCCCGATGGCAGAGGGTTGCCTTCTTTATCTCTGGTAGATCTACATTCATTGGTCCAATGTCGTCCCTTGCCACATCTTCTGCATAATCCAGAAGGCAATGGCCTTCTGTTCAAATTAAACCTAGATCGGGCATCGTTTCCAAGAGTACTTTGTGTACAGTTTCGTCTTACATGGCCTTGTCTACCACAGTTGAAACAAGTGATTCCTTGGTTCCTCTTCCTTACCTTATCAATGGTTTGGTCTACCCAATTGTCTTCATTACTATGGAGAGGTTCAGCATTGATTGTATATTGAATCCATTCTTCTAGAGGTGCGGCTCTGATTTTTAAAGGCAGAAGCATTCTTCTACATTCTGGATTAGCATGATCAAAGGCCAGAGAAAGTATTATTTGCTTTCTAGCTTCTGGATCTGATATTGCTCTATTTACAGCCGTGGTAAGCCTGTGTAGAAAGTCAGTATAAGGCTCTTTTAAACCTTGTTTGACCTTAGCATAATGCTCAACTTTTTGACCTGAGTCTAAAATCTTTTCCCATGCATTAAGTGCGGCCGTACGGCATAGCAATAAAGTATGTTCGTCATAAGTAGTCTGAGTCTTCACGTCAGCAAACATTCCTTCACCAAGGATTTGGTCCTGAGAAGCAAAGAAACCCCTAATTCTTCCTTGGTGTTCTAAGGTCCTGGCTTCTTCTCTAAACCAGCTTCTCCACTGCAAATTTTGACTCTGGTCCAAGACAGCAGCCGTTAGCTGCATCCAGTCGAGGGGGAGGATTCGGTTTTTTGCAGACCATGAATTCAGGAGCTGCTTTACATAAGTAGAGTGAATACCATACATGGATATTGCCTCTTTAAAATCTTTGATGTCTTTCATATGTAGGGGCTCATAACTATACTCTACATATTCTGAGGAACCCCCTGGTGCCATCTTGGTCTGAATAGTAGCTGGGAATAATAGTGGTGGTGAAGGAGGTATCCCCGTGATGTTTACAACTTTATGTAAAGTATTTCCAGTACCATAACACCCCATTGGGGGTTGACCTGAACTGTTCTGAGCATCAGATGTATCATTGCCCTTTTGTAGTGTTGCAATATGGTCCCCACATTCTTCCATTTTGGATATAATGGGTTCCCATTTTTGGATTTTGGACACTACGGATTCCCATTCTTGGAATTTGGACAGTGCAGGTACAAATTCTTGTATTTCGGATACCATCTGTCTCAAAGTTTGACTTTCTTGATGAAGTGATCCTTGTAAAGACTTCACCGAGTTAGCAATTTTGAGATCTACATCATTAGCATAATTAATGATTTTCTCGTCCACTTTATTAATGTGGTCAATAAGTTTCTTGTTCTCATCAGTTACGTAGAGTTTATATTGTTCTCGTATAGTGCTGTCATAATGAGAAAGCTTGTTGTAATCAATTTGTAGAGTATCTATCGTCTTAGACACAGCAGAGTTTGAGAGCTGTAATTCACATACGTTGGACAACAGCTGCCGATTTAAGTTCTGCATCTGCTTAACGTCATCTGACAGTGTAGCGTTTGATAATTCTATAATACCAAGTTTGGACTGTAATTGAAGGTTTGAATTCGTGACCTCAGTCATCACCCGTCTATTGTGGAACACAACATACAGAAACAGACCAAAAAGTAGTAAAACTGGGATATTGAATACCTCAAGATACTCATTTAAAAACTTGTCAACCATCATGGAAAAATATATACCGAATTCCTCAAAAGAATAGTTGTCAGCCATTACCTCAATCCCGGTGCAATGATGCTGTGTGGTCAGAAGGTGTCACAATAACGTTTAGTGCCCTGCTGTATGGCCGCTGTAGAAACACTCAGCACACTATTCACAGATCCTAGGTGTTAAAGGGTCTCAGCAGATAGAATAGAACCTTTGGAAAAGGCAAATTCTCACAAGTCAAGACAGGATGTTAATTACAAGATAGAATGGTTTTAGTTATCTTTGTTAACCTACAGGAGTAATTCACAATTGTCCCAGGTTACAGGGGTTAAGGGCGGAGCTGCCGCTTGAATCTGCAGTTTTTGGGTCAAACTCTGCCAGCCAGGTTGGGGGAAGGGCGCTCGTGCAGCCGCAGTTCAAACTCAATTAAAATGAACTGAGCAGCGGTACAGCTAGGGGCGGAAGCAAGCAGCCCGGGTCTCAGCTGTTTAGCTAGGCAGAGAGCCGCGCGCTGGGGGAGGGTTGAAGTTACCGATCGCGTGCGCAGCAGGCAGACAGCCCGGGTCAGCCTTTAAGCTAGGCAGCAGAGCCGCAGCCGCGCGACTGGTTGAAAGGCAGAGATACCGACCGCGCGTGCGCGCGCAGCGGTTAGACAGACCGACCGCGCAGCAGTTCCTACAGCGGAGCCGCAGCCGCGCGACTGGTTGAAAGGCAGAGATTCCGACCGCGCGTGCAGCGAATAGCTAGGCAACAGGGCCTAACGGCTACGCCGCTGGTCGAGGGGCGGGGCTACAGACCGCGCGCGGCAGCTGCAACCGGCCCGGGTCTACGTTCAGCTAGGCAGCTAGCCGCGGGTCGTGTGCTGGGTGGGGGGGGGTCTACCGACCGCGCGTGGCAGCGGGGCCGAGGCCGTGCGGCTGGTTGAGAGGCCTGGAGCCGCCGCTGGCGCCGGCTGAACCAGACCGGGAGCCTCGGAAACTGATGGCGTAAGCCGTTTGGAGGTCACCGCTCAAAACCAAATCCGCACGGGGCTGGATAAGCCCTGCCCACACTCAAAACCTGACCTGAGTGTGATTTAAACCCGTCCCGTGGGCCCGCCCGTGGGTCCGGGACGTGGGTCCGGCACGTTGGGCGCCAGATGTAGGCGGAGTTTACCCACAAGAACACCAATACTAGAAAAATATTTTTTAAAATATAATCCAGAACTCACGGTACCAGCAACAGATTACAATAGCACCTGAACAGGAACTGGAGTCTGCAGACGGACGGACGATGGAATCCCCTCTCGCAGCCCGGAACCAGGAAGAGAGCGTGTCGTATCCGCAGACCCTTTTTAATGGGGCTTTTCCCCCGCCCCCTTCAGGTCGGGGGGCCCGGTGCTCTGTATAAATGTCCCTTGACCTTGTCAGCTGACACCTGAATCCCACAACATCTATATATATATATGAGAATTTTAGATACTGAAAGCCATACACCACACACCATGTGACACATCTGGCAAAAATTAATCCTTGTGAGAACAATAAAATACAGAAATTATCAGAACCAAAAAGAACATTAAGGTCCTTTGTCTTCAGATAATCACAACTCATTCCAGAATATCTACCATGTTTCTTAAAGATTTTAATAGGTGCAAGATATTAATATGTGTTAAGATATCAATATGCTTTCTGTCATACAAAGAATCAATGACCAACCAAGTTTGGGAAGCTGTACATTAAGCCAAGACAAATAAGTAGGCTTGTTTATCTGTCTATATTTTTATTGCTAGTTTCCAGAAAAGTTTCCGTGTGCAAGCATTCACTGTGAGTTCTAAGAACTATGCATTACTTTTGCAACACCCTGTTTTGGCAGGAAAGAACACTCTTCCATGGGAATGACTTGTATAGAAGACAATTAGCTTTCTTGGTCATAAGTATTTTATAAGTCATCCTGAATATTTTTGGTATGCTTACAGCACTCTCATACAAGGCACTGAAAATTGAATTTTATGCTTTACATATATTGCCTCTATTTTTACATCTAAATGTGTGTGTGTGTGTCTCTGTGTGTGTGTATACACAACTTTATCTCCTACCCGAATGTGATCTCATTAGAGAAAAAAGAAGGTTTACAATTCTTCCTAGGTATCCTCATTGCCTGGAACAAGCTCTTCACTCATTACTCTTACTAGAAACCATATATAAACAGATGGGCAGATCCATAAGAAGAGCAACCAACGTTACTGAAGCTTCTGGTGTATCAGATTCTCTACATGACCTCATCTGGTACATGGTTAGTAGTGATCCATTCATTTAACCATATTCTCATCTGTGACTCAGTGTACATGCTTGGTCCTACACAGATCTTTATCAGGGGCTGTGTGATAAAATAATAGCCTTTCTGGTTGTTCTAAGCCTCCCTATGGCCTGGTGCCAGCTCCTCTGAGGCTGTAACTTTCCACTACTTGTTTCAAAGACCCTTCACCTTGGTCACACAGCATGATTCTACCACTCTTAGAAATGGTTGCTGTGCCTCTGTCCCTGATATTTATCTGCCCTGTCCTCTCCATCTACAGCCTTTTAGCAAATGCCCATTAAGATCTATGCATTTTGCAATGCACTGGAGTTACAAAAGACTAATGATTGTTATTTTCAAGAAAGTCATAGTAGCCACCAGAATAAGAGACATGCCATGTGATGTGGAATGTGCCATGACTAAGGAGGTCCAAGGAGCCAGAATAGCAAAGGTAAACAGAAGCAAGTTAGATAGGACCATCCACTGAACGACATTTTGCTACTTGCTGGATGCAATTGTTCTCTCTTTCCATACAGTATTCAACCCCTAAAATGACAGACATCATTGTCCATACATCTAACTGGTCTTAGGATTTCTATTGCTGTGAAGAGACCCCATGACCACAACAACTCTTATAAAGGAAAACACTGAATGGGGTCTGGCTTATAGCTTCAGAAGTTTAGTCCATTGTTGTTATAGTGAGAAGCATGGTGACATGCCAGTAGACATGATGCTGGAAAAAGAGCTGAGAGCCTGACATATTGATCTGTAGGCACCAAGCAACTGAGAAACACTAGACAGACTTGAGCTTCCAAGATGCCAAAGCCCTTCTCCTGTAACCCACTTCCTCCAATAGCCACACCTACTTCAGCAAGACTACACCTCCTACGAATGCTCCCTGTGCACCAAGCATTCGAACACATGAGTCTATGGTGGCTGTTCCTATTCAGACCACACAGTTGAGTAAATACATAAGACCCAGCTATACTTGATGGTTGTCTGAGGCTATAAGGGAAGGAAGTAGATTACCAGGTAGCCTGTGTGAGTAATGGCATCTTAACCATCATCAGTGTTTAAGTCCCAACATGGTCATTACCCATATTTTAAAATACCTGATTGCTAGTCTCACGGGAAGATGAGATGGTTGTATACTTTGGTCTTCCAGTCAATAAGCCATTTAAAAATAAAATGAATATGAATTCTGAGTTCTTACCTTCTGGTTAGATCAAGAAATCTTTCTCTCTGAGGAGTATCAATGGGCATCAGGGTTTAAAAAGAAGACTCCAGATCAGAGATGTTGACCTTGATGATGTTATGGCAAGCAGCAGTAAAAGGATGACCAACTCCAAGTCAAGATTCATGCAAAGGGTTGTCATGGAAAAAAGACAGCCGGCTTATTATAGTTATATGTTCATTCTAATGTACTACACCAGGCTAAATAAGCATTAGAGTTTTCTCAATCAGCATAAAATCATAAGTTTACGTTGTAAAGCTCTGTGGCTATACTTTAGCTAGAAGTATTTTCTCCTTTAGAGGTGCATGAAACAAGGGATCTTCAAATCAGTAACATCCTAGATGCTCTGAGACATGGCATCTTTGATTATCCAGTTAACCCACTGAATCCTGAGTGTAATTACGTTTTCTCTTGACGTATTGCTCCAGTTGAGTTGAAAGCTTCTCCAGTCTATTAACTATCCACCTGAGCTCCCGAAAATATGTCAGCATCCTTTGTGTTCTCTGAAGGAGAACAGCAGAATGTGGAAAAAAAATAAAGCACCTTAATATTTAATACTGGGCCGTTACCCTCATTCCTGTGTTAGGAATTGGTTGGGAATGGCTTCATTGCTCTGCAGGCATCGGTGTTGATGGAATGGGCTTCATTCTGTGCAACAGATGTGCTCCGGCAGAAGAAGTGTTTAATTTAAATTTTCAAATTCAATTGTGTTTCTGCAGAAAAACAGTTTGCTTAAGACATCACACACACACGCATGCACACACACACCACAATACACATACAGACATCAGGCAAACACACAGAAAAAGAGAGAGAGAGTTTCACTTGAAAAGACTTATAGACAAGGATAACAGGTAGGTAGAAGGACCCAGGCCTCAAAGCCAAGTTTCCTGCCCTGGTTCCAACTCCTGGTGTTTTGAAGGCAATTACCTCTTTAGATTTACAAACTCAAAAAAGTTGCCAACTCTTTCCATGTTACCTCTTGAACGTGGAGCCACACAGTGTTACTAACAAGTATGTAATTCATGTATCTACAAGCCTTTGCTATAAGCTTTTTGTGTCAAGAAATAGGAAAGAGGGAAAAAACAGATATTCGGCCTCAAGGAGGGATTGCAATTGATGGGATTTGAAAAAAATGAGAAAACAGTCTAAGGTTCGAGGAAATGGTGTTCGGTCACAGCACCCTAAGAGTGCTTGATGGGAGGATTTTTCTGCTCCTGTCAGTCTGAAAACCTTAATGGGTTTGAATTGATTCACTGAGCCCTGCCATTGAAGAAGAAGAGAAATGTCACAACCCCATATTCCCAGCTACGCCTTTGGGGTCTAGACCATAATGCACTTCAGTACTTTGAATTTTGAATGTATTTCTGCCGAATAATAATAATAATAATAATAAATCATTTAGCCAGTCTTTCCAGGCACAGGTCATGTTCCACATGTCACCAAAGGTCCTTCTTTATGGAATGCAAAATATGAGGCTGGGGTAGCTTCCATTCAGGGAGCTGGACATGGGTAGATGGGATTCGGCTTCAGACTCAGGCTAAGGGAGAGCCAGCTTGTGATTTTATCATTCTGGAAGATGAGGCTATAGTTACTGTAAGACTAATGTGCCTGCTGTTCTAATGCCCACTGTGCACAAACACTTGCTCCACAGAAGATGTCCAGAAGCAAACATACAAAAGGTTATACCCTAAGGAGAGGAGCAGCACATCCAGCCCCTGACATCTAGGCCACCCCTTCAGAGCAGTCCACTGTGTTGCCTGGGCATTGCTGGACCTCCTCTGCTTCCCTGACAGGCACTAACTACCAAAGTGTTCTCTCTCCTCACTGTTCAACTTGCACCATTGTTCTGGAGATTATTATTGATCTCCCTGTTTATACCAGGTGAGCATGGGTTTGAATCCAGAGATTGGAGAGGTGAACAGAGAAGCATATGAAACTCTGGGGTTTGCGTAAAACACAATTTCTGAAAATAAACTTGAACAGTCATTAAAATGAATAGTTGTTTTAAATAAGACTCTAACTCCATAAAACTGCCAAGGAATTGTAGAAACCTCCTTTATGGACTTTGTTTTGAGTTCAACTCTGCATTTACTAAGACAATATCAGGGCTGCAGAGGTAAGTCTTAGCTTGTAATTGGGAATCAAATGTATAATTCCAGTGGTAGATTAGGAAGGGAGGTAAGAAATTGGAAAAGCTTGTGTGGTGTTTAGGTCCAAATAACTTGGCAGGCATAAATAATTCTGCTTCTTACTTGGCTTTTGGGTTTTTTGTTTGTTTGTTTTGGGGGAGGGTCATTGGGGGGGGTTGGAGGGTTTGTTTTTTTGTTTGGGCGACTGGGTTTTTTTGGGGGGGGTGGGTGGTTGGTTGTTTGGTTTGGTTTTAGTTTGCTTTTGATGGAGGGGGTTGGTGTTTTGTTTAATTTGGGTTTCGCATCTGATACATTGTATTTCTTATCATCTATCTAGAAATGTCTGGTGTCCGGAGAATTATTTATATCACAACTGCAAGTCAGACTTTAGACTTATTAAAGTTAATAATAAGTTGCCAAATTGCTTCCTCTTTGTTGTTTATTTTTTTTCCCTTTATTGAAAATAGATTCTTTTCTCACATAATATATCCTGATTACTGTTTCCTGTCCCTCTACTTACTTATAATAGAGTGAAGTGTGTAAGGGGGTTGGGGAGGGTGTTGATTGACTTGCTGAAAACTCAGAGTAACTCTACAGGAAACAAAAATATTACTACCAAGGCTGGATCAAGGTCGATGTCCATCAGCTAATCACTGATCTCAGTGCAGAGCCAGAAGTGTGATGGTTGAACCTCTGTAAATCACCTACAAGGACCCCTCCTGCTCCCTCTCACACAAGCTTCTTCTATATAACTGCAGGGATCCCACCCAAAGAATAAAGAATAGCCTTGAGGCCAGGAGAAATGTGATTTAGAACAGAGAGACCACAGGTGTGTTATGAAAGAGATAGAAAGGAGAACAGCATCCGTCTAAAGACTAGAGACCAAGCTTTTGGCTTCCAACCAATTGAAAACATTGTTGCTTCCTCAACTGCCCCAGATCAAAAGCTGAATCTACACTCCCTAAGGTGTTCAAACCTTACCTTCCCACCAACAGAGGACAGGAAAAAGCACAGCATACCAACAACAAAGATATCTGACCCAGATCTTCTACCCTGCCACACCCACGTAGAGCCCCCTGTGGACCTCCCAGACACCAAGAAAAGGGTCCAGCTATATGCTCTTGCCCAGATGAATTCTAGTTGTTCTAGCTCAAGTTTCAAAGTCCTGTCCAAGCTGAAAGAGCTCATATCTGGACTCTCCCTAAAATGCAAAGAGTATTAAGCTAGAGATATCCCATGTGACTTCCAGATGATGAGATCTCAGGAATCATCTTTGACATTTCTAACTTATACTTTGCCCAGGGAGTGTCCCAATTTGACATCAAATTTCCATCATCTGCTCCTTGGTCTGAGGCCAGACAACATCTCCTGCTAACATACTGGATTTACCCCAACATAGAATTACTTACTTGTGAAGTTATTTGGACCTAAACACTACACAAGCTTTTTCAATTTCTTACCTCCCCTACTAATCTACCGTTGGAATTATACATTTGATTCCCAATTACAAACTGAGACTTAGCTGTGTGGCCCTGATATTGTCTCAGTAAATGCAGAGTTGAACTCAAAACAAAGCCCATAAAGGAGGCATCTAAGATTTCTTGGCATTTCCATGGAGTTAGAGTCTTATTTAAAACAACTATTCATTTTAATGACTGTTCAAGTTTATTTTCATAAAATGTGTTTTACATAAGCTCCAAAGTTTCATATACAATTAATTCCTTTCACAAAGAAATAGTGTTTCAAACCCAGAACGGTCATGCTGGTCCCCAGGACCGTGGTGCTTGTTCCTTTCAAGTTGGAGTTCCCTTTTTAACACTGTAATTAAGCTTGGGGGAAAAATCATAATGCAAACCAAATAAATCCTGCCCTTCATACAATTATGTATAGTATGTGGTGAGGGAAAAAAAGTGATCTATGCTTTGTTCATCTTAAAATACACTTGGCAGCCACTTCACTTAATAAGCTCCTTTTTCTTTCTGAGAACAAGAGCGTCATGAAGTCCAAGCAATAATGGAAGGGTGCTGGCAACTCCAGACAGAAGTGACAGCATCCCACGGCAGAGCCCACGTGCAGGGCTCAGAACACTGCCAGCAGTCTAGCTGACCCACAGCTAAGCTTGTCCCAACTTGAAGCATATCTCTCTGATTCTACTTTTCTCGTTTCCACTCTAAGGAGAACTTCATCTCCATCCGAGAGAGCAAAGCCCATGAGAGCATTCAGGAATCTTCTTTTTTCCGTCAGTCTCCTGGACTTCTCTGGGCTAAAGCGGGCCTGCTAACACCCCATTCTTTATATTTCATCATGTTGGATTTGCCATGATATCCTATCCTGACAGGATCCTACGATCATCTTCACATCCTATGAGCTTCTTCTGCACATGTTCTAAGTGTAATGTTCTTTCTTTCTTCCTCTCCTCTGTTCAGAGACCTTGGAGCATTGTTGTGAAAAGCCCAGAATCTATATACCTGCTCCTACCTGGTTGCCACCGTTCAAGGTCAGAACGACTAACGCGGAATGCCCCAAAGCTGCCCAATGAGCTTACTATCACCAAGTTCTGCTCCCTCTACTCCATAGCTCTGCTCAGAATGGATGTTCTAAAACACCCATTCAATCAGGCCACATCTTAGCAACATTTACATTTACTCCAGTGACCAAGTGTGGACAGATAGCTACAGTGACTTTCAAGAACCTGAATTTTACCTTTATGTACCTTCCCACTTATAAAGTATGTAAGACAAACTGGACTACTTGCTGACCCCTAGAAAGTGCCTTACAGTTTCTATCTCCAGAGAGCATTCTATGGATGCTGTTCTTTCTGTTTGTGAGGCCAAGGAAATATCTGTTCATTTGTAGCCTACTCGTCATTCAAGGCTTAACATATACACTACTTCCTCCCTAAACCAATTTCCCTTCCTCTGGTGGACCCTATAAAACCCTAAAATGGCTTGCTTAGAGCTCTTACCTGCTTCAGCAACAGCAATAAGCATACTAGTTTGTGGTCTGGCATCTCTGCTATTTATGAGTCTACCTCACATAGCATACCAATCCTTGGGGCAGAAGCCACTTCCTATTAATCTTTATAGTTCTCCTGCATAGTAAAGTAGCTTGCATCTAATAGGCATTAAATATATATCTGTTGACTGAATAACTGAATGAAAGACTTCCCTAGAGTGTTGGTTGTACAGGAGGAGGTTAGTGAGGGATGGAGAGGAAATCAGGCTGCCTAATTTTACCTGGAATTTTTTGGCACTTATCACCCTGAGGTAGGAAGCAGTTCTTGAAGTGTGTCAGGTTAAATGTCATTTCTGGCACAAAAGGAGAGGCTCATTGTTACCCTTAGACTAGATTGAGCTTTTCTCCTGTGCTGTGTAACACACGCTCAGAGACACAGACACAAACCACACGCACCACTGTTATGAGTAGTGAAGCCAGTCTCCACACAGGTTTGCATCCAAATGAAGTGCAAACGAAAAGTAGCCACCTCCTTCCAAACAACCTCTCTCCTCTCTCCCAGTCACTTTTACTGCATTTATATTCACTGGTGGTCTTGGCCTGAGCTGTGGTATTGTGGGTTTTCCTCCTCTTCCTTTTATCTTGAAAATGTTTCCCCACCATAAGACTCTTCACCACATAGCTTCTCTTCTAGACTATAGGTTTTATCTAGATGCAAGTCCCAATGCAAGGAGCATCCCTGCCCAAGCTGCTTGAGGACCATTAGCTGAATGGGATGAATTCTGAAAGTCAGTATGAGGTAATCCACAAGCCACATCCTCCCTTGGCAGATTGCTCAGTACTTTGGGCACAGTTTTGACGCCCACTTACCTAGTGATTTTTATCTGCCTCTCAGATGCCTCAGGTCAGACAAGACATAGAGATGTGTTATTCACTGAGCCTTCAGAGGACTGGTCCATCTTCTCCCTAACCCCCGTGATGTCACCATCCTAATCTTTGGCTCTATGGGGACTGGCCCATATCTCCTTATCTGTGTTTCCAGAGCCTATCAATAGCCAATTTACTGAATGTTCATCCTCAAAAAAAAAAAAATATAAGTTTAAACTAAGATTAAACTAATCACGTTAGCGAAAAGAATTAGAAGAATCAAAAGGAAGGAGGGGGGAGGAAAGACCTGAAAGAGAAGGAAGAAGCAGAGAGGAATAAATAGCTGAAGAACAAAATGGAAGGGAGATGATGGTACAGAGGCAAATGGACAGAGGGGAAACCCATGCAGGCAAAAGGAGGGTGTGTCCAGGGCCCCCTGTACTGGCATCTAGAAAGCCAGAGGACATGGAAGCAGGATCTAGGCATACCCCTCCTGGTCCTGTCTCTTCCATCTGGGCATTTGTCATCCATCAGTGAGCTGACACTTACTGCCTCTCTTCAGTGGGGCTTCTGGGTACAGATGAGAGGGATTTGGAGGGAAGGAAGCCTCATGTCCAGAAAGCAGTCTCTTGGACAAGGGTTATCTGTGCATCACAGCCCTAAAAAGTCAGACTACCCAGAAAGCTCGGAAAGTAGCAAAATAGCAGCTGCCAGCTCCTCCTGCCTCACCTTCCCCAAGGCCACCCCTCCATCTCCCCCACAGAACTCCTGGTCTCTTGCTGTTCAATTCTCATTATCTTTCTATTAATCCAGTAGAGCGAGGCACTTGATCAAAGCTATTGGCTCTGTAAGTCACTCCGATGCATCAAAAGCTGAGACATTTATGATGGTCCCAGGATATATATCTGTGTGATCTATCTCCTTGCTAAGGTGGCAGGCTCTCCTGCAGTCCAGAAACATCTCCTTCCCAAATGTGTATGAAAGAAGGAACCTGAGGTCTCCTATAGCTCTGCCTCCTAGCACTTCATCTCCCTGAATCCAATGACAAAGGACAAGGGGCAGCTGTAGCCCTTAGAAAATACACAGGTGAAATATGGAGCTATTTTCTGTTAGTCTGATGTATAGGTGAACTAGCATGGTCAGGCGGCATGCAGTAATGAATATTCCTGGAGCCAGGCATGGATTTTTAAAAGAAACACAACTCTCCTAATAAGAAAGAAGAAGCCATCTTGTCGTCCCCACCCCCACAAGATGTTTCAACAAAAAATGACCTGTGGACATAGCTATGAGGTACGTGGACAATGAAGATTAACATTGTTACTGTTAAATTTTTAATGTTCTTTTCTGTGCTTCAAGTGATGAGTGTCTTGCTATACAGGTTTTCTGGGTTTATCATGGAAGTAGACCTGACTGGCCAACATAAACAACAGAAATTTTCTTCCTCACAGGAGAAGGGTTAGGTATAAACACAGTCGGCTTCTCCCCAAGTCTTTCTCATCATCTGGTGTAGATGGCCACCTTTATCTTGTGTTCCCAAGGTCTTCTCTCTTTTTGGTATCTCTGTCCTAATCATTTTTTACAATGACACCAGTCAGAGCATCTTTAAAGACCCTACAACATTCTTAGGTAATAGGATTTAGGGATTTAACACTCAAATTTGATGAAGGGGTTATAATTCATTCCCTTATATAACCTATCTCCAATTTTTCTTTCAATACAAAGATATAGCTTCCAATCTCTTCCAGAAGCATATAAATGGTTCACATAGGTGAGGAGAGCAGCCACAAGCAGGCACCCCCATTATCACAGCCAGTGGTCTTTAGGATAACTAAGCTGAAGCAACTGTCCAGTCAACTGTGAACCTGTCCAGCTAAGACACTAAGAAATTAGCTATTACCAGAGGTACTGGCTCAGCAGCTCAGGACACTACAGGCAATGTGTTAGATCTCCAGTCCTCTGAAAGAGAAGAACACAACAGGGAAAATAGTTCTCCAGGCCCAGTGAGGTAGTCAACAGCCTTGACCATCAGAATCATATGCAAGGATGGACATCATTGGATTTGCTATAATAGCACACGGAGATGACATGAGAGCACCCTCATCTGCTCAACATAGTGCCTGGCACTGTGCTCAAGCTCATTAGCTGCAGTAGCAATGATGGCAGCAGATGGTGGCAGTCTGGGGCTTTGCTAACCTCCAAGTCAGCTCTAGCTTTTCCCTTTCCCGTGGTCTTGTTTGAATCATTCTTTCCACACTATACAGATGTGTCCATCAAGGGCCAGCTCTAATTTTTACCTCCATTTTCTATAATTTCCTAATAAAAGCATCTCTCTATCTCTAAAATGCAATGACTCAAGCCAACAATGGGTGTATCTGGCCGTGAGCACATGCCACACATGCAAGTCTTGGACACTAACTTAAAATATGCTGTTCTAAGAATCCTCCAGTTGATACCCTACATGCCCATCTTGTTGGCTCCTTATCTTCCCACATACTCTGTGACAGTGTCTTGGAGACAGTGCAAGCCACTCTAAGGCCTGATATCCTAAACCTAAAGGTATCTTCCTTCAGCCTTAGTAGACAAAGGCAATTATTCCAAGATCCATAAATGGTTGCATTCACTGAATGCTTATTGCACCAAGAACGGTAACAATGACTTTTTATAAACTGGCTCCTGTGTGAGGCTTTCCACATGCTGGAATACTCACAAGCATGATGAAGAATTCAGCACACAGACTATCCACAACTTTTAATGCCTCAACCCACACACTTTGACTTTACGATGGTGCAAAAAAGAAACATACTCAGAAAAATTTTTATTTTTCCCAGTTCTGTTGATCTACTGTATAATTGTCTCCATCTTGTGCAGGAGGGCAGCAGCAAGGCAGTGAGTTGCTGCTTCCAGTAAGTCCCATGACCACAAAGGGAGACAACTAGGTGATATTGAGTTACTGTCACTAAGCAATGGCAAGAGGGTAAGAGTACAAAGTTCACTTTCCTTTGGCTATTTTCAACATAATGAAGGCTCTGAGAATGAACCACATTGTAAGACAAGAATCATCTATACTACTCTATGGTGCAACTCATAGTAGAGCAAAAGAAGCCATGCACAAATCACATCTTAGGATATAAAACCCAAGGGCAGACAAAGGCAATCTGCACTCCATATGAATGGGGCCAGGGTACTACTACTGGCTTGGAAGGACAGTGGCAGAGTGACTGAACCTCGTGAGGTGCTGAAGACATTTCTTCAATATTTGGGTGGTATTCAATCAAATGCATGTTGTGAGAAAATCCATGTACTATATACTGTATGTAAATTTTATACCTCAAAAAGATTTTTCAACATCTCGGGGAGGACATCTGTAGTTTTTTTAAAATATATTCAATATTATAATTTCATATTTGGAAACCAAAAAAATTTTAAAAACATTCTATTCCTTTTGAAACACAAACTTTAAAAGAACTTTCAAGATGTATGTTTCTCCAAAAGAGACATATGTTAAAAAGACTGAGCCGCTGCGCTGCAGCGTGCACATTCTGCTTCGGTTCTCTGTGTTCTTCTGTGTGAACAGCAGATTTGGGCATCTTTAGGGTAAGGTAGTAAGTTCCTATAGCCACAGGATGGGTCTGCATGGTTCAATAGAAGACTTGAGAGAGTGATAGCCAAATGGATCTCAGATACTGACTAGATGGCCATCCCTGCCTTTCAGAACTCATAGCACAGCCAAAGAATCTAGATCCTGGAATGTTTCCCCAGACCTGTCCATCCATCAGCCACATTTTGCAGTTCAGTAAAAGAAGAAAAACAGCTGCTGTGTAAAGCCTTGAACAGAAACAGGGATGGCTGTTCAGTGGGCCTGGCAGGGCGGTGGGTTGCTGATCCCACCCCAGTAATCATATAAAATTTCCCTAGATGATGCCCTTGCCCCCTGTGGGCAGTTCACACTGCATGATGACTCCAGGCTGGGGAAGCTGTTGGAAGCTGCTCTTACAGACAAGGGCCTTTGCTGTCCATAGAACAAAGCCTTTAATTTGTCTGGCAGGAGGCTTAGTGTTTTCACACTGTCATTCTCGTCAGGAACTCTCAGGGAAGGAGGGTGAGCCGGAGCCTTCAGTATTTGCTCACACAGGACATAAAGATGCAACCACATGAAACTCTTAGGGTATGGTGAACATGTACAGGGATGTTCTGGTCCCCCACTGTACTGAAAGTCCATAATAAGAAAGATGGCATGGCAGGGATTTTGTATATGCAGTTGGCCAAGGCATAGACTTCCCTGGAGAATGAATTATATGCTGTGTGGGCTGTCAAGAGGATCAAGTGTCTCTGGTGGGAGACAGACAAGGCTGGTGAGTAGTTGTGCCATGTTAAGCACTGGAGAATGCACAAACCTCTTGGCTGTTCTTTAATGGAGCACAGTGTAGGTCTGCAACCTCATGATACAGGCCTGCTTTTGTAACAGATCTCATCAAATCTCCAGGAAAGATCATGTCGGGTTATCAGTTTTAAATTTCAGGTAGATAACAAGGTATGCCTGGGCTAGTGGAGCTTTAAGGAATGTGGGCTCTTTCCTTCTGAGCAGATACCTGCCTGATCTGTCAGATTCTAGAATATTACCAGGTTCCTCCTTATTACTTTGTATCACTCCTTTACAGAATATTGAGAAAATTCACAAAGTGATTAGAGGCACATAAAGATCCCAGAGCTGTTGGACATTTAATCCTTCCTCCTTTGGATTGGGTAGGCCTCTTGGCATATCCCAGGAGGAGCCATATGAAGTCAAGTGAGCATGTGATAGGAAGAAAGGGAGATGGTAGACCAGAAGGCCCTGTCTGAAAAGACTCAAAAGCTGTTGGAGTAGACAGTCTTTAGAGAGCTTCTAGCCCATCTTCTCCTCCCTTGGATTTGTAACTTTCCCAGAGCAGAAATGTGGTAATATATTATATATTCAATAAAAAATATCCTAAAATATCAAAGAATAAAGCCACCCACAGAGCCAAGCCATGAAAGTCAGAAAGTGGTGACCCATGTCTTTAATCCCATCGTTCTGGAGGCAGAGATCCATCTGGATCTCTATGAGTTCAAGGACTAACAGAGCCAAGCAGAGGTGGCACATACATTAATCCTAGCTCTAGGAAAGTTGAACCCCAGGAAATTAGATAGCTGGGAGGCGATGGAGGAGGGAGGGATTCAGCTTTGCCTGGTGCTTCCATTTTCGGCTGAGGACAGAGAGGTTTGGAGTCAGAGGATTCATGAAAACAGCCCTGAGGAGCTGGCTGGGTGAGAAGTGGCTGTGGTTTGTTCCTCTATCTCACTGATATTTCAGCTTTTCCCCAATATCTGGCTCCAGAATTGTATTATAATATCAAACTGAATCCCTGCAATACAGAGCAATAAAGAATACTTTCCCAGAAAGCTCCAGAGAAGAGTAGATGTAAGTCGGTGTCTAGTCTTACCCATTGCCAAATCTGAGAGTACCAATCTCAGAGCACCTTCTCTCTACAGACAGTTCTCCAAATTCAGTTGATTTCACTCTGCTGTGCAGTTTTCAGAGTTCTTCAGATCTCACACAGATACAAGTAAATGGGGAGGCTCCTTCCTCGGGTTCATAGACAGGTTATAGAAATTGGCCCCTTTGCCAGGAGACCTGAGAGCCACCTGGATAACATAGATAGGTCTCATAGTCTCTGAAGCAATTTTCATATAAGTGTAAATATAAATCCTCTCCATGTCCCTTTATGGATATGTGGAGATATCTCTAGTGAATGAGCTACCCTAAAAGCCGTAGAAGGGAAGCAGATGTGTTTGCTGCCCAAAGAATTTGTATTTGATAACCAAAGCATGCTGCCAGCTAAGGTCTCCTTGCTGTGAGACTCCTTCACCTAGAAGACTGAGAGAAGGATCCCAGAAGAGAGACTGTGTGAAACCTTGCATGCGGGATTTGTCAATATGTGGGACTATAAAGAAGGACTTGGGACCAAAGAAAACAGTGAAGACTCTGCCAAGAAAACACCAAGTAAACTACTAGCCTTGCTATTTAAACGAAAGAAGTAGAAAGCAGGACCGCATAAGAAATGGTCTAACGTAAGACAAATCAAAATTAAATCACTTTTCTTCCTTTGTCGTCTTTTCACAAATGTTTGAATTCTCTTTTTATTGAGATTATAATATACTTATAGCATTTCCTCCTTCCAAGTTCACTCACATACCCCCCATTGCTCTCTTTCCAATTCATTCAAATGTCAGAGGCCTCTTTAATTGCTATTGGATGCAAATGCGTGTCCATCCCTACATACAACCTGCTCGATCTGTATAATGTTACCCATCTGTATGTTTTCAAGGATGAGCATTTGGTATTGGATAACCTATTAGTGTGTTCTGCCCTGTCCACTTTGGCATATCTATTGCAGTGCTCTTGTTAAACTCAGGTTTAGGCAGTCACACTGGTGAGACTTTACAACTGTTCCTTCTAACACTACCAGGGGACACAGCCACACAGCAAACTCCATGATTCCCTGGTTCTTTTAATCTTTCTGCTCTCTCTCCCTCGAAATCCCCTGAGCCTTAGGTTCAGTAGTGTTTTGTAGATATATTCATTGATACCGGGCTCTACAATTCTGCATATTGATTGGTGTGGTTTTCTGTAGTGTGCTCTGTCTGTTGCAAGAAGTTTCCTTGTCAAGGGTGAAAACTACACTTATCTGTGGGAATGAGGGAAAGTGTTTACAGACTCTTGTTAGGGATTGTGCTGGTTTGTTACAATAGTGGTTATAAGTTCTCCTCCAATATCCAGAACCTTGCTAGAACTTAGCAGTTGGCTAGGTTTCCGTTACCAAGCATGTTTTCTCTCTTGAGGAGCAGGTCTCACATCGGATTAGAAAGTTGATGGTTACCATCATATCTTGGAAATAGCCAAAGCACTTTTGTTTAGGCAATAAAAAATTATCAAGAAGTGTGACTGAGACCATCAGGATAGGGTGTTTAGGAGTGGCTTGAACTAATTTCACCCTCAAAAGAAAGATCTAGAAACTTAAGAATCAGTGACAGAAAATATAAAATCCCATCTCAGGGAAAGATCTCTGATACCTTTCCAGGTTTTCATAATCTACATCATTTAGTGTTCCCTTCTCTGTATGGATTCAAGCCCACCCCTCCCCCATCTGGCTCTTTCACCCTCAGATAAGAAATACTCAGGTCTATCACTTACATTATGAAAATCAAATTTCATAGACTTCCCACCCTCCCACCTCTTTCTTCATAGGCAAGTTTCTGAAAATGATATCAAACCTCCAAAAATGGATGATTTTGTAGGCATTCCACTTCTAAACCCCCGGGTAGTCACAAGATGATCCATTGGAGATGGGAATAAAAATATTCAAATCTTAGCTTTTATTTATCTAAAAATATAGGAGTGAAATTACTAGTGTTTTACTAATTCAGTAAAGCTCTGCCATAATTCATAAGCTGATGCCAAAAAAGTCATTCATGTAAAATTCAGAGTGTTGTTCTTGTAAGTTTAATGAAAAACAGAAACAGAGGGTCACTTTGTACTTCTTACTAATAATCATGGTACCAGTCAAACAGGCATGTTTCCTGAACAGAATGTCAGCGAACTTAATACTAGGTCATATAGGAGTCAAAAGACAATAGAATATCATTTTTGGAGAGCTTTAATAAAAATGTTATTTGTTTGCATAGAATTCTATACCTTGCTAACTTATCACTTGACAAAGAAGTACTGAATTCAAATAATTTTTCCTAGCCACTGTTAAAGGAATAATTTTCTTCCTCTAAACATAATGAAATATAAAACAAAAGAAGTTGGATACGGGATGGTGAGGAGCAAGAAGAAATGGCAAGAAAGAAATGAGCAGAGAGCCAGAGACACCGCAATCTAGGGAAACGAGAGTTAAATTACCAGTTGAGTGTCTGGAGTTTTAAAATCAAATGCGTAAGCATCTGCTCATTGGGAGGTTGTCAAATAACAGTTCTGGAAGTAGAAAGGAGGACTCGGAGGTGAGGTTGATGAAGTAGAGTCCTCCATCTTCCTCTGCATCCATTAGACCAAGTTTTTAATCATGTCATCCAAATCTATATTTTTAATTTGTTCATTACTGAGAAAGGTGCCTCTGATCTCTCTCTGTTGAGGCTAATTTTCTGATATTCATTGTGTGTAATTCTAAACACCAACAATGTAATAATAAAAATGTGATTAATTTCAGAATCATACAAATCAAGATGGAATTATAAGTACTGGGAAAAAGAAATGTGATGCTGAATTGTTAAGGATTCCTAAATTCTTTATTTTGTTCATGATAATTACAGGACTATTGATTGATATTGTTGATCAAAGTTCACATATAGTTTTAAAGTAGCCATTTATAAATGGGAAATAGATAACTTTGAATCAGCAAAAGGCATAAGGAATAACAAACAGTATACATATACATAGAAAGCAGGAAATGAGAGGAGTAATTTGAAGTAAGGGAAAATTGAAAGCATAAGTTAAATATAACAGTAATTACACAAAATTTAATGGGCTAAATTCAGCCATCAAAATTCAGATTTTCAGACAGGATAGAAAAGCTAAATGTGGTTATATGCTGTTTACCAGAGGCAACCTTAAAACAGAGTTATTGTATAGTAAGGGTGACATAAAAAATATACTGGTTAAATACCAGCTAGTCAAAAGAAGTTAACAAAATGGTATTTCAGAAGGAAAGAAATCTTAGAGTCACAGATATTCACTACCAAACCAAAATGAAACAATTTCCCAAGAAGGTACTGTAACCCTAAGATTATTCTCATGTGATAATAAAATGCAAAATACATAAAGCAAAGATGAAATTACCATGTGAAACTGTGAGATCAGCTATCATAATGGGACTCTCCAGGAGCACTCTCCATAATTAAGAAGTTTCTGATCACAGAAATTAGTTATGACATAAAAAATACACATGACATGGCAGAAAAGGTGTTCTAATTAACATATGGAAATCTTCCTAACCATATTCTCCCCACTGTTTCATGTTGCATTCACTTATCCACCAACTGCTTCCTCTACCAGCGCTCCTAAGAAAGGGCCTCTCAGTGACCAATGACCAACTGTGTATTTTTCTATGATAAAAACCTTTCTGATAATTTGACTTTTGTAGCTCTGAATTTCTATATTCCATGTCTCAGAAATCCCTTTGTGCGTGTGCGTGTGTGCATGTGTGTGCATGTGCATGTGTGTGCATGTGTATGTGTGTTTGTAGTAAGAGGTTTCTGGCCCGGACTTTCGGGCCTAATCTCAAGGTTTAGGCCCACAGACCCGCAGACTTGCAGACCCGCAGACCCACAGACCCACGGAGACACACAGATGTTTACAGTTGTTTTAGGCTGATCGGCCTCAGGCCCAGGCATATCACTTGCTAGCTCTCTACCCTTCATCTAACCCATGTCTTTTAACCTGTTCAGCCATGTGGCTCGGTACCTTTTCTCACAGCAGCATGGTTGTCCTCTGCTTCCTCTGGCTTCTCTCTGGCATTCTGCTCTGTGCTTCCTGTTCCCAGAGTTTTCTTAGTCTGGTAGCCCCACCCATACTTCCTGCCTGCCTTTGGCCAATCAGTGCTTTTTATTAAACCAGTGGATGAGACAATTATTTACAAAACACAATCTCCCACGTGTGTTTGTGTGTGTGCGTGTGTGTGTGTGTGTGTGTGTGTGTGTGTGTGTGTGTGTGTGTGCATGTATGTGTGTGCATGTATGTGTGTGTTTGTGTGTGTGTTTCTCCCTCCCTGAATCCAACATCCCCTTCAGGTGGTTAATTGTGTCTAGAATCAGGTAACTCATTCCATCCACCCCCACATACTCCTGGCAAGTATATCTCACATTAGCATTCATATCTACTCTACAAGTTTAGGGAGCAAGGGTTTTCTTAGGAGCTGCCCAGCTACAACTGCAGTTCAAAGTACAATGCCAGAGATTGTAGATGGATATAGTCTATGTTCCTAAAACAGTGACACTCTCACCCTAAACTTAAGACAGGAACCATCTATGCCCATTTTACCTCCAGTACAGCCTGCTCAGTACTCACCTATGTTAAATGCCTGGCAAACTGTGTAACTGAGTTGAGTGTCTTCTGAATTCTATGTGTCCTCTGTATAAGTCCATAGTCTGTTGAGGGTCAAAAAGTTGACTTCACACAGGGTTTCTAAGGCCAGGTGCTTTAGTCCAAAGGTTGTGGTCAAGAATCAATGCAAAGCAATGCTATTACCCTGAAACCCCACAACAAAGTCATTCTTAGGAGTCACATGACCTTCTCTAAAAACTCAGAGCGCTGTCTTCATCATAAAACTGGATCTACGTGCATCCTTTCCTGCACCTCTCTCCTCCTTCCGTCCCCATCTAAGAAGATCTCATCAGTCCCCAAGAGTGTAGGACATTGGCACTTTGGGCACCAGACACCGCAGACCAGGGAACTCAGTCTCCTGGCAAAGCAAAGCAGCCGTTTATCCAGACATTTCACAAGCGCATAAGCCAAACTCCAGGCTCCTGCAAAAAAATCTGTCTCCTGTCCTTTCGCATTCCTGCGGCAATAGAAGTTCATTTTCTCATCATCTACTGTAAATTACAGGCTGAAAAGGTGGGTCGAGTCTGAGTTCAGCCTATAAATAGCTGATTTTCCTTCTCCCCCTCTGAGGGGCCATACTTGACAGTGGCTTAGCTCAATGCATCCCAGCAGAGGGACAACATAGCTGGAATAGAAATTATATCTCCCTCCAGTAAGCCCAGGGGCAGAACCCAGAGTTCTCCATACTTCCGAATTGGAGAAGCCCCTGCCCAGTGCACACATATTTTTCTATGAGGCAACATCTGGGTAAATGCACTTGTAGACGCTCTTCATCTCTCTCACGCACCCCTTCTGCAAATAGCTCCCAGCACTGCCCTGGCATCTTGTAAAATAAAAATCAAAGCTGAGCAAATAATTTAAGACTCATGTTTAAACCTTTCCTAGGTCCCTGAATTCATTGCCTCTTAAAGTAAAAATACCTGTACCAGACGCTCCTTCAACTGCTCAGGAATTACAGCCCTCTCCCTCCCACCAAGGAAGAATTTGGGGTTGGTGTTTAACAAACACCTTGCAGGGTGCATGCAAGTCAGTTTCTAATCAATCAACAATATTATTTATTATTAGCCTCATGCCCAACACTAAATAGATGTAAAAAGAATGAAATCCGGGACTTCTGTCCACAGGAGACACACAGTCAAGTGGAATAGACATGATACACTGGGCGAGACAACAGGGAACACGAGAGAATGGGATTAAGTGTTCAACCAAGTGGAACAGACGGCAAGCATGTTAGGCATTGGACAAGCATGGGCTACAAAGACAGAAGGCTCCGTGCGGGTGGGGATAGAGCTGGCAGGCAGTGGAGAGGCGGGGAAGATTAAAAGGAAGTGTGTACAGCTTAAAAAAAAAAAAAAGCACAAACAAGTGCAAGAAATTTAGACAAAAAAATCATATTCAAGATGTGTCACCTACGGAGAAAATATATGGTCCCTGAAAGGGGCTTAAATTACCCCTCCCCCTGAAACATCTTTATGGTGAAGTCCTAAACCTCAGCACATAAGGATGTGCTCTTATTAAAGACAAGTGCTCTTGGAAAAATGAGATCACAGGGTGGACTCTAATCCAGTACCACTACTGTCTTCATAAAAGGGGAGATGAGGACAGACACAAGCAGAGGGAAAACCAGGAGGAAACACAAAGGTGACCATCTGCGAACCAAGAAGGATCTCAGAGGCAAACAACCCTGCCAATATTTTTGTTCTAGACTTCTAGCCTCCAAGAAAGTGAGAAAATTATTTTCGGCTATTTAAACCACCCTATGTATATAGTGTTTTTTATGGGGGCCTTAGCAAACTAACATAACCAAGGTCCTCCCCAGGAAGGAATGTCTCATGCAATAGGGATGTCTCAAGAGTCCAGGTACAAGGCCATGCTGGCCTGAGTGTAGGCAGAAGTGATATAGATAGATACCCATGAGGATGTGATGAAGTAAGAGGCGATACAGACCAGCCAAGGCACAGGGCACATACATGCATTGTCAAATAAAGGGATGGAGGTAGAATACCTTTGAGATCCACAGGCCTTTGAAAACAAGCCATTGCTTCAGTTCCCATGAATGACCTTTTGAAACGTAGGTGCCCATTCCCAACCTCTAGCCCTCCACAACATGAGATATGTGGCAACATGATGCAATAGACTATCTCCAACACTTCATGCTCCATGCAAGCCCAACCTTGGAACATCATGTTAGGTGAAATCCCTAAGTCCCTACCTATGTACCAACTGTGTCACTTCCCTGTCCAGCTCTGAGCTGAGTACGAAGTCATGGAAAAAATGCTTGTTGGAAATCAATTGTGGCCTCATGGTCTACTCTTCTTCATTTGGCCCCAGAGACTCTGAACTCCTCAGCAACTCATTTCTGAGTATTTTGGCTATAGTCATGGACTACTATAACTCCCAGGTGCCACAGTTCCTGCTGGGAACAGGAAATTGTGGGTGTGACACTCTTTGGAGGGAAGCAGCATCCAGAGGCATCACTGACCTTTTAAGACCCATAATAAGCTGACAGTATACATTCCATTTAGGTTCTAAGTGCATATACTCATTTATTTAATTATCCAAAAAGATATCCCCAGTGCACCTCTGTACCTACTCGAAGGGCTACCATAAAAGAAAAAATGTCCCATGTGTTGGTGTAGACATGAAGAGATAAAATCTTCCTCACCATTCGTTGTAAAACCACTACAAATGAGTCAGAAATGTTTGCAAACAGTGAGTATACAGCTATTCCATTTCTAGATGAATATACCAATATAATGTGCGTAAGTATATAACAGTACATATATAATAGTAGTACAGTTATAGCAGAATGATCTCAAGTTCAATGTGAATAAGTAAGTACAAGCATATACCACATCAATCTGAGGGAATCTCATGATCATAATGTTGAAAAATGAAACACAGAAGACTACATGTTGAATGATCCTACACACGAAGTTCACAGTCTAAGCTGATGTCTCAGTGGATTTAAAGTCAAGTGAGTGGTTTCTCTGTGGGGAAACCTGAGAAAGGTCTTTGAGATGTACTTGATAATCTGTCTCTTGAAACATGGAGCATAGTAACTATCCTGTGCATAGTAACTATCCTTGAAAAATAAAATATCACCACACACGCTTATACTGACTCCAATAAAAACCCCATAAAGCCCTTAGCCTGCTTGATAGGTATACAGCATAATGTCTTGTGTGGACTAAATCTCACTGGGTGCCCTCTCTAATGGGTAGCATAATGGCCACTGTATAAGAGCCATATCATGAGGACAGACAGGAACATTTCTATCAAAGATTCAAAACAGTCCAGCCCAGGTCTGGGTTGCCTCCAGGTTGAATTGAACACTTTGCTCTGCAGCTGATGATGGCCTCTCCTTCCAGAGACCTGGCAAATCTATTTCATCCTGGCATTTAGAAAAATATATCCAGGCCTCAGGGACCAACTCACAGGTCAGGAGGCTGCTTGAAGGATTTTGAACACAGAATATGGGATGTAGAAGCTAGCAGAAATCAAATTGGATAATTTTTTTTTTTTCTCTAGAGAAAGCAAGTGCCTGACTTCAGCCCATTCGCTTACATCCTCGGTCATTTACAAGCCAGTGGCTTCACGCACTGGTTCACAGAGGTGGATAAGACACAGTCTGCACCTGCCTCAAGCACCGCAGAGGCCTCGGATGGAAAGCCAAGTGCTTGACCTCTGTGAACCGCAGGAAGCTCTCACCGTGCCCTATTACCACAAGCAGTCAGCAAAGCATGGAGGAGAGGATTGGTACTGAGTAAGCCCTGCATCATTGGTGGCTGCTTCCACTGTTCCCAATAATGCGTCTAAGAAGCCTGTGTGAGTTTTAAAGAGATTCAATGAAGAAGGTGATCAGTTGAGTTGGAGCAGGTTGGTCAGAAAATATCTCACATATCTGATGCCCTGGAGCATTTCCAGGGTATGGTCAGGTATGAGGAGAGTTCTGTCTGAAGACTCACTTCCCGCATCTACCCCAAGCCTCACACTTGTTCAGTGCACAGAAAATAGGGGCGACCAGAGCCCAAAGCTACCAGTAGTATTGAGCCATTCATCAGAGGCTCCATCTCCCACGGCTGTGCTTTTCAGAGAGCACACTAGTGTCCTTGAAAGACATCCATTGTCCCCACCCGTTTGACACTGGCAAGAAGGGCCTGCATCTTCTCTTTTAACGTCACAGAATGAAATTCTGGTTTCTGCTGAGAAGCTGGTATTGGTATTGGCCACTCCAAGCTCCAAAGAAGCCTTGTAGCCTCAAACTTTGTTTGATGAGGAGGAGAAACCCAGTAAAGGGGGTGTGGGGGTAACAATAGTGAAAGGAAGATAAGACGAAGGGGGGGGGGAGAGGAAGTACCCAGGATGTAGGAATCCAGTTTCCACTGGTGAGTTCTCCCAAAGCCCAACACTGGCTCCTCTGCAATTGTCCCATGACCCAGAAAGGCTTTGTGCTGGGGCACAGTCTTGACCAGACATCCAGGAAATCTGTCACCACCCAGCCTGATTTTTCCCAGGGAAGAAAAAAGTACCTGTCAGAAATGTGGTAGACTTGTCAAAACGCATCAGAATGGCTATATACATAGTGTAAAAATAACAAACTTCCCTTCAACATGAAAAAGAAAGATTAAGAAGGGCCCTCGGCAGAATTTAAAAAGAAAAAAAAAATCTAAACAAAACAGTCAATTGGTGGTCACTATTGATATAACAGTCTTCACCCCTCTTCCCAACCCACCCCCCCATCACCTCCTCCTCCTTGTCTCATCTTTTTCTTCTTCCTCTTCTGCCTGGGACCTTTCCTTTTTTTTATTGATTTTTTTTCTTTGATAACTTCACACATATATAGTACATTCTGTTTCTCCCCCCTCCCCGACCCTCTTAGCTTTCCTGACCCTATCTTAACCCCCTCCCTACAGTTCATCATGCCTTTCCCACACTAATGCCTATTTTTTTTCCATAAAAATGTCCTGTTTAGAGCTGAGGACTAAAGCTATCATTTATCCTAAATATATGTTTTATTTCGTGTTTTTTGTTTTGTTTCATTTATGTGTATTTATTTATTTAGTGTGTAGTATATGGGCATTTGAACCATGTCAGACATGAATGTCAAGGGACAGTTTGTAGAAATTGATTCTCTCTTTCTACCCTGTGGGTTCCGTGAATTAACTCGATTCTTCATCTTTGGCTGCAAGGACCCTTGCCCACTGAGCCATCTCTCCAGCCCCACCTAGGACATTTTCCATGGTATAGAAAGAGCAAGAGGTATTAATCCCTTGAGTCTAAGACCGAGCTAAAAAATACCCAGAGTCTCTTCCAACCCAAGTTCTGCTATACAGGCTCACAACAGCATCCCTGACCAGTGCTGGATCCCCCAACCATGAAAGTTCAATTTAAAGTTGAGACCTCTGCAAACCATCAAGAGAAAACTCCAGAAAGTAATGGCTCCACTCTCTTTAATATCTATTGTACCATTGATTATCCAAAGCTCTCTATTCTTCCTCTACATTTGTGAAAGCCATGGTCCTTCCAACTCCATCCTCCACACTCAATCCAATGATGACCCCAAACGAGAAAAGAACTCAAGAAATGTCCAATGACTAAACAGATAATCAAGACTGTTATGAAGGCTTGTATATGTGGATACACAAATGCCTCCATCCCAGGAAGGAATGTGATTATAATATTTATCTACAGCTGGTGCTTATTTGTATTTGATACAATTTTCAATACCGTTTTATATGATCTAAAATAAAATCTTACATGTAAAGGAAGACAACCTTCCACCATCCACCAGTCCTGTCCTCAAGACACAGACAGCCACTGCCTTCATTTACCTATTTCTTCTGAAGTATACCTTTGAACACCTTAATTGATCAGTTTCTACTTACACTGTACAAGGATTAAATTCTCACAAACTATCGGAATCTTAGTTTCTTCTTCCTGTCCCTCCATTAAGTTTACACATTATTCAATTTCCTTTTGACAGTATTTACATTATTTGTGAGTAGCCTCTGCTGCTAACACAATGTATCATGACTGTGGAGAGTGAATGACGGCACTCAGGCTTCATATGTGACTGTCAACCAGATTCTATTTTAGGAGCCCCAGGGTCTTTCATTTATAGCTCTTGGGCATTTTTGTTCCAGAAGAATAAACTAGCCCACATCTTACAAATATCACCCTCTGCAAACACTTAAAAATTATAACTCTTCTGTCTAGGTAAATTAGCTGCCAGGCCACTTCATTTTTTCCCCAAATGTCTGTTGTAATCCCTCAGCCATCAACATCTCCATTTTGTTTCTTCCTCTGACAACATTCATATGTTTTTTCATTCCTGCTCCTGCTTTAGTGGGGTTTCGAGGGGAAGAAGGGAAATGCAGGTGAACACAGCTACACTCAAGTTAAAGCTGAACAGTCAGCTATAGAATGTGGGGCTGCATGGTCCATCAAAAATGCCTCAAATCTTTTCCAACAGAACCATTTCTCTATGTTCTCCCAGTGACCATGAGTGGCATCTGATGGTATCTCAGCATTCCTGGGCATAAAGTAGCTGACTAATAAGGCATTCTGTATGTCTACAGTAGTAAGATGTGATAATGCCATCAAGCTTCATGAAGAGAAAGCTCAACCCCATTGTCCTGTACATACAAGTCATAAAGCTCTGAGTTCTGTTTATAGAAAACTCAGCTTGTTTTGTGAGCACCAGGCACAAATAGATAGCTACCACAGTGTATCTTCCCTCAAGGCAGTACTCACCCTTGGCCAGACTGAACAGTAAATGGTCACTCAGTACTTCTGTCTCAATACGTCAGATTGTACTGAGAAAAAAAAGTTCTTGTAAGAAGACCTCATAGTTTTACTGAAGCCTCTGAAAACTGAAGCTAGACTTGAAATAGTGTCCGGGGATATTAATTCACCCAGAGGTAGCACGAGAATTTTACTTTACACATGCTACATGCAAAGTCAAGTTTGACAAGGCAACAAGCCTCTGCTCTCCATGGCTTTGAGGCTGCCTCTCCATAGACTCAAAGGTATGGCTGTTTGCAAGGTCAAGTTCTCACGCTGGGGAAAAAAGAGAAACAGGCCAAAGGAGGAGTGTAATCAGAGTTTATATGTCTCCTTCCCACCTTGGTCACAAACAGTTCTCCATCTTTCCCAAAGTAACTTGGCACTAAGTCTTTGGGACATTCTTTTACCATGTCACAATGACATCCGATCAGCCCCCAAACCAGCAGACTCTAATCCTGGATGCTCTGCTCTCTAGTCATTCACTCTCCCCATTTAACTACACTCCTCTGGTATAATTTTCCTTATACCTTTACCAAACTTCCTTGGAGTTAAGTTGGAGCCATGGAATGTGATTTGTAGGCAGAAATTGGGTGTATTACTTCCAGGATCTTTATCTGGAGGATACATTACAATAGCCCCCTCAAGCAGAGAATGTCTAAATTAGCATAGTATACCAAGCCCAATGTAAATTATGTCATATATATGCATATATATTATACATATATATATTACAGAGAGAATACGTATTATAATATATGTATTATATATAAACTTCTATAAGCGAATACATAATTAAACACATTAATGACTAATAATAAAATAGATAACTATAATAATATACTATAATAGAGGTTATAAGAATAAGATCTCTCTTTATCCTTTAGGATCCCTTATAGCACTATACTTACCTTTCTCTTTGTGATGTGAGGTGACCCAGTATCTATATAATCAGATCAAGTGGGTACATAACACAAGCAGTGTGATACAATGTCAAGCTATTAATATAACAGTTACTTGATCCAATATAATAACCAAGTCATCTTGGAAGTGACTCGTGGGAGTGGTGTATACAGCATGGATACACAAATAAAATTGTCCTTTTAGGTAGGATGAAACAGAGTGGTGTGGACTATTATTCTACTCAGAACAACCAGCAATTTAAAACATACGCATTATTTCTTGAATTTTGGAGGTAACATTTTTATTAGCTATAATTTAATAAAACTTTAGAAAGTAAATGCAAAGGTAAGATGAAACCACTCTAGCAGAATTCAGTCTTGGACATACTATACAAGTCAGTTGGGAAATTGCTCATAATATGCAGCTAAGAAATAAAATACCATAATTGTCCACATCCTTCCTCCCCTTCTACAGCCAATACAAAGGCCATGAGTGAAACACAGTAGCATATGGAGCTTCAAGTATGGAGACTTAGTCACCACAAGAAGTAGAGCCCCTCCGAGCCCCTCCCAACTCACAGGAAATGGAAACTTTGTAGGCTTAGTCCCCAAAATCTGAAGGACACGCATTGCCACAGCAGAGAAAGGCATTTCCTGAATAATACAGACTTTCCCATTGTGCCGAGGTGACTCCAGTCAATGGTAAATATTTAGGCACAACAGAGTTTGAAGTTTGTCTGGCTAAGCTATAATAGGACGGCTTCAGAGTATGTGAAATTCAACTATGAAGCTGGACTTCACTAGCTCACTAGCTGTCCTCTCTCTCGGCTCCAGTACAAAATAGGAGCAATGGAGACGCATACAAATGTAGTCCTGCTTCACTTACCAAAGTATGATCCACCTTTGACAACAAAATCTCTATGTTTTGATGATTTGTTTCATATTAATTTGATGATCAAGGTGGACACAGGTATTGATTTAGAAAAAGGTTTATTTATTACTATTGCATGCTATATGACATATAACCATGCATAAGCGGATGTCACTCTGAGAACAGCTACTGCAGCCTCTCTCCCTCCCTATAAACATGCTCCTAAGACTAATATTAAAATCAGTCAGTCCTCATGAAATTTTAGCCTTGCCCTGCCTAAGCTGGTCACACTCAGCTTTTGTCTACACATATATGGAAAACGCAATACTTTAGATGTAGTAGTAATGAATGACACACTTTGTAAACTGTAGTGGGATTCAGCACCTCCCTGACCTGAGGGCATGGCCTCTGGACCACTGCAGATTGGGGGTTCACCTGTGAACTTCGAAGCTGTATCCTTAAAGTGTGGCCAAAAACAGCTTAAGATTCTGTGCCATGAAAACAGCTCGCTCTCTCTCTCTCTCTCTCTCTCTCTCTCTCTCTCTCTCTCTCTCTCTGCTTCTCCACTGCCTGAAAAGAAGACCCATTTCCAGACAAGTAAATCCTTTCTTTATTTCCTACAGTTATATTGCAAGTTGCTTAAATAAATATTGACCCTAATAATTTCTCTTTGTGATAATTAATTTGACCTATTAATAGGGTCACAATTAAGCAATTAAAATGAGTTGAAAGATTACCTATAATCTGACTATTTGAGAGATCACAGCAAAGCCCAGAAATTTGGGTTCACACATCAAGCCACAGGAAGAAGAGACAGCTGAGGTCTGGCAAAGTCAGACACACTGACAGGGAGCAGGAAGGTTTCTGCAGAAACCAGTATGAACAGCAAAATAATTGCTATGCCACAGTAGCAAAAATAAAATGCATGCATTGCATCTCCAGTTGTGGGATGGTTGAGTAAACTGATAGATATCACAGGTTGAGGTGATGGAGCCCACCCACCACTATGCCACAGAGAAATATTCAGAACTATTATCTATCATCATAGGAAGGCAGGTCACATGCCCACAGAGTGAATGGCTGAAAATGGTGGGCGGGAAAAACCAATGTTTCACAAAGAAATGAAAACATGAGCTCTCTCACACACAAATATATAATGTCTGGGTTTTAAGGTAAGGAAAAGCATAAGGAGACCAAAAACTAGTTTCCTACTGTGAGACCTCCAAAGAACAGAAGATTAGAACAGAAAATGCTTGCATAACGAAGGTCCACGAGGATTTCACATTAAGTGCAGGGACTCCACAGAGAGTAAATGAAGGATGCTATCTTCTCACCCAGGCTCTTTGAGATAGGCTCAAAATCATAGCTTCCATTCAGCTTAGAGTCAGAGGCATGAAGCAAACAAACTAGACTGGCATCATCATGTTTCAGAAAGAACTCTAGATGAGCTGATGAACATCTTCACCTGTGCAGTACAAGTAGATGAGAAGTTTGCTGAGATTTTGACAAAACTGTATTACCTAAGAAACTGTAACCCTAGCCCCTAAAACATGCATGAATCTTAAAGTACTTACAACACTTGTCATTTACACCATAAAGAAGCAAGCAGGAAAGGAACACTGGCCCCTTGGATATTCCACTAGAAGAAGAAAAGAAAGAGGTTGGAGGCGGGAGGAAGGGGAGGCTTCCAGATTACAGAACCACTGAGCACTGGCACATAGATAAGAGGATTTCTCTCACAGAACAGACTCAGGTTATAAAAGGAACAGAACCTCTGTTCCCTGACACTCACTGCGTTGATGGAGGAGAGAGCAGGGTGCCTGGCTTCTGGTTCTCTGGCCACTAAGACACAAGATAACCCAGACCCTGTGGCTAAGGCTCCAGGATTTAGAGCTGGGTGTGTGAAATGGAACTTGTTGGGAGTGGTCTAAAGTAGGAAGCGAGATATGTATAAACTTGGATTCTCCAGGGGCATGGTGTGGTAGGGACAATTACCTGTCCACCAATTCACAATACTGCTTGGAGCTGCCGCTAGGAAGTATCCATTGGGCCAGGGGCTGCCTGTCCTAGCTCCCTCCCTTGCATTTTGGCATGGTCACTCTTGGATGTAAGCATGTTCCTGCTCTTCCCTAAGCAATGTTCATAAAAGTGCTACATATCACTTCAAAGCCAGGGGTTCTTTTAAGTATATGTTTTCACCTCTAGTGTGCTGGGCAAAGAAGACAGATGTCTGAACTAATGGTGGAGTCTAAAGATGAAAAATGTCTGATTCCCCTAAGTCACCCTTTGGAGGAACTTCATCTGCCAAGCAGAAATACCCCAAGTAGGACTGCTACATAGGTGAGTCATAAACCTATTATATTAGGCCATTGACATTTGGGTAATAGCTGTCAAGAGCTATAGTCACCCTAACCAATATGATGACAGACTATCTGAAGCAGTATCTGTCCCCAGCTTTAAGCATTTGTGGCACATTTTCAAATGGTAGAGTTTTCCCAGAACATTTGAAGTGACCACAGTCCATACAAATGATCACACGGTTCCCTTTAGGTCCGTGTCACTGCCTGAGTGAGTTGATTTACTTACTCTGTTACAAGCAAAGAAGACAAAGTTCTCTTTGGCAGGGAGCAGCCTATCTCTCCATGGCCCAGATGTGCAGTGATGCCATCGCTTCTGCAACACATTCTTCCTCCTGCACCATGTGCCATGACCCATGCGGTTCATCAGAAAGAGTTGACATGAAAGTTAATTTTACATACTGTTCAATATTCTGAGTACACACCTGTAAGTATAGACAGTTTCATTTCTGTTGCCCCTTGGCTACTAGATGAGAATGGAAATTTCCAAGGTTGTAAATAATTCAACAGAATTCTAAGCACTCTCCCCAAGAGATTCTTCAAGTCCAGGGGATGGGGTCTTAAGCAACTTCATCTAGGGTAATTCTACTTTCCACTTACATGTGAAATCTTTCTAAGAAACTCAAGTTTGAGTTCATGGCTCAATATGAAGAGGGGTTGGGATCTCTGCTGCTATTTCTGAGGGGTATATGCCCTGGAGTGGAGGAGGGGAAAACCACAGCAAGACCCACAGTTAAGATGAAACACACAGCAGCCCGTGGTGAGGGAACCCGTGGTGATGGAAGTACAAAAATCAACAAACATCAAAAGATGAGTAAAAATAACCAAAGGCATAAATAACTAAACACATACATGCTAAGAATCAAACTAGACACAAGACTCGCACTAAAATGACTTCACCATCCAGGATAGTTTTGTCCAGGGAAGTAAAAGATGTTCAAACCAGGAACTTGTTGGAAGATCCATTGATTCCTGAATAGAAAATAGCAAGTGGCAGATTACCTTTTAAGATCCTTTGAACTCATCCCTAAGTCTTCACAATGCCTTTTCATTGTCTCTAGACAGAAGATATCAGATCATGACTCTTGTTAGTTGTAATCGACCTTCTACCTTAGAGGTCCATCATGGAGCTGACTTCAGTCTTGGTGGATATGCCAGCTTGGCTCTGCCTTACGCAGCCAAGCTTGTACTCTCTTACCGCAGTGCCACAGACTGAATGTCTGGGTCCCACTGAAATGTACATGGGCATCTAATCACTGTTGTGTTGGGATGTGAGGTGTGAGCTTCGTGTAGATGATGAAGGTAGAGCCCTCATGAACAGATTGAGCACTCAGATATCAAGAGACCAGGGAGAGCTAGCTTTTTCTTTTTTGGCTTTCTGCCATTTGAAGACAAAGACAGACATCTGCAAACCCAGACACACACCTTCAGCATCTTGATCTTGAATGTAGTCTTCAGAGTTACAAAAACAAAATGCTTTCTATTTAAAAAGTCAGTCTAAGGTAGTATTAATATCATTCATTAAAGCAACATTTCCTTTTTTGTTTGTTTGTTTGCTTAACCAACTTGGCCAAACTAGAGTCATCTGGAAAGTGTGAAACCAAATGAGAAAATGTTCCCATCATTTTGAACCGTGCAAAGGCCTATGAGGCATTTTCTGGATTAATGATTGGTGTGTGATGATCCAGATAACTATGGGTGGTGTCACCCCCAGGTATGTGGTTCTGGGTGATTTAAGGAAGCAAGCTGCATAAACCATCAGGAAAAGCCAATTGGTGGCTTCAGTTCCTGCCTCCAGGTTCCTGCCTTTAGTTTCTGACCTGATTTCCCTCAGTGATGGAGTGTGACCTGAGAGCTGTTAGGTGAAATAAAACCCTTCACACCCAAGTTACTTTTAGTTCATTGTGTTTTATCTCATACATAGAAGGCTAACTAAGACAACCAAAACTGACCAGGGTAAATAGTCAGATTTATCAGGTGGTTGTTACTGTGGTACTTGAAAATACATACACATTTAAATATATTCTGGTCCTGATTCTACAACTGACTTACTAGGAATTTCAGGGGAGTGTCTTAACCTCTCTGTTGACTTGAAAGACATCTGGAAATGCTACATAAACAATCCTCCTCTAGCTATTGCAGACAGGGCTAAGCATGACATACTGCGGCCTGAAGCAAAATTATAATAGCCTGTCAGCAATACATGCATTTGTATCACGGATGCTAGTCACTGAAATAGTTAGATGATTCTTAAAAGTATCATTGCAAAGCAGACATATGCATTCACTCTGGTCAATTAAGAAACAAAACCATTTAAACAGAAAGGGAGTTTTGAAAGGCAGGGAATAAAGAATTAGGAATTATATTAAGATGAGAAATCTAGAATATGGGAGCTAGAGAAAAAGGATTTATTTGAACAGTTTTATAAACTAAGCTATCATTTTTCTTTTTCATAGTCAGCATACTGAAGCTAACAGTAAAAGCATTAATTTATCATGAGATTTTTAAAGATCTCTCTTGTCAGTAATGAAATAAACACGTGACAGGGTAGCCAGACAGTTATTGTTTATAGGGAGGTCATTATAATAATTAAGATTAATAGCAATTACTCGTCATGTTTGTAAATTTTTTTTTCCTTGAGAAATAACTGCAGCTATATTAAATAACTAATTAACACATCCCCATGACTGGCTAGGAATGCACAGATTCACAAAATCCTCTATATTCTCTGCCTCTATAGAAACAATAAATGGATGAATAAGCATTGTATAAGCCACTGCTCAGATTTTGAAAGGAAACTTGGAAATTAAACCAGTCACTAGATGGGTGACATCCCCCAAAAGGAAAACTGGAGCTTTCTCCCATCCGCTCTCTTTGGGGCTTTGTGGGCCCTACTGATGGAAATCCAATGAAGAGTTCAAGTCTCCTTACTTAGCCATGGATTCACACACAGGAAAAGCTATCTCTAGTCTTGTACAGATTGTGTAGTAAATTGGGCTCCTTAATTTTTAAAATTTCATACATGTATACAGTATATCTTGGCCATGATCATCCAGCCCCCTCTACTTCCCCCCATCCTATCTCCCATTTCTACCCAATTTCATATCTTTAAATAATAATAATAATAATAATAATAATAATAATAATAATAACCACCCATCAAATTCAATTAGTGCTGCCCACATGAACCTGTGTGGAGGCTCATCAACTGAGGCTGTCCCTCCTTCGGCAGCCATCAGTGGTCTTTAGCACCTTAGCTAGGGGGTGAGGCATCGTACTCTCCCCTATCCATGCTGAAATGTTTAATTTTTCTTGATCAGGTAGCCAAAGCTGTTGTGAGTTTGTGTGTGTGAGACAGCCATGTCATGCTATGTTTTAGGACATCCTTTTGTAGCTTTGCTCCCCATTCCCCAGCTCTTATATCATTTCCACATCCTCTTCTACCACCATGCAAAATGATTTTTTTTTTTTTTTTTTACACTTCAGTTACAGAACTATAAGAGAAACTTCGGTGGTAATATTGTTCTTCCTTCCCAGCCTCCTCCACCCCTGCACTGTACTCAATAAACCTTTTTCTTCTGGGGACGGGGGTATCTTAATGTTTCAAATATTAAAACCTTAAAGCCATTTTTATTGAACATTTTCCAGAACATGAAAATAGAGGAGAAATTCACATCGGAGTTCTTTGTTTTGTGTCTTCTTGGTTCTTTTGTTTGTTTGGCAAGGGAGGCCATTTAGATAGCTCATAGCTACAGGAGAAAGGGATGGGGGTGTCAGTGGAATCACATAACCCTACCCCAAGAAGGAAAACCACTCCTTCCAGGAAATGCTTTTGGTCATGGGCAGTATCTTAGGGCAAGGCACAAAGAAGTCTAGGCTATGCATAGCAGGATAGCCTACCTGGAGCCTGATGGTGAACAAAAGCAGAATATGTTAATTACAAAAAAAAAATTGGCAATGATCTCTCCTAAATTAATCCCCATCACAACCTGAGACCTATGGCCAAGAGAATGGTAGATTGGGGTCTGAAGGTCAGAGACAAACCAGACAGGGAGAGTATGTATTTTCCGTTGTGATGTGTCCCTTGATATGAGCCCACTGAATTTGTCCTTGAGATGTCTATTTTCTACTCTACTGAGTTTGCGGCAGACACACACACATACACACACATCACCACCACCAGAAAAAACACAGAACTTCAATTCTCCCAGAACTCTCATTTTCAAACAGGTAAATTATATTCATTCCACAGCAAGTGTGTGTTTATGTAGATTGGAGCAAGGAAGAGAAAGTGAAGACAGAAGAAGATTTATGTATCCTGCTGAGAGAGTCTCTCTGCTTCGGGCTTAGATAAGGATGGCGGAGGCATAATTCCTGTTCTCCAAGAAACCTTGAGAGAGCAGAGAGGACAGACACCCTAAGATTGGCAGCTTGTCGGGAACATTGCCTGGCTCTACACATGTCCTGAGAGGGATATAGAGTGAGGCCAAGCTGGTCCTCTCTCTGGCTTGATCATTCTGCATGTGCCAGGAGCCATTGGTGCTGCCAAGGTGAAGAAGCATTCCCTGGGCTTCTTGAATCTAAAACATAACTTGTTATCCACTGACATACTAAGGAAGGAGATACAGTGAGAGAGATGAGAAGCCTTCCACAGCCTTGGGACAAAGTCTTCTCCTTACCTGGTTGGTTCACACCCAAGACACCGAAACCCTGGACCACTTCAGCTCTCTAGCTTTGTCCTGGAACACCTATTTCACACAGACCTGTCTGAGTTTCTGGATTTCAACGTGCTTTGTATTATTGGTTCTTGAAAAATCTCAAAACTAGAGCAAACTCATTCTGTGAACCACTTGGAAAACAGGCAATTTCTTTGAGAGTTTTGCCTCACAGAATCATGATGAGAAGGGGATGTGGCTTAGGATAAAATCCGCTCTATTCATTCCTGGAATGAACTGGTGCTCAAAGCATAAAACTGTCCTAGAGCCCTAACCAGCACATCCCTTGGAGCAATGAGATGTGCAGGAGGACATGGTTCATTTATAAGAGCATAACCTCTAACCTCACTTGTGACAAATCCAAGCAAAGCATGACTGATGGCCATGGAGATGAAAGGAGGGAACAGCTTCTGGCTAGAGCTGGCATTGATATTGTCTTCGGACCTAAAGATTTCTATAAGCAGAATTTTTTTTTAAGTTAACAGAAAATGGAGAAATGGCAAATTAAGAAGAAAGGGTTATGGACAAGAACCCACAAAGAAGATGGAGACTCAGCAGCCTGGAGAGATCAAGAGAGGAGCCAAAATGAGAGACATCTCAGACTACAGGAGGGTTGTCATAAAATTAAGCACTAAGCCCTCCAAGTGAGCTCACAGGTGTAAACCCCACATTCTTGAGGTTTCTCAGGGAGGCAAGGTAGGCGTGTGCACAGACTCATGTTCAGGGGATGGCAGAGGCAGGTGGGAAGGTACTCACGTCAGTTGTATAGGAGAACAGATGGGAGTGTGCATGTGGGTGATGTCACCACAGAGAAGGTGCCATAGAGCAAGGTGAGTATTTATAAGAAGATGAATCCTAAGGAAGTCCAATATATTGGGGCAGGCAGTTGAGAATGGCCAAGGACTTTGAGGGTCAAAGGCAGCCAGACAACTAAGTGGCTAAGTTTATCGATGACTAGAAAGAAGCAAAACAAGAAGTTAGACTTGGGTAGAACTAGTACCTATTCCTCTCCTCAAGACATCCTGCAAGGAGATGTCACACTAACCCTCCAGATGTGTGATCATGCCAAATGCTTGCAAAGAACGCCTCAAAAGACCTGGACTCTCCATGATGGCCTGACAGTCCATTTCTCTGTGAATTGGTTTTTGTGGACTTGTTTGTTTGTTTGTTTGTTTGTTTGTCTGTTTTTCGGAGCTCTCTGCTTCCATCCTGTAACCCTTCTCCAGCTAGAACACATCCTGCTGTTTCCTCAATATCCCCACGCCCATGTTCTATTTGTGGTGTTCCACTTGATGGGTTGTCTTTCCTGCTTCATGTTTTATCTACTGAAGTTGTTAGTGACTGATGAGTCCTTTCATAGATAGTCCCTAGAAGCTAACGTATATAAAACGCCATAATACGGATGGGCATGGTCAAATGCATCAGTCCTTCCTCCCTGGTCCCCTGGGATAGACAGATACTCGCTAGGAGAAGGCCATGGGTATTACAAGAAATCGCACAGATACCCATAAACATGTGGGCATGAGGTTACACCTGACAACCATGGTCATTTGGGTGCTTGCTTCAGCCTGAGAACAATGGCTCCCAGCTGCTGGTAAACATCTCATTGGCTTCTCGCTGGGTCTTTACGGTCCGTCCAGCCAAAAAGAAGCCTATTTGGCATTTGCAATAGCTGGCTTGTGGCTCCTCCAGCTATTGCCTGGAGAAATCAGAGCTCCCCTGTAGAGCACTTGGAGATCTCCCAAGACGAGGCCCAGTACTAAAATTAATAAAAAGCGTGTGTGACTGCGTTGCTTTCAGCCCTGACACAGCCTGGGATTCCTCATCAAACAAACACCAGCCAGGGAGGAGAGGTCACTATGGATATTCCAGTGCTAACATCCGAACGCTAATAACTTTACCACATAGATTAATTTTAAATGTCAGACCATGTAGCTGTGTAAAGCTAAGGAGCTTGAGAAATACGGTATATTTGGAGGCTTCTTGGCGACCCTAGCTCATGCGGTATTTGATCACTGACGGGGTGGGCAGGGTGGTGGAGGGCATTTCTTTAACAGTCACTACCCCTGTCGCGCAAACACGAGGAATAAACAGCATTTAAAAGCATCTGCTGTCTAGTTTCTCAACCAGGAAAATGGCCGGAGTGACAGTAATGAGATTTTACACGGAACCACGAGGCTGTGCAGTCTGAGACCTTGCCCAGAAGGCTGGGTTCCAAGCCCAAACAAATGTGTATGGCTTGGTTAGAAGCCCCTGGAAAATAGCATTTGTAATGGAAACCCTGGTAATGCACAGCTGCTGACCCCACCCTGGGGCAGAAAGTGGAGCTGGGGCCTGCTGCTGAGCAAAGCCCCATGTAGGGAGTGAGGAAGGGAGGGGGGAAATCCTAGCCCTGGAAAAGGCTAGAAAGGGAAAGAGAGGCAAGCCAGAGGCTGCAGGGGGGCCGAGGAGAAAGGGACAGATGCTCACACAAAACCCACCCTGGGCTGCCAAGATTGCAATTAAAAATTCACATATTTTGGACTGAAATTCTCATATTTTAAGAGAACTTAGGCAAAACCCTCCTCCCACAGATATTAGCAATGCAAAATCAGCAGTCAAGACAGACCCAAATTATCATCCATTTTGCAAAAAGGATGAAAATTGTATAGCGTGGAGTCCAAAATTCTTCAGTGAAAACAATCATTAGAGTGCACCTGGAAGCCCTTGGTGTCACCCGCACCCCCAGCCTCTGGGGACCCTGGAGATAAAGTGCCTGTGAGCTCCCCTGAGAGCCCGGAGCTCCAGATCTGGTACTGTCAGAGAGGCTACCAGTCACCAGAGGTTCTCATGACTCTTCCCATTTGGAAAGTCACCCTTCTGTAGATACAGGTGCCCCTTGGAAGCCAGAGAAAGTGAGTTGAGGGTACAATGAAGCAAAGACAAGTACAGTGCCCTAACCCCATAAGCCTGAGCTGGACCTAAAATTAATAGACTAGACTTCTAATGTTTAAGCCATCAAATGGAGTGGGAAAGTTGTGCGCTGGGGCAGGGGAACAACCAGAAATAACAGCAGCAGGATTCCAAACCCAAATAGTGTGATCGGTACAACTACTGTTCTCATGGGGCTAAGGAAATAACAGGCAAAAGTCTATACTGAGGGATGCCTCATGGTGTCCTTTGTCCAAAAGGAAACTTTATCTTCCTGCCTCCTATCACCCTCCCTGTTCCTACCTTCTTCTTCATGGACTCTAGAGTGATCTTCCACAATTTTCCATGTCATTATGTCACTATTGTGCTTCAGAATCTCATGTGAGACCCAAGAGAGATGGCTCAAGTTAAGAGCATGGGATACTTACTATTCCTGCAAAGGACCCATGTTTGATTCCCTATACCCACACAGCAGCTCACAATCTGTAACTCCAGTTCTAGAAGTGTTGGAAGCACTCTTCCAGACACCAGACACACACATGGCGTACAGACATGTGATGTGGGAATGCCTTTCTATATTCTGTGAATCTCAATCTTTAAATAAAGGAGCTGTTTTGGGCCATGACAGGCACAATAGAAGAAGTAGGAGGAGGAATCAGAATAGGTAGGAAAGGAAGGGCGGAGTCAGAGGCAGACCAAGCTGAAGCCCAAAGGAGCAACATGTAAGGAGCACAGGTGAGCCATGGGCCACGTGGCAAACAGATGAATAGAAATGGGTTGATTTAAGATATGAGAGCAAGCTAGCAATGTGCCTGAGCCATAGGCCAAACAGCATAAAGTTAATATAAGCATCTGAGTCATTTCTGGGGCCTGAGCGGCGGCTGGGCAGCTAAGCGGTCTCGGGTGGCAGGTCTGTGGGTCTCGGACTTCTGGCCGCCTGGGACCGAGAACCCTCACTACTACAGACATGCACCCAAACAGAACACCTATACACATAAAATAAAAATAAAGAAGCCCCAGTGATGATAGAGGAACCCACAGAGACAGCTGATCTGAGCTCATGGGTGCACATGAACTCTGGACCAACAGTTAGGGAGCCTGCATTGGGACTGATCTAGGCCCTCTGCTTGTGAGTGACAGTTGTCTAGCTTGGTCTGTTTGTAAGGTTCCTAGCAATGAGATCAGGCCCTCTCTCTGGTGCTTAGTTTGCCTTTGGGAACCTGTTCCCATGCTGGATTACCTTACCCGCCTTGATGCAGAGGGAGGAGCTATGTCCTACCTAGTGATGTGCCCTGCTTTGTTTAAGTGCTCTTTCTGAATGGAGACACAGGAGGAGTGGATGGGGAGGGGAGGGGGCAGGCGGAAGTCGGGGGGAGGGGACAGGAGGAGAGCAGAGAGAGGAAACTGTGGTTGGTATGCAAAATAATTTTTTTAAAAAAATGTTACTTTAAAATAAAATAGATAAATCTTTTTAAAGCACCTGTTGATGTGGCCTCAACTACAAACAGAATCTACTCTCATCTCTAGCCAGGCACTCAGGGGGCAGGTCCAGGTGATTCTTCCTGCAGGGACAGCTGTAACCAAAAACAGCAAGAAAGTGAGCTATGTGAGGAGGGCAAAACAGTTTTTTAAAATACACAAAATAAATATATACATAAGTATTTATGTAGATACTAAACATATGTAAAATATATAAACGTAATTCTATCAAGGAATATAAATAAATATGAGTATATGGGTCTGAATTCAAAGGAATCATATTGTAAAGTTGTTTACCTCGGGACCCAGAATTAGAAGGCTGCAACAGTACTTACATATCCTGATAGAAAGCATAGGAGCTGCTGGTATGTCATCAGGATAGACAGCAAGCACGGTCTCCCTTACCTAGTTAGCTCTACTCCCAGTTAGCTGTATGCCTAGAACAGTGGTCCTCAATCCGTGGGTCATGACCCCCTTGGGGAATCAGAAAACCCTGTCACAGGCATCACCTAAGACCACCTATCATGGATATTTGCATCATGATTCATAACAGTAGCAAAATTACAGTTAAGAGGTAGCAGTGGAAATCATTTTATGAATGTGGGTCACAACAGCATAAGGAACTGTATTAAAGTGTTGCAGCTTTTGGAAGGTTGAGAACCACTGTTCTATAATGTGGCCTAAGAGGCAAGGGAATGCAAAGTTTCTAACTGCTGGCTCTAAATTTATGTGCCTGAAGTTCAAACCCAGCCTAACACCTACAACTACAGGACCTCAGCCATGTCACTTACTCTCTCTGGATGCCTTGAAGATAGTACTTTTAGGGTTCAGGAAGGGGTAGGAGATGGTCCAGACATTACAAGCACTTGTTTCTTTTTATAGGGAGTCTTGATTCTGTTGCCAGCCCCATATGGTGGCTCACAACAATCTATAGCTTCAGTTCCAGGGCACGGGATGCCCTCTTCTGACCCCTGCAGGTACCAAGCACACACATGTTGTTACATATACACACATGCAGGCCAAACACTCATACAACAAAGTGAAATAAATATATCTAAAAGCAATAGCTACTTTGTAGGTTTGCTGGGAGATTTCAACAAGATAGCCCACTAAAGTATTTAGTGTACTGTCACAGGCTCAGTTAATGCTTTTCATATTTTTATAATTAAAATACTACTCTCAAAAGGAAAGAGAATATTATTCAAGGTCACTTGGAGCACTAGTAACTCAGCAGGACTTCCAACCTTGACTCCAGATTTCCCATCCTGGCTCATCCCCTTTGCTGCAGAGGCTGCGACAGAAACATTACATCAGGAGCCAGAAGATAATAAAGCTAATTGGGCCATTAGGACCAGTCACTTCCCTCTACATTGAGCCTTGGGGGGATGTTATGGGTGATCAATATAATAAATAACATTGCCTAGTCTGAGGCAGCTCTCAAGGGAGCATCTTGGAAACCAAGAAGAAAATCAAGATAACAAAAGATTTGGATGAAAAGCATGACCTCAGAGCATTACTGAGTTTCTCCCTTGCCTGCCCTGTGTCATTCTACACCAGATACAGGGACATAGGAGAGCCAAAGATGGAGGTCATAAAACCCAGTGCTTTGGGTTCTCTAGTGGAAGATGGGCAACCTGAGTGCATTGAGTTCTGTAGCTCAGAGCTGTTCAAGATGCTGCTCAGAGCCCCAGCATGCCAATGGTGTTCAGGCATAGTTGGATGGCTTAGGTGACCTCATCCTTGAACAAAGGCTTTCTTCTGTCTAGGAAGGTGTGGTTTGAATGTGAAATGGACTCCCATAGTCTCATGTGTCTGAAGACTCTGCTTCTTTAGCTGGAAGCACTGTTTTTGAAAAGTTGTGGATGCTAACGAAAGGGGAGCCTTAGTAGAGAAAGTAAGCCACTGTGGTAGGCCTTGAAGTTTTATAGTTTGTCCCTACTCAGTGTCCTTTCTCTTTTCCCTGATTGTGGACACAAGACCATGCCTTCCTCACCAAGATAGTGCCTTACACCAAAGGTGACAATAAGCATTTCATTATTTAAGTTGCTCTTCTCAGGGATGTGGTAACAGCAAGAAGAAAACTAAACAAGACCTTGAATACCTAAAAAAGCCCCACAGACCCCAGGCACTTTTCAGAGGTATCCCTCAGCCCTGGCACATGCCCACACTTACCGGTATTTAAAACATGTCCTGGATAAATGTTTCTCCAGTTACCTAGAATAACTCTGACCTCAAAGAACATAATGACCTTTAGGAACAATTTAGAATTCAAAGGAAGATCTTCTCAGAATTCCTAATATAACAAGGATCTGATCAGTGTACCAAAAAGGCAGGAGCTTCCACCCATTTCCTTGTAAAAGTTATCTGAGTCATAGCCAGGTGAGCATAATGTTAATCCTGTGAACCAGTCACATCTCCTGCAGATGACCCTAGAAGGCATAAGTACAGGTAGTACTGAATAGACTAGAAGCCCTGAAGTGTGTCATGCTACCTAAGATATTCATGGTGTGTTTGTTTGCCAAAGGAAGAAACATTGTATAGGCCTAGACTCACTCCCACTGATAGATTTTTAGTGTGCAGACATTCATTGTGTGGACACAGAGCCTTCTGCTGTGGCACATTTTGGAAACCCACCAACCAGCAAGGACAACCAAGACCAAAGTGGACAGATCACAGTCACATGCAAAGCTCCTTGATGTAATGATTGATGACATGGAACAGCCACGAGGTAAACCCTACATGGCTCCAGCAGAACATGTCACCTAAGACCATCGTAGGCGCGGCTTCGTAAATCTGTGCCCACCAGCTCTCTTAAAAGGAGCCACCCCTGCCACAAGAAACACTCTCCCCCCCTCCTCTCTCTCCCCTCTCCTTTTTACTCTCTCTCAACAACTCACCTGAATAAAATCTCCTGTAATGTGTGCATCAATCTCATGCAAAACTAACACTTGACAGTGTATGGACAAATGTTGAAGACATTCGGAACCTTTCAGCAACTATACAAGTAGCAACAGAGAGTGGCCTCTGGGTCAATATGGTAAAAATCCAGAGTTAGCCCAACGAGAACAGTGCTAGGGTACTCTAGACATGTGGGAGGGTAGTTTTATTTTCATTTTATGCATATGTTTGCCTTCATGTATATACGTGCACCACATGCATGCATCGTGTCTTTACAGATCAAACAAGGACATTGGAGTTATAGATGGTTGTGGGTTGCCATGTGAATGCAGAGATCCTAACAAATGCTCTTAACTGCTGAGCCATCTCTGTGACTTCTGAAGTGGGAAGTTTGAATTAGACTGATATCTTAGGAAATCAGCAGCCAACCAGGGACATCATCGTGGCCTGTGTTATTTGGGTTTACAGTTAGGCAGCCATCACTGGTTTTACTTGTTAAAGCTTTCTCCACAAGCCTTATTGGCACCTTCATGGAAAATACTTCTTCATCCACTTTGCCATGGGCAAACCTGCCATGGACATGACTCCTGACGTCACTCAGAAAATGGCCTCAGGCTGAGGAAAGCCAGAAAGTAGCCTGCTTGAATGAGCTACTTGATCATGGAGGCTTTCTGTCTGAGAGCCCTTCATTACCCACTCACTTAGAGTGCTACACTGTGACAAAGTACAGACACCACCTGAGAGGAATCCCACCCCAACCTTACCTCAGGCCTCCTGGCTCTCTAGAGCAGTGGTTCTCAAATGTCCTAAAGCTGTGACTCTTTCAGGTAGCTCCTCACGATGTAGTGACACCCCATACCATAAATTATTTTCATTGCTAACTGTAGTATTTCTACTGTTATGAATTGTAATGCAAATGTCTGTGTTTTCCGATGGTCTTAGGTGACTCCTGTGAAAAGGCCGTTTGATCTTCAAAGGGGTCACAATCCACCTTCTAGCATGTCTTATGAACCCCAAACAGGAGTCTCTGCCATCTCGGGTTCATACTTGACAGAGCAAATCGAGTCACAGATCCTCAGAGCAAGCCAAAAAGACCTTAAAGTACTGGTTTCTATTAGTATCCCCCAGCAATGAGCTTCATCCCTCCTTCTACAAAGAGTCAGGCAGGAAAGCCTAGTGAGGTGACATTCCTGTGTATGAGATTGGCTGCTGCAGATGTCAGTCTGACGCTCTGTCCATACTTTTCCTCACAGTGGTGAGACCAGTCTGAATGCATACCTGCCCCTGCCCTGCGCTTGGCCTCTAGAACCTGTGACATTGCCTGTGCTCTGAGCTTAAAGCTGTCTAAGCCTGTCGACGCCTCACTGTTTCTGTGATCCTGCCTCCGACCCCCTAGGTCCAGAGCTCGTCTTTGCAGAAATTGCTGCCTGTTCCTGAAATTATGATTGTTTGATTATACTTTCAGTCACTTCCATTTTAACTATCTTGGTGACTGTTTCCTGCCTTTGTGATTATACCTGTCCACAGAGGTGACTCTCAGAATACTTAACAACTGACCCAGTGCCAACCTATCAGAAGAGATCCCCATTGTGAACAAGTGGTGTGGCTATCTCGGGCTATTTTCCTCTCGCTCAGGCAGTCTGTTAATCAGCTTTTATTCTGTGTCATATATGGTCACAATCATGCTTGATTTTTTTTTTTTCGCAACTACCAACTTCACCTCCCTCCCCATTCTCTCAAATCCCCTTCCTGCTCCTTAACAATATCTTGAGTGGATTTCCTTACTTTCTGATCACTTTTAGTTATAGTCTGGCCCATCCCATTGACCCTCATCCGATTATAACCAAAAATAGATAAGCTGATGTCCCCTGGAAAGAAAAGGCACGGGCCTTTCATTCTCCCAGTCGGTCTCTGGAAACAGGAGTATGGCAGAGACAGCATGTACTCCTCAGAGTACTGTGTTGGTGGGAAGGTCTCACTGCTTTTGTCCACCTGCACATAGTTACATTAGTTGATAGTTGTAGCTGTGACAAGAGTCACCAAAGTTCTCTAGTTGCCGAGAATGCTTACCTTTGTCCCTTTGATGTCATCCTATCTCCCCTGTCACTCAATTATAGCAGCAGCCATCTTGGCATCCCCATCCTTCAATCCCAGCCAGGTAGCTATAGGAACCACTGAAGCCCCTTCCCTGTCCCATCCGAAGACAACAGACCTCAATGTATGTCCTCTTCCTCCACCCAGGCCTCAGGTCCCTTCCTATCAGGACACAGAAGACCTGGACTGCCCACATGAATGCTGACATTCAACCAAGGGTGATCACAGACATTAATCAGAGAAGCCACACCTCTACATCGATACTTAGAGAGATGCTTTGCTGTGGAGAGGTTCAGGAGTCTACACAAAAGCACTATTGAGACAACATGGAGTCGTACTGTATTGGTTTAAACAAGAATGCCCCCATAGGGTTACATATTTGAATGTTTAGTCCCAGCTGGTAAAACTATTTGAAAAGAATTGGGAGGTGTGGGCTTGTTAGAGGAAATAAGTCATTGGAGGTGGGCTCTGCAGTTTCAAAAGTCCACACCATTCCCAGTTAGTGTTCTCTCCCCAGCCGTCTCTTTCTGTCTCTCATGCTTGTGGATCAGATAGAGGTAAGATCTCAGCTACTGCCCCAGCATCACGCCTATTTGCCTGCTGCCATGTTCCCTGCCATGATGACCAATGATTCAGTCTCTGGAACCATGGTCCCCGAATAAATGCTTCCTTTTATGAGTTGCCTTGGTCATGACGTTTTGTCATAGCAACAGAATAGTAACTAAGACATGTGGCAAGGAAGCCTGCAGAAAAGTTGGAACCATGATCCCAACCTAGAGCCACACCCACTACTATGGATTCACTTCTCCACTCTGAGGGGCCAGTCTCACCTACCACTGAATTGTAACCTACAGTTACCTCACATGTAACACCCTCATTTCTTCTCACTTTTTTGATAAAGTAGGGGGTGCTTTTTCCTTTCTCGGTGTGTATGTGTATGTATATGTGTATACATGTGTGTGTGTGTGTGTGTGTGTGTGTGTGTGTGTGTGTGTGTGGTACTTACATACACATGTTTCTGCAGGTTAGTGTCAGAAACCATCTTCAATTGTTCTTCGGCCTTATTCAATAAGGAAATATCTCCCAATAAAACCCAGAGGTGACATATATAGCTAGTTTTGCTATCCATCTTGCTCTGAGGATAGCCTATCTCTGCCTTCAGAGGCTGGAATTGGTGGGCAACCACACCCATCTTCATTTCCACAGTTTCTGCAGATCCAAACTCTGATCTGAATGCTTAATCACTAAGCCATCTCCTCATGCCCCAGTGTTGGTGTTTAATAATAATATTCTAATGCAAGCTTAAGCATAAAGAAAGAAAAAGAAGCAGTCAGAATAAAAAGACCTCTATCTGAGAGCATGAGTATGGATGTTTCTAAGAGATATCACCAGAATATAAGACATACCAAAGTGTGTGGGCGCGGATTCAAGAGGGTCGCCCTCTAACATTTTTGAACCCTATCTTCCAAAGATGACTTCAGGAAAAGCTACTTCCAACTCCTATATTCATCCTGGCTGCCCCTTCTCTGGACCCAGACTCTAAAACTATAAACTAGATCTCAAAGATGTCCTAGTTCTGCTTCCTGGTCTAAGAGTATTGGCTGTTTTTGATTGTGTACTATGCGTATATACACATGAATGGACACGTATCTCCTAGAACTCTGCTGGAAGTTCCAGGTGGATAGGAGACCTTGGGATCTAGGTATAATGAGACACCCTGCCAATGCTTGCTAATGTACAGGACGTAGGCTCACATTGCTGACTGTCCTGCTACCAGGGCTCTTGGCAGAAATGGTTCATGTAGACACAGCAAAAGGCAGTGGCCAACTATGTCACACAGTACATGACCAGCCTCCCAGGACAGGGTGAAGGTAATTATCTGACAACCAGCAAAGGGGGTAATCTCCCCACCACCCACCAACCTTCATTTCTAAGTGCACAAGCCACTGGGAAAGATGCAGCAAAATTGGCTTCATAAGTCCATTTTCTGTCCCTTTCATTTTTCTCTACATTTTTTGACTTAAGAGAACGGGTACTATGACCCTTTCCTTCCTTTAGTTTACAAAGATTTTATTCCTAAATGAATTATGAATAATTAAAACTCCACTCCATTTGTTCTATATTGTTGTTAATTGAAAAAATTAAAGATGCATGTGCTGTAACCTCCAAGGTAGCCCCAGGAGAAGCCAGAGGATAGCTAGGGATGGGGGTGGTAGGGACATGCCCTGATATCTCCCAGGCCTGCTGCCAGCACTACCTTTACCAGGGTCCCCTCTGACTGCTGGAATCACTTTCCTTGGCAGCCCCTTGCCCGTTCACACAACCTCCCATCATGTACACTGAGGATGTAATGTCATTTCTTTCCTTAATGCGCATTTCTCTTATGCCCATGTAAAAGCCACAAGGTGCAAAGAGTATATTTTGCAAAGAGGACTGCCCTCCTTTCTCTCCAGGGGCCTCTCAGGACAATCTGAGGCTCCAGATGCCAAAGTGACCTGCTGGGTGTGAGATGGAGTCAAATCTGCAGTCTGATGGCCACACGGTCACACTGTCCAGCCTCTGCTGCTCTCAAAAGACCGATGCCAACCTAGAGCTGCACAAAGCAAGGACGATGTGCTATCCCTCCAATATGAACTGATGTGGGACCTCACTTAGTAGGGTCCACCCCCACCCTTGCGATCTTCCTTTTCACCCTGAAATTCTCTCTGTGACTTCTGGTTAGGCTCACCTAGCTGCCCATGTTTTGTTTAGCGCACAATTGAGCGTGCATGAGCAATTCATACCCATTCATCCAGGTTAGGCAGGATAAACTAACAGTGCAATAAACAACTCAAAACCCCAGTGGCCTGGCACAATAAATAGTCCTCAGTTATCCCCAATCCAACTGTCCACTGCTCTCTGAGTGGTTTTCAAATAGCAATTCAAATGTCCGGGGCCTTTTCTTCTTACAACCTCTTTGCTCCCTACTAGTTCTTGGGAGCATTTTCTAGCCAACTGGTGAGTTAAAACAGTAACAGAGGGTGCGCTGACATGTTCAGCCAGCCTTTTTTACCCTCTGCTCTTCCTAGAGAGTTCGAGATTCATGTGGCTCCCTAAGATGCCAGGAACTGGCTTCCCACTCTTGCCTGCTCAATACCAATGATGCCTGGTCTCCTTGGAGTGCTGAAGAATGATCCCATGCTATTTCAAGGGTGTTCTTCTCAGCGTTTCCCCCCCATATGCTTCATTCACCTTAACATGCTCCCCATGGTATGAGATGAGCTATTGCCACCGATAAGTTTGCTAGCACAGTGGAGAGAACTGGACCATGGCTCAAGGTGACGCTTTGGAAGACACCGCATCATCTTGGCTGGAGTCCTTCAACTTCCTGGGCAGAAAGACCTTCTCCAGCAAGCCTGTATCAGGATCAGGCGTATACGCCACTGCAAACGTGAACAGCCCCTTCCCAGGAGAGAGTGTAGAACAAGTGGGACCAGAAAGCATGACTACTTCCCCAGGACAATTAATTGCCCGATGGGAGTTTTGTTTCTCTGCACTTTGCCAGTCCTATGAGGGAAGGAGTCAGAATTCACATCCAGGAGCCCAGGGAGAGACACATTCTAATTAGTTGCTTTTCTGCTTGGGCGGTGAGCAGCGCTTGCTCAAGGTTGTGCCTTGCTGTGAGTTCTGCCTCATGCATTTCACTCCTTCACCTTTAATGTTCCCCGTGATCCGATTTCCTTTGCAATAAATAAATAAATAAAATTAAATGTTCCAGCTGAATACAAACCCACTCGCTGCAAGAGGCCTGGATGGCGCATTAAACTATGAAAGATTTGCTTTCTCTGTTAAAGTAGCCAGCCCTTAATCGCTACATTTTCTGCCTCCCCATAGTCTGGCCTTATCATATGAAAATAAAATCCCAGCCTCCACTTGGAGAGCTTAGTCTCAGAGACTCAAACACTCTTGAGTCTCACAGCCAGCCCAGCGCATAGGAGATAAACAAACAGAAGGAAAAGGATGGGGCTTCTGGAAGCTTCTCCCTGGAGTCTGTTTTTCTGTATGTCCTCACACCAGGATGCATGGTGCCATACATAAGAAGAAGTAAGCATATCGGGTCATGAACCCTGGGTTCACTGCACCTATTTTGAAGGTCGCCCTGTATGGCCTTGTGATGTTAATATGAGAAATGCCTCACGACAACGCAACCTCCAGCATTTCCTGGACACAGCTTGCAGGACATTCCTTACAGGTTCCAGGGATGCTGTGGCTGCACCCCAAAGGCCTCTTCTTGCCTCCCACACTAGTGATACTGTCATCTGCTGCCAGCCCAGTCGGTTGGTAGATGGATACAGAGCTGCCTTGGATGGAATGTTTTTCAGGAGAGCTCAGAAGTGCCTCCTTCGGGGAATTCAGTGCTTGGAAGACAAGAGAGGGTTTGGTTAATAATTTTCACTGTCCTGCTCAGTGCAAACCCACCAGGCTTGGCTAATCAAGGCTGAATTTGAACTGTTTGCAAGCTTGCCTTAATTAAACTGTGTAAGTCTTATTGACTCAGATCAATTAACCACCTGTTGGTAAGTGTGATGGGCAGAGCTCTCCTAAGGAAAAGGGTAAAAGTAAAATGAAGCCACTGAGCTTCCTTCTCCAAGCTCGGTTTAGCTGAACAGATCAGACACACACCTGAAGAAAAGCATAAAGTAAAAAGCAATTTAAAGCCAAAGAAGTTTAATAGGAGGCAGAAAAATAATATAGCAGCAGCTATTCCCAAATACACTTGAACTCTACGTCTCAATGGTCTTTTATCTTCACAAACACTGTCTGGACTCAGGAAGATCATTTGCCCTGTTTCACAGCAAATCCAAGGCCTAGAGATTTTACGTCATTTTACTGAGGTCACACAGCTAATAAATGAGAGATTGGGCGTTTCAGCTCCACTCAGTGGATTCCAAAGCCCACAGTCCTAATTAACCCAAAGGACACACACCAAAGGGCTACAATTTCAGAGGTGACTTCAGCTGACACAAGGACCCTTTTTAATTTTGGGGGATTTTTGCATATGTGCATGGAGATTATAAGAGTGAGTGTGGTGCCTTTGGAGATTGAAGGAGCTTATCAGAGTCCTTGGAACTGGAGTTATCAGTGGCTGTGAACCACTTGACATGGATGCTGTGGGGAAAAAAAAAATGAGAGTCTTCTACAAGAGTAGTACATACCCCTAACCACTAAGCCATCTCTTCAGCCCCCAGGACCCATTTATTATTATTATTATTATTATTATTATTATTATTATTATTATTATTAAAGTTTTTTTTTACATACCAACCGTAGTGCCCCTTCCCTCCCCTCCCACTCATCTCCCAGCCCCCACCCCACCCCATCCCACCCCACCATCCACTATTCAAAGAGGGTAAGGCCTCCCATGGGAAGTCAACAAAGCCTGAGATGTCAGGCTGAGGCAGGACAAGCCCCTACCCCCTGTATCAAGGCTGAGCAAGGTATTCCTTTATAGGGAATGGGTTCTAAAAAGCCAGTTTGTGCACTACGGATACATCCTGGTCCCACTGCCAGAGGGACCAACCACTCAAGCCACATTTAGAAATGCCCAGGACCCATTTCTAAAGAATATTTTTATATTGCTTTATTTATTAAGTAGGTGTGTGAACATCATGGCATCCATATGGAGGTCAGAAGACAACTTGGAAGGAGTCTGTTGTCTTTTTCCACTATGAGGATTCTGGGACATCAAGCATAAGAGCAGGCATCTTTACCCACTGGGCCATCTAGCTAACCCAGAGACAGTTTATCTTTAATTAACTTCTAAATGTTGTTGCTTTAGTTGACATACAAATAGTCATGGCTATTTTGCTACATTTTCATACATTTATTGTGTTCTTACTGCCCTCCCACAGCTCTCGCCCTCTGCTGGTCCCTCGCCTGCCTCCTCTTCTGCTTCTAGGCCACTTAGGTTCCCCTCCTGTCCCTCTTCCCTTGTCTTTAGATCTCTTCCTCACCTTGCACAGCCCCCCTTTTCCTTCTGTGTCTGACATATGCATAACATATACAGGTGGAGATTCTATAATTATATAAATACATATAATTTTCAGTCTAGAGTCCACATATTGAGAGAGAAAAAAAATGTGTCTTTCGGAGCCTGTCTTACCTCAGATGATCATCTCCAGTTCTATCATTTTCCTGTAAGTACCATCCGCTCTTCTTCATAGACAATTTTCATTGGGTGTATCTATTATACCTTTTTAAGGCACTCTAAGCTGATTCCTTCTCTTGAGCACTGTGAGGAGAGTAATAGACTGATATGCTTACAGCACCCCTGGGTGTATATCCATCCAGCCATGATGCTTCTACTTCCCTTTCCTTTTTTTTTTTTTTTTTTAAGAAGTCTCCATACTTATTTTCACAGGAATGCACTAATTTACTTGACAATGGCCATTCTGACTGTTTCCCTGATAGAAAAGGATGTTGGGCACTGTTTTCCAAGTATTTTTTTTTTTATTTTGGGGCCATTTTCATTTCTTCCTTTGAGTATTATCTATATAGTTCATTGGTCAATTTACTGGTTGGATAAAAGATATAACAAAATTTCCTTGATGGATATAGATGCAAATAAAATTCTTAGAAGTCAAACTCCAAGAACATATTGAGATCAAATGTTTAGGAAAACATTGTTAAGGCCCAAGTTTCCCAGCAATGGAATAGGCTGTGTGTAGAATAAATGAGGAGCTTGGAAACTAAGAAGTTCCCTAGTAAGTGGGGAAGAATCCAGCCTAAAAGGAGACTGGGCGGACACTTTGTTAGAGACTTTGGATGCGGCAGGCCCAAAATAAGAAAAAGTGGACTGACTGGCGAAGATGTAGTACAGGAATTACAGATGTGTTTGTTTTGTAGCTGATGGGCTACAATAACCAAATCCTCCTCATAATGGGCAAAACCTAGCAAGGTGCTAGGGTTAAGCTAAGGGTTCTGGTGGATAGAACTGCCTAGAAAACTTAGACAGAATGGAAAATGTAGGGAAGAATGAGTGTCACATCCTTGAGAAAGCCACAGTACAAAGACAGAGAACTTAATTCCAGCATTCAAGGCCATCTGTTCACAGAAATAAGCAATTGTGTCACCATGGAGTCAGAAACTGGTTAATAAGAGCCAGGCTAAGGTCCTTGGAAATGCCACTGGCTTCAGTATCAGCCTGTGGCTTGCAAGTACAGGGGTCTGTGAGCTCCCTCTTTGCAATGGGACTGGCCTTGAAACCCAGGAGACAGACGACTCCAGAGATGTCCCTCATTCATGAGCACAGCAGAACTTCGAAATGATGAATAGACAATCAGGCTCAGAGACCGGAATGCCCGGCACAGCACAGAGCATGGTGACATGGCTCCTGTCCCAGAACATCCATCTGGGTAGAGACAAGGAAATTGCAGGCCTGAATCTGCTCTTGGCCATTTTCTAGAAAATGGCTTCACTGGTTCACTTAGAAAAAGAAGAAAAGTAGGGAATACCAGCCAATTCCGAAGGCTAATTGCCTTTGCTCTCAACCACTGCCCATGCTTTTTCCGGCAAACATTCTCCCCTGTCACTGTGCCGCCAGGCCCACTCTCTGTTTCCAATCAGCCCTGAAAATAGTCCTTGATAGAGATAATAGAAAGAACAAAGAGAAATTTGGAGGAGCAGAGAGAGGCGAACAGAGCCATGCCTAACTGGCATACAGAGGTTGTTTTCATAAGAGCATACAGTTAAAGCCTGGTTCACCTTCAACCACGAGGTGCTAAGTAAACACCAAGAAGCTGATATGGACTGGGACCAAGGGGACTTTGCCTTTTTCTAGGTCATAGGCTCTTCTGAGAATCCAGGGAAGCCACAGACCCTTTCTCATTCATCAGGACAAAATATGCATATAAGCATATGTTTAGCACATTAATTTAGAACTCATGGACCCCCTTGGAAGCCTGATCATAGATTGGTTAGAAAGTCATGATATACACAATCTTATTAAAGGGTCTCTCCTTCCCTCTTGTGTGTATTGTGTATGTCTATGTGTCTCTATGTGTATGTATGAATGTGTCTCTGTCTATAGGTATGTGTGTGTTTTTGTCTTTCTGTGCATGTATACATATGTGTGTACATATGTGTGTATATGTTTGTGTCTCTGTATGTGAGTATGTCTGTATGTGCTTATATGTATGTGTACATGTGTATGTATGAATGAGTACATGTGTAATGTGTGCTTATGTGTGTGTGTACCTGTCTTTGTATAAGTGTGTGTCTTAGTATGTATGTATATGTGTGCTTAGGCCTGTGTGTGTGTAGTTTTATCTGTGTCTGTATATGTATGTATATGTGTGTTTATGTATGTATGTACATTTGTGTGTTTGTATGTACATGTGTGTTCATGTTTTTGTATGTTTGTATGTGTGTTTGTATGTACATGTGTGTTCATGTTTGTGTGTATGTGTGTGTTATAAGAGAAAGGCTGAGTTGTATTTCTCCAAGCAATCTAATGGCCACAGAAGCACTAAAATTTTTTTGCAAATAAATAAATGTGAGAGTCTAAAAAACAAAATGGATATTTGTTCTATATGAGCCAGACTCAGCAAAGGAAGACATAAAAAGTCAACACCCAGTCCTGGTATTCTACAGGAGCCATTACTGTCTCACTTACAGGCCTAAGCAAGAATAGGTGGGCCACCTAAACCAGTAACAAAGACCATGTGCTTTACTATGGGAAGGGTATGACAACCTTGATCCTCAAGCCTGGTGAGAGGTTGTGCCAGGGCTTGCAAATATCCAGCATGCAGGCACACAGGTTAATGCTCAGGTTCTGATTCAGCCTGGGACTGGAGCTGCAGTCCTGCACTTCCAACCAGGTTCTGAATGATGCTGGTGCTGCTTTTAACAGCGGGAACCTATGCAATTATTAGCTCCAGCCAGAAGCCCAGAAAAGACAATGAACTTTTTCTCTAGCAGAACTCTGTCAGGATGCTATGAGATAGAAATGTTTCTTCAGTTAAGTGTACTGCTACGGAAGCCTCCAGACAAACGTGTCCCTATCCAAGGGCTGATATTTCTTCCCTAGCCAAGCAGGGGTGTTGTCTTAGTTAGCATTACTATTGCTGTAATAAAACACCAGGACCAAAAACAATTTAGGAAGGAAAGGGTATGTTCAGTTTACATGTGCAAAGTCACAGTACATTAAGGAAAGCCAAGGCAGGAACTCAAAATGTTCGAGAACCTGGAGGAAGGAGCGGATGCAGAGGCCATGGAGGAGTGCTGCTTACTAGCTTGCTCTTCATGGCTTGCTCAGCCTGCTTTTTCATAGAACCCAGGACAAGTTCAAGGATGACACTATCCACAATGGGCCAGGCTCTCCCTGTCAATCACTAGTTAAGATAATGCCCTAAAAGCTTGCCAATAGAGCCTGATTATATGGAGACAGTTTCTCAATTGAGGTTCTCTCCTCTCAGGTAACTGACTCTAGCTTACGTCAAGTTGACACAAGACTAACCAGGACAGGTGGTATGGTCAGTTCTTTGGGTGTTCCCTACAGTGCTTGACTTCTGAGAGGAAGTCATCTAAGAGTCTGTTGGTACTCAGAGATCTGGCCTGGAGGCAAAATACTATCCAGTATGTCTCTCTGTATGAGGTGCCGATTGTTCTAGGATATGGGAACAGAGATAGGTGAAGGGTAAGAAGGAGCCAGGGGTCAAAGAAAAGACCAGTTGGAAATCCTGTAGCCCCATCTAAGCCATTTTACAGATGGAAGATACTGAAGCCCAGAAGAACACTTAAGACTTCATAGTTGGCTGACAGCTAAGTTAGGACCAAACATGGGTCTCCTGACCCCTTATATATTCTACCCTTTCCCAGGATCAGCTAAAGAGCACATGGTGGTTCTTAATAAAGTAAAATGGCACTGTAAACAAACTAAACCCTAGATACTTTATGTTGTAGGTCATGTGTCCATTGTGATAGCCTCCCCCAGGGTAGCCTGTGGCAGACAGGACCTGAGGTAGGATAGCTCAGTTGGGCCTGCTATGGCTGAGTGGCTGAGAAGTAGAGCTTCTACTGACAAGAGGGTCATGGGCTCGGAATTAGAGTCCTCTGTTGCCAAGCAGGTCCTCTCTCTAAAGCCTGAGGTCACTGAAGATGGTCCCTGTCTCAATCTGGCTGCCAAAAGCCCCTACTCTGGCACGGGCCCCAGTATATCGCTGGTGTCAGCGAGCATCCTGGACACAGCAGATGAGGGACAGAAGAGATGCTGACCCAAGAGCAGCGTTGACACAGGCCTCTCTAGACACATTACAGACTGTCAGCCTATTAGGCCAGGCGCCAAGTGCCTGGGGGAAGATCAGTTCCAATCAGGCCACGATCTGTGGCCATCAGACAAACCCACAGCGAAGGCAGGAGACCTAGCTTTACAATGACAGTCAGCCTGGCCCTCCTGCTCGTTCAAACAAGCTCGGTTCCAGAAATGAGTAAGAAAAATGAAAATTGGATTTTCCCCACAATCAGTAAGAGGACCTCTGTCTTCCACTCCCCATCACCCCCCCACCCCGGGGGGGGGGGGGGGGAACAGCACTAGGAAGATACCGAAAGCCTGGATACACAGAGATGCTCAAATATCAGTAAACTCCTGCCAGTTTGGTCCAGGTTCAAATTCCTGACCTGTGCCCAGGGACCTCAGAGCCCCAGTCACAGTCACAGCCCTTGCATGAATAGGCATGTTTCTTATGAAAACAGAAGAGACATGGCCAGCTCTGAGATCTCAGATCACAAACATCTAATTAAAAGGAGCATGTGAAGAAGCCAGGCATGTAGGTGCATGCTTATAATCCCAGCACCAGGGTGGATGAGGCAGGAGGATTATGATTTCAAAGGTACCCTGAGCTGCATAGTGATAAAATTTAAGTAAACAATAAATAAGTGAATAAATAAATAAATGGAGGCATCTTGAAGGTGACGAAGAAGCTAGCAGCAGACAAAAGCTGCTACCATCTTGGAGAACAGACTCAGAGGCAGGAGGTGCATATCCCCAAAGAAGTGACTCCAATTAGTACTCACTGTGTGTCACTCTGTGTCCTCTGCAATCCCAGGGCTGACACAGCTTGCCTGAGCTGGTTTTCTCATACACAAACTGGAAAGATCTGAAGTTACAATGCCTTGCTTTCAACATCTAAAATACACTGCAGGGAACTCGGTTGATGTGACTACATTTCAAATGAAGGTCCTCCATTAGGCTTTCAAAGGTGTGCATGAATCCTTCAGAAATTTTCAGCTAGCCACTCTGGATAAGCCTCTGCCTGAGAATGCCATCCTTAACTATCACCTCTTGCTACCAACTTTGAACATCCCACCCACAGCTCACAGAAAGAAGCCTCTACATTCCTACCCCTTTGTAAATGTAAAAGCGATTAACTGTTCTCAGAATCCTCAAAATTCTCAGTTTCCTCGGGTGTTACTGGTACGTACACACTGGAGCCAGTATGAAAGCCACTTAGCACAGGGTCAGTGCTGAGAAAGCCGTTGTTAAATGTCACTATATTGTCAGAAAGATGAGGGGTGACAAGTACTGGTGAAGATGTGGAGAAATGGCAACTCCATACATTATGGTGGAAATCTAAATGAAGGTGAGGTGATGGGTTAGGTTTAAAAGTCAGATTTGATCTACAATACATAACCCTACATTGTACTCCATAAAGGTGTATAATTGGGTTTAAAAAATAATAATAAATAAGTAGTAGTTATGGATGTGGTCCTAATGGATAGAGTTAAATATGGTAGCAGTTACTGTAGACCTTGGCCCCTGGTTTTCTCTCTCTTTCCTATTCTTTCCAGGAGTAAGAAAGAAATGGAGACAATCCAGGTAAAAAACCTGATGCAAGGGAAACTCCCATGAATCTACCACGGATGGTCTCAGGTAAGACTTTAGCAATAGTGGATACACAGCCTGAACTGACCATCACCTGCGATCAGATTGGACTATTCTATTTGACATCAGAGAGCCTTCATCCAGTGACTGATGGAAACAGATGCAGAGATCCACAGCCAAACGTTAGGATGAGCTCAGAGAATCCAAGGATTGTAGGAGCCAGGGGAACCAGGGATGTCACAAGAAAAACCAGAGTCAACTAGCCTGGCTTATAGAAACTCACAGTCTAAGCCAGCAGTCAACTGACCTAAGCCTCTACATGTATGTTACAGCTGTGTAGCTTGGTCTACCTGTGAGACTCCTAACAATGGGGGCAGGGGCTGTCCCTAAAGCTTTTGGCTAGCTCTCAGGAACCTTTTCTTCGTACAGAATTACCTTGCCCGGCCTAAATAAAAGGGGAGGTACTTAATCTTACTGAAACTTGGTATATCATGCTTTGTTAATACCCTTTCTGAAGAGAAAGAGATGAGATGTGGATGGCAGGAAGGTGGGGGTAGGGGAGGGCAGGGGGGAAGGAGGGCAAAACTGTGGTTGGGATATAAAAGAAAGAAAGAAGGAAGGAAGGAAGGAAGGAAGGAAGGAAGGAAGGAAGGAAGGAAGGAAGGAAGGAAGGAAGGAAGGAAGGAAGGAAGGAAGGAAGGAAGGAAGGAAGGAAGGAAGGAAGAAAGAAAGAAAGAAAGAAAGAAAGAAAGAAAGAAAGAAAGAAAGAAAGAAAGAAAGAAAGAAAGAAAGAAAGAAAGAAAGAAAGAAAGAAAGAAAGAAAGAAAGAAAGAAAGAAAGAAAGAAAGAAAGAAAGAAAGAAAGAAAGAAAGAAAGAAAGGTAGATATGGAGACAATCAAGCCATGACTGGAAGCCGCTGGTTTTCAGTTGCACAATACTAAATCAATATCCACCCTCAGGACTGGAATATGCCATCCCAAGAAGCCAGCTCAGAGGAGCACCACAGTGGGAGGAGACCTTGGGACAGGGCCCAGTCCAGTGATTGAGTTGCCACAGCTTTGCTGGAATATGTGATATGCTCAGCTTTATTAAAACACAAGAGAAGATGACTTTATCAATCACCTCTCAGGGAAGGGGGCCTGGCAGAACTCTAAGCCTTCAGTGGTACTGCTTCCAGGGCCTTGTCTTTTACGCAGCCTATTTTTAGCATAAATAATGTACTCTCCAAGTATTGTCAGACTGATGGATGAGCATGTTCCTGGCACCCACAGACCACTCATTCACTCGTAAAAATGCTAGAAATTGTTCAGTAGGATGCTATAGACTATGCTGCAGGAAGCCCCAGCATCCTGAAGGTCATAGCCTCTCAACTAACAGGTGCCTCTGCTCTCAGAACTCAACTGTAATCTTTGAACTCTCCATGGGAGATTAAGATCCCTAAACCCAGTCAGCATTTATTTGGGAGCTGGGTGGAGGGCTCCTCCCAAAATATCCTACACAAAGGTTCGCGAAACAGAAATCCAGGAGCTTGATCCAGAAGGGCAGCCGAGATACCCTGAATAACAGAACAGCTTATTCTGAGAGATGCTTCCTCTGAATTCCACTCAGAGCGTGGGTCAGCAGCATGTAAGAGCAAGGACCAGCAAAAGTAAAGAGAATCCCTGACTTCCCCAGAGAGCAAGATGGTCTGGGATTTATTTTAGGGTTCCCTAGAATCTAAAGCATGTTTAAAATCATTCTTCGGCCACTGAATGAAACAACTCCTTGGAGACCCTGATCTCTTTGCGTTCCGTCTTTGGCAAATCTCACTCTATTGCCAATCCAATCCACAACCCAGGCATTCCAGCTATCCAAAGGAACCCATAGGCATCTTGCTTTCCAGACTCAAGGGAAGCCAGAGGAAGACGTATATGTAGCAAATGTGCCTGCATCTCACAAAGAGTAAGCAGTAGTTTCAATTTAGAGTTGCTTGCTTTCTCGTCTAGGTACACTGAGGCCAATGCAAACTCCTGGACAACTCTTAGACAACAACTGGAAGCTGCAGCAGTGAGCTCTCTCATCTGGCTGTCTGTCGTCTTCTCCTCTGTGGTCTACCCAGAGGAAACCCCACCCAACCCAGCGGCCCTTCCCTTTTTTCACTGCATTCACACCAGGGAGTCTACAAAGGCCCTCATCTTCTCTCCCTCTCCCTAACATCTCTTAAATAAACGTTATATGATCAGTTACAGTGTTGCCCTATTTAATTGATTTATATGCACTTTAAAAAGCTTTACACTGCACGGGAAACACATCTATCATAATGCTTGATTGAACGGAAGAAAGAAGAAGGGAAAGGGGAATTAAAATTTATTGAGTGCTTACTATGTGCCAGGTAATGCACAAGGCACTTTATGTGCATTACCGACTTTAATCTCCACTATAGTCCATAAACAGGGCATTTCTCCCCACACAGTAGATGAGGACACAGAAACCAACAGAGGTGACAAGATTTGGCCATGACAGAGCTTCTAGCTCTGAGCAGGATTCACTTGCAGGCCATCTCTGACTCCAAGTCAACATAAGTCTCAGTACTAAATATCAAGCGTCTTGAGAAAAATAACAATATAATGAAATATGTATTATAAGTAGGGGCCAAGAAGACAACTCGGGGTTTAATGTGCTTGCTATATAAGCATATGGGCCTGAGTTGGATTTCCAGAACCCACATAAAAGATACATATGATGGTGGACACTTACAAACCCAGCATCCAGGGTACCAGCGTCAGGCAAATCCCTGGACAATCCAGCAGAATGGTGAGGTATAGGTTTAATGAGACCCTATCTTACAACATACAGTAAAGGTCAATAAAAGAACACTCCCAATATTGACCTCTGGCCTCCACATATATATGCATAGCAACACACGTACATGCACACACATGAACATATACATACATATGCACTATATATGTGTGTTTATGTATATACCACATAAACAAAAAAGTATGGTATAAATAAATAATATGCCCCTTGTCAGAAAGTTTCATTGAGAAAGAAGTGACCCCACTGTTTCCTCAGACCACATCTGCCCCTCTAACTGTATGTTCTTGAATATGCCGTTTGACCAAGAAGGGACATGGGTGGAAATGCTTTCTAAAGCATGAGAGTTTTTTCTCTAAATGATAACATATGCATAAAATGTTAAGTTATCAAAAACTAAACCAACCTTGGGGCTGAGGAAATGACCCAGTGCTTACTGAGAAAACAAGAGAACCGGAGTTCAAATCCCCAGCACCCACTTTTTAAAAAAACTGGGCATGGTAGCATTGGGCAGGGGGTGGGGAGTAGGAGGAGATAGAGACCAAAGAATTACACCTCAAACCCCAGAACTGGACAGTAAAGACAAAAGGATTCTGGGAGCTAGCGGGCTAGTCAAGCTGGCCAAATTGGTAAGCCTCAGATTCAGCACAGACCTTGCCTCAGAAAATAAAGGGGGGGGGGGAGATAGAGAGTAACTACTGACCCTCTTCTTTCATCTTCCTCTCACCCTCCCCCCCCCTCTGCGTGTGTGTGTGTGTGTGTGTGTGTGTGTGTGTGTGTGTGTGTGTGTGTGTGTGTGCTCGCTCCCCTCTGGTCCATGCTCAGCCACTTTCTTATTCAGCCCAGGAGCACTTGCCCAGTCCTGGTCCCTCTCACATCGGTCAACAATCAAGAAAATGATCACATGCCCACAAGTCAATCTGACAGAGGAGATCCCAGAACTGAAACTCCTGAGATAACTCTGGGCTGTGTAGAGTTGGTGGTTGAAGCTAACTAGGCAAGGTTTCCGAGTATTAGAAGGCTTTCGGTATCAGGATGAATCAGAACAAAGTTATTGTAACTACATAATGGTAACCCTTTAGTGCAGATGTGTCTATACCTTGAGGGGAGGGGGCATAATTTGGTACATAGGAACCGAACCAAAAATAGAACAAATGTGAAATCAGTCACACAGAACTGACGCCTCCCCCCACACATACCCCAGATCTTTCATTTATTTAATTTACCCCAGAAAGAATTAATCCATTCTCAAATCAACAGAAGAAAAGTCCTCTGTGATTACGCCCTTAAACTGCCAGACAGGTTTCACTACGGAGTTTCTCCCAAACAATGGGTTTTTACTTTCATAAAATGATCAGAACATTCAGTGCTAAAAATGCAAAAAGTATCCACCACTCTGCTTGGCACCATTTTATCAAGCACGAGTGTCAAATTCTTTACAGCTTCAAATTAGCAACAAGGCACTGTAATTCCAGTGTTTGTTTGTTTAAAAAAAAAAAAAAAAAAAAAAAAAAAAAAAAAAAAAAAAAAAAAAAAAAGCCGAGATTTTTCTTTGTGTTTGTTTAAGCTTCATTTAATTCGGGCTCCAATCTGCCTGTCTTTGATTGCATTTCCAAATCCTAAAGAAAAATGATAACTCTTTCTGCCAATTGTAACAAAACCAAGGGGTGTCAGTTATTGCTTTGGGGTGAAGAAAAAAAAGGGAGGGGGAAAAAGAGAGAAAATCTTTTAATACTTGGCTGACAGCTTTATCCAAAAGCGGGGAGAAAACCCTGGCTTTTCAAAAATCACCCGATCTATTTGTAACAACCTCTTTACTGAGCTCATGTGTCTTCTTTATTGTTCTTCATAAACAGCCTATTGGGTCTCTCCAGCTTGCAATGTGAAAAATGAAAGAATTTCCTCTCATCCATACCTCTCTTATCTCATAATTTTTTTTGTTCTGAGAGCTAGAGGAGACCTATATAAAGACCTCTACTGATTTAGCCCAGCCTCTCCAAGCGCCTTCATGCTTTTCTCCCAGGCTTTGACTCCTTGGGCTCTGTCAGCCTCATTCGGATCCTCTCTGTTTGCTGTTCCACACATCAAACCCCACTCAGCTCTTAGAGATTTCATTTCAGAAAGTGAGGCAATCGTGATAAGAAGCCAAGGCTTTGGAGGAGACATTTCCCACCTGTCTGTGACAGGCAAGATGAAGGAGGGAGTTTTGTACATGGCGTCCATCTCACATCACAGGGAACACCCTAGTTTGGGCATGTGGTACCATAGGCAGCATCATGTTGGGCATGCAGCTGCTCACTGTCTCTACTCTCCCAGGAGGCCCAGCCAACCCAGCTTCTCTGTGCTTTGCTGCACGTTTCAAAGGCCCCTCCTCAATTCCAACTGCTCAGTGTTCCCATAAACCTAACATCTTTTCAGCATAGGCAAAGCTTTGTCAGCTACATGCAAGACGGGGTGGCTAGTAGTGGCTCACTGGGAGAAGGTGGAGTCTTACAAATGCGGTGGATTACCTGGGGGTGTGAACAATACATACTTCAGGAAAAGGTCATAGAAGGAGTTCTTCGTGGGAAAAAAAGCAAAAACCATTTCCTAAATCTCCATGGCGTGAACAAAGCTGTTAATCTCTTCCACAATGCTCTCAACACAAAGATCTAGGCAAGGAAGTCTTTCCATGCAGAGGACACGCTAACAGACCCATCAGTTAGTTTTTCTGTGATAATGCTGTGTAAGAGATAACCCCCAAGTCTCAGAGCCTTACAGTAATAGGCTTTCCTGTCATTCGTGGGTTTGCGGGTTCTCTGGAGTTGGCTGCATTGGATGGAGCTTGAGGTGGCTCCATTATTTGAGGCTCCCTCTTCTGCAACTGTGGCTTATCCAGGTTGTCTCATGGTGAGGAGGGAAAGCAGAAGAATGCAGACATCAGCAGCCCAAGCCCGGGTGCACCTCTCACCTCCATGTATGCGCACAAGGTCAATAGAGATACAGCATCCTGGAGAGGAAGAAGGAGGGGGGAACACGAGTGTTTCCTCAATAATAATTATTTATTATTAAATATTATTAGTAACTCAATGATAATCCAATGTGTGGCTAGGAAGATCACTCAGCTGGGTAAGCAAAAGGTCCTGAGTTTGATTCCTTGTACCCCAACAAAAGGCCAGGCATGATGGCACACATCAGCAACCCCAGCCATAGGAGGCAAGGATTGGAGGAGTGAGATTCCAGAGCTCACCAGCTGGCCAGTGTAGCTTAATCAGTGAGGTCCAGTTCCCATTGGAGGACCGTGCTTTAAAACAACTCCTTCAAAACAACAATATCTGAGCCTATCTCTGGCTGCCACATATGCATGCACACACGTGTGTGTACGTACACATACATGTGAATACACATATACACAAAAATTGGGTCAGTCTGCTAAAGTTGCCGGGGGGGGGGGTTGTTTCTAAAAGACAAGAAGTAATAAACCTGTGAGGTGGGACTGTCCATTCTTCCTACATTTTTCCCCTGCAGATTGAAATCACCCTCTAAGGACATTTTCAGGATCTTTTTTAGATGAGCAAGCTCTTCAATCTGATAATCTAAGGTCATCTAGCCCCATAGCCTCTCCAAAGGAAATTCTTAGTATTGTCTCCACTCATGAAGCAATCACTTCCTTTGAGGCCGGCCTGCTACACACATACACACACAGCACACACACGCAAACACACACACGCATGCATACACACAAACATGCACAAACACAGTGTGCGTTATCTCTTTCTATAATATGGCAATGCTCCAGCATCTATGGGCAGCTGTCAGGGATCCCAAGCCTTCTGCCCGGTTACCCTTGCCAACAGGATGCAGCCTCGAATCCTCTGATAGGAAAGCATAAATCAGATGGTCTATGGGCACATCTGTGGAGAGTTGTCTTGACTGTTAACTGAAATAGGAGAGGCCATCCACAGTGAGTGACATCAACCCTGGAAAGGTGGTCCTGGGCTATATAATATAGCTATCTAAGCATGATCCTATGAATGAGCCAGCAAAGCTGAGTGCCTCTGAGAGCTGGTTTCTGCTCTAAGTTCCTGTCCTGATTCCCCTCCAGGGCAGACTGTGACTTTGAAGTGTAAGGCAAATAAATCCTTTCTCCACCTAAGTTCCTCTTTATTAGCATTTTATCACAGCAGCAAAATGGACACTAGAATACTTCCCCTGCTCCAAGTAAGAAAGATAATGCTGAGTTGCTTTTGTATAAATCCATGATTTCCAGCCATCGTTGTGTCCTGCATGTGTGTAACTTTGTTATTAAGTTACTATATTAAAAGCCTATGTCTGTACCTGGTGCTCCAAAAGAGTAACAGGTTATAGCTTTCTTAGGTTGAGGTTAAAACATGGAGTACAGAACATTCTTACACATGTTTCTCAACTACTCATCTATATCTATAAACTATTGCCTACAGGCCCAGCTTACATGAAGGCTACTTGGAAACACCAATAATGCTTGGGGTTTTTTTGTTTGGATGGAGGGGGAAACTTCTCCAAAGAGGCAATGTCTTGTCTGAGGCTCAGAGCACAGAAAAGAAGCTGGACCAGGGCATGATGGGGTATAGGGAACTCAAGGATGCCTGGCTAAGCAGGACTGGGTCTTCAGTTTGGGAAAGAGCCTGGAATATTCAGAATCTGAGTCAGGATGAGCAGAACCACAATAGCAAGATGGAGGTCCACACTCACGCAAGCTGAGAAAGGAACCCAGGACTTATTCTGTGTGCGATAGGAAGCCATTGGTGCCCTTGAAATAAAGGCATGACACAATCTGACCTAAAGCAACATCTCCCACATTCTCTGTACATGTACCCACTCAGGATTTGTGAAGAGAAAGCCTAGCCAAAGAACCTGATAAATTAGATCCCGTAAATCCAGCTGCCCTACCTACCATTCTCCCAGGACATACATGGCAGCCACATTTGCTCCATGACTTTATGCAAACTAAGAGAAGACATGACTTTATAGAGGTGAGCAACACTGTTCCCAGGACAGAGAGGAGGGGAGGGAGAGGGAGGGAGGGAGGGAGAGAGAGAGAACGAGTACAACAGACTGACAAGAAAAGGGAAAGGCAGAGCCTTTAGGGCTATAATCTTCAGGGCCAAGCGGTTCATCTTCCCAATGGCCAGTCCAGCCAGAGACTGTGAATAAATCTTAGGTGATGAGGAACCCCTTAATGAGAACATCTGACCTGCACATGCGCAGCTGCTGCTTCTGGATTATGGTCTTGTCCAGTCCAGAAGGTCCAGCTTTATGACCTTCTCATCCTGGCCTCACCTGCACATTGACACAGGGCTATACAAAGACGCCAATGCTTCTAACTTCAACTACTGTGACTACTCCTACCACCAATATCATTGACCACCTTGTGGGCCTCGATGATATGGAAAGAATATGTGAAGTCAACAGTCCCTAAAGTTCAGACCATTGGCCAAGGAGACTCACAATTCAGACAAAAGAACTATCAGTACAAATAAGACAGAACAAGGAAGCGCTGAGGATAGTTACAGGCTTAGAGTTATCACAAGGAAGACCACGTGTAGACAAGGAGACGAAAGGGGGCCTTAAGAAGCCCAGTTGACAGGTATAGACATGGGTGGGGTAAGGAATGGACAGACATATATAGATAGATGTATACATACGATCAAGATATGAACTAGATAAATATATAGAGAGATTAGATAGTTATAAAAAGAATAGATGAGATAGATAGATAGATAGATAGATGATAGATAGATAGATGATAGATGATAGATAGATAGATGATAGATAGATAGATAGATAGATAGATAGATAGATTATAGATAGATAGATAGATACATAGATAGATAGATAGATAGATAGATAGATAGATAGATAGATAGATAGATAGATAATGGATATGTAGATGGATGGATTAGATAGATGATAGATGGATAGATTAAATAGATAGTATATGGATAGACAGACAGATAGATAACCTTTCCTAATAATTGTCTTTTTGTTGGAATATCAAAAAAGGCACTCTGGGAAATGTCTATCATAACCAGGAGCCACACCAAGGGAGAAACACAGTTTTTACAGAGGTGGGGATTACCCTGTGCAGGACATTGGTGTCACTCTGCCTTTTGGCCTCCTCTTCTTCCCATCCCAGAATGGAGTCAGGTCAGATCACTCCCTTACTTTCATTTTGGTTATTATCAGCTCTACTATAATCTTCAAAGGGGGAAAACGAGTTTCCAGTGTGTGTGTAGTATAGCGTAGTATATATTATAAATAAAGCATAAATATAGCAATATAACCAGAGTGTGTGTTACATAGAGCAGGTGAAAGGTATCAAGTATTTCTAAGTTTCCATTTGGAGTGCATCCATCTGCTTCCACAGTCATGAAGACCTTCTATACTAGGCACAGCATAGAATCTATATGTTCAAATATTGTTTGGTTCATGCAACTTATTTGGTTTTCTTATTCTACTTTTTCCTGTATCTGTTTCTCATTCTTTGGGTGAACAAATAATGAAAGTGTATTTTAAAAAGAGAGAGAGACAGCTTCAAAGCTGGCCTTGCTGGTCCGGGGTGAACTCTACACCCAGGTCCACCCCCCCCAACCTCCACCCTGAGTTTCTGCCACTCAGCAAGGGCCTTTGGTGAGACCGAAACTTCAGTCTCCTGCCGTCACACCAGCTTCAGCTTTTGGCTCCATTACTCTCCACTGATCTCAGTATCTATTCAGTGCCCATATAATGTCCCCTTCTCTCCAGGCTCTCCCAGAGCTGGCGTTGGACAGCTACGAAGAGCCCCATGTTCTCACAGGGGCAACGTGGCTCCCGGGTCACTCAACAATGGAGAGGCAGCAAAGGAGCAAAAGGGAAAGTCTGCTCAATGAATTGATGCTAATAATAACTAAGGCCTTTTCTCCAAAGACTCAAAATCCGTCTGCTCATTTTAATACACAAAATTATTCATTTAAGAAATCCTCCTCATCAGCATGAAGTAGGTAGGGGCTTACTAATCATTAACCCCATTTTGCAGACCGGAAAACCAAGACCTAAAAAGGGTCTGGAGCTTATGAGTAGTGGCAGTGAAGGGGTCTTTCATCGCATGGCCAGCATTCTACTTATGGGGGGGGGGGGACAATCACAGCCCCATGCTTGCATGATGAGTGAAGAACCAGAACCCTCCACTAGATCCCCAGGGATCTGCGTTGAATCTCTACGGCGCTCTGTGACCACCTACCTCCTCTCTGAGTTCCTAAGGACCAATCTCTACATCTCTCCCCCTTGCCTCTTCTCACTCCTAAGTCTTACAACCCAAGACCTAGCAGGGTAAGAAAAGAAACCCCAGACTCACAGATCATCTAAACCTCTGCAAAATATCTTCTCTGGTTTGGAATCTCCTAGTCACCCAGAGAGGTTTCCAGGCCATCTTCTCCTGCTCTGCCTCCAACTGTCAGAGCTCCCAGCCTCCAGGTAACCATGGTGATCGCCAACATTCACAAAGGCAGTGACAGGAGAGTCAGCAGGCCCATTCTGACCTGCTCTGCTGCAGATGGGGTACCATCTTCCCGAAGCTTCTGTGGAGAGCTGGGGGTGGGCACATATCCAGCATCTATCCTTACACACCTGCTGTCTATGTTCAATAGCTGCTAAGAAGATCTGTCTCCTGGATTCAAGAGCCAGTGTGGGAAGAGGATGGACTTTGAGGTTCCTGCTATTAGAGTAGGGCTTGGGTTATAAGAATGTTAGGATGTGGTCCAGGAACACAGTGACCATTTAAGTGGTAGCCAAGAACCAAGGTTTTTGCTCTGAACACCCACCATTAGTCTCAGCTATGCTTCCAGGAGGCTAGCACAGAGTGGGATCCTATCCAAAAAAAAAACTCGAAGACCACCACAGGAGCATGCTCTAGCTATTGCACGCTCTCCTCACCCAACAACTTGTTAAAAAGTCAAATCAGAGCATACTGACAAGCTATGGATGCTTGTCCCACACCCACCAACCCCTACCACCACCCCGGGCCATCAGCCCCCATTTTCAGCCAGTTCTCCAAGCTCTTTTTAGCTATTTAACACTAACAAAGCACCTACCAGTCTGGTCTCACTTTACTCCTCTGTCTTTCTTCTTCCTGTTAATCACCCCAGGGTTAAAGAGGCCAGGGGCATCTCAAACTCTAGGCCCACAAAATGGGGGGGGGGGGGCTGCAAACCTTGACAGAAATAATAAGGATTTTCAGGTCTGGTTTCTTCTGAGAAATCTTTAAATGTAAAGAGCAAAAATGAAGAGAGGGAGTTTCTCAAGAGCATCCCCTCCTCCCTGTCCAAGCCTGGCTTCTGGCCAGTCCGCTTTGCTGCCCCGAGAGCCCAGTGCCCGAGATGTAGAACGTGGCGGTGCTCCCTCTAGCGGCGAATGTCTCACACAGCGCCTTCTGAAGCTCTCCCGCCAGGACCAAGCAGCCTGATGAAAGCAACTGCACCCACCTAGACAGGCATTTGCAAAAGCGGCCTTCTTCACCTAGATCCCCTGACCCGGAAGAAGACTTCACCGTCTTCTACCATGGTTAGGCAAGTCACAAATGAAGAAAACTGCCCAGCCTGCCTCAAACTGAGCTCTCCACCAAACGCAAACACACGACCTGCTTCATCAAGCCAACAATCAAGTCTCTTTGCTTGATGGTCTGATTTCCTCAACATTAACATCCCAGGACGATTTTCTGGAAAGGTCCCCCTAGCCTAGACTTCTGGCACCTGCAGGTGATTGCTATGCACCACTCCCCCCCCAGCCCTGGAGAGGTTCTTTGTTCATCCCTGTACCCTCCACCACCCACAGCCAGCGTCTGCTGAAGTCACATAAGAATTCTTTTATCAGATTTGCCGTGACTAAAGATATTTCTGAAAACACATTCTCCCCTAGCTGGGACTCCAGGATGCCCAGTCTGTGCCCACTGAGCCACAGACTATCTCTACCCTTACATACCTCTTTGCCACTCAGCTCAGCTTTTGAAAGATAACCACCCACCATACTTGCCTCAGGGGCAAGGTTCCAAAAGATTTAAATATAAGACGGAAGAGAGGAGAGAGGGAAGAAGGAAGGGTATGATCAATTATCCACATCTAATCGAAGTTGGCGTTTAACACAAAGCCCCCCTCACCGCCTGTTCAGTCACGCTGTCATCTGAGAACCAGGCTTCTCTCACTTTAATTCAATAAATTAATTAATTCAAACAGCTTTATTGAAATATAATTCACATACCATTAGAATTCACCCACTGAAAATATAATTCTGTAGTTTTTAGTATATGTAGAAAGTTGAACATCCATCACTACCATCCATTTTAGAACATTTTCATTACCCCAAATAGAAACGCCACATCCATTAGCAGTCACTTCAAATTCCTTCCAAACTCCACAGCCCAAGGCTATGAGTAATCTACTTTCTGTCTACTTCTGACTCTGTGTCATAGACTAGCATCCTATATGACTGGCTTCTTTCCCAGGATGTTTCAGAGTTCATCGGTGTGTTGTGCTATGTATCAGCACCTAATTTTTTACTGCTAAATGATACTCTATTGTGTGGATTAGATATTATATGCACATTACTCATGCATTCATCAGGTGGTATATAACTGGGTTATTTATACTTTAGGCTATTATGAGCCAAATGAATATACATAATGATGAATAATCAAGATGAGGAATTTTATGGTATTAGGAACACACTGATGCTTTTCTTTCTCCCACCAAGAATAAGAGGCGGGCAATCATAAAAATGGTCAGGATATGGTGAAATATAAGTCGGTGTTACAGGGCATTTATATTTGATTTTGGATTTCTCTATACTAGACCGAGTGTCAAGTATTTTCAGATAATATCTATTTCTAACAGAAAGCTTCATGCTAATGTTTGCCTGACAACTATGTCCATGTTTATCTTTAAACAGCTGAGGCAAAAATAATAATAATATGCATGAGAAATGTAACTGATAAGCTTTTCCTTTATCACCACTGTGGGGCTAGAGCCACATCGAGATTTGGGACGGCAATGCTGTCTCGTGTTTCCCCTCAATCTTGGCACCTCCTCCCAAGCGACTGTCACCTGCTTGTCTCTTCCCATGGGCCCCAATCCATGACACTGTTTTTGGCCCAATGTGCTGCCCACATGGATCTCATGGCCCAGGCAGGGAGCCAGGCTACAGAGAATGGACAAGCAGGTCATTCCAGAAAGTGGATGGAAGCTGAGCCAGTCTATCACAGTGGGCAGTGAAAAAACTCGCAGGGAGTGGCTAGGAAGACCTAAGAAGGAGATGTTGTCAGAGAAAGGATGGTGCTCACCACAGAGAAAGCCATTAGAAAGTACACGGAGCCCAAACAGATGGAAGCCATTAGAATTCTCCCATCGAGAATGTAGTTTAGTGTTACATTAAGGTTTCTTGGCCCCCGGGGCGGCCAGAAGTCCAGGCCCACAGACCTGCAGTCCTAGACTGCTTAGCCGCCCGCTGCTGCTTAGGCCTCCCAAAATGACTCAGACTCTTATGTTAACTTCATGCTGTTTGGCCTATGGCTCAGCACATTGCTAGCTAGCTCTTTCATCTTAACTCAACCCACTTTCATTAATCTGTCTGCCACATGGCCCGTGGCTCACCTGTGTTCGTTACATGATTCTTCTTGGGTGTCTGGCTCAGTCTGTCTCTGACTCTGACCTCCTATTACCTATTCTGATTTCCATGCCTACTTTTTCTACGGTGCCTGTCATGGGCCAAAAAAGTTCCTTTATTTAAAGACTGATATTCACAGCATACAGAAAGACATTCCCACATCAGTTTAGGGCTAAGGATGTTTACCTAGCATGTGTGAGACCCTATCTTCAGCATAGAGGAAGAGGTGGGAGGGAAGTGGGATGGTGTAGCCCAGAACAGGAGACAGTCACTGAGGAGGGAAGGCAGTGGGGAAGCAGGAAGCTGGGGGTAGGGTCCCAGAGATACTCAAGAGCCTTAGAGATCCAGACACAGAATTCAGATATTATTCTAAGTGTAACGGGCATTCAATGGTGAGTTTTGGCAAGGTTAGGGATCTGATCTCACTTCAGTTTTAAGAAGACTTCCATGTAGAGAATGAACCAGAGAGTGAATTCCAGAGGCAGAATCAACAGGACTGCCAGGTGTGTTGGCATACACCTATAATCTCAGCCCTTGGGAGGTAGAGGCTGGAGGAGGCCATCTTCAGCTCTGATAGAAAGTCTGAGGCCTGACTGGGACACATGGGTCTCAATAAAATAAAAGGAAAAATTCAGCAAAGGGACCATCTGATAAACTCGCTATTAGGCCAGAGGGAATGTGGCAGAATCGGGACTGAAGGGTCACAGGAGGCTTCTAGATTCTGGCTTGTGGAACACCAGCCTTTGGGGTGGGAGGGGAGATGATTTGAGGAGATAACCAGAGTTCTGTGAACAGAGGTGGCCATTTTAAGATCTGGTACAGTAGCCATGTAGAGACTCCAAGCTGGTAGCTGCCTACAGGAGACCAGAGTACTAAGGGGCGGGTAGCTCTCCTAGAGAGGGAATGTGAATGTGGGTGGAAGTGGGGAGTCGGGGGGGAGTGGGAATAAAGCGAACATTTTTTAGGTTTGGGTATAGATGAGATTTCCCCCAGGAGAGATCACCAAAGTTTCCAAAGCTTTTCTACACTTTTTATATTGTGCCTCTCAGGTACCAAAGCGATAAGCCAGTTCTATCTATCGGGAGTGGGGGAGGAGCTCACAGACTAGTCTGGCTGTTTGATGCCCTGTAAATCTCACAGTAAGATTTTCTCTCCACCAGTCTTAAATATCTTTCAATACAGGACACATAAAACATTCACGTTCCCTAGCCAAACGATAGTGAAAACGGAGACTTGGCAGCTGGCCTGACTCCAGACAGCATGTAAGCTAGCCCCCAACATGGGGGGGTAAAGTGTCCTATCATAGTTAGATGGCATTTCAACAGGTTACCACAGCAACAGAGAAGTTATCGAAACGCAGCCATGGCTAACCAGCAGTGCAGATCAGGATGACACATTTGAGACAATGAGAAAACAGTCTCTGTGTTCCTACTCCATCAAGAAAAAGAAAACAGGTCCAGCCAGTTATGACCACACACTCATCACCACCATCACCATCATCACTGATCTCGTACCAGAAGAGATGTGCTATGGAAAAATTCCAAGCTCTTCTTTTCCAAAAGAACTATTATCTGCCCTGGTTCCACCGAGGAAAGATGGTATATTGTTATGATTCCGAGACATGGTCACAGCCTTTTGTTATTTTTCTCGGAAAAGAGAAGATACCTCAAGCATCTCCGTCCAGAGATAAAGCAACTGTACCTTGATTGGCTACAAGCAAGGTGACTCCTCCCAGCCACAGGGACCCTGCATGGGAGAGAGGGAGGCAGTGAGTATAGGCTGAGCAGAGAAAGAATTAGCCAGGTCACATTCCAATTTGGCTTTGTCCAATCAGTCTTTGAATGAGGGTGATTCAGACATAAACGGACTAGTGTCAGCTGGGTTTTAGTTTATGGAAGGAAAGGAAGATTCCATCTATAACCCGCTTGTCAGTTATTGATCACCATGATGGACCGAGACCCAAGGTGGACGACACATGAACAGGAAAGAGAGAAATGTGATGGCCTAGTCATCAGAAAATCAAAGAACACTAAAGGTGAAGGCAAGGCTGAAGGCCTGTGGAGAATGGGCAGTGAAGCCCACTGCATGGCCCAAAAGTTTGGTCCTTCTGCATCCAGAATGATAGGGCATTGCACCGGGGACAGAGATTACAACTTCCAGGACAGCGAAAGCAGCTCTGAGCAGAGAACACTTGGACTTGGTAGGCATCTTTCAGATGCACTCAGAAAGTGGGAGGTAGCTCCCCACCACCGGGGAAAGGTTAGAATATGGTTCTAAAGCCTTTGAACTCCACAGCTGGAAGGTGAGGCTGGGTTTAAAGACGCATCAGAAAGCCCTGTATGGGTAGATGCAGAGAGAAAGGAAACCCAGAAGACCAAGTGATGAACGAGTTCCCAGAAGAGTAATAAAAACAAATAAACAAACAAAACCATCCGCTTTCAGATGGGGGTCTAATAGTTTATTTCATCCTGTGATACACTCTGCCTCCAAGGAGCTTCATGGTGGCCACAATGAGCCCTGTTATAATGCCACATTCTCCTTTCAAATCCAGGAGGGTTTGGTTATTCTGGTCTGAACAGAGATGTAATCTGTCAGAAGGCACACATGGACCTCTGGTGCTAAGATTTATATATACAAAGGCAGAGACAGTGGAAGGAAGCCGACAGATCTGTGTTTCTATCGCAAAGTAAAACACGGCCCCCTCTTCTGGCCCCCAAATCTAAACTCCTCTGAGATAACAGATTCTTATAAAGCCATTGCTTTTATACCCACCCATGATTTATATTTATTTTTAAAGACCGTAAAGAGTTCACAAGTTATAGAGCACAGACCACCTCTGGAGCTATTGGCTTACGGAAGGCTTGACCCAGAATGAGCAAAAACCTGATTTTGTTTTAAGATATATCTAAGAAGGACACTTTCAGGGTGTTTTTTTTCTTTTTGGTTTGGATGTATACAAAGAGACACACGGAAACTAAGACAGTAAATGTAAAGTTTTCTATATATGTCAAAATTCTATTTGGCATACTCGCAAGCACAACTTGGAGCAGACGTTTCTATATTGAGTGGGCTAAGCCCATAAGGAAACTGGGGCTGGGATGGTGGTCTGTGGTCTTGGGTTATTCATGACGTTTGACTACAACATAGGAACATGCGGGCATTCTGTAAGCATGTAAAAAGGGAGATATATCAGCCAGCAAGGTCTGGGGCTACAGGAAAACACTCAAAGGTGACCAGATGACCACGTCCAAGGGGCTCTTCCATCCATGCTGTCAAAGGCATCTGGGAACACTGGGGACAAAAGGGAAATGGCATTTTGGAAATTAAATTTCATTAAATCATCTTTTTGTTTGTTTGTTTTCTTTTTTGCCTTGCCCTGCATCTCTTCTGATACTCTAGGTTTAAAAGCTTGTTGCCTTACTGAAAGTAGAGGGTGGCATGGAAGAAGCCACAGAACATGTAAGAATGTGGCACAGATGCGCCCCCAGTGAATTGAAAACAAAAGCAAACCTCCTTGCTACGGTAGCAGAGGCAGGGAAAGGAGAACAAAGGCATGGGCTTCCCAGGTCTTTCTAGAACTTGGAACCATGAGAGCTTGACAGTTGGTTTGACAGTTTTACTAGGAACTCCCGGCACACAGAGAGAACTGCTGGATTTTCAGGCAGAGCCCAGAAAAATTAGATAGTCCTCAAAAAAAAAAAAAAAAAGTATGCTGGGCTAGGTGTCCAGCATGGTAAATAAGAAGTGGCTGGGGAGTTTTCTAAGTGGTCAAAGACACCACTACCTCCTCCTCATCTTCTCCTTTCTTGAGTACTATGTTGGAATTGAGAAGTTACCTGACACCAAGGGACTTAAGGTCACTCACCAGGCTCAGCTTCTGTCAAGAAACAGGCCATACATCTTCCATCAGCTGTGGACAAACAACCCATCAGAAGAGCTGAATGCAGATGCCCTGGGGACAAGCATGAACAGCAGCACAATGAGTGAATCAGATGAGCCATTAAAGACAAGAGATGTGGACATGTCTTAAGCCAAGGCATCTTTTTAGGAAAGGTGGGAAGAGGAGGAGAGAGTCTCAGGTCAAAAGAGGGATGAGCTAGCACTGACCTATCATTTCTCTGGGGCCTTTTCAACTAGAAGAAATCAGGTTAAAGTGGTCTGGGTGGTGAGTGTGGTAGGCATCATATGCATCTTGGGGAACACTATCATTTTTCCTACTATCCCAAGAAACCAAGATCAAACCAGTTTTGGAAATTTCCTAAAGCTTCATTTTCTTGAATGCACCAATATTTGATTTGACGTTCAGCCCCTTCCATTACGTAAAATAGTCTACGCATCTGTTACAAAAGGGTGAGCTCTACCACAGGAAATTCAGGATTTGCCAATTGACAAAGACTCTTTAGTGACAGCAGCCTTATTCCAGTGTGGGCCCGGCTTTGTAGAAGAACTCTAACATCAGCCACAGGCACAGAATGGGACCTAGCAGAACCAGCTGCAAAGTCCAGCCAAGCATTCAACACAATGAGAAATGGAGACCCAAGCTGAAAATCAGCATAGGCTAACAGTGTGAGAAGACAGTCTGTGTGTTCGAAGGGGAGACAGCTGATGGGGCAGCATTGTCCTCTGCTCTCATTGAGAGTAACTTCAGTGCCCACTCTGAGAGCACTCCCCACCTCGGAGGGCTTGACTCCTGGAGAAGCAAAGGTAGATGGCTCAGGCCCCAAAGAAGCCAGCTCCTTCCATCTCCCACGGGACATGAGAAAAGATAACGGATTCAAACACAGTACAAACAGAATAAACTGCAAAGTGCCATACAAAAGCTATCATCATTATTAATATTAGCAGTGGGTTTTTATTCCAAGAGACAGAGATGCCAGCATGAACATGATGAGACCATTAAAGTGTATGTTGGGCCTTCTCTGTCATTTTCTTTACCTTTGACCTGTGACCTTCTCAGTAAGTCATTACAGTGTGGATTTTTTATTTATTTATTTATTTATTTATTTATTTATTTATTTATTTATTTATTTATTTATTTATTTATTTTACAGTAGAAAGAGTTGCCCATCTCAGAGCCCAGAACACAGGAGGCCTTTGATCCAGACAGTTGGAACCGAGTAGAATACTCCTGGGCTAGTATAGGAAAGCTTAGGCAGGTATCGTGACAACCTTAGCAAACACTTTGGAGGCAAACCTTTGGCAGTGTTCCTGAAGACAGTACCTCTTGACACATAGTGTCCCTGCCAGGGCTACAGGTGCATACACACATCACAGATATCACAGGGGACATACGGAGCTATGTGACATGGTCACAGCTCTGATTCTTAACTGCCACAATTTAATACATGACTTTGGATAAGCCCCCTCCATTCATTCCCTGGACTTCAGTGTATTCATCCGTAAATTCAAGAAATTGAGTACAATATTGTTCTTGTGGGGGCCCACGCCCTAGGATCTCCTCCATTCCCCTAATAGTTCTTGTGGGGGCCCACGCCCTAGGATCTCCTCCATTCCCCTAATCTCCTGGGTAATGTAAACAAAATAGAAGCTGGCAAAATAATCTCAACAATTTATCCAAAAAAGAAAAAAAAAAGAGCAGCCATCCTCTTAATGAGATTCCAATGAGGTTAAGGCTGGCTTTTATTAAATTCCGCAATTGTTTAATGCTATTAGAATATTGTTTGCAGAATGATTAAAATTATGAATAAAATGTAAATAAATGATTCATTGAAATCTGAATCCAAAGAGGTGAGAGAGCCACCGAGGACCAGGAATATGGTCTATTAGGGAAGGCAAGAGGACGGTTGGTTCAGAGCCCGCAGGGCTGCCTCACCATGAGACTCACTGGCACCTCAAGAATAAACATGAAGAGGAGGAGAGGGATCTGGGCCCTTTCCCAGATTTGTGTTTTCAAAACTTAAAACACAATGATAACACAATCACATTTGGCATATTTAGAGCTGTTGCACACACACACACACACACACACACACACACACACACACACACACACACCTCTAAGAATCTTTGGAACTAGGTAAACCCTTGACTTCAGCTGCTACCCAGACTCAGCCATAAGAAGCCATCACCTAAGGTCACAACATGATGGATGCTTAACAGATGTTAGCAAGGAGTAAAAGGAAGAGGAAGGAAATAAGAAGAGAAAGAAGAAGATGAGGAAGAGGAGGCGGTGGTGTCAATAGCAAGGGGGAGGCCAGAGATCCGAAAGACAGAAAAAGTACAAGAAACACGTCACAAGAAGATCTACCCAGACTAGAAGCTAGTGGTTCTTCCTGGAGTTTGACCAGGAAAATTAGAAAGAAACTTCCCACATCCTTCATATACAGATACACAGGTCAGGGTGACTATTAACTGGCTGCCAGGAAAGCTCTCCAGTGATGTAACTTTAATTTGGCCACTGTGAGGCTTCCTAGCAACCTTCTGTATTCAACTTTGGTCTTCAGCCCTTCTTGATTCATTTTCAGGCTCATTTTACTGCTCACCTGTCTCATGGTAGTACTGTTGCTATGCATTCTGGGAGCTGCTTTCAAAACTAACCTCTGATATAAGTTTGTTTCCCAGGTGTTTGTCTCTCTATCTACTAGCAACTCATTTAATCATACATGATCTCATGAAACAGGTAACATCTTCGCCGACTCCGAGCATCTTAGAAGTAACATGACCTGGAGTACTCCTTTTTGGAACAGGAAACTGAGGCATTTGGGTAATATTCCTTGCACAGACTACTTAGCCAACCCTGTCTGTCCCCTAACTTAGTCTGCTTCAGTACACCTTAGTCTAGGAATTCAAGGCTGTCTTGCCTACACAGCTGTGAGTACCACAAGGTCACAGACGACACCTTTCTTACTCATGACTATATCCCTTTATAGAATACTCAGCTCGAGTATCTATCAGTGTCTCAATAAATACTTGTTAGATAAAGAAATGATACTGTTTAACTTGGGGGATGATAAAGGAATGGAGACAAATGTGTTTCAAGGATGCTTCTATTACATATGGATGGAAATAAAAGATGCTATACAGTGTTTAGCTGTTAAGCTAATCAGAATCTAAACAAGAAAGCAGAGTCCCTCGCAAGACTCAAACAGAGCATCCTGAACAGCTCCAACGGCTGTTACACATGATGAAGTCAGAGAAAGAGCAGAGAGGCTCCAGATGTCCTGGAGATGAAAACAGTCCAACTCTACTGCCACCCTCAGGCTGGAGGAAGAACAACAACAAGAAAAGCCATAGAGCTGCTTGAGCTGGGATCAGGATCACCTAGCAATGCCCAGACTACTGCTAGTTCATCTAGGAAGAGACATGGGTGTGGAAGTTGCAGGGAACTGATGCTGCATGAGATGTTTGCTGTCGTTTGCACTGGAGTTCCTAAGAGACCCACATGCGGAAAAAATCCTTTTGTACACTGTGAAGATTCATCACTTGTCTTGGTTTAAGAAAAAGCTGACCAGCCAATAGCAAAGCAGGATTTTCGGAGCAGAGATATAGTGGGAAAAAGGGTGGAGTTGCTAGCCAGGCATGGAGGAAACAGAAAAGCATCATGGGGCTGTACAGATTAAATGTAATAAAATCATGAAGCAGAAAGCAAATTAATAGAAATGGGCTATTCTAAACTATAAGAGCTAGCTAAAAAAAAAAAAAAAAAAAAAAAAAAAAAGACCTAAGCTATTGGCTGAGCTTTCATAATAAATAAGAAATCTACATAGCAAGACAAAAAAATCTGCCCATATCCACTGGCATGTTGTATGTCCTCCTTCCCCATTGATAACAGACCCATAGTCACAAGGTTGATCAACTTAAGAGAATGATTTCTGTGGCCCTAAGACCCATTAATGTGTCCTGTTGTTTCATAAAGTTTCTCCCACCTGAATAATAAAGACAGATTTACCAACAGAGCCATAGGAACCTGTGGGTGCTTCTTCCTCTCCACCACCCCTATTTCTAATGAAGATGCTGACGGGCAAGGATTGGAAGAAGCTTGATGGTGATCAAGAATTAGAACACTGAAGTCAACATTCCCAGTGGAGAAAGGAGTCTAAGTCTATGTGTATGTGTCTAAAACCAGCTTCACAGTAGTACAAGGGGAAAGATGTAGACCCCACAGAGAGTTGTAGAAAAGATGATACAGGAAACTGAGTGATCTGGTAAAGAATAATCATACTTGGCATATCAATCTCAATCTACAAGCACTACTTAAAATCTCACGCAGTGGTGCTTACTAAGATGTTCCCATAATGCTGAAGACACAAAAAGACCTCGCCAGTCCCCTACTGGGGATGCCTCCAATAGATACAGGAGATCCAGCTGGATGCGCAATGGCCTCAGGACATGTCCTGGAAACCATTTTTAAAAATAAATCTCTGAAGACTTTGCCTTCTGTCTATGACAGTGTAGCGTGTGTCAGGTTAACTGTCCTGCAGAGAACAACTATAAAAGCTAAATATATTGCAGAAAACAGCTGTTAGGAGTCATCAGAGAGTCATAAAAGCAAGCAGGACTTTAGGGACCAAGGTACTGGAGAGACGGGAAGCACAGAGAAAGAGCTGTCCTTTGGCTTCCCAGCTGCCCCTCCAGCTCCCAATGGGTGCCATGAGATCGTGGGGAAGATGGGGCTACAACCATAGCAGTCTGAGCAGACAAAACGTGGAGAGTTAAAAGCCCCTAAGAGGGCCCTGACTCTGGAGAAAAAGCTCATACAACCGCCTTTGATTTTCTCTCAAAGAATCTCCTAAGTCCTGAACATTGCATGTGATAGAAGGGAGCCAGGAAAGCAAGCAGCAAGAAGCTTCCGGAAGGCTGAAAAAGCAGAACTGAATGCGCTCTCAAAGTGATGGGAAGAAAGCTGAGGTCACACCAGGAGGAAGGGCGCTGGAGAGTAACCCAGACTCAGAGAAAGGTAATGCACTAAGCGAAAGAACACACCAGGCGCAGCGCAGCCCCGACAAAGCCGGAAGCCCCGTCTCCAAGTCTCTCGGTTCTCCACTGGATCAAGGTGATCGATCTGTCATCTCTTCACTTCCTGCCGGGAAAGGAGAGAGAAGAAGAAGAAATGCAGCATCCAGAGGCTCAACAGTTTTTCATTCACAATACCTAATTTTCAATAAGGCATTACCCAGCATGCCCGAAGACCCAAAATGAAAGCAAGCTTTAAAATACACACTAGAGAGACATATAGTTGTAGCATTAATACTTTAAATGCCTATCACTAACAGACAGTTTGATTTCTTAATATTAATAAACATTTTCATCCAAACAAAAGGAGATGATGGGGAAGAGAGGTATGAATTCTGGAGCTGAGAAAAAAAATAACTAGCTAAGAATTCAGTGAAGTAGTCGATTTCTTGGTCCCGGGCAGCCAGAGCCCCAGACTCACAGACCTGCCGCGCCAGACCCCTTAGCCGCCTGCTGCTGCTTCTCAGGCCCCCAGAAATGACTCAGATGCTTATATCAACTTCATGCTATTTGGCCTGTGGCTCAGGCACATTGCTAGCTAGCTCTTACATCTTAAATCAACCCATTTCTATTAATCTGTCTGCCATGTGGCCCCGTGGCTCACCTGCGTTCCTTACATGCTTCTTCTCGGGCGGTTGCTCAGTCTGTCTCTGATTCTGCCCTTCCTTTCCTACCTATTCTGATTCCTCCACCTACTTTTTCTACGGTGCCTGTCATGGGCCAAAACAGCTCCTTTATTTAAAGATTGAGATGTGTTTAGCAGCAGAAGACAGGATTTCTAAAGCAGAAATTAGGTCAGTAGAAAGACAACTAGATGAAAGCAGGGGGTAAAGGAGTAAATGTGATATCTACACATTCAGATATGGGGAAAGAGAAAGGCCGGAGGGAAGAGGGGGATGGGGGGTCACACAGGGAGAGAGAGAGAGAGAGAGAGAGAGAGAGAGAGAGAGAGAGAGAGGGAGGGAGATGGGGGGTCACACAGGGAGAGAGAGAGAGAGAGAGGGAGATGGGGGGTCACACAGGGAGAGAGAGAGAGGGAGATGGGGGTCACACAGGGAGAGAGAGAGAGGGGGGGGAGATGGGGGGTCACACAGGGAGAGAGAGAGAGAGGGAGATGGGGGGTCACACAGGGAGAGAGAGAGAGGGGGGGGGGGAGATGGGGGGTCACACAGGGAGAGAGAGAGAGAGAGAGAAGGAGATGGGGGGTCACACAGGGAGAGAGAGAGAGAGAGAGAGAGAGAGAGAGAGAGAGAGGGAGGGAGGGAGGGAGGGAGGGAGGGAGATGGGGGAGTCACACAGGGAGAGAGAGAGGGGGGGGAGACGGGGAGTCACACAGGGAGAGAGAGAGAGAGATGTAACAAATACTGAATCCAGCAGGCTAGAACGGAGGAACTGGTGCAGACTTAATACTTACAGGAAAGCCGAGAACAATGTCAATCCAAAACAAATTCAAGGCACTCTAAGGAAACTCAGATACATTACTGCAGGAAGTACCGCCCCCAAAAACAAAGACAAAAGAAAACTTCTAAAGATACAGAGGAGACAGAGAACGACAGTGTTCCGACCCAACACTGCAGGAACAGGGCAGAGAGAGGACAGAATTTTATAGTCAATGAAAATATCCTTAATAAAAGCACAGCTGGGTGTGGTGGCACACTCTTTTAAGCCCAGAGGTCAGCAGAGGCAGGTGGGTGTCCATGGGTTCAAGGCCAGCCTGATCCAGAAAGCCAGTTACAGGCCCTCAAGATTTACATTAAAAAAAAAATTTCTTCAAGCAAATTTTAAAAAGCAAAGAAATATGTTACCAACATTTTACACACTGTGGGAAAAGTAGACAAGAAAAGAGAAAGCCAGCTTTGGAGTAGGAAGAAAACATTTGGCAGAAAGGGGAGAAGATAATGAGAGGTGGGTATATTACCAAAATACACAAACACACACACACAAGAATAACTAAAGAATAAACTTTAAACTTCATTTTTTTTAATTTTTTTTTAAAAAAATACTAAAGAAATCATTCAGGGAAGAAAAAAAAATTATCCCAATTCGAATAGTGAAGGAGGAAGCAGCAGTGAGAGCCAAAATATAAACTAGAGAACAGGAGTAATTGGGTACAGACTATTTAAAACAGCAATGTCTTGGAGGGTCTTAAATACAAAAAGAAGTAGTGTGCGGGACCAAAATAGCGTAACAGGAGAAGAGTCGGGAAATGGGATTAAAGTTTGCAAGGCCCATGTATTGTTTAAGAAGCATGAAATTATTAATTGGAGGGTGAATTCTGTGGAGACATATGGTGCCTCTCCAGCAGAGGCTGACAAACTATCTGCAAGGCCCAAATCAGCCCCACAGTCTATTGGTCCATCCTGGAAGCTAAGAAACAGTTCTACATAGTTTAAAAAAAAAAAAAAAATAGTGGGTGGGGAGGAAAAAGAGGAGAAAAAAAGAAAAGTTGCCTGTGGTCATCAAAGCTTAAAAGTACAAAGTAGGGAGACAGAGTGAACTCTTAAAACATATGGATTCGTTCAATTTAAGGAGACTCAACATCCAATTTAAATAGACTGTCAGGCTACCAAAAGAGAAAAGAAACCAGTACATGCTGTTTCAGAGTCCCAAAACTCAGAAGTGGAAAGATAGAAAACAATATGTCATGAAGACTCAAACCTGAAGAAGGCTGGCTTAGTTCTGTCCGCTATCAGACAGAGCAAGACTGTGAAGTAAAAAGACAAAATAAAGGGGAGGGGGGGAGGAGTATTCTTGAAGATAAAGAGGAAGCGTTCAAAATGACAAAAAGTCAATTCAGCCGGGAGATTGGATCATCTGAAGCCCGGTGCGTATCTAAGACATGCAAAGCAAAGGCAAAGACAAACCAATTATCATAGGTGAAGATTTCCAACACATCCTTCAGTAACTGATAAAAAAACGTACAGATCGTAAATCCAGAAAGATAAAGACTGGAACAACACGATAAACAAACTTGCCCTCAATGGCCTATGTAATGGTGCGTGCAACAACAATAGCTCTGCACTCTTTTCAAGTGTGCAGGGAACATCCCACAAAGGAAATTTCAAAGCAAATTTCAAAGGACTGAACTCAAAGTCTGTCCTCTGACAAAAAAGAAAAATACACTAGAAATCAATAGGAAATACTTTTAAAGCCCCAGAATGCTTGGAAATTACTAAGTACTTCCAAGTAATCTATGTTTCAAAATTAGTTGATTAATTAATTTTTAATTAAAAATTAGAAATGTCGCTTGAAGTCAGAAAAGGATTCTGGGTTGGATAATAATGGGAAATCAACATTTGGAGACTAGGTCATGGCTCAGTGTCGGGCAGAACCTATGTAAAGTCTCAGGAAAGGGGTGGTAGGTGGAGACAGGTGGAGCCCAGGAGCTTATTGGCCAGATGATAAACTCCAGGTTTGGTGAGAGAGTCTATCGAATAAATAAATAAATAAATAAATAGTTAGGAGGCAATGGGAAAAGACATCTTACATTCACATCTGACCTCCACCTGTATGTTTGGCAAGGTTCCAAAAAGAACTCACAAAATAAAACGGATGCCCTTAAGCTAGATGTGGTGGCTAACACCTATGATTCTGCACTTAAAAAGCTGAAGAAGGAAGACTGCTGTGTTTGTCGCCAAACGCAGCTACGGACAATGCTCCAGACTAGCCTGGGCCACCAAGTGAGACCCTATCTCAAAACAAACAAGAAAGAACTATAGAGCATCTATCTGTGGAAGATAGAAAGGGTAACAGAGAAACGAGGAACTAGGAGAAAAACACCAAATGGAAGGCAAATAAAAACTGAGGGGAAATAAATAATAAACACCTAAGCAGAAAAGGAACTAGAAAAGCAACATAAAATAAAACAAGCAACGTAGTCAAAATTTGGTTCCTTAAAAACTAATAAAATTCACAAATCCCGAGAAATGCCAAGGAAAGAGAAAGGGCAAACTACTAATAAAAAATAATAGAAAGACTGTCATTCCTGGAAACATAAATAGTAAACAGTTAATAATATAACATTATGAACAGCTTTGTACCAATAATAAAATGTGAAGTTTAGAGGAAATGGAGATTTTTAATAGTGTTGTGGTTTGATGTGCAAATGGCCCCTTAAGCTCATTTGTTTGAACAATAGTCCCCAGCTGGTGCCAATGCTTGGGAAGACAGCCTGTAAAACCTTTAGGAAATGGAGCCTGGTTGGAGGAAGTCACTTGGGACTGATCTTGAGATTTTGACAGTCCAGCCCCACTATGTATCCGCTATAGACACAACACAGCCAGCTACTTCATGAGTGTGCAGCTGTGCCTTCTCCACCATGATGGGCTGTATCCCTTCTAAAAGAAAACTGAAAATGAACCCTGCCTCCTCTCTTGAGCAGCTTCTTGCCAGCTATTTGATCACAATGAGAAAAGAAACTCGAACAACTGCTCAGGTGGGTTCACTGACTGGATAATGTTGAGGTGAAGAGGTCATAAAACAGGCTGAAGGCAGTCTGATTGGCTAGAAACAGAAACAAACTGTATTTCTATAGTGGGATATTATCAGATAATATAAAAACAGAACCATTACCAGCATGGTGGCACACTCTTACAATTCTAGCATTCAGGAAGCAGAGACAGAAAGATTATGTCAAGTTCAAGTCCCACCAAGCGAGTTCCAGGCCAGCCAGGACTATATAAACCCTGTCTCAGAAAAGCTAAAAAGAACCATTGTTAAAGGGAACAACATGATGAGTTTCACAGACACTGAGATTAAGTGAAAACAGTCAGATTTTTTAAAAATGCATACTGTGTAATTCTATTTATACAGAAAAAAAAAATCAATTTTGATGGAAATCAGATGTTGGTGACTTTGTGAGGGTAAGGCCTGGGTGGGACATTAAAGAAGTCTTGGGGTATGTTTGCTCCCTAGCCTGATGTGAGTTTGCTCACAGTGTAAAAATGCATTAGGCTGTCTGTTCCTTTAAGGTGGTAAACCTTTTGACTGTATGATAAATTCATTTTTAACTTAAAAAGAAGTAAGTCTATGATGCAAATTTAGTTTGGGGGATCTGTCTCTTCCCCCATTAACGTGGACAGAAGCACAATGCCCACCCTTCCATATCCTTAGAGGTAGAACTTCAGGGCATTGGAAGCCTTTCTAACATAAGATCATCCGCTTTGTATTTTTCTCAATTTTGATAGGAAAACTGATTCCATTTCACTTGGAGACAGATTTCATATTTCATGAGCCTACAGATCAAGCTCATAAAGGACAGCATGCGAGGCACACTCCAAAGGGAAGTCCTTCTAAACTGCTCCCTCCCTCCCTCCCTCCCTCCCTCCCTCCCTCCCTCCCTCCCTCACACTGCAGTTTGAAATCAAGGCTTCAAACATACTATACAATTGTTCTACAACCATCAGGTATATCCCCAGTCCTGGATTTTCTTCTCAGTTTGAAGTAGGGTCTTCCCAAATTGTTCAGGTTGACCTTGAACCTGTTCTGTAGTCCAGGAAGGCCTTTGTTATCCCCCTGCCTCAACCAGCTGAATAACTAAGCTTACAGGACTGCACCACTAGGCCCAGCTGACTGTTGGGTTCCCTAAGATGGGTGTGTACTACAGAAACCACTGGACTGTTCACAAATGTAATATTCTCTTCACTCAGGATCTGAACGACTGTTAGGCTGTGAGTGGCTACTTTCACAAAGGTTTGGGATTGGATCAGCCAACAAGTCCCACACCCAAATTGTGACTTCTGGAGAGGAAGAAAATCTGACTGGAAATAAATAAATTAAATTAAAAAGAAAAAAAGGTAAAACTGTTTTTACCATGGTAACGAAGGTTTGCCCAGAGTTAGATTTCCTTCCTTGACTGGAGTGGTTTTGTGGGTGTAAGTGATTTTTGAAGAGCAAATTAAAAAGACTTCTTATATGTCCCAATAGGCAGCAACATAGTACCGGCTAATGGCACTTCCCATCTCTAAAATAATTACTTTTGTAATAATCTGTTTATTAATGAAGTGATCCACAAAATAGATAATGATTTCTTAAGATTTCAAGCACACCGGCTCTTCTCCCTTCAGCCTCATTTTACTTATGTTTGCCCCCCAAAGCATACAACAAAGTAACTGCTCAAAACACACTGATTTTCCTAGGCACGACACTGTCAGTAATGTGTGTTCAAGAAGGCCCAGGGAGCCCACACCCACTTCATTGTGCCCTGAAATTATTCTCTCTGATAATTAAAATGTTCTGAAAGTGGATGTGGAAACAATTGTGCATTTCTATAAATTTACTAAAATTCACTTCATTTCAAACTTAAAATGGATGGATTTTATGGCACAGAAATTGTTACTAAATAAAGTATCTTGTAAAGAGAATCAATAATATTTTTAAAAGTTATTTCACATTCCTTTATCTTATCACAGATATGCTGACTGTCAGGTTGAGATCCTTCCAGGGAATGATGTTCACCCAGAAAAGGCTGGTTAGACCCCCCACACAAGAAGATTAAAGAGTCCCAGAGGGGAGAAAACATTTACCACTATTATTTTGCTAAGAAGACACAGCATCAAACTGCCTTCTAAGTGCCTACCCTTAAACCTACAGAGTAGTGTTAACTCTCACCCCTGAATGGTGGTGAGCACAGAAACTCACCAGTGCCCCAAGCACAGAGCACAAATAACTGAGGATGTTCAGCCCTAAGTGGGCTATATCACACTCTGTGTCTGCTCAAGGCTCAGGGAACATTGAGGAAGAAAGGATATAAAGATTTTAAGAGCCAGAGGTTCAACAGTATCAGACCTAACACTGTCTCCCAGACAGAACAAGACAGATACATTCCTAAACTCACAGTAGCCGTGGTTGCCAGCCTGAGCCTACACAAGACCAAGCTGGTCCACTTTCCAGTATGGGGGTGGCTCACTAGCCTTGGAAAGTGAGAATCAGTTTTTTCGAGGGTAAAACCCATGGTAGGTTGTCCATGCTCTAGTAACTGGCCCTCTACCTATGTACATATGGCAGGTACTAATTGGACTCAGTGGGTTTCAGAAAGGGGGGGGGAGGGAAAGAGAGAAAGGAAGGAAGAGTATAGGGGTGGTCTAAGAAGGAGCTAGAGAAATTAAATGAGAAATGGATATGACCTAAATACACTTTATACATATGTGTATGTGTTGTGGGGGAACAGTCCAACTGGCTACAAAGCCATCAACGAACACAGCAGGAGGGGGTGAACTTTAAGAAATGGAGTCCCCTCAGAAACAGAACATTTGGCTAGCATGTGTGAGGCCCTGGGTTCAAGCTGCAGCCGTACGTGTGTGGCAGGAAAGAGAGTGTGCATATGTATTTGATCCTGCTGTTGCCTTAATACTCCACTGTGGGCACAAAAACAAAGGCTCACGCTGAAGAGATGGCTCAGTGGTTAAGAGCACTGGCTGCTCTTCCAGAGGACCCGGGTTCAATTCCCAGCACCCACATGGTAGCTCACAACTGTCTGTAACTCCATTTCTAGGGGATCCAGAATCCTCACATAGGTATACATGCAGGAAAAACACCAATGGACATAAAATGAAAATAAATAAATAATTAAAAGAAAAAAAGGTTTGGTGCACACACTTCTCCTCATGTTCCTTGTTATTCTTGCTGCTTTATCTCTACTGAAAATCACCCTTTCCGGTTCCTACATTGTCTCTGGTTGTGAGCTTCGGTTTGGTTTTTCTGGGGGAGTTGCGTTGCATTCTTCCTTGTATCCAGAGTCCGTGTTTGTTACAAAATAGATACCCGGCATTAATTAACTTGTAAAGTTTCTTTCCTTCCTTCCTACTCTGCGGCTCTCCATCAATGTAGAACCTTTTGTGTGGAGTGGACAAACTCTCCGCGGCATTCCGCGGCATTGCTCTGTGAAGAATTATCTAGAAATCACTGGCTCAGGCAGCCAGGTAGCACCCACAGTTGAACAAGAGCCAGTGGGTGGGAAGTCTTTCAACCACCCTTCCTATCACAGTGGTGACACAGCTCCTGACTCCAAGCCATGCCTTCCTGAGCCCTATGAACTCATTTGCCTGATGCTGGCAGAACCTTCCTGATATTTTGCCCACCCATCCCCACCCTGTGTATGTGTCCAAGGCCTCTCTCCAGCCAACTGGGCACAGTCCATATGCAATTATGTTTGTTCCAAGGCCCAGTATAGCACAACACAGGCAGATCTGGGCTGTACGTAGATGATGAAGGCATTGGTGGTCAAAGAACATGCTAGAAAGAAGAGAGAAAAGATATGCACACTATCCCAGGAACAGACTAGAACCCAGTTCTCTAACCCAAGTAGAATGGGCCCTTGCTTTATCTCTTTTCTAGCTTTTCATAGGGGTAAATCAGGCCACTGACGTTCATATTTGGGAACAAATGTCTCAGTATAGGGGGTCTCAGCAGGACACTTACTTGCTGCCCACTCTGCAGGGCCTGAGTGCCTATGCAGGAAAAGCAGTAGCTTCCTCTGAATACTGTACTTTTACATCCCTTCCCGGCATGTGGTACCAATGTTGCAACTGCCGCCTGCCCAGAAGAACTGCAAGGCTTTTAAGCAGCATTTCTGGAATCCTTGTACGCTCTCCCCGATGATAACTGTTACTTTGGGTTAAAAACAAATGTTTGCAGCTGTGTAACCTTTAGTCTGCAAAGACTGTCAGATCCTAATTCAGAAAATAACACTGCTCCAAACTCCTGTGTCTGAGAAAGCCCAAGGTGACAAAATTCAGGAAGGGAAGTAGCTGCAAGCTGAAGATGCCAGAAGACAACAAGAGAAGACTGGTTAAATTTACCGAGTTAACATTACAGTTTAGAAAAATAAACCGCAATAATGTCATAAGGAAATTAACACTGTTAAAGAAAAGCAGTTGTTAATGCTTGAAATTTCTGGCTGAGCACACGGTATCACAGTGGTATAATTCTCAGTGGTTTAGAACTGACAATGGGCTAGAACCAGGTTCAAATCCCAGCCTCAACCGAGCATGGCCCTGCTGTTGGTCTATTTACTTTCCCCGAGCTGCTTCTCTCTGTTTGAGTGGAAATGATGCCCAACCCTCAAAAGCAACGCGAGTTTAAGTTAAATAAATCAATATACAAAAGGTCTGGCTGGCATAGAGAGAATAATGGTTTTCTAAATTATGGGGTTAATTCCTCATTCCCCCAAAGCTGTAACCATCTTACTTTACATGAAAAAGTAACTACATGAATACAGTTTCAAGGCCTTGAAATTTAATAATAAATTGTGACCATCCAGATGGACCTCCACACTACCAAGAGTCGTTCTGAGTGAAGGTTGAAAGGTCAGAATTGCTGTGGGCCTTGAAGATAGAGTTAGGGCCAGGAACCACTGGGAGGTTCCTTAAAGCTTAAAAAGCAAGAGAAAGGGTTCTCCCCTGGAGGAACAGCCCTACAGATGCTTTAACTTTGCACTTGAAATACATTTGCAGTGTTTCAAACCAATGGTCCTGTAGTAATTTGCTGCACGACCCAAGAAAACCAGACAGAGCATTTGAGCCTGCTTCAGCTAATGCCAGGCACACTTTAAGTTCTTAGTAATGGTGGCCAGTAATAACAGCTCCTGATATCTGGAAGGATGCCAGGCATTCTTCTAAGTCATCACACAAAGGGACCATCTATTCTCTATGGGCAGTCCATTCCTTGTGGGCAGCTGCTAGATGGTTATAGAAAGGTACCACGATTGCCTGCCAGGTCATTTCCCTAAGCCCTGTTGCTTCTGACACACATTCATGTAAGCATGTGCAGGTCTCAGGTGACCCCAGAAGCTTTATAACCTCTGCATTTCCCGGAACCCACTTTTCTCAGTTCTTCAGATACTTTTCAAATGAAAAGGCTCTGATACCCATCAACATATCTCTACCAGGTGAAACTCTGGTAGACATCCTCTGACTGTCTTAAAGCATCTTACAAAACGGAAATCCTGACTAAATTCCATCAACAGCTTGATGCCCAATGAACCTAGGGATCCCCTCCATCAGTCATCCCTCAATCAAACCTACAAAGGCTTTATAATCAGAGCAGCTAAACAACACAGTCACATGATGCTGTGATGTCATTTGCAATAATCTCTTGTATTGTAGCTGATGGCTGTCACCCTGACCTCATAGGGGACTTTTTAAGGTTACATGTCTAATGCTACCTATTCTTTATTACACCTCTGTTATTAGCTGAGCACTCTAGTCTGTTCTTTGGGCCTTATCAGATCAATAAAAGTATTTTCTGCATCTCATCTCAAAATCTTTTAAGTATGAAATAAGTCATCTGTAGTGCTAGTAAGAATATCAAGTGTATTTTTTACAGTGGCATTGGTCAGCATATTTGAGTATGGTCATAAAGCAACTCTAAATCTGCCCACTGGGTATTCTGGTATGTTGTTAAAATTACAGTTCTTGTTTGCTGCTGTCCTGGGACATATTCTAGGACCTCTACAAATAACAAAACCCAAGGATGCTCAAATCCCTTATGTAAAGTGGCATCACTGCATACCACCTACAATTTGACCTTATGTATCATCTCTTCGTCACTTATTATACCTAGTGCAATGTAAATAAAATGAGACTAGTCACTGTGTGATAGTGCTTAGGGAATAATGACCAGAACCATTAAACCAATCATGTCCAACATAGATGCAACTTCACCCCAAAAGTTATGGTCCTTAGTTCGTTCTACTCACAAGAGTACAAGGCTCACTGTACTTCATTTTGTGCACAAATAAATGAGCTACCCAACTAAGTATCCAGCCTTGGTATGCTTTGTGTCTACCTAACTTAACCAGCTCCCTGGCATAATAATCTGGCAAACTGCCTTCTAATGATGTGATAAAATACCATGTCCAAAAGCAACTTGAGGAGGAAAGGGTTCCCAAACATAGTCCATCTTTGAGAAACTCTGACAGGAACCCAGAACAGAGACTGAAGGAGCACTGCTTTCTGGCTTGCCCCCCATGGCTGGCTCAGCCTGATGTTTTTTCTTACACAACCTAAAACTACTTGCCCAGAGGTGTCACTGTCTAGGTTTTCTGGAACTTCCCACAGCAACCATTAATTAAGACAAGGCCACGATGAGACATCTTCTCAGTTAAGGTTCCCTCTACCCAGATGACTCTAGCTTGTGCTATGTTAACAAAAGACTAACAAGTTCACAAGCCCACTACAAAACTGAGAATATAACTACTTTGCTGGGCTTTTGCTCTTAGCGTCTAGAGAGTTCTGCTCCATTTTTTTTTTTCATATGCTCATGAATCATCCTCAATAATCTGATCAGGGAATTTAATGAGGATGGATAGGAGAAACTTGCTTCCGCAGTTACAAGCTCCTTCTCCATCTTTAAAAAGCGAAGCTGTGTTGCCATCTCTCACATTCTGGTTTCTTTCAGTCTCCACATTCCTTAAACATTACCAGTGGACGGTCTATACCACATCATCAGTAGTGAGTTCTCTCCACTCCCCGGAGTGTTATCTGTCCTGCCCAAGAGACTTGAGCTCAATTACAGCAGCCTGGTGCTGTCAGACTATCTTTACTCATCTCAAGACTTAAATTTTCCCTACCAAAGTTCTCTTTCCTTTTTCAGTCAAATTGTTCTCTTTGGCAAAGATAAGGAGGCAAAGTTCTTCTCTAGACTCCCCATGCTATAAGACCAATAGCATTGTGTTAATCGGTCCGCTGTAAATCTCCAAGGGCTTGGGTCTGCTTTGCCCCACCCCCGGCACTGATTTCTCAAACTCTCCTGGATACTTGCCAAATATATATATATAATAATTTTTATATTATCATTAAAATATTAATTATTATATTATTATTAAAAATAATAAATAAATAATTCTCCGAATCGCTTCTCGGAGGCCGAGTCAAATTGCTTTGTTAAGGGAAGAGTGAGTGTTAAAACTCATCCCAAGGTGCACGGTAGCTCAGTAACAGAATGTATCTGTCATGTTCGTGAATGTCCTGGATCTGTGGGCCGCCATGTCCAAAGGTTTCTTCAGGTGTGATGATCTAACAGCCTTCAACACTGAACTTCTAAGGCACCTGTGCTTGTCTACAACAACTCAGAAAGCGGGAAAAGGCAATGGAGAAGGTGAAGATTAAATTTTAACAGGTCAGACCAGGAGATGGCTTCTTCTACTTGTGTGCTAGACCATAGTCACCTCAGTACACCTAACTATAAAAAAAAAAAAAAAAAAAAAAAAGCCTATAGGAAGTAGAATAACATAGCTGCAAAGGATGATGGGAAATGTAGTCTAGCTGCAAGGAGGGTGGGGAATGTAGTATAGTACAGAAAAAGAATTATGGTGAAGAACAGGCCAAAGTGGATGAGGGGCTGACTTAGGTATCTGTATTTTCAGGATTCCCACCTGATTCTTACGTTAGTCACTCTTCGCACAATTCTGCTCTGCCCATTCTCAACTCTGTTCAGGTTCCCAGGGCCCTTTGCAAAGTGGCCTCCATGTTCCTCTCAAATTACCCTGGTTGACTTGCTGTTGTAACCATATAAAGCACCAGCAGCATCCCCCACTCGCTCCCGTGCTCTGCTCCACCTGAATGCTGGGTGGTTCTTGTTTTCTGCCTTCCCTCCTTCTGTCTGCTTGGCAAATTCCTACTCTCCAAGATTCTTGGACAAAATCGGTCTTCCATGACTCACCTGCCCCTGGGGGGCGCTGAGGAAGCCTCCTTTCTCTGTTCTACCTGGACAGCATCTCATTACAGTATTGATCATGCTGAGTGACATTCATTTAGGTTTGCTATCCCATTAGACAGGGAGATCCTCAAGGGCAGTGTCCTTTTCTTAATTATCTCTGTATCCTCAGCACCTGGCACCTTGCCTGGTACATGGTGGCACTCAGTAAGAGTTTGGTCTGCAGAAATCCTTACCATTACACAACTTACTGCAATCACTTATCTGTTCCTTTGTTGTTGGTGGTTTTTTTTTTTTTTAATTTCTGCTCATGCCAAACAAGAAAAGCTTTTCACTGTACTTACAATTTCGCTGCCTTGATTAACCTAATTAGCAAAGGTTTATGTGACTCTGTTGTATTTATGCCCCTCCTCCCCCTTTCCACTTTACCCAAAGGTGACCTTCCCTATGAGCCATTATGATTGCGACAACAGGCATTCCAACTCTGGTAATTACACATTAAGAATTCTGCTAAGATAACCCCTGCCTTCTTGAGCCACCTTCATTTTCAAGTTTACCATTCCCTAATTTTTTAAAGATATTCAAAATCCTGAATTTTTGAGCTCCAAGAAATATATGCTCCCATGCTTATTCTTCAGCTTAATGGACACAGTGAAATCTAAGATAACTATTGAAATGCCCAGCCTCCAAGATGCTCTCTCTGAGCTCTCTCTCTCTCTCTCTCTCTCTCTCTCTCTCTCTCTCTCTCTCTCTCTCTCTCTCTTTCTCTCTCTCTCTCTCACACACACACACACACACACACACACACACACACACATAAAGAGGGTGCCACACCTTGAAGTAGCCATGTAAAGACATGCTCATTAACATGGACCTAAGGCACACAGCCAATAGTTTCATGCATGAACTTGGAAATAAATCTTCCATCTCAGTCCAGCCATAAAAGTTAAGAATCCCTGGGCCAATGGGACGGCTCAGTTTGTAAGGCTCATGACCTGATTTCAATTCTTGGAACCCACATGGTAGGATAAGAGAACTGACTCTCTTCTAACTTCCAGAAATGTGCCGTGGCATGCACGTAAAATAAACAAATGAAGAAAAGAGTTGGGAACTCCTGCATATCATCCTGGAGGCTGGATACCTCAACATTCTTAGATTTTATGAAGCCTATGCATGAAATAATTGGCCCGGTACAGTGTACTTCCTGGATTTCAGAAATGCTAATTTGACAATTCCAGCTGATATCTAACTGCAACTTTATAAGCACTCCTAAGCCCCAAACCACCCAGCTATGTTTGGGACTCTTGGTATCGTGAAAGACAGTAAATATTTGCTAATTTAGGAATTTGGAGTGATGCCTAATGCAACTGAATCCATTACGTTCATTGTCATATTAATTTCCAAACTTTAGGTCAGACTTTGTCAGCACCAAAGGTGAAACCATCAGCCAAGAGTACTCAGAGTTTACCTGGGGCAAGGTACAGTCCAACTTCCATACAAGGAACCAACCCCATGCTCTACCTGTTGGGTGGCTCAGAATCCTTGGCATGGAGGGCTATCTCCCTTCTCTGTGTGTGCCTAAAAATTTTACGCTCAAGGTTCATTGATTTCTGCATCTCTTGACGTAAGGATTAAGAAAAACAATTTAACATTTAAAAAGAAAGAACAAAAAAGAGTTTTGAACAGTGTCTGACATACAGTAAGTGCTAAATGTATATCTGCTTTTATTGGCATTTTCATCATTGGTACATCTTTATTTTATACATTTCACCTGAACTCACCAGTCTGCTGCCTTTGAACAACACACACTTATGTACCACAACATGTTATTCCTTATTCCCAATAAAAATGGCCTTGGTAATAATTATGAGATTCTAGCTGCCACCATTTTGAAACCTTAAGTTCTGCTGAACTAAATTTATCCTGTATATTGGTGGGCAAAGATTTCAGATCCCAAGCAATATACATTTTTTTGAGCCTAATGTCCAAGTTGGTCTAATTCCAATCTATTTTCATGTTTAAATTCTATCTTTTTCCTACCAAAATTTTATATCACTTAGAACTCCAAAGATAATTTTACAATTTTCTGAAACTATATTGACATTTTTGAGGACTTCGGTGTCAGTAAGAAGGTACCTGCTGCTGTCTAGGAAGGTGAACAGCCATCTACAAAAAAAAAAAAAAAAAAATGTATCTCATTTTCCCCTTCTTTTGAATCTGCAACAAAACAACCTATAAAGAATCATGGTCTTTTAATAAAAATCTTCCAGTAAGTATTGTTCAAAGCTTCAAGAGTCATGAAGAATATGAGCATAAGACAGTGGTAGCATGACACCTTTTTTTCCCCCAGAATGCTAGGGCTGAAACCTTTTTATCTCAAGAATGCTCCATTCTTCCAGTGACAATAGTATGATGTTTAAGCAGTTTCCACTCAGAGCATTTTATGACATGATAAAAAAAAAAAAATGCATCTTCCATTGTATACTCAGATGGTGTGGTGCCGCTGCCCTGTTTCCTTCTACAACCTAATTGTGGTGCTTTTTATACTTTGGCTTGAGGCTTCTTCCTCCATCTCTTCCTTTATGTGGCATCTCCTCTGCTTCACCCTTGAAGACCTTCTTTCACTGTGTGTTTTAACCTATGAGCTGTTTCGGACCTCTCAGAAGTCGGTAAGTGATAAGTCTTAAATAAATAAAAATAATGTGTTTCTGAGCAGTTGTGCGTGAGTGGAATTTTCAGTAAAACAGCCACCTGATGAAGCATCCAAGAGAAAAGCTCCCTTAGTAAAGGAAGCCTGTGAATCCTCTGGGGATACAGGCTGGTGAAGTCTTCTACCTCATCATTTAGAATTCCCATCTCGTGTTTTCTTACAGCAAAGTACTCTTGGACCAGATGGTGGCTTGGATCACAGATCTGGGCTATTTTAGGATACTTGGTAAGATGCAGTGGACACTCAGTGGTCTTTATTGAAGCTAAATAAGTCATCTCTTTTCCTTCCTTTGTAGTATGAAGTTTCTGGCTCTGCCTAGTCCCAAGGTCCGGACTCCCAGTCCCATAGTTGCTTAGTCCCAAATAATCACATAAAGGCTTATATTAATTACAAACTGTTTGGCCTATGGCTCAGGCTTAGTACTTGTTAACTCTTATGCTTAACACAAGATTCTATTTATGTTTAGCCTTGTGGCTTGGTACCTTTTCTCAGAGCAACACATTCTCATCTTCCTTCCTCTGTGTCTCCTGGTATCTGTCCCTGACTCTGCCCTCCTTTTTCTCTGCTTGGATTGCCCACCTGCCTCTAAGATGCCTTGCCATAGGCCAAAGCAGCTTATTTATGAACCAATGGTAATAAAGCATATTCAAACTGAATAGAAAGGCATCCCATATCATACCTTTGCCATCCTTGCTTCAAGAGTGGAGCCTCCGTACTGGCTATTGACTCAGGAATCTTTCCTCCTGGGCTCCTTTGGACAGGAAGTGCATGATGCAGCTTCAGAAGCTCCCTACTAAGACCCTCCTGCCTCTGCCTGTTATTCCTCCAAAGCACATAAAGACCATGGCATACAGTCAGTGAAGGCCAGGGAACATGGCACTAAAGCAGTGGTTCTCAATCTGTGGGTCATGACCCTTTCCCAGGGGTCCCATATTAGATATTTACATTAAAATTCATAACAGGAGCAAAATTACAGTTATGGAGTAGCAACGGAAATCATTTTATGGTGGGGAGGAGGGGGTCACCACGACATGAGGAACTGTATTAAAAGGTCTCACCATTAGGAAGGTTGAGATCCACTGCTTTGTTTACTGAATAAAGGGAGCCGAAACACTAGAAGAGCCAGAGGATGAGAAGAGCCAGTGGTGTAAAGTCTGTCTTCTGGCAATGAGATAACCATTGCATTGAGGATCTCCAACAGTTGTGGTTACCTGCACAAGACATACAAGATGGAGCCATCAGCACTCCAGAAGGGTGGGGGAGGGCTCAAGAGGCCCTCCCGCTCCCAGAATTGGCAATTATTGGTCCAGGGTAGGAGGGTGGGGGGCGGAGTGAGTGAGTCACTTTCTTTAGCTCTGTAGCCTCAGCTTAGTTAGCCATGCTCCAGTAAATAACTTCCCAGCCAGGCTCTTGCAAACAACCCTAATTAAGCCCAGCGGTTCACTGAAATCAAAACAAACAAACAAACAAGTAAATGAAAAGAAGGGAGACTTGGAAGGAGGGAGTGGGAAGGGAAGGGGTGTGAGAAAGGGGAGTGAAGGATACAAATGACCAAATTATATTATGCAATGGATTAAATTGTCAAAAGTAACAAATAAATGGATAAATAAATACAAGAACAATCTGGGTTCCTGTTCTAGGTAAGAGGCCACCATTCTGCCTCTGGTCTAATTCTGGGCTTCAGAATGATCAGTCAGGACATGATCCCAGCTTTCAGCCCTGCCAAAAACCCAAAGGGAGTTGACAAACAGTGGTATCAATGGACTCCGGAACACAGCAGGGGTCAGGCAAGCTCATTGCCTCTTTATTCTTAAAAACAGCTCAGAAATGTCAGGAGCCATCGGGGCTCAATCCTCTCTCAAAAGACGCCTGAATTTTATCCTTACTGAACAGGCTTCGGTGAGTAAAAGAATCCTCTAAAACGCAATTAAATTTCCCTTCCCAGATCCTACCCATCATTTGGGTTTTATTTTTATACTCTCTCATAAACGCCGTCCTCTTCTTCAACATTGAAAAGTAAAGCTGAAGTTTGATCATTATAAATAATTCATCAACCAATAACTATGTTCTGAGCAGCATCCCCCCCCCCCCAAAGTGGATGCATCACAGCATCAATGGGGAGTGAAGTAGATCCCAGAAACACACAGACTATGTCTCCTGCCAGTCTGGTAGTCAGAGTCACCCAGGAAAACTGTGAGTGGCTCTGTTTAATTAGCACTTCTGCCACCTGCAAACAAGTGGTACTAAAAAAGGTACTGAATTCTTGCCATTAAGGATCCCCAAAAAAGACAGCATCAGCTCCATTCAGAGCCTTAGAATATAACATTTCACTGATTTAGGCAACAGAGGAATTATACTTTGGTTTTCACCCCTCCCACCCGCACCAAATGGTATTGAGCAATGAGTTATGCTTCAGCAACTGTCTTCAGAACCAGTCCCTTTATCCAAGGCTCCTACCACCCCAGATCTACGAGAACCTGCCCCTTCTAAGAAGCCCTCCTTACATTTAGAGACACCGGTACACTCTTCACATCTGGAGACCCTCTGTGTCTGAACACTAAGTTAAATTTCTTGCTAAAAGTGTTGTTATTTTAACCCTTGTCAATAACAAGTCAAAAATGTTATTTAGTTGCCTTTATCCCTTTGGGGGAATAAGCAGGGTGAAATGAAGACAATCAACCATCTTGTGCAGTTAAATAGTCCCCAGTTTATATGTTTGCCTTTGTGACACATCACAGAGTAAGGTGGCCCCAGAAACACTTTAGCAATTGGGACTTAACTTCCTGTTTCAATCAATGGTGTGGGGTTGGATTGCAGGACACACAGTAGGCACTAAGCAGATTTTTAGAGACTGATTTAGCCGATTTAGCCACTGGAAGAACAGTTGGTTAGGTTGGATTTATTAATGCCTTGGATGCCAAGTAGGGGTGGTTTTAGTGAAGTACTATATTAGAAAAACAGGTTTGTAACAGAAGCCCAAACTCAGCCAGCAGATCCCGGCAGCTGCTCTGTTTACATCCGCTGTACTGCTGAAGACAGATGTCCTGTCAAACCAGAGGCTTCTGACAAGGTTTCCACTCTTCCAAGGAACCCATGCATTCACTAATCAAAGAGACACTTGCCCCTACATGAGTGCTCTGTATTCTAAAACTGTTTCTAGTTCTGGGTCCAGAAATGACTATGAATGAAGGCAAAGATCAGAATCCACTGCAAGGGGAAAGATGCTGGGCTAACAGAAAAAAAAATAATAATAATGTATTGGTGTTTTTCGATGGAGTGAGAAAAAAAATAAATAAATAAAAAACCCAAAAAGTAAAAGCAAAAAGCAATGGCTTTGGAAGTAAGCACACTGGAATTTCAGTTCTGTTACCCAGTGGCTGTGTGACTGCAAGAGCTTGTCTGACCCCCCCCTGGACTTAGGCAGTTGACATAGCAATTCCACACGTGGCTGTAATGACTGACAAGGTATCATTAATACGAAAAACTGGTGTGGTGCTTGGCATGCAGTAGCCACCAGCTGCTGAAATTGTTGCTATAGACACAATATAAAGGGAGAAGTCCGTCCTGGCACGGAAGTCCATCATCACAAGATGACTCTCTGGTCATCCTGATGGTGGCTTCCCATAGATAAGATCAGGGACTTTCCAGCACAAAGCCTTTGCCTGCTTGGCTGCACAAAGAATGTCAATATGGTCTGAGTTGGAAATGAATGTTCTGGAGCATTCCAGTGTACTTCCCTGTGTATGAGTCCAATTTTTCCTAACCCACCCACTTGATGAATGCATATTAATTCTGATTTTAGGACCCAACGTGTGAGTCAGCACAGGGAGGGCTGGTTATGGTAATGCATGCACCCCACAGAGACAATGGAGAAATCCTCAATTAAGGCCAGAAAGGTCCCCACGCACAACCAACAGTTCCCAAGAACCATGCAGAGAGATCCATGCCAAAAGTGGAGCTTGTCCCAGGGAAGACCCAACAGGGGAGTGAAGAACCCAGAAGAGATCTAGACATAAGTGAGATGTATGAAAGCAGGTAAGAGATCCCTCACACAACACAGCCCTGGGTGCAGTGGGAATGGCAGAATGAACTATAACTATCCAGACGAAATGGAGCTCATGAGTAGTCCAGGAACCTGCTAAACACCACAGCCAAAAGCATCTCCTGGAGGGAAGGGTTTATCTCATCTTACAGCTTACAGTCAATCAGGGAGAAGTCTGAACAAGAGGCAGAAACCTAGGGGGAGAAACTGAAAAAGATTGTGGTGGAGAGCTGCTTCCTGGCTTCTTCTCCATGGCATGCTCAGACTGCTTCTTATGGAACCCAGGACCACCTGCCCAAGAACTGCATCAGCCACAACGGGCTGGGCTCACCCACATTAATTAATTAATTGATTAATAATCAGGAAAGTGTGCTACAGACTTGCCTACAAGCCAATCTCAGAGAGGCGTTTTTCTCAGTTGAGGGTCCTTCTCCTGCCTTGTGTCAACTCAGGAAAAAAAAAACAAAAAACCAAAAAGCACTACAATTGATCTCTCGTCAGTCTGAAACACAAACACATTACTATTAAACGAATAACCTTTTCTTTGATTTATCCCAAGATCTCCTGTTAATATCATAACATAGAATTCAGTATAACCATTTTTTTTTTAATTTTCAACATTTTAAAAATCCAAGTTCTCTTTTGAAGTCCATAGCCTCTCACCTCTCAATTGTGGATTACTGTAAAAATAAATAAATACATAATACATAGATACAGATAGATAGACAGACAAACAGACAGACAGGCAGGCAGGCAGGCAGGCAGGCAGGCAGGCAGGCAGGCAGGCAGGTAGGTAGGTAGGTAGGTAGGTAGGTAGGTAGGTAGACAGATAGATTAAAAAATAAACAGCATTAAACACCTTTTTACTCCAAGAAGAAAGACCAGGGCACAGTCACAATCAAAGCAAGACAAAACCAAACTCCAACACAGTGTCCAGCATCTTGAACTCACAACCTTCTGGGCTTCAAACAACTTGGTAGACCTAATCTCTCCAGCTCTGCCACTCACAGCAAATGTAGCTTTTCTCCTACGCTTAATTCAGTTTACTCCACACACGCCACTGTCCTTGGTGGTTAACCCATGGTTCTGGCATCTCCTAAATCTTGTATGGGTCTCCACTGTAACTGAGGCTGCACACTAGCCAACAGCCTCTCCTGAACTCTCTAGGGTCTCTGACCCTGCCACATGTGACAAGATACAGGTTTTCCTACTAGCCATGTAGATGGACATATTTTCTCAATCAAGCAAGGTTACTTCTTACCAAATGTCTAGCTTGTAACAAGTCAAAAAAAAAAAAAATCAAAAAACCCCCAAACCTTAAACAGCACAAGGGCAGGACTTTGTATAAACAGCGAGCATCACACCAAATAGCTCATAGCTCATAGCCGGACAAAATTCCACAAAAGAACATGTGGTCTCTCAAAATCCTATTTACATTCAGGCTCAGATGAAAAGAGGGTGGGGTGAGGAAAGTGTCCACACACCCTCTGTGGTTCTAATCCCTACAGCTCATCTCCCCCTCTCACCCACCCTGACATTTTGACTCCCTGTGAGCAGTTATCAAGCTTCAAATCTAGAGATTTCACACACTCCAGACTATGCAGTCTCCGGATTGCTCCAGTCTGCCTCTCTTCTATGATAATGCTCAGCAAGGCAACTGGGAAAATTCTATTCTCACCTAAAGAGAGCCCAGGAAGGATTCCTGGAGTTCACGGTTTCTTCATTCACTCGAGGATCATTTAAAACAATTTGGTCAGAATCTACACATGTTGAAACTGCCAGATTTTAACCCAATCCTGACCCTACACACCCTGGCTGCACTCGGTAGTGCCTACAGCTACTGTACAGGGAAATGCTCATAATGCAGCCTATGAAGTCCTGTAATACTCATTATTGGTGTGCACACACAGATCATCTCAGAGGATCGCTTCACGTGGAACTGGCATGCCTGTGGTTTCATTCACCTTGTCTATGCATCTCTTCTAAATCCTAAGTGATCCAGCCTCTCTTTCCTACTACCTACACTCTTCTAACACCTCAAATACCCATCTCACCAACTTTGTATTCAAGCCTCACCTATCATTTACCTTCAGGTGTAGTTTGAGGACCTATAGGACCTGTTTTTCCCTCAATTCCCTCCTATCTCCTTTTGAAGAGAGTCTGTCACTGCCTTATGGTCACACTAGCTGTCCTGGATATCCTGTCACGGGGGGCAGATTTCTCTTAGATGCACCCCCAATCCAAGCCTTTCAAGCCTTCTTACACCAAGACTTCAGCTCATACTTATTCCAGGAAATGCAGTTACTCTAACACCAATGGACCATCTCCCTGGTGTCTTCTTCTTGTTTGCTGACAGTTCATCTGCTACCCTCAGTAGATTATTATTATTTATTATTTATCAGCCATGACACTATATGTGCTTCCTACAAGGTATCAAAGGATACACAACCCCTGCACTGGGTTTACAGCAGAAACAGCAAGAGCTGTATATCTGACATCATAGAAGGCCACTGAGAGGAAGGACCACTGACAAGTCCCTCCCATCTGTCTTCCTGGTAGACAGGAGTGGACCCTAGCAAAGCCTCCACAGTCTGGCCCTCCCAGATCAGGCCTAAGAACCAGCTACATCTGTCCCCCTATCACAGGCACCCCGCCCCCCAATTTCTAACCAGACCTTAAGCCTCAGAGTATTTTCCTGGAGGGGGCGTTATGGGTAGAGAGAAATGGAAGGAGGGAAATGAACCCACTGACCACAACCTTCAGACTGGCCTGTAGGATGGAGGGGAGTCACAGGCTTTTCCTCTGAAGCTCAAAACAGGTGTGTGGGGGAAGACGGGCTGGGAATAAGAAACAGACCTGCAGAGTTAGCAAGACAAGGCACAGAAAAGAAGTGTTCTGGCTAGATGTCAAAAAGCCCACACCGGGTAGCCACAGGTCTCCAGCCAAAGTTTCCTCTTAGTGTTCTGCGTTAGGATCTGCGTAGACAGCATGCAGAGGGAGAGGGAAGAGTGTGGACCTTGGGAGGGCTGGCTGGCTGGGTGCTGCATCTCCAGCGTCAGAGTAGGCAGACAGGCCTGTATGGTCTGAACAACCCAGGAAGGTCTATGAAAACAGCAAAGTTCTCATATGCTCACGAGTTAGGGCAGATGCGAGGAGACAGGATTGGCGTGGTTCACAGTGGTCCTTCGGAGATGTGGACAATTCCTGCTCCTTCTCGTGGCTGGAGTGTCATAGGGAGGGCGGAAGCGGAAAGACGATTGGACTTCTCTTTCTCAAACTTTCCACCAGTTTCCTCAGGTGTTGGGAGCAGAAGGGAAGCTCCCTTCAGTCCGGATCTTTCAACCCTGGGCACTGGGAACCCGGAGGCCATGGCCCAGCAGCCCCGCCACGCGCCGTGAATCTGCCGGGCGCGGCCACGGAGCCGAGCGAGCCGGGAGTCATCGCAGGGGGCGGGGGCAGCGGACCGACGATGGACACACCCGCTGGCACTGAGCCCCGGGCCGGGCGCGCTGCTGCGGGGGATCCCTGGGGCCCCGGGAGCCGAGCGCCGAGCCGGGCCGGGGGCGCCCCGCCTCCCCCACCCTCCGCCCCCGCCTACTCGGGCGCCCGTGATTGGCTCCGCCCGCCCCTGGCTGCGCGCCGAAGCCCGCCTCCCTCGCAGCTAAAGCAGACTGTACCCGGAGAGGAGCGAGCCAGAAGGGAGCATGGTCCCCGCGCCGCGGCCGCGCCAACCCCCGCGCCGTCGCCGTCGTCGCCGCTGTCCCTGCCACCGCCGATCTAGCCGCAGCTCCAGCCCCGGCCTCGGCTCCGCAGCGCACGTCCGCAGCCCCGGCTATCGCCGAGCCTGAGCTCAGCCCCCACCCGGAGCCCGAGCCCCGAGCCCGGAGCCAGCCCCAGCCCCGCGGCCGCCGCGGCTGCGGGGAGAGGGCGGGGGCGATGCTGCCGGAGCCGCCGCCGCTGCCGCCGCCTCGATGAGAACCGCGCCGCACCGCGCGTAGCCGCGCAGGCTGACAGGCAGAAGGACTGACTTCCCTCTCCCGGGCATCCTCCCTGGGCTGCCGGGAGGCGGCGGCGGAGGGGGAGGAGGAGGGAAAGGGGGAGAAGGCGGAGAGCAGGAACGCGAGGAGGTGGACCTGGATCCGTTTCTCCGGGCCAGGACGCGAGCGGCCCCAGCTACCGCTACCCGCCGGCGCCGTCCCCTATCCATCAGCCCTCCTGCACCCATCCGCGACCCTGGGCTCTCTGCGCGTCGGGCCGGGGCCGGAGCGGCGCGGCCGCAGGTAAGAGCCGGGTCAGGTTGGGGATTTTAGGATGCGGAGCGGAGGGCGGAGGGGATCTCGGGGTTCTAGTAGCTACTGGGCCAGGCAGGACTTGGGAGCGGTGCTCGGAGCCCGGAACGCTGGGCTAGGCTCTGGCATCGGTGGCGGTTGGAGCTGAAGCCTCCCGCGTCTGGACTCGCAAGCCTGCAGAAACCCTTGCGCCTGCGCTGCTCTGGGGATGGAGGAAAAAAAAGGGGGGAAAAACTTCCTGCCCCCGGGTGTGTTATGCAGGGAATGCCTGGGGGGACTGTCATAGTGGTCGGAGGTGCTCAGAGCAAATGTGACACGGCAGCCAGATAGCGCTGGGTCGGGCCGAGTGCGTCCCTCTCCTGGCCACCTCCCCCTGCGCGGCCCAGGGACCCAGCAGTGCGAGGGGTTGGGGGGGGGGTGGACAGGAAGCACTGGAGAGCTAGTCCCCAGGGCGGCTGTGTGCCCTACGGGTTCGGGAGGTTTGCGCCCGTGTTCCCAAAGATGCTAGGTGATGGGTTCTGCCCCTCGCGTTCTCAGATCCAAGTATATGGGGACCAGGTTTCTTCACTGGATCCCAAGTAACTTTCGAGGTAGAAGAGCTTGAAAATCATCTGGATGGAACCCACACAGACCGTGTAGTGACCTCCCGTCCATTCCCTTGACACCTTATGGTTTCCAGACGGGGTTGGAGGTGGGAGGACAGCTTAAAGGATGCGAAGGGCGGGAGGTGGTGACGAGTGGGGAGGGGTTGTTTATGTGTGGGATAGTGGACCAGGAGACACGTAGGTGGGAGTGTGGCCGCGCGCCCGGACTGCCACGGGCGGTGCGGGCTGGCCACGGGCTCACGTCCGGGTCTCCGTGGCCTGGAACTGGCCGAAAGCAGGAGGGTTATCTGTGGTCGTGCGCGAGTGCCCACGCTGGGCAGTGTCAGCTCCAGGCCCCAGGGGAGAGAGGCGTGCTCGCTCCAGCCCGGATCGCAGAGCCCAGAGCCCCAGTTTCGGTCCGAGGCTGTTCCCGGGGTAGGTTCGGTGTGCACTGCCTGGGGAAGGCGGAGACGCACTGCCTGCCTGCGGCTGTTCTCAGAGACTCTGCAAAGCGTGAGTCTTGGATGCCTGGGTCTGCCTGCTGAGAAGCACGTTCTCTCTCATCGCTGGCTTCTGGAACCGAAAGGCAGCGGCGGGCAGTTGACAGATCTCCCGTGGGTCCCCAGGGATGATGATGGGTGAGGAGCAGCCGCTGCCGCCACACGCGCGGCTCTGCGAAGCGTATCCTCTCTCCCCACGGTGTTTGCGACGCGGCGCGCCCGGGGCGAATCGTGAACGCAGATATTTATGTAGCATTAGGCGAGACCTCTTCGCCGGAGGGACTAGACGTGGAGGATGCCAGGCTGCGGCTGCCGAGAAACTTCCACTCCTCAGCTCTGGGACATTCAGGCTCCTCCGCCGCTGCAGGCTCCAGCCCCTCCTCAGCTGAGCAAAGCTAGGATTCCGACTCCTCTTGCAGTGACAGATCTGTCCTGGTTACAGCTGTATTTACCCTCATTTCATTCTCTTTAAAGCCATTTGTTGTCTAGTCACTACAGAGTTTTTATCCTGCCCTGTGGTCTAACTCAGCCTGGGGAAGGCAGATTTGAGAAATACTTTCCGTTCGCGATAAATGACAGCACATGTAATTAGCCCACCTCATTCCTGACTTTTAAATTTTAAATTAAGGGGGGAAATAAAGAGCTAACTTTTTAATTATTTTTCACTGGGGGGGGTCACTTAGAGAAAACGTATCTGGTAAACACATAATAATTTCAGGGTTGGTTGTCATGCATGCATTGATACTCAGTCTGCATGTTCCTACATGTATGGAGCAGTGGGTCACAGTGTCTGTGGTCCCAAATATTGTTCTGTATGTAGATTTATCACTTTGCTACAAATCAGGAAATCAATAGCACGTGTGCCTTTAAACTCTATAGGAATTTAATAACGTTTAACTTGGCTTATGGGCTGCAGCATTTAGTCAATTTTAATAACTTTTCGGCACAAGGATCTTATTAGTCCATGATTAAGAAAAACATTGGTTTTGGTCCAGTATTCCCATTTCCACTATAGTTGGAAATAAATAGGTCTCCAACTTTCATTTACAAGCAACAATCCAAACGAAATACCTAAGAGTTTTACTGAAATAAAACATCCTATGGTAGCCATGGAAACAGATTAAGGGTTATTGGTTTCTTCTGTATGTTGTGGGGGTGGGGAAGTAATGTTGGGTCTCTTAAGTTATGTTTCTAATGAATGGTGGTCACACTCCAAATACTCAGTGTGGGAGATAAGCCATACGAGAATTCAGTTTTGTATGGGGCTTATTAGAAAAAAGAATATTGAGGAGCCCAAGAGAATGACTTTTGCTAACTGCAGCTCCTCACATCCAGAACACAAATGCACAAAGCCATTTTTTTGTTTTGTTTTTTTATCAAGTAGATGAGAATTGGCTCCATATTCTTTGACGATTAGAAGATGTATTTAGATTGTGAGCTATTCCTAAAGGAAATCATTCAATCGAGCCTATGTCCTAGGAATAAACATGTTAGAAGTGTAGATGTTGGCGTAGATAGGAGTGTCACACTTGTTACCAACACTGTCAGTCTAAGCAAGGCATATCATTAGTCTATCAAATCTTGCCTATTTCAATATTCATGCATTTCCATGGTGACCCACTCTGGTTTTGTTTACTTAATCAACCTTATAAATATTTGGCATCAATTCTAGTTATGTCATCTTTTCTCCCCTCCCATTTGTCATTTGATTTGGCTGCAGCTCATTCCTAATTGAAAGTATTTCACTGCCTCCTTTACCTAGTTTCCAAAAGTTTCTGTGATTCCCAGTAGCACAGAGAGACAAAGGAGTTAATTCTGGTAACACCATCACTGCTGATGTAGTTTTTTAGTATCTCAATTGGTGTGTGTGTGTGTGTGTGTGTGTGTGTGTGTGTGTGTGTGTGTGTGTGATTGGTTTATTTTTTTTCCTCCCATGGACTTACTATAAAGCCTAACTTTATGACTACATGTCAGTTGTATTCTAACAGAATTGACTAAAGTTTTTCCTTCATACCTTTCTCCCCCTTTCCTGGTCCCTCTCACCCTCCCTTCTCATTCCCCTCCTCCTTTTATGGTATAAGGATTCTTTTGTGTCTTTAGCTCTATCCGGCTTGAAGAGCCATCAAAGCTGTGTATTAAAGTGGGCTTGTCCTTCTGTAAGATCTTTTCTCTTCCAGTAATGGATAAAGCCAGAAGGTTCCGGAACATCAGAGGATTTTTTTTTCCAAATATATGTTTAGTCGTAACACCAAGTGTCTATAGAATCACAGTAACATTGTAAGTCCTCAGAAAAAGCAGTTTTACTTCACTGCAAGCAAAGATTTTGCTCATCTGCTTTCAACTTTGCTTTCTAATGATGCAATCCCATGCTAATCACAGCCCTGTATATTTCAGAAATATCAAGGCAAGCATTTGCACGCTACTGGCTTATTAGGATCGGGCAAAGTAATTGGAACACTTAAGTTCAAAGTCAGAAGGAGAAATGGAATTATAGCCAACCTTATGATTCTATAATCAGTCAACTAACCGCCTACTTGGGGGTAGGAGGAGGAAGAAATACCACGAACAAGAAATCCAGCCTTTGACGGCTGTGGATGAAGCCAAACTGGTGTAGTTACAGGAAAGGATAAATAGGAAATGAGACAGATATCCCTCCCCACCCCCCGACCTTTCTTAGTGCTAAGGCACACCTCAACACACATGTTCAGAAACTGGGAAAATATTTCTGCTTGATTCAGAAGAGAAATTTTTTTAATTGCTCCAAAAAAAAAAATGCAAGGTCTTCTCCTGGTATGCTTAAACAATTAGGTAGTATGATCCCTGCAAGGTATTTCACATGCAATGACATTTACCATAGAAATTGGTTATAATAATTTTGGTTAATAAGTAGAGATATATATGAAGATTCCTTGCTAGAATCTAGGAGCGAAAATTGCTGAGATCACAGCCACCCTAAAATCAAACTCCAAAGCTTTTCCTCCAACAGCTACACACTTGCTCTTCTCCAGGCAGACTCTACAGTCTTCAAGGAAACCATCTGAAACCAGGAAAATTGAAGCTTCAGTTTAGAAAGAGGCTACTTGATCACCGGAAGCTTCAATAGAGTTGCTAGTGAAAATGAACTTCATTGTTCTGGGGGCATTTCCACCCTTAGGGTGGCTACGGAAAGCTCCCTCCTATCAGGCAGAGTTGCTTTGTGAAATAGAATGGTCCCGAGACTCCATGCTGCAGCTTCACAGATGACTCAGAAACAAGAACCTTGGAGCACGGGCAGAACGGGGATCCAGTTTAGGTAAAGTACAACTGCTCCCCATATGCTAAAGGCCGATGCTGGTCCCACTGATGCTCATTTTAGCATTCATATTAGGAAGTTCTGAAACCTGTACATCATTGGCCCATTTGAGATCCATATATACAAATACATATAGACGTATTTTGCCTTGATACACACAGATGTGCACTTTGCCACTTAATAAAATTATGGCTTAGAACAATAACACAGCATTTACCCTCTTTACCATTGTTTTATGTGGACAGTATTGTGGTATTTCTACTCACATTACTGAGAAATGGGTTTGGGAAACTTACTCATCTCGTGGTATGGAAATCCTGTGCCCCTAAAATGCAGTGCTTAGTCTCTTCTCCCTCTGCTGGGCAGTCGCCATTTTATTTTGTTTCTATAAACTTGGCCATCTACAAACCTGCCTGCAAATAAAATAAAACATTCATCATTTCATAATTAGCCTATTTTTCTTGGCATCATACGATTGAGTTTTCATTTATGTAGTCTCATATGTTAGAGTTTTCTTCCTTTTGAAGACTGATTGGTATTCCATCAAGCATATGTATATTGTCTGTGGTGAGTGTACCGGTCCTTTCCACCTTTTGGTTACCGTAATGCTGCAGTGAATTTGATTGTGTAGATATCTTCAGAAACGAGGCTTTTAATTCTTTGACGGCATATACCCAGAAATAAGACCGCTGCATTCTGCCACTAAACACTAACAATGTCAAATATTAAATGCAGTCGGTAGTACTGACATTTGTCTTTCTTATTTGGTGTGTACATTCCTTTGAAAGTCTCTCCATGCCCTCGTGCTTTGCTTTGGGGGCAGGAGTTGGCTGAATTATGGTGACAGTCCAGAGTGGGTGGCAATAGGAGCTTCATGTGGAAGTTGAAGTCCAGTCTCTGAGCAACCTTAGGAAGACCCTTCCTCTCAGAAGGCCTCTGTTCCCGAAAATGGAAGGAAGCACAGTAGCAGTCTAGGACTAGAAGAAGGGACCGCCTTGGGCGAGTGAGATGGCTTAATAGGTAAGGTCACTTGCTTTGAAGCCCCTCTTGGTGGAAGGAGAGCACTGACCCCTGCTGCTAGTTGCTCACCCCTCCAAAAAGAATGCCACGGCACATGCATACGTGCAAATTAATATTTTTCTTAAAGATTGACACACAAAAATTAACTGGTGTAAAAAAAAAATTCTTTTGTTTTCCAAAACGAAGAGGGAACTCTGTTAAAACCTGTACCACAGAGAGACTCTCCACATAACAGAACTCTGAGCATGGCCGTTCAGAAAGGTGACTGCAAGTCATGGAGCCGATTGGCGTGGAACGGACACTGAGCCCTCCAGGCATTAATCCTGAGTATTATAATGATACATCAGGGTGTGTGTATGCTGCAGTCTGTGAACCTCATACGATAATATGAGTTCTGAAAAGCATAAGATTATTTGCATCACAATTCCAACAGTTCAAAATACTCTTCATGAATTTGATGTATGAACTTTTAATTCCATTTTTAGTACCATAATTTTAGTATTGCTGTGGATTCCAGAGGTCAGCTAATCTACCTATTATTCAATCAGCAAACCTTTCTCACACCCCAATAATCAAATAATAATAGCTTCTGATTATGGCTGCTTACCATATTTTAGTTCTTTACATATATTATCTCTAATCCTCATATCAAACCCATGAAGTAGAGATTATTCACACTCTATAAATGATGGTGAAGCTCAGAGGAAAGGATCTGGCCTACTGGCCTATACTCAAGGCCCAGCCATGTCTAGCCGTCCAATACTGCTGAGTTCAAACACAGAACCTTCCAATACTAATTCTCATGCAGGGGTGTGTGTGTGTGTGTGTGTGTGTGTGTGTGTGTGTGTGCGCGCGCGCGCGCGCGCGCGCGCGCGCGCGCGTAAAGAGAGAGGCAAGGCTGAAGATGGAATCCAGGGCTTCTTGCACACTATATAAGCACTCCGCCAACTAAGCCACATCCCCAGCCCTGTGTGCATTTCTGATAGTATACCCAGTGTTTTAGTGTGTTTGTAGCAGTTTGTGCTGCCTTGTGTGTATGAGGAGGTACTTCATTATCCACGGTAATTAGCATTTAGTTTTGACTCAGGGTCCTTCCTATATAACCTTGGCTATTATAGAACTAACTGGCCTTGAACTCAACAGAGATCCTCCTGCCCGTGTCTCCTGAGTACTGTGATTAAAAGCGTGGGCCACCATGCCTCACTCTTGCTAATTAACATTTTATATAAGCAATAACATTAGAAGGAACGTGACTTTAAGACTATTAACCCAGTCTGGCCAACATTTGCACATTTGCTGTTGGGCCTTAAAAAAAAAAAAGGTCTTTCTGCTTGCATTTACTCCTAAAGACAAATATGAATAGCTTTCATAGGCTTGGATGGGAACTGTTTCCACAGCAAGTCTGTGTAAAATGAAAATAGCCACAAAGAAAAAAAAGCAATATAGAGAGAATCAAGTATACACTTGGACTTACGCTAGGCTAACGGGACCTACCGCAGTTTTAATGTCAGGGGTAGCAGTGTTTGACATTAAATTCTTCAGTGAAAATGTTTTGCCTGTACGCATTTTGGCTCAGAGCCGGTATCAGGTGATACATATCAAAGCGTATGTTTCGATTGTCTTCACTCATTGACTGTGTAGTTACGCATTCAGAATGTGTCATTGTGTGGAATTTTTAGATGCTATATTTGGGCCTAAATCTATTAAATATGCTTGTTGATGAATTCTAAGTAATCTAAATGGAATCTTGGAGGATTTATGACTTGAGACTTTGAAGACTAATTTTCTCTTGGAACTGCATCATCCTAGTGATAACTGGATCTATCTGGGACTTCGGAGAGCCGACACAGAGTCTTGCATTTCATAACGGGTTCACTTGCCAAGTGTCTTCCCTGTGCAGATTTTAAAATTTGTGGTATTTCATCAACAGCATTGTTTTTTAAAGAAAAATGAAAGCACCCTACATCACAGAGACAAGAGACCATGAGAGAAGGGTAGCATTGTTTGCCATTCACTTCTCTCCTGTATCACTTACTCTTTGTATTACTTCTTTGTGAGATGGGCAAGGGTGTGAACAGAGCCCCCAGCACATACCACAGAATTGCCTGTGTTCTCTCTTAAGAATTCCCACCCAGGTATACATCCAGGCTCCTCACAAGAATGGCATTCATTCCAGACCTGAGGTCACACCTGTAAGGAAGCCATGACACAGACAGTGCTGGGCGAGGGTGGCCACTTCACTTCAAGAGCTGGCCATCTCTGGCTGGCAGACCACCTCTATAGTGCACCACCTTTGCCGCCCTCCTTTCTCCATGTATATAAGGTAGATCAAGGGACTTTTTCATCCTTAAAGCATCCATGTTTGAGAAGATGGGGGAAGAGACGAGCCCATGTGAAGATGCCGCGGCTGCTTTCTGAAAAACCAAATGCCAGTCACAGACTCTGGCTGGATTAGAGACGTAACGGCTTCGCTTTTGGTCATTTAGTAACACTGACAAGTGCCCGGAAAGAGTGAAGTTTGGATTTCAGAAAAATGAAACCATTTGTCTTTCACTGTTCCCCTAACCCTTCTGCCTGGAGAAACTGGCTTCTGAATCATAATCACTATTAAATCAGCCACACAGGGAACCTTACTGGTGTGTTCGGTACCATTTTGTGGATGAGTTAGAGAGACAGATGTTTGCCCAAGGTCAGATCAAGTATGGGAGATGGGTATGAGATATCCAAGCCTGTCATCTACACAGTTACCTGCCTACAGAGAAGGGAGAAGGCCAGAATCCTCCCATGTTCAACCTCATTGCTTGCTACTTACCACAAGGGACTCTATAAGAAGTTAATTTTCTCTTCAAGGGTGAAATAAACCCAAAGACCTACTGCTGTAATTTCAAATAACCTTCACACACAAACTTACTAATGTTATCTTTTGAACTTGAGCAAAAGTTTGCACCTGAGTCTACATCTGAGACTTAGGTCTACCTGGTGTCTTTGATGCCTTTTCGTTGAGGTCAGAGACCCCTGGAGTGCTCACTTGAATATTCAAGGACTGAATATTTTAGGATTAATGAATTCTTATTTGCAAATCACTTATAATAGCACCAGCATATACCAAATATTAGAAACAAGTCGTTATTTCTAGGTATATAGAGTTTGCGCCTTTGTCTCGGCCTCGCACATCTTAATATTTATTAGCCGCTACACTGTAGAATTTCTGGTCTACTTAGAAATTGAGAGATGGTCCAGAGAGGAGATTTGGCTCGTGAATGCGGTATTGCCCTGACCCCTGGGGTCCATTCAGCTGTTGTCATCGCTCAGTCTCTCTAAACTAGTGGAGAGGTGTCAGCAATGGTGGCTTCCCAGACAGTGGGTGCCAAGGCAAATTGAGAGTGAGCTATTAGAAACAAGGATTGCATTTAACATTGCTTTGGTGGCCAAGAACACAGTCAACGGCTCCTCTCAGTGAAGCAGGCAGACAGCAATTGGAGGACTGTGAAACCCACATCAACGGAATTATGGATGGTGTCCTAGCTGTGTCCAGAATTTCCAATGTCAGGAGGTCAAACCTACAGCCTTGTACATAGTAGGCGAAATGTGATATAGACCACTGAGACACACTCCTAACTTTACGTCTCAGTTCTTAACAGATTGGAAATAAAAACAAAAATCTAAATCTGGGGGAGCTGGCTCAGGCGTTAAGAGTACTTGCTGCACAAATAGGAGAGTCTGAGTTCAGATCCCCAATACTCTTGTCAAAAGCTGGGTGTTGCTGTATGTACACACACCCCCACACTGGGGAGGGGATAGGGAGGGGACACCTGCTAATCTAGCAAGCTTCAGTATCAGTGAGAGACTCAGTTTCCAGAGATAAGACAGAGATCGGGTGAAGGAGGACAGGGGCACACACACCCCCCACCCGCCCCCGGCTCCCAAATACACAGTGAACACATTGAATACACACCCACCACACACTGAACACACCAAACACAATGCACACAGAAACACAGTGCACGCACACACACAATAAATAAATTTTTAAAAAATGGGGGGGGGGGAACCTGGGTGGTGTGGTGATGGTACCTGCCTTAAATCCTAGCCATCTGGGAGGCAGAGGCAGGAGGATCTTTGAGTTTGAGGCCCGCCTTGTCTACAGAGTGAGTTCCAGGACAGCCAGGACTACACAGAGAAACCTTGTCTCAAAAGCCTAAAAACCAAAAAATTAAAGCGGCTAGAAAGATGGCTCATTAATTAAGAAAATTAGATGTTCTTCCAGAGAACACGGGCTCACTTCTCAGCATTCACATAGTGACTCACACTGTCCAAAACTCCAATCCCAGGACATGAAACACCTTCTTCTGCTCTCTGAGGGCACCAAACATATACGAGGTACCCAGGTATGCATGCAGACAAAAAGTTCATACACATAAAATGAATAAATTGTATAAATAAAATTTTAAAAATTAAATAAAAAAAATCTCCACATATCTGCTTATCACAGATAGAGGTAGTGAACGGTATAGAAGCCTAGATTATCATTTTCTCAAAGAATGGGCAGGATTTTAGAACACTTGGGGTTTGAATCAAAGCTAGGTTTGCACTACTGGGGTAACAGGTGGGCTGATGTCTGCATAGTCCACTAGTGCTCAATTTAGTAGGAGCAGCTGCCTGCTGCCTCCTCCCCAGCCCATGATTAGCATTTCTGGTTTGCGTGCCCTGCCTTTATATGCATGCTTAGTGGCTTCTCTAATGTAACCCTGAGGATCCTAGCCCAGGCACCTTGCAATGTATCCACCCACTTCCATGTTGAAGCTAATTTGTTATAAAAATGCCTTGCCTTGGACTCTTGGGATAAGGGGGGATTATTATGTCATTGAATTTGCTTATTGGCATGCTAGAAAGAAATGGATGATGACCTTACTCAGAGAGTCTGGATCAGGTTTTCTGAGCAAAATTGAAGGGCTATGGAGTTTGGGAAGTGCAAGGGCCACATTTAGAAGCTGGGTTTGTTAGACCAGGAGGCCATGTGCAGCATCATAGCCAGCCTGTCCTTTAAGTCAAGAGCCTTCTGTGAGTGGAATGTTATAATCTATTTGGTTCATGCTGTTCCAGCTAGCTTTAATCATCAAAACTGAAAAAATACTCCAACTGTGAAAGGAGCATAGCTCTTGCTGAAGCCTCAATGTGCCACAGGGAAACGCCACAGCCTCTCAATCCACTAGTCTACGCACCATGATGTCGAAAAGGAGTGTGTGGATCTCTTCATGCAGTATAAGGCATGTGGTTTTTTCCACAGTGAAATGGCACAAAGACTTCACAGTTCCTTTTTCCCTAGAGGAGAAAAAGGATTTTCCTGGAAAACAAGTTTGAAGATGTCCTTCTACCCCCTCTTTACAGTTTCCGTCTCTCTTGTGACAGGGAGTGCTATTTTCTCACTAGCTTCCTGTGTCTGACTAGGTCTGCCAGGTCAGCCCTGGTTTAGAGGTCAGATGGGACAGTAGGCAGAGCTCCCTAGAGAGAAGAGATTTGGCTTGTGAGGCTGGCAGGCACCATTGACTGGGACACAGGAAAGAACGAAGCAGGCAGACCAGTATCCCCAAAGCAGCCGTTGCTGTGGTCTGGCACAGATAAAGATATATCAGATCCACACTGGCTGTGAGCAGTGTCCTCAGGAAAGGGTTGCAGCCCTGGGTTCTAGCTAAAGAAGGTGATGAGCTTGTCTCTTGGTTGCTATTCCTGATGGGCCCTCATCCCACTACATGAGAACCCATGATGGGCTCCTTCCAGTCCATGATAGAACATGGTGGCCTATTCTTCCAACCCATGAGACATCATGGTAGGCTGTCCTTTCAAGCCACAAGAGGCTAGGGTGGTTCTATCCTTCCAAGCCGTTAGACTCCAGGGCATTCCAGAGCCTTAGCCCTGCTCTGGTTCCAACCAGAGAATTTAAAACTGCAATTCAATTCTGCAGAAACCACATGTGCACACACACACAAAGCTGGCTTTAGGAGTCCTAGGGGAGGCTTCAGGGGTGGGTGGGCACTCAGTGAACTGTGAAGTCACAATTGAAGGGCTTGTTGTTGTTTTTATTCTTGGTTTGCCTCCCAGAATATCTGGTCTCCAGACACTTTCTTCTTCCTTCTTCTCCTCCTCCTCCTCTTCTTCCTCTTTTTTTATTTTTATTTTTTATTTTTTTACTATCTAGAGTAGACACCTGGGCCACTTAATTCTCCTTGGTGCTAGGAACCTGGAAAGCAATCCACGATTGTTTTCTATGCTAGATGTGACCCATGTGCCCTTGGGATCAAGAACGGGAGAAGTCGGGACAGACAGTTGTTATCTCAGGACTTCCTAGTTACAGAGAAAAAAATTTCAACCCAACAATATGATTAAAGGATGACCTAAGGATTCCAGTACATATTTCTCCAGAGAAGACAGGTCAGAGGTCACTAACCACACAAAAAATAAATTTGACATTTCAATGACGAGGGAAATGCAAGCCAGAAACATAGTGAGATGTCACTTGCTACACATTAGAATGACCACCACCAGACAAACAAATCCAGAACGTGTCAAGTGTCAAGAAGGATGTGGAGAAACTGCAAACTTCATGCATGCACTAGGCTGGTACAAATGCATAATGGGGCAACCACTGTAGAAAATACAGTGGTTCCTCAAAAAAGAAAAAAGAAAAAATCAAAACCTAGAACTACTCTGTGATCAGGCAGTTCCAGTTCTGAGCATACACCACACAGAAGTCAAAGCTGAGGCTGCTCTGTGATCCCAACTGCAGTGTGGCTGGCTCATAGTCACAGAAGTACCCGTGATTTGTCCATCAGTGGATAAGCAAGATGCTGTAACATCCAGCCTTGGGAAGGAAGAGAATTCTCTGACATGTATGAAATGCAGCGGAATTATACTAAGTGAAATACCAGTTACAAAAAGACAACTGCTGTGTGGGTCCCCTCATATGAGGTACATAAATTAGCTGTACGCACAGGAAGAGAGACGGAATGGAAGTCAGGAGGCTACTGTTGAGAGGATTTGCAGTTTCCATCTGGAAAAGATGTATGTGTGGAGTTGGGTAGTAGTGACCCTTACCCAGCAAAATGAGTGTTCTTAAGGTCACAGAGCTGTACATTTTTAAATGGCTGAAAAGCTAGATTTTTTCTCTTTTTTAATTTTTGTGCTTTGTGATTAAAAAAAACCCCCAGATTTCCAAATATTCCCAACTGATTCTTTTTCAATTAAAATTTATTTTTATTTTATGTGTATGAGTGCTTTGTCTGCATGTGTACCATCTGTATGCGGTGCCTGAGAAGGCCCAAAGAGGGTGTTTATTAACAGGCAGTTATGGGCTGGAAATCAAACCCAGGTCCTCCGGAAGAGGACCAGTGATTTTAACCACCAAGCCATCTCTCCAACCGATCCCCAAATCAATTCTTTAATTGCATTATTTTTTGGATTCATCTTAGGGGAAATAAGTTCAAGAGTTCAACAATGTTTATATGGTGCTTGCTGTATCTCCCCCCCCCCACTCCCTACAACACCGTGCTGGATATGTATTTATTTGATTTATTCTGTAACAGTTGAGACAATATAATGAAGTCCATAGATCTGAATGTTCATTACATTGAGTTTCTGTAATTGCAGATGCCTACGTGATCGTCATTCAAAACAATAAAAGCTTCTCAGTACCCCTCAAGTTCTCTTGTGCCCTCTCCAATCAATCCTACTTCCTGGCCCAACCACTTTCTTATTTGACTTATTGGACTGGCTGCCTACCCAGAGGTAAAGGCATTTTGTCGATTTTTTCCTCTCTGTAAGGATGGCAACCAGAGGACTAGACACATGTGTGACTACTGAGACACTGGTCCTTCAGAAAGCTTAAGTGCACTCGGGAAGCTAGCACACTTGGTGACAGCCCTGGAGATAATGACTTGGTAGATGTCCTCACAGGCTGACATCCCTGAACTTTAATAGCCTCTTGCACCCATTTATCCCCAGCTGTCCAGTTGTGACAGTTACCCACAGAATCAACCAGACAGACACCCATCTCCTCCAGGGAGAGGAGGTTGGGTGGCCAGTACCCAGCTCAGCTTCTTTTTTTCTGGCTTGGACCCTTGGGGGTGGGTGATACTAAAGAATTAACCATGCTGATATCTTTAGTCTGGGACTAAAGCCTAAAGCTAGGCTCTGCAAGCCAAGGCCTGAACATGACAACATGGCCTGAACATGAGGGACCTGGAACAGACAAAAATACCTGCTTCTTAAAAGACTTGCTTTCCTGTAGAGGCTGGAGGCCCAGGAAATTTATTGCTGAGCAAGGGAGTCTCTAGCAAGCTAAAATATCTCACCCCTTTGCTGCTATTTCTGCTTGTTAGGGTCCTGGTCACCCTTCTAGGCTGGTAAGGACGCCCTGGTACAGGTGGCTGCTTCCCAGCTGTGTGGAAGTCCCCAGCTGGCCTGCCTTGTACTTCTGGGGAAAATGGTGGCTTTGTCTTTTGTATATATTTCATCTTTGTTGATTTTCCTCTAAAGATCTAGGTGTATTACAGTTTGGATAACATGAGGCAGAGAGAAGGTTGCCACATCTAAGATGGCCTAGGCAGAGCCAGAACCATTCCCAACAAACTAACATGCAGAAGAGCCAGGGAACAGCCAGGGATCATAATCCTGAGTTCCCAGCAGCTTTCCTGATGAAAAAAAAAAAAAAGCAAACCCACAGAATTTCCTCGTTAATCATGCTTGCTGTTGTCACATGCAAATAAGGATGATTTCTTAAAAATGTGTGACCCGATAAGGGATCCATCCCATCATCCATGTGTGAAATGACTCTGCCTCTGAATCCAACCCAGGAAACATAACTTGGTCCATTTTCCCACAGGCAGGCTAAGAGACTTTTAGTACACTAACTTGAGGCTGCAGAGTCCTTGGAGTTCCTGGCGAGAAAGTCCAGCCTGTCTTTGGTTCTGTGTTCCTTTCCTGTCTCTCGCTTGAGTTCTGAGTTTGTGTCTCCTTTGTGCCCAACAATGTACTGTTCTGCCTGGTCATGAAACATAAAGCCTAGTTTATCATGGGAAGAATGTGTTCTTTTTCAGGCATTTGGGGTACATAGGTGAGGTTTTAAAAATGGCGTGAAAGTCTTTCGCTAGGAACCCTAGGAAAAATATAGAGCTTCTTTGAATATTGAGGATGTAAGTTTTTAATGTGACTTTATCATATGTTTGGTTGAAAGAAGAGTTTTTAACTAAAACAGAAACATGGTTAATTAAAGAAGTCAGAGACATAATTATGATGGAACTGAAGCGTGTGTACACACCACACAGAAAGCTGAAAACAGGATATAATGCTAATAGAAACCATCTCCTGACTTAACATTTTCAAGTTATTAAAATAATCTTCATATTTTTATAGTTAAAATATTTATCCCATGAGTGAAATATTGCTGTCAGAATAAGGTTAATTTTGCCACTTCTTTGCCCTCAGAGTGAGCAATAGGTATTTGTGTACAGATCCATATTTATACTAACAGAAACAGAAATGCCAGCTCATAAGAGAAAAAAATAAACCTTTTTTTTTTCTTTTTTAAGGGAGGGATCAATGGGTTTCATATAATCCCCTATAAAATGTGTCTGTCACAGTGATCGTAAACTCTCCTTAAAAATTAATTCTCCAGGGTTCTTTTCCACATGGGGGCTCTTAACAGAGTCAGGTTTGTAGACAGTCTTAATGGTAGCTAAGCAGGCTTCAAACCTTAGCACCTTGCCTCTCACCATGCCAGGGTTCTCAAATAACTGTGCCCCCAAGTGGTCGCACAGACCTGTAAATAATATCCAGGAAAAAAAATAAATAAATAAAAAAAAGGAAAGAAAAATAAGGTTGCCGTTAACCAGGTCTTGTATTATAGAGTTTGCAATTTAATAACCACAATGAAAACAAACAATACAGTTATAAGGAGAAAAGGGAATTAAAAAGAGGGAGGGAAAAAAACCCTCAAATGTGGTGTGTTTGGTGAGAGAGAGAGAGAGAGAGAGAGAGAGAGAGAGAGAGAGAGAGAGAATGTAAAAGATTGCTAAAGAGGGAATTGTCTTAATGTTTTCCTTCCTGTGACTCCCCATAAAAAGGATCTCTCTCTCTCTCTCTCTCTCTCTCTCTCTCTCTCTCTCTCTCTCTCTCTCTCTCTCTCTCTCTCTTTCTCTGTGTGTGTGAGTGTGTGTGTGTGTGTTTCCATGTGCAGACTGAGCTGGCGAGCAGAGCTGGGGTAGGTATGGGTAAAACCCTCCCTAGAATCAGGAGGCTGCCTGATTTCTCGGGAGCATCCTCGGCGCCTTTGACAAACTGCTTCTCTGCAGCAGTAGCTCCATGATAGTTTCCTTGGCAGTCTGCCAGAGGCTTCGAGCAGACCGAGAATTGTGTTTTAATAGAAGGCTTTACCTCTGATACAGATTTAAAATGAGGAAGAAACTTTCTGTTCCCCAGCCAGAGCAAAATGCATTTTGCTTCTTGTGAAATGCAGGTGATTACAAGCTCATCTTACATAATTTTATTATTTTCAATTGCTGCCTGTCAATCTCAGGTGATGGGTTTCTGGGAGCAGAAAGGAGGCAGATTCTGGGCGATGATTAGTGGGAGAAAAAAAGTCACCCAGTCATTATCAAATGGCACAGAAGTTTAGAAAAGAGAATAATTATCTTTGTGACGACTCAGATCAGCAGAACTTGCTAAGTTAGACACAGCAGCTGTGAACTGAGGATCACTTAATGGCTTCCTACAAAACGTATTTGCGCTTTAACAAAGGGCTGATACTTGGGGATTTTTTTTTTTTTTTTTAAGAAAGACTTTTATATCAAGTGAAGGAATTCTCTTGAACAATGACATTTTCAGAAATCTGTGACACGGTGGAGGTGGTCCACTGTCAGGCCCACAAGAGGGCATTTTCTCATCAACTACTGTAAGAGAGATTTGTTTTTCAAGGAAAGGGGAAGGTATGGGGTAAGGAGAGTCTCAGTCAGAGGGAGGGAGGGGAGATGGAGAATTGTGTACAACCAAGGCCTGTGTCTATCTCCACTTACTATGTTCTGCTGTGTGCAAGCCCATGCTGCCAGCCAGACATGCTATTCTGTGTTTATTTACTCTTCTTCAAATGTCTTAATCCCACAGTGACTGGGGTCCAAAGGAATCATTTACAAGAGTTACCTACAGGCCCATGATCCCATAGGCTCCTATCCAGCTGAACCTATCGGTGATTTTAGCACTGGATTTGATTTTCTAATATTTTGAGACTCCGGTCAATGACTATCAGTGCAATGAGCTTTCACCATCTCCAGATTCCAGTTTCTTCTTTGTTTAATAAATATTTATTGAGTATCTATTCCATGTCAATATTGAGTCCAACTAAGCCTATCTGTATGGAACATACCGTCTCCATAGGGAGACTCGACATTAAAAAAAAAAAAAAGGAAATTAAATAGATAACAACCAGAGTGCAATTTAGATAATTGTAAATGTTACAAGGAAATATAATTGGCAAAAGAATAAGGTGTATTGCATTGAGAAGTTAGTGATGCTTCTCTGATGAGTAACAAATATTCCAGTTCTGTTTAATTGGCACTAATATTTGGCTTGCAAAGGTAATAAATTATTTAAACTCCTCCTTTCCATTCAAAAACTTAGCCTTGTTATTTATTCTTTTATGGAGCTGGAAACATGAAAAATGAGAGAAGCAACATGTGATTGCCAGACATCAGTTTGATAAATAATGCTAAAAACTTCCCTTCTGTATCTCATTATTTCAAAACACAGAAGATCAGGAGAGGCGTAATCCCAGAATTTAGAATAGGTCGATATATTGAGTGTTTTAGAAAATTTACTACATCATCTGGAATTTTCTCATTTCTCATTTTCTTTGTTACTTCATCCTGGTCAGACAGGCTGTGGTCTGAAACCAGTACTCAGGTCTATAGCTTCTGCTCTTGATACCATCTTTGCCATCCCCCACCATGAGGACCAGGCCACACTTTTCTGTGGTGCTTTTCTGTGGGTGCTGCTTCTGACAGCCTGCGGAGTTCACAGCTGCAGCATAGGAAACTCCAGGGGGATTATTCTGATAGGGAGGTCAGTCTAAGAGTCACTAAGAGACACAGGAGAGAGTTTCTGAAGCTATGAGTTAGAGGTTTACTTTGTTGTTGGTTTTTGATTTGGTTATTTTGTGTGGGGGTGAGCACATGCATACCATGATGCACGTGTAGGATTCAGAGGACAACTTTCAGGAATCAGTTCTCCCCTTCCACCATCTGGGTACCACACTCAGGTTGTCAGACTTGGCCATCAAGTGCCTTTACTTGTGAAACCATCTGTCCAACCCCAAAGCTTTACTTGGAACTTCCTGGTCTGAACAAAGCAAAGAGTTCTTCATGGGAGAAGTAAGCCTTGAACTTGTCCTTAAAGGACCAGAAAGCAAGAGATGGGACTAAATACTCACCATTTAGAATTAATGATTTGGCACCTAAAGTGATACCTATTGTGTAAAATTTTGGGTGTAAAGTAAACCTATTGCCGGGAAATAGCTATTATTAGTATATTTTACTGTATTTTCTTCCAGCCTTCTGGTTTGCATTTTTACAACAGTTGGTACCAGGTTTGCATATGAGTTTTTGCAACTTGCTTTTTTAATTCGGTATAGGATAAATATCATCCCACCACTAAAAATAATTCCTAAGTATCACTAATGGATAGCTGAGTGCTATTTCCCCGTGCCTCTATGCTATTACTCAGCTGTGCCCATACAATATATGTGTCTTCCCCTCCTGTGGCACTGTGGTGGTTATTCTTATATATTGTTTTGATTTATAATTTTGGTAGCAGGCAGATCTGCCAAGGCACAATTCTGAGGGAAATATTTGGTGTGCCACATTATGCACCAGGACCTCTGATTGTACATGTTAATATGAAAATGATAAGACCAGGAATAATAAGACCAGGCTATGGAATGGTTGAGAGTTAAATGACGTCATGTTTGGATGGAATTCTAGAAATAGAATCACCACCGTTTGATCTTTTAAAAATTATGTAACTTTCTAATTATAAAAGTAATCTTCTTTATGGAAAATTTTGACAGAAAAACCAAGCACAATGTTGCCACTCAGAGATAAAAACAATTAACATTTTACAATCTACTGTTTTGCCCTCAGCAGAATTGGAGTGAAACTATGTATCATTTTATGGCCTGCTTCTCCCGCCTCTATATCTTGTATTGATTTTGCTTTGTTATTACTCATTCAGAAACCTTATCTTTAGAAGACTGTATTTCCTTATATTTCATTATGCTAATGTGCCACGTTTTAATTTCCTATTGTTGGATATTCAGATAATGCGGCTATTTAATGCTATAAAAATACTATAAAATATACTAAGTAAGATAGTGTTTAACAAATAAATACTTTAGAGTATTTATTTAGAATTAATTCTTGGAAATCGCAGTCACCACAGCAGAGGCAGGCATATATTGAAGTCCTGTATTGCCACATTGCCCTGGAAAGACTAGGCTCCCTCACCATCCCATAACCGTTTTGCCTCACTCCTGCCTTTTGTAATTTTTAAATTAGAGTCTGTTAGGTGGGTGAGTAATGATATCTGTGGTCTCACTTTGTACTTCCTTAATTACCAGTGGGCTAGAGCATTTGTCTGAGCATTTATTGACATTCCTGTCCTTTGCTTTTTTTCTATTTATATTTATCCTTTTTTTCTATTGATTTATAAGAACCCTTTATGCATAAGAGGATATTAACCTTTTGATGTAATGCTGGAATATTTCTCTGGTTTGTCATTTGTCTTTTAAACTCATTTTTGGCTTCTTGTTGCTTTAAGGTCTTTGCTACATACGGCCTGTTCATCCGCCCTGTGTGCCCACATCTCTTATTTTTCTGCTACGAGATCCTTTCCATTCCTGGCTTTAGATATCTGTACATTTGTATTTTTTTTCTACTTGTTTGAGGACTCATTTTGCACATTCAACTTTTTTGTCCTGGTTTCTTGTTTTGTTCTGAGACATAAAAGAAATTTAACTTTTTCTTAATAGCTAATTTTTGCCATTCTGATTAGGAAGGGATTTTTTTTTTTTTTGCCCCACTGATTTAAATCACTGCCTCTCTTAAATTCTCGTAGGCGAGCAAGCATGTATTTTTAGCCCACTTATTTGCTTCCAGTCTGACCAAGTACTAAACCACATTGTTTTAATTACAGAATTTTTATTTGTGTATTAAAATCTGGTAGGGCAGACTATCTCTGTCTGTATTATTTTCCAGAAATATTTTTGGCTACTGTATCTGAAACAACTAGCAGACCAGTTGAACTTTAGAACCATCCCCCCCCCAAACTGAAAAAAAAAATAACTTGAGTTAGCATGACATAATGCCTGCCTGAATTAGACGGTAGCTATAAATTGATTTTTACAGAATTGACACCCTACCGACAATATTGAGCCTTCCCCTTCAGGAATGTGCGCTTCCATTTACTTGCTCTGTTTATTTGAATCTGCTTTCATATGCTCTGTAAACATCTGTGCATTTCCTCATCTGAGCTTTGCACTACTACTTCCAAACCTTGTAGTTGGATGTTGCACAGAGCAAGAGAGCTTGCCCTCCCACCATGTGCTCTAACGATGCATTACTGACAGAGAGGCAAGCTGTTAGCGTATTTCTTTTGTTACTGAAGTTTCTTTTGGATTAGGCTGTTTGTTTTTATGTTTGCTCTTGTTTTATGTTTTTCAAGACAGGGTTTCTCTGTGTAGCCCTGGCTTTCCCACAACTTGCTCTGTGGACCAGGTTGGCTTCAAACTCACAGAGAATCTACCTGCTTCTGCCTCCTGAGTGCTGGGATTAAAGGTGTGTTCTACCACTGCCCGGTGGATGGCTAGACTTTTTTAAAGCTCTGGAAAGATGCTGATAACTTTACTGTATATTCAATCCATAGCATCTAAGAAAGCAGTTATTATAATTTCTAAGAATCTACTTCTTTGGAAGCAAATGGCCTCACTATGTCTTGTACAGATTTCAATGCAGTTTCTTTACAACTCTAGCCCAAGCCCTGGAAATGGGTTAGGACATACCATCTCATCATGAATACTTGCTTTTAGGTCTCCCCTGATGGGCTGAGAGGGAGAAATCTTCAGATATGTGTTTGGAGTTCAAAGCTCTGCCTTTGGAAGAACGGGAAAAACTGCTCATAAAGAATCATCTGGGAGCTGGCTCTAGGATGTCCCAGGATGAGTAGAGAGAACCTACAGATGTTAGCATCAGGTTTCATTTTGCCCAGATGTATGCTCACAGCCAGACCAACTTAAGTATGAAGAGACCATAAGATATCCTTGCTCCTAGAGTTGACCCCTAGTGGATATTCAAAATTGCCAATTACAGCACCAAGGGAACACAGAGTAACAGGGAGAAGGGATCGTGACTGTTATCAACCACTCCATTCCTAACCCCTTTCTGGGTTCACTTAGTATTGACTCCTTCTCTCGAGAGTAGAGAAAGAAAGGGTTTCTCCTACCCTGGTTCTCCCTGGCATATGGCTTAAGGTGGGGGTGGCATCTCCCCCCATTCCACACCGACAGCTTTCAAATATTCCTATCGTGTGCATTTCCTCTGTTGGACGCATAGCTCATCCTTTACTTTCTGTTTTCTATGCCAGTCTGGGGAGGCTTCCTCCCCCCCCCCCACTTGAAAATCTTCCTTGAAAGGAATATGTTGCCACCAGCAATGCCTCTGTGTTGTAACTATCTCCCATGAATCCAGACTGCAAGACAGCATGTCAGCCTTCAGTTAAAAAAAACCCAAAACCTATTACTTCGTTCTCCAATGAATACCCGAGTGCCTTCTGGGTGCTCAGCATCGTGTGTGATCCTAGAACAAGACAAAGAACAAAAGAAGAGCTGGTACTGTTCCTCAAGGACAGTGGTTCTCATCCTGTGGGTCGCAACCCCTGGGAGTGTCAAGTGATCTTTTTGCAGGGCTCCCCTAAGACCATTGGAAAACACAGATGCTTACACCATGATTCATAACAGTAGCAAAATTAGAGGGGTCCCCACAATATAAGGAAGTATTTGAAAGAGTCGCAGCATTAGGAAGGTTGAGAACCGCTGATCTAGGAGTTTCCAGCCTTCTGGAGGAAACACGATTATTGAGGGGCTCATGCAGCAGCATCGACACCAAGGAGGAAGGTACACTGTGTGGTCACAGGGAGCCTCGCCTTGTCTTGGATTCAGAGTAGGTGGTGAATGATCTGAGACATGAAGGACTTGAAACTTAAACCTTGATTTAACTTGTTACAGCTGCACTTTAGAGGGCAGATGTTCTAGAGCAGGATATCTAATATGTGCCCCCCCCCCCCCCGCTACCGCCCCCATCAAAGGGCCGTTCAACCCCCAAAAGGGTTGCAATCCATAGGTTGAGAACCCTTGTGCTAGAGGTAGGGTAGGGAAGGTGGGCTAAGCAGAAGGGACCTGTGTATGGGAGAGGAGGCCACTGAAGCTGAGCTGGGAACACAAAATTAATTTGACAGGGATAATGGGACAGGAAGATGCCATGCAGACTCTTGCTGGTCACCTTTAAAAACAAAATCTGTCCTTACTGTAAGAATACAGACTGATTTTGCTGGCTTTTGAGAATGCCTATCAGTTTGGGTGGGTGAGATGGCTTGGTGGTAAGGTCATCTGTCAATTAGACATGGCAACCTGAGTTTCAGTCCGTGAGTTCCACATGGTGCAAGGAGAGAAATAGGCTGTTGTATGAGGTTTCTGGCCCAGACTTTCCATCCCAGCCTCGTGGCCCAGACTTTCAGACCCACAGTCCCATAGTCCCACTGAAACACACCGATGCTTGCATTACACTTACGCTTATTGACCTGTGGCCCAGGCATATAGCTTGCAAGCTCTTGCTCTTAAACTAACCCATGACTCTTCTCCTGTTCAGCCATGTGGCTTGGTACCTTTTTTCAGAGCAGCCTATGTGTCCTCTGCATCTGCCGGGTTCTCTGGAAACTGGAGTCTCTGTGGCATTTCTCTGCCCTGTCCTTCCTGTTCCCAGATTTTCCTAGTCTGGTAGCCCCACCCACACTTCCTGTCTGCCTTTGGCCAATCAGTGTTTTTATTAAACCAGTAGGTGGGACAACTATTTACAATGTAACAATATAACTCCACTACAGCAGGTCTTACTTAGGATGGAGCTGAGGGCCCTCAAGATGCATGATGGTAGCAGTAAGCAATTGGATATATGAATCTCACTATTACTTAGGACTTAGGAGGAGTGGAGACATTCATTTGGATAGATCATCCACAATAGTTTGGGGAAAGAATCTAAGTGCTAAAGGACGTGCTATTGACCCCCAGTTGACCTTCAAGGACCATCCCCTGTCTGATTTCCAGAGGTGATGCTTTCTTGAGTGTAGAAGGTACTTCCTGTGTACCTTCCACCATATGTTGCTGTGACAAGGCTAAATGCAATAAAGTGGACATAAACACAGAAACCACATAATCAAAGAACCCTGGCTGCCTCCTCTTGCTCATTCTCCAGACTCCCAAGTCCTCTGCTGAGGGATGCTTCCAGATTCAGAGAGGGAAACTTTCCCCTTCTCTCCTCTATCCCAAGCTCACCCTCTTCCCCTGCCCAGGCCAGAACCATGAACTTTAAAATACACTGGATATATTTAAATATGTTTAAAATATATCTTGTTACCTAGGCCAAGAAGAAAACTGAGTTTTCTTAACTTTGAGGTCACTTATTCACTGGGCATTCAATAAATACTCATTAAACTTCAACCATGTTCCAGACATAGCAACGTGAATAAAAAAAAAATGGTGAAAACTAACATGTACACACACATACATACACACACACACACACACACACACACACACACACACACACACACACACATCTAGTATAAGGCAGAAGATAAAAGACAAAACCGATGGGACTAAAGTATTAATGTAATAAAGACCGAAAGGGAAGGGTACCCAGAATCCCTTGTGAGGAAGTAACCATTCAGCTGAGCAGGAGGTAGCTAAGATGTGTGTGATTAACAAGGGGCTAGAGTGAGAAGTAGGGGCGTCTGAGGTACTTAGGGAATGTGCAGTGGAGTCCGTGGCTAGAGTATATCATGTCAATTGGAAAGGGGTGTGTGAGAAACAAGGAGCCAGGTGACTGGCCATGGTGAAGATACAAAGATGTGGAGTATGACATCTAAGCAGCCAAAGTGAGCCAGCAGTTCAATCAGGACCTTAAGAAGAACACTATGAGGTCAGCTGATTTCCTTCTGCTACATACGCCAGAAGAGTTTTCTCATTCCCATCCCTTCCTGCTGTCAGGGGATGAAAGGAGACGAAAATATTCTCACTCTCCTTGCACTGGGGCATGGAGGCTTGGGCTGGCATTTTAATAGGTACGGATAACATCTGATGTCACTGTCCCCAGATATGGAAATGGCAGCTCCCAAGTGTCAGCAATGTTGAGTGATTGATTCTGAGGGTCTCCACAGGCTCTTCTGGCCACATGAAGATAGAGTCTAATCTGACTCACTTAAGCCAGAGCACGGGCCCAGGTTGGTAACAACCTCCAGAGGAGCCAAAATTTTAGTCGTGAATATTTTCCAACTCACATTGACATTAGCATGACCTTTAGTCCTTTTTAGGCTCCTGAGAAAATGTCAGAGGGCTCTGGCCTAGGACACTTGGAGATGGTCTTCCTCCAGCACTCTGAATGATGCCAGCCAGGACCTGGCATGCTGAATGGTTTTTGAGGGACTAGGTTATTGGGTGAGGAATTTCGGAGTTAATGCTGACAAGCTCAGGCTGTTGATCTAAATCCATGGATGCATCTTGGACCACTGAGAAGGGTAAGCATAGGAGTCTACCTACTGATAGGTGGGCCACTCTCCAAAGCTGAGGAGAGACAAGAGGGTTAGAGTATTGGAAGAAAGGCCCAGAATTCTTAGAGATAGGGTAGAGCTATGAGAATCGAGGACAGTGAACATCATAGTGAACCAGATGCATCTTGGAAAGTTTCCCAAACACCTGCATCTGGACAAAAAGCATTTTACTGTTTCTTTTAAAGAGAATCATCCTGCATTCATCAGATGATAAAGAAGTAAGTGCCAGCCTCAAGCTAATGCAGGGGGTCAAATGGTAGTGCTGCAGAAATTCTCTTCCAGGCTGGCAAGGCTGGCTGGAGGGATGCTTATGAGGGTCTGAGAATCGCTTGTATCCTCTTCAGGTATCTTACAACCTAGGTATCCATTCACAAATGGGAAAATGGTCAGTGTTGGGCCTGTCATGGAAGATGGCAGGTTTGGACTGTCTCAGGCAACCTTCTTCCTCTACTTCTGACTGGTTGGCTGTTTCTAAGTCACCTTTAATGTTGTAAACCACTGCTTGTCACCTTGCCAAATTCCCATGTTCTTACTTAAAAGTGATTCACACACTAGATGTTTTTGACATTTGAAAATTACTTGCTTCTTCGGGCAATTTTCTTGTTTGCCTTCTGGAAAACACCTGTAGTTCTCTATTCATTTGGGGGAAAGGTGAGGCCCAGGATGCATTTAGGAAACTGGTAGAATTATGAGGGGGTCAGGACCAGTGACTTGTGGACTAAGATAAGTTGTAAGATTTTTTTCTAATAAAAAGATTATAGTAGCTTCTTGATGTCATGTTAGGGATCATTTTTAAGTAGAGATAATTCGTCTACAGAATCACACCAGCATTGAGCTGGCCACTTAAGACCCATCTCTCTAAAGATGCTAACCATGAAGACTGGTCCATGGATGGAGAAGCATCTACTAAAGAATTGTGTACCAGGCCTACTATTCCTGCTCTAAAAATGCCCCAATGCTGTGTGACCTTATTTCTCTGTGGTAAAGAGCATGTCACTCCAGACCCATAAACATGGTTGCCATGATATTATCATTTCCACTACACTGAACTGGGGAGTGTTAATTAAGAATCAAAACCAGATAATTGGTCAGTGGTTACAGCACTTTTCACACAAACATGAGTGCCCAAGTTTGAGTCTTCAGAACTCTCATAATCTGGGCTTAATAGCACATGTCTTTAATCACAGTACTTCTACAGCAACCTGGGAAAAGACCACAGGAGAATCCGTGGAATCTCATAAGCCAGATAGCCTGGTGTATGTATCTGAAAACAGCAAGGGTACCTGTTTCAAACAAGGTACAAGGCACAGACCAACACTTAAGGTTATCTTTTGACCTCTACATATGAGTCTTGGCAAGAGACTTAGGAATCTGTGTAATTACCCACTTCCTTATTAAGATTCCCTCTTCCTACCTCTTCACTAAATCAAGGCACAGGAGGAGACAGGAGAATGACATGGTTCCCCGCTTTTTAGCAAACAAGTGACATAAAGTTGAAAACCCTAGCTTCAGGACTAGGTGGTTTTATCCCAAAACATCTATTTCTTTCCCCATCGATTCCCTGTTTATATCTTGCATCTCCTTCCCACAAAATGCAATGTTGAGCTTGGCATTGGAGCTTTGTTTTGTTCCTGGCTGTACCTCCTCACCCAGAGCTGACCCTCTTCCTTCGTGGGTTCAGTGGGACCCGGCACTCTACCATGAGGTGGGGTATCATTAGGCTAAGAGATGGCGAACTGAGACTGTTGTTGTTCAAAAACAAGGTCATTTCACTTGGCAAATGGTCTGAGAAGAGCCTGCTGTTCTCGAAGATGCCTGTAAACCTCATGCCTGGGCTCCTTAGCTCTCCTCGCTGTGTAGTTCCCTGGATGGAGTCCACTCCATAAAAGGACCGGAAAATAGGCCTCTTGAAGACAGGATAAAGGATTAGGGATAATTTCATTTCACAAGAAAGAGGCTAAGGAGGGACTTAATTGTCTTTGAAGGATCCTCCTGCCGAGGACAGAGATGGTTGTTCTCCATCTCACCAAGACAGAAGACAAAGTGGGTCTCAAATGGATGAGCAAAGCCTCTCATCTCTTTCATGGAGGGCTCAGGGAGACTGGACAGACAAGGTGGCTGGTTCCAAGGGGGGACTTTTATTGAAATGAAAACAATTTAAAGCAAGGAATTCACACAGAGAGCAAGGCTGGAATAACAACTTGGGAGCTTGAGAGAGCAGCAGAAGCAGAGGAAGTGGGTATAGATACTGTTAGTACTAGGGAAAGTGGGTTTGTGCTGACTCTCCATAAACAGTGGAAACCCCCTCTCAACAAAAAGGGCAGAGCAGGAGTTGGGCATTGCCGAAGGTTAGAGAGGCCAGCTGAAGCCTTTACCAGAGGCATGACAAGCTCTGGTTATGCTTTACCCATTATCAAGCCCTTGGTTCTGGCTTCTTTTGGAGAGGCCGACTAGGGCTGCCCCAGACTCCAGTCTGTAGAACCTGGCCTGTCTCCGATGGGTCTGTAGCCAGAGCAGAAAAATGCAGACACCGCAATTTCTGTAAAACTAAATGCACTCCATCTGAAGTGCTGGCCTTTGTTCTGACTGTGTCCTGTCAGTGGGGACTCTTTGTTGCAAGCAACAGAAATGAATTCTAGCTAACGGAAGTAGAAAGGGGAACTAGAAGGATATTAGGCAGCCCAGGGTCTTGAGGAAGGTAAAACACAAGGCTTATTAACTGTGTGTCCAAGAATGACTGACACCCAGGCATATGGTCCAGTGAAAGTTCTCTTTGCTGCTCCTCCACCCCGAGACTACCAGTATATGCCACTGGCACACTAGTCCTGTGACTGTGGATGCTGCTACCACAATCATGCCACACACAGTTCATACTCTTGTGTCATTGACATGGGTCAAAAGTGTGTCTGTGTGTCAAATTGGTGAAATGGGAGAAGCAGACAGGCTTGCTGTTGCAGGTGTGAGCGTGAGTGTGCGTGTAAGAGTGCTGTAAGCGTTCTTTCTTCTAATAAGATGAGTAGATGTCTGGTGTTTAACACAGAATTGTTAGTTTGCAAAACTCGGTGTTGGGAACCTCCTATTCACCTCCAGATGCTTTAAAAGTCTGCTAGCTCATGAGACCCAGAAGACGGAGAGTTTGAGTACCAGACTACCTGGGTCTAAATTTCAAGGCAACCACGTATGAAAACAGACTTCTCTGCATGCTGAGGCCTCCTCCAATCCTATTTCTGATGTGCAAACAATACTCAACTGTTGAGTGCCGTAGTGAGCAATGGATAAAAAAGCAAGCCGGGAAGAGATTACTGGGAAGTGAGGATTGAAACTGATCAAGCCAACTATGGACACAGACCCCAATTCATGCAGAGCACTCATGAACTAGCTCTTCTGCCTGCTAGAGGTGTGCAACTGTAGTTATTGACCCCTGGGGATGTTCAGAGTTCCCAAGAGAGCATGCTTATTTCTTCTCTGTTTCTACCTGTAGGCTGGAAGGAAGTTATTGTCTTCCCAAATACTATAGATCTCTCCAGGTTCAGAAGCTTTAACCCATAGAGACAGAGGGTCTCCCAGTGGGTGAGTTGCTGGCTGAATCTGGCCTCAAGCCCAGGTTCTATTCTTGCAAACATAAGAAGAGGTAGTGTATAACTTCAGTCCTTTGACCTGTGAGGTTCATGTCGTGTCATTTAAGAATATCCCAATCGTCTGTCCCTAGACCTACTGCCTAGGCAGGTGTAGAAATTCTTCCTCTAGGAGCTATCTGATACTCTGCTACCCATCTAGTGTGGTAAGCGTCTAGACAGGTTGCTAGCTTCATACACCACACCCTTCTGGCCTGTCTGAAGCTCCGTCTTTCTTCTTTTACCCTCTTTATTGTCCTTGAGCCTTGTCCACACTCCCAAGAGTTGTTACCAAGTCTTTCTCTTCAGCACACTCCTCACTATTAACTAAAACCCACCTGGAAGGGTCATCTCCCCAGGAGATCCCATAAGCATCTCCATTTCAGTTCCATTACACATCTCAACCTCTCTCTCCAGTCTCTCTTTCCCTTTGTGTTCCTATCTCAATCCATGAGAAAACCTTCCTCCGTCTCACTCCCACATCCAGCCCCACTCAGACTGTGCATGCTTCTTGTTGCTGTAGCTCTCTTCTCTGATTCTTGCAGGGCTCAGGCTCCATTTTCTTTCCTTGGGTTTGGAACAACTCCACGTCTGAACTTGTCCCCTCTCATTCACGTACGTCCAAAACCATCCATGCTGGATGTAGAACCTATCCTGATATCTCTCTGTGACAGCCGTAACTTTAAGATACCATTTGGAAATCAAGCCATTGGCGTTACTTTCCTGTGAGAAGAGTGCAGACCATCCTTCTGTGTTTTGGACTGTGAGTTCATAAGAGGACAAGATCTGTCCTGTTCCTTCCTACCCGATGTGGACACACCAAGAGAGCCCACTGAAGAGGGGACTAATCCATGCCTGCCACAGTATGGTCCTGCCTGCTCACTGTAGCGGTGAGTTTTCCAAAGTGGAAGAGAACTTGCCCTCCCACCCACCCGTGTCTTCAGATAGCCTACAGCCTGACCCCTATATAATATGGACGGGCCAAAGGCTCTGTTGTGTCCAACCACTTTGGAAAGGGAATATCCCATAGTTGGCAGTCTTCAACCGGGTCTGTGAGTTAATCCCTTCCAACCTTCTGCCTCCCTTCTTTCTGTCTCCCCTACATCAACCTGTGGCCTGTGGCAGGGCCTTATGGGAAGCTGCCAGGAGCCAGCAGACCCAGTGCTTTGCTTTGGAAATATTAGGCCTCAGCATGATTTAGTAGCCTGGCATTTCTGGGCTAGTTTACAGTAATCAGGCATTTGTTAATGCTTACTTTCTCCTCCACAGACTATTGCTGACACAGGAACTTTCATTGTTGATTCGATTTTAGCCTGTGCTAAACAGTAAGCAGTGAGGGGTAGCACAGACTCCAGCAGCCGCAGCACTCTCCCTGCTGACTGTGTGAGCAGCTTAGTTCCCAGTGGCAGGTATCATCTGTGAGACAGGGACAGTCACACCTCCTACCTTAGGGGTTTGGGGGAGATTAAAAGATAAATAAAACATCCATGCTTGCATCGTAGACGGACTTAGGACCCCAGACCCCCTTTCCCTGACCTCTAATGTTCATGCCAGGTCTGACTGACTAGAATGCTAGTTCCACAGAGGGGCCGTGGAAGCCAGCTTTCTGTCCCTGGACGCATGCCTGAGAATCAAGTTAGAAAGGGAAACAGTACTGACTCAGGGTCCCAGAGATTCAGTTGGTCCTTCTGCATTTGAGTCTGAGGTAGGTATGGCATCGTGGCCGGGAACACACGATATAGCAAAGCTTTCTAATAACTGGGAAGGAACACACGATATAGCAAAGCTTTCTAATAACTGGGAAGGAACACATGATATAGCAAAGCTTTCTAATAACTGGGAAGGAACATGGAGAGGAAACTGAGAGTCTGGGGTGCTACAGTCCCCTCCAACAACAGTCTCCAGAGACCAGAAGATCACCTGCTATGCTCTACCTCTGAAAGCTCCCAATACCTGCCAGTACTAACTTATCTGGAGACAAAGTCTTCACAGGGACTTGAGGGACGCATTTCAGATCCAAACTATAGCAGAGCTGGATGAGTAAGAGCATCTACAAGTTATAAAGGGATTTTCCCTTTCCCCCAGCATCAAGACCTCCGTCCCACTTACCATCAGTTGTTTTTAAACTGTCCTACCAACTCAATTAAAGTGAATTCAGTCAGAGAGCCAGGCTTCTAAATTCAGGGGCTGATATAGCTCACCCCTAACAGAGAAATTCTAGGAGTCCAGTTGGTGGCTTGAAATTCCTCTCTCTATGGATACCAGCTATACCCTCCACCCAGCTCCGAGCCATCTCAGATTTCCCCTGGGTGGTTTTATTTATGTTCCCATTTTCCTTATTCTCTGAATCATTCTTACCCGATCTGAGCCAGGGAAAACAGAGTCAAGTGCAGGGCGCCATGTCCCTAATGACACCCCCTGGCTGGAGGGTCCCAGGTAGGGTACAGACAACCGCAGTATTAACTGCTTGTCCACCCTTCTTCTGGGCCTCACCTGGGATACTATGACTGCACGGGGCCACAAGGCTCTGCTGTCCTGCCCATGCCATATTCATGCTTGATTAATCTTCTTTTAATCACTCTCGGATTTGGGTATTTTTTGTTATTTTCAGGATGTCTGCTCAATTTCTTTCTAAAAGTATGTCTTTACTGTATTCAGAATAGATTTTTAATTGCCCTTTCCCTGAAAAATGTTGAGCCAAGTGACTATTCAGGATAACAGTAACCTTAATGAGGAGCCCAGGGCTCAGTTTAGCACCTTCCAGCCCTGCTGAAAAGCTCTGGCAGGTTGCACTTTGAGAAGTGGCTGGGATTTTTTTTTTCCCCCCCGTCAGCCACCGTTGCCTCAGTCCCAAGGATTCTATGACTAGCTTGTGGTTACTTCATTGAGAGAAAAAGATTTGGGACCAGTTCCTTTGTTTAGATTTGGAATACCTGTGCAAGCTTGGTCTTCATGTACTTGGGTGACTTTTCACATCTCAGCCTTAGAGGCCTCATAGGCAATGTCGGTGGAGGTTAGGATGTGTGTTTGTTGATTTCTGTGTTTTTGTTGGTCCTCGAATGCAGAATGTTTTCTCAGACCCTAATATCTGGGCTCCTCATATGGCCAGCTCGAATTATCTGGCTCCCCAGGCACTGTGTAGATGATGTCAGCACTTAGTATCCCACAGTTTCAACCACTGTGGGATTCTCCGGATCACATGCTCTTGAAGAACTTTACCTGTTCAGTCCGTGTCCTCTCTTGTCCAGTTCTGCCCATTGACCCACCCCATCTCCCCCGTGACCCATCACATAAAGTCATTTCATAGCTGTTCACTGCAGGAATTCATCCAGCACCCTGCTTGATGACACCCCCATCGCCAAGCCCACCTCAAGGACTCTGGTCCCTTGCCGCATCTCTGCCACCTGTAATTCTCACCATAAGGGGGCCCCAGTTAACAAATGAGTCAAGATTCATATAGGTTACATGGAAAAAGAGCTTGTTCTGTGGAATGCCGAGCTTTGTCAGGGACTAGAGTCTGATCCCTCCAAGGACCAGGGCCTATTGTTGGCTTCCCTCACTGCCTACAGACATTTCACTTGTCTTATCCCAGGGCTTTGCTTACAGGCTTCAACAGTCTCCACCCAGCCTTTCATGTCATGTCTTGCTTGTGATGCTAGTGACAGTTGACGTGTTTAATCAAACTACTGTAGCTCCTCAGGGTCCCATCCATTATACAGGGGCCTCGCCTCAGTACCTGTAGGTCAGTGGACTGATTGCCAAGATGGTTGTGCTCAACCATGGTCCCTCCTTGTCTATCTCTTCTTCCAGCAATGCACTGTCTCGGCTGCCACCCCAGTGTTTAGAAGAGTCCTGGAGAGGGGTGTGTGGATTCGAAATTACTGAGACAGAAAGAATTAGGTGGAGACGAAAAAACTGAGTCAGGCAGGCTGTCACTAAATACTGTAGCAGCCCAGATATATTATTGCTCCTGGGCTTTTTATACTCAGCAAAGGAGAGAGACAAGTACAGGCAGGGGCAAACATTTCTTCAATTCTCAAAACATAAGACACCTGATAACCATACCTTTGGCCAAAGCATCCTATCATGCACCCTTGCTGGGCAAAACAAGCTTGGATTCCCTGACCTTGGATTAAAAACAAGCCACAAGCTGGTCTTTGTGGGCTCCCTCCCACAGCACTGCTGAGCTTCTTCTTCACCAGGGCCTCTAGTTAGGGCAGGCACCACATGTACTGTGTATAACATGCATTCTTTAGTCAGCCCTTTATTTAAATCCCACCTGATTAATGAGTTGCAGCATCTAAGAATTCTGGGCCCACAGTGATCTGTCCACTTTGACTTTTCATTTTTGACAGAGGCCATAGAGGGTGGGCCAGGTCCAGGCTAGATGTATGCTTTTAGACTCCGAGCTATGCTCTTTCCACCCAGTGTCAGGTCCTTTGGACCACTCAGTCCTACTTATCTGCTCAATGAAGTCAAAGATGCTATAACTCATCTGTGGGGTCTCCTGGCACCTGGGTCTTAGGGGGTCTCCAGTTTCTCCACTGCTAGAAGGTTAATGGGGTCAAGTTCTAGGCAAACCTCTGTCCCCTTGTTAACTCCTCCAAGGAAGAATAGGGGATTTGTGCTCCTAAGAGTGCTCTGTTTGTCCTGAGTGTTGGGAATAATGCTTCATCAGATGGTGTGTGTGTGTGTGTGTGTGTGTGTGTGTGTGTGTGTGTGTGTGTGTGTGTGTGTGTGTGTGTAAGTACATATCTTAGAGTCTCTACTACCGTGACAAAACACCAGGACCAGAAAGTAAACTGATAAGGAAAGGGTTAATTCTGCTTACACTTCCACATTTTAGTCCATCACTAAAGGAACTCAAACAGGGCAGCAACCTAGAAGAGCTGAATCAGAGGCCCTGGAGGATACGGCTTACTGGCTTGCTCAGATTGCTTTCTTATGGAACCCAGGACCACCAAGCCCAGGGATGGCACCATAATGGATTGGGCCCTCCCCCATCAATCGCTAATTAAGAAAATGCCTCACATCAGGATCTTATGGAGGCTTTTTCCCAATCGAGGTTTCCTCAACAGGAAGAATGTTGGTTGCATCAAGTTGACATAAGGCTAGCCAGCACAGGACATAAACCATTTGTATGAGTGTGTCTCCGAGTATGTTTGTGTGTCTGTATGACCATGACTATCTTTCTCTGTGTATTTATAAATATGTGTATATGTCATATGTACTTCTATGCATGAATGTGTGTACATGTGTATTCATTTATGAGTGTCTGTCTATGTATGACTATGTAAATGCATCAATGCACGTCTTTCTATGTGAATGGGTATATCTGTGTCTGAGTGTGTTTATGTATATGAGTATGTCTGTCTAGTATGTCTGTGTGTTTCATGAGTGTCTTTATGTCTATATGAGTGTGCCTGTGTAAATGTATGAGCAGGCAAGCAGGCAGGCAGGCAGTGCCTGGTTCCTTAACCTGACTGATGACGTCTTGCCCCTTTGGGAGCCTCTAATTTTCCGTTTGTACTGTGCCAGGCCTGTGAGGGATACAGTCACTCGCCCACACCTCTGTCTGTAAAATGCCAACCAGCCACTTACGTTCCAGTTTCTTAGAAAATGAAAAACTCCAGTCATTCAGCAAAGGCAACCTGTAAATGGGCTCTGCTGACTGTTTTTCAGGACCTTGGGGGCCATCATTTGAGAAAGGAGACTCAGCTAGGCTCCAGGCCACAACTGCGGGGGTAAGCAGAACATGCTGGGGACTAAAGGCCTGTAGATAAATCAGGTGGTGCTTAGCTTATGCTTGGCTGTGCCAAAGGGTGGAGGGCCTGGGAAGAAGTGGGTCAGGCTAAGTCTTTGAGATATATGGAGCTCAAGTCTCTTGGTAGAAGGAACCCACACCAAATCCCAAAGGGTTAGTTATGTGTTTGGGGGTGACTGAGAGGGAGGGGCCTATCTGAAGACTCTGGTGCTATTGGAGCACAGCCCAAGTGGTAACCCCCTAGGTGATCTAGGTGAGGAAGAAGGCATGGCCAAACAGCTCACAGCCTGTCGTGGTGCCACAGGCATCAGCTGGGTTGTACATTTGACTATGGCCCCCAGAGGAGCTGTTTTGAGGTTCTCATCCACCTGCATACTCTCTCTTTTCCCTTTGGAATGCCAGAGGCTGCTATGTTGAGCTGGGGGGAGCAGACCTCCATTGGAGATAAAGGAGATGACTGTCATTTGCCTCGGCTAGACACGTGACCTCAGGGCCAGGCCAGCTTCTATCTGGACCTACAGCTGCTCAGGCACTTGCATTCACATCCTCTTTGAGAATTTCCTAAGCTGCTGCACAATAATGTGTCTTCCCTCATTCTCAGAGGATCTAGAAATTCTGGTCTGGTGTCTCCTTCAGAGAGAAACAGCCTCTGATTTCTTCCATGTGTGACACCATCCACCCACCCCACCCCCCATCCCACGCCACCCCCACCCCCGCCTTCAGCTGGGGCTGTGTTGATGGTGACTAGGTTAGTCACAGAAGCTTAGCCTCAGAGTTAGGGGTGGGAATACCAAGGACACATTTTCTAGCTTGGGCACGTGGGGGTTGGCTGCTTGAAGCAGTGTTTAAGGCCTGCCCCTTTTCCCTGGAGCATCCTAGCCCCATGTAGCCCCAGGGCAGTTCTTTCCTTTCAGAAGCCAGGCTCCAGCGCGACGGGAGAGACACAATAGCACTGCCTGTTTCTCTGTGAGGAAGAAGGCAGAGCTTTCCTCAAAGGAGCTGATAGCTCTACCTAGCACATTCCCATACGGGCATCCAGAGTCCATTTTCTAGACCAGGTCACAGTTCAAACCTCTCCTAGACCACGTACGCCATCTATAGTGATGCAAACTAATGGTTCTACCCCACCCCAACCCCCCACTCCCTGCCTTTGCCCGGACCTCCCGTACCTCTCACCCACCACAGGCCTGACTTACCATCTGCTCCCTGAAGCACAGCATCACTCTCCTTGCTCTCCCTGTTTTAAATGACAGCACCACCCATTCCTTCTCCAGCTAAGGATGGATGGACTCACAGTTCAAGAACAGATGTTTGGGGATTGCTGTTTAGAAAGATGGTAAACGTATTAGATCCAAAGTATGTATCAAAATCTATTAAATATATATGTGTATATGTATAATTGCACCTAAAATCAAACTTGGGTAGTCTCTGGGCACAGCTGTGTTTACCTGTGTGTATGTGTATGCATCGGTGATTGTGATCAACTGCACAGCTAATAGAAATCGGACCTACCCACCAATTAGTTTATCACTTTGGTTCGTTTTGGCTGCTAAATGCTGCTAAGTTGTCTTTATGATTTGTTGGGTATGGTTTTGTTTGCAGGCAAAGTAGACCGGTTCGGCAATAAAAAGTGACAAAGACAGGAAACATAAAGAGTTTATGTTGAACCATCCCCGAATTAATGAGGAGCTGAGGAATGATAATTCTGCAAATTCACCTCAAGGTTATTTTTACCAGCTCCATAAGTTAGGATCACCTGATCCAAGTCCTTATGTAGGTCATTGAGATGTCTTTAGTACATGAAATGAAGAAAGAGACAGAGGGTGGGGGAGGGAACAGGCAGGTAATACATAGATCATTTGATTTGCCTTTTTATTGATTAAATAAAGACGGTGATTGATATGTGTCATTTAGAAGAATGTAGGACTGCCTCTGAATTCCGTGTTATCTTTAGTTTAGGTAGCAAGAATGTTGTAAAAACATCATAGTTGAATTTTCTGAAGCACAAGATGCACATATTCAAAAGATCAGGTCACACAATTTACTCTTGAAGCTGGTGCATCTAATTAAGTTTTAATTATGTCTTAGATATAGCTCAGTCCCAGAACAAAAAGTATCATTCTAAAAATTTGTCAACAAATTCAACCTTTCTTGCACAACTAGCTTAAAGGAAATAGAATGTTGTGTGTAACTTATTAAACGGAAGATGTTGAAATATGCCCCTATGTAATGAACTGTAATAAAGATAGCCTTTTAATGATCATTTAATATAATCTTTGAATAAGACACTCATATAAAATATTTAACTTAAAGTCTTTTTAACGTAAGCCGTGCAAAAATGAGAAAATGATTTTTTTAATTGTAGGGGTTTATAAAATTATAAATGATTATGAGAGGAGCTCGTTAGTCAAAAACAGGATTAGAAATACTGATTTGGAAACACAAAACCTGGGACACTCAGTAGGAATTGAGGGCAAGGAAAAATGGGTGAGGACAGAGAAGGTACCATACCTGCATGGCATGGTGAGAATGACATTCTCACTGCACTCTGGAAAATGCCTGTCACCCACCACCTACTATATACCCAGACCCAGCAGTTAATGCCAAAAGCTAAGCAGAGGTGAGGGCATTTATAATGTTGTCTTTACCTCATTTCCTCCAAGCAAATCACAATGAAAAGGGCATTCTTAGAAGAATGCAAACGTCAGGAATATCACAGGACCTGGTCCTACATTCTACCCTGTTCTAAAGGCAGAGAGAGAGAGAGAGAGAGAGAGAGAGAGAGAGAGAGAGAGAGAGAGAGAGAGAGAGAGAGAGAGAGAACTGAAGTCACAGATGGATGAAGCTACCCCACACACAGCAGTCTGGAAGGAGCATTCTCCCGCTGATCCCAGATAAGCTTCTTTGCCAGCCTGCCTTAGATTTGTTCGGGAATACCCAGGGCAGGCAAAGTCATTTCTGAGAACTGGCTGTCACGTGACTTGGCAGGACATCAGCATCCAGGCAAGATTTCATCCCCTGCACCATTTGTGCAAATGGGAGAGGACCGCAGGACACTGGTCACTGAAGCACATTCTCTTCATTTTATAAGAAACAAATCAAAGCTTTGAGGTGGGAAGAGATTGCCCAGGGCCTTAGACAAAATGCAATAGCATCCCAAATGTGCCTTCTTCCGGGGAACCTTCAAGAGTGGCCTAGGGCAGGAATGCCTGCATTTAAAGAGTTCTAGTCACAAAGGACAATAACACCCTTCCTGTGCCCTGGAAATGCTTTGAGTGTGAGGAGGTGACCTCGTGGTCATGGGAAAAGCTCTTGGGAGGCACAGCCCAGACTCTGATAGAGAGCCTGGAAGTAGGAAGCTGGCTTCACTACCTAAGGGGATTTCTCAACAGCTGCAGTCAAACTACTGTGGTCAGGACTCTGTAGGTATTTTGTGGCCCATCCTGCAGGGACATTTATTCGTATCTATTCCAGTTGGTTGACCTGCCACAGCCCATCCTCAAATGTATCAATCCAAGGTACCATTATTTATAGAATCATTGACTCACAAGCTCCCTACAGACTCTCCTGCCAAGTGACTTCCCCACCCCTGCTGGTCACCTCCAGGGCCGAGATCAAGCTGCCTGGCCAGCCCATTCCTGAAGACATAGTCTGAAGGAGAAGTCTCTCCACTCAAACGTTGTCTCTACTTCTGGTTCTTTCTGTCCCATGGATCGACTTTCAGACCTGTATGGATAGTGACAGTGCCCGATCCACTGCTGCAAACAAATGCCAAGGCTGTAATAATGTCTCCCCTTCCTGCTCTTCACACTGAGTTTTCATGTCCTCTTAACATTCTGGTCACGAGTCTCTAAATGGCCCGCAGGTTGTAGACATCCCATGGAGCACATGGTCTGAGAAGCAAATGTAGCTGAACAGCCACCAGGACAGCAAAGGGCAACCTTGCCAGGTCCTTGTGCCAAGATCTCAGAGCACAGCTGGTCCCAACTACAGCTGACGGCTCTTCTGAAGACTCCTGTGTTCTAGCAGAGGTAATACAATTTTCTGTGAATGTAACATGAGGATGATGAGTATCATAAGGAACTGGGGATTCTAACGTCTACAAGGACTACATCTGATGTTCAGAGAGGATTCTGATGTAAGACCATTTTCTTTTCTGTCCTTAAAAAAAAAAACAAAAAAACAAAAAAACAAAAAACCCTTTTACTTGTTTTTACAGTATGGTATGGACTTGAGTTCTTTTGCTATTTATAAAATCACACTCACGTCTTTTGATCTGGGGTTTCATTTGTCAGGTGACCGCACAGTATCCCTACTGTCTTTCCCAAACTGAGGACCTGCTTAGAGCCAGGTCCCCTGAAATGTCACCCTAGGGCATCAGCTACTTACACAATGGAAGGTTTCAGGAGCTGCTTCTAAAAGACACCTCTGAAGGACTGTTCTAGGGTGGATATTTTTACAGTATACACCAAAATGGAGGTGAATGAAACAATATGATTATTATCACAGGAAATAAATGAATCTGTTAAAGAAAAAAAAAATTCCTCTTTCCTGAATGGCTTTAGCCTAGACTGCTAAAATAAATTTCCATGGTGGGAAGGCCTGCCTTAAGTCATGTGTCCTGAAGGAAAAAAAATAATGATTGAAATCACGTTTTGAAAACATATAGGCGTTAACTGTAACTTTGCGTTCTTTACAAGGTTCGTGGGGTGTGAGGTGAGAGGTGGGGGTGTTCTACATGTCCACATCCGTGTTCGTGAGTTTATGACCCTCTGCTGTGACTCTCCATCATCACGGCAAAATTGCAACCTTTCAGGGCCTGTAGACAGTCGAGTTAAAATGGCTTTGAGAAAGAGATGGTTCATGTGGTCAGGCAGCTTGGTGTCACACTCAATTGGCTAAACATAGTCATTTTGGGTTCTATTATTGACTAATTTGGGTAATTCACCTACTGGGAAATATTTAAAGATAAAAATGTAAAATTCTGTCAGTGTATCAAGTAAGGTCCTTGATGTCAATTTTGTGACATATTTTTAAACACTAGAAACTGTTCTGAGGGATAGTCTGTCGTGTTGTGGTTAAGTGAAATAGTGTTGGAAAGCCCATCAGCTGTCTGTCTGCCCCTCTCCCCATGCTCACTCAGTTTCCTATCAGGGCAGCTATTTTACACCTGGGCGGCTCTCGTTTAATGGAGAATGCCATTAACAAGTTTGCCAGAGTGTGTCCCTGTCTGCAGCCTTGATTAGCTATCGGCATGCTTGCAAGCTCATTTCTTGATTGGTGTTGAAATATGTCACACCCTGACAGAGCGTTGCAGGCTGTCGCTGCTGATGGATTAATGACAGAGCACCTGCTGCACGTCCTCATGATGGCCGCAGCCCCAGAAAAGTGCCATAGCCGCGGGGATTCCTGGTGCTACACGTCTCCTTTTTTGGCTCAGAGAAAAAAGTTAAAAATTAGAGACAAAGGGGAGAGAAGCCAGCAACCATGTATCGTCTCCTATACCTACTGCTATTGTCCATCGGTTTCCTTCTAGTGAGTTTTCAGTGTAGAAATAATTTCTTGGTATGTGGCACAGGCCTTTGATATAGGTCATTACTGGAGTCAGTCACTCCAGTAATCCTTCTGGATAGGAATTAATGATGCCCATTTTATAGACAAGAAAAGCAATTCCATGTTGAGTTTCCAGGTAGGTCGGGAAAGTGGGATTTGAACCTCCTATGCATAAGCCCCTTCCCTTCCACTAATGCCATGTCATATTATGGTCACTTGGAAGACTTGTGATTCATATATTACTGGGTTTCTACTTTTTCTTCTTTTCTCTCTCTTGTTTTTTGTTTTTGTTTGGTGGCTTGGGTTTTTTGTTTTGTTTTGTTTTTGTTTGTTTGTTTTTGTTTGTTTGTTTGTTTTTGAGACACGGTTTCTCTGGATGTCCCAGAACTTGTTCTGTAGACCAGGCTGGCCTCAAACTCCACCTGCCTCTGCTTCCCAAGTGCTGAGGTTAATGGTGTGGCCATCACTGCCTGGCTGTTGCTGGGTTTTAATTCAGTAGGTCTGGCTGGGCCTGAGACTCTGGACTTAAGTGAATTCACAAGCAATGCCATGCAGCTGACATGGAACCTCACCCACACTGCTACCTTATGCAGACCTTTTTCCATATCCAGATCCCCCACCCCTGACCCCACTCCAGTCCACCCCTGCTTCTCCTGAAAGAACTCCCCAGTGATGGTATCTGGCACACAACAAAGTATGTGGCATAATAAGATGTAGGTTCTGTTAAAGACATCTGTTGATAATTTGATGCTTTGGAATTCACAAACCTACTCTTAGCTTGGAGTCCCAGAAAATCACCCATGGTTATAGCCTACCTTGAAAAGGGGGTTCTCTATGCACTTCATCTTGCTTAAGGGGGCAGATACACATTATTGCCTAATGCTATTCCCAGCCATCTTAGTACTGCTTAGCTGTCACCTCCCTCTGAAAGTCCACAATGCTCAGACCAGCCCATGGGGATGTCGTTTTCTGCTGAGCCCCTGAAGTCTGTGCCAGGAAGAAGATAGTCTAACTTAGCACCTGAAAGGAGGTAATTCTCAGGACCTGAAGCCACAGCCCATGAACGCTGCAAAACCTCTGCCTCCAACCCTCACTTGATTGATGATGAAACGGAAGTGCAGAAACAAGGCCTAGCTCCAGATCCCACAGAGCCTGGTCCATTTTGAATTAATTCATGATATCCATAGATTTGGTTTTTGTGCTTGTGGTTGGTCTTCGTTTAGTGCTGAAATGGCCTTCCAGATACCTCAGCATCCAATGAGTGTGACTTGATAAAGTCCAGATACAGCTGCTTTCCTGCCCTCCCTGGCATGTGGCCTGGAAACTGTCCCTGAGCCAGTGGTGAGGTCTTAGGCAGGATCCCATTCTGGATGTTTATGAGGTGTCCAGTGTATCCAAGGCCCTGTCAGCTCTTCCCAGGATTAGAGTTGAGAGTTCAGGTGCCCAGTGTTGGCAAACGGTCCTTTCTCTGAGTGTGGGTCAACTGTGTTCAGAGCTCGGGGTAGATAATAACAGCAGAGAATAACATGGAAGGAAGCACAGCTAGTCTCTCTCCATGGGAAAACATATGCCTGTGGGCTTCTGCTTTTATTATCTAACAAGTATATTTTCTCTGAGGTCGGCTCAAAACAGGAAGAGATTCATTATTCCCAACAGTCTGTCCAGGGATTTATTGTCTTAAGGGGTTCTTTCTGGCCCTACCTCCTGCCACCCTCCCTCAGTAGGTGATGTGCATCTGTATAGCAGATTGCTCTTCCTTCTACCATGTTCTTGCTTTTTCTTATTATGGAAGCAATATGCATTCATTATTTAAAAATCAGAAAATATGAACAAAAGAAATCAATTTAAATACATCATACCACCTGCCTCAGATGTAAACACAGTTTAAAGATATGGGGCTGGAGCCCTGATCATCTTTTCTCGAATTTTTTTTGCTCTCATTTAAGTTTTTTTTAATGCATGTATGTATGTGTGTTATTAATATTACAAGTTTTTTTTAAGCGTCAATGAATCATGCCTATGCATACTGTAACCTGCTTTTGTTATAATATCTTGGGCATCTTTCCATGCCAGTGCTTGAATAACTAGCTCATCCATGCTAAATAGCATTCAATAATTAATCATGCCAAAGCCCTGATTGACACGATCCTCTTTTGTTGGCTATTTAAATTATTATATTTTCCCCCTCTTATGAACAATACTGGCATGTGTGCCCTTGCCCGGTTACCTCCGGTTATTTCTCAGGTTCTTTTTCAAATGGCAGGACTTATTTATTCATTTATGAAAGCAAATATTTACTGAGTATCTGCTACGTGCCAGCCATGGTGACATATGCATGGGGGAAGGTATGGTAGTGAACACAAAAGCCATGTCCTTCTGGAGAGGAGACAACAAGAGTCCTAAATAAGAAGCATATAAGTTTGAAATCTCATTTTGGATTGTGATGAATCACACTAATACTCCACAGGGTGGTATGATGGGGTCTTTAGAGGAGGAGGTATGTAGGGAAGCTTGCTGAAGAAAATGTTTGAGCTGAGATCCATAGGGGAAGAAGCTGGTGTGGCTAGTATTGAAGGCAGTATGAGGCAGAAGGTAGTGGGGTTCCTGGGCCCTTCAGCCTAAGAAGACGCAATGGACTAAAATCAAATTGTTACCAAGTATGCTGGCTAATTTTTTGGCATCCTGAAACAAGTTAAATTGCACCCAGACAAGAACCTCTGAGAAAAATGTCTCCATCAGAATGCCTGTAGATAAGTCTATGAGGCGTTTTCTTGATTAATTATTAATGTGAGAGAACACTGCCCAGTATGGGCAATGTCGCCTCTGAGCAGGTGGTAGTGGATCATATAAGAAAGCAAGCTTAGCAAGCCAGGAGGAGCTAGTCTGTAAAGAGCTCTCTAGTTCCTGCTCCCAGGTTCCTGCCTGGAGTTTCTTCCCTGGCTTCCTGTCATCCGGAAATGTAAGACAGATTAACCCTTTCCTCCAAGAACAATCAGCAGTGGAGTGATACAGAAACAGAAAATGGTTTGGGGGCTATTTTGGATGTGGGATGGGGGTGTATGTGGCCCCTTGCTACTTTCCAAAGTTGTAGTCTGAACTGTCACTGTGGCTATAGAAATAGTCTGCTGCCCCAGGCCAGGGTCTGGCTGTGGGTGTCAGGATCTCTCAGCACATGATCTATCCAGCTAGACCAGGTCTGGGTCTCCTGCCCCCAGCAAAACAGTTAGCTCAACAGAGAGAAAGTCCTGGAAATCATTCTTCTACACAGTCATCTGAGTTCCCACTTTGTGGTGACCACAGACCCAGTAGGATGTCAAGTGAGGGAACACTCTCTGACTCTTCTATGCTGGTGTTGGGGAATGGGGCAAGCAGTGGCCACATAGGACCCAGACACATACCCAACCTGGCAGTGCTGTTCAGGTGACCCATCATCCATTGAACAGGGACCTGGAGAAAAATTACAGCCTAATTGTACCTGGTAATCTAGGGATGTGGGGGTGGGGATGGGGGTGGGGTAACTTCATGCAAGAGATGCTGGGGGAACAGTTACCAAATGCAATGCTCACTCAAAGTAACCCTTCCCCTTCCCTCTTTGGATGCTGTGCGTCTTTGGGAGTGTGCAGGGGTCATCCCTGCCTGAGCCAGGATGCTCCTGTAAGCCTGTAATCTCCACACTCCAAATGTTAGAGGATCATAAGTTCAAGGCCAGCCTGAGCTACATAGCAAGAGCCCTGTCCCAAAACAAATGGAAACCTGACATGTGACAAAGAATGGCTTCTCAGCAGGTAAGAGGCTGTTTCTCTTCAGATGTCCCCTGGAGTTAGGGTACCAGTAAGGAATATAGCCTCAATTAAAACCCTGGGTGGTCAGCATAGGACAGTCCAGAACAGAGGCCAGTGAGTGATGTTCTCCCCAATTCTGTGCTTGGGCTTTTAGAGAGGAGGAAAGAAATGGGAAGATTAAGATACCTCCCCCAAGGCCATTTCTGGTGAGCCAGTTACTGGTGGTTTATATACACATTTTGTACAGAGGACAAATATTCGGGTCAGACAAAGCGTCTTTGCAGGGGGTTGGGTTTTGACACGCTGTGGATGGTTATCCATAATGGAGTAAGATCGGCTTTGCTGATCCTTGGCTGGGATTAAGTCCTCCTCCTCAGGCCTGTTGACTGACAGTCTAGCTGTGAATGGAGCGCTATTTCCTGGCATCATGTACTTGAGCCAGACTATGACCGTCAAAGCCTGGGAAGGGTCAGCCAGTATCAGTGGCTGGTGGCTGCCTTATGACCTGCTAGGACCTCTACCAGGCCTGGATGAAGAGACTAATGGCAATGGCATTACGTAACAAACCCCCCCCACACACACACACACCACACACACCATACCATACACACACACCACACCATACACACACGTACACACACACACCACACACACAATACCATGCACACACACCACACCATACACACACGTACACACACACACACCACACACACAATACCATGCACACACACCACACCATACACACACGTACACACACACACCACACACACCATACCATACACACACACCACACCATACACACACACCACCATACACACACACAACTGATGAGAGTACTATCTCACAGCTCTGATTACTGAGGATTATTGAGATATAGACTGGGTGATGGAGGGGTAAAGAACAGATGAGAATTTCCCTGGAGGTGAAAAACCAAAGCATCTAAAATGTAACACCATCCTGAGCTGGAGAGATCCTCAGCCAGTAAAGTGTTGGCTATGCAAGTGTGAGATCCTGCATTTTGATCCCCCAATTCACTTAAAGCTGGACATGGTGATACATGTTTGTAATCCCAGGGTTCCCACAGGGTGATGGGATGTAAAGACAGGAGACTCCCTGGAAACTTGGAAGTCAACCTGACATACACAGCACCCAACAGCAAAGAGACTCTGTCCCCAATGACAGACAGGTACCAAGATAAATGCATCAGCCACACACCCCCATCACCACCACCACCATCACACACACACACACATACACACACTCACTCACTCACTGGTGCAAAGTAGAAATGACTTTTAGAGTCACCAGCTGGGTTGAGCAAGATACTCTATGGTGGGCAGGAAGGATATGAACAGCAAAGCCAGATTTTTAAATGACCTGGACGCTGTTCTAAAATGTGTCTTCTTCAGGGTACAGAGAGCCCCTAGGAAGTATGCATGTACCAGTGCTGAGCCACAGGTACACTCTGAAAGACAATTATGTCTCATTAAGGCCAAGCTAGACAGGAACAGGCTACCAGAGGCCACAGTGTCCAGAAGACCTGATTGTCCTAGTAAATATAACCAAGAATCCCCAGGCCTTGAGGATTCGTTTGGGTGACGTGGTGAAGAAGTCAAGCGCAAACCCCAAGTTTGGGAAGTGAGCTGCTGTTGCTCATAAATCAGTTTTCTACTCCACTAAGTTTATGCATTTAAGTGCCCAGACTTAAGTGAACTCTTTTTGGACGGCAAGTTTTCTAAACAGTGACCACTGGACACCATCCTCTGCCTGTTTAAAGAATGGATGTAGAGCATGTGGGGACCACAGCATGATGGGACATTGCTATGTATAGTTGTAAGTGCCCTCACTACCCTCCTTGAGCTGCCTCGAGGCCTGTGGAGGTGTTTGGGTCCCTTTGCCTGTATTTAATGGCCCCAGGCTATTGTACTTGGCTGGGTCAGTGGCTTCTATTTAAGAAAACAAAATCATTGCTTGCCTCTCTGCTCTCAATCCCTTTGCTGCTAACTGTCATTTCTCAAGCATGAGACTTTTCAAGATTCACCACCCTGCTATTTCTAACCTTCTGCCCCAAGCTTTTCAAATCAGTAACTTCTCCTAAAACATAACTCATAGTCATTGTGGTAGCTTTTTTCCTTCATTAGCCCATGAGTTTCTTGCCAGTATTCCCACTTCCCTGGCACTATATAAGAAGACTGGACTGTGAGAATATGGGGCTGTTTCTGTATTTCTTTTTGCATTACCCAAAATGCCTAGAATTGAGCACATTGTCCTTGCTCAGTAACGTCTGTGGACTCAAGTTTATTTTTCTCTTCTTTATAAGAGTCTATCATTAATCCCTTGAAACTTGGCACTTCAAAACCATATATATTTTTCTCTTCCCTTAAATGCTGTGTTAATAGCAGGGCAGTAGCCTGAGATGCTGCCTGCTGGGCTTCAGGATCCAAGTAACTCTGGCTTCCCTACTGTCTGTGGGGTTAGGCACCCTGGAGATGTGTCCCAGGTGAATATCTTCCAGGTGACTCTTAAAGTTAGCTGTACCACTGGTGTTCACTCAACACTGTAAAGCAAGAAGAGATGGCTGAGTGACTGACTGTGTGGGTCTAGGTCAAGTTAGTTACATGAAGACTTGAAAATGCTTTAGAGATGCTTCTAGGCTTCTGCTGCTGTGGGAAAAATGAGAATGAGTTTTCTGTCTGCCATGAGGGCCCCACTTAAGCCCATGTCTTGCTAGGTCAATGTTTTCATGACCAGAGCTATAAATTAAAAAGATGATTTAAACTCAGGTACCAGTTCCCGGACTAAAAGCTTCATCCATATTTTTCCCCTGCAGCTGCTAGAAGCTCTGTAGACCCAGAAGGGAGGGGATGGAGGATGAATGATTTTAAGCATATTTTCCAAGAATAATAAAACCACCAACAAATTCTCACAGCCAAAAAGGAGCTGGTTTCCTCCTCACAGCATAGCAAAAGCTCACGGGAAGATCAAGATGCTGAGAATCAGTCCCCTGGGCTATAGGTTAGCTGAGCCGGCAGCTTGATGGACGCTCCAGTTGAGCAGAATATGTGGGCAAAAAGTAGGAAGCAGGCCAAGTTCACTAAGCTAACATCTAAATCAAACACTTGGAACAGTAGTCTTGTGTGGAATCAACAATCATGCTCATCTCATTGACCTTGGAGAAGACATCTATCTTACAGAACTGTTTAGTAGCAGGGGATGGACGTAGGCTTCCTTTTATATGAGCTTGTAACTTCCTGTGGTATTCTAGTCCTTCTTCATTATAATGTGGTCATTGTTGATTTTATTCCTCTTCTGGAAGACTTGGAGGCCTCCCTCTTGCTAAAGCAACATGAAGAAAGAAAGTGCCTTCTAATGGGTAGTCTTTGTTTAGACAAATCCTGAAAGGGTTCAATAGATAACAGGCTCTGCTAGCTCATTATTATCATAATCAAGAGATGATGGCCAATAATCAAAGCCAGAGTCAACAGGCTTGGTATATGTTTTCCAACATTTCACTGGTTAAAGAAAGCAATTGTCTTAATATGGGTGTTACCGTTTTAAAAAAATCTACCTCAAAATGTAGTAGCTGGAGAGAAGAGTTTTTATCTGCTTGTGGTTCGGGCAGGGCTCAGAAGCTTCATCTCTGGGTCTCCTGCACTTCCTGGACCAGGAGCAGAAGATGCCTTTCTCAGATGGCTTGCTTGCTCACATCCTGGCAAGTACTCAACAGGGGTTATTGCTCAGAGTCTTATTTATCTTTATGTGGCCTCCCCTTCACCTGAATTGAGTTCTTCACTGCGTGGTGGCTGGGTTCTAAGAGAAATAACCTTCAAAAAAAAATTGAGGAGGAAAATCACACTGTGAAAATACTATCAAAGCTGACCATTGTGGTTATCTGTCCTAGTAAGTAGCACGGTGGACTCCAAAGATGTCCACATTCCAATGTTACCCTTCAGAGAGGTGGAGATTTTGCTGTTTTCCTCAGATTGAGAATCTTGAGATAGAAAAGTTAACTTTGATGGGGTGATGTCATTACATAGGTCCCTGTACTGACAGGAGAGTTGGGGTCAGAAAAAAAGATGTAGTAACACTAGCATCTGGTTTTGGAGATGGAAGAAGAGGTGATAAGCAACTGCGAGGCAAAGAAAGGCCGGAAAATGTGCCTGCCCACCCCAGAGACTTTGAGTGGTAGTTTGAACATGATCGGCCCCCATCATCTTATAGGGAGTGGCACTCTTAGGAGGTGTGGCTTTGCTGGAATGGGTATGGCTTTGCTGGAGGAACTGTGCCGTTGTGGGAGCGGGCTTTGAGGTTTCCTATGCACAGAATACTGCCCAAGGTGTTCAGTCGATTTCCTGCTGCCTTCTGTTCAAGAAGGCAGCAAGCACCACAGCTGCCTGCAAACCACCATGCTTTCAGTCGTGATGATAATGGACTGAACCTCTGAAACTGTTAAGGGAACCACCCCAATAAAGTGTTTTCTTTATAAGAGTTGCCATAGTCATGGCAGCTCTTCACAGCCATAAAAAACCTTAACTAAGATTCATTGGAAGGAACCCCACTGCCGGCATTTTGAGTTTATCTTCAGAGGACGCATTTCAGACTTCCCACTTCCTTAAGCATAAGGCATTAACTTTATGACATGGAAAGTCAGTGTGACAATTCGTTATGGCAGCAATAGGAAACTCGTGTACTTAGCCATCCCATGTATATAGTATGTGGGGGTCCTGTCACACAGAGGCCCCAGTATGGGGGCCTTGTTTCAGTTGGAGGTCACTAAAGTCATAGTTTCCACCAGAATTGGAATATCATCTTTAGAAAGTAATTTTGCATAAATGTAAGAATTTTATGAGTGTCTTGCAGGAATTTTTCTAGTTGATAAGTAAATACCTGCTCTTTGTAGTAATTTCAACCTGAAATTTGTCACAACCTGTGGAATGTGATACCTCTTTAGCCCTTGGACTAGGATCATTTGCCCTCCCATTTTTTTAAAACTTGAGACAAAAGCTTGCTACATAACATAAGCTAGGCTTAAAAAAAAAAAAAAATCTGCCTCAGCCTCCACAGTGCTGGAATGGCATGCACCAACAAATCTGATTATTTTATTAAGTTTTTGTTAGTGGAAGAGACAATTTAACAGTTTAACTAGGTATGGTTCATACTTGTATTTCCATTACTCTGGAGACAGAGTCAGGGGGATCAAAAGTTTGAAGCCAGTCTGGGCTACATACACTCTCTCTCAAAGGAAAAAAAGTAAATATTAAGAAAGCCTTAAGACTGGGACAAGGCTAAAGCCAGAGCTCAGGACAGAATGTTTGCCTGGTGTGTGATCCCAGGACTGCAACTTTAAAGGAAAAAAAAAAAAAAAAAGAATAATACAATAAAGTTCTAGACTCCTACCGCCTAGATGCGACTACTGTCAATATTTGCCATATTAGATTCACCTTTATGTGCATACACACACATGCAAAGGAAGGGGGTATGGCTTGCTCTGTGTGTGGTTGGATGAACCATTTTCAAAGGATCAAGTGCCCATTCTCCCTTCTGTTAAATCCTTCAGCATGCCACACCACTAGAGAGATGCACCACTTCATCGCCACACTGCTACATCACAGCTAAGAAAATTAGCAATTCATTTTACATAAGGTCTGCATTCACATTTTCCTGTGACCCTAGAGACCTTTTGCTTTTTATCAGTCTGTCTGTAGTGTAAGCTTTCTTACTTTGATTTTTTTTTTTTTTTTAACTGCTTTGAGTTTTCTTTGCATTGACGTCTCTGGGCATCGGTCCAGCTGTCCCATAGTCTACATTTGCCCAGTTTTTTCCCTCCATTGCCACACCCCCTGTAAGTTGGAAGTTTATGTTTATAAATCACATAGAATGAGGGTGTGTACTCTGAGCATGAGATCTGCATATACAGTGCCATGTGTGGCATCACATTTAGAGGCTCCGTGTCACATGTCACTTGCGGGTGAAGTGGCTTCATCCTGGGTTAAAGTGGAGATTATGAAGTCACACCATGGAGAAGAAAACAATTCTTTTTTTTCTGAAAATAACAGGGAACCCTATCATTCGACAGGGAACAAGTAGGCTATATCTTTGCCTCTTTTCTATAGATGGATGTTGTACTCTTTATGAATCTGGAAGGGAGAAACGATGTTTTGCTTTGTTTTTAAATGTTATTTTATGTTTATTATCTGGAATTTGCCACCCTTGATGCCTTCCTTAGTTTTACACACAGATTTCATAGTTCCACTGTTTCAACCCTGAAATAAGTCCTTTTGTTTTTCTGAGAAACTATTTATTTTTAGCAAGGTAATTAAAATCAAGCTCCAACCCTCCTTAGAGATCTAGAACCCCTTGCCAGACAGAGATAACGAACATGTTTCTGTGTTCAGCCACATCGAGGTCCAAATTTATCACATCAAGTATTTCCTATCGGCTTTTAGTGTGTATTTTTGTATCGTATCTTCTCCAATGGAAATTTTACTTATATAAAGATACATGCATAAAATAGCTTCAGACTGATAAATATTATTACCAAAAAGAACATGAGTGGTGAAATTTTTTTCACTGTAATTTGTGTGCCTGTCTTTATGACATATCCCATTACGGACCCAGCACATGTCTTCATCCGTTTTTGTGCTAATATTATCAATCTGATAAACAGGTTCTTTTAAAGATATATTTTATTTTAAAATTGTGTGCATGGATGTCTGTATGTGGGACTATACACATGAGTGCAACAAAGGGGTGTTAGATCTCCAGGAGAAAGAGTTATAGGTTGTTGAGAGACACTTGACATGGGTGCTAGGAACCAGACTCAGCTTCTTTGTAAAGGCAATGGGTGCTCTTAACTACTGAGCCATCACTCCAGCCCAGGGTTGGCTGTGTGTGTGTGTGTGTGTGTGTGTGTGTGTGTAAAATATTGATATTCACTATCTAATATAATAACTTCATAAGAATCAGCATCCACATGCCTTTTCAACGCTCCCACCATGAGAAGTGCCTTGTTCCCATTCATTAGTCTTTGTATACTCCTGTAAAGTAAACACGTTTTGTATCCATTCTCATGTTCTTTTTCTCTTAGCCAGGGCAAGCATATCCTGTGTGCCTTCTTCACCTTACACTGTCTTCTTTTCAGTACTGCCTGGAAATCGCTCCTTAGTAGCCACGGGAGCTGTCTTCTGTCTCTTTGCTATGTGACGGTTCACTAGGTGGGTGAGTGGATTCAGCCAGCCTCCTATCAGTGAACTCTTGGGTTTACCTCTTACCTTTAATTGCAGACGGTGCCGCAGTGAAGCCATATTGTTTTTTTGGGTCTACAAAGGTGTATCTTCAAAAGTGTGAACAATGGTTGAAAAGATGAAAGACGGTGTTTCATTGCTGTTGTATAATATGACTAAGCACTCCACCCAGGGGTTACAGTGCTTTGCACTTTCCCACTCTTGAGAATTTGTGGGAACATCTAGGTCTCCACAGACAAAATGCTTTTCAGAACTTTGGCTTCTTTATTAATGTGATAAGTGAGAAATAATATTTCACTGGGTTTTATGTTTCCTCTGTTATCAGAAAAGTTGTCTTAAGTATATGGAGGGCATTTTTTTCTCTTCCAGTAAATGATACACATTTTTTTATGTTATACTTTTGCTTTTTCTTTATTGTCCATTGTAAGAGATTTTCCTAGTATTAGTGAGATTACACTCTTGTTTCTGACATAAATTGCAAAAGATTTCCCATCTTAGTTTGGTCATTTGTCTTTTGACGTTTTATTTCGCTGTGCATTCATTTTATTTTACTTTTATAGAGACAAATTTATCTATCCTGTGAACAAATTTATCAATCTTGCATAGCAAGTCACAGCTTCAAGATTTTATTCTCACTTCTGTGTTATTGAAGAATTCACCTGTTTAATTCATGTTTAACTTTGTTGTCTACTTAAATATCGAGTAAATCTGAAGGATTTTCTGATAAATAGCATGATATTAGGACTGGATCTGATGCTGTTTGACATAGGATCAACAACCCATCCTCTCAAGCCCCGCCCCCCAGAGAAAATTTAGATACCAAATTTCTAGTGTTTATCAACTTCCCCTTCTGTCCACTGATCCATCAGACCTGAGAATTTTTAAGATCGCCTTAGCATACCTGCAGGTACAAAGAGAGAATACCCTGTCACACTGTTCCTCAGCCTGGAGCCAGCCCAGCTCCCGATGGTGAAAGCCAGTCATGGGGCACTTATCCTATATTGTAAAGTAGCTGTGGTCCACACTAGGAAGGCTGTAATTGACATCAAATCAGACTCTGCAATCCACATCTACCAACAGAGTCATCAAAGGCAGCAGTATCTTCAGAAGGGGCCTGAGGATAGCAGGCACATCCCTTCCTAGAGGTAGATGCTCTCAGAGCTCTTCCTGAATCATGCTGGGCTCACTGGGTACCATGAGCTAGTCTATACTCTATGGCTCCCCGTGGAATTGCTTTTGATGAGCAACACTGTAGTGACAGGTCAGGGTTCTATATTAAGAGATGTGCTAAGAAAAAACCCTGTGAAACTCAAGAGTGTTGAGAATTCATTAGCTCATTCTCCTGCTCCTGGTTTTTTATCTTGTTTCTTCTATATTTATCCTGATTTCCTTACATTACTCTCTCTCTCTTATTTATATACGTCTTTCCAAGCTGTTTTGGAGTACAGAATGTATTCTTGTGGGAAGAGGAGAGGAAGCAAATGAATCACACAAGACTGATGGCTTTATGCCGCTGAAATATTTGAACAATGTGCAGTCCTTGGTTTCAGGCTAGATTTACTGCGCTCTTCAAAGAAACTGTTGGACAAGTTTTGTTCGTGCAAAAAAAATACCTTTGCTTTCAGGTCAAGTGGGTTTCATCTTTTAAATTGTATGGTTTTGGGTAGGAATAAGTGCAGAGGGGTGTGTAAGTCTACACAGGAACAAATGGGTACCTTGTGACCACAGTCAGCTTAAGGCATTGGCTTTGATTTTGTTGAACACATCTGCATCATGGTTCATCTGTGGTAGCATGTAGGTATGCTTGAGTGAATGCTGAGTCTTTTCTGAGATAAGATGATCTTTCTTCTGGGTCTTACTGTACACTATCTACCCTTCTGGTTTTGGGAAGGATGTGTGTCTTCCCTTTCCTAGTGGCCTTTTGATGACCCAGAAACCTTCCTAACCTGTACACGGGCTTCCGGAAGAATCTTTGCTTGTCTTTGCCCTTTATGTATCCCTGTATTCTAGTCTTTCAGCCCTGGGCCCTGCTTGTGCTTAAGGTGACTAAATTTCTCTCTATATACCCTTCTCATTATTTGGAAGTTCCTACAGTGTCACATTTAGCAAGCATCCTTGCATATATAAAAAGATAATCCTCCCCTAAATCAGCCTGAACATGACCCTAACACCAACAATCACTTTTTTTTTTTTTGAATCCAGGTGACCCTTCAAAGTTTGATCATGCATCTCTTCATCACTTACAGCACCCTGTTCTTGGTCTTTATCTAAAGGGCCTATATCTTACAGAAGTCAAACTCTGAAATAAGCTCTTGAGGCAGGAAACATGACCCAAACTGTGATAGGCAAGAATTTACCACAGTGAAGGCAAATGCCTTGGCATTTGCTATAAAGATATTATGGTGGGACAGGGCCACCAAATGGCATTTGTCATCTGAATTCTAAAACAAATCTGGCCTCAAGCTCTAGAATAATGGGCTGCGATTCTGGAGAAAGCCAAAGGCTCAGGCTACCTGTCAGCTGACTTAATGAGACTGTTAGGATTGGTTCCTTCATGGAATTGGTCCCTTTTAAAGAAGCATGCAATCCCTAAGACTGAAAATACTCAGGCCTTATTAGCACAGGAAGACTTCACATTTCTAGAAGACCCAGGATAGCCATGAAGCCCAGGAAAAGGGTCTGAAACTCAGAATAGATGTTCTTCGGTCCCCAGAATTCTTTTTCATCTCAGAGTGCCCTGACACCAGTTATTGTCTAGATTTACAAATTTAAACAGTAAGATCTTGAGCATTTTCTGCATGTCAGGCATTTCTGCAGTTGATCTCTGCAATCCTTTACAGAGAAGGAACCAGAAGTATGTGAAGGTGGAAAAAAAAAAATACAGTTCACCAGGAAAGAGAAACTACAAGGTATTGCAGAATATTATTTTAACTAGGCAAAGATGCATTGCATTTGTTTATGCTGTGGACTGTCACTTTAACCGTGTAAAGGTGTGTTACATTGTTCATGCTGCATTTGTTTAATGATATAAGGTTGTGTGTTTAATTATGTAAAGATGTGCTGCATCTGGTTCACCTTGCCTGCCTAAGGCACCTGATTGGTCTAACAACGAACTGTATGGCCAATAGCAAGGCGGAGAAAGGATAGGCGGGACTGGCAGGCAGAGAGAATAAATAGGAGGAATAATCAAGGCTCCCACAGAAAAAGGAAGAATGAGACAAGGGGGAGAGAATGAGGGACATGCTGGGGCAAAAAGCCAGGCAGGCGACACCAGCCAGCTTTGACAGTAAGATGCAAACAGGAACAGGAAGGGCAGTAAGCCTGGTGGCAAATGGTAGATAAAAAGAAACAGGTTAATTTAAATTAAAAGAGCTAGCCAGAAGTGAGCCTAAGCTAGGTAGAGCATTCAAAGCAAGTCTCTGTGTCTGTACCAGGGAGCTAGCCTGGTACAACAGGGTAATGACATAAGCAGAGATTAATGGAGGGACTATTAATTTCCCAAGCAATTAGATGACACTGCAGACCTAGACCACAGGAATGCTCTGCTTTCACACTGGGAATTTTAGTCAAAAATGTACCATAGGAACTATTCACTACCGGGACATTCACCTCAGCCACCATGTCAGATCCTAGGAGGAATGCAGTGACTATATCTGCATATTTCTATCACACGTGCAGGGTCTACAGTGCTTTTTAGGACACCCATAAAACTCTCAACTGGTCTCTGCTTGCTAGAGAACCGAAAAATCTGCAATCGTGAGGTTACCCTCATGCCCCGGACCATCAGATCTACATCCACGCATCTAAAAGTCACATCTAGAAAGAATCTGTCAGTGCAAGGGAGGGAGTAGGCTACTGTTGCTTTCTGGGCTCTGAAGCACAGGCAGGCACACCAGGAAGGTGTAATCGATGTTGAGTGAGTTGGTCAGCAGAGGCACATGGTAAGTACACCCTCCTTCCCAGTGGTTTCACGAACAGTGTTGTACCAGGACTTGAAGGCAGGGTCTCAGCTTGGCAACCCATTCTGTCTCTCCCATCTCATATGCTCAGAACTACCGGCTGACTACGGTATGTGCTGTTTCCCGCTTCTCCTTCAGCAGGCCTGGAGTTGGTCCTTATCTATCTGTCTGAGAGTCTATAGCTAGCCTCTGAATCCTCTGCAGGGTTGGTATTAATACTCACTACCTAACATCAGCTGGCAAAGTATGTCAGTTACTTATTGGTATAATGGTGCTATATATTAAGTTATCCCTAAACTCACTGATTTAAACAACAGATTTTTTTTTTTTCTCTGTAGATTGGTTGTTGTGGTTGCCTGGTTTTATTCATGCTTCTGTAGCCAGCTGTGGGTCAATAAGACAGTCTTATTTTCTTGCCTGGTATCTCTCAAATACTTGGAGTTGACCTAGCTTATACTGGGTAAGTCAGTCTCTCCAGCAGTCCTGGCCAGAGAGGACGTATAGGCCTATTCCTTCTGCGTTTGAGCTGTGTTCAAGCCAAGTTTTCCCCCAAACCCCTTCAACTCAGGGACACAGCCATTAACTGACAAGGCCTCTACTTAACAGAGCTGCTCCTCAGAAGTCATCTGACATCTCAAGCGTCACACTCGATTGCCAATTAAAAGGCCCATGTCCTCAATGTGACAAATACCAGGAAAAACAATTCTACAATTCAGAACACAATCAGGAGAACACGAGCGAGTTCATCAGCACTCAGGCACTGGCCTTGTACTGCAGCTTTTCTGTAGACAGAACATGATACTCCCAGGATTTCCAGGGTTGACTCCCTCCAGCTGGTTACAACAAGGTGCTGCCAATCTCAGCTAGCTTGCCCTAGCCTCAGAATGGGCTGAGGGGTCAGGGTTGTTTTTCTGTTTTAGCTTAGATTCAGCCTGTCCATCTGTTGTTTTTTAGTTCATATGTAATAACTCTCAGACGGCCGCCATCTTCCAAAAAAACAGAGGACCATATCCTGCATGAAGCCTGATCCCTTTCAGGGCCTTTGAACTTGTGGGGAGCCATGGCAATTAGCAGCTCTGATACTGGAAGAATATAAAGAAAGTAGAGATTTCTTTTTTTTTTTTTTTCAGCCATTTCCTTTGAAACAGAGTTGTTTACCCTGGCCCCCACATGGTTCAGTCCTCTTAGATTTGTTATAAGTAAAATGATGATGATGATAACTGTCCCATTGAGATGCAGTTTGCACGCTGTAAAATTCACCCATTGGAAGTTTACAACCCAGTGCTTTTTAATATAACCACACAACATCACGGACACGGCCAGCCTCAGAATATTTTCATCTCCTCAAAAAGCAACCTCATCCCCATTACCAGTCATCCCGCATTTCCCTGGCAACCACTAATCTACTTCCGTCTCTGTGATTTCCCTATTGTGGATTACTGGTGTAAAAGGAATTGTACAGCATGAGATCTTTCTTTGACGGTGCTCTTTCATTTACCATAAACTAAGCATCATTTTAGAATTGTATCAGCATGTATGTATGGGGTGTCTCTGTGCGTATGTGTGTATGTGTATTTTTGTCATTATAACTTTCATCATCACTTACCACCCTTTATGATGAGGCATAGCCTCTCACTTAAAGCAAGCACTCAGAGATTCTGACTGGCTAGCCAGCTTGCTCCAGAAATCTTCAGTCATTTTCTCCCAGCTGCTTGTATTACAGACTTCCTCTCACACCTGCCCAGCATCTATGTAAGTGCTAGTGACCTATACTCTGGGCCTCCTGCTTGTGTGGCCAGTCTGTTACCAGCTAACCTGTTTCTCTGGACTCCTAAGTAACATTTTTAAAAAGAAGATACTTTGCTATGAACCTTGGCTTTGCAACCAATTGGCTATGTGATTTTAAGCAAATGATTTTTATCTTTGCTGTGCCTAGTTTCCCCCCTCCCCCATCATAGTATAGGACGAGTTCCATTGCTCATTTTTGTGGGGTTCCTGGGCAGGAAGTGAGGTTCCCTGTTTTTCTAGTAGTAGATTATTTTACTGGAGCTCACTTTTACACACTCCCCCGTCTGCCTCCCTCCCCCTCCCCCTCTCGTGTGTGTGTGTGTGTGTGTGTGTGTGTGTGTGTGTGTGTGTGTGTGTAAGTAAGTAAGTAAGTAAGTGTATAACCCTCTCTGTGGGTTTTCATCTTTCCGTATAAACATTTCCCACAGTTTACACAGAACTTTCTCATATGGATCACACTGTGTCCTAGACGCAAAGGGGCCCTGTGTATACCTTGCAGGCTCTTACTTGTCTACAGTCTTCTTCACGCGTACCCTTTTTTTCTGGAACAGTCTCATGGACCCTCATTGGCTCTGGGGTTCTGCTGTTGAGGAAGGTATCAAAATGTGGTTTTGCCGTGTTCCCAATGCCTTGTGGCAACTGATGGCCTTGTATGTGGCCTCAGGAGGAGGGGAGAGTTTTGGTTTGGCGCTGGTCTATTCTGTCAGTATTCTTGTGTCCAGTCTATAGGAAGAGAAGAAGGGATGTCTGTAAGTGGGAAGTTGTGGGGAACAACAGCTGATTCTAAAACAGTTGTGGGAATATGGGCTGGAAATGAACTTGAGCCCATTTAGGCTGGTTTTCCCCAACCATGTCCTCACGGCATAATTAGTCTAACTACAGCCCTGCTAAATGGAATCCCATCACCTTGTTCTTTCTCTTGGAAGTGTCTCGCTAAGTGGCTGGTGACCTACAGTGATGCACTGACTATTAACATCAACTATAAATGTGACAGCGCCACATTGAGGGAGGTCAGAGGGTGGAACAAAGGGAAATATACCCTTTGACCCCAACACACTTGCTGGCCTCCCGTTTGAGCATCCTTCTGATGTGTAGCTGGGTAGAGCTTTGTGACAACCCATGGACTCCACTGGGGTTCTCAGAGGGGACATCTGGAGAGCTAGCTCCACGCTTCTGAGTAAACCACCGAGTTTATGCTGGAGCTGTGGTTTTCTTGTGCATTTTTATGTCTTTTCCATGTCTGGGTTTGCCTCCCTTGAGAACTGATTGTAAACTTGTACAGACCAAGAACTGTGTTGTGCCTTTTTTTTTTTTTATAAATATATACGAGTGTATCTTTTGTCAGAAATAAGTAAAAAGAAATGAAGTATGTATGCCCACAGTGTTATTTTATTGACTTGTGGGTACAGACACCGTCTCTGGAAATTGTCTGGCAAATGCCTATGGACCACAGCTTATCAGCTAAGTTGACATACTCCTAAGGAAATTCAGCTGTGAACAAAGCAGTGTTTTTGTGGTTCTCCCTGCTCCTTGGGACTCCCCACACCTGTGTAATGTGACAGAAAGCCTGTCCATTTATTTTTGGGCCAAAGAGCAAGGTCTCTTTAAAGTTTCTAGGCTTTGCTGATGGTATGGCTCTTGTATGAAACTCTAGAAATACGTTTAGAACCTCAGGCAGAATGACTCTGCTGGAGAAAGAACGCATTGAGTAAAGCCATCCTTGCCCGGAGTGAAGGACCTTCCTCCACAATGTCTGTGTGTCCTGCCTCTCTGAGCACCCTGAGAAATGGAAGCCAGCCTACCTGATAGGTAAAGGCTCTGTTTCAGTTCAACTACAGAGACAGGATTTATGACCAGCAGGTTTGCTGTTACAGGTGGTGGCTTGAACAAAGTCTGCTGATGTAAATAGTTTAAGAGAGCAGGACTATAACATAAGAACTTGGTATTTTGCTTGTTGGGGTGTTTTGAGTTCTTGTTAGTTTTCGTTCCTATGAAGAAGAAACTCCAAGACTTGTTATTTTGATTATGGTTAGTCTTTTAAAAGGAAGCCGTTTGGGAGCTGCATTTAAGAGAACTTCTATGTGGAAAGATTTGACAATGTTAGGGCAGTGAGCTCTAGACTTGAGACCCCTGTTCCTTAATGGCTGATGTCCATGGAAGAGTGAATTAGGAGGCCAGCCCAGCTTTTCAAGAGTCCACTCCCTGCTTAGTTCTGTATTTGTTTCAGGCTGGCTCCTGTTTTATTAGGGCCTTTCACCCTGTGAGTCATCTTTGGAAATACAAATGTGATTAAATCATTCTCCTTTTGAGACTTCCGTTGGGCCCCTTTGCCCAAGGATGAAGTCCGGGATCCTTGACATTGTGTCAGACCCTGTAAGCTCTGGTTCCTGCCTTTCTTACTATCCTCTCAACCTCCCTCCTCCCCTCCAACCCTGTCCCCAAAGTAGGGAGCCTCTGTGGATTATGTTGTAGGATGAGCTCGGGAAAAGATTAGGCTGGTATGTTTATTCTTTATTTCATATAGTAATTGTTTTTGTTTTTTTTTAAAGAATCCTATTTTTATGCTTAGGGTGGATTTTACTTAAACCTCCAGGCAGACTCCATTTAAATTTGTCTAGAAAATGTGTAGTCTTGATGTTTTGTGGAACCTTGATATACGTTCTTTACAAAATCCTCATTTATTCCTAAAAAGATGCAGATTATACATTTTAAAGCAGTTACTTAGTCAGATCTTTCTGATTCTTCCTATAATCATATCCAAAAACAGAATAATGATCCCTTCATTTCATTTGTGGTCTCCCATGCCTGCTAGAAGGCCCTGCTCATAGATTTTTGTTGTTTTTGCAGTTTCTCTGTTCTGGCTATTTATTCTAACCTCCTCCTAGCCCAGATCTGCTTTATGATTATTTTTTGTTAAGCAACAAATATTTCTTGATGCTTCCTGTTCACCTGACCTGCGCTGCTTCATGTGCAGATCAAACACCACACCACCCACCCTTAGCACTTGGCACCCAACCGCCTCTTGATTAAAAAGAATGGGGAGCTTTTTATTGAATTTGACAACTTGTAGTAACAGGAGCTAGGGTGGGGAGCACACTGGCTTCTTCTTTTGTATTAAACCTTTGTGCTGTAAGTTTGTAACCTTTAAAGATAAACTGGTAGTAAATTAAAGCCTACTCTTCATTCCTGGAATGCTCATTCTTCCCAAGCCTGCTCTGATGCGGAATGTCTTTCTGTACACTATAAAATACCATTCAATAATAAAGGAACTGTTTTGGCCTATGACAAGGCATCTTAGAAGCAGGCAGGAAATCTGAGCATAGATAAAGACATGGAGGGCGGAGTCGGACAGAAATGAGCTGCACCCAAGAGAGCGAGATTTAATGGAACATAGGTAAAGCCATTAGCCATGTGGTAAGACACAGATTAATAGAAATGGGTTAAGATGCAAGAGGTAGCTACCAATATGCCTGAGCCATAGGCCAAACAGCATTTAACTAATGTAAGACTTTGTGTGATTATTTGGGACCAAGCAGCTGACGTCAGTTTATTTGAGACTGCTGGTCTGGATCTCTGGTCTAGGCCAGGCCAGAAACTTCTTACTACACTGCTACCCCGCCCCCCTCAACCTGGTGATTTGACTCTCTTATGTAAACAGTAGCAAAGCTGGAGCTGACTCATGAAATTGGACCGCTTGGTCCATGACCTCTTGAGAATGATTTATAAAAGCTCTGTTAAAAAAAAAAAAAATGTCAACTGGAAATATACTTTTAATGTTTAATTCTGTCTCTGTGTGTGTGTGTGTATGTGTGTGTGTGTCTGCACACGTGTATGCACATGAGTGCAGGTACTTTTACAGGCCAGAAGAGGACAATGGACTTCCCTTTCCAGGAGCTGAAGTTACAGACTTTTGTGAGCTGCCAAATGTGAGTGCTAGGAAATGAATTTCCATTGTCTGCAGGAGCAACAAAAATTCTTAAATTCTTAACTATTGAGCCATCTCTTAAGACCCTGATTAAAAAATACACATACACACACACACACACACACACACACACACACACACACACACACACACCAAACGTTATGCATTGTAATTCAGGGTTTCATTTTGAGTCTGTTTTTCAAACTTAAGCAACTTAAAAACTGTGGTTTGTCTTAATCAGATTGCTTGCTGGTTACTATTAGCGTTAACACAATTAGCACTGTCATCAACTTTGATTTGTCTGCTTTCCATGAAGGCCTGTGTTAAAAAAAAAAAATAGGAATGCAAACGCATGAATTTAAGATATTCGAAACTTGGAATGTAGTTCAGCTCTGCTGAGGAGCTTCCTGAAGACAGGCAGAAGTTTACCATTCTACAGTGAGGAGCATGGTAGAAACTAAGTTTCCAAGCCCATTAATGTGGTGGTGGTTCTTCTCACTCAACCAATGGTGGTTGCAAGATGCATCATCTTCTCCTAGACTGATACTCTGAAGCCTCAGATTGTGACTGTATTTGGACAGGGGGCTTTTGGAGACGTGAGGAAGGTTAAATGGGAGGAACCCAATCCATCTAACTAATGACAGTATGGAAGGAAGACCCTGAGGAAGATCAGCAGAAGACCAAATGAACATAAAGGGAGCAGGTGATGACCTACAAGCTGTGGAGAAGGCAGCTAGGAGAAAGCCAACATGCTGTCACTGACCTTGGACTCAACAACTATAAGACAGTTTCTGTTGTCTGAACTACCAAGCCCATGGCATTTTGTTATGGCAGCCCTAGAACTCTTGAAGCCAGCATGCCTACCTTAAAAGAACTCCCTTCTTAGCCGTTTCCCATGTGACAAGGACCAGCATCCTCCCTTCTTCATAGCTGAAGAAGCTAGTGGCCACTACCAGCCACTGGGCTAATCTGGAGCCATTTCCACAGAAGCTCAGCCCAGTGCCACATGCAGTGTGCTCATGAAGCTGTGTCAGTGGCTCGGAAAGAAGCAAGTGAAAATGTTTGTTCAGGAGTCCTGGGAGCAGGAAGCCAGCTTTTGTTCTAGTGGTCTCTCTTTCCTCTGTGGATCCTAACATCTCAGAACTAATTCCCAGACTCTCTCTAGTAAAGCTTTGCAATGTGCGTCTAGCACCCAGGAGTGAGGAACGGAAACATTCCTTTGCCAGTTGGGCAGGTTTCTGGCGATTTGTACTCAAGTTGCGGTTTTCCATTCCTGCTGTGCTGAACGATTCTGCCTCATGCAGCTTTGCCACTGATATGAAGCTCTTTGACAACTTATGAGTGTTAAGATGTTGGAGGCTGCCCCTACTATGCAATACAAGAGATATGGCTACTTCTCACTTTTGAAAGTTTCCCAGGATAGCATCTCAAAAGTAGCCCCATTAGAGTCCACCATAGGGCAGGCCATGTATGGGGCTTTCCTTGTCATCTTCATCCTGTTCCAAATGTGCTGAAAGCCTCCAGGGCAATCTAGAATGAGTGATGACAGGCACAGGATTTCTCCACCCACAGAAGCCACTGGAAAAGCAGGCAGGGACATACCCACAGAAGCCACTGGAAAAGCAGGCAGGGACGTAGAGAGCAGAGCATCCATGGGCATCACACTTGTTCAGGGCAGTACAGCAGTGACAAATGCATTCAATCCCCTCCCTGGTCATTTGCGGAGCCCCTGTTGTATGTCTGGTTCTATGCCATCCTCATCTGCGGCTGGAACCAGAAGGAATTCGTGACAGTCTCTGGAGGAAGACAGAGTAGGACCAGAGGGAGAGAGCACAGAATGCAGAGTAACCCTGGGCAGAATGTGACCATAGAAGATGAGGTTGCCAAGGCTGAACTCACTTGGGCTCTGAACAAGAAATGGCCAGATTCTTTGGGGCTGAAATATCTCTTTTCCTGTGGGAAGTAGTGCTGGGAACCCATTGGCCAGCGGTTGCCCATTTCTTTCCTATATCCCTTTCTTTGGTTCTTCTTTATCTCGAGGGGTTCTGTAAAGGTCCTGGATTTCTTTCCATTTGGAACTCTTACTACAGAGTTGAGACTTCCCTAGAATCATGGACTTACTCATTTTCTCCACGCTTCATATGGCTTTGAGGCTATCACAAGGATTGTGACAAGGACCCACACCACCTCTTCCAACAAGAATTTTCTAAACTGGGAAACAGCAGGAATATGGGCTCCACAGTGGAAGGGTAGATCTGAAAGGTCCACCTCCCAGTGATCTGGAACATCAAAGATAATTCCAGGATTCCCTCACTGGAGAAGAGTAAGGGTGATGCTGTGATTTGAATATAAATTGCTCACAATGGATCCTTTTGCTAAAGACCAGTTCCTTTTGCTAAGTACCACTGGTGGTGGTACCATTCTGGGAGGGATGCTTTGCCTGTAACTTCAGGATGTGGAGCCTCAGCTGGAGGAATTGGTCACTGGAGAGTCCTCCCTGAGGTCCCTCTGGCTTCCTGTATCCTTCCCTCTGCCTTGACCTCACAACCATAGCTCTATCATGTAGCTTCACTACACTCAGGCCCAGAAGCAATGGAGCCACGTGACCACAGAATGTTTATGCTGGGAATTTTGTTGCAGCAACAAACAGCTAAATGGCACTACTGGTGGCTGTGCCCACAGACTCCAGTACTGTGCAGATGGGCCAGCATCACCGGGGAGACGGGACATTAAAGGCTCTTCTTACACTGCAGACTCTCCATCCATCTCATCTCCAGCCTGCTCCTTTAAGAGTCCATTCAATACACACACACTGAATGTCTGTTTCCCCGATGGGCATTGTTGTCTGGAATAAAGCAGAGTTGGGAGGCTTCTTTTGCAAGTCAATATTTTGGGCTTTAAAGAACAGCATCATTGTGTGGCTTGAGCAGTTTGTGGGCCTCTGCTAGTGGGACCAGGATTTATTCCTAGTACATGAACTGGCTTTTTGGAACTTATTCCCTACAGAGGGAAACCGTGATATGGGGGTGATGGGCTTGGTCCTTGCTGACTCCCCATGGGAGGCCTTACCCTAGCTGAGGAGTGGATGAGGGGTCCAGGGAGTAGGAAGAAAGGGATGAACTGTGGTAGGGTGTAAACTGAAGGAAAAAAACCTTTAGATGATAAGAATGGCATCATCCATCAGAGCTACTGAGTTACCTTAGGTTAAAAGCAGATGTAGAGAGTGTGTATAATCTTGATGCAGTTTTGATTCTTTTAAAGATATATTAAAAACAGGTATTAGGATGATTTTGGCTTATAGGGTGGTTTGCTGACCTCTGAGCTAGAAGCACATATAAACAAAAGAGGAGATTGTCTGCCTGGTGCTTGAACTTAAGGAGGAGGGATTCTGAAGGCTTTCCAGAGAGGTTTGATGGAGTCTCAGGTCAAGAAAGTTTGATACAGGAATTAGGATCTGAATCAGCATTAACCAGGTGAAAGGAAAGAGGAGACGCTGTGTGGGATGTTTTGTGGCCTGTCTACAGAACATCTGGAAACCACAAGAAGGCCAAAGGGAACAGTGCAGAATTCAGAGGCATGAGATGTTCAGAAGGAAAGGCATGGCCAGTTCAGGCACAGCCTTGGATTACACCATACATTCTGTCTACAACTGAGTCTTGTGGTCAAAGCTAAAAGCAGAGGATAAATGGGACTGTATTGCAGTTTGAAAATAAAAGAAGAAAATGTCTGGCTATCAGCATGATAGCATTTTGGGGAAAGAGCGGGACAGGGTCAGAGGGACAAGGTAAAGGGACTCTTGGAAAGAAGGAAGTGGTATAGAAGCTGAAGAAAGGAGATGTGTCATAAAGGGTGACTCTGGCTGGATATGAGTTAGCAATTAGATAGTGGTTAGTGGTGCCGACCACTAAGACGGGAGGGGCTGGGGAAGCCCATGCGTGCCACCCCGCCCCTGTGCACGCGCATGCGCATGTGTGTTATACACGTATGTGCATGTTCATGGGGTGGCTCACAGATGTATCCAGGTACATGTGCACATGTGTATATGTATGTAGAGGCCCAACATTGATGTCAAATGTCTTTCCAGACCATTATCCACTTTATTACTTGATATAGGGTATTTCACTGAGCCTGGGGCTCACCAATCTAGTCAACTTGCCGGAGGGATCCTTTGTTTCTTCCTACCTGATGCTAGGATTACAGATGGCTACTAGAGCTGTTTGGTTTATTAATGGGGGCAAGTACTTTATCCACTTAGCCATCTCTTCAATCTGCTTTTTGGTGCGTGTATGTGATTAATATGCACATGGTATGGTATATGCATGGATATGTGTTCCTGTGTGTGTGTGTGTGTGTGCAGGAGTGCACACGTTTGCAGAACTTGTGTGTCTTATCACTCTGCACCTTCTTTTCTGAGACAGTCTCTCACTGAACCTGGAGTTTATTGATAAAGCTGGATGTCAGAGGTCCTCCTGTTTCTGTCTCCCTGACACTGGGGTTATAGGTACAGACAATCACACAACTCCTTTTTATTTGCTTCCTACATCAGTGCTGAGTCCTCTTACCTGTGCAGCAAGCACCTTTACTGACTAAGCCCAGCTTTGCTTCTTTGTTTTGAGTTGTCTGGACCAGAGAAGGCCATGATGGGCTTCAATCACCTTTGAGACATAAGATTAGGGTGTCACATAAGCAGGTCAGAAGTGCAGCCCTGGCCCTTGCAGTTTGAGCTGGAGATAACACATTTGGTAGGTCATCAGTCTATGAAGGGTGGTTATTGAACTCTGGGCAGATCCTGAGGGAGAGAACAGAGCTTTAAAAGAAGACAGGGCATAAGAAAGCATCTTGAAGAGCCCTGTTACTTAATAATGGGGAAGGAAGATACATCCTAATAGAACATGAAGTAAGGACAGAAATGGAGATGGTGGACGCAGTGAGGGAGTTAGGAATTCCCAGGAACCATCTACCCTGGCCAGTGTTTCCTGGTGTTCGTGCCATTGCATTATCTACCTAAGTAATGGCCTCCGGTGCTGGAGGCTTCTTGGGAAAGCAGACAAACTGAAGAGCAGAAACTGTCCATCACTACAGACCTCAGCAAGAGAATGATGGGGGGCAAGGAAGCAGACAGGAAGCCCAGACAGTACTTCAGGAGTTTCATTCACCATGATGTGGAAGAGTTACGTGGGACAGGTAGAGGTGAAACTGGAGGAGGCCATAAGATCAGAATTTCATTTCAAGATAATAGAATTCTGGCAGGATCTACTTATTCAAAACACTTGTACATGTATTCATTTTGCGAGCTCTGTATCTCATTTATTTATTATTTGACCCAACTGACCCATTTGACTTTTGAGTAGTATGTTTCTGTGGGCACTAAACTCAGTTTTCATTCATATCTTTCTTATGAACAGGCATTTCTTGAGTATTTACTTTATACCAACCATAGAACAAGGTCCTAGCAATAGAAACATGAACTGGGTATAGCCTGTAGGTTGTTAAATTTACTTCACTGTTCCCTGCCAAAGATGGTGGCGGCGGCGGCTGTGGCTGCGTCGTCGTCTTCGTCTTCTCCTCCTCCTCCTCCTCCTCCTCCTCCTCCTCCTTCTCCTTCTCTTGTTCTTTCTTAATTCTTCTTTCTTCTCCTCCCTTCTTCCTCTTCCTTCCTCCTCCCCCAACCCTCTTAGGGGCACTGAGCAACTTCAGATGTTTTGATTTCTCTGACTCAGGGGGGAAGACGTACTGCTGACACCTAGTGGGTAAAGGCCAGAAATGCTGATCCGTCCTCCAGGGCCTGGGGTGGGAGTCCCCATGACCAAGAATACAAAATGTGTATATAGTATCTACAGGGGCTCAGCAGACAGGTGTTTGAACATGGGCAGATAAACTGAAGGTGAGGAGCTGATGGGAAAGAGGGCACAAGATATGGGCAGACGTGATATGGCAGAGTGTGGGGCACAAGCCCAGGAGCCTCCAGGATTTTAAAATGGAAGTACAGTGGCTAGTGAGGACAGAAGTCAGTATGTAGCCCTAGAACCCATGCTAGATGTTTTGGATTTTTGTCTATCAAGTGGGGAACCACTACCAAATTCCACACGAGAGGAACCAGATGTACATCTTGAGAATAGCATTTTTTAAATAATTGTTTATTTTACATTATACATGTGCACATTCTGCTCTTTAGTACTGAATGAGCCAAGTCTTGACTTAAGATAAAGTTTATAAAGAAACCTGATCTAGCCTGTGGTTTTCTACCTCCCCTTTGGATCTTGACTTCAAGACCAGCTGTAAGCATCCACAGGACCTCAGTTGATGATTCTTATGTACCAGAACTTCCTGTGGATGCACCAAAGATTCTATGCCTCCAGATTTCAGAGGAATAGCCTTCAGGCAGCCACTTTAATTTCTCCTGATTGAGAGTTCTCGTGCAGCAGTTAATTTTTAGGCATTCTAGCTGCAGTGACCCTTGCACAGAGAAGCACTTCAGGGAAGTGTTCTCATGGGGAATCACATTCAGTGCTGCTGCTTTGATCTGTGTGTGAACCAGGTGCCCTCCTGTGACACCCCACCCTGTCCTGAGTGCTTCATGTTCTGCCTTCTCCAGGCGGAGGACATCCTATCCCACCATCCACTGCATCCATTCTCCATCTCAGGGAGAAAGATGGCTTTGCATAGTAAATGAAATATAAAGGAGGCTTCAACTCCCAAGTCTATCCAGCACAGGTCACAGTTTTAAGCTGCCCTTCCTGTTAGGAGACCCTGACTATATTTGACAGTCTCTTCCTGCCCAGAACCAACTGGGAGAGACCAAGGCGTGCAGGTGGAAGGGACTGATTGGACAAAAGGGATAAAGGTTTTACCTAAGCCTCCATTGCTCAGGGAAACCAAGGCCCAAGAACAGTCCCACCTGGCAAATTCCACTGGTAAACCTCCTATTTGGAAAAAAGCACCGAGACATCTCCTTGCTTAGTAAATTCTGTGTCTTATTCTTTGCAAAAGCAAGAGAGGGGTTTGGATAAGTCTTAGTAAATGCTCTGTTATGGGAAAGGCATAGCTTTTGAAAGAGAATACAAGCACCCTCAAGGGTTAGCAGCATTCCTTGTAGGTGGAGTCTTTGAAATTGGCTGTGAGTCTACAGCTCAGAATTCTCCCTCTCTGGAAATGAGGAAAAGCCATAGGCTAGGAGCTTGATCACAGGGGAGACCATGGGAGAAGCTGCCTCCAAATACCAGTGCATTCTTCTGTCTTCTTCCCATAATGATCTCATAATAGGATATAGACTTCTCTGGCTTTCAGTTTTCTTATATACAAAATGAGGGATTGTCAGAGTAATGAAGTCTTGGTGTTCCTGGTGGCTTTGACCTGTATATTAAGTTCCAACTTGGCTACGGTGTTCTGTCATTCACTTGAAGTGCTAAGAAAATCAACTTTATGCCCTGCTCCCCCACTTAACCAAAAGAAAAGGTCTCAAAATGTTTAGTAATGGATTTTTTAAAAGAATGTAGATGGAATTTTAAATTTTTATTTGTGCTATTTAATTAATTCCTCGTGTTACATATGGTTAAAGTTACAAACTATGTAAACTGTTAACTTATACATTCTACCTCTTCCACTTAAATTTCATTAGTCATTAGTCACACGTCCTTCGCAGCCTCACCATCAGTGTGTGTGTGTCTCTGTGTACATTCCTCTAGCAATCTCCCACAGCTTCACTACCACCAAAGAAGAAGCATTTTTGTGAATCTGAGAACTAGAGCCTTTCTTTAAATTTTTACTCCAGTTCCAGCAGCGTATGGTTTGGTTGTTTTGTGTGTGTGTGTGTGTGTGTGTGTGTGTGTGTGTGTGTGTGTGTGTGTGTGTGTGTGTGTGTGTGGTGTTTTGGGAGGGATGCAGAGATGCCTTATAGATGAATATTTATACTCTCTTGCAGCAGTTAACCCCTCCCTCATTTGGGTTGTTTTTCAAATGATCGTTAAAGTTTTGTTTATGGGAGCCCAGAGATGACTCGGTATACCTGCTGCTTCTGCAGAGATGAAGTTCAAGTTGGGTGACTACAGCCACCCTGTGACTCCAGCTCTATTGGAAATAGCATCCGGTCTTGTGGTCTCTATTGGCACATATATGAGTATACATACATACATACATACATACATACATACATACATATATAAATCAAAATAAATTAAATCTCAAAAAAGTTTTTAATATAAAGTAAATTATATACTTGCATGAAAATGGCCTTGTGTAACCCATTACAATGTAATAAATAAATAAATAGATAAAATAATGAAGTCATAATTCCAAGAGACTAATTACTATGACTGCCAAATAAATTAATTAATGGGTCCTTTTTACTTTTATACATTCTATTAATTGATATAATTGGCCATATTTTTAAAAGGCATACTTTTTTTTGAGGGATAAAAGGGGATGGGAAAATGATTACTATGTGTATGGACACAGACAAAAAAACGTTAATATGCATAATTCTCACTTAAAGCACATTAGCCTGTTAGATGGCACACTGATGCATTTCTTATTGGGCCCTTGGCCACTGATGCCTGTGAAATACATCTCCAAGGAAGCCAAAGGACAGTGACCAGGAACTTGGGTCCATCTTTGCTCCATTTTAAATTCCAGGAACTGTAAGCTCCTTGGGACCCCGTCTGTGGACTCGCCACTGGGCTTTTGTGTTAGTTAATGAGCTTGGAGTCATTTGGAAATATGCACTGTACTCCACCAAAGGAAGTAGTAATATAATCAGAAATGATTGTATTTCAGCTCTTCAGCACTATTGTTACTATTAATGTCCATTATCATTATATTATCTGAAATGTGTTTAACAACAGTCACTAATCAAGGTTCCTGTCCTGAAAAATGTGCATTCTGTCCATCTGGATCACACTATGTATTGTGCCGTTTACTGTTTTAAATGTTTTTCAGATAATTGGAACCTGCCACTTCAGACTTTGAAAAGCAATGTGAGGGCCTGAGAGTCCCAAAGCCAGTGCTTCCACCGGGAAAATAATGCAGTTTTCATACAAAATAATTATAATATTATTCCATGATTACATGAGGGTTGTGGGTAGCCTGGTTTTGTTAGACTTTTGAAAGTAGCAAGTTGAATCCCATCCAGGTAAGCAGAGGTTATAAATCCCCAGCACATGGCATTTATACTTGTTGGAAGCTCTGTCCCCAGAGTCACTGAACCCTTTTGCTGACCATTTGGGGCAGACATGGAGTGCCAAGGAGTCCATTCCCTGTCAGTCACCCTCAGCCAAGGACAAATGGAAAGGTGAACAAAATGTTCCAACTTCCTGGCCTTTGCAACGAGACAACAGGAAGATGAGCTTCTTCCTTTGCTCTCTAAGGTTCCCTGTGGGATTAACTCACTTGCCCACAGTATAACATGCTCAGCTAGGGCAATCCCCATTGGCTTCCCTTTTTACCTTCTATCCCTAATGCCCTTCTGAAGCATCTAAGATAACTCTTCAAATAAGGCACTTATCTTGCATCCCTTTCCCAGTTCTGCCTGACAAGGGAGTCCACCACCCGACCTCCCCACTCTCCTTTCTCTCTCTCTAGATTCTAGAGTATTTATGCCCCCCCCCCATATACACATACCCCTATTTGTGGAGGACCTTGGCTATCTATACCCAGAAGTCTTGGCGTTTTCTGAAAAATGAAAATTCACAATGTTTGAGTCTGTAAGGTGGCAAGCATAATTTATTTTTCCCACCTCTTAAGCATCACTACTCCACTCAAGTGAGGCAAGATGAATTAATCTAGGCCATATGTAAAATGCCCAAGATCAATGCCCTCGTTCTGAACATGTATCCATGCACTCTTAGATAATTTATGTGTAATTTTAATAGATTTGTCAACAGCAGCCCTTCCTCATCTAAACAGGCTGCTTGCAGACAGACCACTTAATTTGCTCCTCAATGTTATTTTTCATACATGGTTGCTGCCTGGCCGACAGATACCAGATGATCCCATTATAAACACATCTGACATGGCCTCTGCTGAGGGGGTGGGCATACTCAAGGTCTGCTTCTATGGCAAGCAGTGTGCCCCCCACACACACACACACGCACATGTACACAATAGTCTGAGAATAGACACTGAGGCCCTAGTCAATACCAATGCACCCATGCTGATGAGAGCTGATGTCTGCCACTAGAGCTGAGGGAGTGGTTGCCTGCTAGCAATTTCTACTTCCTGCCTGTGTCTGCATGAGAGTGTTTATCTCATTCTGGAGGCAGGCTAGGGGTTTGGGGTGGGGCACTCTGCACTGGTAATAGATGGAATACAATGAGAAGTATCCTAGCTTCTTCCTGTCCTGGACAGGTCTGAGGTGCTTCCCACAGCCTTTTAGAGGGTTGCCTGCCAGATTAAACCCAGCTTGTGCACAGTGTGACCCGCTTATTAGTATACTTATCACTACTTTCTCCTGTCCTTTCTCAGGTCCCCATTCTCTTATGATGCTTCCTGAATTGATTCCCAGAGAGACAGTTTCAATCTAAATACTTGTTTTGGGATTTCCTAACGGTCTTTCAGGTTCTTTGATCCTCCAGTGCCCGGATTGGGTCACCATAATGCCTGGTTGGTCCTCTCCTGTACCAGCCATAGTCAGTCTGACCAGAAAATTAGGGGGAGTGGACCACAAAATGGGACAGAGGCCAACTGGGCCTACTTCCAGCTGACATGAGTGTTTGACTCAGTGAGGGTTCTCTGTCTGGGTCCTCAATTCAGAATGAAGACCAGAAATGAAAGGTGGTAGCTAGGTAATGTCAAGAGTACACTATTTAGGAGGAGAAATGTTTTCTTCTTTCCAAAGACTATTGGGAGTAATGACTAATTGCTTGATTCATTCCTGTGTATTGTGGTGAGTGCCAGGAGTGCCCAGTGTTCCAAAGGGAAGATGTTCTCTGGGTGTGGTAATCTTTGACAGGCCTCCTTGTGACAGAAAGAGCCACATCAGCTTCTAAATTTTCTCAATGGAGTACAATGTGTGTAATGTGCAATAAAATATAAATAGGCCTTTCAGAAGCATCTATGTGTTTCATTTTATCAACCTTTAGATGCGTTAAAGCCAAGTACGGTTTTACATGAATTCTAGATATGTAGTATTTTTATTTGCTGCTTCATTGCTAAATGTTTCATATAAAACTGAAGAGGAAAAAAATACACAGTCCCACATATAAAGGAAGAAGCAGATGGCTATAAATGTGACCGTGGGAAGAGGCAGAGAATAGAGAGCCCCTTCTTGCTGGGGAGGGGCCCAGTAGAGAAAAACTCAGTCATTACCCATTTGCTTCCACTGTATTGGGAGTAGACTATTAGTATTCATAAGGATCTACAGGTGTCTTTGTTATTTTTTATCCTTTAAATGTACATATAAATGAGTATGTATTATTTATAGATGTCTTTGAATTTAGAAACATCAGGCTTGAAAAGTAATGCGGCAAGAAATATTTGATTTAATGCTCACTGGAGAGTGAATAAGGGGCTTTCTGCAGGAAGGTTGTGAAGTTGTCCAACATTTCTGGGGACTTTCCTACTAGCTCTTTGGTGACATTCCAAGTGTGAGAAGGTCCTCAGGTTGAAGAAAGCACAGGAGCCAAGGATCTTGGAAACCTGGCTTCTCATCTCAGCTTTTTTTTTTTTTTTTTTTTTTTTTTTTTTCCTGGCAAGCTGTGTGATTTTGAATCTATCCTGCACACTTTCTTACAGATATTTTTCCTGTCTGTATCAGAACACCATCCATGGCAGTCTGTGGTCTTGAGACTGGAAGCATTCCTGCAGACTGCCCTGGGCTTGGCCTGACTCCATACCTACCGCTTTAGTTTGCACAGGAGCAGTGAGGTTGATGAACCATAATGGGGTGGGGGTGTCTGTATGCATGTGCATGTATATGGTACTGGAGATCAAACCCAGGGTCTTGTACATGCTAAGCAAGTAGTCAACCCACTGGGCTATACCCCCAGCTCTACAGCTTTCCGAGGAATCGTGAAACCCTGCTACAACCAAGCCACTTACCTGCACATGTGTGTAGAGATTAGGAAAACCAAGTCAGCTTTTCATTTCCTCGGCAGCTTCCACATTGGCCAAGAAAAAAACAGCATACTTACAGAAATGCCTGGTAATAACTGCTTTCTGATTGGGTATGGAGAAACATGCCTGTCTGTGGTTTATTTTTTGAATGGATAATTCATCATATCTGGATAAAAAAAAATCTCATAATCTCCATAGACTTTCTTTCACAATTTTGTTTCCTTTGAGAGTTTAGGAACAGCCTCAGATCCATTCAAATAAAATAGCACTCTAATGGCTGAGAAAGCAATGCCTCCCAGACCCATTGGAGGCTTCAAAAGGGGATTCTCAGCTGCTGGTCTTACAGGCTTAGACTCTGGGCCCAGATTTTGGTTTACCAGTTGCTGGGGATGGGGTGGGGCCAGAGGCCCAAACTGAATATTAATTAATTCTCAGAACAACTTTGATATTTAGTGCTGTCGTCCCTGTGAGATGGAGATGAGTGGGGAGAGAAGTTAGGTGTGTGGAGTCCCCCTGCTGCTCAATAGCAGAGCTGAGACTTAAGACCCAGGTGACTCAGGTCAGTGACCTTCCTAACACTGTGACCCTTTAATATAGTCTCCCGTGTTGTGATTAACCCCCCCCACTACTGTAAGATTATTTTCATTACTATTCCATAACTGTAATGTTGCTACTGTTATGAATTGTACTGTAAATATCTGTGTTGTCCAATGGTCTTCTGATGGTCGCGACCCAGAGGTTGAGAACCACTGTTTTAGGTGATAAGTCTTCCACACTCTTGCCCACAATACATCCTAAGCTTAACACTGTGAATCGGTGCATCTGAGACAGGAAACTCTAGCTCCAAGCCCCACTAAACTTTGAGAAGAACTCAGTTCTCTCTGTGTATCTTTGAGGATGCAGAAACGTACAGAGCCTGAAGTCCACATGGCAATACCCTGCAAGGCAACTTTCTGTTAACACTTCTCTTTAAAGTTGTTAAGAAGTCAAAGCCTGGAGAGACAGGGAATGCTGAGGGACCCTGGGCAAGTACCAGGGGCAGCTAAACCAGGATGACCCATTCCAGACCCTGGGAGTGGGTTAGAAGGTCACCTAGCTCTGCTGTTTCTGATACTGTCTCCAGGCCCCTGACATACACAGATGTTCTGCTCCTTTCTGGTACACTGGCTACTTGAGTGCTTGGGGCGAAGACTGAAGGCACCCCTAAATAACCAGGCAAGTGTCCCCAAGAAGAGGCAGAACTTAGATGAAAGGACATCACTGCTCACATTATACCCGGGCCTAAAGCATGGTCTTGGCAAGTGTGAGTTCCTCTGGGGCTAAGGCCGAGTCCCAGATGGCACTAAGGTACATCTAATGCTGAGGCATGACTGTCCTTCAAAGCTGAGCCTTAGCCAGAGCCCAAAGCCCCTGGAGAATAGGCTAGGGGCCAGCTTGCCTGTCTGTGGGTTGCCTTCCTTCCATGGCTTCCCCCCTGCCTCCTGGTCTACTGTTTGGATTCATTCCCCAAGACACTCAGCAAGTCTTAATTAAATGTTACAGCCTGGCCCCAGGAGCTGTGGGGGAATCCAGGGGAGAAACTTGTCTACACTTGAGTCCAAGATTTAAAGAGACAGTAACCTAAGAGCTGCATGGACCAGGAGTGGACATGATCACCCCACATGTACACCTTGATGGGGCTGGACAAATGCGTGCCTTCTGTCTCTATACAAGAAAAGAAGGGAGCCCATACCCACCCTAGTCTGCTTGGTAGAGCAGCAGCTGGCCTGGCTGTCCGTGAATTAGGGATGTTGGCGCTGTCCCGCCTCTCAGGGCACTCGAGGCAGTCTAATGAGGCAGAAGAGATGCAGAAATGCTCCAAACGGCCCACAGTGCCAGGCAAATGTGAGGCGTCATCATGAAAAGCTTAAATTTATGGGTCTGAAGGAGAAGCAACATCTGGGAAGGAATTATTGCAATTTAAAGGGAGGATGTGGGCTTGTTGATAAGTGCAGAATCTGGAAGCGATGTCTGATTTTTTTTTCCCCGCAAACTAATTCATATTCCAGTCAGAAAACTATGGTGTGACTATCTTCCAGATGTTCAAAAGAAAATTGTAGAAGATGGGTTACATCTTGGAGGCATTTTCTGCTTTCAATAGACTCCACTGAGCATCTACTATATGCCAGGTGTACCCCCTCCTCTGACATCTTTGATGCATTGTGGGCAAGTCAGGATATAATGAGTCCCATTGGTACTTTCAGTGTCCACCCATTGTTGAGCCTTTAGGAAGGGCAAAGGTCCTTCCAGATCTGCCAGAAACATGAGTATAAATATGTGGTGGGGACCAAGGATGCATACTGCCATTGAGTAACAGGACTGGTTTGGACACATCATTGTTAATTTCTGAAGGGTTTCTTGTTTAATGGGGGAAAAATGGTTTGTGTGAGTATGATCTGTAGACTTTATTTTTTGAAATGTTTCAGTCTAGATTTCTGCCAGTTTTGTGGTGGCATCATAGGATGCAGCCAAGGGAAGAGAACCCCGTTTTCCTCATCTCTTTTTCCCCAAGGCAATGAGGAGGCTAAGGGAAGACTTCACAGGTGACACATGTGATGATATTGTGACACTCTCCAGTGTTCTCTGTCCAAGCATCTGCTCTCCAGAGAATACTGGGATTTTTGGAGGGGGCAGATAAGAGATGGGTTCGAGGGAGGCTAGTGACAGAAGAGATAGAGAGTCAGAGATCAGGAAGGGCCTCTTTGCCTGGACTCCTTAGGGTCCCAGGACCAGAGTGATGTTTCTTGGCCAGGAGCTCTGTGATGAGCCCTAAGGATTAGCTCAACCCCTATAGCAGGGGAGCCTGTTGCCATTGCCATGCATCAGGTGTGACTTACCAAAGCCGACCTCACAGATGGCCAGAGTCTGGACGATTTCACCATTGAAAATGACCCCATGGTTCTACAAGCTGGGAAGTCCCAGAGAAGTAAATGCTCATTATTTTTCTAGTGTGGCACTCGCCTGGTCTCTATCTGAAACCTTCCCCCTGCATCCTCATGGGAAGGAGGCAGAGACCTGTTAATGACTTCATCTTTCATAAGGATACCCAACATTCTGTCAACTTGAGACTCTGTCATAACTACTGCAATGAAATGTCCCTGTCTTCAAATATATCATGTGGGGCATGACGATTTCCACATAGGCAGGTTTGGGCGCACACAAATTGCCTGAATAGTAAGAGGAGAGAGGAAGTAGTCTCAAGCACCAGTCCTATAAACCAATAATAGCTAATGTTTTGTGTCTGCTTAGCATTCTGAAGTAAGTGATCTGTGTGTCGCAGAGGCAAGAGGCAGAGACAAGTCAGGGTTTTCATGACAGGTAGGTGGCGAAAGTCGTGCCCTGAAATAAGGATCTAAGATTTTTTTTTTCAAAACAGTCAGTTCATGCCCATCATTGTTCTCATCTTGACAGGGGAAGAGAAGAACAGGAGCTGACCCAAGGAGGGGTAAAAATTAGTCTCAGGAGTTGGGGAGGGCAAGAAAAAAAAAATCTCACACATCAGTGGTTTGTGCTCCAAAGCTCTCTGACAAAAATCTTACTCTTCAGAACTTAATTCCTCTTATTAGGAAAAATTTAAATGTCATTTAACTCAACTTTTGTCTTGTGGGGCGGAGAATGATAATGAAGAGATTGAGTGGGGAAGCTGGGTTAATCACCTTACTGATTGCAGAGAACTATAGAGTCACTCACTGTTGACAAGTGTATGGCAGGTGGAGGAGGGGATTTCAAAGCACAGCAAGGTCTCCTGACGGACCCAGGCTGTTTGGGGCTGTCAGTGGGATGTAGAGTCACCAGGGACTGACTGAGTATGGCTCACTAACATCTTCTCTCTCCTTTTGTTCAGTTCAGGGTGGTAGCTGTATAGCAAACATAGGGCGGCACTCATACTCATTGACCGGTCCCTGGTCATCCAGAACAAAGGTGTATAAACATCTGGAGCTCCATCTGGCTCTGTCACTGACTTACTGTGTGACTTGAGAGGATTTTTATTTGCCATGAGCTTCTGTTTCCTTGTTTGCACAATGGGAGATAGTAAAAGTAGTCAGTTCATCAATTTGTTAGAAAAGGGAAAGGAGAAAATGTGTGAACTGGATTTTTGCAAACCCCAAGCATCATAGACATTTTGTTACTTCTCTAAGCGGACACAAGCTTGCTTTGACGAATGTGTATCCACAGTAAAGCTTGCCAGGCAGGGCCTCACTAGCAGTTGAAAACCAGTAATGGATATCATCAGTGGCCAACTCTGGGCCTTAATGGAAATGGGAAATCTCTGCATGGTGCTGGATGAACTTTCAGAACATGCTCTGTCTTTTTGTGTCTTCACTCTCCATTTTAAAAGCAGAGCTTTCTGGACCCTTTGGCCCTGTGAACTGTTGTGAACCTAATGGATAAACCGGATGCTTATTTTTGTCTTGGCAAGATGCCTATAGGCTTTGGTGAGCCCATGGTTGATATTATTAATGGATGGCCTGTTCTTCTGTCTTCTTGAAAGAAAGCAAGTATGAATGAGTGTTCCCTCAACAGGATGTGTTTTGAGTGGATGTCTGAGCCTGATGCCAAGGCTTCTGGGGAACCCAGCATCCAGGCTGATAGGAGGTGGGATTGGAGCTCGTTTTGGTTTTTTGGTTTTTGTTGTTGTTTTATATTCTCCTTTCAGCTTACGGCCTCCTCTGTTTTTCAAGAGAGACTGAATCTCTGTTGCCTAGCCAGCCAAGGGGTGCTGGATAGCTGAGTGCTAGAACCGTAATTGGGGTGCATGGTCAAGAGTCAGGCATAACTGCTTTCTGATCCTGTATCAAAGGGGAGAGTTCCTAATTGGTTTCTTTTCTCTGCAGGCAGTTTCTCTTTAAAAAATTGGTACCTTTTATAGAGACGTAAGGACTCCTAGGGCCCTTGTTTATAATTCTCTTGGCTATCACTCTGGTTCATGTCAGGAAATGTCTGTACCTACAGATTTTGAGTTGAAATGGTTCTCTGAGTTCTATTTTGAAATCTCTCAGCATTTAACCCAAGCAATCCATTCTGGGTTCTTGTTTTCATAATGATTTTGTCTTGTCAAAGTCAATCTCATCCTGTAGTTACCCTGGGAAGGTAGAGATTATAGATACATTTACAAGCAATGACATTACCTAGTGTGATTTTTAAAATAAAAAAATCACATGTCCTTTGGCTTTATGTTATTCTTCTTAAGATTGTAAGTTGTCCTTTGATAAGTCAATTAATGGAAGAGAAGGGATCAGTTTGACTTGAAGTAACCAAGAGCAAACCCTCAAGTAAGGTACTCTTATCATCTCACCTGATGTCAAAAGTCAAGCTCCCTATGACTCCTTACATTCCATCCTGAGATGGTTTCCCAGGCCACGGTCCTCAGAAACTGAAAATTTTACAGTGTTATCTTGGGATTAAAATTATTAATAAAGCCAGAGGTGTTGGCACATGCCCTCAAACCCAGCACTCAGGAAGTAGAGACAGGAGGATCTCTGTGAGTTCAAGGCCAACCAGCTCTACATAGTAAACTCCAGGACAGCTATGTATAGTGAGACCCTGTTTCAAAATAACAACATTAAGAATATTCCTAGAAAAGGGGCTACTCATTTTAACTCAATTTTTAAATTAAAATGCAATTCCATCATTTTCGTCCCTCCACCCCTCTCATGCATCACCCCACTCCCTCTCAAAATCAAGAGCTTTTTCTTTAAATACATATACACATATGCACGCACACATGTAAACACACACACGTGCACAAAATGCCTAAATACGTAAATGCCACCTACTCCATCCACTTAGCATTACTTACGTGTATGTGATTTCACTTGGTATCAGATAACCAATTAGAAGACTTATCCCTGAAAAAGACTATTTCTCCTGCTCTCAGAATTCCTTAGTTGCCTGTAGTTCTTTGTCTGTGGGTGGCATCCTGTGAGATTTCCCACTTTCAAGTTAGCATGTCTGTGGGTATTGTTATCATTCAGCTGTGTGGCTGTCATTAAGCAACCATATTGTTGAGATGTCATGAATGAAGCTTCCCTGTCATTTCTAGGAGATGCAATCTCACAGCCAACTTCCTGGTCCTCATAATGGTCCTACCTCCTCTTCTATAAAGTCACCCAAATCTTAGCCTCAGACAGTGTGTTGTAGACATATCTTTTGGGGCTGGGCACCCGCACTTATTTCTTCTCTGCATTTTAAACGATTGTGGTTTCCCATACTGTTTCCATCTGTTGCAATGAGAACTACTTATCTGCGGATCTAAGACTAAATATTTGGAATACAGTTAGGAATTATGCTCGTTTAGTAAGGTAGCAGTAATCGGCGCTCCTCCAAGCTCCATGACCTTACTAACCCTGGTTGGTTAGCTAGATTTCTAAGATCAGGCGTGACTTCCCTCCTGTTAAGCTCTGCTGGTTAGTGCCAAGATGTGAACACCACTATTGTACCTTAGAGCTACTGTACCATGCTGGCTGTAATTGTACTTCATAGGCATTGTGGTTCATTCTGATCATTGAAACTAGGTTTCTAATGACTTAAAATCACTTTCTATGCCAAGTGGCTCATTAAGGCGGAATGTGGATGGGTAAGTGGGTGTAATTTGTAGGCCATCTAAGAAGAAAAACTGATGAGTTATGATCTATTGTGCACTAATATGGCCTGGGTATCATCCAGCTAAGATTCAAGGATTAAGATAATACTATCTTAATATCTATTTGGTCTTGGACCCACATCTGACTGCAAGAAACAGACATGAGGTGGGACAAAAAAAAAATCGAGGAAGGAAAGGTGTATGACTAGATATATAAACCCACCCTGAGACATACGCTAAAGCTAGACATGTGCTAAAAACAGTTAAAAACCTCTTAACGGGGAGCACCGTTTGGTGGGAATGGACCAAAGCATCACGACTTGGGAGCTCCTTGCTAGGGACATGGAATACCTGGTGGCACTTTAAAGATATGTGATCCTGAAGAGGGGACAATGCTGTTGAGAAGGGCTCATAAACCGCATTCTCTAGTTTGAGAAATAAGAAGTGGGTTCTTAGGAATTAAGTAACTTAACCCGGCATCACCATGTGTTAATATAAAAATTTCTGTTGTAAAGTCATGTGTTTAATCCTCTCCAAAAGTAACAAATAGGTTCAAATGTATCATTTAAAGAGAGGCAAAGAAAAGGGCAAATCACAAAAGCATAAGTGTAGTATAAAGAGACCATAATAGTTCAATATCCCAGTGCTAGTAATGAGCATTGAGGCAATTACTGCCTAAGAGTTGCAGGGGGCAGGCAAGAGGCAGCTATTACTAGAACCAAATGGCGGTGAGCCCTCTCCTTCAGCTAGGGCTATCACCTTCAGCTGAGAAACACAGCCAACACTTGAAGACACAGCAGGTTCCAGCCAGTACCCAGGCTCCTCCTACTGATGCCCACATAGGTTGAACCTAGCCAGAAGTCAAGATGTCAGAACCATAAAGATGCCCCATATAGCTCAGGTGTGCTTCAAAGGATGCAGAGCGATAAAGTAAGAAGCTGGCCCAGATGAAGAGAGTGTTTCTAGTCATTAGCTCATGGGTCATTTCATATCAGGAAAAGAATCTGGATTTGCGTGTGGCTGATTCCGTTCAGAATTCTCACAGTGACCTCCTCTAGAAATGGTGTCTAACACAACAGAGAGGAATGAATATAAGGTCTTTGAGAGTCATAGACTGTTCCCTCCTGCTCCCCACAGTCCCATGAGCCTCCTTTCTGGTTGGGCCACATTCATTTGCGTGCAACCTGGGACGTGGATATTCTCTGGCTGGAGAGATTTGAACTACTTGGGTGGAGGAGAAGAAAAGCAGATAACCTGACTTGGATTCCTGAGAGATTTTTCTCAGATATCTCTTGCTTTTGATTGACAGCCTTTACAGTAGCCTACAAATCCCTCCACACTGAGTATCCACAAACTTTATCTTTTGCTGGAATGCCCTAGGTCCAACCGCAGAGACTTTCTCATTGATCTTAAAATGATGTCCCAGTCCCCAAGGCACTATTGAAATTGTACAGCAACTCCCAACCTGTTCTACCCCACCCCTGCAAACAGCACTCACCTTCTCGTACAGTTTTCACCTATGAGGCTCATTGCTTCTTGTTTGTTTATACTTACTAGGCCATGGACTCCATGAGGAGAGTGATATTTCTGTTTTGTTTCATTCATTCATGTATTTCCATTGCCTAGAAAATGGTCTTATTAGGCTTCAGGTACTCAGTAATTATTGAATGAATGAGATATGAGTGAATGAATGAATGAGGTTCTTGAGAACCTAAAATCAGTGTGACCACTGTCTTACAGACCTCTCTCTTCACCAACACCTATCTGCTTGGTATCTTTCCCAGAAATTCACTGGTCTTCCAATCACCATTGCTGCCAATACCTTGTGGCTGGAGTGATCGATGTCTCCACATGCATCACACCAGCTTGGTGGAGGAAATGTATTCATGACTTTGGCTCAGTGTCAAAATTAAATGGTGACCTTGGCTCATTTTGCCTCCCCACAGAGGTTATTTTGTAAAGGGAACACTCGGTCCTTGGGAAAAGTAATATTTCTGCCACCTTCAGCTTCCAAATGACTATTTGATATGGCTCACGGTGTCCCTGTCAGAGGCAGCTGAAGAAGCTTAGGTAGAGAGGGATCAGCAAATGGCCTGCTGTATCGTCAGAAGTTGGCCATGAGGTGGGATTTGTTTACAATAACTTGTTTACCTGTCCAAATCCTTCATACCACATTAAAGCTTTCTCCTGCTAGCCAGGATCCTGGAGTGCTAAAAGGAGAAGGGAAAATCAATTAATAATGATATATTCCATTAAAAAAAATATATCGATTCCCAGGTAATGACAGTTCTGCACTTTTGCAGGGAGGATGTCATTTTCCATCATGGCGATGGCTTTTTCATATATTACGTTTGAAAGAGTGAACAAGGAATTGTCCTGCTTCTTCTTAGTAGATATTAAAGCTATATTTAAAACATTTCTCTCCAAGGATTTCATTTTTCACCTCCTCAAGGTCTTCTTCCCCATTGTCTAAAAGAAGTAATGATTTGTTATTGTAATTCTGGAGTATATAGCCTTTTCAGCATTAGATTAAAGGCTGAATTTCTCGGAGGTTTTTTCATCCAGAACTTCTCTGGGTAGATTAAGTGGGAAACAATGTTAATGGCTCAGTGATGGGGATTGGGGATATATGTATATGTATATATATATATATACATATATATATATATATATATATATATATATATATATATATATATATATATATATCCTCCTGTATGGAGGATAGGGAAGCAATTGCCCACACTACCCCATCATCTGGGTGTGCTATGCAGAGTTTGGTACTCTTGTTTGAGAGAGTCTATAGGAGGAGGGTCAGCATCAAAGAAAAACATGAGGCAGAGACAAGCATCCATTAAGGGTGGGGGTCATCTAAGGTACTGGAACTCAAAACAGATAGTTCACAAAATGATGGTTATTCCCCACCCCAACCCCATTCTTCTCTCTCTCTCTCTCTCTCTCTCTCTCTCTCTCTCTCTCTCTCTCTCTCTCTCTCTCTCTCTCTCTCTCTCTCTCTCTCTCTTTCTCTCTCTTTCTCTCCAGGCTGTCTGGCTCCCTCGTTATGCCCATGCTTTGCTGAGTGCTGGTGGCCACCCAAGCTTTTGCATCCTGGGGACGAATCCTGAGCTCACCAGAGACGGACGGCGCAAGGTAGGTCTCTGCTTAACAAACCTGGAATGAGGGAAGCATCCTGCCTAGGCAAAACTGGCTGTCATCTCCTTCTGAGGGACTGGGAAAGAGGGAGATAGAACTGGTCCCTTACTTAATGGTCAATGAGAGTTTTACTACAGGTGTGTGAACCATAGGTCGATTCCCAGGGTTCCCCTTAAATCATCTTGACCTCAGTATTGAATGTCTGTAGGGAGTGAGATCTAGGGATGACCAGCAGCTACATGACCTTGAAGTATCTAAAAACCCTTGTTATTTTTTGAGGAGTTTATAAAAAGTTTAAATCTTACAGCACAACTTTTTGTTTCTAAAATGTATTATCAAAAAATTATTATGTGTTTTAAAAGATCATCTCTAAGAACTGAGGTATCACTTAACATATATAGGCCTCAGATTCAACCTCTAACACACAACCATAAAATCCATATTCATATATATGTGCTCATACATATAGAGAGAAACCTAAAATTTTATAAATGATCTAATTATATCCTATAGGGATAAAAATTCTGGTATCTCTTTTCTCATGTGCATATATAAAATGTGTATATAGGTCTGCATACAAGGGATTACATTGTACCCACTACTACCAAGGGTGCATGCTATTTTGACTCATCAGTATGGTAGGGCCGCATTTTATCTCAGTAATTAGAAATCTGTATCATTGTCTGTCAAAGCTTTCTATTTTAGGTATTTCATAATTATTTATATAACATGCATATATACATATATATAATACATATACATAACCTACTTAATGCTTTAAAGGTGGACTTAGAGGATATTTTGAGTCATCTACTGTAACAGTAGCACAAAATAAATTTTTGAGAATGTACTTTGCATAGGGACTTATTTCCTGATGTTAAATTTAGAGAGATCTGGCTTAACATTTAGATTCAGGACTGCAACCCAGGAGTGAGTGGGATGGGAAGTGCCAGGGAGTGGGGGTGGGAGGAGATGGCCCACCTGGTGAAAGCATGAATCTTAGGAAGAGCAGCTGCAACATTGCTGTCACCTGCCAGCAAGCCAAGTACCAGATGCCTGCCACAGTGATGCGCGCCCAAATAGACTCGCCAACACTCACATATTTCTGACCAATAAAGGGGAAGACTTTAGCCCCCAGGGATGCAGGTGAGGATGAGGTGAGACAGGTAAGCAGGATAGCTAAGGTTCAGCTGACCTAACCCCATGTTCCTGAGAACCCCCATCCAGGAGGCGTATGCCTGGGACCAGCAAACTTAGCTTAGAGAATGGGGCCAACCAGACCTCCTTCCGTGTCAAGATTCTCGGTTGGTCAGAGAGCCTTGTCTTTGGACTCACTGACAGTGCTGTTGAAGGTAACATTCCAGGATTCTTACAGACACAGAGGGGGGAAAAAACTGCTTCTAGAGTCCTATGTTATAGATAGCAGAGATTACCATCAGGAAATTAGGGGAGGCTGCAGGCTGGGCCTGGATCAGATGCTCTATGAAGGTGCCTGCCACCCAACCAAGCCTCAGCAGCTATGCATAGAGAAAGACTGAGAGGTTCCTGACCCAGAGAGTTGGTGGCTTGTTGGCATGCACCTAATAGCAGTTCTTTCTAGGGGTTGGGGTAGAGGGACTGTCTTATCCATTACGGTAGGTCTTGGTGGATGTTTGACTTCTGTGACTGATGTTTGGGAGCCATCTCCTTCCCAGCAAAAAGAGGGTATAAAGAAGATATTTGGAGATATGCTACACTGTAAGCTTTCATTGGGTTATCCTGCACTGCTTATGTACCAGAAAGGAAGAAGTTGATGTGGCCCTGGAGGAGTGACTTTTGCTTTCTTAAATGGTTACCCTTAGTTGGTTCTTCTTGTTCCCCGATGCCATTGCAGATTTGGCGTGGAACTTGAATTTGTCCCAACTTGTGATAAGTATGCATAGATTCAGGATGGGAGAGGAGATTGGTCTGACAGTTCACGCTAGGCATACCAGATAGAGTGCACCTTTTGAGGGATTCAGTATCTTCATGCCCCCAGACCGGTGTTCCTAGAGTGTATTTTTGTCTGACTTACCATTGGTTGGTTCCTAAAGGGTAGGAACTGTATCTATAATGCAAATCTGAATTAGGCCTGCCTACATTCCAACACCAACTTTGAACTGAGCCAGGACTATCTCTGTGAATTCCCGTCTTATATAGTACCTGTACTAGATAGGATCTTTATATAGGAAACCCACTAATTCCCCCCAAAGAATAAGAGAAAATGTTGAAGTCCACTACGGTGCCTATTGGCCAGTTGAAACACTCCTGGACTAGTCCATAGGGTCCTGTTACCAAACAGGCCAATTCAGGAACAGTGTGTGGAGAGCTACTGTCTGCTGTCTGAAGTTGGATGGATACCACCCAAGTAACAAGAAGGATCCCAGAAGCAGTGGGAGATAAACATGACATTTGAGCTTCCAGGGGTGGTCAGCTGGAGACTAAGCTCTGTGCAGAACTAAAGACTGGGTTAAGGATGGTAGGAACAGACCTCTGAGCTCTGGAATAGCTAACAGTACCAATCTTCCCTAGCACTGAGAACAGGCCTGTGCTGCATCCCTTGCCTCTGTCACTGGGACTGTGGAACCATCTCTTACAGTTTTTTCCAAGTCTTTCTGCCTCACTCCCAGCCCCAGTGAACAAAATGCCCTACATGTCCTGTATCCTCAAGATCATATCCTGTGCCTTCAGCATGAATTGTTCCTGTGTAGGTCCTAAAGTCTGTACTCAGCTCCACTGCCCCTGAATCAATTGTATAGACACCCTTCCACCACATTCAGTCCTCTGCCAGCCCCCTCTACCCACTTAGGGGAGCCTCACTTCCCCAGGATATCCAGTTCTTCTTCTCCTGTACTGGCTCATTGTCCATCTGTACTAGATCTCTGTGGTTCCTACCCCAAAGATGGGCCATAAAAACATCTGGGTGTTGGGCTGTCCATCATATATGCTTAACCATTCCTTCATGTTCTTGTTGCCTTTCCTGGCCACCTCCTCCACTAGACATCTGAGCCCCTGGAAAAGCAATGTTCCCATGGCCATCACTTGGACACAATTCCTCATCAGGGTCTTAACTGGGCCTTGACTTTAGCTAGTAGGTTCTTTCACACTCTCTTTCTAGGGCCTTCTTTGCCTTTCCTTCAAAAGTCTCCCCCAAGACCTCAGTGGCTTCCCTGCTGTCTTTATGAAGTCATACAGCCTTGCCCTCCCTGGCTGTGGGAGCTGTAGATCTCTGGCTCCTGCTCTGTCCATTCTCTAAGACGGTGGTCCCCAACCTTCCTAATGCCGAGACTGGTCCATACAGTTTCTCGTGTCGTGGTGACTCCCAATCATAAAATTATTTTATTGTTACTTTATAACTGTAATTCTGCTACCATTACAACTTAAAATGTAAACATTTGATATGCAGGATAGTTGGTATCCGCCCCCCAAGGGTTTGTGACCCCCAGTTCTTAAGAACTACTGCCTAAGGTTCCCCCCCAGTTTTCTACCTCTCTATATCTTCCATTCTTTCTACCTCACCTGTACCCTGGACGTGACACCCAGCTGGGCTCTCTCAATCTCTGCTTACTAGTTGTTTTTCAGAGTCCTTCTTGAATTAAATCTGTCTAAAATAATGCCCCTTTTGTTACTGTCTCCTGTGGGTTTTACAGGGGTTTTCCCAGCTCTGTCTGTATCCTCTGCATTCGGGTTCATCTTTCTTCTGTCGCTAGAGTACAGGGTCTATGCTTTTATCCATAGGCCCAGCACAGGGCCCAGTCAGTACATGCATGTAGAAGGTCACATTCTGCCAGACACTGCACAACTACAGACCGTCTCCTCATAGGCAGTGGGATGGAGTGAGCCCTGGAATTGGAGACAGCCTACCAGCTTCAAGTCCAGTCTACCAGTAAATGTGAGAGCCTCTACAGAATGAGACTAATCCCGAACTCTCCTATCAGGAGACTGAGAGGAGATGGGGGAGACACCGAGGGAGAAGCCATAAGGGACAATGAGAAGAACCTGAGGACAGACTGTAAGGGGACACTGGAGGAAGGGGTCAGTTATGCCACCTGGCTACCCTCAAGGCACAGTATCATAACCCAGACAGCATTACCAATCTAGAGGCCTGGCTCTGTCCACTAGGAGTTCTAATTGAATTGTTCTCACTAGATGGGTATCTAGCTTTGATTATTGTTTCCAATTTAAACTGTCATCTAATACCTGGGCCAGAAGAAGACGGGAGAGACCCTGGAGAGAACCAGGGAGCTCAGAGCCTATATGTGCATAGGAATTCCACTTAGCTGGTGACAGGTAGGGTGAAGGGACACATCCCAGTTCCCTCTGTCTTCAAAACCTCATTTGTCACCTAGTCTAGAAATAGCTTCTATGAGAGCCTCGGGGTTTATTTTTGTGTCAAAGTTTGACTTTTGAAGTGCCCTTCCTTAGCTTGAAGGCATCCTTGCCTACAGACTGCTGGGAACAGTTGGGAATTTGTCCATTCTGTAAAGACAGTTAAGGGCAAAGTGTGGAGGTTAACCCCAGCCTGGACTCTCTGAGATGCCCAGAATGAAATACTTCGGGTTTTTGTTGTTATTATTTATTTGTTTCAAATTTGGGGGGGGGGGATGGGGACTAGGCTTTATAGTGGTCTTGCCAACATTGCTTCAGTAAAGGCCCATGTGTGTATTTTGGGGTGGCCATGCTCTTAAACTTGTGGATCTTCATCCATTATAGGTGATCTCACCCATAATTAAAAACTACTCAAAGGTGGTTTTTGATCCATTTTGATGGTATATGCCTATAAATCCAGTACCTGGGAGGCAGAGGATCATGAGTTGGAAATCAGCCTGGGCTGCATATTGAGATACTATCTAATTAAAACAAATGCAATATTCTTTTAAACTTTTATCATCCTGAATTTTTCTCCATCATGACCTCTTTCTGGGACAGTGCCGGAAGCAGTGGAGGATGCAGGATGCACACTCATTACGCTGTGATGCAAAAGGTTGCTACAGTACTCATTCCTTTATTCCTTGAAGCACTTATTGGCAGCCACAGTGTGTACTATTCCACACCTGCTATCCATGTAGCTTTAACCAATGCTCTGTCCTTAATGAGCTTTCCTTCAGGGAGACCAGTGACTAGACATACACTTATAACATGTGAAGGAGGAAATAAGAATTTACCCAAAGTGCTATGAGAGAGCACTCTTAAATGTTTCTAAAGCAGTTTCCATAATGCTGGGCACCATGCTAAGCACTGGGAATACTACAGGATCCATGTGAGAAGAATCCCCAACCCAAAGCTTACATTGGAAATAGAAGTACCATCACAGCCCAGGGACCAAGATGCTTGCTTCTGTATCCTCCGATCTAGGCCACTCAGAAGCTCATCCGTTATAGCTGCCAACTGGTATTTTACTCTCGTTTATGAGCAAGCTAGATGCAGAGAGAATGGAGATGTTTAAGCCTCCTTCGCAGAGCATAAGCTTGCCTCTCCACCCATGTAAGACAGAAAGTAGCCTAGCAACTCTCACGGGTCCTTCCTTTGATTTGTAGCAACTCATTTAGATAAAAGCATCTGGTTTGTAAGGTAGCAACTACAACAACAAAAGCCTATTTCTGCTTTTACAAAGTAAACTAATAACACCACAGAGGTAACAATTAACCCACCCCTGCCCCTTTCCTTCGGGTATGCAGGCAGATGCTGACCATGGGAAATAAAATCAGAACACAGAGAAATTCCTCAGAAGGACTCTCTTAAAGCTCAGTACTCAAGGATGTGCGTGCATGAGGCAGCCCAGTCAGCCCCAGAGCCCCACCCTCCCATTAACACATAGAGTGGTACCCTGCCTCTCCATCCCAGAATATATAGTGTGATTATTTATTTAACACCAGTTCTGAGGCTTTCTAACATGCATTTGGAGTGCTCTGTCTCACATAGGCACGCGCTTAGGTGCAGCTACTGACACATTTGGATCCAATGAGAGAAATCATCCCCTTGCCAGCCAGTGACTGATGGACTTTGCTCCAGTCCTGACTCCTGGGCTAATGTACTCCTTGGAGCATTTTATCCTCTTGAACCTGAGTGTATCATCTTTCCTAGCACAGTGCTGCTTGTAAGAACTCTTTCCTCAAATGAAATCCTAATGCTGGGCCACTCCCTACATCCATTTAGCCCTGGGGTCCCTCAGTGTGGCCATCGGCCTTACACTGTTTTCTGTGGGTCTGGCTCCTCATCTAGTTGCTGGCCTGTTCTAGGCATTTGAGGGCAATGCTGCAGAGCTGAGCCAAAGCCCATACACCAGGAACCGCTGCCTGACTATGGACAGGCTAGCCAGTAGTGAGCCCTGGGTCCATCTCATCATAGAACTCTCCTGAGGACAGTGGTTGGAATCCATTTCTAGGACACTGCCAGAAATGTGATCCATGATGTAGGAGTCAGGAAAATCTCCCTACACTTTAACGTAACCCAGGCCCTCCATATTCTGTCTCACATTTAAGTCCCATTTAGACAAGTATATTCTATAGTCGAGCATTCATCTATTCTATTAGTCATTAAAGATACATTTCTAGTGAGCTGCAGAAGTTAGCATAGTTGCCAGTACCAAACTGCCTGGATTCAAATACCAGCACCGCACCACTTCCCAGTGCAGTGTATTACCCCCAAGCCTCAGTTGCTTCAGCTGCAAATAGAGGTTCTGAACATGTTTACTTTCGTGGGGTCTGCATAAGGAATAAATGAGATAACATTATAAAGTACTGTCTGAGCTAGTGTCTAAAGTGTGGTACTATATATGGACTTGCTGTTAGTCTAAAGGGCAAGGGCAGAGCACAGGAACCTAACTCCTGTTCGCTTCAGGATCAAAAGCATCCTCAAAGAAGTTATCCTGGGTGTGTCTATTCACGGGCCTCCTCTAGTAAGTCATTCTGTTGCCTTGGCTTGCTGGACACCTGTTAGCTAGTGACCTCTGTGTCTAGGAGGTGAGAGTGGCCCTCCTCCTCATGCAAGGATCAATCCAGTTCCCATTGCTCGGGGAAGTACATCCCTCCCCACTGACTGCAGCCCATTTTCTCTACCTGTATCATGAAGAGTTGGATTCACTGGATCCCCAAGGGCTTGTCAGGTTCTGTCCCTAGGAGTGACACTGGATATGCCCCCACAAGAGCTTCTGGGACTCTGCCACAATTAGCACCGTGGCTTTAGAAGATATGTCAGCATGTCCTTGGGGCATCTCTCATTAACAATTATGAAGTCATTACCTGGTAAATAATTCATAACCCAAGAGATGGAATAAGCTGCCAATAAACAATAATCCATTTAAATGAGACTTGGCAGGGTGAGGGTGTGGCCATGAGGAGGTTCTTTCCTAAAGGGCAGTTCCCTGCTCACCTCCAGTGTCATTTGCCTGTCCCTGTGAATCCTGCTCAGGCCTTTTCTCTTTGAAGTAACCCTTTGCTGCCCACCCAAGGAGTTATCTGCCCCTTATCTCAGGCCAAAGAAAGTCTCTGTGGTAAACAGGGGCCACCCACAAAATCCCACCCCACCCTACTGTCATCCCACTTCCAGTTACATGTCAGTACTGCTGTGCTCTTCACAGAGGAATAAACTTAGATCAGGGTGAGGTATTGAGTAACTTGCCACAGTTATTTTATCAGAACCTTGGGTTCAGAATCCAGGTCCATATGACATGAGAGCTGTCCCTATTGGCCAAAGTATTTCACGTGCTGTGTGACCCATGACTCCCCAGTGAAACGGTGAGTATGGAAGTCCATGTCATCCTCCAGCCCCCCTGACTGGATTTGATTTCAAGAGGTACCTGTATAGTTTCACCTGACTGGTTGAGTAATTATGTAGTTAGGCGTCTTAGTGGTATTTAGAGGCCAAACCAGGTGTACCATGGAGGAAGCAGGGAGGGAAATTTTCTCCAGGATACTAGACCTGAACATCCATCTTCTAACAGACATGTGGTTTCTGGACCGAAACTGCTGTCTCTGTGCTCAGGGTCAAGAGTGAGTGAGTGAATGAGCAAGTTTGTGTGTGTTTGTGTGTGTTTGTGTGTGTGTTGCATAGTTTACTACATACCTCGTTCTGTCTGTGATTGGTAATTGGGACCAGGTTAGCTCTATGAAAATGCCCCTTCCCTGACCTGATCCATCATCCTGCCCACAGAGTTGACTCCACCCTGTATCTTCAGGGCCACTTCAAAGACCTGCCAGAGGCCCTCAAGGTTCCAACCTCACTGCTAACAGACCCGGGACTGATGGTGCAGGAGATAGGATCCTTCCCAAGGCCTGGACTTATAAAACATTCTCAACAGGCTTCTCAGCCACCTGGAGTCTTGAGCTGTTTGCTCCAGAGAACAGGGTGGGGTAGTGGATATGTAATTGTCACACATCTGGAATGCTGCACAGACAGACCCCTATGGCTAAGCTGTGTGGTAAAGGTTGCCCCAGGTGAGGTCCTTCCTGGCCTTTTAACCACTCCTTCTGGAGCCAGAAGGGTGTTCAGGACTGACCAGCATGAGGGTCGGTAAACACATGCTTGTTCCGAGAAGAGCCTAAAGCAGCTGGAGCTTCACACACACTCCCACCCCTCACCGTGTTGTTTCTCAGGAGCACTGGCCCTGACTTAATGGTCAGGCAACCACAGTGGCATACCCTGCCTGCTGCCGAGCCCCTCGCTTTCAGGATAGACATGGATATCTTCTGCCTTTCCCTCACCAATTCCAATTGCCTGTAATTTTCTACCATGAGTATTTTAGGAAGGAAGCTGCCACCTTCATTCCTGGGGCCTGAAAAGACTGGCCCTAGCCCCCAGCCAGGAAAGAGCATAAAACAAAGATGTCTTCCCCCTCCCCAATCCTTTCTTGGTTCTATAAAAGAATTCAGGGGACACATAGGGACCCATTAAGACATCATAAATCAAAATAGAACTAGTGTAGGAGAGGAAATGGAGCAAAGAGTGTCTCCTACATGAAACCACATCTAAAAATCCCACACAAGGGCTACAAGCTGCCACAAACCTGCCCCCAGGCCTTCTTTGGAATAGCCTGGAATTCTGGTACCTGTTTCCTGCCGTACAGTAGTGTGTATCTCCAAAAATGTGTGCTCAGAGACTTGCTCCAGGCTAGCACTTCTCTCAAGCTCAACCTGTCCTGTGGAGGCTAAGGAATTGTCACTCCTGCCCACTGGGACAGAACTTGGTATGCCTTGGCTGTGGATAGATGGACGGGGAAGGAAACGGTACTGCAACGGGAAAGCCCCAATAGTAAGAATGAGAGAAACTGGCTTTTATCACAAGGCAGAGAGTGTGGCCTTCCTGAGGGATACAGCAGAGAACATAACCTAAGAGCTCCAGGGATGGATGTTCAATGACAGATGTGTTCACATCCAACATGCCTCCCGTTCTCAGTGAGGGGTTCTCTGGGCTGCTAAGTGGTGTTCCTGGAGAAGCCAGCTCAGAGGTGGACTTGTTAGCTGACCGTTAGCCCTGGGGATGGATTGTCTCTGACACTAAAGCCTCTGCCCAGAGATCTCCAGGGAAGGAAATTCCATCAGCTCCCAAAGTCCCATTCCTGCAGGCATTTCTTCTATCTGACCTAAATCTCCCTTGCTGCAATTTAAGCCTATTTTCCCTTGTTTTGCTTTGAGTGGAAATAGAGAAGAGCTAGTCCCCAGATGCTTCTGAAGGCAGGGTGAAACAGAAGCCTGCCTCCTGCCATACTGAAGTATGTTCAGAATCTCGTCCTGTTGAATCGTTCTCCGAGGCAGCCTCCAGAGAGAATCTCATTCACATTGATGACAAAGCCTCATCTTGGTGGGGTGCAGGGAGTATAGTGGTGAGTGTAGCTACTGATGAGGGACCCACAGGCAAGGGTGTGGCTCCTATGGAGCCAGGAAGCCAGGCATGTGGCTAGAGCAGCAAAGTTGAGGAGTGAATCTGGCCAAGCAGGGAGGTAATCCTCAGGAGGGGTGTGTCCTGGAGGGCCAAGCTCTAGGGGAGTCAGGGAGTCAGTCACACAGAGGAGTGGAGTGGCCTTGTAAGTAACGCCAAGAGAATTTTGTCAACTCCAGTGACAGGCTTAAGTTTGAGAAAGCCCTCTTGGTGTAGCTCTCGTCTGTAGGGCTTAGGTGGGCTCTCCCAGCTCTCCACAGCTGATGCAAGTCCCCAGCTCTGCATATCACAGATCATTGATGCATTCACTTGGCGAAATCTGTGGGAAAGAGGTGCCTCTGGCAAGGAGACTACTCAGGTGCATATTTTCTTTAGAGATTTCTGCTGACTGCCTGGGCCACTCAGTTTCTGTCTTAATTTGTCTCTCTCTCTCTCTCTCTCTCTCTCTCTCTCTCTCTCTCTCTCTCTCTCTCTCTCTCTCTCTCTGTGTGTGTGTGTGTGTGTGTGTGGTGTTTGTGTGTTTTTGTCTGTCTTTTTTACTTCTGGGAGTAAATAACCTCCACTTGCTTGGGCTAAAGATTAGCTATTTTATAGGCCACTGAAGCCAGTTCCTAGACTAGCTGGGTTCATAGTATGTATGTTTGTTTTCTTTGCTTGGGAAGCAATAGATCACACACAGCCGCTCTGTCTAAAAAGCAGTGATGATGAGTAGCCCTGACAGCACTTGGACAGCTTCTAATAAATGCAAGAGAAGAGTTTTTTTTTTATTTTATTTTATTTTTCTTAGGCCAATGGAATTAAAACCTCCCTTCTCTATGGGAGAAATGGAGAGGAATTGAATCCTTTTTCCTACATGGCTATCTCTCTGCAGTACTGAGATGTGAGCAAGGTCATTGGATACTTTTTTTCCATTGCTTGGTCAAAAGTCCCCCCCCACACACACACACCCCTTGCTACTTGGCTTCGGTACAATAGAGGAGGGGGTGCAGTCTGCATTGATTGGATTTAAATAATGGAATTGCCATTAATATCTTCCATAAAAGATGATTGATTCTGACTTGGATTTATGGGAAGTTGGGGCTTATGAAAGTAAACAGAGTGGCAGTCGTTCAATATGAAGGCTGGCTGGCTGGTTTATGCACCAGCTGCCCCTCAGGGCTGGTTAAAAGGATGGGCTTCCAGCCTAACCTTCCCTATGCCAGCAGCTGGGTCATGAGGGTCCCGAAGGCTTTGGAAGGCTGCCTAGGCTAATCTGGGAGACAGGCTGAACTCTACCCCTCCCTCCTTACATCAGATCTAAGAGCAAAACTCCATTTCCAGGGAGAACAGCATCTATTCCTGTTGCCTGGAAGCCCATTGTCCTAAATATGGCAAAGGGCCCCTAGTGACAGAACTTCTCCCTACTCCTTTTACAAGACCCCTTATTATACAGATGCTTCAAGCCACCCGAGACATGTGGGTGCATAGGTAATAGCATCTCCTGAGCTGTTCTTTTTAGAACCTGGGAGCTCAAGCGCTGCCAGGGGATCCAGAACAAGTTCTTTAGCCATTCACTCTCGTTCCTGTTTAGGAAAAGTCCTCCAAGAAAGGAATGTGGCTAGAGGACCCTTGATAAGTGATGGGGCTGCAGGTTTCAGTTTGAGCCCCAGAGTCTGGTAGCATGCAGAGGTCTAAGGTTGTCCCGTTGCCAGCCATCAGTTCCTAATCCTCTTACTTTCTGTGGTCGCTTTCATCCCCACAGCATGGTCTGAATCCCTTATCATTTGCTACCAGCCTTCCCAAGTACTATTGATCTCCTGTCCCTCACCTATGAACTGGCAACTCCCAAATCTGTCCCTAAACTCCTGCTCCACATGTCTGTCTACCCCCACCCCAGACAAAGTCCCCCTCAGGTGCCCTAGAGCTGTCTGAGCTCACCTCTGTCCTGAAGCCCTGTCCACAATTGTGCCCCTAACACCTAAGAATGGCAGCATTAGCTATTCAGATGAGTCACCCACTGAGGTGTGCTCCAGCTTTCCCTCCCTGACTCTCTATGTCAAATGCCAGATTCCTGGCTCTCTCCTATTTCTCCCTATATATCCTCCCTCTCTGTGGTCCATTGCTCTTGACTCCTCCATGAGCCTTCAACAGTTCTAACACAAGTGGCCGCTGAGTTCTCCCTGTCTCTCCCAGTTCATCCTGTTCACCATCCCCTGTCACACTGTTAGATTCCATCATTCCCTGTCAGCCAAGGCAAATATATACACTTGCCTTTCTCATGCTGAAAACAGACCAGAGGATATACTCTGGTGCTTCTCACCAGCATGGCTCTCCTACGCTGTTTTCTCCACTCAGAACTTTTCTCCCATCATCCTCTCTGGACAGGCCCAACACAGAACCAAACATTCCCTCCCTCTGTTCTTTGCTCTACTGGCCACACAACTGGGCACAAATAAGAAACCGTTGATAGTCCCCTCCATTACACGTGACTAGGGCCTCAAGCCTTGTTTGCCCTACTCCATGAAACATCTGTGGCCACCTAGGAACAGTTGTTTGATAGAATATCATAAAGTCTCAGTAGACTGGATCTGATACCCGAGTTAAAGGATGCCATTGGCTACCTAGCAACACATGACAGAATGGTCTGATTTCAAGAAATGAGCTGTAACAGTTGCTTTTCTCACCTCTGGAATAGGAACTGGGGCAATAAGAGGACCAGAGAGGTCCACTGGGGCTCTCCATGGGCATCCATGTGCAAAACTCAAAAGGAAATTTGAGAGCTCTGTGACGAGTTCATTTGCAACTCCAATGCTGATTAACAGGGAAACTAATATCCCTAGGTGTGTTAGGTAAGAGGAACAAACCTCTCTGCCAAGTTCTCTGTGATCGTTCCTTGGCCTTACAGCACGGGAGCTGGTGTGAACCTATCTTCTGTGGTGAAACCCATTGATCTATAACATAGCCTTTACTGGTGGTGTGTTGCGTTCTGTTGTGTTTGTGGTAGAGTCTCACTACGTAGCTCAGGCTGATCTGGAACTCACTATGTAGACCAGGCTGGCTTCAAACTCATAGAGATCTGCCTGCCTCTGCTTCTTGAGTGTTGGAATAACGCTTTGAGTCCTCATAAAAACTTTTAAGTGCTTTGCGGTAACCTCACCAAGTAGGAATTGTTCCTATTTTCACAGATGAGTCAGTAGACATTTAAAAATATTAGATGACATGTTCAATGTCACAGGGTTAGCACTAAAGCCAAGCACACACAAGCCTTTGATTTGTAGCAAATGCTCCTTCTTCAGGACTTATCAGCTCCCACACTCCTTCCTCTTCTCAAAGGCACTGACCTTTAGTCCCTATGCCTGTCCCCTTTGACCACCATGATCATTGACAAATAAAGGCACTCATATACCTGATGGGACTTCGGTAGTGCATAGAGATAGCATTGGATTCTGAGCCCACAAACCAAAATTCAAATCCAGCCTCTCTGGGATGAATTATGTAACCTTGAAGAGGGAGTTACTTCCACGTCTTTCCTCTGCAATGATGGAAACCATCCAAGACCTAATGGGCCATTGGACAAGACAATCTCCAAGGTTCTTTTCTGCTCCAGCATCTCATAGCTCAGCCATCTTGCCTTGCCTCCCTCCCATAATGACAGGAAGTGCTGTATAAGCATGGAGCTAAGTTTGCCCCCAACCTGGTCTCGCCAGCAGCTCTATCCCCTTAATAGCAAGCAAAGCTCCCAAGAGGTCCCAGGCCAGGGGCTTTGCTGTCTCTGCCACTTGCTATACTGTAGCTAGGCAGACCACAATTTTCATATACCCCCAATGGCAGCTTTATCTAATGAGAATGAGATGCTTACACATATTTTCATTTTAAAAAAATCGACTATTAATTTGTCAGAATTATTCATATTTTACTGATGATATTTTCCATGTATCTAATCAAGAAGCTCATGAATAGAAATTGAAACTATTTAAATACAGAGATGGTGTACATTGTAAGACCTTGTTTTCTCAAGCTGTTTCATAATGCAGTGAATACATTTATTTCTTCTAAAAACAGGTTTTGCAACCATCAAAAAAAAAAAAAAAACATTTTTGAAACCCTTGTTTAAATATGACTCTATTCAAATACGCTAAATTGGTGTGAGCCGTGGATGCCTATGAGGGTGTGCGCTCACATGTATGTGTGTGGGTATGAGAAGCAAGTGCTTTGTCTGCCGGCCTCCTCGATGGAAGCAGGAGATTGCTTTCTGTTGAGAAAACTTAAAAAAATGCACACACCACACACACATTTGGGATCTAATATTGAGGACAGATAAATGGCAAAGTGAAGGTACAAATTGAAATTGGACTGAATAATATTCAAGATAATTATTGTACAATGTAGACTTTTCAACTGCTCAGAATTCCAGCAGCACTTACCTACATTGAAAGAGTGTTAGAATCATTAAACAAAGCCAGATATTAAATATACTACTTCTATCTCTTGAAACATTAGCAAGTAATGTGAAACACATGGCGTCTACTCAATGGAAAATCTGAGAATACAAATTATAATAGTTGTCTTAAAAGACCTCTGGGAAGCTTGAGCTAAATTGCTTAATTCCATTAATAACAAACTATTACTCCAGCTATTAAAGAACATAAGGTAATAGAGATCAGGTCGAGAGATTGCGTCGGGACTCTTTCTTCACCTAGCACAAATTTATTCAGGGGCATTGATAGATTTTAATTGACTATGGCAACTGAATAGCAACAAAGGAAATTGAATGTCTTTTGAAAAGCTCCACATTTTGTAGAAGCAAACAGCAATACCAAAATGAGGGTTTGGGAGAGCTAGGATAGGCAGGAAAGGATGCTTGGAACATCTGTCCCAGCTGTTCCTCTGAGGAAACTCCTTCTCGTGACCCTAAGGAGATGCTGGGTGGGAACAGGCCCATCATAGCCAAGCATCTTTTTCAGACCAAACTGAACCAAGACTAACCCAGGCTTCAGTGAAGCATGCGACTTGTCATGAATACCCATTGGGCATCTTTCCAAGACACTGGTTCAGGAAACTTTCCTGGACTGTTGAGCTCTCTCTAGAGAACAGTGCTTCGTTCTTCCTTAGAGCTTGAATGGTAGATGGCCTAGTGATAGAGTGAATGACCCTCAGTGGTACCCCGGTGATGCAGTGATTTAGTGAGTTTAAGTTATTGGTAACTATGGAGCCGGAGGAGGGGGCAGTCATTCTAGATTCTCTCAAGTTCATCTAGATATTAGTATCTGAGGACCTGTCACCACTTTTTTATATCCACCTCTTGGTCTGCTCCCCAGACCCAAGTTCAGTCATGGAGTCTTTTTTGTCTGTCTCCTGGCCAATCTATCTCCATCCTGGCTCAGGGAAAGTGGGAGTATGTTTCATCCCCTGGGGCTCTGATCTCCTTCCCCACAGAACCATAACCTGAGGTTCCTGTGACTATAGCATGGCCTCTGGTCCACTGTTGGAAGGAAACTCATTTTTAAAGGAACCCAGAAGGTCCCTTAAGGGTGGTCACAAGAGGTCAAAGGGATCCCCAATCACCTTGCTTTGCTGTTACTAAAGAGGTCCAGGACATTGTTGTCACTTGTCTTTCGGCGGGTGATGGTGTTGTTGCTGACGTGTGGGCTGTTGTCTGTTGTCTTTCCTGTTTGCTGTTGCAGAAGTTCTAAATGGCATCTCGTGTGAAGTTGTACAGCGCTTGTCATGGCTAGTCTTATGTCAGCTTGATACACATCCCAGAGTTACCTGAAACAAGGAACCCTGAATGAGGAAAATGCCTCCATAAGATCCAGCTGGAGAGCATTTTCTTAATTAGTAATTGATGGGTGAGAGCCCAGTCCGTTGTGGGTGGTGCCATCCCATGGGTTGAGGGTCCTGAGTTCTCTAGGAACACAGGCTGATCAAACCATGGGGGGAGTAAGCCAGTAAGCACCACCCTCCGTGGACTCTGCATCAGCTCCTGACTCCAGTTTCTTGTTCTGTTTGAGTTCAGGTCCTGACTTCCTTTGATGGTGAACAGTGTTAGGGCAGTGAAAGCCATATATAAACCCTCTCCTCCCCAGTTGCCGTATGCTCCTGGCATCCCATCACAGTAGAAGCCCTAAGTAAGAACGTGTTCGTCATCCTCTGCCCTGGGGGGCCATCTGCAGCTGGTCTTTGGTACATTCTGTTCTATCTCCCAAGACAAGGGACCTTCTTTTTCCCATTCTCCATTGCTTTAAGCGTCTCGCGGAGCTTCAGAAAGAGACACTGAAAATCTGGCTCACAACAACACATCCCTTCTACTGTCCCCACACCTCCAGCCGTGTGGCAGCTCTTTTTCCACTGTGTCGGAACCAGAGCTCTGGGCTGTGACGCTCAGAAGCAGGCTCTAACTCAAGGACACCTACTTCATTGGCGCTGAGAGAAGCTAATCCCACCAAGCCTGCCACACTCCCATGTGTTTGAAAACCTCCTTGGCAGGCAGGACCTCCTAATTTTTTCCACTTCTTATGATTAGCGTTGCAGTCTAATCCTAGCACCAGACTCAACACCAGCTGTTCTTCCTCCCAGTGCTTGTTTTTACTTATAAACCAAATCCTGGAGCTGCTGCCTGTTCCCTGTGCCCAACTGCAGCCAGTCACCTATGGCATGGGCCTGGGTGAAGGATCTTTCCACCTGGATGCCTTTGCTGTTCCTGCCAGCTCCTGGGATATGAGGGGGACACACTGATTGCAAAGAGGATACCACCTTCCCTATACACTAAGCTGCATAGCTAAGTGAGAATGACCTTAAATTTGTGATTTTTTTTTTGCTTCCCTGCATACCACAGACAATTTTTACAAGACAAGATATATTTGAAATAATACGTATAACATTTAGATATATTTTCTCAAGTAACAATGATATGCACAGGCATGATCCCATCCTACCTCTGAATTTAAGACCCAGAACATCACCAGATTTTAAAATTATCTGGTTTTCTCCTCCATTCTCTGCAAATCTTCTTGAATTTGCAAAGAGGTATCTAGGAACTGCCCGGCCCTCTACCCATGAGGCCATGCACAGATCATCTCCCAGAGTATGGCAACAACCTTCACACATAGTTTTAACTTTTGGGAAGCTCAGAGGGTCTCCAAAGCTGAAGGAAGGTTAGACTGCTAACCCTGTAGGGAATCAAGCCCAAACAAGACCAGCTCTCTGTGCTGTGCCTTTCTCTTGCGGCTTTCCCTCACGCCTGGTCTCCCTGGCAGTAGTTTCTGAACACACACAAGTGGGCTGTTGCTTCTGCACCCACTCCATGTGTTGCTACGTTTCTGTAAGCATGTCTCTAATACCTCCCAAGTCCTACAAACAAATCAGGCAGTGTGGCAGATGAGGCTTTGACCCTCCCAACACTCCAGCATTGAAGAGAATTGTCGATTGTCAGAAATAACACATTCCTGTCGAAAGCATGTGGAATCACCCCTGTAAATTGGGAAAAGGAAGTCACATTTATATTTATTCTGTAACCATATGAGACTCACACGTTTCTCATATGGTAGAGGGGAAAAAAAAAACTGCAAGCCCTCTCAAATGACTTATGTCCAATCATAGTTACTCCTGCCTGGTACTCTTCCTCTTGGTAGGAAATCCTGGCTCCCTTTAGGCTTTGGGTATCTTGGCTGAGTTGATTTCTTTTTGGCAGCTGTGATCATTTGAACACAGGATGAAAGAGACTCACTCTTTTTTTTCCCCTGGCAGTCTGTCCATGTTTTGCCTCTCCGGCACACTGTCCATTTTGTCTACCCCCCCACCCCCCCCCCCTGCATTCTTTCTTCCCTTAGTACAGAATCTTCACTTCAGGGCCAGGACAGGGATCCAGGATTTCCTAAGTCTGAGGAGTTGCCTATCCTCTTGGGCAGTACACATACATGGGCTTAAGTGGATCTGAAAACACTCAGGTGTACAGGCTTATAGGAGGTGATTCCAGACAATATTAGCTTTCTATGGGTGCAGTTCACAAAATAAATAAGAAAGTTACCCATCCATCCCCCGCTTTCTCTGCCAGGAGCTTCCTGTGCTGCAGACACATAAAGAGGAGCTAGCATAGAGGACTGGGGTGTCTGGAAAGGTTCCTGCACCCTGGAGTGTCTTCCACTGGGTCCTGAAGGTATACAATGTTGAGCCCTGTGGGGAAGAGGGAAATTTTCAACTATCTCAAAAGAGTGGCTGAGCCAAAGCAGTCATGGGTGTGACTATGAAGTGTGTCTAAATGAGAATGTGAAGTGGTCAAGGGTGGGAGCCTATGCCACCATAAGGATGTCCAATTATAAAACATCAACTGTGTAGTATTAGGGACAACTTGGTCCAGAGGAGGCCAACTTAAGATTTTAGGTGAGAATCTTGAGATCTTATTTTTTCCATTGTAAAGTATACAGTATGTTTTGATATACTTGTGCAGAGTGAGGTGGTGATTGTAATCAAGCAAATTAATGTATGACATAGATGGGGCACATAGTTGCCCTTTGTATACAATATGAACTAAAAATCTACATCCTATACAGTATAAAATATAGTAGTTTTATATATTAGCATTGAGTAAGATCCTATAAATTTTTCAACCTCAAATATTAAGTAGAAGGAGTTTCTTTGACATTCTGGATATAGAAGTCATCACTAAGAAATCTATAGTGGTGATTTGAGTAAGATTGGGCCCCATAGGCTCATTATCAAATGCTTAATCACCAGGGACTGGTACTGTATGAAAGGTTTAGGATTAGGAGATGGGACCTTGTTGGAGGAAGTGTATCACTGTACTTTGAGACTTCAAAAGCCCATGCTAGGCCACAGTGTTTGTTCTTTCATTCATTCTCATTCATTCATTCATTCTCTCTCTCTCTCTCTCTCTCTCTCTCTCTCTCTCTCTCTCTCTCTCTCTCTCTCTCTCTCTCTCTCTCTCTCAATATGTAGCTCTCAGCTACTGCTCAAGTGCCTACATACACATCAACATGTTCTCCACCATGATGATAATGTAGTAAGCCTCTGAAACTGTAAGAAAGTCCTCAATTAAATGCTTTTTTTCAAAAGAGTTGTCTTGGTGGTGGTGTCTCTTCACAGCAACAGAGCAGTGGCTGAGCCATCTAGCAAGGCATCCGAGAGTCAGAAGTTTGGACAGAAGCAAATCTTAGAGACTCCCCAGGCTCCCTTTGTCCACCTCTACATTTATCCCTGGCCTTTGAGGTAAGAGGAGCCCATCCACTGGGTGCAGAAAGGGCTACAAGATTGCAAAGCAGACTTGAATGGAGAACTTGGTGCCACTGTAGCCAGCACATCTTCGTGCTTTGGACAATTTTAGAAAACTCGGGAACATCCTGGAACCTGTCTCCACAGCCAAGAACCTTCAGTGGTTCTATACCAGGCTGCTAAATGCTACTGAAAATTATGGGTGTGGCTCACGTGACTAGGGATCTCAAATCCAATTCCACTTAAATTAATTTTAGAAGAAATAGTCACATTAGCTCATTGCTGCTGTATTAGGCACAGTCACTGTAGAAGACTCAAGGCAGGGCCTGGGTGACGCTAAAGACTCAGAGCTTTTTGTCCGTCAGTCTCTGTGGCCCAAAGTGGCACAGCAATACACAGCATACAGTGTCAGAGAGTTGAGAAAGTCGTGCCAGATTTTTCCAAAAACCATTCGCTTCTACTGTATGAAGTTTTCTCTACTGCAACTGCCCAAGGAAAGCAGTTGGCAAGGCTTCGTTATTTGTGACTTTTGAGGCACATGTACCAATGCTGTATCTGTTATCAGCTTACTGTCTCATTTTTGGCTGCTGAAGGTGGCTCTGATCCAGTATGGTAGGGTCTCTCATGGCCCAGCTAGCCAGGCAGTGGCATGTTTAATGTTGCCCCCTCCCGATGCTCCCTCTCTTGAGGTGACTAGAAGGCATTTATAGGGCCCATGACCACCACTCATGAAGAATTTGCAAACTGGAGTAACTTGACACCCATTCCACTCATGGCCCTGTCTCTTCTGGTATAAATTGAGACCTCCAGGCTAGGTGTTTATTTCTTACTCCACAGTTGTCCAACATTTGTAGCTGGATGGTCTGATGATATGCCCTGGGCTCAAGGGTAATCAGAATTATCCAGTGTGAACAACCCAATTCCTTGGTAGGTCTAAGAAGTGGTTTGATGGGTAAAGATCTTGCTGCACAAGCTTGAGGACCTAAGATATCCCCAGAACCCACATTAAGCTGGGCACAGTAGCACACATCTATAATCTCCAAACTCCAATGAGGAGATGAGAAGTAGACATGTGAGAATGAGCCAGCTAGCCTGCTTCTATGCTGCATAAAAAAAAAAAAAAGGGACCCTGTGTCGAGCAAGGTAGAATCTTTCACATACCCAATAGCCATTTCCCAAATAATTGACTCAGAGGCTTAATATTATTTATAAATGCTTAGCCAATAGATCAAGCTTATTACTAACCACCTCTTACACCTAAATTAGCCCATAATTCTTATCCATGTTTAGTCTTGTAGCTTGGAACCTTATCTCAGTCCAATATTCTCATTTTGCTTCCTCTGTGTCTGGCTGGCAACTTTGTCTCTGCCTTTCCTCTTCCCAGAATTCTCCTAGTCTGGTCACCCCACCTATACTTCCTGACTGGCTACTAGACAATCATCACAATCATCACTTTATTAAACCAATATGAGTCATAAATCTTTACAGTGTACAAGAGCATTTTCCTGCAAGATTGAGGTTGTCTTCTGAACACATATTTTTCTCTGTGATGTGTGTATATATACTCTTACAATGTATATGTACACACACACACACACACACACACACACACACACACACACACACACACTTTCCTTGGAATTGAACAGGGTGTCACTGTGTAGGCCAAGCAGGTTATGAGGTTATGTTTCAAACTTGTGGAAGTTCCTTGGTTGCTGTTCAATCTCCAAGATCCTGGGGTTGTGTATGGGCCACCATATCCAGCAAGGTAAAGATCAGGCAGTGGGAACCCCAAGAAGTACTTGTATGTACCCAACCCCATGAAAAACGAAGGTGACTGACTCTGAGATCCTGCCTCTACAGAACCTTGGCACATTTTCTAGAAAGATGCAAAAACAGTGTAGCAACCTTGCTGTAGCTGTGATGCATTTTCCCATTTGTTGCTCCTAGATGACTAATTGAGGTTCAGAGAACACATGAATAGAATACATTGGCTTTTGCTAGGGAAGATAGCCTCCTTGTTTGTCAGGTACATTGTTCTGGGCTCAGCACTATAAAAGCCTTGCTTTTTACGATGTTATTGTACTTGTGAATTCTCCTCACTGCCCCACTTGAGTAGTGAACCATGAGCTTTCCACCCAAGAGTTAACAGTGAGTGAGAATCTCTGTCTAGCTTTTCTAACATGGCCAAGGAAGGACACAGTAAAGAGCTGGTACTCGACAGTACACCAGCAAGGAAGGACACAGTGGGGGTACATTCATGGTAGATAAGGATGCATAGAGACAGGTGCCAAGGAGAGGTCTTCAGGGAAGAGAGAGAAACTTGGGGTGTACGCAGAAGACTTTTGAAGTCTAGAAGGAATCTAAAGAGCTCTTAACTAGTCAGGGGGAAAAAGTTAGAGAGAGTGGGATGGCAGATTAAATTATGAGAGGTGTGAGGAACATTTTGCTACTGTGGTTTCAACTTAATCCAGTGCATCCTATGTGTTATGCCTTATGAATTTACACTTCCACCTGGTTGCATTTTATTACACCCTGGCTTTGTGTTTCTGACAACTTGGATCAGCAACAGGAAAGCTAAGTCCTCACTACTTAGAGACACCGTAATTAGTGAATTATGACCCCTGGTCCTTCTCACTCCCCGACCTCCCCACTTCCCACCCCTGTAAAAGATGAAGAGATGTCCAGCAGTGATGACTTGATGGTTATGTGTTAGGCAGCAGCCGTGACTCAGAAATCACTTTAACATAATTTTTCTGCTCTAAAAACCTATTTGGTATTGTGGAAGTTGTTTAGGTTAATGTTTGCTTTAAAAACTGGACAATTTTAAGTTGGAAGTATAATTTTTTTAAAAACCTAGTTTCTCCAATGCCTTATCTCTTCAAATCAATTTGGAAGGGGGAAAAAAATCCAGATCTCAAATCATGCGCGTGGACTAAAAAGTCTTTCAAGTTCATTGCGCTCTGACATGCTTTTTGAGATTTGAATATTTTGATAGATCATGATTATGCCACTTCTTCCTTGAGAACAGAAGTAGAAATAGCATCTGTCTGCTACACAGCATCTCCGGGTCTGGGCGTGCTGTCTGAAACAGAGGTGGCCCAGCCTGGAACTGATGAGCATCCTGATGAGCTTAAATTGCTTCCTGCACTAGTTTGCAGGGGTGGGGGGCAGCATTAGGATGATCTGGGTCATCTTGGATTTATGGAGTGCAGAAATCACTCACTCTGGGTCTCAGAGAGGCTGTTGGTTCAGACTTGTGCCACAAATACCTGGAGTCTCCCCCACAGGGTCACATGAACCAACTTCCATTTGTAGGCCAGCTTGTGATCTTGGGTTCTGTTTCTTGATAGGTTGCCTGCTTCTCAGTGGGGCTGTAGTTGGGACTCATCTAAGTTGAAGGGAACCTAACTGAGAGGCACCATGGGGATTGCTGGTTCTGGGGAGTTCTGGGGACGTGGCTGTCAGCACAGGCAGACTCTGTAGGGTGAAACTGAGAACCTGGAAGCAGTCCTACAGTGGGAGCACCCAGGGCACCACTCTGGATCACAGTTCGTTCATTAATTGCTCAGTGTTACTCAGGCTGAAAGCCTGGGTCCACAAAAGAGCTTAAATAATTAGATCTTTTTTTTTATTTGCTAAACTTCTACATTACCTTTTCCAACTAGTAAAACTATTTGTTAAACCTTTAAAATGTTGCTTTCCTTTTCCAGAAAGTTCTCTGACCTGCATCTCTTACCTTATCATGGCAAATAGCACGAAACTCCTCTAAATGGTGTTTTTTAATAACTCTTTTATAAAGAAAGCATATTATTCAGTCAATCTTTCATACATTCGTATCAGAAAAAAAAAAAATATTTTCAGTAACTGCCTTCAAGTCCAACATCCCAAACCAGAAGCAGTGAGTGACTGACGGCCTTTTTTTTTTTTTTTTTTTGATGATGCCTTTTAGCAATAGTGAGAACTTTAAAAACATCACCTGCATTTTTGAAAATAGTTAACTTCCTTTGCTGCCGGCTCCTGAATATCCAGGTTCCACTGTTATAGACAGGTCAGAGGGACATTCTTCTTCCCAAGTTGTGAGTTCCCCTGGCTGGGACTCAGAGGTCCTGAAGTCTAGTCAGTGGCATACCTTTATACCTGGGATTGCAGGTACTCACAATGCCTCCAGAACAATAGATGGCAAGAAAGCTTATTCTGTTTTCAGGATCGCTTGCCCCGCGATTGTGTCTGCTGAGTAGGACTCCGGATTAGAGCAAAAGCAGTGATAGAGGCCCACTCATCGGCCTGCATAATCAGCACCGAACAGATTTCTGCTCCAACAAAGAGAACAGTGTGTTCCCGAGACTCGGCTGTGCATGCTGAGGTTTGCTGGTGGGCGGTTCTCCTGTGAGGGAATCAGGTTTATCAGCATCCCTCACATCTACCACTTCCCTTTCTGTTAGCTCTAGACTTTCTGGCTCCTGAGAGGTGGTCATTCACATGAGGCCTGGAAGAGGGCAGAGATGGCTCTGGCTTTTGTGCCCCTTCCTCTCCTGACTCTTCCTACCCCCTACTCAAGAAAGCAAAGTCTCATAAACCCATGCGTCTGACAACTGTTAGCCTGCTCAGATCACTAGGTGGTCAGTGTTCTGATGGCCACTCCATATGCTTACAAGGATTGTGTCCCTGGCTGCACCCTTAATTCTTTGAGAGTTCTCTCTCTCTCTCTCTCTCTCTCTCTCTCTCTCTCTCTCTCTCTCTCTCTCTCTCTCTCTCTCTCTCTCTCTCTCTCTCTCTCTCAGTAGTCCACAGCTACTCTGTACTGGGTGCTGTGAATACTTGGAATCAGCCAGACTACTCACTTTCAGGACAGCAAGAAAAACCAGCCAGACTGTGATCTTAGGGCCTCATGTGACCCTTTGCAGGATGATTTTTTTGTGGGGGGGGGGGGGGGGCAGTTCAAATGTATAAAATCCCATTGGAACTCAGGGCTGTTTGGAATGGCCAAGATTAATTTTATGTGTGGTGTGCGTGCCTCTCTTGCAATTGTTATTTTCCTCTCTAATCAAAGGGATTTAAATGACCTGAGAATGCATGCGCTTTGTTTGAATGTCAGAGTTGTGCCCTTTGTAAAATTACCCCAGGGTATAAAAAGGGAAAGTGTAAGCAATTAAAATGCAAAGGACAGCAGCAGAGAAAGCAACCCAGAAGTCACTGCCTGCCTGGAGGACCCAAGGGGCCTGGACCCTGGATTGGAGGATACAGGAGGCCCAGGCCCATACTTTGCTCACTTGCTAGGGCTCTGACATGGCTCTGACCTTTGACAAATCATTGCATTGTGTGGACCTCAATCTCTCTATCTGGATGCAGACATTGGACAAAAGGTTGCTAAGGATACATGTTCCTTTAACTGTTGGCTGTGATCACTGGCAATTAGACTGGAAATTCTTAGGTTTTAGATACTGGCCATAGATGCTCCCTCTTTCTGGTGCTGTTGTGTGATTCATTCCCATTTATCATAACACCACGGTCACTGCCCATGGCAGCCAAGCCAAGACTGTCAGAGCCCTGTTGTGTAGAATGTAGCACTGTGGACTCATGGCTCCTTTACTTTGGTAGGGGCCACCCTCCCAGTGCCCTAGATCTCATCAAGTTCCTGAGAGAGAGAGAGAGAGAGAGAGAGAGAGAGAGAGAGAGAGAGAGAGAGAGAGAGAGAGAGAGAGAGGCTATCAATACTACCACTTAGGAGGAAAAGAAAAGACCTTTGAGCCTAGCTTCTAGACTTGAGTCCCCAAAAGCTTCTGTTCATCTGGGAAGGGGCTGGGCCATATGAATTACAGACTCCCAGGCTCTGGCCACCAACTTCTCAGGGACCTTCTTGTTCTAAGCCACATAAAAACAGTCTTGGAGCTAGCCAGAGACCTTGGAACAGGAACAGTTGAGACTTCATGGTGATTCCTGGGAGCCTAGTCTGGGACTGCCCAACTTCAGAGTATCTGAGGCAGCAAAATGTTCTTTAGAGCAACCTGAGGCCATGCAGGGCAATTCCAGGTCTGTCCAAGGGCCAGGCAATCTGACACATTTTAGAAGTGTTTTTCACTCAAAAATCACTGAAATGTTTTTAAAAATTAATGTTCAGTCTTGGGGTTTTTTTTTTTTAAGATTATTATTGTTGATTGGTGTTTTGTTTGGTTTTGGTTTTGGGGGTTGTTTTGAGACAGGGTTTCTCTTTATTGTCCTGACTATCCTGGAACTTACTCTATAGACTAGCCTCTGCCTTTGCCTCCACCTCCCAAGTATTGGCATTAATGGTGTATGCTACCACTGCCTGACTAATAGTGCTTAAAGAGACATATGTCCAGGACCTACAAATATTCTCATTTGGACAAAGCTGGAGCAGAGGTATATGTTCTGAGGGCCACCAGCCACAGTCTTCCAAACCAAATCCCAAAGCACAGGAGCCACAGCTGGAGAAGTGAATATGTAGGTGTCTTTACTAGGCCTCTGCACCCTGGCCACCCTCTAGTTCCCATGGTTACGGTCAGAATGTCCATGTTCAGGGAGGCTTGGGATCAGGAGATGATGGACTGGGTCTAGGGTCAGAGACCCAGCCTTCTCTCAAAATGGGTCATGGCTCCTGTTTGCATTTGGAGCTAGAGAGATGGGTACTAGTGGGGCTGGTTAAGGGTTCCACCTGTCCAGTACCAGATTAAACTCAAAGTTCTGACATTCTGGAAGATGGCCATCTTTGAGCCAGTGGTTCCTAGGACTTCTCCTTATGATCACACTCATCTTTCTCCTCCCAAGCAGTCAACTCTCCTCCAGGCTAGCACTGTGCATCACTGATGTACTACCCACACCATCCTAGGACATCAGTTTGTCCTTCATCTTGCCTGGGAACAGACAACCCCAATCTCCACCTCCCCTCATCTCTCCTAGAAGCCATTACCTTCTCTTATTATGGACTTCTAGGCCCTGAGGTTGAACATTTCTTACCTGTTGAGATTAAGTATTTATCATTATTTCTTTTACTCCGTGGTTGACGTGAGCCTTCCCAAGTGTGGAATCTAAGGCCTTTCTAGATACTCAGGAGACAGTCGTGACCCTACTATTTATGGGGCTCTTAAGCACTGATACCAGGGTGTTTTCTAGCCCTGGGGACTGACTACTTCTCCTACCTCCAAGAGATGTCCCTATAATTGTGCTTAGAAATTCCCTGTACTTGGATAAGACACTGATGCCCAGCAGTACCCTGATCCTAAGACCCACTGTCTGCTACTCCAGTGTTCTTCACGGCTCTCTTTCACCAAGCAGGGAATGTGCCGCCCCCGCTACCATCCCACTCTCCTTCTGTCCGTACCTGGTGCCATCTCTCTGTCCCTGAGAGAGACATTTTAGTCACATTGCCTGGATGACATTCAGTAGAGCAAGAACACTTGTAGCCCCATAGCTTCATCCTCAATGGATTCTCATAATCCTGTTATCCAAATTACGCTAAACACTTGCAGAAAACAGCCTGTAGAATGTTCCAGAGAGAAATGGAAGGTCCCACTGCATAACCTAGGTGATGCATTGGTCCCTTGGGCCATAACAGCGTTCAAGAATCCCTAAAACAGACAGGTACTATATGTAGCTCTGTTGCAATGGGGTTTCTTGGTCCCAGGCGGCCAGAGGCCCAGACCCTGCCGCGCCAGACCCCTTAGCCAACTGCCACTGCTCAGGCCCCCAGAAATGATTCAGATGCTTATATTAAGTTCATACTGTTTGGTCTATGGCTTAGGCACATTGCTAGCTAGCTCTTACATCTTAACTCAACCCATTTTCATTAATCTGTCTGCCATGTGGCCCATGGCTCACCTGTGCTCTTTACATGTTGCTCCTTTGGGCTTCAGGCTTGGTCTGTCTGACTCCGCCCTGCTTCTCCTACCTATGCTCTGATTTTTCCTACTACTTCTTCTATGGTGCCTGTCATGGCCCAAAACAGCTCCTTTATTTAAAGATTGATATTCACAGCATACAGAAAGGCAGTCCTACATCATAGCTGGGAAGACAGACCAGAGAGGATAAGTGTCTAGCTATTCTCAAGGATCACATCCCAAGTGCCTTGGTGTCATATGCTTCCTGGTCCGGTTCAGAAGCCATCCGTCAGGCCTAGAGGTCTCTGAAAGGATATTTCTTCTATCAACACAGTCACCAGGCAGCTCTAGACATAGCTAATTAGGTCAGCTTCTCTCTCCTCATACAGCCTGTGGCTGACCACAGGACCAGTCTCTAAAGTAAAGAAATGGCTTCAGCTTTATTATGCAGCTCCGCACCAATTCTCCCAACAGCAGGGTTCTTTGGACCAAGAATCCATGGAATCCTTATGTCTTTCAAGAAACAAGGAGAAAACAGGCCAATTTTTTCCAAGGAGTGGTGAACAGGTTCATCTACATTTCTGGTAGTCAGAATTTGGTCACAGGTCTTCCATTACTAGGTATGATGGGTCAGCATTTCTTAGTAATGCTGAAGGGACAGAAGCCTCACATCCTTAACCCTTGGACCATGCAAGCTTATTACCATGACGTTTTTGCCTCACGCCTGCTGTGTTCCTTAGTGAAATAGGGTCTCCCGTCTTCAGTTTGCAACAGAGAGAATCCCTGCATAGAGGGTAGCCACAGCAGCTCCCCCCTCCCCGACCTTCATCCCCGAGAGTCCCTGATCTTAGAGTCATCCCTTAGTGATTTCTGTCATTCCATTCTTATGCCAAGGGCTCTAGGCTCTCCTTTTTAATACCCTGCTCGAAATGGGGGTACTAGAGCTAGCACCTTCTCTGTAGCTGCTGATATGATGAGATGTTCGAAGGAACAGCCTTAAAGGCCACAGTAGACAGCAGGAAACAAACAAACAAAAATTACACAAATGGATTCCTGGCTCCCTTCACACTCACGCTTCTTCCAAGAACAGTTCCTGCTTTCTGAGGTGCTGGTATGTATAGACACCATCATCATGGCCTGAAGCATACACCCAAACCACTTAGTTTTTCAAAATACCCACAGGAGCAGAAGAGGGGCAAAGATCCTAAAGGAAAGACTAGCTCTTTACCCCCAGGTCCTACACAGCGGGCAGCTCTCCATCCTAATACTACATATCTGAGCAGAGTCCGGGTTGGGAGAATTCCAGGCTTAGGCTAGAGAACCTATACACTCAAGTCCCTCAATGTTATTTTTACAGAATGTGAGAAGCAGTGACTAAAGCCAGCATTGGGGGGAGGGGGGCCTTGGTGTTCTGAGCAAAAACATGAGGCCCCTGTGTTCTTGCTGTTATACATATTGTCACAGTTTTCTTGGTGTGGGGACTGTTTCTGGGAGCTCTTATGAGCATTAGGGTACTGTGCTCTAAGGACCAAGAAAGCAGCATAGAAGTCCCCCGCCCCACTCCCGCCCTCAGAATGGTCTAGGTGGAGAACAAATTCCAGGAGAGTCAGACCTATCTTTGGATTGTCCATCTCCATCCCTCACCTCAACAGGCTGTGTGCCAGCCCAAGGCTCAGAGCAGTAGGACAGACGTCTTTCTGTGACTCTTTATCCTATGCTCTTCTCAAGAGCTACTTTCTTTACAGGGTTCTGTTGCAGTAGGGACTTGACTTCTCCGGCTCTACTTGGAGTGTAACCTCACCCGTAATTTAGCCCAGACTGAGCTTTGGGATGTATCTAAAATAGTATGTCGCATGTGATCCCTCTTACATAAATAAGGGGTCTGTCACTTCTTCGGGTGTAAAATGTGTGCCATTCAGGTATTTGTTCAAGTTCAAAGAAAGGAAGCAGCTGCTACAGTGTCCATGGGCGGGTGGAGTACTGGGGACATAGGTCATTTCTAGCTCTGTGTTGCAAGGACTCATCTTTAATGAGAACAGAGAATCACTCCCACGTGGGTCATGATGTGCAATAGTGTCTGTGTATATGGTCCAGGGGATGTATGTAATGAGACTGACTGCCAAGTTCAAGACCATGCATTGGATTGCAAGATGGAGATATTTTTCTTCCCGTGTGTGTGTGTGTGTGTGTGTGTGTGTGTGTGTGTGTGTGTGTGTGTGTGTGTCTGTGTCTGTGTCTGTGTCTGTGTGTGTCTGTGTGTGTGTGTATGTGTAGGAGAGGAACCAATGATGTTTTTAATTAAATATTGCCACTCCCTCCTCCTTAAGGTCATTACAGTCGATAAGGAGGAGGAGAAATACCTCTTTAGAAGGCCTTTCAAATGAAAAGGAAAATGAACCACTGAATGCAAAAACATCCTTATCTGGCCAGCATCCTTCCTTCGGCTGTGATTTAATATGTGCATAGTGCTATACAGAAATACAAAGCAGCTTGGGAAAAAGTCTCAGCCCTAAGAATCTTATAGTATTAAAAACTCAAGTAATCCCACGCAAGAGAAAAATGCAGTCAAGTCTGAGCTTGGCTCCTGCAGACCTGAACACCCTAGCCCCTATGACCCAGGGACTGTGGGACATGTCCAGAGTCACTGCACGCTGCTTTTGACAGTTGAATTTTATTAACTATTTTTTTTTCATTATTCCTGACGGACTTGGAAATGAACTCTTATCAGTGTATTGTGGCGAGTACAAGTCAATTAATTTCTTTTAAATAACTTCAACTGGAACTCTTACTTGATTTATATTCCAAAAATGATTTTCATTCCATTTCTTCCTGAGATTATAGTCCCAGTGAAGTTAATCACTCTGGCTACACAACCACCCATACCCCAGGGAATAAACAGGATCAAGGGGAGGCGGAAATGAGAAAGAGCTCTCAGAGAGCATGCTAAAGACCCTTTGTGACCAGAGAGATCAGTTAATTCTCGCCTTCCAAAAAACTTGAGTCTGGTCCTTGTGCCTGAGAATGAATTAAGAAGTGCCTAGAATTACCCAGAAGGTGGAGAAGTTTTGACCAAGAAGCCAGTAGCCAGTAACCAGTGTCTTCTCTGGGTGCTATAGCATGATGTTGAGTCACCTTGTTATTGGTACAGAGTTTGAGGTATGGTTCCAAGGACCTCTTGCTTGACAGGGTCTGGCTCTGAGTATCTATGCTGTAGAAAGTCTGCTGTGTAAGGTCACCCCGAACAATGTGTGGGTCACTGAGGATTAGAATGTCACTCTGGGCAGCTTTGCAGTGGGTCTGACCACTTCCCAGATACAAGCAGAAACAACAAAGGTGTCACCTTCCCAAAAGCTTCCCCTAAGGGACCTGTTTGCCAACAGACTAGCTTTATAGGAGATAATGCTGGGCTTATATAGCAAGCAGGGGAGAGATATCCATACCCTGGAAGAGGACATGTGGAAAGCTGGCATGGACGGCAGATCTAGTAAGTGTCTGGTGAGTGTCAAAAGGTTAGAGTTCTAACGGGAGAAAGGCTTCCACCCTCAGGGAGACGTCAGTGGCTGAATCCCAAGGTGGGCAGGTGTGGAGCTGATGAGAGATGCCCATCAAGCATCTTCTGCACCAATACCAGGCTGCCATATAGGAAGGCTGCTGAGCACAGCAAGGCAGTGGGAGACTCCATTGAGGGATGCAGAACAGTTAAAAAGTTTAGCAAGGCCAAGTTGGGAACAACAACAAAAAAAAAAATGTATGTATCTGCTGTGGGCAGTTGGTTCCTTTATTGGAGTTGCCACAACGAAGAAATCCGGACCTACTCAACAGAACAGTGTTGTCTTATGACCCTGGAGAGTAAATATCCAAGATCAAGGTAGCAGCATGCCTAGTTCTTTCTAAGGTTATCACGCCAGTATCAGAAGCTTCTGGAACACACAGTCTGTGCAGATGGGAGGTCTAGAGACACACACCGTAATAAAAAGTCTTGGGCTGGATAGAGAGTTTAGTTGTTACAGACTCACAACCAAAAATCATTTTAAGAAAATCTTGTGAGTGATTGTAGAGATGTCTCAAAAGTAAGAGAGTTTTCAGCACAACATGACAACCTAAGTTTAAATGCCTGGCACTCGTGTGAAAAGTTGGGCATTACATTGCCATACTCATACTTGTAGCCTGATCCTGTAGAAGACAGACAGGAGAATTATCAGGAATTGCTGGCTGCCAGCCTAGCTTTAGGTTCACAGAGGGAGGGAGGGAGGGAGGGAGGGAGGGAGGAAGGGAGGGAGGGAGGGAGAGAGAGAGAGAGAGAGAGAGAGAGAGAGAGAGAGAGAGAGGGAGGGAGGGAGGGAGGGAGGGAGGGAGGGAGGGAGGGAGGGAGGGAGAGAGAGAGATTCTGTCTCAAAGGAATTGAGGGAGACTGGTATTATCATACCAGAACATCCAACATCTTCCTCCGGCTTTCACACAAGTGTGTATGAACACACACACATACACACACACAATACAGCATACATATGCATGGGAAAAAAGAGCAAATGCATAAGAATATTGATCAGGACTTAACATTTAAATAAACACTGAGCTCCCTGGGAAATTGGTACCACCGAGGTTCTGCTGCCTGGAGGAGAGAACAAGCCCTTGTGAGACAAAGGAAACATAAGACTTTGTTGGTCCTTGATGGAGTGACCAACCGAAGCACAACAGAGACACGGAACCTTGAAGATAGAGAAAAAGGTCACCAGCGGAGCCTCAAGGGTTGGGGAAGCCATGCTCCTCAAGTGTCCACATAGAAAGGATTCAAGTCTGAGGGTTAGACACATTTGTGGGAAGGGATGCTGAGATGTGAGAGTCTTCATTAAAATTTCATAAAACTGGGAATGCCTTTGAGGCATGACTCACTGTCTTTATCCAAAAAAAAAAAAAAAAAAAAGCAAATTTTGTGCTTTCTGAAATTACTGTTTGCTGTCTGGGGAGATGCTGGACACATCAGTACCTGACAGGGACCTGCCACCTTGAAGGTTTTAGATGTTCTGTGTGACTCAGAAGCCAGACTTTATCTCAAGAGGAGAGCGATGACTGGGAAGAAGAGCAGGGAGCAGTATCCAGGCAGGGTTTGAATGTTGACAATGACTTGTGACTCCAGTGGATGAATGTCAAGGCTGTTGTTTTAAGTGGAGTTTCATCCTGTCTCCGTATACATGTATTGATCTAGCCACCACAGACATGAGAGGAGACCTCAGAGAGAGAAGACTGGCAGGGCTTGCAATAGAAAGGAGTGTGTGTGGACAGGTAGAAGGTAGATTGAGTTCCATAGACTTCCGCACATGAACTAGTTTCTCTGAGGCTCAGTTTCCCAACCTTTAATATAGGTGTTCACCTAAGGCAAGAGCAGTCATCACCCAGCATTTGGGGGGTGGGGTAGTAAACAGGTTAATTATAAAAGGAGTTTAAAATGGTACCTAGAATATACTTCTTCAGTAAAAGTTTACAATCAATGTGTTTTCTTTTTCCACACCGACAAGTAGGTGTTCAGAGAATTTACTCCAAGCAAGATATCATGGCTGTTCTCGGAGGACTGGGCAGTCACTAACAAATCCATTTTTCTTATCAGGATCTGTATAGCTCAGTGATCTTTCTGCTCTCGGCTCCAAGCTAAGAACAGAGAGCTTTGCCTCCCGGCCTGAAATGACATGTCAGCTGGCACAGAGCTATGTGCATTCCTCTCAATCCCCAGGGTCCAGAGCAATTGGTATTGGTTAAGAGGGTCTCTTTACCATCCCCAGAGATTTCAAGAGGAGCGGCTTCAGTGCCCACGTACTGTGCTTTTCTGTCCACACAGTGGGAGCTCTGCTTCATAGGGGCCATCCTCCAGATGCCCTCTTTATTTTCAATTTCCCTTCACATCAAGTCCCAGGGTGATGACCATGACAGATTGGAGAAGGCTAGCCACTGTCACCCCATTAGGTCTCAAATATGATAATTTTCAAGAGGGTTGGAACAGCAGCTTTAGAGATTTTCTGTTCTTTGGAGTCTTGCTGGAGTACTGTCCTAGGATGTGTTGGTTCTTGTCCCTGCACCATTAAAATCAAGGAGAAATGTTGAGTTCAGTGGAAGACTGAAATGTCAGTCTCTGATCCTTAGATTTCTCTGAGTCCAGTTTGGAAATAATCTTTTTTGATCTGGGGATTGTCCTTCTTCCCATGCTCTGCTGCTGGGCCTCTCTTCCTTGAACAGTGGATGGAATGCAGGAGTCAAGGGATACCTATGCCAGAGAAAGCAAGCTTTGTTTTGAATTGTCACTGTAGACTTCACAGCTCAAACGTGCTGTGTTCAACTTGACTGTTTGACTCTGCCAGCAGCTGGCTCCAAGAGCCAACTGAGGCCAGAATGGGTACGTTGTATAGCTTGATGTGATAGGCCTGCCAAACTCAGCCCACTCCACTTAGCAGCCTTTTCCTCCACATCACTAAGGACAGTGAGAGGAACCAGAAGCACGGGGCATTAGGAAATGGGGACTCACTTAGGATGCATGAGGCATGGTTGAAGGAGCTTAGAACCTCCCCCCTAAGGCCCTATTTTTGGAGTTTCACATCAGCCTACAGCTACCCCAAATTTTCTATTATTACTGTATTAACACCACATTGGCCCTATTTTTAAAATCTGCTGCGTTTGAGCAATTTTGTCTGACGTCAGCTGGCTGCCACCAACTCTGGCTTGAAAATAAGAATAACCAAATCTTTTAAGGAGTAATGTGAACCCGCTTCAAATGCAATAAATCACACGCACACACAAAAATCCACCATTGTTTACTATAAGTGTATCTGATTGCTGTTAGAACCTGTGTTTATTGCTTTTGTGCATTATGTTGTCCGTTGTAATTTGGACAGCCAGGAATTGTATTCCTTTATGCAGCGCATAGGAAGAAGGAGACATCTGTAATTATGCTACCAGGGGATGGAGCTGGGGAGCCCCGGAGCATGACTTGCAATTGCCTGTTTTCCATTTGAGGAACTTCACATTAGGTTCTCTTGGCTCCCTCATTCTTGAGATCCTCCAGGCACCCTCAGGAGACTTGGGCAAGGGACAGCAAGAAAGGAGTAGTCTTAGATTCAGTAAGTCCTGATCCCAGAAAGCCTTGGGTAGACTCAGGAAGTAGAGCATGATGGAGGCAAGAAGCAGAGATGATGGTCTTCCTTGGAAGTTGCCTCCAGCACCTTACAAGTGTTTTTCCATCATCCAGGCCTATTCTCACAGGGACTCACTGGGCTTCTAGGTGAGGGCTGATAGAAAGGATCCAAGAAAAGCTGATGGTAGAAATCTGGCCCTTCTCTCTTAACATCAAGAAGCTACTTGACCTTACAAGATGCATGGGTATTATTGGTTAGTGAAAAGATGTCACTGAATTTCTCTCAGTTACTATGAAATGGGGAGGGGCCAGTGGCTGGGGTTGTGGTCTGTGCTCGTCATAACTCAAAGCCCCTAGACCCTAAAAATGCCCTCTGTACTTGTTGCTTTTCCTTAACTTGGTTCTCCAACGTGAAATGTTCATTCCTGTCTATGTCCCCTGTATAATACCTGCCCACCCTTCAAGCTCCTGCACATCATTAAAGACTTCCCAGGAGGTTCCTCCTCTAACGCCCTGAATCTCGCCAGCATTTCAACACCAGCTCTCTGGTCTTTCAAACCTACAAGCTAGGGTTGGGTCACTCCTTCCTGTCCATACACTACCCTTCCAGGCGTAGGCCCCTGAGAACTATTTGAGGAATCAATTAATGAACTTGAAAGCCAGTCAACCACCAGGGCTCACCAGAGTCACTTCTGGATATTTCCCCAAAATATGGATCCTCTCATTCTGACCATCCTGGCCGTAGGGAGGGTTCTTATTAGTTCTTAGTGTCCTGAGAGAACCCATAGCTCTCTGCTTACTTTCAACCTCCCTCACTTGCCCCTACCCTGTCTCTTATTGTCCATTTGTTTAAACCCTTCTCAGAGCCTAAGCATACCACTCCTGCCTCTGTTTTCATTACCAAGGACATCTTTCATCTTTTCTGCACTGGATACCCTTACCCTCCTTACCTGCATGCTCATCCTTCATTGCTGAACTCAGGTTCCACCTCCTCTTGTTCCCGGCTGTGTCTACAGGCCTTCAGGGGACCTTGTCCCTGCTTTACAACACCCATGTTTCTCTGTAATTATTCTTATCACAATTGCGACAATCCCCTAATATTCCCTGTAAAGGTCTGAATACCAGTTGTCTGTCCCATCTTGACAGCTCAGGACCCAGCACAATGCCTGGATGGGAGAAGGTCTCCTGTGAATGGAGTCATGAATAGAACTGACAGAGTGCTCAGACAGCATGCAAAGAGCAGGGTTCATCTCAACATGGCATTGTTTGCAATTGTGTGTCAGCTCAGAACAAGTTCATAGGCAGCTACCCAACCGAACAGGCCCTCCATATGAAGGGAATAATTTCTTATCTAGCCATCTGTGGCCCCAGGTTAGCCTGTCTTCCAAAAGGACCTCAGCCTTCCTTTAGAACAACAAGGAAGTGTTGCCTGAGAAAATGCTGACACACTGATTAGCAGATGTCCCCAACAAATCCTGGAACCAGACAAGTAGGCCTTATTAAATTTATGACTCAGAAGCTGTTAGTTGTAGTCCAATCAATTAGACTCTGAGATCAATAGCAGAGTCCCTTATCCCACCTTAGTGCTGAGAAGGGTTCTCGGAGGTTCCTGAATTTGAGCTTCGGGATGACATGTGTGTAATGGACCACCACCACCATGCACAAACACCACCACACACCACCACCACCACCATACACCATCTCTACCACTACCACCACCATGCACCACCATCACCATCACAACCACCACCACCACTACCACCCATCACCACCCAGCTTAGTCTGTGTAGCTGAGTAGTAAGGGACATGTGGAGAGAAACCAAGGCAGGATTCCACTTCCAGAAAGTATAAAGTGAGGGCATGACCACCCTAAGGTATGGTTGAGAGAAAGGTTTTATTTTAGATTAAGAGAGAGTATCTCCAGAATTATCTGGAAGAATCCAGAGAAGAGAGAAAGTCGTAGGTTAAACATGGCCAGCAGACTGAACCAGGCCGTGAGAGGAGGGGCATGGGGAGCAAAAGAAGGGGACAAGGAGAAAAGGAAAAGAGAGGACAGAGAGAGCCCGTGATCAAAATAGCAGGGATGAGAAGCTGGGGGAAGGGAAGCCCGTGGGCTGCGGTTAGTCTGAGAGGTAGGCTGGGAGTGGAGACAAGCTCAGAAGAACATGCCAGCATGATTCTGAAACAGGTATTTTCAATACTGAGAGTCTGGAGGCCAGCGTGCGCTTTGGCATACTGTATTAGGCACCACAGAAAGCCAGTTGTCCCGACTGTCTTTTTGGATCTGACACTGGAGACCTTCATTTCTGGGGCCACCGAGGCTTACTGGGCAGGGCCAGTCAGCCAGTACCCTAAGCACACCAGCTCAACAGTTCACTTCTCAAATCCCTTGCCATGATTTCCCAGATTATCCTTAATTTCCCTCCCTCCCTCTGCTGTTACATAATCCTTTCTCTTCCTCCATCACCATCATTTATTATTATTATTATATGTATATATGATTGGTGAGGGAAACGTAAACACATCATACATGTGGAAGTTACATAACTTTGTGAGTCAGTTCCCTCCTCCCGCCCTTATATTGGTTTTAAGGATCAAATTCACTGAGCTATTGACCCCATTTGCTTCCTCTTCCTACAATACTGCAAACACCTTTTTTTCCCCTTTGGCATTTTGGGTCAATAAGATAGACTGTGGCTATATCTGCCTCCTCAGTTCATTCAGGCACCTCATGACCACAGTCATGGCTTTGTTTCCACAAGAAAGTATGATCTGAGTTACGGACAGCTGGCTGCCTGGCAGACGTTTTAGAATGTGTGCTGTTTACAAGCAAAGGCTTGGGAAGTGGACCCTTAGGCCAGTTGGGCAACCAGTAAATCCTCTACTATTCCAGTCCTGGTCTGGTCTAGGCACCAGGGAGACCATGGAGGAATTAGTGGCCAGACTCCAGCTTGTCATGCGCTATTAGTCTGATTAGGAGGGGCACAGGGATGGAAGCACCTCTTAGGATGAGGATACAGAACCAAGCCTCACTTGTGCATCCACACCGAGGCTCCAAAGCTGGCTCTAGGGAAGGGAGGAGATGGGGAAGGTTCAGTTTGTCTGGTAAAAGATATCCTAGGAGCAGGAAACTCCATCAAACCTTTCTGTTAACATAGATCTTTGGTTGGCTGCTTCATAGCACAAAGGCCTCATGGTCTATGAGAAGCCTCGTCCGGAAAACCGTGTTCTTCCCAGGCTGATATGGCAGTGATAAGCAGGATAGTCTTAGCTGTACTCGTGTAGCCTGGGCCTGCCATCTGCCAACATTCCTTTTCCATGAAACTTAGAAACATAAGCAATTTGACAGAGTTTTAAAAGAACCTAATTACTATGAACTCAGATGTCATTGGCCTTTCAGGACTCTTTGCCCATCTTTCCAGTAGAGCAGAGATACTGGGCTACTGTGCAGTTTTGGTTTTTCTCCTAAAGGTACTGGATCATGAGGACCTATACCAGGTGACTGGATGACCACCAAGGGGCCTTCATTTCTAGTGTGTGCACCAGCTCTTTGTGGAAGAGATAGCTGGCCTCACCCCACCACCTGAAAAGCACATCATTACATCTTTCTCAGAAATTCTCTGGTGTTCTAGTCTTTGAGCCTTATGTAGCTAATTGTCAGGTCCAATGGCAATTCCATTTCTCCAAATTCCAAAAGGCAGAAAATATAAATGGCTATCTGTGGTGTCTTATTAGCATACTAACCTACATGCTGGCCTCCTGCTACACATTTCAGAGTCCAGGCTAGCATCCCAGCCCTTCTCACATCCGCCCCTACACTAAACTCCTCCAGCCCATGGGTTCCCCTCCTCCCAGCTACTCATTCCCCTTCTAACCCTGTTATTTCCGCTGCGCTATTTTCTTTTTCATACTCTCTCCTTCCTTCTCTCTGTCTGTCTCCGTCTCCCTCCTCTCCATCTGTTCTGTTCATTCTTCCTCCCTCCCTCTTCCTCCTCCTCCTTTCTCTCTCTCCCTCCTTCCCTCCCTCCCCTCCTCCTTCTCTTAGAGGCACATCCAGTCTGATGGCCATGTTTAGTCCACTGCTTTTTTTCTATCTGCTCTGCTCTCTTCCAGAAGCCTCTAACGGTATCTCTCTCATATCTATAATAAAAGCCTTCCCCTTAACCATACCACTGAGCGCTCAGGTCACCAGTTTGTACACTAAACAGAAGGGTGAGGATGGGTTGGCACATACTTCTTTCCCTAGTGTTCTGTAGGTTCAAAACTTGACCCCCCTTGGCTACTTCATAAAAAAGTCATCTGACCCTCTGACTCTGTTTTCTTTATCTATGAAATGGGGGTACTGGGAATACCTATCCCAGAGTATTTAAATCCAGGATTAAATGAGGTAACACATGTTACAAAAGGGGTTAGTTTAGAAGTACTAATTGTTATTATTTTTAGTAGCTATAGTAGTATTAAAAAGCAGTTTTGTGACCTAAGGTCCTGTTTTCCTCACACCTACAACCTTCAGGAACACGCACTTAGCTGTTGTGGAATCTGGCCTTAGACCAAAACCCCTTTTCTTCAGCCATTGTGTGCTGATCTCAAGCAAGGGAGAAGGCATTAGACGTGGCCTTGACTCCTCTTTTTCACATAACACTGGCCCTTGAGTTGTATAACATTCTTTGTGGGAGGGAGCCTGTGGAAACATTTTTCATTTTTATTTTTCTTACTGAGAGATGAAGACAAGTTGTGCCCACCACACCTCACAGCTGGCTGGTATCAGAACACAATAGTTCTCTGGGAAGGTCAATGTCTGGGCCACAGAGTTTAGAGAGCCTGAATGAGGCTGTACAGAAGTAAGGAGCTGTCTTCTGCAAAGAATGGGGTACACTCAGCTGCCTCTATTCACATGCTGTCCTGTCTTACTCAGAGCTAGGGTTTTGGTCTTTCATTGATCTGGAAAGACAACCTGGAAGTTCTGCCAATGCTTGGACCTTGCCATCTTTTTTCAGGGATGTTACCTATTTCCTCCATCCTGGGGTAGGCACCTTGCAGCCCAGTCTCCAGTCACACACCTCCTGGTATGCACTGCCAAGTACCTCAACAGTGCCTGGTCTGTGTTGGGTCCTAAAACATCTCCCAACCTTCCATGATATCCTGTCTGTGGGCAGCTGTAATCCTTACTAGGCACACCGCACAGCTGTGCATCTAACACATGTCCCTGGTCGTCACTTACATGCAGCCTCTGACCACCATAGTTCTGTTCCTTCTGATGAACCAGGTAGCCATCTCAGAGTGTGGTTGAGGATGGCCTATCCCCAGGCATCAGAAGCAAGTAGCTCCTCTGTGGAGTCCTTGGAGAAACACTCTGTGATTGTGACTGCCTACAGGCACTCCTCATCACAGACAAACAAAAGCTGGGTCTTTTGTGGGCCTCCACTGCTGTGGTAGTTTGGGGGGGGGGGGAAGTCCCCAAAGGGAGTAGCTCAATGGGAAGGTGTGGCTTCTTTGGCGGAAGTATGTCGCTGTAGGGGTGGGCTTTGAAGTCTTTTTCTCAAACTTCACTCAGTGTGACAGCCAATCAACTTCCTGTTGCCTGCAAGACGTAAGAAACTCAGCTGTTTCTCCAGCACCATGCCTGTCGGCATGCCACCACGATGGACCGAATCTCTCAATGATAAGTGAATCCCCTCAATTAAATGTTTTCTTCAGAAGAGCTGTCATGATCACGGTTGTCTCCTCACAGCAATAGCAACCCTAACTAAAACAACCACTGTCAGTCACTTGCAGAGAACCAACTCTGGGATTCTGTCTCCAACTGTTGCATATAGTCTATCAGTCTCCGAGTTCCTCTCTGGCCTGGACCCATACAGTCCCCAATCTCCCACCTAGGGTCCTTTTACAGCCAAGTTATCTCCTCATCAGCTCAGAGACCCTCCAAGGTCCCTGCCATAGGCCCTCGTTTGCCTCTCCTTCAGGGTACTGTCACCTGCAAGCCCGGTCTCACACAGCCAACCTCTGTGGTGTTTGATAACTCCTGCCTCCAGGCAGCTAGTACAGCACTACCAGTCCAAACCTACCCGAAAGTGCCAGGCATGAACCCAACCCTGGTATATCACCCCATCTTGAATCTGTCATCAGAGAGGGTGTCCATATTAACCCCTTTGGGATGTCACCCACCCAGCCCAGGAGAAAAACCAAGCAAGATGGTACTGAAGACCCAGTCTCACTGAAGGTGAACAATCCAAGGAAGGAAGAAGCCACTGGTTCTCAAACTTCCTAAAGCTGTGACCCTTTAATATAGTTCCTCATGTTATAATGACCCCCCCCAGCCATAAAATTATTTCATTGCTACTTCATAACTATAATTTCACTACTGTTATGAATTATAGATAGCCAATATGCAGGGTATCTGACATGTGATTCCAAGGGGTCACAAGACAAAAGTTGAGAACTCCATTTAGATTCTGAATGCAGTACCCTGTGGTAATATATCGTATAATAGCCTAGAATATCAGAGGGCAGAATCACTCACAGCCAAGCCATGGAGGTCAGGGAGTAGGGACCCATACCTTTAATCCCATCACTTGGGAGACAGAGATCTGTGAGTTCAAGGCCTAAGAGTCAGGCAGTGGTAGCACACACTGTTAGTCCCAGCACTTAGGAGGCAGAGGAAGGCAGTTCTCTATGAGTTCTAGGCCAGCCAGTTCTACAAAGCAATTTCCAGGACTGTTGACAGAAAACAGTCTCGGGGAAAAAAAAAAAAAAAAAAAAAAAAAAAAAAAAAAAAAAAAAAAAAAAAAAAAAAAAAAAAAAAAAACAAAAACATAAAAAAGCTGGAGAGATGTCACTTGCAGACTATACAGTATAAAACCACAGTACCCTTTGGAGCATGTACTGTGTTCCTTTTGCCCACTTTGGCCTCCTCGGTTTCAAGGGACCTGGAATAAGCATGTGCAGTTTCCTGGTATCTGCAGAGGGGAGGTTGCAGGAAAGGATTTGAGGGGGCTTTTCCATCTGGCCCTCTGAATACATTGACTACTATCAACAGAAGCACAGCCTCTGATGCGTGGAGGAAGTCATCGAGAATAGAGCATATTGTGCTGGACTCTAAGAGTGAATTCTTAGAATTCTCCCCTCTGGTGAAAGGCCGAGGTCAGGCCACTGCCCTGGCCTGGGCCCTGAGACTGTGGTATCAACGAAACCTTCTGGGAAGAGCAAGTGCTAGTGATGAATACCAGGAATCTTTTCCTGCAGGAGACACATACTCCACCCTTCAGCTGAGGCATGACTGCATGAGTTTTCCCTTTACTTAAGGCTATTTTTTCATATACTTCTTAATGTGACAAATTCCCATCATAGATACCTTTGTGTTTTAGCAAAAAGAACTTTAGCCATAGTTTTAAGATTTTCCCGTGCCCCCCTCCAGTAAAGTCCAGTTGATTTTCTTCTTTACCCTATCCTGAAATGTGGCTGCTAAAAACGTTCCATTATCCACCAAAGCTGAGGCGTGACAGAGGGCTTCTACAGTGGTCTTTTTCTCCACGTACAAATTCAGCCACATCCCTGCCTCCCTCACTCAGGTGTTTCTATATTTGTAGACATTTTCCTCACAATCCCTGACTTAAGAGTCAACAGGGATGGCTAGAAGAGGAAATGTATATGGTGGTGTCCTGTGTTCCTTCTGTCCCCATTTACCTGGAACATGGGACAAGAGCCGGTGATGGGATCATATGCAGATTAAATAGCAGTGGGCAGGTGCATGGGGTTCCCTTCTATGGCAGCCCAGAAAGACCCTCAGAGAAGGCCATGGGCCTAATCTCTCCTGACCTCCATGTAAAAAAAAGGAGATGGGGATCGCCCTATGCAGTGCTCTTGGAGGTAAGGTCCATATACTGCAAATGTCCAGGTTCTTCTTCAGTCATGTCAAAATTCTCTAAGACCAATGCTCCGACTTTCCTAAGGAGTCTCGGAGTCTGGACTTGTTCCTTAGTACACTGAAGCTACAAAGGCAGCTTACGCTTGAGGCTCGCCAGCTCAGCATGCATCCAGTCGAACCTGCTCAGACCAGAGTGCTCTTCTTATTGCTGCTCTGGCTTTAGGGTAGATAATTTCATGTCTGAATCCAGGTTGTGAGCTATGCAGCCTTGGGAGGACACCTTCATTCCTGTGCGAGATCCATCATCAGCCAGTAGTTTGTCCAGCTGCAACCGGGCTGGGAGGGTGAAAAGGTTAGATTGAGTGTGCCAAGGCCTTCATTGAGTATTGGGAATCTGAGGTGCGTCCTCTGGACATAGGGGTGTTGGTTCCCCGTGGACACACTTGCTTCCTTTTCCTTCTCCTTAACTTTGTCATTTTTATTCCCACTCAAGTCCTCAACAATTATTATTTATATTGGGGAAATCATTTAGGAAGAGGCCCAGCTGTCTACTCTTTTCCTCAGTTTATTGTGTATGGGGAATGTCTTCTACAGGACCCAGACACTAAGCATCTCTCAGAATCCTACTTACCTAGCTAAGAGAAGAACCATTTATTTCCCCATTTCTTAAGAGGAAAGAAGCTCAAATAGTTTTAGTAAATTGCTCAGGGACACGCAGATGACATACAACAGAGGCTTGGCTAGACATAAAGGCTACTCAGAAGCCCAAAGCCCACACTCTTAACTGGCCCATTGCCTTACTGGAAGCGTTTGTTATACAGTGCTGTGGAGTCTCTGGAACCTGGAAAGATGGTTAGACCATCGGCCCCTGAACCAAATGCCCAAAACTGACTGTGTTTTTACTGAACCATGTGCCTGATCTTCACACGCTTCCTGCACCTTTTTTCCCCTTATCCTTTAAACTCACTGGGGTCATTGTTCGCATCTGAATCAATAGCTTCTCAAAGTTTTTCCTGACCTGCTTGCTAGGGTTTTGTGCAGAGAAACCTCCCAGGCTGTAAGTGACCAGGCTGAGGCTTTCCTATGAACACTGAGCTTCCACACTGTGATATCCTGATATTCTTTGGTAGTTTCTTCTAGGGTGTTGGCTGATGGCTTCTTGACTTTGGGGTATGTTTAGAATAAATAAAGGAGGTTTTTTGTTGTTGTTGTTTGTTTTCTAGTTCTGGGTAACCAACTCAGGGCCTCACATGTGCTAGGCAAGCATTCTACAGTATGCTCTCTCTCCAGCCCTAGGGTGACACTATTATTATTATTATTATTATTATTATTATTATTATTATTACTATGAACATATTAGATGCTTCTTGCTTTTTAAAAGCTTAATAAGAAAATAATATGAGCCTGGTCACAGGTTGGACAGTCATTCAAGTTGGACGGGAAGGCTGAGTAGTTAGATAGTCCTGATGACAGAGTCAGCTCTCTGCAGATAAAGTAAAGCCCTCTGTTATCTCATATTCTTAGCTCACACATGGTCCTGTTCACTGTCGAATGGTCACACTTCTCAGAGCAGCCCCCGAGGTTTGCACAGGGTCCTGTAGAAGGGGACAAGGTGCATGTGGATGTGTGGGCTTGACTTGTCAGAGTGTGGATCGCCATTCTGGTATTACCAGCTACATGTGTAAGTGTTGGAGCTGTTCTAGAGAATAGTGTGAGAACTTCATGTCTGCCCTCTGGTGTTTAGAGGCACTCGGAGGATGCCAGAACCAGGGGGTTGGGAATGGCACAGGCACTTGAACTACCTGGCATTCTGACTCCCACTGACTCCATTTTGTTCAGAAAACTCCCAGCTCGGAACACTTGCCATCTGGTTGCCAGCCTGTGGCAAGCACAGCACATCTGTGAGCAGGAGACCCACATCCCACGGCCACATCAGAAAGGGAACGCAGTTCCCTGAAGAGTAAATTTCCAAATGCTCTCTGATTTTTCCTCCATTCCAAGGCAGAGGACAAAAGTGGTAAACCAGGCCCTCGCCAATGCTAATGAGGAAAAAAAACAGAGAACACAGGAGTCTCGTTTTTAAAATCTCATATTTTAGTCTTATCACCAATGCAACATAATACAGTAAGTACATTAATTCTAACCTCTCTGTGCTCTCCCCAGAATCCTTTCAGCTAAGGCTGGCAAGAATGAGCCACCCACTTGCTGCAGATAGGAAACGGGTCTGATTTGGATTCTGTCCCTTGCCTGGGCTTCGAATAGTGACTATCTGGTTTAAGTGGACATGGCTCTGCCCCCTTCGGCTACCTTAACAGTAGTGAGTTCCGTAAATAATGAATAGAAGCCTACTGTGTGCAAGGCATAGTCTTCGAAGCTAGGAAATGTCAGAGTCCAGCCGAGTTCATCTCTCAGTTTGAGCCAGTAAGCCGAGGAGGACACAGTGATTTATAGGCCAGGCCTGCCAGCCGACCTTGTCCCCAGCAAAGACTCATTTCAACAAGCTTCTCTTTCCAAGCGATTATTCGCTGTTTGTGCTGCTTGGGGCTTGGCATGCTTCTGCAATTCCTTTGACCAAAGAGGGAAACGGGAACCTTGAAGTAAGTACTTATCTCGCAAAGAGAGGGCCAGTGAAGGCAGAGCTGTGCCTCCTCTAGAGGAGCCTGCCTGGCCACCATCATGGGTGCTGCCCTGTAATGATAATGGATTTCTTCAGTCAAAGCTTTACTTTGAAGAAACCTCGGGGCTTTATTTATTTGCTTGTTTATTTATTTATTTACTTTTCCCCTCCTCCTCACCTCTCTGAAGCAAGTAAAGGAAACCCTTTGCCAAGTCAGGGAGGTGATTGTCTGTGTTGTATGAGGGTGTAGCTGAGCCCGCCCAAACTGGAGTGCCGGACACTTTTTATCTGCATCTCTTTCCACTACACCAAAGCCAGAGCTGGCAAGAGAGCGGAAGAGACATAGGCTGAGAGCCTGCTTCACGAACTAGGAGCGCTGGGGGAGATGGGAGGTGTCGGCCTCTGAAGTGATGTGCTGTGCCGACCTGCTCTGGATCAAGAGGTGCCGAGGGGAAAAGCAGCTGTGAATCATGGTGATGGATGTTCACGGCTCATGGGTGGGTGACCATGCACAGGCTGGTGCCAGGGTGGCCCAGGGCTGGCAGGAGAGAGCAGGTGTCCCGTTTCAGCAACATGATCTCAGTATAGTCCAAGAAAGGAGAAACGTGAGGTCGGGTGTTTGTGGCCTTCAACTCAGAGAGGGGCTAGAGCAGGTGGAGGGACAGAGATACAGACGGGACATCACTGCTGCTAGTTGGTAGCACACCAGCTCTTGAGGATGAGCATTACTGTGTATCCCTTCCAATGTCCCATAAGGCTGAGGGCCTTTAAAAGTCCAAAGTCTCTGAGGGACTTCACAGTACAAGGAGCATGTGTGGCTTGGAAGTAATACAGGAAGATAGAACCTCTCCATTCCCTGGCTTCTAAGCAGACCAGGAGGCATGCTCCATGGGATGGGGGAACAAGGGAGGCCACCTAGATTTGCCCGGGATGCAGTTTAAAAGTAAGTTCTCTCCCTGTGATTTTCATCCAAACTCAGATGATGGTTCTCAGCTTAATGACTAAGTGATGTTGTAAGAATCTGTACCATGACTTCAAGAGTATGCTTTGTTTTTAGAATACTTTACCTCGGCTGGCCTAGTGGTCCAGGTACAGCCATAGTGCTAGCATTCAGGCCTAACACATAACTGACTCTTAGGTGCTGAGAGCTAAGTATTCCTGTCTAGACACGTCGGAAGGAGGAAAGGGCCAGAGGAAACCTGGGCCCTGAGGCTTAAGGCTAGAGCCAAACCTGAGCCCGGGAGAGAACTGCCTCCTTTATTCTGTTGCCCACTGTTTTTTTTTTTTCCTGAAGCTACAGCCAGGAGGGCAGTGGAGATGGTGGGGTTTGGCCCTGAGAACCCCTTTTTTCTTTATTGATACACCACATGAGCACAGAGCATGGCATTTCTGTCTAATGCTGTCAGTGCCTTGGTCTGAGGAGAATGTCTGTGTTCCCAGATCCCTTGGCCAAGAAGTGCTGGCCAGAGCTCACTGGCATCTGTTCGTGCCCTGTCTCCTTCCCTTTCCCACATGACCCAGCAGCCAAGGGACAGGTCCTTCTGGCCAAGCAGTGAGACATGCTGAAGGGGAGGAGATTCAAGGCCAGGCCCCAAACCCTAGTCTAGATCTTTTATGCTGGCTGAAGGGCAGCATCTGCTTTGCCTGGAATGGGGCACGGTACAGGAACAAAGACTTGCTCCCTCCTCTAAAATTTAGTGTGTAAGTGGCTGCGGGGCCCTGCCCCGCTCAGAGGAAACCTTCGGAGCTGGGCCCCTGGCTATTTTTAGAAAGTGATCAGGTACACAGTACCCAGTTGTCTTTACTGCCTGTTGGGATCATTACACTGCTCTAGTGTCTATGTTCTGGTTCCTGCCAGTTTTGCAGGAGAGTTCAGCTGCAGCCTAGGCCAGCATGAGGTCCCTCTCAGTATAACTTGCCATCTTTCTGGCCCTGTCTGGCCATTTAAGTGACATCACCAAAATCCTTGGGAAAATAGACATTTTGTCCTTAAACACAGATACTGATACCAATGCTCACTTCCTCTGCTTTGACAGGCAGGGAAAGGCCAGGAGGTAAAGACATTTCCGGAAGATTCTTGAATTAGAAGTCTACCATAAGGAGTGTTGAGTCACAAAGCAGAAGGTTCCAGAGTCTTTGTTTTATATCAAGAAACTGCATGGAATATACAGGGAAGCTGAAGCATGCCCATAAGCACCGTGGAATTCATTACTTACAAACACAGGGTATTGTGGGTATTCGGGAATTTATAGAGGAGGGATAATATGTGCCCTCGATGGAGACCTGGTTGTGACCGGGGACTGCAGGAGGCCAGCACCATAGCAGAGGGGTTGCAAAAGCTGCGCTCACGGCTAGGAAAATTGTGACCAGGAACTTGGCGGAGATGTGAGGCACTGGTACAGTGAGCTCTTCGGAGACATAAGAAATAAGCTGATCATGAAAATCCAGGAATTCTAGGGAAGGTTGTCTGGCTGCAGGAAGTGCCTGTAGGTCAATGCAGAGAGACACAAGGGGTATAGTGACCAGGTGGCTGCTCTGCTCCCTACCTTCCAGAATGTTCTGAGTTCCTTTTGATTGCAGCAGCAGGAACAGATTGGGCAGTATCTTCAGCCCTACACCCAGTTCACAGGTGAATCTCTCAAGTGTAATGAGCTGGAATTTGGAGGTGGGGCTGGTCTGACTGGCTCCTGTGATCCCATTGTTAACTCTGCCCAGCTTCATGTTCAGGACCATCACCTTAGTAATGCCACATGACCAGAGTGGGAGGCTAGTGAGCGCTACCAGTCAGGGACAGAATGGGTTTTGTTCATCCCTGTCACCACCACAGCTGGGTGTTAAATGTTCGCCAGTACAGCTCCTGGAATGGGCCATGTCTGGGTTTTAATGCTGAGGGCTCACCTGGTTGGATCAGCAACAGCCATAGTCACTGGTATAGTGTATCTGTGGAGGTGTGAGAGTTGGCTTCCTGTTGATGAGTCTAAAGGGAGGGAGTAGAGTCAGGGCATTGGTCATTTGTTGGCCCATTATTCTGAAGCCAATTTTCTTAACACGGTAAAGCCAAACATCCTAACATAGACTCCAAGACACAGACCACAGACACAGACTGACTGCATGCCTTACCTTTCTGCTCTTTTATATGAGCAGACTCTGCCCCAGCCACATGAAGATTCTTTCGGCTCCTTAAATATATCATGCTATGTGACGGGGTGGCCTTTAACACAAGTTCTGTGCATCCAGGAACAAGAACTTGGGTATTGTCCAGACTCATGCATGCCTTTCAGTCCCCCCCACTTCCATTGTGTGTCTGCAGGGTAGAGGAATATACTTGCTTAGAGGGGGTCAGCAAGTCTTGGAGGCTGCTGGACTTGGACATTGAGAAGTGGTGTTTCAGTCAGGAGTCTACTTAGTGCTGACTGCCAGGTAAAGGCAGCAGGATTTGCTCAAGGCTTTTAAACCACAAAACAACCCTCAATGACCTTGTAAGCTGAGTGGGGCCCCTACTGTAAAGATAAGGCCTAGGTGGTAAGCTCTCATCCAAAGGCTGCATGAGAGAATAATCAGGTAGATCCCAGGCCTTGGCTTGATTTCTGGGATCCAAAATCCTAAATTGGTGCCCTACACTGAGGGTTTTATGTGATTGGTCCAGATAAACCCAGACACCAGAAGCCAGAAGTGGTCTGCAAACGATGCCAGCACTGTCCCTGTGGGACTTGCTTCTCAAAGCTGGACATTAACCAGCAGTAATGAATCTACTGTTGTATTTTGTTGCTCTTTTGGGAAGAAGAAAAAGAAAGAAAGAAAGAAAGAAAGAAAACCTGGCTTTCTTTGAGCTGTTGTATTTTATTTTTCTATAAAGAAGGAATTAATTTTAGTCTTTCTTTTTGGTTTAAAATGTTGTCCTTTGCTTTTTCCGCCCTACAATTTAAAAGGAAACATTTGTCTGTTGAGAAAAGAAATGATAATTATAGACTAAAAATTGTTTCTATTCTGATTTGAAAAAGTGACAAAAAAAATTCTATCGCACAGATGGGGCCCTGCTGATAGAGGGTGTTTAGCAATGAGGCCCTGGGCCAGTTTGGGGCTCAGAATGGCGTTGAAAAGGACTCTAGACTTGGTGTGGTCTGGGAGTAAGGGGCTGCTTTCAGGGCTGTAGGCAATCCTGTGGAGTCTTGGAGATGTTTCTGTGGTTCACCAGGAAGAGAATCGTATCTATGGGGAGGTGATATCTAGGTGGCATAGCCCATGTTAGGTGAGCTGTCTACAAAAATAAGAAAAGCCAGGAGCTTCCTCTGCATGTGTCTGAGCCCAGAGGACCTCTGGCTTTACTTCTTCAGCCTGGAGTTTTACCTTTCAGCCTCACACAATTACAATTGCTCCGAGTCAATCGATAAAGCAGGAAACTGATTAGACTGTGAAATTAAACTAATAATGCCTTACTATTAACCTTCAATCAATGGGGAATGAGCTCAAAGGGAAGGCTATTTCCTGGATCCATATCACCCTCTAGATACATGTATGTGCTTTTTTGAAGAAACTCCAAGGTGCATTCACCCACTGACCACCTTTCTATTCTTCAAAAACTATATGGCTCACAGTGCTGTCTCTGGCCTACGGTGAAGCTGTCTTCGTGTGTCATGTGGGGGTCAAGACAGGGAGACACAAGTCTGAAGTTTGACTGCCTTCATGTAGCTTGAGCCTTGGAATAGTTAGGGACTCTTTTCAAAGCATCTTCTGTGGGAGTGTTCTCCACAGGCCCCTGCCCCTTATCACAAGAGACTTATCCTTGAGATTATACCAAGTGTTTGCATTTTTTTTTGTATTACTTTAGCAAATATATATATTCTTGTGTTCTGGAGCCTGGTAAATCCAGTGTCAAGGTACCAGGGTCAGGTGAGGACCTTCATGCTGTATCATCCTATTGCACAAGATAGGAGCATAATAGCCTACACAAGGGGGAAGGGGTGAGCACATATTCATCATTTTATCTCATAATGATTAACCCACTGCAGCAATGAGACCATCAATTCCCTCCTAAGAGGGAAGCCCTCATGACCCAAACACTTCCCAGTAGGTCCCACCTCCCAACACTTACATTGGGACATAGATTTTCAACATCCACACTTTGGAAAGCACCCGCAAACAATAGCATTTGGTCACTTGTTAACCAGAGCATAGACCCAATACATAGGCTTATGCATGGATTGGGAGATTGGGCCATGGCAGTATTTTCTGAAGAGCCCCTTGTAGTGGATTTATGATGTTACATTGTAAATAATTGTCCCACCTACTAGTTTAATAAAAAAACACTGATTGGCGAAAGGCAGACAGGAAGTATGGGTGGGGCTACCAGACTAAGAAAATTCTGAGAACAGGAAGAACAGAGCAGAGACCACAGAAATGCCTTAGAGAAACCAGAAGATGCAGAGGACAACTATGCTGCTCTGAGAAAGGTACCGAGCCACATGGCTGAACAGGATAAGAATCATGGGTTAGATTAAGAGTAAGAGTTAGCAAGTGATATGCCTAGGCCCCAGGTCAACCAGTGTACAATTAATACAAGTGTCTGTGTGGTTCAGTGGGACTGTGGGACTGTAGGCCAGAAAGCCTGGGCCACAAGGCTGGGCCAGGGAGTCTGGGCCAGAAACCTCATACAACAGCCCCTTGTGATTAACTTAAGGATATAGCAGTGTTCAGTCCTTCTCACATTCCTCCTTCTCTCTCACCCGTCTGTCCACCCTTGGTTTATCTGAACTTGTGAAGTAAATGAGCACTTGAGAGCAGTGGAGGATGCTCTAGCTGTTTCCTGATATTCATGGCTCACCATTGAGACCTAACTTGAGAAACAGCCTATGTCTGGTCCAAAATCCCAGTCCCCAGTTTGGACCAGCCTCCCACTCTCAGTCTGCATCTGGGGCTCATTGAGATTAGGCCAGGCCCCTCCCCTGAACTAATTTCCTTTTAGTCAGGACATAGACAACCGGAGTGGCCATCACTTGGACACAGTGATGTGACACTTGGCTGCATCTCAGGTATTTCTCTCCCACTTGAGTGCTCTGAATCCTGAACAAGCATCAAGACCAGCTCAACCATAGCACGTTAGTCCTTCCGGTTCTTTTTATTTGCTCTTGACTTCACAGTGTCAGCCCTGCAGACCATTGAGGGTGATTGCTCCCTCAAGTTCATAAGGTGAATTAAGTATGATCCGGGAGTTATTTGGTTGCCTTGGTTTTCCAGGGCTCATCTTGAATTTTCTCGGTCTCTGTCCTCTTCTGGCCCAGACTTTCAGGAAGACCAGGCTAACACGCCCTTACCACAAGCCCTTCCCCCGGGGAGGTCTCCCAGCCAGCTTGTCAGTTCCATCATGGTGGAGCATTGCCAAGGATCAGACCCCCTCTCTAAAAGTGGTGATGGTATTTAATAACTAATTACTCTAATGATCCTGCAGAAATGCTGGAGACCTGTTTTAGGAGAGATGTCAATTAGAGCCATCTGCACGGTGAATAAAGGAGCCCTACCCCAGCTGTACTGTTGAAACATGTTAGCGTTTTCCTACCAGCGGCCATATGGTACTTAACGAAAGTGAATTGTTCACACTGCACAGCCCGCGCCTCCTGATGAATACTAGCATTTTGTTTTGGAAAATAGTTCTTCCATCGTGTGGAATATTTTTCAGTGCAGTAAACAGCAAGTTGGAAACTGGCAAGCCCTAGAATGCAAAAAAAAAATTTTTTTTTTAAATCCCATTACCTTAAGATGCCCTTCCTTCAAATCTAGCCCTGTCTTCCCAGCTCCACACCCCACCTGGACTCAGTTCTAAGCACCTGTTTCTGAATATGTTCTGGGAGCAGGGGCCACAGAAGGTTCTCGCCCTACCCACCTTTGCTTTCCTACTCTCAGGAAATCAGGAGCAGGAGGTCTGCAGCTGTTGGAACCCCCATGCTCCATCTGGAAGGGCACAGGCCTTGGTCAGAGGTCCCTCTGCCAGAGCCAAAAAAGTAGGGAAGGATGGTTTGTTGGCTGTGTAGCATGAGGGAAGGTACATTTCTATACAGAGTCTGCTAACTGTCAGAAGTGCCAAGCAGGCTACAAAGGTAGCTCAATGAATAGGCGTTTGCATACAAGTGTTAGGACCAAAGTTCAAATCCTAGAACCTTCATAAAAGCTAAGCAGGCACGGGAGGAAAAGGCAGGGGATGCCTGGGCCAAGCTGGCTTTCTAGATTGGACAAAATCAGTGAACCCTGTTCAAGAAATAAAGTGGACGGTGGCTGATAAAAACACTTATGGTCAACTTTGGGGCTCTACACAGACATGTACATGTGTCCCCGAATACACACCACACGTACAAACACCCCCCACCACACACACACACACACACACACACACACACACACATGCACACATGTACAGCAGTCAGTGAAAAGCACAGGTTGACATCAGGATGCTAAGTGAGTCTTAAAGGGAGCTGAAACTGTTAGTAGCTTGGCAGAGGACCGGCTGGAAGCCTTCTCTTCCTGATCACAAGTGCAGACAAAACTTCACAGCCATGGTGAACAAAAACCATGGCCATGTAGAAGCCAGACAGCTGGGGTACCCTCTGAACTGAAAACGTACATGTTAGAGTTTTGTCATGTTGGATGTGTCAAAAGTAGAGCAGAGCTGAACTCAAGGCCTGCCTTGTGCTCCTGGTTTGTGTGATAAAGGAGCTGGAGAAGGTACTCTGACTATTACATTCACTTCCCTGATGTTAGACGGTGCTGGACAAGGGTAGTCCTCACCCTTCCTGGAATTTCCATGAATTGAAGGCCCCCACTATCAGAGTTTCCTGGAAAGAGCCATTTTAGTGCAGCCTGCTCTAGGACCAATAAGATCTCACTGAGCAGCAATAACGGTTCTGGAACTTTCTCGAAAACCAAAGTCACTCATTAAACCTTAATAAAAGGCAGTATTGACTGTGGTTGGCAATAAAGATGTCTGCTGTAGGTTGGATACCTGAAAGGCTCTTCACAAGGCTATGGGTCCAGTTCAGCAGCAGCTGATCCCAAGTTACAGATGCATAGACCTTCAAGGAAAATCCTTCTGGGTTAAAAAAAAAAAAAATCTCAGAAACATGCTCTTCTTTGTCCTTCTTTGATAGGCTATACCCTCTAATTTCATGTCAATGTCCAGATATTGACATGATGTGACCTAAAATAACCATGTTACGATGATGCCCAGGTTACTTCTAACCAGGGCACCTCAGCAAAGCCAACAAGCCCCTACTGCCCTTGTCCATGGAAGGTGCATCTCAGATATGTCATCTGGCTTTCCTTTAAACCTATCCCAGTAGAATCGCACAGATGAAAACCAGTCACATGTACAGCCAAGCCTAGAAATTCCCCAGAAATGTTAACCTTTCCTAAATAAAGAGAGGTGGGGGCTTCCAAAGACAGTGTGACATATGCTGCCTGGCCTGAACATGAGAGCTATGTTTAGACTCTGAATTTGATTAATTGCATTATAAAATTTAAAAACAAACTTAAAACCTAATTAACTTCTTATGATGGTCCCCTAAAGCACAAAGGTAGTGTGGCTCACTGATAGGGATAGGAAACTTTCCAGTTTGCAGAGTGGAGATAGAGGCAACAGGGACAGCACAGTACTTTTCTTTCCCTGTCACCCATATCCAAGGCAGGACTGACAGGCCTCGGGATGCTTGTCACCAAAAGCAGACGTGGGCTCACTCCGGCATTCAAATCTATATTTGTTTCCTTCTTTTGCAGTTGAAAGACTTCCTTCAAAAATGAACCATAGAAGCTGGGCCAGCCAGCTAACTTGGAAGGTTGAGTCAGGAGGGCTGCAAATTCAAGGCTTGTCTGGGCTACAAGAGTTCAAGGTCAATCCGGGCATGTTAGAAAGACCCTGTCTCAAGAAATGAAAAGTCAAACCAGACTAGCCTTGTGGTAGAGCACTTACCTAGTATCTGGGAGATAATAGACACATGCAATCCCCAGTGCTGAGAGAGGAAGAAGAAGCCACAAAACTGACAAGATATAGGATTTCCTAATTTGAAGAGGTTGGGGAGGCTAGAGACACTGGTGGCCTGTGGTTTGTGGGTTGGCATATGAGTGTCAGGCTGAACAAGGCTGGGTCACCCGTTCCACCCACACTTGGGAAGAAGAGCCAGGCAGGGCCTCTGCAAACTGAAGAACATTAAGGGAATGAAAAGTATTGGCTCAGCTCTGGGCCACCAACTACAGAGGGATGACCTTTTATTGGCAGGGCAGAGTGCCCTGCAACAGTGTGGCCACCTGGGCTGAGAGAAGGGGCTAGCTGATATCCAGAGGCTCAGGAATAGGGAGAGAACTGCATCTATGTTCCTGCAGCTCAGCCAGCTCTGAGCTGTAGAGTAAGGGAGTATGGCATTTGGGAAACTCAGAAGATTTGATATCTACCAGTGGGGGCATCCAGTCCTTCTCATGCTGATATTTGAGGAGGAAATACACATAGATAAGGCTGGATATCCAAAGGCTGCAGAGAGGCCATGTATACATGAGTACGTATGTTGAGCGGGGAGGGTGCGCAGATCTGTGCATGTATTAGCAAACTGTGGCCCCTCTCTGGCTATTCCCAGAGCTGTCTGTTAGCACAGACTCTTGGATCTAGGAACTGTCTGACTCTATAAAAGTTTCTTTCCAAGCAGTAGAGAAATGACTCATTTATGGGGATCCTTTTAGGGCTGGTGTTCTTCCTATTAAAAGGCTAGAATGTGCTGGGTCAGTGTACCAAGGAAACTCAAGGCTCCATCCCAGAAGGACTGTATCTTGTGGCATCAGAAAAAATATATATATAAGCATCTCTCTCAGGAGTCAAGCAGCTGATGCAACCCAAGAAGCTCTGAGTCAAGGGTACTACCTTTAACAGACTTTCTGGAACCTTGGCAACAGATAGCAGCCAGGTAGACCTGGGTGCTCTGCTTGGATAGGATATTCAGGGTGGGCAGAGAAATGATGTAATAGTTTGAAAGGTCCCCCTCACAGGAAATGAGCAGTCCTAGTAGTAATTTGAAGGTTTTCCAGGAGTGAAGGTGATGAGATCCTTTGTGGTTATCCACTGTCCATTCTCTGGGACATTCAAAATGCTAATTAAAAGCTAGCTATGCCTGCCACCTCTGTGAACCTTTTTAGGGCTGTTTTGCATAAATAAGACTGCTCTTAGCACAAAAACAATTTTACTAATTAACTTTATCTTAAGTACATGAGTTTCCCCCCTGGAGTTTAAAAAAGAAGTATATGTACATACAATGTAAGACAGATACAACTCTTTTTATGGATATAACATACTTTATCACGTTTAATTGCAGTTTGAGCCAAGTGAAGGATCGGTTTTAAGTATTTAATTTGGTTGGTTAGTAGATTGGCTTGATTTTTGTGCATTTTGTTTTATTTTGGCAAAATCACGTGTATCTAAGGCTGGCACTGAACTTACTAGGTAACCAAGGATGACCTTGAACTTCTGACCCTCTTGCCTCCACCTCTGGAGTGCAGGATTACAGATGTATCCCACTGTTTTTAGTTCATACAGTGCTGGGGCTCCAACCCAGGGCTTCATGCATGCGAGCCATGTCCTTTGTTCTGTCACCCCCCAGTTTTCTGAACACCATTCAAGGAAGACAAGAGTCCCTTTGCTACTTTCCCACATCACCACTACAAGCATCTGATGATTTGGGTCATTGTACCTAGGACCATAATGCAGGAAAGAGAACTGCATTGAGCTTAAAAAGGCACCTTGACCTCTTCTGAATCTAAGTGTGATGTTTTGTGAGCCTGAGAAGTCACTGGCTGAAATGTACTAACACGATTTACATGGTCGGGGTCTCCAGACCATCACTCTTTTACTTTAAAAAAAAAAAAAATCACATACATTCATGTCTATTCCTTTACAGGGGTGCATTAGGTGATTGTTTTCACAACATGCTCCTCCCAACTTTGAGTTGAAATCTTAGGCAATCTTTTTTAAAGGGGCTGCTTTAAATATCCCCGTCTCTGAAAATCCTTCAATATTTGCCTTAGCCTTTAAAGCATTGCAAGATTCCAGCTTGTGTTCCAGCGCAGATGGTCTTCTGTTACTGCTCCGTGTCTCCCCAACTGCACTCATCTTGCCTCAAATACCCCTTTCCTGCCATCGAAATGCCCATCCCCATGCCCTGACAGGGTGTGCTGAAGGTGGATGTATTCTGAATTGTTGAGTGCAGTAAGGAAGTCTGTCTATGTGGGGCTTAAGGGCTTTAAAATGTCCCTTGCCAGGCAACCGCAGGTGGCTAATCAGTTGCAGAATTAAAACTAAAAAGTGCCATTTGTGGTAACTCGGTGCTGAAGGCATCGTCCATGTAACAGCTAGAACTCCCGCCAGGCTTTACCAGCCCCGCTGCCCATTGCAGCTGCAGTGAATCTCTGGCTCTGAGAGAGGCTGTGGGAAAGGAAGTACAACCTGGCAAAAGACACCTTCCAGGCTAATGGCAATATGACAAATGCATACTTTTTTCAAAACTCATCAGATTATATCCTTCAAATGTGAATAGTTGCTTTATGGAAATTAAACCTCCATAAAATCAGCTAATTAAAAGGGGGGGGGGGCTAGACTAGATAGCCTTCCTTCTATGTTCTTGCCTGTAACATGGAAGAGGTAGCACTGAGAAGTGTGCCTAAAGCCAGCATGTCACAGGATTGCTCCCGAGGAAAAGGACAGAAGAGCTTCTGTGACAGTGGAACTGTAATCCTTTAAGTCATGAGCTGGGGCTCCATGCAGGGACACCTACATCTCTATCTTCTCTGGAGACCTTGTCTTCACCTGCCCTTAAAGTCGGCAGAACCGAGCCTCAGACAGCTTTGAACAGGGTGCACCTGCCCTAGTGTGGGGCAGTTTTGAATTCAGGTAAAACCCAAGAGACCCCTAACAGAGGTGGAGTGCCATACTCCTAGAAGAAGTGCTCACAACAGTCAGCAGGTTAAAAACGTTTAAAAAAAAAAATATATACAGGGTATCCATGCACATGTGAGGGCATAAATAATGTGTAAATGGCCCATACCCTGGAGGATTCTTCAGCTGAAATAAGGAAAGATACCTCTGGTTGGGAAAAGGTTCAGAGGATAAAGTGCATGCTCTGTGAGTGTGGAAACTGGGGTTCAGATCATCTACACCCACATAAAAACTAGCTGGGCATGGCAACTCGCCTGTAACTTCAGTCTGGGGGAGGTAGAAACGGGATCCCTAGGGTGCAAGCTGGCTAGCTAGACTATCCAAATCTCTGGCCTCTAGATTGAGGCAGAGACCCGTCTCAGTAGGTGAAGTGGAGAAAGACCAGGAAAGATACGCAACATCAACACCACACACACATACACACAGACACACAAGTCACATACATAGTATGCCCGCACACATAAGATTTCCAGGGTACTGTTTAATGAGAAGTTTCTATAGCAACCTAAAATGTTGTGGAAATGGACAGTGGTATATACAAAATACAGAGAGTAGAATGGCCCTGAACATTTAAAATGGCATGAAATATAACTTTTATTATTGTATATATCCACAATAAAAAAAAAATGCAGAGTCTGAGCCCACCTCCTGCTACCTTAAATTCTGATGTCTGCCCACCTCCTGCTACCTTAAATTCTGATGTCCCACAGGTCAGAGTCACTACTTAACTAGAGAGTTTAATTTCCAGTGCTGAAAACCATGGGGTAGAAAACAGGGTCTATCTGAGACTGCAAGTGCCATTCTTCAAATCAGGCCCTTTGGGTCCTGACAAGAGTCCTTCCTGAATACCCAGGGCCCTTTGTCAAGACAAAGGCATACCCTTACACCCCTGGCTAACCTGATTTCCTCATGTTGACTAGCTCAGGCTGTGTGAGGCCTCAACCTGACAACCCAAGGGTGGATTATACTTTATCAGTCTGGTGGACTCACGGCATCATAATTGGGGTGACCCCACGCTTAAGACCCAAGGGGCTCTAAGCTGCTGTGAAAATTAGAGCACGCTCTATAGAAGGCAGCCTAGCTGTCAGAGCGGGTTGGCTAGTACCCTGTAATGCAGAGTGACACTCAAGCACTTGTCCCTGCAGGGAGTCCGGTGCTGGTGCTGCAGGTGCCCTGCTGAGCACTCTTTGGACTCTGGGTGGAGGGTTTAAAGAAAGCCATTCTCCTACCTTTGCATGGGCTAGTGTTTGACATGTTCTTGGCAAGCATAGCCTGTGCTGCATGCTCATAGGAGGAAAAACCTCCAGGCCAGTGAGTTGGAGGGATTTGGTGACCTTTGTGTTTGCAAAACAAAACAAGAATTCTCAGTCCCAACATCGCTCTATAAAAGGTTTGTTGCACTTGGGCCTTTATAGAACAGAGATCTGTGGAAAATTCCCAAGCCTGTTTGCCAGGAGACCACACTCCTTACCCAGGAGTTGACATATGGGCACATTGGGCACACTATAAAGAACAGTATATTCTGAGATGGTCTGTAGTTGGTCTTCCCATCCAGTGATATAGTGAGAATGCACATACATACATACATACATACATACATACATACATACATACATATACACATACATGCTCACACACACAACCTCCCTTTCAGACCACGTGTCTGGGCTGTGCTATGCCTGACTTGTCTCCTTCTAGCCACCTTTTCCCTCTGTTCTGAAAAGATTTGACATATATGCATTGTTTTTACCCTGTACTGGTGAATCTCTCTGGGTGCTGTTCCCACCATGTGGCTTTCGTAATTGCGTGGGCTCTGGGGTGCTTCTAGAGTCCATTGGTAGCATTCAGGTTCAGTTAGTGACTCCTACCTCAGTTATAGAATCAGAACAAACCTGTTTCTGGCTTCTTGGGTACACTGTGGCCTCAGTGGGGGGTATGCCTACCACTTTCTGTTACAATAAAGTTTCCGGGCCGTTTGGGCCAGAAGTCCAGACCCACAGACCTGCAGCCCCAGAGCCGTTAGCTACCCACCGCTGCTTAGGCTCCCCCCAAAATGACTCAGACACTTATATTAAGTTCGTGATGTTTGGCCTATGGTTTAGGCACATTGCTAGCTAACTATTTCATCTTAACCCATTTTCATTAATCTGTCTGCCACATGGCTGGTGGCTCACCTGTGCCTCTTACAATTTTCTTCTTTGGGCAGCTGGCTCAATCTGTTCTGACTCCACCCTTCCTTTCTTACCTATTCTGATTCCCCCACCTACTTTTTATATGGTGCCTGTCATGGGCCAAAACAGCTCCTTTATTTAAAGATTGAAATTAAAAGCATGCAGAAAGACATTCACACATCACCTCCCCCTTTTCTGTCTAATCAAAAAAAGAAGGTTTCAATTTTAACATAGCAAAATTACATACAACAAAATAGCTATTAAGCAAGAATTACAGTTACAATATCTAGTCTATTTGTATTTAGCAAAATTAAAGAAAATACTCTATCATCTACCTTATCTTTGTGAATCTAAAGTTTTATATCCAATATACCTTTTAATATAACTAATCTTCAACTATATCAAAGACCACAGAAGGATATATTTACCCATGTAAACAGGAAGTGCAATCAACTTTCAAAATCTAGAAATGACAGAGATGACACTTGTTTGTCTTGACAGTCACCCAAAGTTAATTTATAAAGTTAGGGCATCCATCTTCAGCCTATAGGCCCAGAGTCTCTTTCATTTCGGTGAAAGAGAAAATCTGCTCTGCCTATTCTGGTATAGTTCATCCATAGCTTCTCCTTGAGTCCTGAATAATGTTTGACAGTTTTCTCTGCAAATCAGGAACATGAAGGATCATCTCAGCTTGTTCTGCCAAAGTTCAAAGGTCATCTTCCTATGGAACCTGCATGTCCAATCTAAGCAGCATACTGTCAAGCAGTCAATACAAGAACATGTTCTTGTCCAGTGGCTAACAGTTGCCACAAAGAAAGTAAATTCCACATAGAGTTTCTTTGATGCCCATTTTTCTCTTGAAGTAGATTGGTACTGCCAGGAGCAGATCTGTCTCACTGTCCAGAGAAGTCTAAGTTCTTAAAATATTTTAAATGCCATATTCTGTAGATCTTAGAAGTCTTTGAAGATTACCTATCTAATTGGGATATATCTTTGTATACCTAAAAATCTAACTAACATGCATTTCTTAATTATACATTACAATTTTAAACCAGTTACATAAACATCATACCTTAAACAAGAGTAGAAAAATGCATACAGCATAACAAAATTGACCTTAAAATTTGTATCAATAAACCAAAGTCCACACCAATGTAAAACATTTTGAGATTAACAGCTGATTTTTTGATTAAAGTAAATTCAATAATCTAATTTTTTAAAATCATTCATATACCATATCCCCCTTTTCTTCTTAGAAAGAGATTGACTATGACCATTAACCATTTCTAATGAAAACAAACATTTATAAACAATATTTTGAGAATTTGGGCGTAGTTTTCCATTACTACTTCCTGCCGATTAAGGAATGCTGGCAATCTTACAGGTTCTTGAGACTGGATCATCTTAGTCTGCAGCCCTGAAACTGATGTGACCATCTCTTCCCATCAGAGAATTTTCAGATAGTCTTGTTTGATGAAGCTATTATACCACTGAGGGGTAGGGGAAAGGAAGACATTTAAAATCCAGGGTCATGGCCAGAGATAAATATGAGCGTAAGCATATGAAAATGTCATAATGAAAGCATTATTTTGTATGGTGGTTTTAAAGATGCTGTGAAACATAATAAAGAAATAAGACTTTTAGCTAGAACAACCAACTCTCAACTGGGTTGGAGCTGTATGTACGGTGGACAGAAAACATGAGCTCCAAGACCCTTTCTCTGTGGAAGAGAGGTAATAGAGAGGAAGGTGCCTGTTACAGTGAGATTTCTGGCCCCATCTGGCCAGAGGTCCAGACCCACAGACCTGCAGTCCCAGATGCCTTAGCTGCCAACTACTGCTTAGGCCCCCCAAAATGACTCCGACACTTACATTAACTTCATGCTGTTTGGCCTATGGCTCAGGCACATTGCTAGCTAGTTCTTACATCTTAAATCAACCCATTCTCATTAATATGTCTGCCACATGGACCGTGGCTCACTTGTGTTTCTTATATGTTTATTCTTTGGGCATCCGTCTCGATCTGTCTGTGACACCGCCCTCCTCCTACTTGTGCTCCTGTATCTGGCTATGGAGTTCACCAAGGGTCAAAACAGCTCCTGTATTTAAAGATTGATATTCACAGCATACAGAAAGACATTCCCACATCAGATGTCCCCTGCACACCTGAAGGAGCATCCTGTGTAACCATACCCTCCCCATATTGTGTTGATGCATTAGACTGGTTCTCAGAAGCCAGAATTGGACCCATATGATGTGCCAGGAGCCAGCCATTGGCCAAATTTGGAGCACAGAACAGCAAGGCTATAGAAAGTAGGAGGTCTCAGCTGAGTCCTTGGTACGGGATAGCCTGTGGGCTCCTTGCTGGAGTAAGCTCCAGGACATTTGAAGGTTGACTGGCTCAAAGAAGCTTTGTGTTAAAAAAAAAAAAAAAAAAAAAAAAAAAAAAAAAAAAAAAAAAAAAAAAAAACCAGCAAAAGCATCAGGACAGAAACAGAAAGGAGCTGGCCCTGTAGACATGGTACAGAAAACAGGGTTGGCCTCTGGTGACTTGCAGTGTGCATCTTGGTTTGATATTATGGGGTGTTGGAGACTTTGGAATGTGTGGACACTGTTAGAATTCATCCTTGAGCCTTTCTGGTGTACCACAAATTTCCCATAGTGAAAGAAAGAAGCTGTGGCCTGCTGAATGAAGGTTGTCCTGGAGACAGCAGTGCCTGGGGACATTACATCAAGGGTGAGGGTATGTGTGGATCAATGGAGCTGATTAACACTGGGAAGACAGGAGCCAAAACTGAGAAAGAATATTTCCAAGTGTGTACCACCAGCAGATGTGTGAGACAGAGCCCCTGTGTGGTGAATCCTATATTTCTATCCAACTTCCAAGCAAAGCACCACAGTTTGAGAAAGCAAAGATCCATGGCATGAAGGGTAATGGGAGGGAGGGTACAGTAGGCTGCAATTTCCCAATTCTCCACGATATCCAGTTGTCCCGCTCTGCTATACTGATATAGCCAAAAACACTTATCCCAGACCCTCAACAAGAAGATTGTCTGGTCCTTCATCACCTCCTTGCTACTCTGACCCCATTCCCTCTCTGACATGCAGGAAACAAGATTCATGACTAAACTGTGTGGTCCAGTCCCTGGGGGAATGTGGTTTTGTGGAGGTAAACATGGGAGTGATCTTCCCGGCTGCTATAAAGTATTTCACTGTGTTGGTTGTCTGGACCTGGGTCTGCTCTTCCAGTTTGTGACAATGTGTGCCACTGATCTCTTTCCAAATAAGGGCTCCTCTGTGGTAAGAGTGTCAGAGGCCCTCTCTTTACCACCAGGTCTGACTGGTCTGGAACTCTCTCCCAAACCTTAGGAGACCACCTTGAGAAAGAGCAGATGGTGCCTCTGAGAGATTGTCCATACAAGTAGGAAATCACAGCATGTGTTCACCAGAGCCCTGCTCTTTCTTCATCATCCATCCGTCAGCCTTTAATTCAGAATTAAAAGTAAAAGACCAATTGATGATCTGGATTGAAGATCCAAAACAAACTTTGCAATTTCATGATATTGCAAAGAGGAGGAAATTGAAAAAGATAATAGAAACAAGAAGCTTGTCGAAACTTGTTCTGCTCCATTTCTTCTCGCTGTAACCAAATACCACAAGCTGGATGATTTATAAAGAAAAGAAATTTACTTTAGCTCATGATCTCATGCTTCTGGAGTCTTGGAAGCCCAAGAGCATGGTGTCGGCTTCTTGGATTCCAAAGAGAGAGCTACATGTCCTGTCGTGCCATGGCAGGAAAGCAGAAGAGGCTGTGGCCCTGTACAGAAGAGAGAACAAGGATTCTCAAGACACTGAACCCTGTTTCCACAGGAAAGGTGATTTCCTCAAGGGCATAACCACCCTTTCAAAGGCTTCCTTCCCAGGTCATGGCAATTCAGTTCCAGCAAGACATGGGCAGACCACATTCACAGCATGTCAAAGCTAACTGGAGGTAAAGCTGTTGCAGAGCTGAAAAGCCCATCTGCACCCTAGGAAGAATACACAGTCACCCGAGGCTGATTAGCATAGGGGGACACTGACTCCATCAGTCCCGGGTTTCTCTGTTCATTTCTCTTCCACGTATCAAGAAGCACACAGAAGCTGACTTCAATATGATTTAAGTGCTTTGTCCTCAAGATTGAGCATTGAAAGAAATAAATTTCAGAGATCTCAAAAACATGTCAGCACATGAGAAAGCTGCCACCATCCCTAATGAGACTGTCCCTCCCTTGTTCTGTCTCCTGAGTCCACACGAGCCCTGCCCCCACCAACCCCTTCGTGTTAGTATTCTCCACAGTTCTCGCCTTTGCGATATATTTCCTTACTTCAGCGGCTCTAAAGATGTGTGTCTCCGGGCTTCTGCTACCTGTATTGATGTCCATGTCCGAAAGCAGAACCCTCCCCACCCATCCACATCTCAAACCTGCAACCTTTGCTCATCCCTGATTTCTGTGGATGGTTCACCAGCTGCGGACCTAGGAGTTAACTCGGCTGGCGTCTCCCTTTATACCTTCTCTCCCTCTTCTACTGGATCTATCACAACATAGACCCGCTTTGGTTTTCCCCTGGGTCATTTTCGTCACTGTTCAAATGTCGTCCAGTTCCCAGCTCTCCATCCCTCCCAAGAGGCTTTGGCAAACCTGCCCTGGCTTCTGAGAGGTTCTTTCTTCTCCCACATCTCTGTACATGGGCTGCTCCATACAGTAGCCACTACTAGCTAGGTGTTCTATTTAACTTACTTAAAAATAAGTCAGTTTTCATGCTGGGTTGGTGGTACCTCATGTCTTTAACCCCAGCATCCAGGAGGCAGAGGTAGGCAGATCTCTGTGAGTTCGAGGCCAGCTTGGTCTACAAAGTGAGTTCCAGGACAACCGGGGCTGTGCAGAGAAACCTTGTCTCTAAACATCAAAACAGAAAAAAAAAAAAAAAACCCAAAAACAGTTTCAGAGTTCTCCTAGTCATAGAAGACAGTTTTCTGTTTTGTTTTGCTTTGTCTTGGTCTGTGTGTGGTATGCAAGGCTTCACCACTGGGCTACTCTCATGCTCTTGAGTTCACGGCCACCAGTTGGACACCTCCCATTACAGCACACCTTATCATCACAGAAAGTCATACCAAGCAATGGTATCTCACTCCCCTTTCATCGGGCAGCATCTCCCTGTTCCTGTGCTTCTCTCTGTAGCCTCCCTCTTTTCCAGGGTCACAGAGATACATCTTTAACGTCTCAGACCTCATCTCTAGCAGCACCAGACTTGATATGTCTTTGAGGGTATATTAGAACACTGAATGCTTTAGGGCACGGCATATAGGTGGAAAGCCAGTTCACACTAACTGAAGCAAAAAAAGAGGAGATGTGTTGCCTCGTGTCACTAAAAATTTCAGTAGAAACTATTGTACAACTAGATCCAGCCGTTCATATGACCATCAAACAGCTAGTCTCTCATCTGCTTCTCTTCCAGGCTGGCTCCACTCTCTGCCCTGCAGGACACTTCCTCCCAGAGGTATCCGGGAGTGGGCTAGTCTTCAGTGTTCTTGATTTTGAAGTAGTATTTAAGTGCATACATCAGACTCAGGGATTTGAGTTCATTTGAGGAATGGTCCTCAATCACTGATTGTAGTCAGAAGATAAAACACATTGAAGAGCCTGGCTTGGTCACAGATTTTCCCTGATAGTGACTTAGAACAGCCAAATCATATCTCACAGGTGTCGGATGGAAGTGTCAGATGAGAGGAGCAGGGGTGTCACATTGACATAAATTCTACCACTACCTTCTTCATCTGAAAGTTATCTACATGCCTGACAAAGTATCCAAACAGATGGCCCATGTCTGGTGTGTTAATGGGTGAGAGATGGTGAGTGAGTGGGCGGGCAGATAGATAGGTGTATACATAATTAGATACAGTGGATCTGTAGATGAATGGGGAGATAGATGGATAGGGAGTGGGGGATGGATGAGGATGGGTAGATGGATTCAATCGTAAATCAACACGTAGAAGACTGAGTGGTTGTTATCTGCATACCTTCCTACAGGAAAGGCAAGAGGAGACACACTTTAAGGGAGTTATACCCACACCTAGCGGAATACACTGGTCTTGTGGCCCAGAGTTTCCCCTAGATCAGTGGTCCTCAGACTTCTTAATGCTGTGGCCCTTTTATACAGTTCCTCATGTTGTGGTGACCTCCCCCAAACCATAAAATTATTCTTGCTGCTATTTCAAAACTGTAATCTTGCTACTGTTGTGAATCATAATGTAAATATCTGATATTCAGGATATCTGATATGGTAACCCCACAGGGATCTCAACCCACAGAGTGAAAACTGCTTCCCTGAATAATGGTACAGCCCTGGCATATAGAAGAGCCCTTAACCAGCCGATCTCTGCTACCCCTCACAACCCCACCACAAAGCTGAGGACCCAGCCAGGCCAGGATAAAGGACTGGAAAGTCTGGCCAATGGTCTGTGGATCTCTTTTTTATTTCCACTGGACAATAGGAGCTGGCCAGCATAGGAGCGTGATTCCGGGTGTCTGAGGAGGCAGCCGGTCTCTCAGGATTCCTGTTTTCAAATGCACATTTACCATGCTTACTCCAGCCCCTAGCAATAAAACATATTCAGAAAAAGGAAGAGAGAGAAGGGAGTAAGGAAGAGAGAGAGAGAGAGGAGCCATAGCCTAAGAAGCCACATAATTGGTGCTCCCAGAGGAAGCAGCAAGGCTAGAGCCTCAGTGTGCAAGATTTGTGGATTCTGGCCCCAGGTCCAGATCCCGGGAAACAGGAGGTGTATCTTCCTTCCAGGAGCCCCTGTTTCTGGCAGTGGTTATGCTGCTGGAACTGTCTAGCAAGCTGCAAAATTAATCCTGGGTGGTAATTAGCACTCCTGGGAGGGGTGGGCTGTGGACCGCCTGCTGTTATGTCATTGCCGTCCCTCTGGTGGCCTTGGGAGACAGCATCCAGGCGCCTAGAGGGCTCAGGCGGGCACCTGGGTTGGTGGTGGTTCCTTTTGTTTTCTTTTAATTTCCATCCCTGTAATCTCTTGTCTAAAATAACCTCTCCGAATTTGGCAGTGTCTCTTCCCGGGTTAGTCCCTCTCTCCATCCCCACTTTAATTGCATCTTTCTCTGTGCATGTGTTTATTAAGGAACAAAAATGAGCTAGGCATTTAGAGGACTTATTTCAGTCTCATTAGACCTGCCCGACTGGAAGATTGGATGCCCATGGCAGCTTCTGCCAATGAGAGGGCACAGTCTGTTCGGGGATTAGCCGTGTCACTGGGTCTGATGGGGGGTGGCTGTCCCTCCTTAGACTCTCTGCTTCTCCTGGCTAAGCTCTTGGTCAGTTCCTGCGGGGTATGTGCATGCTCCTGAGGGTGGCCTTCTCGGCGACAGGCTATTTGGGGAACTGCTGAACCTCCCGCTTTCTGGTCTTGACCTTTGCTGCAGAGCACGTGCTGTCCTTGGGGCTTGTCAGCATTTGGAAGGAGCCTGTCCCCAGGGAGCCAGCATCCAGCCTCAGTCCTTCCTGTTTCCCTCCCCAGAGGTCAGTCAGAGAAAGGACAGGTCTTTTGGGGACATTCCTAGCTGCATCTTCAGGCTTCCCACCTGACCCACCTACAAGTTGTTCAGCCCTAAGGCACTGAACTTGGAAAATTGACTAAAAACAGCTTTACAGGACCTTGTATCTGGGACACTTCAGGTGGAGCCGGGTAGTCTAGTTAACATAACATTTATTTAGTGGATTCAAGGTTTTTGTGACCTTAGCCAAGTGACTTTCCAACTCAGGATCTTTGATTTTCCACCTGATAAATTTGAGTGGGTGCAGGTTACCCTGTAGGGCACCAACCCCTAATGCTATAGTGGTTTTCTCCAATGGGACATCACTTCCTTCCCAGGTCATATTTTGGGGCGGGCTGATAGGAGGTGTTGCTCTGTGAGTGCAACAGAGACTAAGGCTCCTGCTGTGGTGTGTCCCTGCCATTCCTACATCATTCTCCTATGCCCTGAGCAGGGTAAGAGTAAAGACAGTGTCCCCGCCTCTAACCAACCAAGCCTGGAGGGACCCAAGACACCTGCACATGAGAACACAGTCCCAGACAGAGCCAAAACTAGTCTAGAGCATGTAATCCAGCTGCAGCCCCCGAGATAGAAGAGAGAAAGAATATAGAGCTCCGGTGACCTCTGTCTCAGAAATGATACAGCAATACAGAGTGTGTGCTTGTGTGTGTGCATGTACACATGCACACTCACATCTGCTGCTTGCAGAGATGAAATTTAAAACACAGCCGTGCTTCAAGTGGGATGCCTGGCCCCCAGTAGACAGGCAGATTTTTTTTTTCCTTTTCTTTTCCCTACTGGCTATTCCCTCGAGGTATATGCAAATAACAGACCAAAGCAAGAAATTAAATCCACGTCCCTCACCTCTGAAGTTCCTTATTTCCATGTCCCTCACAGTGTAACATTTCATTAGACCTTCTAGATGGGGGGGGGGAGAACATGCTGATTAAAAATCAGATAGCACCTACAAGCAGCTTCATTGGTTTGGGGGATGGCTAGAGCTTTACAGCGACTTGATACGTATAGTTGTGTTTTAATAAATGGCTGCCTGGGTCATTTTCCGAGGAAGAATTGCACCGTGGATATGTGTGCCGCTGGGGAGAGCAGGATGTTTACTCCAAGTGTCCTTGGTACCTGTACATTGGGGATGGGATTCTTGGGATGCTGGCTGGATTAGCACCCAGGTCCTGTGGCCCATACTTTCCAGAGCTCAATGGGAAAAGAGGGCATGAATGAACCTGTGGAAGGCTTGACACACACCCTCCCCCTCCCCCACCCCCCCCACCACCCCCGCTACCCCCCCACCCCCAACCCCCGCTCAAAAGGACGTGTTTTACCAAAGTTGGAGTGATTCTGCCTCATGGCCAAGATCAAAAGGAGATTCAGGGAACTCAGTATTGTCACTCTCTGACTGTGACTGCTGCCTTCCATGCTGGATAGCCTGGTGACTGAGCTGAGAGAGGAGAGACAACAGGAAGTCCAGCCCAACCCTATGTCAGGGGAGAAGATGGGCAGGGGACCATGCAGGTGTAGAGTTACGGTATTCGTTCACTCATTTTTTACTAAATCCTGACAGAAAGTAGGTCCTGTCTCTGCTGCTTTTTAGCTGAGTGACTTTAGGCAACTTGTTTGATCCTCCTGTGCCTCGGTTTCCACATATGGGTAGCCATCATAAGAGCTGCCCCTCTGAACTCAGATATAGATCAAATGTGTCATTATCTATAAAAATTGCCCAGAAGGCCTGACGTGTCAGTGTGAGGGAAGACAGACCTCCAAGTAAATCATGTAGCCTGGAAGAAAGTCAAAGAACCATCCAAAAATAATGCAGGGGTGGAAGTTACCCTTCTAAAAATAGGATGGTCAAGATGGATACAGTGGCACATGCCTATCATCTCAGAAGCAGAAGGACCAGGAGTTCAAGGTCAGTGTCAGCTATACAGTTCAAGGCCAGCCTGAGCTACATGATATTGAAATGATAAACAAAACAATATAGGATGGCCAGAAAAGGCTGCTGAGACCGAGAGAATGCGTAGGAAGAAAGACAAAAAAGAAGAGAAAGAAGATGTTGGAGCCAGGCAGGCAGTGGCCAGTCAGCAGATGGGCAAATCAGTGAATATAAGTTATACCGAAAGAAAAGAAGCCTTGGGGCAAAGGGAGATAAAGAGAAACAGGTTAATTTAAGTTAAAAGAGGCAACCGGAAATGAGCCTAAGTAAGGCCGACCATTCAAAACTAATAATAAGTCTCTGTGTCATGATTTGGGAGCTGGTTAATGGAAGAGAGAGATGGGGGGGGCTGGTACATTTTCACATAGAGCCTGAGTTAGCTGGGGTTGGGGGGGAGAGAGGGAGAGGCCTGCTACAGGCCATCTGCTAGGGCAGAGTTGACGAGGGAACCACAGATCAGGATGAGGAAAGTGCCCCGTAGACTTTAGAAGAGTTAAGGGTTTGACTTTTTCTCTGGTGATTTGGAAAACATAGCAGGACTTGGATAGCGCGAGATGGTCCGACTTGCGTTTTCTTAGGCTTGCTGGGCTGTGTTGTGGAAAATGCACAGGCAGGAGGGAGGGGGAGGGAGATTTGTCAGGAGACTGGCAGAAATCCCAGTGAGGGGGGTTAGAGGCTCACAAGAGGCTGGCCAAGGTGGAGATCAGTGAGAAACATGATTGGAGTCACAAGGCCCTCCCACAGCTGTTGGCCATGGGCTTGATCTGTAAAGAACATGTTTTTCACAGAACTGCAGGTCTAAAAGCCAGGCCAACAGGAAGCTACAGCTCAGTGATGCAGCCCCAAAAGAGTATAGAAAGAGCCCTGGTGTGGAGCTGAGCTTTCTTCCTGGAATTACCTTCATGGCTCCTAGGGAACAGGCATCGCCTATCTGAACCTTAGTCTTCCCCTCCATAAAATGGAACTGGTGCCGTTATGCACAAGTAACATAAATGACTTCTAGATTGGTGGCCTGCAGCACTGTCCTATAAATGTTCCTTGCCCTGCCCATCCTTGCCACCTTGCTCTGGTATGAAGCACACAGTATAGAGCATGGGCAGGTCGGAAGACAGGTACCAGTGAAGGTCAGCGGTCTGGGGAAGGACAGCAAGAAAAAGGGAGTGTCTCCTCTGTGATGTCATCATGAAATTTCCCCTTTCTAGGTCAGAACTACGGGACATCTGAGTGGGCAGAACACACCATGCCACTACACTGAGTAGACAGTCACTTTCTATGTGTCTGGAAGCAGGCTACCAGTTCCAGCACCTTTTTTTGAGAAAAGGACACTGAGTGTCTAGGCTATCCTGGTAGTGCCTGGCTAGTCAGGGACTACCCCTTGGCTTTATGTGGATATCCTCCCATGCAAATCCCAACATCTGAAGCACCTTTGCTGAACTCATTAGGCACCTGGACTAGCCCTGCTCTGTGTGCCACAGCTACTGGCTCTAAATGGACTGCTCTGTGTGCAGATGGAGCCAAGTTAAGCCAAGAACAGATGGTCACTCATTCCAGGGGCAAGCTCTGGCTTATTTAAAACTCCCCAGAATCCACTCAGAGGCCCTGACCTTACATTACCAGTTCTCCAATGGGCCTGGGTCTCTTGCACTCAAGAGACCCTGGATCTGCACATAAGTAGCTCTGGACAGAAATGTGAGTGAGGCTGCACCCAGGATTCCTATTTAGGAAACTGACAGCATTGACAAGGTTATGTGACTTCAGAACGTGGTATTCAATAAGGCACATAGGACCCTATAAAGTGAGGGCTGGAAAGGTTATGGGGCAAAGGATGGGAGTGCAGAGCAGCCTAGAATCACCATGATCCTTAGAGGAGATGATAAATGGGAGGGAGTGGGGAGACTTGGTTGTAGCAGGATGCTAATTGAGGCCACTCTCTATGCACAAGTCTCAGCTAAGGTACCAGGTTCAACATGAAGTCCATCAGAGGCCCCATCAAAAAGAGAGATTGTCAACTTTAGGACCCCTCAGAGCAACCCCCGAAGATGGATCATTTGTAGTGGTGAGGCATGCCTATAATCTCAACATTCCAGAGGCCAACACAATGAGATTATTGAGCTGAGCTAAACTAACCAACCTGGGCTATGGGGGGAGGGGAGAAACGACACAACCCATAGAAAGAGAAGAAAAATCTTAAACTACAAAGAAGGTTGAGAACAGAGATGGGAGGGAATATAAGACCATGCCTTTCCCTGGGGGAGGAGGTAGCGCTCTCACCTGGTCCCCCCCTCACCGTAGCACTTAGTCCCTTAAGCCTTTAAGTACATAAGCCTCCCCATGCCTCAGTTTAATAAAAGCGCCCTTCCAGGGTTTGCTGGGAAGATGAAGGAACTGATACAAGTTGGGCTCATGGTTCAGTGCCTGCTGAAGCTTACTTTCAGTTCAGTGAATACGAGCTTTCTGGGACAGATACAGTTTCAGCAGCACCAATCATAACTAGGGTACCCCAAAGTCACCCCAAGAGTAGTTTGGGTCAGCCAGAGTAAGTTGAGATAGAAATAATGGGAAAAAAAAAAAGTGACAGCTGCTGATATCCCAGAGTCTAGCTGTCTAAAAACACTGATTACACAGCCAGTGGGTCATAGGATCTCCAGTGAAAGCAGGGCTGAGGGAAGGAGTTAGAGAGACCTGTCACCACCATCCTCCCTCACAGGCTGGTAATCAAGGAGGACTTCTAGGAAGAGGCGCCGGAGTAAGGTCTGAGCAGGGCAGAGGTTATAGGTTGCAATACCTTGAGGGAAGAATTCAGTCAGAGGTTCTTCTCATTCACATCCCCTCCCACAGGACAGGTCAGCTCAGTGGAGCCTCTCCAGTATGCCTGGGCAGGACCCTGGGGACAGTAGATGAGAGGTTCTGCCTTCAAGGAGATGCCACACCTGTTGGCCTAAGGCAAAGATCTCAGAAAACCAACTTAGTAGGACTGTATTTCCTTACTTGATTTCAAGCTAGGCATGGCCATGTGATTTGCTTTGGCCAGTGACAGGAAAGCAATGAAAATTTTAAGAGCCTATAAGTGAATGGCCGATCCATCTTTCCCTTTGCCACAGTGGCCAGCAGTCGCCAGTGGCACTCTGCCAGCTGAGGTCCTGGACAGAGGTTGTCCTTGAGCAGAACCCCTGCTGACCTGCTAAAATGCTCATTGCTGAATTGTCACCATAGTCTTATTATGGTTGACAGAACCAAAGTGACTTTCGTGGAAACATAAAGACAGAGCAAGATGATGCTGAAGCTAAGACTAGCCTCAGCTATACGATATGTTTTTTTAAAGATGATAAATTTAAAAAGTAAACCTTTAAAAATGGCCACAGTTGGCCGCCCTGCTTGAGTTCTCTGAACTTTGGCTCTTGTTTGTTTTAATCCCCTTGTCCCAAGCATGGATGCTTCTGGTTTATTCACAGGTCACCACCAGGATGGAGAACAGAATGCTGGCCTCTGGTTGGTTTGGCTTCCAGAGCTGCTATGAAAGTCTAGCAAGGTGGGCAGAAGCAGTCTCCAGACACCTGGAACATAGGGGACAGCCCTTATTCCTCAGTTTCCCTGTCTGGAGCCCTTAGTCAGGAGGATGATCACAGTGAAGGCCACTTCTCCCCAGAGTCAGACTCAGGAAAATCCAGAAGGGAGACCCTGAAGAAACTGATGCTGATGTATATGAGGCCAGCAATCCTGGGCTGCCCAATAGGGTCCAAATGGCAGCCTAGAAGCCAAGTATCCCTGCTTGGTTAATCTAAAAATAAACAGAAAGGCAACAAAAAAATCTATGTTTCAATTACTGCACACAAGCTGTTCAAACAGCCAGCTCTGCACTGGAGATGTGAACTTGTCAAGGGAGGCCGCCTCGTTTGCATGCTTGGGTGGTGATAAAACTCAGCCTCGCTACAGGCTACCCTCTGCTCTCGGCCGCTGCCTTTTTTTTTTTAATTTAATTAAAAACATGGACATAGAATCAAGACAAGGAAAAAATCGTGGTCAGGTATGAATCAGGGTGGTGGCTTCTAGACAAAGATGACTTTGTGGTCTGAAACAAGCTTGGCATTGGCAAGGTGGAGAAAGCATGAGGTCAGTGTCCGGGACAAACGACATAAATCTCTCCCATGTGACCCTCAGCTCTTTTTCCCCAGAGACTCATTGTAGATCCTGAAGAAGCATGGGCCTTGGGTTCCTAAAGCCACAGTGACCTTTGAGTGGAGAGGTCATTCTCTGTCCAGGGTAAAAATGACTGACAGACAAAGCCAGGGCTTCTGTCCCCAGCCACACTATCTGTATTCGCTTACATGTAGCCCTCAGGACCTCAGCAAGACATAGTCTCCTCTGTGGAATTAACAGAGCACAACTACACTGCCTTGGCCTGGCTGAGGCTGGCTGCTTTCTTCCCTGAAGCCCATAAAGGTTCTCTATCTTCAGTCTGCACTATGCTTCTGAGCATCGCTATCCCTGTGGGCAGGAACCTGTGGTACTCTGCTCTTACCTGACCCTCAGTGATGGGACCCAGCATTTCCCTGGGATTTGGTGAGCAAAAGACAGTGCATAGATTCACCCAGAGACATGCATAGGGATGCATAGGTTTGAGTGGGAGGGAAAGGGTAGATTGTAACTCATGGATGATAAAACGTGGGTTCACCAGGAAGGATTTGAGTAAGGACCTCCACCTGGGGTCCCACCAAAGAAGCCTTGGAAATCAGGTACTAGCACTTAACTCTAATGAGGGACCCACACATCCTGTGTGCTAAAGTAGCTGTCGGTTCTGCATTTGCTCTGGACAGGGATTTTTAATGTCCCCAGCCCTCTGATCCATTCTGCAGCCATCAGCCCAGACGCTAGTTACTTTGTGAAATAAAAGAGCAGTCGAGTCTCTCCCAAGGAAGATAATACCCTGTCATAGGCAGTATGATCTGCCGGCCATGTGACGGCCGTTCCCTAATGTTTCCAAATAGACTTTTGAATAGACTCTTGTCTAGAATAAAGCAAATTGCAAGAACATTTTTGGCAGCCAAATAGAGCACACACATCAGTCTTTCTCCTATGCAACTGGCTGCTGGGTCTGGTTCCAGGCACCAAGTAGGATCCATTCATCAGCTTGGGTCACTGATGGACACCATTTCCTGTGGAGCACGAGCATGTTGAATTAGTCAATTCTCCAAGATTCCAAATAATCAGGCCTGCCTGAGAGGCAGCCAGGAGCAAGTGGGAGACCCACTCAGAGGAGGGAAGGAAGTGCAGAATTTCTGCTTCCAAGCCCTCTATCAGGGCTTTGCAAGGCTGTGGGAGAAACAGGGCTCCAATTTCAGGGCTTCCGTCCTCTGCAGAGCCATGGGAACGTAAAACAAGGAGCCAAAATGGTTATTCATAATGAGAACACTAGTTAATCCTCCCAGACCCGCCATAGATCCCTCATCGATCCTGGTGTTTACAAGCCTCTAATTTATATGTGCCTCCCCCACTTTCCTCAGACTAGGCTGATATTATGTTGCTAACTGTCATTTCCAATATCTTTTTTATTTTTCATTATCACCATTATAATGATTTACACCAGAAGCGATAGCACAAATGCCTAGTCAATTAGTCCCATGAGAACAGTCTCTGAATCATAGATGCTTTTTTAGAAGAAAAAAAAAAAAATCATGACTCTATCCAAACCCACAGCCAGAGTCTCTCGAACCAAAGGTGCACACCAGAAGGGAGGGGACTGAGACAACCTCTTTTTCAATGCTGTTCATCTAAAGCAGTCATTAGGTATAGCCTCTCCCAAATAGGGAGATTGCTTTTTTTTTTTTTTTTAATGGTATGAGAAATTGGGCCCAGAAAGGGAATCTGTAGCATTTTACTACAAACCTGTCATCAGAAAAGCATTTTACACATTTGTCATTTTAGTTCATAGGCTAAGCTCTGTAATTGTGGACTGTGGGTTTTCCTAGAAGTACCTCTGCTTTTCCCCACACCACAAGGCCATCCTGGGTATTGAAAGCTTGGCGTTAGGATTGAATCCTAGCTGGCTAACCCAAACAGCTCATAGACTGTTATACCTACAACCTGTTAAAAGATACTAGGGTGAGGTCTGAGAGGTTTTTAACAAGTACCCCAGTGATGGAAGGCTCCTGCCTCACTAAAGCGCCCTTGATGGAGGAAGACCCAGGCCCGTGTCTCCAACCATAGGCTTTCTCACTCCAGAATTCCAAAATGAATTACCTCCGCTGTCAGGAGACTGTGAAAGAAGCTTGTAAGGGGGTGGGGACTTGTAAGCCCCCTCCAAGCACCCACAGAAGAGTGCAAGTGTCCTGTGGTTTGTCATAAGTTAGAGGACCCAGTAGATCACCAAATCGTATCCCTCTGCATACTTGAAACCTTTGTAGCTTTTGACCAGCTCCTCCTGATTTTCATGCAGAGAAAGAGAGTGAAAGAGAGAGCTTTTGAAGATGATGGCCACTATTGTGGACAGGGTAGCTGTGACATCTTGATGATATCTGGCATACACATTTATCTCCAATCATATTGAGTTGTATACATTCAATATCTGTATCTTCTTATATGTCATCTATACCTCAATATAGCAGTTTAAAAGAATAATGCTTTTTTAAGAAGGGTCAGAGATATGGATCCATAAGACCAGGCTACCATTGACGTAACTAACCCACTGGGTCTTTAGCACCAAGTCCCTTCCTACACTCTGGAGCCTGTCTCACCTGCCACCTGCTACTAAGAGGGCTCTCAGTTCACCAGAAGGGCTTGGTGGTCAGGGAAATGCTGCAGGATTCGCTGGCATTGGAGAACACAGGCTCTGACTACCTTTAAATAGCAAGACAATATTCCGAAGCTCTCATTACAGGGGTCCAGTAGTAGACACAGAGGTCACAGGTCATGGCTCTGGTTTCTAATTAGATTTGTGGTCGCCCTGGCTTCCTTTGCTCCTCCCCCTCAACACATACACCTCAGCTCAGGGGCCTAAGGGAGACCACTGTAATCTGCTGGCACCTTCTGGATACTACGCTGCAGGGAAGGGCTGAGCCATTCCACCCTGGTGTCTAGCTAGTCAGTCTCCACGTAGGCTTTTAATGGATGAGGCCTGAGCAGGGGGTAGGAGATGTCACACTGGTCCCTCTTAGTTGGACAATGCATGGTGAAAGATCTCTTTCAGAATCGAGATGACATAGAAGAACAGCAGTATCATACTTGGTTTACCTGAGGCTTTGCTATTTTCAGTAAAAGAACTAAAGAGGCCACTGCCCTTCAGGTTCTTTACCCCCTCAAAGGGGTGAGGGAGGCTGGTGCCTTGACTTCTGTTCATGTAGAGAATTTGAAGATGGCACCTGTCTGAGGCAAGCATCTACACATGACCCCCCCATGACTCATGTCCATGTAGAGATTGACAGATGCTCTCCCTGGGGACCCTTGGTGTGGAGTGCAGGGCCCAAACTGGGGCCTTGCACATGAAACATAATCTGGGATTGCATATGTCCAGCTCCTGTAAGTGAAGGTAAGCCCCAAGAGCAAAGTGTATTTAAATCTTGACCCCAGATGCCTCCCTCATTTCCAAACCTTGCCCTTGTCCTCCCTAGTACTCTATGGGAAAGAACACTTGGCACTTTAGTCCAGACTCTTTGATTCCTGCCCTTGGATGCCCAGCCATGTAAACTATCACTTATAGTGACGGAGGCAAAAGGAAGATACAGTCTTGACCTCAGGGGTGGGACCGGAGCTCATGTCGGGAGTAGGGCATGCTAGTCCATTCTTTAGGCGTATGCCTGGTAGCCTGGACTCTGGCTCTATGAACAGAAGGCTGGCCAGGGGAAACAGGAGAGAGCAGCGTGAGGCCCACCCCAGGCCCAGTCAGAAGTGGATCTTTCAGTTACTGGGGGTGCTTAGTAGACATGAGGGTCTCTGTCCTTGTTGTACCATATGTACCTTTAGGAAGTGCAGGGACATTCTCTAGGGGCTTCGGCAGCTCCCACCAGCATCCACACCTAGTCATGGCCAAGCTGGCTCCTTGCAAGGCATTCAGAGAATTCCTTTGTGTTGCATTCGCCAAGATGGTGTTCTGGCTGCTCTATAATATTTTGTTCCAGAAGAAACGCTAAAAGATGCAGAGAGGAAAATGAAAATAATAAAGACGGGCACAGGCTGTTCCAATTGACTTGGCAGCACGTCTTCCCCAAATGAGGCAATCATCCATTTTCCAATCGGGCCGGACGTCCATGGCTCATTCCTCAGCCAGCCACCTCGGCTCCCGGAGTCTGGAGGCAGCAAGGGCTCCCTGCCTTCTGTGGATTAATCACGCCTTCAGGGCTCGCGCAGCCGGCAGCCCACTCCTTCGGTGTGTCTTAATGATAAGAATAAGGAAAGGGTCATTAGCCACCTGTGATCCTGTATGCAGTGTGTACACACCACGCATGTTAATATGTGAAGGCCAGCACAGACATCCAGAAATCACAGCCACTGGACACAAAACACAGCTATCCTGTTTGTGTATTCAGGTTGACACAGCATGCTGGTCCTGAACAGGGTTTTCAGGGACCAGTGCTGGGAACTCAAGAGATACTACTCTCTGAGCTCCAGCCTTACATGAGCAACACACACACACACACACACTCACACACACACACACACACACACACACACACACACTCACACACTGTAACACATGGCAATCCTTAATTATTTACTGATGAATTATTCATGATGAAGTCTTTCCAGGCAAATCTGTGTAGCAGAGCTGCTGATCTGGTATCTAGCAAGTGTCTAACAAGTGTCCAGAAGGCAGAGTCCTGCCAGCAGCTGCTAAAAAATCAGAGGCATGTCTGGGTACTCAGGGCAGAGTATGGATGTCAGCCTATGACCCTCTGATGTCCATCCTCATGCTCCCCGGCCTTCTCAAAACTGCTGTGGGTCTCTCTGAACTTCATCCATCAAGGCAGGTTCTGGGACTAGTGACACTATCCCCAACATCATGGGCATTAACTGAAGATAACCTTCCTCCTACCTGCAATCCATTGCCTCTCTGTGGCCCTGGATGAGGCTAACCTAAGGATTCCCAGCTGCCTAGCACAGAAGGTCTCAGTAGCCATGTGCATTTGTAGACAGCAGCATACACTCAGCCACTATGTGGACAATTTTCCTGTGAATTCTCACAGAAGTCTGCCAGTTCCTACTGCCCTTGAGGCTGTAGACCTGTCCTTCTATACCTGAACTATGGCTCTGACTATCCCTCAATAGTGGGCTCTCTTATACATGCAGAGGCTCAGGGGATGCATGTCTTGATCCTTGTAAAAGTCCATGGGAAGGACCTGTTTTTCTGATGGAAAGCAGCAGGACTATGGGTGAATAATTGAGGAGGGTGGACATCAGAGCCTGGGATTACTTATTTTCCTCAGTTTGATCTTTAATGATACTGTTTCCTACAGAGGAAGAGCATAAAGCATCTGGAGATGGGCCGCTCCTCCTCCATTACTGTGTTTCGGGTGCTTTGGCTTCTGGTAGCATTGGTCACAATGAAGACTTAGTTCCACCTGTCAACATAAGGCAATCGAGTGGTTTCCATCCACTCCCGGTGCATGGGGAACCTGGAAGCAAGTAGATTCATGGAGCTACCAAGTCAAGTAGCACACTTGTCCAAAGAAGCAAAGCAGACCGTTGTCCTCTCCAAGAAAGGATCAACCAAAGAGAAAAAGCCCTTTCCAAGGGGGACTTTATGCTAATGATACCCCCCAAAATGGCCTTTGTACTTCTCTGGGATTTCCTGACTCATGGGTTAACGGTGGGGTATCTGCATTTTCATTCTGGTTTTCCTGTGATGTGGCTGCCTTTGAGCCATGCTCAGAGACTTGGCCCTTGGGTTTGGTGTGTTCCTGTGTGTGAGACACACTAACACAAGTAGTTAGTTATGGACTAGAGGTTGGGATGCTAGCACTGACTAAATTTTCAAAGCAACACCTCTTCCTATTTATGGCAATGCTATGGTGGCTCTCTTCCCTGGGGAAGGAGAAGGGTATTTAAAAGAACAGAGAGAAAAATCGAAGGCCTGGCCCATCTTCCTGAGCTGTGTGCAAAGCACCAGAACTGCTGCTGAGGAGCAGACAGTGGGTGTCCACATGTGGAGAGCCATCGAGATATGAGGGTACATACTTGCTCCCTTTGGAGCAGTAGACTATCTGTACATGAGAAGCTGAAGTAAAAAGGAAGGGGGGTTCCCCCTGTGCCTCACCCCAGGAAGCTCTGGCTTTACCTCCTCCCCTGCCTCAGCATCCCCGGGATAATTTGCAAACAGTACTTGAGTAGGGAAAGGGTTTGCTGCAGACAAGATCCATAGCCAAGTTCTGTATGTCAGCTGTTTGTCACTGAGATTCCAGAATTAACCTGGGACATGAACAAACCCTGGTCTCCAACCTGGACCTCAGTGTAACCTTCCTCCCCTGACTTGATAGAAGACTCCCTATTCTCTCTAGCTATTTACTTCCTTTCAACACAAGCTCTCAGTCTATAGCCCTCCACTGGTAGGACTACAGTTGTGAACTGCCACTCAGAGCATTTTACCATGTGTATGTCACACAAACAGGTTCTGACAAGGTACTCCCTTACCCAGGTATAAGGCCTGAATTCCCTATACACTGTTCCCTCCACACCAAAGGCAAGGCCGTGGCTGCTCACACCCACCCTTCCTGGTGCAGGGCCTCTTGCCAGGCTCCACCAAGTGCACAGGCAGTCTGCCAGGAAAAGGCACTCCCTCAACAAGGAAGCATTTTTTCTGTGTTTTGTCTGGAATTGCTTAACCAGTCTGGTCTCAGGCACCATGTGCATTCGGGGCCTCCTTCCTCCACATGGGTACCGCCCGGCAGTACCATTGAAGTACACGTGTATGTGCACATGAGACCTCTGTGACATGCTGGCTCTGTGCCCAGCAGGAAATACTTATGTTGCCACCTCTGGAGCTGGCATTCTGCCTACTGGCTCAGAGTAAGCTGCAACATGTTTCTTTCTTTCATTTGAAAGGGGAAATTAAACTAAGGAATGAGGTCTGACCCAAGGGCTTGCATGCAAATAGTTGACCTTTGTTTTGAATACACTTAATGAGACTGAAACCAGATTGTGTGGCCTCCAGCTGCCTGCATCTCCACCTCCTCCCTGGCATTTGAAGGAGACTGGAGAAGGATGGTAGGAGATGTGCATTGTGGGTCTTATTTTTCTATTATGCGCTGGAACTGTAGAGCCTAGCACATGGTCCCCGAGGTAAGCCAAAGAGATCTCTTTGACCCTATCCCAAGTTCTCAGATGCTTTGAGGCACATCTTGGCCCAGGAGTCGTGACTTCCCAGAGCCTCTATGCCACCTGAGAGGAAATGATTTCTCTGTGATACATGAAGCTGTGTTTTTAAAATGGGAATGCAGGGGTCGGTTGAATGTAATAGTCAGGCTAGATGAAGTTCTGCTGAGGTAACAAGTAGACCGCCACTCTCAATATCTGAACATTACTTAAATTCCAAACATGTGAGACCTGGCACAGGTGGGGCAGCCTCTACCAGGGAATCGCTGCACTATCTCGAAGGTGTGACTTCCTAAGGTTGCCAGGTGGCAGCGGAAACTATGGAGCCACAGACAATATTTGGGGGTGGGAGCTAAGGAGATGCCTCAGTTGGTAAAGCGCTCACCTTGCAACAGAAGACCTAAGTTCCATCCTGCTGACTGTGATGGCCGTTCCTTTGTACTACCATTGTGAGGAGGCGATGTTTACTTGTTAGATGTTATCATAGCGATAGGCTTTAGCCTAGTGAGAGACGCTTTCTCAAAGGAGGTAGGTGGCATTCCTGAAGATTAAATGTGAGCTTATCCTTTAACTCCTGTGATTTTATATTATATATTTAATAAAATTAGTCTGGAATGTCAGAGGACAGAGCCATCTCACCTTTTTCGAGACAGAATTTTCTTTTTTGTTGTTCGTTCATTTGTTTGTCTTTTTTTTTTTAATTTTCCCATACTCCATACTGCTGTCTCTCCCTCCCCTTCTCCCAGTCCTCCCCCAGCCTCTCACTTGTCCTCTTATCTCCCCCTCCCCCCATTCACTCTCTAGAGAAGGCAAGGAGCCTCAAGGTGAATTAATTCAGTCTGGCATATCCAGTTGTGATAGGGCCGAGTCCCTCCCCCATGTTCCAAGGCTGAGAAAGGTGTTTCCCCGCTAGGCATGGGCTTCAAGGAGCCAGTTCATGGACCGGGGATAGACTCTGATCTGACTGCAAGAGGCTCCAGAAACTGCCCACGCCTTACGACTGTCATCTACATTCACGGGGTCCAGATCTATTCCATGAAGGTTTGCCAGTTGTTATTTCAGAGAAATAGGGTTTTCTGTGTAACAGTCCTGGAATTTGCTTTGTAGACCAGGCTGGCTTGGAACTCACAGAGATCCTCCTGTCTTTTCCTCTCACGTGCCAGGACTAATGGCGTGTATGCATCACCACTGCCTAGCCTTGAACTCAGAGAAATAGATCTTCCAGAGTTATAGGATTAAAAGTGTGAGTCACCACTCCCTAACATTCATGGCTTGGCTATGGATGATTTCTGTCCTTTGATATTTCAGACAAATTTTATTAAATGTACAATATATCACCACAAACTGCCATATGCATATACATACACTTGCATGAGTTCACACACACACGTCCACTTGCCCACATGAGCATGTATAGACTTGTATTTTAAAGATATCTTAAGTTTTTATTACACGTACTTGTGTATATGTGCACAAGCTCACACACATGCTCACACATGCTATGGCACATGTGTGGGCGTCAGAGGATAACTTTCACAAGTCCTTTTTCATCTTTGACCAAGTAAGACCCAGAGATTGAATCCAAGTCATCAGGCTTGGCAATGAGTTCCTTTACCCAAGGAGCCATCTTACTAGTCCAAAAAAGATATATTTTTATAGGACAGGGTCTGGAAAGCATCCTCATTGCCTACCCAAGCTTTTTGTCTGCCAGAGCCAGATGAATAGTCCTAACACAAGTATCAAAGTATCTAGGAGAGATCTCCTGGGTGCTTAGAGGACATTGTGTGATAGATACATAACATAGTCTCTGCCCACTTAGGAGGACCCAGCCTAGGGAGGCATGATGCTGAGACTGTGACCACTCATGGAGCCCTGCCTTAGTGACCAAAAATGGAGAAACAAGAGCCCAAGCTATGAGGTCCAGTATATCCTCAAAATGAAGATCCATTTTCTAGAACTGCTCTTAGAGGCTCAAGTGCTACTTGCTAGAAAATTAGGTCATTGTTTTAATTTGGTGCATCCAAACTGTCAGCCAGAAGACTCGAGGATTAATGTCTGAGGTCTCCCCTTCTACACAGATCTGTCTGTCCTATATGGAAAGGTTTAATTACAAAATAGTAAGTGCTAGGTGTGGTGCTTGGATGAGTAAGCATTGCCTCTGCATTGGGAATGAGAAAGGATGCTAGAGCAGAAGGCCAGTCCAAACTCTCCAGTCTCTTCTGGGGAACATCAGAGGGAGTTAGGACCTTATTCCAAAGGATAAGCTCTCTGCATGGAAAAGTAAAAAATAATTACTGCATTTGAGCTTTTAAAACAGTTGCGCAGAAAAGAGCAGGCAATAGAATTACAAGTCTAGGCTAGCCTGAGCTACAGAGTTTTCTCGGCTTGCCAGGGCGGCATACAGAGACCCTATCTCAAAGTAATGTAGTGGGGTAGGAAAGCAGGGTTGGGGACAGGAAGCCAAGTTGATAATTTGACATGAGAAGATCACATAGAGGGAGTGACCAGCAGATGGAGGCAGATTTGACAAGCCTGTGGGGTAAAAGGATCTCAGACCACGCTGCGATGGTGCCTGTCTCTGAAGCAGGGCATTCCTGGGAATGGGCATTTAAGATAAAGAATAATAAGCTGACTTGGTGACCTGTGGCATTTAGAAACCTGGAGCTCAGCCAGATGGTATAGGTCAGGCTCGGGGAAAATGGAAAGGTAGTCGGGAGAGACATCAATAGAAAAGTAGCTTTGTGTGGGGTGGATAAGGGGGGGTGATTGAGTGAGGTCATCCAAAAAGAGCCAGATTCAAAAGCTGGGGATCAAGGAGTGAGCCCAGAAAGAGAAAGTTGGATGCATCATATGAAAGAATAATAATATGGAAATATTGCATTTCCTCATATTCCAAGGTAATAATGGCATGACTATGCATCAGATTTAAATAGGCCATCTGTGACCTTAGCAAGAGCAAGTTCCTCCAGGGTGGACATCTCAGGAGCCACATGGGAGCAGGTTCCAAGGCAATCGGGAATCAAAAAAGTATAGCTAAGTTTAGACCACTCTCTCATAAGCCTCCAATGGAAAATCTGAGGGATGGCCGGGGGTGGGGGGAGCGCAATTATTTATTTATTGTTTGTTTCACTGTGGAATACTAAGAATAATTTTTGTGACATTTTATGCATCTGGACATACAGTGAAGAACAGAGAACCAACATCCATCTTCAATGATACCAATCAGCTCTGCCACAGGTGGGAGCAGATTCCGCCCAGGCTGCCTTTAGTATGCTCTGTGCACCTTACCGAATGACTCTCAGAGCTGGGCCAGCACATACACAGAGCATGGTAGCAGGTTTCCTAGAATGGGTACAGGCTCTGGATCCCAGGCACAAGTCCTGGACAATGAAGGCAGATATGCAAAGACCAGAGGAGGCTCAGGTTTTATAGACATTTTAAAAATAAGTGGCCTGTCTAGTAGCCAGCAGCTTCAGAGCTGGGCTGGCAAGGTGGAGAGGAGCCCGTAACCTAGACTGGACGTAGATGGAAAATGGAACAGGAGCAAAGCACCCTAAGCCTTAGGCACAAGCAGGACTGTGGGTGTGAAGTGCAGGGCAAAGCATCACAGTCAGCCACTTGTCTCTGCCCTGACATTAGTATGTCTTCTCCCCTTTGTCTCTCCCAGCCCACTACAGTCCTGTCTCTTTCCTGACTGGAGTAACTGGTCCCTGCCTGGGTAGGAGACAACACTATCATAGTGATGCTAGGCAAAATGCAGTCATTGGTGACTCAGAGGGCCCTTCCCATACCATGCTGCGTCTAGTCTCCATGACAACCCTGAAAGGCCTTCTGTTCATATACTCTGGAAGCCGCGTGGGAGATGCAGGGAGAGGAGGCCAGAGTACCCAGGTCCCAGAAGTGTAGCACTGAATCATAGGGTTGGGATTTTGAGGGAGGACTTGACCCCTGGAAGCTAACATCTTAGAGACATAGTAACCTTTTTCACCTCTTAGTTCCCTACCCCTGTGGAGATCACTTGTCCTCTGTGAGACTTCTTGTCTTTAAATTGGGGACCGATTGTGCATTCTGCCTCACAGATACTGTATGGAACAAATGAGATTTTCAGTCAAGGCTGTGACTACTCTAAAAGTGAGTACATATGTGGGTCGTGTGACCTTGCTTGGAGAGTGCGTGGTCAGAGGTCTTCTGTCACAGTGGGGATAGGAGGCAATGCTCTCTCTGCTGTAATTGAGATGTGTACTTCGTGTTGCTCAGGGTAGGGTGACATCGCAGAACTAAAAACTGCGATTTGACACTAACCAGGTTCAAATCCTGCTCATTACATTCTGCCGTGTGCTCCTGAACAATCAATTCTTCATCACCTGAGAAGTAGGGCTGATAAATGATCAAGGATTTACCAACTTGCTGAGACTCTGAGATTGGCAAATATTTGAAAACCCATTAGTGAACCCAGAGCAGGAGCTGAACATATGCCGCTGGTGGTGGCTGCCTCCCTGTGGCCAGGCAGAGCTTCCTCTTAGTTTAAACCCCCTCCTGTGTTCTGTGCCGACAGGTCCGGGCTCTGGTTCCCTGTGAGAAGCTGCCACGGCCCACCGAGATGTCCAGGCACCATAGCCGCTTCGAAAGAGATTACCGTGTGGGCTGGGACCGCCGTGAGTGGAGTGTCAATGGGACCCACGGGGCCACCAGCGTCTGCAGCGTCACCTCTGGTGCTGGTGGCGGCACAGCCAGTAGTCTCAGTGCGCGACCAGGGCTCTTACCGCTGCCCGTGGTGCCCTCCCGGCTGCCCACACCTGCCACAGCTCCTGCACCCTGTACAACGGGAAGCAATGAAGCCATCACCAGTCTCGTGGCCAGCTCCGCCTCTGCAGTCACCACCAAGGTAAGACTTGGTGTCCTTTCTGGGTAGGAGCCAGGCAACAACTCAAGCCCAGGCCAGCACAGAGGCCTTACTTCCTGGTGTGTCACCAGACTCACAGCCTCCACGGAGTATATTGCAGTTGTTTCTGAAGGTTGAAAATGCTCTCATTTACCAGACAGTCTCTATATGTAACTAACGTGTCAGAAGACCAGCAGATGCTGATGCCGCACACGTGCTGATTGAATGCTATTGAATGAGTGATACAAGAGTATTGCCAACTTGGTAATACTCATCTCCCTCAATAGGAGAACTAGAAACAAATGCGTCCCCCTGGGGGTCATCAGTGGCTGGGGTTTTGCAGATCTACTAGCTACCCAGGGTCAAGAGCTCATTACTGATTCATCATCAAAGGGAGTATTCTCATGTCTGCAGCCGCTGTAAACCTCACAACAACCTTGTAAGATCAGTGTGTATACATGCCCGCCTGATTGCTGAGGGTCCCCACACATACTAGCAATGGCCAATACTATAAGGACCCAGAACTCATGCCAGCATTTGCCTGTGGGATATTAACTCCTGATCACTTCCCCGCCCCCCCTCACCCCACCCAAGAAGTGGTTCCAGAAACCTCAAAAAACAGTGTGTGGAAATAAATGTCGTCAGGGCTCTTGACTGGCTTTGGGCTAAATGGAGGCGCTCTGGACCCCCCTTTTGCATGCTGTGCAGATCCCTTCAGGTAGACTGTGCTGTAGAAGGACGGCTGATGGTCAAGGCAAGAAACACATTCATCCCATCATGCCCCTCAGCCAAGCAGAGACTCCGTAGGCTGTCTTTGCCACTGCCAGCCACAGCCATTCAGAACCACTTCCCAGGAGCCCTCTTGGGGCCTGCATGCGTGCCTGTGTGTGGGTGTGTATGTGTGTGCTGCATGTGTGTGCGCTTGCTTCTTTTCCCCAGCTTTCATAAAGGTTGCAGGAGAAATTAAAGGCGGGAAGCCCCAGGCTGGCCATTGTGAGGTAGCTGTGGTGGTAGAAGATGCTCTCCGGGTACTCTGTGCTTTTGTCTCTGCGATTTTCAAAACTTCCTTTCAGCCCCTGCTTCCCATTAATAACAGCACTGCTGGCCGCAGAGCCCGGCAGAGATCCGAGACAATGGAGCTATTGGAGACCAGCTTGCAGCACGCTGACATCTTGCTGCAGTGTCTTATTGATTTTATTTTCTTGTTATGAAAACACCACCCCACCAAGGCAGGGAGGGAAGTAATACCGGATAGGAGTAAAGATGGAAGATAATTTGGGCACACTTCCCCAGGCCAGCCAAACACATTCCTGTCCTGGGCATCAGGCCCTGGCCACTTTGAATTGGTGACCTCTGTCCAAGATAGCCTGCTGCCAGCCCTGCTGGCCACATCTGGCAGGCAGTCTCTAAAGCCAGCTGTTCACCATCTGGAGAACGGTGGCCTCTGGAGCCGGCAGCCTGGGCTCTAGGTGAGAGAGAAGCTGGACTCACAGACCCACTTGATATCTTCCATCCCTTCAAGACAAGTATCCTAAAGCCAGTATTGAGTGCATCTGGGTTGTCACTTAGGGTTCTGCCAAGTGAAAGACAGTGTCGCTAAAAGGCTCGCTAAAAGGATGTCTGGCCCCTGCTCTGAACACATGGCACCTGATTTGCTCCAAAATAGCTCCCTGTTCACTAGCCCTCCTCCCTAGCCAGATTCCAAACCACAACCACACGGGAGGAAAAGAGGAAGCCGCAGTGTCAGCAGAGACTGGATGCCATCTCTACTGTGTGAGCATTTCAGCCCAGTTTTATGCCTATGGGGTTTGGCTTAGATTTGGTTAGGGTCTGAGTTCTTTGTGTTGTTAGAGAATTTTATGCAGGGACAGGGCGGGACTGTAGCAGTTGTCCAGGGTGGCTGTGATCAAGGGCACTGATCTCAACCTGTGTACCATGACCCCTGACCCTTTCACAGGAATCACGTATCAGATATCCTGCATATCAGATATTTACATCACGATTCATAACAATAGAAACATTTCAGTTGTGGAGTTAGCAATGGAAGGCATTTTATGATTGAGGGTCACCACAACATGAGGAACTGAACTGTATTGGACGGTCGCAGCATTGGGAATGTTGTGAACCACTGATGTAGACAACAGTGCCTCCTGTCTCTCTGGACTTTCTGCTGCTGGCCCCAATGATTGTCCCCTTCCTGGCTTGTGTGTCTACCCCCATGCCAAAAATCACATCAGTGGACACTCAGGCCAAACCCAAGGATCTGTTAGCAGGTTTCCTGATCAACAAGCCAGGTCTTCATCAAGTAGCCAATGAAGAGCTGCCTCTTGCTATTGGAAAAATCATGTGTCAGTATATAAGTGGATGTGTGTCCATATGAGCCAGTATCTCCCCCATTGAAGCTATTGGTGGATGTAATTCAAGGGAGTAGATAAAGCTAGGCTTTGAAGACTGTCCCAATCTCAATTCCAATCAGCCTCTTGCTTGGGTCTAGGATTGGGTGGTAGTTTCTGATTACCAGACTTACCAGAATTGCATGTGTGGAATGCCGTGTAAAGTGCTTGAGGCAGAACAGGCGCTGGCTGGTGGTTCATCGCTAGGCAATAAATTCACCCTTTCACCACTGTTAACAGGCTGGATGTTGTCCCCGGAAGGGACAAGGCTGTCCTACTGTGAGGAGAACTGTGCCCCTCTACCATCATCATCACCCATTTAAAAATTTTAAAAAAGGAGGGAGTTCTTCAGAGGAAACACAAGAGCTAGAGCTCTGAACAGGCAGGAGAGGAGGCTAGGGTTCAAGATGACCTGGATGTAAGCCCGGAGCTAGGAAGGGAGGCAAGAGGGAAGATATGATGGAATAAAGGTAGCCTCTCGGATGCAAGCTAAAGCTGACTGACTAAGGCAGGGAGTCTGAACACCTATCAGCTCAAGGCACTTTCCTTAAAGTATAGACCCCACCCTCTCAGAAGATGAGGAAAGGAATGGGCGATGGTAGAATCAGAAACAGGCAGGTCCCTGCTGCCCTGAGTATGTTAAGGCTGCTTGAAGTCACTGACCTGGCTCTTGGTGGAGAGGACCAGTACCACCGCTCATGGGCCAGGACCACCCCTAGGAACCCGAGCATGGTAATTCAGAGACAAGGGGCAGCTCTCAGGCCTTCGGAGACATCCCTTTGTAGCCTGCAAGAAAGAAGGTTGAACATCCCATGCTCGGTACCCTGCCACTCTCCAGTGCTAGGGTTGGTCCTTGCTTTGCCAGTACTGAGGGTCTGAGCTTTTGTCTGAAAAGGCATTCTTGCTCCCAGAGACTGAGGTAGCAAGATGATGACAACTTTTTGTCATGACTGCCTCCAAGCCTGATTTGATTTTTTTGTGTGGCCAAAGAATTCCTACATGTTTTGATGAAAGGCCAGTTGGGTAAGCAGACTTCTGGGACAGTGAGATACTGAGGGGTCCAGAAGGCTATACTCTCCCACCCCGTAACACATAGAGTTTTCAGAGCCCAAGGCAAGCTTTCTTGGAGACTACCACCCAACTCCATTTTTGCAGCTCAGTATAGTGAAGTTCAGAGATAACATAACTACTTCCCAAGACAGAATCAGCCTGGGTCGGCTCTCTCAACCCTAGGCTGCATAGCAGCATCCATTCTCCATGGAAACCATGATTGCAAGAGGGTGATAGCAGCTTTTGCCATCGCTGGTCCATCTAATGACCATAAACTCTAAATTTCAGGCTAGAAAATGGGCATGCCTGCTTCTCATGTTATAGTATGGAAAATGAAAGCCAAAAAGTATGTCAACTCTTAGCTGTACAACTGTAAGGAGCTTCTGGAGCAGACAAACTGGAATTGAATTCGGCCATTTACAAGTCAGACTTCAGTTTCTATGTCTATAAAATGGAAATAATAATAGTATGTTAACATAAGGATTATGTAAATTAGTATGTGTAGGAAGCTCTAAAATGGCATGTGTCACTGAGTAAACATTCTATCAAAGTTCATTTTAGAGCTGGTAAGATGGTTCAGTTGATAAAATGCCTACTGTGGTCCTGAGTTTGGGTCCCCAACACCTATATAAAAAGCCAGGCATGGCAGCACATGCCTGTAATCCCAATGCAAATGCTAGGTGGGTGAAGACAGGTGGTTCCTTGGGGCTTTCTGACCAGTCAAACTAGCCAAATCAGTGATGGGGTGGTATATTGTATGTTTGATTAAAAAAAAAAAAAAAAAAAAAGTCTGGAATATCAGAGAATGGAGCCAAGAAATGAAGGTCAGGGAGTAGTGACCCACACCTTTAATCCTATTATTCGGGAGACAAAGTCTGGATCTTTGAAGTTCCAGGCCTAACAGAGCTAGATGGTGGTGATACACACCTGTAATCCTAGATCCAGAAAAGTTGAACCAGGAAGTGAGATAGCTGGGTGAGCACTTCCCTTTCTGCTGAGGATGGAGAGGCTTGAGTCGGAGGATTTATGAAGATAGGCCTGAGGAGTTGGCTGTGGTTTGTTTCTCTCTCTCTCTGATATTTCAGCTTTTCCCCAGTGTCTGGACAAAGAGAATTCATGCAATAGAAAAATCTGTTTCAGAACCTAAGGTGAAGCGTGGTTGAGGAAAACACCTAATGTTAAACCTCTGACCTCCTATGCCAACCTCTGACCTTGCATATATCTGTGCATGTGTGTATACTCACACACTGATACATACACACAACTAGCAATCGGGTCTGTGTGCAAAGCTTTTCCTCTGAGGGAAATGAGCCAGGTGGTTTATGTTTGAAGGTTCAAGGAACTGTCCTGTCTCCCCATGATGTGGCAGAGGTTGAGGCTGGGGAACTGGGCCATCACCATAATTCCTACTCCACCGACTGTCTGGGCTCTGGGAGAGGGCGCTGCTGATGAGAAAGCGTGGCTCCATGCCAGACCTGTTTGTGAGAATGAAAGGGAGGTACCAATGCCCTGCAGTTGCTGCTGCATGAAATTTAAATTATTCTCAGCAAACCTGCTTGACAAATGAAACAGAAAAGGGACAGCTTCATAAAATGCAATTCTGCTACTGAAAGAACAGAGTGGAGAATCCTCACAGATGCCTGCAACATAAATGTATGAGGCTTCTCTTTCCTTGTGGTCAGGGGCATTCAGGCTGACGCATTCCCATCACCCCTTGGAGCTCAGCCTTTGAACATAAATCTGGCTAAGAAGCAGCAATGTAGCCTGTTTTGGAAGCCTGAGGAAAGCTTAGAGGGGCTGGGAAATTGGTGCTCAGAGTACCAAACACCTGGGGGGGCAGGGGTTGACATTTATGAGCACTGGAGGCTGCCAGGCTTGGAAACTAATTATAAAGAATGCATCTGCCCAGAGGTGTACCTCAGCTCCTCAGGGAATGTTCTTCTTAGAAGGATGACTGGGGTTCCTGTGTACATCTTGGGAACAAACATCAAGTCCAATGCACAACCCCTGCTATCTTGTTCTGGGATCTGTGAATGATGACGACGCCTTCTCAGCTTTCCTGATTCTTGTATTTGTGTTGGAAATTAAGGCTGTGCAGTAATGTGCTTGGAAACCGTGACTCCAACCCTTTTACATAGCACATTTCCTGACTGGAGGTGATTTTCAGCCCCAAGGCCATGTCTTGATCCACCAACAAGTATTCTTGATTTCCCTTGTGATAAATTATCAGGTCAGATAAAGCACTGGGAGACAGCTTGCGCATGTTAGTACTGAGCTAATGGCTTTCGCCTGCACCTTAAGTCACGATTACAGTGTGGATTGTATCTTCATTGACTTAAAACCCATCTGTCAGTCACAAAGTGTGTTCCGAAATGAGAAATGCCACCTCTCCAAGACACCCCTTCCAAGGCTGCCTTTTCGGGAGGGCAAACATGAGTGGTTTGAACCTCGTTTTTTTACTAAGGAGGGAGAAGAATGTGTGTCTTGCCACGTTTCTAAGAGATAAATCATAAGCCAGGACAAAAGGCAGTGGGGGATTACAAAGTAAAGACACAAGACACCATGGACAGGAGTCAGCAGAGTGTACAAGTTAGTTTTGCTGCGTAACAATGACCCTTGGATTCTGTGGCTTGATCTCAGGAAAATTCTGAGGGTATAGTCAAGGCTGGCTCAGCTGGGCTCCAATGATAAGGTTGTCTAATCCCCACCTCTACAGCTAGTAGACAGTCAGGCCAGGGACCTCAGTTCTCGGCCTATCTTCTGGCTGGCTGGCTCAGCCTCATTCACATGATGGTTTGGGGTTTCAAATGCAAGAAGACAAAGCCAGTATGTGGGTGCTTTTCTAGCCTTAGCATGAAGCTAAAGTCAGTCAAAGCAAGTGGCATCCCAAAGCCAGATTCCAGGAAAGGAGCAAAGACATTGAAACACATTGATCACATTGCTAGAGGCAGGCATTATGCATGGATGGGTAGACTTGTGATCCCTTTCACAAGTGTTGAAATAACTACAAGTCCTCAGCAAGTTTACTTAGGCTTGATTATCTGTTCTCCAGCTTCTAGTTAAGGCTTTTATGCCCCAGGCAGAAAGCATAGCATCCACCTCCTACTCCAACCACCTAGACAGAGATAGGCTATCAGGATGAGCTACTCACAACATTCCAAGTTACATCCTATGTATACATAATTATACTGGAGAGGTTTTAGACTCACAGAACTATGCTGCTAAGCAGCTGGCCAAGGGGATCAGACCTTGAAGATGCATTTACCTCAAGAGCATACACCTGGGCCAAGACTTCACCCTTTATCTTGAAGGCTATATTTGACCCTGTCAGTACCCGCCCCCAAGAGTAGGAGAGACACTGTTGACCCCAGGACATGCACAGAAATAGATACTAACCTACCAATTGAGGATTGCTGTTATTGTTTTATTTGGTGGCTTTGTATTTTGTTAAGATAGGATCTCAGTCTAAAACCCAGGCTAGCCTGAATGTCCCTGTGTGGTTCAGACTGGCCTCAGACCCACGTTAGTTCTCCTACCTCAGCCGTCCAAGTGCTAAGAATTTCAGGCATGCACCTCCATTCCTAGCCTGCTAGTTTTAAATCAAAATAAAAACCACTCCAAGGAGAGAAACGTCTCTTCGAGAAGACTTTGGGAGGAGAGTGAAACCAGGAAAGAGAGCTAAGGGCATGATACAAATGTTCAGCAGCCCCAGATTCAGACACTCGAGGAAATCTGAAACAGTCCCCACCCGGACCCTCAGAAAGGCTCCTCCTTCCAGAACGATTTGGGGAACAGCATCTGTAAAGAACAACACAAATCTACTTCTTATTCAGTTATAAAGGCTTTCTGTCTCATCTAATTACTCATGTTGCAATTAAACTTTTATTCTCTGCACAAGGGCAGTGCTTTAGCAACATTATGGGTTAAATAGGCTTTGGAGAACTAGCTTGGGCGTCTTATCCCCCATTTGTCACATTGGGCTTATCTCATAGGAAACTACGTTGCAAAAACAGCCAAGTCCCAAATGAACTTTCAGAGCCCAGCCCATTTGTTACAGGGAAGTGTCTAGAGGGCCAAAAATAACCCAGGGACACAAATCCCAGGGTGGCTTCTGACACCTCATTGTCCTTTCAACTCCAGTAACCCCACAGGTTTCAGCCCTTCCACTTCACTGAAGGAAACATGGCATGTTGACTTGGGTTGTGAATTCACCTCTCTGGAGCCCATGGCCAGAATTTTATTTTCCCCTGGTAAGTAAGGAGCCCTGAGAACTTGTCAGAGCATGTGAGCAGGGCATAAGGATGTGCCGCACACCCCTCCTCTGTCTTCTGGAGAAAGTAGGTGAATAATATGTACCCCGTGGTACCATGAGGAAGAAGCCATGGAGCTGGATGAATGTGTAGGAAGCAGAAGCCAGTCTGCCCCTACACCCTGACTCTGACTATTAGCTACTCAATCACCTTGCCCCCCCCCGCACCTTGTCTTCTTTGGGGGTGGGGGGAAGTGGTGGGCACAGGTTGGCTATGTTTCCCACGGGCTGTGAAAGGTAGGCCACAATGATTTCCATCCTGAAGGCAAACATCTTGAACATAATCATTCTTCTCAGTTTATCTAGCCCTGGGCCACATGTGGCACTGATGTCTATGTAGTTTGAAAAAGCAGCTAAATGAGGTTCAGCTGGCTAAGGAACAGACTGTCACAGAGCATGACCTCAGTTCTTGACCTGCTACTTAAAGAATCCTGGCTTCAGGTCAGAAGTGGCAGGTAGGAGAGATGGGACTTGGGGAGTAACAAGCTCAGGGGTGAGGCCAGCTAGAATATCCCAGGCCTGAAAAGGCCTCATCCTTGTCTATGGCAGATGTTGCTGGTCACCTGCCCAGTGTCTCTCTCAATCCACTTTTGTAATGGAACTCTTTCTGGTTCAGCATGCAGTGCCTGGCTCTGAGATCAGCAGATCTCAGTCACAGCTGAAATTACAATGATTCTGAAGTAGATATATGATCCTATGTTGTTCCTGCCCGTTTATTGAATTCTTCAAGGGTCATGTGATCCAGCTCTGGCCAATATATCCTGAGGGCTTCTGAGAGCGCTTTTCTTGTCTATAAGGAAGAGTCCCAAGAAAAATAACTCTTTCCTCTGGATCATGTCATTTCTGGAGATGATGCCTTGACGTGCGGTTGCCATCACACTTTAAGCCTGAGGACTGAGCCAACACACAGGAATGGAAAGCAGCAGGAACATTCCAGAAAGCTTGGCACTAGAACCATGGTAGAGCATGCCTTGGGGACTCTTGTGTACATTGGCTGAGAAATAATGAGTGGAAACCATCTCTGTTGTAGGGGCAACTCATAGGGCACAGCCAGGGGTGCTTTCCTCCACCTCCTAAACAGCTGCAGTGGCTACTGTGAGCACTGGCTCCCTATTGCCCACCCTGAGTACTTACTGCTACCTACAGGAAATTTGCTCCTAGTTGCTTCCTATAATGCGAGGAGTGTAGCATGGTTTTGCTGCCATCTTAGGGAGAATCTGCTTTGGTCTGAGGAAAAATCTACACACACAACACACACCAGAGATGAATTCCTCTACCCTATGAAGATCTCATTCCCCAAGGACTTTACACATGCCAATTCTTCCTAGAATCTAATTATTTTACGTGTCTGTCCAGATTTCCTGTTCTTCCTACAACTGAAAGCCTAAGTAGGACCACATCAGTGGTGAGGAAAATTGCCAGTATTTCTCTTATTCCCATAACAAGTATTGTTATGGTCCTATTAGAATAATTATATATTACATATTCATTTGCCTCCTTACTAAACATAAGCTCCTCCAACTGAGGCTCTGTTTGAGAACAGAATGCATGAATGTATATGTGCATTTATTCATTTATATGCCTCTACCACTGAGCAAGGAAGGATGAATGTGGTGGAGCAGCCATTTACCCAACAGAGAGTAGTTTCTAGGGCCGCCCATGATGAGGATAAAGAAGGCAAGATTACATGGTGAGTTTCTTGGCCCAGTGTTGGCACCCACATTCAGATGGTGAGGATGTTAACAGTAGGGATTTTATACCTTTGAAGCTTTTTTTTTTTTTTTTTTTTTTTTAGGTCCTCTATCTCTCCCAAAGCACATAGGTGTAGTAGTAAGTTTCTGTCCTGTCCGGCCTGTGGTCCAGACCCACACAGACGCTTATATTAATTTTACACTGATTGGCTTATGGCCCAGTCATAAAACTGGCTAACTCTTTACTCTTAAACTAACCCATGATTCTTATCCTGTTCAGCCATGTGGCTCAGTACCTTTTCTCAGAGCAGCATTTCAACTTCTTTCCTCTGCATCTGCTGGCATCTCATCACGGTGTCTCCAGGGTGTCTCTCTTGCTTCTCTGCTCTGTTCTTCCTGTTCCCAGAGTTTTCTTAGTCTGGTAGCCCTGCCCACACTTCCTGTCTTCCTTTGGCCAATCAGCATTTTTATTAGACCAGTAGGCAGGACAAATACCCCCACAAAGCTTCCTGACCCAGCAGGTGATGGGCGGGAAGAGAAGAGCTCTCAGCCTCCCCTATTTTCTCTTTCTGAAGCACAACTGCTCAAAAGACCCTTGAGTCCCACACAGTAGGAAAACCAGGCCCTGAAACAGAAGGAATCAGGATAGTGCTAGCATCATCAAGGACTATGTTCATGGTCAGTACCTCTAGCACTGCCAAGAGCTTGGGGGGTGGGTAACTACAATCTCACCAGCTTCAAGAGGCAGGAGTGTATAGACCCCAAGCTCTTACAGAGCATCTCAGGAGCTAATTAAGAGTGTCAGCAAACCAGCTAAGACTCAGAGTGTGCCCATGGGTTTGTTCCTCTGTTATCGTCTCTGGCACTGGGGTTTACTGAGAGCTTGCTATTGGCTAGCCACAATTCTCAGTGGTTTTGCCTATTGACACTGTCCTCACAACTATCTGAGGTCAATGCCATAATTGTTCTTACATAGTCTCTGAGCAGTTACTTGATATCCAGGGTTATGTGGCCATCAAGGGTCTACCTACCTTGGGACCTGGGCCTAAGACCTCCGAGTCCGAGGTTGAGATGCAGGGCTGCTCTGCTTTGGGTGGAGTCTTCCCCAGTTCTGATGATGAGTCTGACTCTGAAAAGAAAGAAATGGAGGAAGGAAAATTCACTATCCAGGATGTTAGAAATCTTGCCTTCCACTCAGCACACCTATCTAACATCCTCCCTGGCAAAAGAACTAACTTTCTTCCCCACCATGACCTCCCCCATCAGAAATATGCTGAGGGTGTGATTTCCATTCCCTCAAAATATTAGCCTGAGGAAATTATATTGGGCAAAATATATTGTGCCCGTAATTCATATTAATGGGAATTCAATAGTGGCAACTTGTCATCTGCTGAGATTAGGAGAGAATGTTGAGAATATTGTATTATAAAAGCATTAAAACGCATCGTGAATTAGACTCCATTTACAGCGCATCATGTTCCTTGTAAATAATTGAGGAAGAAAGCGGTGCTTGAAATTTGGGATGATCCATTTTTAGGCCCCAGCAGTCCCCCCACTAGGCTGATGGAGCCTGTTGATCTGACAGGACCACAGGGAAGATGCACACCTGGCAAGTCTGCAGGCCCTGCAAAATGAGTGTTTGCTTTCTCCCAGCAGAAATTAGTAACTGCCACATCGAACACGGGACTGTGCTTCTCTTGCCAAATCTTGAGAAGTCCAGCTTCAAGGGACAAGGGACAAGATGTCCCTTGTCTCCCATCCCTGGAACAACATTAGTTTCACAGTTGGCAACCAGGTGGGCTCTGAGACCATTACAGAGTCAGCAGCTGCTTCCCACATGCCCACCTCTGGCCCTCTGGGTTTCAGAGACTTGAGAGCTCCAACAAAGCTAGGCTACCAATCATATACCAGCAGCTCCGTCCCTGGTGGATAGGCTCTGGCTGGCTAACACCCATTTTCAGGTGTGCTATCCCAGCCTGCCGGCTATACCACCTGTTGTCTGTGTGCTTGATCCCATGGGCTTTGCCTGAAAGGCAGCTTGGAGTGTCTCAGGATGCTCCACTGGGATCCTCAACTTCATCTCAGACCACATGGCTCCATAAAAGATGAGCATACCTCTCTGGATGAGGCTAGGTTCCATCTTTTGTTAGGAAATCCAAGAACTTGGCTTGAAACAGAGATGTCCCACGGACAACTGGAGAGAAGAGGGGAGGGGAGGGAATTCCAGGGATATGCTCACCAGTCTTTGGCTGTTCAGAATACTCTGTATCTGATATCCTCATCCAGGTGCTCTAAGAGCTGAAGAGATACTCCTGGGTCTGCTTGGAAACAGCAGGACATTAGGAAATGGCATGTTTCCACCTAGTGATGTTTGTTACACAATTTCCCCTTTGACTTCTGTCTGATGGTGTGCCTGAGGGCTACAGGAGGAGGAGGTAGTGATGGCTGATGCCTGGAAGGCAGTCAGGACCGACAAGTTTCTGTACACACAGGATGAAAGCATCAGTTGGTTAGCCCATCACATTAACTAGTCCCAGTGGGGATACCAATTGCACACCAGTTGTGTAAGTAATTAGCACACCTCTGTCTACATAGTGATGGGGTAGCAGTTCACTACAAGTTCAGACCAACCAGGTGATTTAAATCTGAATCCTCATTCCTCTGCATCCTCACTGTGAGACTTCAGCTTGTTGATTTACTCTCTCACCTGCTTGGTTTCCTCTTCTATAAAATGAAATCACGGTACTGTCAATTTCATTGAGTTGCAGGGGCGCTTATAGAATTTAAAGCTCTGACAGTGGTGTCTAGGATCTACTGTGTACTCTGTTATTTTGACCATGGCCTTCATCATGTGACCTTCTCCTGTCTACTCAATCTGTCTTCCTCCAGAATGTAGGTCCTTGAGAAAAAAGACCTTGTCTTCCTAGGTTTTGAATTGCTCATACCTCACACTTGCCTATTATGTGCTCAGTAAATATGTGTTGAATGATCACACTGAATTGTGGGTAGAAGGTATAGCCATGGAAATCTACTCGCCTCGCTAAAAAAAAAAAAATAGCGGTGCTCTTCTGAAATCACATTCAGCCTTTTCCTGGTAGTGGTCTCATTACTGAGCAGCTCCATGGCTGCCTTTGGTTCTCCCTGTGACATCATGGTTGGAGCAGCCAGTTATCTACAGACAAGTCAAATCTACATTGAAATGCACATCATAATCCTCCCTGATTAAAGGAATCCCAAATGAAGGCATTCTGCAAAGCTATTGCTTTGCTTCCATGAAGTGAGACTCTCCCCATCTCAAATCCAGAACCCATGTCCTCAGTAGTCCCAACTTCCGACCCATGTTCTGTGTTAGAGGTCGTGACTGGAGTTCTGTGCTGTTTTGGGGAGGGGGAGTGGTTTGTAAAAGAATTTCCAGAGCCAGGTACTTTGTCAAGGGCTTTACAAATTTTATCTGAGATCTCACAACAATTCCAAGTGGTAAGTGCCCCCATTAACACTGAGAAACTGAGTTTCACGGGAAACGCATGGGAACTTGTTCAGTGTCATAGCTTATAAAATGTGGGATATGAGGTTTGAATTCAGACTAATACCCACAAAGCCTGTTCCTCTAGCTTCTAATTATTTTCCCTGGTTTACCCGAAGCCTCCAATGCCAAATGCCCAGAGCCAAGCTCTATATCTTACATTAGGCTTCCCACTATGCGCCTGGCTCAGGTGCCTTGCAGACTGCTCATCTGGCTGTGTAATCCAGGAGGCATCTCACCGCCCTCACTACTGCAGATGAACTCTCTAAAGGCCACCTTCCACTATTTCCACACTCCATCATTCACTTGTCTCTTCCTCATAGGTCAGGCCCTTACCACATCTCATCAAAGGGACAGAGAGAGTCTCCCAGCTTCCTATCTTCCATCAGCCTTCTTTATATCCCCATTAATAGATTTGTACTGCCATCCCCAAGCCTTGACTCTCACCTCTGCCTTCGCATGCACACACACTCCCAGCTAGACATCAGCTGCACACATTAGCTCTCGCACAAGTGATCCGGAGCAGTTGTGTCCAAAAGGAAGGTATGAGGCAGAGCATGTGCCAAGAAGAACATAGACTATAGGGTCAGGAAGCCTGGAGTTCCTGCCATTGGCTCGTTGCTTCTTCAGCCTGTGGCTTTATCTTGCTTATCTCCCCAGGAGGTTCAGGTGTATTCAGGAAATGCCAGGCAGAAAGTGTTGCCTATTGGTGAGCCAATAGTGAGCATGCAATATGTGTTGGTGATGGTGGTGACTGTAAATGAAACACAGCTCTCACCTTGTGAATAAATTCCTTTAGAAAAACAGACTTACATCTGAGAAAATGGAAGGCATCAGCGTTCAGACCTCAGTGACCTGGTGACTTTCCTCAGGCTCTTAGGATGGCATCAACTGTCATGTACTGAGGTACGGCCTGGCCCACCTCTAGCACTTTTTAGTTTATGGTCTTCATCTTGGATTCTTCGTTCTCCATATTTCCATCCAGTCTGGGTAGTTATTTTACTTAGCAGGTGCTCACAGCTGGCCTGTTTGGGTGGGACTTGTATGAAAGTCAACTTAATGTTAGAGAAGGACCGCACTTGTGACATAGACACTTTATACGTCGGACGCCCCCACACACACCCCTATGGTACCCACACAGCATGGAGCTGTTCCTTGGTGCCAGCTTTCACCAGAGGCCCCACATGGGAGCAGCTCTGCTTCTTGCACTTTCCCCCGCCTCTTCTCACTCCAGGGGTTTGCTCATCCGAGCAGACCACAAAATGAGGAAGAAAAATCTTTTTAGACTGGAAAAATAGGGCTGCTGCTGTTTTATGGTAGGGTGGTTTATGGTTTTCAAACATTTTAATTAGTTTCATTTTTTAATATAAATGCACCCTGATGTTTTGTGCAGGAAGGGCACCGTTCTTAAAGTCTCCGAAATAAAGTAGGAAAATGATAGATCGGCTATTAAAGCGTCACACTCAGATGTGTTATTATTATTATTGTTATTTAACATTTCTAAGCCCCAACACTCAGCTAGGAGTAGGTGAGAGGGCCCAAGGTTCCTATAGCTCCAGGGAATGGGGTGAGAGGTTTGGTGGGGCTGGCAACAGCTATGTCAACTCCTGGGTTGTTTGGGGCCTTCTCAGAATGCCGGGTAGCCAGTAAAGTCAACACTCTGTGTTAAACCTGCCTTTTCGCCTCACCCATGAGTGTGCTGAGGTTTCCCAGTGCTGGGTCCCACTCAGACAGCAGGGCTGTATTTTAGGCTGGGCCCATTCCATTATATTCTTCTTTATAATGCTCAAATGAGTGACAAAGCAGAGTGTGGGTGTTAAATGTGTGGTAACCCGCTACATTGTAGTAAATTAAATAGTACTTCCCTCAGTACCCATCCACCTGGGTTCTTTAGCCAGGACCTCAGGGCACCTCAGCGGCTCACCTGGCTCAGGGCTCAGGTCCATCTTTCTCTGAGAAGTGAAAACCAGAAGGGTTCTCTTCTTTACTGTCCTCAACACTGCTGTCATCGATCAAAGGGTCACCTTCAGATATTTCTGCTAAAGGTGCAGCTTTGACAGGTCTCCTTAAAGTGAGGGTGTCACCTTTAACTGGGTGGGTCCTGATGGAAAGATAGGCTTTATAAGAAAATACAAGTGGGTTGGCATAATAGCTGATGGAAGATGCCATGTGGAGCCAGAGGCAGAGACTAGAGTCCAGGAACTAATAGAGGTGCCAGGAGCCAAGAGAAGGGAGGGGTTCTTCTGTGGAGTTCTGGGAAGGAATCTAGCCTACCCAACTCCTTGACTCTGGACTTCTGGCTCCCCAGAACCACTAAAGAACAAAGTACTGTTTTTTTAGGCACCCATTCTGTGGTCCTTCAATACAACAGCCTTAGGAGATTATCGTGCCCAGGTGGAGCTCCTGAGTGGGGCTGTGAGGCCAAGGCCAGAGCAGCTGACCTGCAGGCCTTCCCGCCGCTGTGTGGCAATGAAGTGCCTTCAACCTTTCCCTCCGTGTAGAATGCTTTCACTGGCTTCCTACAGACTCTGTGCCTGCTTCCCAGAGCATATGAACTCCAATTTGGAAGCCTTCCAAAGGGCAATTAAAACAGAAAACTGCACCACTAGCAGATGCCCCTCACTACCCACAGCAGTATCCCTCAGGAAATGCCAAGGGGCCATGCATCACCCCTGTGTACAGCATCTACCAAAGGGTACAGAGCAGAGAGTGGGGGGTGAGATTTCCATGGGGCCTCCATGTACAGGAAGCTCATGGTGGGATTTCTTGCTGTGTCAGAGAAAGAAAATGGACATGAACATAATCTCTGATGTCCAGTCAAATTGGGAGAGCCAACAAGGAAGTTTTTGAAATCAAAAATACCGCACCGGCCAAGCAAAAGCTCCAAACACTGACCACTCTTCTCTTTTTACTGTGGTCATTCACGATAAAATTTTCTTCACCACCACCTGTGCCTCTCTCTATAACATTGGAATGAAAAGGTAAAAACAACAAAAAAAAAAGATGTGGTGGGTCTGTGGACGTGACACACCTCCCATTGCAATTTGTGTGAGTGAGATTTTTTCATCTGCTCACTGCACAAGTACCAAAGGAAGTGTGTCCATGATCCAGGGTGAGTCTTCTGGGGTACGGGAGGCCTCAGTGTGCCCACACACCTGCTTAAAGGAAACTGGACCCAAATGTCAGCCAGGCCTTAGGGGTCTATTGTAGGAGCTGTGGGATGCCGTGCAGACTTCTGTTGGCTTCTAGCATCTGTGATGTGTCTTTGCCCAGTGCTCCTGGAGTCTGGGCATGGAATTATACTGAAGTTCACTTGTTTATTCAGCTGTTGCTGAACCCAGTGCCATAGTAGGGCAGGCATTATTTCTGTTCACAGGGTATTTGTTCTTTAGTCTCTCAAGGGTGGCCAGCACAGCTGTGCATTATGCCCGAGGCATCACACACACACACCAATACCACCATCACCAAAAACATTACTCCTAAACTTTGAAACAATGCAATTAAGCATGGCACCGGACTTCACAAAAATATGGCCATGAGAGGAGTACACATATGCCAAAGATGGCTAGCAGGCCCTCAGCAAAGCTCAGGAATGAGGGAATAACCGAGCTTAGTTGGCCTAATCGACAAGCAGCTGCTCTGGGAGATGAGCCCAGAAAGGTCAGGGCGGTTCTCCCAAGCGCTCGGCAACATGGCAGCTGAGATGGGTCTAAGAAAGGAGATAGATGGCAGGAGGCAGAATCCCTTCCTGAAAGATTCTTGGAGCCCTAACGGTGATAGCTGTAGCTCACTGCTAACCGGGAGATTTATGTGACAAGATTATCGATGGTATTAAGCACATTTAGAAGAGCGGATTAGACCTACTTCTGGGTCACTTCGATGCCACCAGGCCCCAGTCTGGCCAGCGTGTTAACAGATGGATGGCCGGCTGCTGGCTGCTGGCTGCACGGAGGTGAAGCTAAACATTTGCACAGTCACAGGAAGGGGGTGGCTCAAAGGAGTTCAAGGCCAGAGGGCAGCTACATTGGAGCCCAGGGGAAGGGTCTGGCCTCCATCTCTGCCAAAGCTATCTGTCATGCCTCTCCCTTTCTCCTCCCCTGCTTCCTATCCCTTACCCCACCCCCTGCCAGCCTGCCCAGGTTTGGGGGGTTAGTGAACTCACCAAGAGGAGGAACCAATGTGTAACCGGGAGAAAAGTGGGGGACAGCTTTGGGAGGCTTCAGGAGGTGATGGGAAGAAAACAGTGTCCAGCCATCAGCCACCCTCCCAGAAGTGAACTTCTAAGCAATCGCAGCCTTTCAGGAACAGGAGCGGCCTTGTCATGGGAAAGAGTTTAAAATTAGACCAAGCAGAGCCTAGGAGGCTAGGAAGCTGAGAGCCATGCCTGGTGGCTTTTGGAGGCGATGGCTGCCATTTGACCCCACAGGCTTCTTCAACATTTTGGCCAGCCAAGGGACAGACAGTGTGGGACAAGATGGGGACAACTGACCTTTCTAGGAATACCCCCCAACCCCCACCACTGCCGCCACAACCCAGGCTTGGGAATTGCTAGGGGAACTCTCGAATTGTCTGCTAAATAGGATGCACACACAGACAGCAACCTCAGAAAACCCTGGGCTTGTTTCCAGATATGCTAAAACTACACATAAAATGGAAGTGCATACTTGAGCATGTTCAGAGCTTTCGGGAGACTAGGCAACCATTACTGCTGTCTAGTTCCAAAAGACCTTTATCTCCCTCCCCCACAAAAGGAAATTCCATACCCAAACCCCTACCTCATTCAAATGGTTGTCACTGTCAAAAAAGCATAATGTGGTCTTGGGAAAACGGCTTACCCTACAAACATAAGAACTTGAGTTTGAACCCCAGAATTTATAGTGATGTATCTGCCTGAACTACTGCTCACGAGACTAAACTCTGCCAGTGATAGAGACAGACTACCCTGGGGCTGCCTGGCTAGCTAGCCTAGTTGGCCAAGCTTAGACCAATCAGAGAACCTGTCTCAAAAATCAGCCTGTTCTAGGAAACCCCACAAAGGTTGACTTCTAGCCCCTATCCGCATGCATTCTCCATACACATGCACTATCACCTACACACTCAAAGCACCATGGGATAACCTCAGGAAATAGTCACTTAGGCAATGTGATGGGGGAATAATATCATGTGATTGGGGTATCTGCTCTTCTCAGTGCCTCTCTAAGATGGCCACAAGGAACATCACTCTTAGCACACACAGTACTATATTTAGCCTAGACTCCACACTTCATGCACCATAGGTACCGCTGAGTTTCCTTCCTCCCTGGGACCCCAGCGAAGCCACTCCTGCCACAGTGAGCCTAGGCCACATACACTGGACAAAAGAATACCCGACCACTAATTCGGTGGTGATTCTGCCACTTGTCATTGTTTGGGGGATAAACTTCTTTGTCCTCATGATCTCCAACTTCCGATTCCCTGCACAGAAAGATAAAACTCAGACTAGAAAGAAAAAGGCCTTTCATGTCGCTCCTTTTAATTAGCCTCCCTGTTAAATTGTGGCAATTTTGCACTGTGCTTCCCTTTTAGTGTGGCAAGGCACAGCAGCGATGCCCCTAACCCAAGCAGTCAGGAGCTTGTCCTATGGTTTTCTCCCCATTCTCTTTCAAAGGCCCATTGGCTTCTTCCCCCTGCCAAGTCATTTTCCTTTTTCTGCCCTGCCGTTGCAAGAGATTTGTGTACACAACAATGCTGTGTTCACAAAGGTTCCTGTGTGGCGTGGGAGGCCTCTACTCCTCACTGATAGAGAGTAGAAGAGCCAATGACTCTACCTCATAGTCTGAGGAAATCCCCCAGTCTCTGACTCTCAAGACCTCTCCCTCCCCACTAGCCTCCCTGCCCCCACCCCCCTCCATCCTCTGCTCCCTGGTGGGACCTGGAAAGATCAAAGGGGCAGATGACAGTGCTTGGTGCCCATTTGTCACTCCATTGGAGGGAACCAGTTGCGGTGTTAACAGTCAGGCCTGGTCCCATGTTTCATGAATATTTTAGACTGTTTGCTGGCAGAATTCTAACTGCGCCGTGTCCTCAGCAGCGTACGTGTCACCCATATTCCAGAGTTTAATCGGAGCTCTGGGGGAAGGAAGCATTCTCCATTAGATTCCTTTATTATCCTAAAACATGCCGGCTAAGCTGTTCCGTGTCCAGGGTCTAAAAGCCTGTGTGGTCTTTCTCATCACTGATCCTGACACGTGGGCAGAGAGTGTGGTTTTGTTTTTATTGGCTGATAATTTAGGGGCTCTGGATGGAAAAGCCTGCATCACACACACACACACACACACACACACAAACATGCACGCACGCACGCACGCACGCATGCGCTCACACACATGTGCGTGCCTGTGTGTACACACACACACACACTGGATATTTTTTTTTTTCATTTGGCTCCTAGCAGAGATTTTCCTAGGTACTTTTTCTAGAATGGCTCCTGACCTGTCCTCTGCATCCCACCATGCCTGTCGTACATAACCTGTGGTGGCTCCATCTGGTCAGTATCCCAGTGACCTCTAACAATGTGGGCACCATTCCTAAGAGAGCTCTGACCCCTGCAGTCAGGCCTGTGGTGCAGAATGTCCTCATTCTCCCTTCATAATCCCCACACTAGTCAGGCACAAAGCTGAGATGGTAAAGGTCAGGTAAGAGCATCCTGTCACCCCTCTGCACAGTTAGAAATAGGCTTCAGAACCCTCCAGCCTCTACTGGTCCCCTCTGCTCCACTGGGCATCTTTTAGGCACCCTCTGAGGTATCTGAGCCTTAGAGACATGAGCTACACCCATAGGTCAGTCTGATGTCCTGGGTATGGTTTTCTCTCCACACAGGCATAACGTTTCTCTCAGCTTCTCCCTAGACTTCTGCCTCAGAAGTCCCAGTCTGGCACAATACCTCTCAGCCTGTGATCCAAGGACTCCCAGGCCCCTGAAGGGTTCATCTCATAGGCAGACCCTCAGACATACCAGTGTTTATTGATTCTCCATCTCCTGGGCTGCGGCCAAGATTTGTATCTTTAAACAGCTCCCCTGGGACCTTTTATTCACTGAGGTTTGTATTCAGGGCTTGTCCAGGCCCCACTGGCAGATGCTCTGGAGACCAGAGCAGAGGCAGAAAGATATTGTAATCCCTTCCTACAGAGAGAGAGAGAGCGACAGAGAGAGAGACAGAGAGAGAGAGGAGAGAGAGAAAGCATGGTTATAACACACATCACCCCCTACTCCCAGGAAAGCTGGCTGACTAGGAGCACTCTGTTTAGGATGGAAGAGAGGAGGGCTGTGCCTAGAGACCAGGTACTTCAGGTTCTGGCTCTCAAGCCATTTCCTAACAGCTCATTTCCTTAGTACACTGTAGGTGTTGGTTCATGTATCTGTGTCCCTATGTCCATCTCCTGATTACATGTGTACTCCCAGACCCAGGGAGTCTTGTCTCCTCCTGGCCTTGCTGGTTTTGACACACTGAAGATTAGCGGTAAATGTGTGCTAAATTTAATGTAATCAAATTGCTGGGTTAAGGCAAAATGCTGGTGGCCTTCATTTTCCCCTTCCCAGGCTCAGAGCCGAGCCAGGAGAAGTGGAAATGGGCCTGGGCTACAGTCCACAGACCCTACACCTCCCCTGGTGAAGGGAATATTGATTCTGCTGTTTGTTTTGCAAGGAGGCTGTCCCCACAGGGACAGCCAGATCTAGTGCAAGTGAAATGGAAACTCTGAAGAAGGCAGAGCTTGTAGCTGAGCTATTAATAGGGTTATCAGAGCACTGCAGGGCCAAGAAGAACCTGTGTCTGTGTGATGCTCTCAGAGTGGTGCCTTGGGGGGCCAGAACTGCTCTGGGGTCTGCCCTCCCTGACTGCCCCGGCTCAGTTCTGCTCTGCTCTATAGAAAGCGGTAAGTCCTTTGACAGGATGGCTTTAGTCAAGGCTGAGGTAAGCGGCCTCGGCCCCAGGAACCCAGACAAGAGTGTCTGCCACCTGTCGGCCATAGAAGAAGGGTCAGTGAACAGAAGGCACATTTGGGATCTGAAGGGGGTGGAATTGGGGAGTAAGCTTTTTTTCACTCTGCCTCTGAGGAAATTCTGAGTCAGCCAAAGATGGGCCAACTCAAACAGCAATCTGAACGTTACACAGTACAGAAGTTAACTCTCCTACCCCAGTTACCCAGAACAGTTCTGAAGAGCTTTTCCCAATTTAAGCTCAACGATCTTTAAAGGGGATACAGGATAAGAGAGGCTGTCCGGTACAGCTGTATACGCTATACAATTAACAGCTATCAACATTCATTCTAATCTATATCTATATCCATATTATGACAGTTTGCAAAGGCACACAGCTGACATTGTGGGAGAGCCCAACCAGCTCTGCTGACGGGAGCCCCCTATTTAAGCCCCTCCCTTTAAAAGAACACCAGCCCCTCGAGCAACAATTCTTAACCTTCCTTACACTGCCACCCTTTAATACAATTTCTCATGTTGTGGTGACCCACTCCCACCACAAAATTATTTCCATTGCTACTTCATAACTGCAATTTTTGCTACTGTTATGAATCATAGTGGAAAAGGTCAGCTATGGAATTGGGTCGCGACCCACAGGTTGAGAACCAGTGCCTCAGCGAGCACAGGAAATTCATAAAGGACCTATAGCGGGTCTGTCTGGTGCTGAGCTTTGTCACCTCTTCTAGTCAGTGTTTCTCTTACATTTTACCGGCCCTAATACCAGTGAGGAAGCTTACATTCCAAGGTTAAAATGCCACGTTATAAACTCTGATTTCCCTAGGAGGCCCTATGCCTACTGGCTCCTTCTCCTGGTGTTTGCTCAGGCTCTGTTTGCCCAGGTACTGGCCATGTCTTTTGTTTTTTCATGCTCCACCTTCTGTTCTCCCCAAGTTGTTTTCTGCAGGTTTTGATTGGGGTGTTTTCATATCTACCCCACAAAAGTATGTGAGTTGCTATTCAAGACCTTAAAACTCAGGAAGCCTTTGGCCCAATAAATTCCATCCACACTCCAGGCGTGTTGCCCAGGCTCCACATTCTTCTCCAGACCTATTAGAGGGTCTGAAGGTGGCCAAGCATGAGCTGAGATCCCCACCCACAGAGAGGCTAAGCTGTCTCTCTAGGCCTGGACTTCAGGGGCAGCATCTGCTGTTAGCCCTCCAGCAGCCCAATGACCTTCTAGGCCCTCATGCGTTCAGTGACCCTTGCCCAGAGCCAGGCCAGCAGGGTGCCCCATGGGTGAGCAGCAAGGGTATTCTTTATTCCAGGAAGGTGGGGTTGAACTATAAGAGGACATTTGTTTATTTATTCAGGCTCTACAAAGTGTTTTAGTGCTGCTTGTGTGCCAGCTCTGAGAACTGGAATGAAACTAAGCCTCTGTTTCTGTAAAGAGCTTTCTTGATAGTAAGCTGAAACAATCATGATTTTGATTAAAGATCTGGTTAAAAGTACATATACTCTTGTAGAGGTCCCAAGTTCAGACCCAGCACTGATACTAAAGTTAGTTCACAGCTACCTTTAACTCCAACTCTGGAAGACCCAGCGCCCTCTTCTGAACTCTAGGGGTATTTTCACTCACATGTGCACATACACACATATACATACAATTTTTAAATAAATCTTAAAAATATGAGAGCTGTTGGGAAGATGAAAAATTAACCCAGGAAAAAGAAGTTAAAGATGCCAAGGTGGGAATTCAGATTGGGATTTAACAAACAGCAGAGCTATCTGGACAGCTGGATGTGTCTCCCCCTTCCTGGTGCTCTGGCATAATACCTTAGGTTGGATCATTTGTAAACTGCATACATTTATTGCTCACAGTTCTAGAAACTGGAGAGTCCAAGACTTTAGCACAGGTGGTGTCTGAGAAAAAACCCTCCCCTTCTAATATGGTGCCTCTTGGGTACATCTAAACCTGGCAGGAAAGCTCTATACTGGCGACACAGTCACATCTAAATGTCCCACCTTCAAATACTACCATCCTAGGATAGGTTTTTCTTTTCTTTTTAAGATTTATTTTAGTCATATGAGTGCTTTGCCTGCACATAGGTCTGTGTACCACATGATTTCCTGGTGCCTGAGGAAATAGAACGCCTCCATGTGGGTGCTGGGAGTTGAACCCAGGTCTTTCACCAGAACAAACAAGTGTTCTTAAACACTAGCCAACTCTCCAGCCCTTAGGGTAGATTTTTTTTTAAAGGATAAATCTTGAGGGGAAACATTCGGAACACAGCCCCGGAAGAACATTGTAGGCTGTGCCAGGCTGTCTGCTACAAGACGCAAGGACCAACCTGGAAGTCGGTCTCTGGATTTTGTATCCTGGCCCAACTCCAGCCTTCTCTGGGATCTGTACTCTGCCTTCTGGGCCAGGCATGGGGCTAGGAGCAACTTGCTTCTTCCACATGATATGACCCTTCACTCCTCACCCTCCTCCTCCTGAAAGGTACTATTCCCCACTCCTCACCTAGGCATTTCTCTGACCTAGTCTTCCTAACCCTCCTGCAGGGATGAAGGTATCTCCCCCTGCTCACAGCTTGATCTGGGAATTTGGCCCTTGACCCAAAAGACATCTGTCTATCCATCTCTGTCTCTGTGTATATATCTGTCTGTCCGTCTCCATGTTTCTGTCTTTTTCTGTGTGCATGTGTACAGGCCATGTATGTGTACACATGTTATGTGTACATAACCATCCATGAAACTTGCCAAGTAGGATATGTTGGCTGGCAGTGAATCCTGGGGATGTGCCTCTCTATCTCCCAAGCACTAGGGAGATAAATAGCATGGGCCACCACTTTGCTTATTTTTTTACATCACTTCTGTGTCTCAGAGTCAGAAATACTTTATGAACTAAGTCATCTTCCCACTCACACCCAAAAGCCTTCTTATGAGTTTTTTGTTTGTTTTTTTTTGTTTGTTTTCTTGTTTTTGTTTTTGTTTTTTGCTTATTCGTTATGGTTTTTCTATCTTTGCTATTATGGGCTGGTCCTCCTGACTCCTCAAAGCAAAAACGGTGTCTGTTTTGGCCTTTGTGTTCATCATGAGGTCACAGACAAATGATGGAGTAGAGGCAGGTGAGAACATTTAACACCCTTGAAAGAATTGGAGAATGCTTCTGACTTGTGGTGAGATTTCCAAATATCCTTGGCTGGTCAAAGAACATTCCAGTCCCCAGAAAGCCTCAGGCGGATGATTCTGGACTGGTCAGTGGTTTCCAGTCTCAGATTCAAGTATGCAGAAAATCAGTCATAACCCCCAGTGGGATGGGAAGTTATTCAGATACCGGGAGACTCTCACTATATTTTCTCCATTCTTCTCCTTCTGAAGGAAGACTGAAATGTCGTGCCATGGTCTTTATTGAGTGGTTGTGTCAACCTTTCCCTCTTCCTGGGTCCCCTCAAAGAGCAGAGTTTGGGATCTCTATTTTTTATGGGGTGGGCATGTCCCACTACTTCTTTGTACCAGTGGTGAGAGATGTGATGGGGGGCCCTAGACCCCTCAAGGGACATGAAGCCAGGAACAGGGTGGTCCAGGGAATCTGCTGTCTGCATCAACACACAAAACCCAGACTCTGAGACACAACTGCAAAAGGCTCCCTGGGCTATTTTTCTACTTAGCTTAGAAACATTGAATTCTAGGAAAGGTCCCTCAGTTTAAATATAAAGAACAGAAGAACCAGGCCATACCTGAGACGTGCACATCCCTTAGGTGCTTACTGCCCACAAGGCTTCCCTTCAGAGCCCTCACCCCCACCCCATCCTCACTTAGAAGTGGAGAACTCCGGCCTGGCACAAGACTTCAATGCCTTCTCTGACATTTCTTCAACTGTAGGCTCAGTGCCTCAGTTTCCCTGACTGTCAGAAAAGAATAGCCATCTTTGGCCTACCTCACAAGGTAGTTATGCGGCTGAAATGAAATGCTATATGCGGCAGCCCTTGGAGGATGGTTCAGAGGAGAAGCCTGGAGGCAAGCTCATCAGATAATAGCATTAGCAAGATCTGAGCACTCCACCAGGCACACCGCCCAGTTACTTACTAGACAGGCTTGACCTGGAGTGGGTGGGGCTTTAGGAGCAGGCTTCTTGGAACAGGCAGCATTTTGAGCCATCAGTGGTGGGGGCAATCACCATCTGGAACTGATTGCCATTTTCCTGAAATTAAGACTGTTCTCAGACTTCCTGCCCTGGACCCTAGACCAGGGACATTTTATTCTGCCTGGACAGTTGGTATTCCAACCGCTCCAGAGTTCAGAGCAGCCAGCACCCTGCCAGGCTATGCCAATGTCTTTCCCTCTTGTCTCTGTAAACATGTCAAAATTGCATTCCAGTCTTCCGTTCTGTGCCGTGTTCTGGCCTCCCCTGATTTCAGCCTCCAGGAGTGAAGTTTTCCTGCTGCTCTCCATGAGGAATTGGTAGAACAGAAAACGCAGGAAATTAATGTCCCAGCCTCGAGGCTCCACACAGCATTAGATGGAATTAAAGTAGAATAATGAGTCGATACACACACAATGCTGTTGTTCTTTGATTTTCCTTTCAAAATTCATGTAGTGAACACTCCCGCCATTCTACACCGTCTTGGGCTGGGAGCCTCGCTAGCGTCCTGAATGAATTTACATACCAAATGGGTTTTAATTTTATATTTTCGCTTAAGGTCAGGACATTTATTTATTATCATTATTTATTACTGAGGCACGGGTGGTTTTAATTATTTTAGTGTCCCTCCTACAAAGCGGGATTGCTGCTAGCTACAGAACATTTTCCGTTTCCGCTCACATAAATAATATAGTTTTTAATTTCATGAAGATTTAGTATTCATCTGCTTTGTAAATTAAAGTCATCGTTTACCACAACAGAGACAGAGTGTTTGGTGTGTCCTGGTGGACTTCTCTGGCAGCCTCCTCCGGCCATCACTTTCCTAACTTTGGTTTGCCGGTGAATGCCTACGGGGAAAGCAGGCCAGTATGTCACCCAGTGCAGGTGATTTGTTCAGATATGCTGAAGTCACTCAACCTCCTAAGTTCTTAGATTATGGGCTTCCCTCTACTGTGGCTTCTCCATTCCTTCCCACTTCAGATCCCCATCTCATCTCTGTTGGAAAAGCTGTCATATCAGTAAGTTGTGAGCTCTTGGGTCATGCCAAGATCATGCCCCAACCATATGGTGATTCCCTGACCCTCAGTTACCTTCTTTGCCTACAAGTGACTTTCCTGGGGTAACCTCATCCTCAGAAGCAATAGTGAGACGTTTGTCATGAGGACATTGTTTCACACCACTAGGTTTATGTCTGTTGCCAGCATAGCCTCTGGAACATTCAGGCTGTTTGTGGTTGCCATGGAGAAGCAGAGCTGATTGGTGGTTTGAACTGTGCTATGTGTATAATAGAATGCCCTCACCCACCAGCGAGCAGGGGGCTGTTGCAGGGTACCAGGCACTCCCTGGTCTTGAACACATTCAAGAAGCTGTCCCTTAGGGCTAATATCAGATTAAAAGCATATTATATTTAAATGATGCCAGCTTCATTCTGCAGAGGTTTTCTTGAGTCCTCCTCCAGCCTCCACTTACAAATCAGCCTCTGGGGGACCCAGTCTCCAAGCAGAGGTCCCCGTTTCCTAGTAGCTGTGTCCCTAGGGAGAGAATGAGGAGCCTGAAGCATCAGCATGCTTGTGTCGGAGAGGACCGACAGAGTTACTGTCAGTCTCCCGGGGATCTATCAAGAGGCATGCGACACTGTCCTTGAACACACCGAAGCTTACATATAAACAGAAAACAGGCTTCCTCACACTGAGTCATCCCTCTGTACTCGGAGAAGATGAGATGCGTTAGCAGCACACTGCCATCCGGCATCTCTTTCTGGCCGAGGGAGGCAAGAAAAGTCCATAGGGGGCAAAGTGTCTCCCACGCACAACAGCAAGGACTTGTCTCACAATCTGGCTCCCCAGAAGGACAAAAAGAAAGAGGAAATTGTGGGTGCAGAGTTTCTTTTTTCTGATTTCCTGCCTTCTTACCTTGGCACTGACATAAGAGGCACTCGAGGACTGGATCAGCCCTCTAGGAGCCTGGGGACATAGGAAGTCTCTAGACTGTGTTAGAAATACGCAGAGCTAAGGGCAGTCTCTTCCCGCTGAAACAGGAAGTGAAATACCTTTGAGAGGTTGATAGCTCACTGCATTGTACAGGGATTCTACTTTGGGGAGATGGGGTCCTTGTGAAGCCCAGACGTGGATTTAAAGTAGTCAGGAGATTCTTTTTGTAAAAAAAGAAGCTATCAGGTATCTGTTGGCCATCTTCCCTGTAGAGCAGATGAATGGGTTCATGTCACTTAGCTGGGAAGAGACGGTACCTCCTACTCCACTCTCAAGTAGGTACCGTTTTTTTTGCTACTCTGCCTAGCACCTCAAGGGCCCTGCAATTCCGCCAGGGAGATGAACAAGACTTAGCAAAGGTCAGGGAGCAAAATAAGGCCAACAGCTATGCCAGCAGCTCGGGCGAACATCACAGCTATCCTGAAGGATGGTGGGAAGGCAAACACTCAGAGGGAGACAGAGAGGCTGAAGGACATACCCTCATGAGAGAGGATGAGACTACACACGGGAGTGGGGGGGTCTCAAAACTTCTGGAAGAGATTTAGGTCTAACCCAACAAGGAAGTCCCTATTGGGGAAAGCCAGAGGTGGAGAGCCACAGCCCTAGAACTCCAGATCAGGTCCCAAACTCACCATGAGCTATTAGCCATTTTTAAAGGAGAATCGACAAGGTCCCATCCAGTCCTGACCTGATAATACATACATACATACATACATACATACATACATACATACATACATACATACATACATACATACATACATAAATATATATATATTAGCGAGAGAGCGGGAGAGAGAGAGACAGTACTACCACCCAGTAAGTTCCCTTCTGCAGACTGGAGCCTTCTTCCTGATCCCATCTATGAGCCTGCCATACAGCTCAGGCCTTTGTCCCCTCTCTCAAATAGTTCTTCCCCGGGGCCCTGAGACCAAGTTGGAGGCTCCAGTCAGCAAGAAATGAGGCTGGGCCGCTCCAAAGGACACAGATCTGGAAAGAGCATCGGCGGCAATGATTAGCACCAGCTTGTGCAGGAGAGGCTATAAATAAGAGCAGCAGTGACGGCGGTAAGCATTTGTTCAGTCTTTACTACCTGCCAGGTGTGAGTAAGTGCCTTACATATATCTGCATCAAATCCTGTGGGCCAGGTTGTTCTCATCACTATTTAAGATGAAAAACTGAGGATTAGGGAAGTTTGGAGGGTTTGGGGCTTTCTTTCTTTCTTTTTTCTTTTTTTGCAAAGTTAGTGGCCTTAGGAGATTTTGAACTTAGGTCTGGCTTCTTCCGAGACAGAGTCAAGTGATTGCCAAAAGCAAAAATAAAAATACAGGTGTCATTCACTGTACTGTAAGAGCACACACACATACTCACACATGCCATGCACAAGCCTGTATAGCCCTTTCTTGCTTGTACGCACATCCCATGATGCACAGTACCTCTGCAGCCAGGGATGGCTATGTGAGAGCCATCGTCACCACACAGTCACAGGGAAAAAAAGCTCACAGAGGTTGGATCATAGCAGGGGTCTGCAACGGGGATGCAGAACACCGGCTTGCAAATCCATGGGGGGGCTTCAGCTGTGTTATGGTTGCATCATACAATCCAAGCTGGCTTTGATCTCATGATCTTCCTGTCTCAGCCTCCTATATACTAATCTAATGGGCTTGCACTACCATGCCCAGATTAAGTGGGGCTTCTGGTCATTCTGAACATCTGGGCTGTCCTCCTTAGAGTATGGGTATGGGGAGCCTTGGTTGATCAAAATGGCTAACCTTGAACTTGGGGTCAAGGATTATGAAGTACCATTTTGTGTCTGGTGGATTGTAGGACAGGAAGGGGGACAAGGGGGCATGGGCAAAGAGAAGGAAGCCAAATGTGGCATGACACCTCTCAGGAGCTGCCACCACCCACCCAGCTTGCTTAGTGTCCTGAGAAACCTCGGCTCTGTCCCCAAGTGTTCTTTCCTGTTCTGGCCATTCTCATTCCCGAAGCCAAGATCCTGGAGCAAGCAAAAAGAAGTGGACAACACTGGTTGTTTCCATCCCAAAGAATAGTGAGCTGACAGCAGGAGCTCTAGGTCCAGGGCCGCAGGTGCCCCCTTTCTTTGCGATGTCTTTCAGGGTATTCTTGCCCCCTTTTCCGTTCCTATTAAAGGAAGAAAGTAAAATGGACTTCACAAGTAGCTACCAAAAAAAAAAAAAAAATGTCAAGGAGCTCTTCAAATGAGGAAGCCAGGACCTTTCTCATCAGCACGAACAGAACAAGTCATGAGAGGAAGTGTCTGTTTCTTTAGCCACCTTTTCAATTATGCTGGACTCTTAAAACAATAATAGATCTTTAAGTATGTATATGTGTATCAAATACTTTCCATTTAAAATGTCAAGTGTAACACTTACACATCATATTGTAAATGGTCATTATATTTAACAGTCGGCATTGATTTTCCATTATGCTTATATACTTCGTGCGTGTGTGTGCAGGGACACAGACTATGTGTTTTGGAAAAGCAAATGACTTCTAATATGAATACTGGAACTCCTCCTAATGGCGGGCATGTTTTTTCTCCCTGGTATTCTTCGTCCTGTGCTCAGGAGTCTGTATTCCTGTCTGTCATCTTAAAATGAAGGAAACAGAAGCCTAGCCTCTGTGCCTGGTACCCCGGCTTTCTGTTCTTCCCCTGTCCTTCTGTGTGGCAGCTGCCTAGCACAGATCTGCATTCAGCCTTAACCGCCCAAGCACCTCATTCCGTGGCCTTCCTCCTGGGTCACCCAAAGGTGCCATCCCCCTTACATTATGCGCGCATGTACCACTTTGGGCAAGGCATCACACTCACCCAGAGGTTTTCTCCTATTTTAAGTGCAGGGTTAGGGGAGAGCTGAGGAAGGAATTTGTTCTTACATCTTAGCTGGAATGCAGCCTGAGCTGGAGGTCGATGACACCGGAATAATTGGAGGTAAGAGCTGTGAGACCATTAAGATAAATTTTTGACATAAAAATGTAGGCTGGTTCATAAAAGGTTGCAATGACAATAGGGTACAGTGACAAGTTTTCAACAGTTGTATAAAGCTCCAGATGGAGGGGAATTCAGCGTGATGAATTATGGGCCATCGGGATAACATAGCATCCTTTTATAGGCATGGATGTAAGAAGGAAGCAAGGTTATTCGGACTGGCCCATATTAACTAACATCACTGGGAAAGCAGGGGATGGAGAGAGAGTGAGCACGTTAGAGGCTTAAGGACTCTGCTCCTGGAGCTGAAATGCCTTGATCTTCCAACCTAAGCTCACGCTCAGTTCTCTGGTCTAACGAGCATCTTTGTCAGCCAAATTTCAAGGCTGAACCTCCACAGCCTGCTGGCATGTTCCAGGACCTTCTAACCAAGGAGGTCCTGTTCCACTCCTTTGCCTGAGTATTGTACAGTTATGTCCCTTGAGTTAAATAGCCTTTCTTGGCACCCAGTTAAGACATGGGAGACCCTTCTTAAGTAAAATGTTCTCTGGATAGGAGACTGGTGCCCATAGATATAAGATAGAAAGAGTCCACTCACCTTCAGATCAGCTTGCAACTCAACTAGTAGAAACCACCAATGCCCTTGACCACTTCTACTAAGGATACTAATGACTATATGGTGCCCATCCCTGTCCACCCCACAATGGATCCAAAAATTCTATAAGCACATTTCATTGCCTTGTTGAAACTCACAATAATCCTAATGTAGATATTATTTCACAGCTGAGAATATTGAACCCTAGAAAAATTAAGCTACAGCAAGCAAATATGCAAAGTGTTTAAGGGTTCAGAGAGGAGGCTGTGCAAGTCCCTGACTACTTGTTGAGCTATAATGACCTGTGAATACTTACACACACACACACACACACACACACACACACACACACACACAAATGATAATATCATCAAGCCCTAAGCACATGTAAACACCTAGGACCGTTGGAGGGTTCAGCAAACGGGGATATAGGATTTGTTCAACTGATAAAGTTCATTGGAAATAGGCTTTGGAAAGAAGAAATGTTAGTCAAATGTCTGCATTCAGTGGCTATGCTTAGGGTGTGTGAATTTATATGAATGACCTGCTAATCATAGTTATAAGAGATAAAGTCATTTATGTGGCTATAAGGAAGGAAAGTCTCGCACAGAGATGGTGTGTGTGTGTGTGTGTGTGTGTAAGAGATGAAGTCATTTATGTGGCTATAAGAGAGGAAAGTCCCACCCAGAGATGCCGTGTGTGTGTGTGTGTGTGTGTGTGTGTGTAGTGTGTAGTGTGTGTGTGTGTGTGTGTGTGTGTGTGTGTGTGTGTGTAATGTGTGTGTATATATATTCCAGCTCCCCAATCTGTTCACCACAGACCACACTTCATGTTTTAATAAGACATGTTTGTGATATTGAGGGACACTCAGATCCCTGCCTAAGGTGACAGAAGACTCTTTAGGGATCACTTTGGGCCCCAGGGTGGAAGTTGAAGACCCATCCAGAGTATATGAAAGCTGACCTACTTTTCCCACTTTCTATGGTTCTGGAACAAGAACAAATGAGACCATATGGGGATACTTTGGACTCTAAGACAAGCTGTAAAAAGCATGAGTATACCTTCCCCACTAAAGCAGCTCGGTAGTTAGCTTCTCATGTGGACCCACCAACTAGCTGAGTTGATCTAGCCTAGTGAGACCCAGGGATACTTTTATATGGGATCTTGCCTCTTGCACCCCAAGACCTCCAGAGTCTGCAATGTATATAGGGCTCAGTTAATAGCTACTGCTTCCATACAAAGCACTCATAAAGCTCCCAAGACCCTGCAGTCAAAGCATTTTAAATGGCTAGAGTAGAGGGGAAGTGACCATGCCTGATATCCCAGAAGACACACAGACGCCCACACACACACACACACACACACACACACACACACATGCACACATGCACGCATGCACACGCACACACACACACGCATGCACACACATTCTTAAGGGACTAGAGCAAGGGACCCCAAATATGTTTCTGGTCCTCTGTACAAGGACAAGCAAAGTGGCTCCTATTCTAGGGGTCCCCAGAGGCTTGCCAATCTGTACCCTGTGCCCCCACAATTGAAGGCCACCAGAGCTAAGGGCCTCTTTATCTTGACAATCTACTGGACAGCTGTGCACCCGGTGAGACATGACATCTCCTGTGTCATCCCCTCCCCCCAGCCTCAGGGCCCGTGTGAGGCAAGCATGCGCTGTCTTTATCCTTAGGCTTTTCTTAGTAACAGCAGTGGCTGTGGTTGCTCATGGACTCCTGAAGACCGGCTGTCCTGGACAGCTGAAGGCTGTGCCTAGATCAGCGAGTCCACCCAGCCTACCAGACTCCTCCTCCAGCTGTCCTGGATCCCACGTGAGGTCAGTGGAATACCTTTAATAAGCCACCAGAAAAGTTAGGAAAACCAGTGCTATGGCTTACAAACAAGGGACAGCTGAAGACAGCTATCCTAAGTGAAAATGTCTTTCCTCCCAATGTTCTGGTTTCTGGAGGGAAGAATATGAGGCTGGGTCTCATGGGGTTCCCAGGCCTCAGTTTCGGGTGGAGGATGGGGCATTTCATTGACTCAGAAAGGCTGGTAATTGAGAGCTGCCTTCCCAGCCTCTGAACCAGCTTGCACTTGCCAGCGATTCTGCGGTATCTAGAGCCCTTTCATTTCTGAGGAAAGGCATTGTAGCATCTGCCAAGCTGGAACTAAGTCTCTGAGTATAAGACAGCTGCCCCTATGCCTGACCTCACAGTAGGGAATCGGGTAAAGTCACAGATCCAGACGAAGTGGTGACTGGGTCCCTCCTCTAGGTTAATAAAGTGGGTCAAAGGTCACAGGAAACTGGCCACAATTCTCAAGACCCTAGAATCATGGGTTAGACCCAGGCTATAGCTATTTCTAAAGTTTATGGGGCCAGGAAATCTGCCAGAGGAGGGGCTTCAGCCAGTAAATCCCCCTTGGGATTGGCCAGACCCTGTCCTCGATGAGCCACCAAGGAACTTTCTGAGCTGTATATTGAAAGCTGGGACAGGCAGTGTTTGTCTAACAGCAGTCAAGGTTATGGACCACAAAGGATAGCCTGGCTCAGGACCATTGAGTTCTCAGGGACCTCTGGTTGGCTTTGAGCTCTGCATCTAGGGATAAGAATATTGGACCCCTGAAACTATAGGAGCCCTGGGGTCTTCTACTCAGCTTTGCTTTGCAGGTGGGACCTAAGCCTGGGCCCTTCAGAAGGTACTGGGTATTTAGAACAAGAACCCTGAATGAGCTGATTTTTTTTAAAAGGGGGTAGAGGGGCCAGGGCCAGGGGAGACTCTCTCCTTGGGGCTGTCAGGATTGGTGCTGGCACCCACAGAAGCCATAAACTGAGTCAAAAATGCACCCACCCCCTTCCAGGCCAAGCATCATTGTGCCATTGATACAGTAGCAAGCACAGTCCAGAGGGAAAGGGTATGTACGATTGGTTTACCATAGAGCTTCTGGGGGGTCTCCCTGGCCACCTAACACTGTCTCTGTCCTCCTCCAAGAGGATTGTGCCAAGAGGTATCTAGGGAACTTACGGTGGGATCTCTGCTGAACCATGAAGTCAGTTCCACAGGCTCAGGCTTGCGCATGTGAAGGATAGTCCTAATGGGGCCTGGTCCTAAGTACCCAAGGGCCAGCGTAGCCCCAGAGGGGTCTCTGTTGCACTCAGCATGAAGTGCCTGTACCAAGGATGTCTGGACAGCTAGAAGATAATTCCTGCTCTTAAGACTGAGGCAGATGCTGCTGGTAACAGGGCTTGCTGATAAGTGGTCCCACTGGGACATGAGTGTCGCCGGAGAAAAGAATTGATGTGATAAAAGTGGCAGATTTCACGGGAGACAGCATCCCTTCCAGGCATCAGTAGGAGCCCTGGAGGTGGACACTGAGACCTGTCCCTTCTGGTTCTGACACTGACTGTACCCTGAGGTCTCAGGCCCTGGGAGCACTGATGTCCATCCACCAAGTAAAAAGCCCAAGTCACTTTGGGGTGTTTGGGCTTGTGTTTATGAGCAAGAAGCAGAAATGGGAACACACAAGAGGACCTAGAACTAGGTATACATTCTACTCCAGCCCTCTGGTACCCCCAGGTACCACTCTTCTCTCTTAAGCAGCCTTCCCTCTACTCCATGGCTGCTGCCATGAGTCACACATGCTCTGTCCTCACCCAGGCTGTAGTGGGGGCCTAGTGAGCAAATATCCTCTCACCAATGACAGGACAATGGCCAGGCCCCTTGGACGGAGATACAAAAAGATCCTGTGGGTTGGTCAGGCACTGCCATTGACTCACTAGCTCATATTTTCTGGAGACCTGACCCTGGAAATAAGTCCCCAAGCACGTGGACAGCAGCATAACCCTACTCCCCACGGGGTGACTTCTACTCTAGGCCTGTTAGCACTGCTATAGGCAGTCCCCAGAGGAACCAAGCCAGACTTCCTCCACAAAACAAGATGGGGCCCTGGTTCCCTGTCGGGGACTGTGTTATGAGGGACAGGACAAAAGAATCCTGTTCCTTCCTCCTTCCATTTTTCTGTTGAGGTAAAGAATAGATTTGGCCCCATTTGCAGAACATGTAAATCCTTACTGATTAAACTGCCCATGAAAATTGACACATATCCTAGCCTCTGGGCCTGAAGAAAGAGGATTATAACGGAAGCAGGAGTTATATCTTCTGTCTGCTTGGTACTGTAGCATTGCAGGACTTTCCCTGTCTTTGGCAAACCACAAATCTTTCATAAAAGAATATTTTGAGCATATGGGAGAGACAGCCAACCTGTGAAGGGGGGGGGGAGGAAATGACTGATTCTAAAGCATTCTTTTTTAGTGTGTTAGGTGGGTATAGTTGTGCATATTCGTGACAATGTAGTGTGCATGTACATTCACGCGAGTGTGTGTGTGTGTGTGTGTGTGTGTGTGTGTGTGTGTGTGTGTGTGTGTAGGTCAGAGTGCAACCTCAGTGCTATCCCTTAGGTACAATTGCTTAGTTGGAAAACAAGGTCTGTTACTGATCTGAAGCTTGCCAGGGTGAGCTAATCTGCCTAGCCATCAAGCCCCAGGGACCCATCTGCCTCTAGCCCCCTCCCTCTTCCCCCCCCCCTTGTTGCTAGAGATTGGACCCAAGACTTCATACCTGCTAAGCAAGCATCCACTGAGCTACCAGGCCCCCAAATAGTCCTTAGCCACATAGAAGCTGCAAACAGGGCCTGTCCTCGCTTTACAGAACTGGACCTATCACAGAGCAAGTATTCAGGGAGGCTGGGAGTCCCTGGCCAGCTCTGGTGGAGGTGAAGAGGCCTCTTGATGTCATTTTAAAAGGTCTCTCATGTAACTGTGAGCACCCTTCCTGTGGCTCCCTCGGCCACTGCCTTTTGTGCCTGCTGATTTTCAATTCCCCATAGCCAGGAGATCTGAGGGCCGGCGTAAGCACTGCCTGTAAGCATCTTGAGGGAAATGTCCAAAATTCTGTATTCATCCTGACCGCTTTAACAATTAAATGTTCACTTTATGAGATTCCTTTTCTTATAAAATGCAATTAGCAGTCTTAACCTCCGGAGGGAACAAATCATTCACAGCTTGGTGTGAGTTGGTTTTTATCAATGTTCTTCGAAAGTTAAACTGGAATGAGAGAGCAGAGACGAAGAGAGAGTCACTTCTAGGGGTTTGGGTGGGTAGAAAGCAACCAACTATCAGTGTGCCGGCAAAGAAAGGAACCTGTCACCTGCTGAGCTGACCCCAAAGGCCAACACTATCCCAATATCTTAGAAGCCCCCAGAGTCCTTAGGGTTTGTCTCAAGCCTTTGTAGTTGCTACAAAAAAAAAAAAAAATCCATAAGCTAGGTGGTTCCCAAACAACATAAATGTCCAAGGTCAAGATGCCAAAAGACTTAGTGTCTGTGAGGGTCGCTTCCTGATTCCTAGACATTGGTCCTTTCTATGAACTCAGCAGATGTGATGGCTTTGGACTTTGAGCTCCTTGTAAGGATGTTAATCTCCTTATGAAGTCTCCACTCTTGTGACCTAGTCACCTCCCAAACACCCCACCTCTTCATTCCTTCACTCTGGGGTTTTGTTTTTCTAACATGGGGACTTTGAAAGTGTCACAACATCCACCTCACAGCAGAGCATGGCCCCCTCTCCAAATGATGACTCAGAGAGGGCCAGCAAACTGCCCAGAAAACACAGGAAGCCAGAGGTGGACCAGAGATGTGGAAAAAAGTCACTCTGACCCTACACAAGAATCTCTCCTCTCTCTGCTCTTTATGAGGTGCCAGGAGGAGTGAGGTGGGCATAAGCAACTCCTAAGAAGTACGAAAGAACACACAAACTGGTCCAATATTTCAATCTTGGGCCAAATGCAAAAGGTCATTTTTAATTGAATATCTGAAATCATATCTCATCCTATCTACATACGTGGTATCTCACATGCATACGTCTGTGTGTACGTGATATATACCTATAAGTGTTCATGTGTATGCATCTATAGGGCACTCACCTATATGTGTGTGAAGGCTTAAGGTTGACAACAAATGTCTTCCTTTATTTCTGTCTAGCTTAAATTTTAAAAGTATCTCTCCCTGAACCTGGAGCTCACCAGTTCAGCAAGACTGGCTGGCCAGTAAACCCTAGGAATCACCCAGTGCTGGGGCTACAGATGTTCACCACCACATCCAGTTTATTTGTGGGTGCTGGGGAACCAAACTCAAATCCCCAGTAAGTATTTTGCTAGCTAAACTTTATCCTCGGCACCGCTCCTCACTCATTAGAAAATTCTGGGCTCATTTCTTAAGTGAGCGAGGCTCTGTCCTCCTGTGAACTGCCATGCCCCCAATTTACCTCCTAAGTCAATTTAGATTCTCAAACTTTCCTCTTTTCCCAGGTAATTTGAATTGACAGGGGTTGGGGGTGGGGTGGGGGAGACAACCAAGAGGTTTTCAGTCATTGGCACAAAATGTCACCTTTTGGTATCCACACAAAAAGCAGCAAAATCCGTATCTATGCCTGGGACAATGGAGAAGACAGGGGCAAGACATTAAAAACCATCTGGTTGGAGTTCCCCATGAGAAGGAAGTAAGGCCAGGTCTGTTGGCTTGAATGCTTCTGCAGTGCTTCCCTTGTGTGTGTTGCCTCCTTCCCCAGCAAGTCACCAGTCTTCTTGGGGGGGGGGGGTTTCGTCTCCTTTCTCTCTGCCTTATCTCCAATGCCTGCCATGCCATAAGTGCTCAGAGAATGTTTGTTGTTTTGTGTTCATTCAAAGTTAGAGCCATAATTCACAAAATACACACCTCACATTTACCCTGGTAAACTCATCCTTTAATTGAAATGCATTCATTTGGAGAATGTGATGCTGATAGGAACCAGATAGCTGTGAGGCTTGATGGTTTTCTGAGTGCCTTGGGCCCCTTAGGGTGTAAATTACAATATGGAGCATTTAGATACCAAACCCATTGGGGTGACGCTGAGGATAATCCATCCTCAAACAGAATACTTGTTACAAACCCCCAACTCATCGTAATTAAAAATTCTAAATCACACAATTGGGTTTTTTTTTTTCTGCAAATACTTTTATGCTGTTTTATTTATCGCCATCAATAATAACAGTAATGATGATAATAATAATAATAATAAAGCCACTGTGTGATTAAGGTGCAGAGAAGCAATTAGTAAACACAATATTTACAGGTTTTTGGAGAGCCCTGTGCCAAGAATGGAAACAGAACAATCACAAAGGAAGTCAGTAGAAACACTGGTTACAGAAGGTCCCGTCAACTGGGTGTTGAAGTCAGGCATGGGGTTCTTTATGATTCCACTGACCTCTGCTCATGGATCATTTAGTCATTTGTTCAATTCATACATGTGTGCTAAATGTCACAAATGCGTTGGGCAATGTGCTAGATGCTGAGTATGTGGCCGTGAAGTGGAACTGCCCTCAGTGTGCATGGTCTGAAGGTAGTTACAAACAGCTGTTATATCCGTCACAGCAGGATGGGTCTTGATCTGCAGTGACCATGGAAGGCACTACATGTTATTGAGTGGCTGCCCCTGTGGGCATTATTTCTAAACTGAGAACCTGTAGTTGCAAGTAGCTGGTTGAAAATGGGCCAGTGGAGGCAGGAGGTCCCTGGAGAGGCCTGGTGACAAAAACAAGCTTTAGTGCCTTTGCGGGCTGAGAAGTAGCTCATTCATTTCCTGGGAGAAGGTGACAACCCTGAAGGAACAGCCAGCGTAAAGCGTACCCTGAGAGCCACGGAAAGTCACACAAGGACTTTGCAGGGCAATCTCAGACTCTCTTCTCTGGCTAGCTGGGAAGAGAGAGACAGGAAATAGGAAGCCATGACAGTGGTAGCCTAGATTTATGTAATAGCAGGGGAAAAGGGAGGATTTGAGACATTTGAGACAAGTGATAATGAGGCCGATGGCAGATGCTTCCCAAATTGAGAGTGTGTGCCAAGACCTGAAGCAGGCACTTGGCCTGTTCACTTGGAAGTCTTTAAATGAAGCCTGGAAGAGTGTCTCTTATCTCTGCAACTAAAGGAATGTAATAATGCAGCACTGACATGGTGGCAAGTACAACCAGACTCCTGTCTGTATGTGAACTCAGACCCTTGTCTGACCCCAGAGCCCACAGGCAGAACCTGCTGTATTAGTTACTTTGCTTTTTGCTATAACCGAATAACCGACTTAGAACTTAAGAGGGCCTGGCTGCACCCTAAAAACCCTGTCAATGACTAGAAAGCTAACAACATGTGACGGCCATGGCATTGAAGGCTCTGGAGAGCTAAAGAGATAGTGAAATGATGTTAGATCAGGGTCTAGGAAAGCAATAAGGCATGGGGTGAGAGGGACCTTATAGCTGAGTTCTATAGAAGGAATTGTCAGTTCTGATCAGGCCCCAAGAGCCTAGCGGGACTCTTGACAATAGTCTGTCAGAGGACAGAACTGGAACCCAGAGCCAATGGGTATGATACCCCTCCACTGGCTTTGGGTGGGGCACTGAAGGCCACACTTGGATCCCCTCAAGGGCTGCCTCCTTACCTTAAATCATCTTGAAGTGAGGCGATCCCATGTTGCTAGTGTGCCCAGGTACCCAGCAGAGACAAACAATATTTAGTAGGCCTCAGAGTATTTTGGAAAGGTAAGGAAAGATGGAAACTGGAACATGATTTCCAGGCAAGGGAGACAATATTACCAAATGTGCCTAGACAAGAAACATCAGAAAATGAGAGACAGTCGAGCCTCAGGTTTATTGACATTACCAGATTATTGTTAAACTATGCCATGCCATAGTCAAAGAATTAAAAGACAAGTTTGGAGTTGTTTGTTTTGGGTTTCGGTGAGAATAAACAACAAAGTAACAAGGATTTTTTTTTTTTTTTGAGGGGTGGAGATGGTTGATTAGTTGGTTTTTGTTTTTTGGGGTTTTTGGGTTTTTTTGTTTGTTTGTTTGTTTGTTTTTTTGGTTTTTTTTTTTTTTTTTTTTTTTGAGTTTCTCTGTGTAACAGCCCTGGCTGTCCTGGAACTCACTTGACCAGACCAGCCTTGAAGTCACAGAGATCCACCTGCCTCTGCCTTACAGGTGGTGAGACTAAAGGTGTGTGCCATCACCCGTGGCAGTGTGTTTTCTTAGAAGAAATAAATAGCAAGGAACTTCCTAACACCTTGGCCTAAGATTCTAAAGGTGACTTTAACAGATGCAACCCAAGGCAGGATGACCAATCAAAAGATTGATCTTTTCAAAATTAACCAGAAGCTGGTGAATGCTTTAATCCCACTACTTGAGAGGCAGAGGCAGTCATGTTTCTGTGAATTCAAGGCTAGCCTGGGCTACTTAGTATGATCCTGTCTCAATCAATAAATAATCAGATTTTTTTAATACAGTATTAAGAAGAGAGACAGAAGAGGAAAAAATACAGAGAAAAAAGATGAGACACAGAGTTACAGTAAAAAATGTATAATGTGTAGACTGGACGTTAAGGAGGAGAGAATGAGAGGTGGCAGTTCAGGAGAGAAAATGGCTACGCCATTCTTAAACTATTGAAGACTTCAAGTCACAAGTCTAAGAGCACTGAATTCCAAGAGGGATAAATGAAGAGAAGCCACCAATGAAAAACAGAGAAAAAAAGCCAAAACAAAAAAAAAAATCAGGAAAGAGACAGTTAACTGTCAAAGATACAGTAAGTAGGCACATATCTCAACTGAGACACTAAGACTACCAAAGGCACCAGGGTAGAACCCTTATGGTGCTGGAAAAAAACGGCCAGCTTAGAATTTTATGCCCAAAGAGAACTTTCTTAGAACAAAGAAAATGGGTAAAAAATTCAAAGTAATCAATAAGTAAAACATCCAACAGTCTACACTAAAAGATAGGCTAATACGTTCTAAAGACAAAAGGAAACTAATTCAAGACGAAAAGTTGGAGTCTGCCGACAGAGTGACGAGCAACAGAAAACAGGAGAGTGACTGCCCGTGCCTGCATTACTACTGACCACACTACGCAGTTTAAAATACTCTTCTTGGGAGGCTGTGTACTTCAAGACAGAGAATAGACGCAAAAAAAGCTTAGAAATGAGGTAAATAAAAATTTATTTTGAGGCTTTTGAATTGGCAAGGAAACAAGTTGAGACTTTGGTCTCAATCTATGGTAACTCGAGTAAAATAAAAAAAAAAAATGTAACCTACAAGCAAGAAAAGGCAAAGGGAATGTGGGATTGTAGGGTAAACAGGAGGTGCTGAGTAGAATGAAGATGTTAAACCTGTGGAGATCATGTTTAAATATACTGACTTGTTCAAAGAAAAAATATGAAAGGTTCAGAGTAGCATAGTAAATACATATCTTTGATATTTTTCTGTGTATATATTTCTTTGAGTTTAAATCAAAATTGGGAACTTTTCTTAAGTTTTGATATTTAGGACAATTTTACATTTACTTTGTGTGTGTGTGTGTATGTACTTGTGCACACATGCATACCACAGCATATGTGCAGAAGTCAGTATACTTTGGGGGAGTCAGTTTTCTGTTCCCACATCAGTTTTCTGTTCCCACTGTTGGTGCCAGAGGTAAAATTCAGTTATCGGGTTTACATGGCAAGTGCCTTTACTGCTAAAATCATTTGCCGGTCCTAATGCTGGGGTTAGAAAGAATATTTCATTATTATGTTTAACATCTCTAGCTCCCAAGATCAAAAAATAAAGAAGAAAGTTAGAAAGATGTCTACAGTCACCTAGAAATTATAAATGCTCACATCTAAGACCATAGAACATAGCCTTGAAATATATTAAGTGACTTTTGGATACATAGAGAAAATGTGTCCAAAATCTCTAGAGAATGCCCATTCTTTGGAATTACACATTTATAAGTGCAGCTGGATAAAATAGGCATGTAATATTGGTAGGGGGGTACCCTGTTCTGTTTGTATGTTTGAGACAGGACCTCACATAGCCCAAGTCAGCCTAGAACAGATTTATGTAGCCAACAAAGCTCTTGAATTCATGGCTTTTCTCCCATATTCTGGACTTATAGGCATACACCATCATACCACACTTGGCTGTAAGATTTTGAAAAATAATAACATTAAGAAGAGATTGCCACACTGGAGTTCTGTTGGATCAGAAACCTAAGGACTTTCCACAGATAGTAAAGGAAAGGACATTGCAGACTCAGGGCTAAGGCAGATGCAAGCTAGCAGAAGGACCCTCAGAATGCCCAGAACCCACGAGGCTAAAAACTGCAGCTGTACATGTGCAGGTGAGGAGTACCTGGACCCAGACACTGACAGTGGGGGTCAGAACCTACTGGTCCCTACAGAGAAAAGCTAGCTGGGCCTCTATCCAAGCAGGATTACGCCAAAGTTATTCTCGGGCCATCAGATGTTGCCGGACCATTTCCTCCCTCACAGTTCAGCCTTCCCCCTTGTCACCACACCTTGTCACTTATTCAGGGAAGTTGTAGCATCTGGTGTTAATACAGGGTCTTATGCTGCTAGCCTGAAGTCTAACCAGCACTCACCTGAGCTTCAAGTGGTCCTCATAAGCCGAAGAATAGGCGTTACTACACCCATTTCACAGATGGAAAACCTGCTTGGGAACACAGGTCCCTGCACCTGAGACTGGGCTCTGCTCGGTCTTCCCACCTCCACACTGCCCTTGGCCTGGTTAACATCCTGCATCCTCCTGCACTCAGCTCTGTGGGTGGCTAAGAAAACAGTCTGTATTTGCTTATGGAGATGCTCAACTCCAGGAACTCCAGCCTGCCTCTTACAGCGAGTGGTGAGTGTGTAGAAACCTAATGGAGCAGATACATCTACTGAGGGCCTTTGCACGAAATGGGTTGCATCAGCTGAGGGTCTTTGCATGGACAGGGTTGCTGAGGCAGCAGCTTGTACGACTTGACTGCCACTAGCTCTGACCCTTTATTCCGGTCTAGGTGGCTTTACATCCACAGCCCCCCACACACACATTCCTCGTTTGCAGCCGGGTGGCCATGCACTTGTCAGGTTCACTGAGCAGACAGCACTTGTGCTTAGGATGTTGGATTAAAATGACCACATCAGCACGGTTCAGTAGCACCAGCTTTGTTTGGAGCATTGTGTCTTCACTGCCCTCTCTGTTCAGAAAAGACCATGCTGGTTTCCCTTCCTTGTCAATAGATCAATTGTCCTAAGGTCTGCTGGGACCCTCTGCTCCTGTCCTAGGAACTGGGCTTATTATGGCCCCCCAGTCTTATAGGCTGTGTGTTCATAATTCTTCCTATTAAGGGATCCCGAATGTCAGTAGTCCCCTTAAGCATAAATGGCCTTGCTAGGCTTGTGGGACCCAATTGGTGGTATGGACCATTTGGCCCCGTGCACAATGTCACACTCCTAGTACTTTTACCTTCTCAGTCACAGAAGGGGGCTCCAGTCACGTCCTGCCCAGGCAGCAGGGACCAGTCAGTCCTCCGTTCTACTAGGGAGCCGTGCAAAGGTCACGCTCAGCCTGGGGCTCATTTGACTCTTTGGTGCTGTGTGAAGAAGGCCGCGGAGGTTGTCAGGGTCCTTCCAAGTAGCTCTTCTTGCTGGGGAAGAAAGAGAAAGATAACGGTGGAAACACAGACGCAGCGATGTGTGCTAGCAGAGGAGATTCGAGGAGTCTCTAAATATTATCTCCCATAAACTCTGGAGGTAACGTGCCCTCGGTCCTTTTTAAATCAAGATTTTATTAAAAAAGAAACATGGTTGCAATCATCAAGCAACCAATTCGCAAAGACATTTTCTATGGTGATAAAAATAATAGAAGCTATTATTTGAGACATGGGAAAAAGAACCTGTGTCAGACCTAGGATGTGGCTTTGACATTAGTTTTTCTGTGTGTGTGTGTGTGTGTGTGTGTGTGTGTGTGTGTGTGTGTGTGTGTGTGTATTTTATTAGCTCATATTACAAAAATAATGAGTCACACTATAAGCAGTTCATACATGTATATAACGTCAGTTGGTCACATTCATCCCCCATTACGCCCTCATTGCTCCTTCCCACTGGTGGGTCCCTGCCTCTTCTTTTCTACCTTTTTTGTTGTGGCTAAACTCTAGACAACATGACACAATGTTCTTTATGGCTGGGTAATACTCAGCTGTGTATACGCCACATTTTCTTCATCCATTAACCCATTGGTGGATACCTAGTCTAATGTGACTAGTGCTGTAACAAGCATATGCAGGCATCTTGACTGTAGTAGGACACCTTAGATTCCTCCAGTATATACCCAGGAGTGAGAGAGCTGCCTTATGTACAAACTTAATTATCTGAGAAACTTCCATACTGATTTCCACTGTGGCTAGATTCTTACCAGCACTGTGGGAGCATCCTCTCCCCTACTCATCCTCACTATCATTTCTTTGTTTTCTTGATGCTAGCCATTCAGGCTGCAGTGAGACAGATTCTCAATGTAGCTCTGCTTTGCATTTCCAAGCTCATCTATCATTCTTATCCTTCCCGTAAAAGATAAGGAAATGGGATTCAGAGAAGTCCGGCAGTCCAGCAAAGGACACAGAGCACCTGAATGGTGGCTTTGAGGTAGCTTTGAGGTTTCCGCCATACCAGTATCTCTGGTCATTCACAGCAGGCCCATTCAGAGCCGGGCAGGCAGCAAGAAAATCCCATGCAAACATGTGACTTCCAAAGCTTAGGGAGCCTATATTGTGTTCCTGCTCTGCGCCTAGGCTTTCTTTCTGTATCAGAGCAGTGACCATATCTCAGGCTATTTGCTCAGCCAGGTTTAAACTGCAAGGTGGAGAAATAGGAATACCCTGCTGGCAGAATACTGTGGTGATATATTGTTTAAAGGGGGGCAGGCTGGAGAGATGGCTCTGTCCTCTGATATTCCAGACTATTTTTATTAAATATGCAATATATCACCACAGAATACCACTTACCAGAGGTAAAGGAAACATCTCAATGCTCTGTTTTCAGGCTTTATCTCTTCTCTGCTTGTGATAATTAACCCATAATACTGAGAAAGAAATAGGGATAAATAATACAGCATGTTCCAGTGTCTTAGTTCTTGCCTTATTGTGCTTCTCTGGCCAGGTGTGGCACCTGCCACAGACTCACCCGCAGAGAGGTCTCTGCATCCTCTTACACCCCATGCATGGTGCTATCTGGTCATCACTTATATTAATCCATCGAGCCCTCTCTGTGTCTGACTGGCTTCTTCAGAAGCTCAGTCCCAGATCCTTGCTCACAGCTCCATGTTGAGGCAGGGAAGCAGGAAAATGCATTCCGTACAGGGCATGTTATTACTTGAGACAGGCGGTATTATTTTCAGGGATATCATGTCAAAAGGAGAAGGCTGTTTCTTGGAAATCATTGCCTTTGAGTCCTGTGATTCTCTTTAGATTCTGTAAAAACACATTAGGCAAATACTCAGACAGGCAGCCGCTTCCACCAGTGGTGAGTGGAAGGGTCCTGGACCTGGGACAGCATTCACAGCCACTAGGAATAAGAACTGGCTGCAGTTACCTTCCCAGCCAGCCCACAGCCTGGATAATATCAGCAATACTAAAGGTTACAGCTTTTCCTGTGATATATCGCAACTTCACAAAGTATTAAAGATGTTTTGAATCTATTTTTTAGGAATCTTGAAACCGCCAGTAGAACATTTTTATGTTGTAGTAATGCTTCAAGCTTCAGTGTGGGAATGCTGGGGCCCCTGAGCTACCTCAGGGATCTGGAATGGAAGCCGCTGCCTGCCTGTTGTAGTTTTAGTAGCTAGGAAGCTAGCTAGGCGGAGCATATGCCGAGATGTGGGAGCAGATGTGCCAGGGAACTGTATTATTTCTTTCCTTTGCCGGAGGTAGGGAAGAGTCACACACGGTGTCTCCTGGGATTGGAGGTGGAGCATGAGCAGGATTTATTGGGAAGAGTCAAAGGAAAAGTTCCACCCTCCTGGAATATTCAGCCCTGCTTAATATTCTTATTGTTTGCCTCTCCCTGCCACCCCCCACCTGGACCCTTCTTACCCAGAGCGCAGATTCAAATAAAAATTCAACCAAAGGCAACATAATTGTGGGGGTTGTCGGGGATGGTACGATGGTTAATTTTATATGTCAACTTTGATGGGTCTCACAGATATTTGGCCCAACGTTATTCTGAGGATGTCTGCAGCAGTGTCTGGGGAGGAGATTAACACTGAATCTGTAATCAGTAATCAGTGGAGAGCAAGTGGCTGGTCCCAGTGTCCCCTCAGACCAGTAACCACAAGGCCTAAGTGGAATATCAAGCTGGTCCTACCTTGACTAAGTGGAGCTCCTATCTAATTCATCATCTGGAACACTAGTATTTATTATTATTATTATTATTATTATTATTATTATTATTATTATTATTATTATTATTATTATTATTATTATTATTTTCCCTTCAACAGAACTGAGATGCCAGCTCCTCTTGGGTTTCCAAGCTTTCAGCTAGCTTTCAGACTAGAGTTTATACCTGAGGCTCTCCTGGGCTTAGGCAAGAACCATGCCATCAACCATCCTGGGTCTGCATTATGCCAGCAGCGGAGCTTGGGATTTACCAGTCTCCAATTCCTTATAATACACCAGGGATATATTTATATATATGTGTATATATATACACATATATACATATATATATATACATATATATAGTAGATATATATAAATGGCAATGATTATGGCAAGGACTGAAATATTGAGGGCTTTCCTGAGCCCATGGTCTGGCCTAAGGGAGGAGTGAGTGACCAAATCCCAGAGGATTCAGCATGAGACTGGTGTCTGAAGAATGTGCTTCAGTTTTCCTCTCTACTGAGAGAGACCTTGAACAGGGTAAATAGAGATGCGAGTGTTTGTTAAAATGCCATCTTCACCAGCAAGTATGGCTCCTTTCCCTCCAGGGGGCCAGTACTGTGCTCACTGGGGTCCCTCCTCTGAGGCAGCCAGATATAAGCTCAGCAGCCAAGGATTCCTCAGCCAGGGAGGGTAGTGTGTCTGTTTGTGGAGAGATGTTCTAGCTCTAGCCCCTAAGTCTCACAACCATCCCTCTGGTCCTTCCCTGCTAGAAAGCAAGGAAAAATGTGAACAAAGCTTAGTTAGTTATTGATACATGGGTGTATACGTGCACATTTATGTGTGTGAATATGGATGTACACATGCCGCAATGCATGGGAGAAGGTCAGAAGCGTCAGTCAGTCCTCACCTTCTACCTTGAGACAAGGTCTCTTGGTTGTTTCTCCTCAGCATACACCAGGCTAGCTGGCCTCCAAGCCTGCTTCCGGGATCCCCGATCTCTTCCTCCCATCTCCCTGCAAGAATGCTAGAGTTACAAACCCTCAAGTTACTGCATCCTGGTTTTTTTGCATGGGTACTGGGGATTTGAACTAAGACCCTTCCTTATGTTTGCACACCAAGTGCTTTTACTGAGCCACCTCCCCAGCCCCTGGATAATGATTTTAGATAGCAAGCATGTGGCAGTTTACAGGAGAAGGCTCTGAACCTAACTTGTCCACCCCACCTAGGGGACACCTGCTGAGATGAGCTGAAAGCTTACCACCTTTGCAGTGTGAGGGGCCTGCTTTAGTCCTGGACCAGTGGGACTGCTATAAAGAACTGGGTGTTCCCAGAGGAGCCTGGGACCTCAAAATGACTAAATGGGGGGGGGGGGGCAGATGAAGAGTCAACTCACATATGTCTTGACTATGGCTCCTCTCCAGTCTAAAACCAAGGATGAAACACTGATACTGACTGTACTCCAGGTCCCAGTGGGACTAAGACAAATGGGGGGGGGGGCTGTAGAAGCAGGAGAGATTGAGGTCTAGAAGTATGAAATGACTGTCATGGTGAAGAACACAGGGGAAGCCTCCCCTCATAGAAAAATCAATGTCCGCTGTCAGCACTCCATACTGACAGCTTGATTAGAAAGGATTCAAAACTTCTTTTGCCCTGGAATGGAACTAGGCAGGGATGCAGAGGCATGGCCAAGGCACTGGTGGAGCTACCACCTACAAGAATCTAGACTGCCTGCCCCCCTCCTCCCCACTTCAGAGTACCATGGAGAACTTCCCAATTAGGTCCTCCATTTAACTCTGCACAGGACAGTCGTCTGTACTTTGAAGAATTCATAATGTCTTGGAGGTCAAGACGGAGTCTAGGAATTCAGATGCAGTGGCCCAGCTGAGCTCACGTGATTCCCCACTGTAAAAGAGACTCTGCACCGGGTCAGGGAAGAAGAGTGAAGCCTGCTGGAGAGCACTCCAGTGAATGGACACACAGCAGACAAGGTCTTGCAAGAACTACAGACTGCATAGTAGAAATAAAGTCCTAGGCTGGAGCCATGGGTAGTACCAGGGGCCAGTAGATCATGGGTGGAAGACAACCCAGGCTTGCCCCTTTGGATTAGAAGGGCTGAAAAGACAATGATATGCCAGTTTATGATCTAGAAAAGTTACTACTTTGAACAGACAAAAGGAATACCTTACTCCCAACCACAGGTGACCATCATGGGAAGCCAGGAAAGGGCAGAAGTGCAAGACAATTCCAGAGGTGGAAGCTGGGTGGTCAGAGAAATAGGAAGGTGGGGGCCATGAAAGCTGGGGTCCAGGTTCCTTCTCTGCGGATAGGGAGCAGAGGTAGTTCTGAGGCAGGTCACACAGCAGAAAGAGCAGGCTTGGGCTTAGGGGAGATGGAGAACCACCTGGGAAGCTAGGCCTGGGGTGCAGCCAGAATGCCATCGGGGCGATGGGTAATGGGCCTTTAGATGCATGAGGTCTAGAGTATAAAGGTGGCAGAGCTAATAGGGCATAAGTAAGGTCCTACCACAGTGTCAGAGAGGGCAGCAGAGTTCACAGAACCTTGAGAAATGGCATCCTTTAAAGAGTGAAGGCCACACCACTGAGACAGATATAGCCAGGGCTCTACTGCTATTCCAATAAGTGCCCTGTATCAGAAAACAAAACCTGGTTCTCAGCTTGAGAAACCCACGTCCAGGGATCCATGAGACAATGAATGCCATTCTCAGGTTGGCAACTAAATGCCCAGGCCCACAGCAGAAGCAACCTTGATGGAGCTGATGTGGCCTCCTGGTTCATAGCACGTGCACGTGCAGAGATTGATCTTGCAAAGCCTCACATCTGTGTTCTCATTCTCACTCCAAAGCTGAGGTACCCTCGCTGACCACCTGCTCCATCTTCAGCCCCACTTGACCTCCCCAAAGGTTGTGCTTTGGGGGAGCCATTGGCATGGAGATCCCATCCATGCCAAGGCCCGCTGCTGCTTCCCAGCTGCCATTACCTGTCTCAGATGAGGCCCCACGGGGATAAACTGTGCTCCGGGCTAGTCTGGGACTTTGTACTTCCCCTATGCTGCCTTCTGGGAGACTTGGCAGTGGCTTTGGCAGAGACTGAAGGGCTGTCAACTACGGTTATCCGGACCACCCGGGAGAAGAGGACGGAGAGGAAGAAAAGGAGATAGGAGGAGGGGAGGGGAGGGAGGAACGGGTAGGAAAAGGGAGAAAAACAGAAAGGATCAGGACAAGAGGAGGAGGGAAGAAAGGAAGGGGTGGAGCCGAGGAGAGGAGGGGACGGGAACAGCTCTGGTGTAAGGAGACAGTCTCCTCCAGGCAGAAAACATACACCCAGGAAACATGAAGATGCCTAGCCCCTGAGAACAGACAGACCTGGAGGGTGCCTCTTGTGGTGCTATATTAGACATTTAATAAAATCAGCCTGGAATATCAGAGAACAGAATCACCACAGTCAAGCCATGGAGGTCAGAGAGCGGTGACTCATGCATTTAATCCCATCACTCAGGAGACGGAGATCTTTCTGGATTTCTGTGAGTTGAAGGCCTAATAAGCAAACAGTAGTGGCTCACATCTTTAATCTTAACTCTAGGATTATGATACAAGAGTTGAATCGGGACAGCTGGGCAGGGAAGATATAAAAGCAGGAGAAGGCAGAGATTCATTCATTCTGTAGAAGCAACCAGTCAGGCAGAGGACCCTTAAAGATAGCACTTACCCTGCTCAGCCTGAGAAGTTGGCTGGGTGAGAACTGACTGTGGTCTGTTTCCTCTTTCTGATATTCCAGGCTGATTTTATTAAATATACAATATATCGCCACAGCCCCTCTCTACTTTGGGAGGCTGTGATTCGTGCTGTTTGGAGCAGCCCTAGATGGGGTGATAAAGGGAAAGGCCTTCATCCTGGAGCTGTCTCAACTTGCTTCTGCCTGACACTCTCAATCAGCCTAGAATGATGTTCCTCCAGGGCAGCTACAGCATCCCCCAAGGCTAGGAGCCTGGCCAAAGGCTCACCTTGGGTGAAAGCCAGAAGCAGATGTCACATGCCAAGGTACATGGGGAGACATATGTAAACAACTGCAGGACACCTGTGACAGAACATTTGTGGTCACTGGCATGTTGGGGGGTTGTTTCTACTGCATGAGGGTTGTGTGAGAGCATGTCAAGGAACATAAGGATGTTCAGAAGAGTCTGGTCCAAGAGGCAGGTACATAACAGCAGCCAGTAGTAGTGAGCCCTGACTGGTCCTAGAAACTGATGGATACAACCTTCGGAGTATCACCAGGCCTGGGATTCAGGGACTGTAATTCTCAGTGTGCCTATGAGAAAACAGAGACTAATGGATGGGACAAGCCCCTCATTGCTCTGTCCTATTTCTGTGATCCCCGCCCCCCTCCCCAAGAAGTACTGTGCATCCTTGCCTGAAGGGCGTATCATCTCCATCTCTTGTATCCACACCTTCACTCCTGACAAAAACCTCACCCCAACCCCTGCCAGACAAGGACCAATCATAGCTCTGGGCCTCCTTGGATTGCATATGTTTTTTTGGCTGATTCTCTGCCTGGGTGATATCCGGGAGAGCAAAGCCCTATCCTACCTTTCCCACAAAGGATGGACACTTGGCAAATCAAGTGTGGAGTGTGATAAATCTCACTCAAGACTCTGGCCACTCACCATCTGCTCTCAGACCCATCCCTCCAGCCCCCAAACTCTGCCAACAGGGCTTATCCTGTCAGCTTTGATTCGGTGTGTGTGTGTCGTCCCTGCCTTTATGACCAGCTGGAGGCTGCCTCCTCAGCTTTCTACTTGGCAAGCTCTTGGGGCTGTTTACTGATCACCAGACATGAAGCTGGCCATCTGCATAGGGAATAAACTGCCACCGCAGCTTCAGCACCCAGCACCCACTGTGCACTGGGTGTTGGGTTGGGTCTTCTACACACATTAATTCACAGTCATAGGAGGAGGGTTACTTGAAATAGCTGCCTCTTAGGGGTGAGGCAAGGACAGCACCAGCAGTTTTATTAGTTCACCCCAATTCTCCCCAGCTCATAAATGGTAGCGGCACATGGGCTTGAACCAGCAGCCTGAATCCAGAACCCAGTTCTTAACCACCACCCCAATTGAGAGAATAATCCCTGCCCTTGGGACCTGATGGCCTGGTGCGTGACATTGTGAAATAAGGAAACAGAAAGGGCCAGGCTGGACATGGGCAGTGTGCAGGGGAATGAAGCCAGTACCCCCTGTTCCCAGGCCTCTGATGTGGGGTGCCAGGTGTCCTAGAATGTTCAGGAATGGTTTTTCTTTCCTCCCTGGGGAAACACCAGGTCTCAGCTTCCAATGGACTTGCTTCAAGGTGCTCAATGACCCTGGTGACCCCTCCAGTGCTGGCCCGTCCCTTGATGTGGGATGGCCCAGGAGAGTCCCATGCCCACGTTTCCCCAAGAGTGGCTGGAAGACAACCGCTGTCTGGGGAACAATATGTTCACATGCCCCTGGTAGAGGGAGCAAGCTCTGTTTTCTTCTCCTGTAATTGTTACCATCTGTTTCCCTGCATAGTGTTTGTTGATGTTTTCTTGTTTTAAAACTGAAATGAGTCAGATTGGAAGCTGATTTAGGAAAGAGGATCTGGGAGGGAAACTCAAAGTGGCCATGGGAGACTGTGTTTTGGAACCATCAGGGAAGAAAAGTCTCTGGGGGCAGACAAAGCGTCTGCCAGCTATTCCTACACTGTGGAGGCTGGAGCCCTGGAAGCCCAAGTAGGCTAGAGGTGGGGCGGGGGGTGCTGTGGCTTGCTGATTCAGAGGCTGGAGGCTCTCTGGGCCCACAGTCCCAGCCTCCATTTCTGTTTTTAACATACGGATAGCCATCAGCAGATCTATAGGTTACCTCTCTAACCATAGTAGAAAGTTTGGGCATCACTACTAAAGCTGGATGAAGATGAATAAGGAGGCTTATTCCAAACACTCAGACCCCACTTTCCAGGGGTGATAATGCTGAGGTGATCCCTAGCTTCTAGTAAGAAGCCATTTGTATTCCATGTGACCCCAAGTTCTGGGCTCTAATAATGACTGCCTACACTGTGCATCTCTAAGAGATACTGAGGGCCAAAGTTCTCAAGACAGCATTTTCTGGCCCTTCCTGCCCTAGGAGAACCAAATGCGGAGACAGGACTGGAGCTGTCATGGGGCCACTTATCTCCACTCCCATGCCAGCATCTCCCAGTCACCAGACTCTTTAGTTATTTAAGCAAAAGAAAGGTGATCTGTGGTGCTGCTCCTGGTGACTGGGTCTCCAAATACAGCACATGGCTAATATTTTCTCTGTAATTTAGCTTAGCCACAAAGACTACCATGTCCTGGCTGTGACCTGGTACCCCCCCAAAAGCTTAGCTCTCCAGAGATCCTGAATGTAGATCCAATCTGTTTTCCACTCCTTCATCCTTTCCTGATGAGCCACAGCCCGAAGGGAATTCTTGGGCCTCAGCAACCCAAAGAAAACTGATTCAGAAGAAAGACCAGGGTTTGAAATGCCTTCCTTGTAAAAGGCTCTTTGCATGTTCTTGGATCCCCGATAGCAATGGCTCCTGCCATTTGCCGGCATCCCCCACCACTTCTGCCTTGTCCCTGGTAGTAGGGGGTGGCCATTTTTCACTGAAATATTTCTTGGGGGAAGAAGTTCTCATGACTATTTTATAAATCAATGTCACCAGCTTTCTCTGACATCAACAGACCTAGGGAGACATTATCTTGGCTCACAGTGTTCAAAGTTTCCATTAACGATCAGTCACCCTGTCGCTTTGGACTTGCCCAGTACCTCATGGTGGGAGCCAGGAATGAAGCAAACCCACTCACCTTATGGCAGGAACAAAACCGCAAAAGAAACCACGTCTCCATAACTACCTAACACCTCTGACTAGGTCCCCACGCCAAGCTGGGGGAATAAGCTTTTAACACATGGGTTTTGGGTAGACATTTCAAGGGCACTCTATTACAAAGAGGAAGGAAAGAATCAGGAACTCAAAGAAAGATAAAATGACTTGTAGGGACTTCTGGGGACTGTGAAGGTGATGAAGGGGGGGGGGGACCTCAGAAGGCCCATGGTACCATGAGCCAGGCTAGGAAAGTTCTCACCAGACAATCTTGGATCTTGATTGTGTCCTTGAACCTTTTCTCCGGAGTTTCTTCCCAGGGAGCCACAGCACAAGCCAGGCTGTAGAACTCATTTCGCACAGGGCAGTGTTTAGGCACAAGCAAAGGAAACTTCTCATGTCTGCATATTTAAGCACTTTTATTAAGTGGAACAAGCTATTTCTGAACACGAGAGTGGCCAACAGCCTTAGAGGAAATTAAAATGAACCATGACAATGGAAAATTGCACAGGGGCACGGCGGATTCTACAGAGATAAATACAACAACCCTTTCAACAGCATTCGGGAAAGACTCGAGATCATGGAGATTATGTTGTTTGTGCGGAGGGGGGTGCTGAGGGGGAAGCCATCTAAAAATTAGAGCTCTGGCTGGTGGGGATGCTGATTGGCATGTTAGTCATGTCTGAAAGTCACTCTCTCCATTAAACATACCCCCAGGGTCTGGTGGGCAAAGTGGAACCAGAGAAACAACAGACGGATAGATTGATACAGACGTGTTTCTGAACACCCACTGCGTGCATGCTGTGTGGGTGCTGTGGACTGGATTCTGTCCCGCCAAATCCATAGGTTGAAGCTTTTTGCCCGTTTGATGGTTGAAAGAGCTCAGAACTTTGGGAGATATTATGGTTTAGATGAGGCCGTGAGGGCAAGGCCTTAGTCTGTGATGAAGAAAGGATGTCAGAATTCCCTGTCTCCCTCATGTCAGTCATAAAGGCAGCTGGATATCTGTAAGCCAGGAGGAGGGGTCTTACCCGAACAGACCATGGTGGCACCCTGATCTCAGGTAGTCCAGCCTCTAGAACTGTGAAGAGGAAAAAAAAATAGCTGCTCTTTCAACTACATAGTCATATACTGGGAGTGTAATATACTGTTTCTTATGGCATCCTGAACTATGACAATGTGGACCAGAGCGGGATAACCAGATAGTGGCCTCAAAGAGTACGCTGGCCTTAAGAGCTTGAAAACTAGCCTATTCGTAGGTCCAGTTGATCCAGATGTTAAGACTGTGATTGGATCGTGCTCTCTGAGGCCACAGACTACTCAAGGCTATGTCTCCAGCATAGGTTAGTTCCTTAATAGGAATGAAATGAGTGTGTGGGGGTGGATGGATGGATAGAAAGATGTTTTGGTAGGCTGATGAATGAGTGGATGAGTGTAGAGGTGGGTGGATTGGCAGGTAGGTGATGAATGGTTTACACAGAGTTATTTATTCACTCCACTTCTTACTGGCAGGCTTGAGGAAAAGAAGTCTCCCTGTACTTCACGCCCCTTCCATCACCTCTTCTGGCTTTACCCAGGGCCATTCTTGGTCCTGAGCACTGACAGAATCATTGTGCCCAGCAAGGTAACCACAGTCTAAGGAAATGGTGAATCGATGGTGAAAGAGTCTTTCTAAATAAATAAAAATCACTGTAACGTCTTCCATGTGAGCCAAGAGAGAATTGAGCTAGACTGAGACAGAAGGGAGTCCTCCACCTTCAGAATGTGCCTGGCCACGTGTTACTATCATTCCACAGACTATGTGGGCAAAGCCCCAATGAGAGAACACGAGGCACCTCAGAAATGAAAACTGAGTCCTGCTTTGCATGCCTCTAGGATGTCCACATGGGGGAACCCCACTGAATTTGGAGTCCCATGCTGTGGCTGATTGTAAGTTGGGTCCAGAGAGTCTTGAAGACCTTCTAATAAGACTTCCCCACTGTGCTCACTGCCCGAGGAGCCACCTGACGAGGATATTTGCACTATGCTGTTTCTTTGTCCTGCATGCCTCTCAGTGAGACTCTGACACTTGTTAGGCCTCTAATGAGGTCGCTGAAGATGTGTGTGTCAAGACTGTCTCACCTGGTGTTGAGTCCTGCTCTTGGTTGACGATGCACTCTCATACACAGGGTTTGAGAACTAGGAACAGTCTCTCTGCCTAGCAAGCCTTTGTAAATGAGAAAATAATAATAATGATCTATTGTGACCACAACGAGACTATGGGAATAGTTCAGAAGGTCGGATAGATGTGTGGAAGGTTCTACAGGAAGGGGATAGGACTCAGTTTGGGGCGCCTTCATGACTAGAATGGGCCATGCCAATGTGGAGGTCTTGGTAAATTCTAGAAAGTCCTCTGAGAAGGGACTGGGAGGCTTTAATGTGCAACAGGCCAGCCCATAGCCAAACCATTCTGAAAAGTCTATTGTTTCCCTTGGGTGGCTGGGAGGCCCAGAAGCCTGGTGCAGAATTTGTATTGAGTACATGGAATCTAGGCCTAGAAGGACCAGGCCCAATTAACAGGTGGTCCAGTCAGGCAGCCCATGTGCCTCTCCAGAGCCAGTTTTAGCCCAGTTGCCCAGCATGGAAGCCTTTCCTTCACCTGATTCACCATGATGTTAAATCTGAAGTTAACAAAGGCTCCTTTCCGGAAGTGGGTGTTGTCAGGTGTGTATGTCTGCGCACCAGAAGCTGACCCTAGGAAAGACAAGAAGTGGTTTCCGCACTTATGGCCTGCAGGGCTGGCACTTGGGAAATGTCCCATCAAAGGCCAGAGTAAGGGCTTTTCTGGCCGCCTCCCTGCCCGCCCACTTTGGTTACAAGGAAGGCAGTCTCCAGTGTGTGCCGGAAAAGCAACTAGCTGTATTGCCCAGGTGAATGGGAACCTGCAGGGTGACAGGAAGCCTCTGAGACTGACAAGCATGTTACAACGGGCAGCTGCTGGGGGTGCTGTGAGGGCTGATTGAATGGGGGGGGGATGAAAGGCCCAGCCAGGCTCCGCAACAGCTGCCCCTTGCTCCCCCTCTCGTCTGTGTGTCCGTCTGGGCCACTGGCTCCCTCACATCACAGGCCTCCGCTGAGGGCCAGGCCTGCCCTGCACCTCCTGTAAAATGAAAGAGAATGGTATCAGAAGGGAGCTGAAGCACAGGAAAGGGCCTCTTTCTTTTCAAAGACTTTCATTTGTGATAGGCTTTTTTTTTTCCTAGGTGATCTTATTTCAAAGCCCCTTTGAAAAATTTGTGGGTTTTGTAATGGATGAAAAGTTACTTGGAAATAGGGCTAAGAAGTTTTTGGTTGAAAGTTGTTAGAGGAAGGTTGAAAGTGTGGACTTGTGAGGTTCTGCCAGATTTATCATTTCTTTTGTCCATGAGACCCATCGTGGAAGGGAGTTTAGAGCAAGGGGCCCAGGGAGATCTGGACAGGGCATGTGCAAGAACACGGTGCAAAAGCCCAACCCTGTCTACGGTTGCTTTATGTCTGCAAAGGAAGCTGTCTTGGCTGAACTTCGAGCGTATACATCTCCAAGGACTAGACTTTGATGTTAGAAGACAAAAAGCAAATGCATTCCCCAAATACTACAGAAAGCTGCATTCTGCCAAAGACATGGGCTACCTACAAGGGCTTCCTAGAGGGAAGGACCTATCGAAGAGAGGCCCCAAACAGGACCTGGGAGAGAGGGGGCAGGTAGACAGAAGAAACAGACTGCACAAGAAGGGGTGAAATTTAAGCAAAAGAAAGCGTAGAAGACAGAGAGGGGCAAAGAATTTCAAAAGAAAAAAAGGAAGCTTGGTATTAGGACAGGATAAGCAATACCATAAGGATAGGCAGTGAGGGGTGATTGTCATGGAGATCACTGGGTTCACTCAAGGTGAAAAGATGGGTGTGGAAGCTGAGCACCAGCAGAGATAAATATCCTGGTGTTCTTAGCCCCACAGCAGGGTACCTGTAGTCTAGGAAGGAACAGGGGACTATGGAAGATGAAGGGGCCAGACTTTTTACTCACTGAATGTTGAAAAGCCCAGGAAAGAAGCTGGAAGTGGGAGGGAATGAGCAAGTATGAAGAGAAAGGATGTGCTTTGTGGTGCCAGCCTAGAAGGAGGCAGGTGTGTCCAGATGCGCAGCCCCATTCTGAGATGAAGGAACTGGCCCCCATCCAGGAAGACTCATATCACATGGCAGAGGCTAAGGGCCTGAGGTTTAAAGGAGGAAGAGAGATAAAGGAAGCCAATGTACCCAGCCCCCTAGTGCCAGCATATTAGCGGGGTCAGAGCAAGTGGCACCATTGATGGACACAGTGGAGAAAAAATAGACTGTGGCTAGCATTCTGAAGGTACTTGGAGCGGGGGTGGGGGAGAGCTTAAAGTGTTATTCAACAGTATAGTATGTGTGAGTGCAGACCCCATATGGCTAAGTCCACTGATGAGGGAGGATGTCAGCCCCGAAGAGGGGACCCGGGAACATTCTGACAGTCTTAGGACAACATTTGACTTCTAAGAGTAAAAAGTGGGTGTGGCCTCTCCCCTCAGTAGAGCTGCTTCTGCAGGCATATGACATTTTTTGCATACACCCTGCCTTTGTCATCCCTTCCTACCATGGAGACATCCCCAAAACTTGTAGGTACCCATGCTCTTGAGTCTCCAGAACAGTGACATCACTCTTCCTTTCTTTAGAATGTGTGCCCAGTCTTGGATGTTTCTTTCAAAAAAAATATTACATTCATTCATTCATTCATTCATTCATTCATTCATTCACCGGTTGGGGAGGCATTCTACAGCCCTCATGTAGAAGTCAGGAAGACAACTTTCAGAAATCAAATCTCTTCTTCTACCATTTGGATCCACTGCATAGAACTCAGGTCATTGGGCTTGGCAATATGTGCCCTCATCCCTACCCCCACTCCCTGAGCCATATTGCTGGCCCTCAGATGTTTTTTTGTTTTGTTTTTTGTTTGTTTGTTTGTTTATAGCAACCCAGAATGGATTAAGACAGGTAGAATAGACTTGGGTGAGAGCCCAAAGTTTCACACCCTCAAGTGTTATTGAACTTGGCTGGACCATATATGACTGTCATCCGCAAGGTGATGGGAAGAATACAGAAATCTTCCTGGAGAGAAATGGGCTATGCCCACCATTGGCATGTGAGAGGTGGCCAAATATGAGCTGTTGGGGTGGTGGCTGGCCAGCAGCCCCATTTCATCTGGCATTCGCTTACGGCTCAGTTCACATAGTGATCCAAGCATGCCAAATAGCTGGCGGTTCCAACTTAAAGCGTTTGCAGGTGGCCCTCAGGACTACACACAAAGTCCGGGGTCACAGAGCAGGGTTCCAACCAGAATAGGCCTCTGAAGTTCTGTCTGCCACCTCAGCTGAGCTGAGGTCTCTCCCTCCTTTTTCCTCACGCCTCACCCCACCACCCACTTGTTCACATCCTCCATATCCACCCAGGCTTCTAGCAGGGTCATTTACCCGCAAGAGACATCATCATATTCTATAATATGATTGGAATCTGAATATATATTTAGAATGACAAGATGGAAATTAAAATTTAAATAAAGAATTACTTTTCTATAAGTTTCTCTGAAAGCAGTAATTTAGCAGCAAATTGATAGAGAAAAGGTAAGCACTGGTCCTTTAAACCATCATGTGGTTTCCGGTGGCCGAGCCAGAAGCGTCTCAATTTAACACATCATTGCTTAGTATTATTAGAAATTTCATCGAGTTCTGCAGTGCATTCTGGTGGGACTCAGGAGGGGAGGCCCGAAGCACAGGCCCGGGGCCAAGAGTGGGCACCCTGGTTCAAGAGCGTAGGAGGATCACTGGAGACCCCACCCCAGCACCAAGTGAGGCTTTTACTGTTCTTTTCTTGTTTATAGCTCAATAGAAATCAGAAACTAGAACTGAGACCTCCACAGGTGCCATTATCCCCTCCCACAGCCTTGTGGGCCCTGGCTAGGTAGGTCCAAAGTAGAAGTCCTTGACAGTGGCCTCCCCAGAAAATTGGCTCCTATGAACCACATGAGCAAGACCCCTAAACTTATCCCAGCCAGGACCTAGCCAGCAGTTATAGCCTCTAGACAGGCAAAAAGACTGCCCTTGCTCCCCAGGGTGGGGCCTAGAACTCTCTGAATCCACAGTATTGTAATAAAAAGTGTTGCGTTCCAGGGTCCCCTGCTGCCCCAGAGCTATAGAATCAGAATGTCTAGGACCACAATCCATCGCTAGTGATCCTCCCAGATGTATCTCATATGCTCATGTTGGACATTGCATCAGTGATGGTGGCTGGACAGTTGTTCCACTATACTCCGGAATGGGAAAGCCTGCCAGTCTGGGAACAGACTCATGCATGGGCTTAATCTATAAAGGCACCCAGACACCAAAAGATCTCTCACCTATACATGAATTCCACCATAAGCACACCATTCCTATAAATAAGATTTGCCTTCTCCAGGGTACACCACTGTGTGTGTGCACCCCTGGGAAGTTGGTACACTCGATCTTCAACAGGAATGCATTTACCAAACACTGACCTCCACCACTCCTCACAGGTAGACCTGGGCATCAGGGGAGCCCTAAGAGTCTTGCTGGAAGGAAAGGAAAAGTTCATCATTTGCAAGGAAAGGCTGTCCATCTATGCTCAGCCATGACAGCTGCTGCCGTGTGATCAATGTGCCAGAGCAACCCAAGGGCTGTTGGCCAGAGGTGCCTGAGCCCTACCCACTGCCAGCATGTGCGGGCACTCAGAAAGTGCCTGCTATTCTCAGAAAGGCAATGAGAGTGATAACGTCCTGGTAAAAAGAAAAATGAAGTGACAGCATTTGCTACTTCCAAATCCATGGGTCTCTGCCACCTACCATTGCAGTGTGTGGGCTCAGAGCAGTGCTGGCCTCCATTGGTGGCTCAAACTTCCAGACCACACTCTCTTTGCAAGGCAGGCCCAATGATTGTGCCTTGACTGTTAGGGAAGCTACCAAGCAAGGCTTTGAGAGGAGGAGTGTTTCACATGTTCAGGGAGATCAGAAAACATGGCTCTGTCCACTCTAGAGCCCAGGCCAGCTAAGTATCAGCTTCAGTAATCCAGAGCTAGGAGCTGCAGGATTAGGCCACCAAATATGAACTCTCCAAATTGGGTGGGTGCTTCAGGGAGTTCTGAGGTAAAGAAAGGACTCTGCAGATCAAGGTCAGAGCTTTGCCAGATACCACAATTCTCTGCCTGCATTTCCCTCCCCATGGCTTCTCAGCTTTTCATCCAAGGCCAAGCTACTCCCACCACCCATCTGGGGCAGCTCCAGGGGAGGCTGCATGTGCTTGTTTTTAGCATTTTCACAGTAACATCCCCCTTCTGTGTTTATGCTGCCCACTCCCCCACCCCCCAGTCCTCTGTGAAATGCTAGGGGATACAGATAGCACAGGATGTGTTTACCAGGAGCAACACACAAGTGACTTTTGATCTCTTGTATTTTATACTATTCACTGTAGAGTGTGTATTTCATTTCTTTTTTCCTTCTTGTTAGCGGCTTAATAATATTTTCTAATATCTAACAGATGTCAGTTACCAGGCAGCACCCACTGACCCAGTGCCTGGTCCACAGGACAGACAAGTCTTGCTATGTGGCTCTGGCTGGCATGCAATTTACTGTGTACTCCAGACTGGCTTTGTGCGCACACCAGTCATCATACTTTAGACTCCTGAGCCTCTAGGATGACAGGCATAAACTATCACACCTGGCCATTGTATCTTTTCGCATCTGTGGCATGAGTGCTCCCATTAACGAAAGGAGGAGTGACTCTCCTCCCTGAAGCATCTCTCCCAGTCTGAGTCATCATACAGATCCCTGAGCTAGCTGTCCCATGGCACTGTTGGTAAGTCTCTCGGAAAAGACCTTGACAACTGTTGAACCTGGGTCCCTAGCAGAGCCTCCTGTCCTGAGTATGAAGAAAAGCAAACTGAGGCATGGGTGGGGGGACTCCAGGCACTCTGGTACGAACAGTTCTCAGAGAGAGAAAGCGCGCTGGTACAAGGTGTGCATGCTCAGTAAAACCACACCAGCTATATGCTCCATAGAGTGGCAAGGCATCTAGGACTTCAGGTTCCCGTCTGGAAGCATGTCTGTGAGCCATAGGTATCTTCATCAGCCCCATGACTATAGAAATGAACTAGGGGACAATATCAGCTGGAACTGTGCCCGCTGATACAGGGTCCCTTGAAGGTGCTCTTAGCCCCAATCCATTGCTGTTACTCAATCTTGCTGACCTTTTGTGAACTACTGCCAGCCCATCTCTTCTGGAAACTCTGGAGGATCTCCTGATTTTACCTTGGGGAAAAGAATGGAAGATACATATTTGGGATTTCCCAGGAGATATCCATGCCCTTAGCAAGAGTCATCCTCAGCATCCTGCACCTCTACTACAAACACCTAGGCACTCAGGGAGGATCAATCATTTTTGACCATTGTTAGCGAATTACGTTAGCCAAGCCTCCGAGTAACCTTCAGTGGCCACCATGGCTATGGAGTCATTTGGTGGTCCCTAGAGAGGAGAACCGGACTATCCTCGGGCTCTGCTCCATGACCTGCACGTTCCACCCTTCCTGAAGCATGCTCTGCTGATTCATTCATCCCTTGAATGAGTGGTGATAACACTGTTCCTATTGATCTAGGCTGTGGTTCCTAAACCCCCCATAGCACCTGTTGGGCCAGGCATGACCCTGAGCATCTGTCTTCATGGACTTTGCCTGCCAGGACAGGGTCAACAGGGGGTGCTCTTGAGCACCTGATTGTGCGGAGCTGAGATGAAAACAAACATGGACTGACACAGCGCCCTGGGGAGTCTACATCCAAACCTCCCTAACCACCCCTTTGCTGTAAATGTCTGTGGTATTTTTGTGCAAAGTAGAGAGATGTTCTCTCTCTGGCTAGACTGACCAGCAAAAAGAAAAAAGGTGGGGGGGGTGCTCTCTGGCTTCTCTAGACTTGTGAATGCACTGTTTAAGCAGAAGGTCTTCCATAAGAGTTCAAGTCCTCTGCCTCCCCAGCCGGGTAGCATCTCCCTTGACCCCTTTTGCCAAGGATCTTTATATACTGAGAGCAACACTGTAGACCATGTGTGTCTGTATACCTGGTCTCCTTAGGCTGGAAGAAGACAGCACTCACGCCCTGTGAAGCTGCTGGGGCTCAGCGAGGGGGAGGCAGCCCTCTGTCAGTGGGTGCCTTCAGCCTGTGTTGCTGCCTCACAGAGCTTCAGCCATAAAGGACCTGGGTCTTTAGTGTTCTTCACTGAAAGGAGCAGGATGCTGTCAGGCACCGTAAAAATGTGACCTTTGAAAATTTACAAGAGCCCGGTTTAAAAAGCTGCTGTGTTAATGATGCATCCCATTAGCATCTCATTAAAGGGAAGCTGAGAGAAGCCGGCTCAAGCCCGGTGATGGGCAGATAGGGCCACTCTGCAGAGCTAGTAGGGGAAGGCTATTCTAGCGGGCCACTCCTGATGAGTACGGCCATGTTACTGGAGCAGAAGCCAGGGCCAGGGAAAGGCAGAAGGTCTCAGTCTAGGTGGCCTCACAGGTGTCCCAGAGAATGGGTGGAAGTTAGAAGTGAGAGACACCCTGTTTAGCCCACTTCTGTCCTATGGCTGGGAAGCTGGTCTAGCAGCCCACCCTTTACCCCCACCCCACCCCACCCCCTCCTGCTCTCCTTCCCTAAGGGAAGCCATCATTCAAGCTGGGAACAGTCTGGATTGCTCCTAGGGATTCCGATGTGTGGGAATTCAAAACCATGAGAGGAAGTTCAGAGCTGCAGTCACAGACCCTTACAGAGTCCCAGGCACCTCCAGGATCTGCCATCTACATGCAGTTATTTGGAGCCCTCTGGTCAGGCTTCCTGCCTCACATACTTTACTGGTCAGTCCATATATAGCTCACCTGAAAGCCCTGGACATCTCAGTAAAGGACACACTCCTGCATCAAAGTTGTTGGCAATTTATATATGGCTCACCTGGAAACCCTGGGCCTCTCAGTAAAGGGCACACTCCTCCTGCTTCTAAGTCATTTGTTGACAGAATCAAGAAAGGAATATTCACTTGATTGCTTTAATAAAATAAAATTCCCGGGCTGCAAATTGCTTGCAGCTTAAGATGTTGCTAGCGCTGAGTAGAATGTGAGTGGTTTTATTTATCATTCCTAAAGGGGGTGGAGGAGTGGACTTCAGAGCGGCTTTCTTCAATCTAAGAAACTGCTTGTATTGATCATGAAAGACACAGAGCCAAGCAGGAGGCCCGGCAGCCCGGTAATCTCCGTATGGCTCTAGTTCAGCCTGTACACACCCAGAGCACCCCCAGCTTGTTTGGGGTACATCAGAGTTAGCACTGTGCACTGGCATTCTCTGCTCCATCTGAGGGCAAGGCCTATAAAGAGAATCACCTGAGCCCGAATGGCCCACATCACCATTGCCCTGGCCAGCACCTAACACAGAACCCCAGCCAAATAGTTATTTACCAAAGAACAAAACAAGGCATAAACAAGTGACATGTTGCATAAGCCTAAGCTTATGTGTCAGGGAAATATGCAATTTCTCAAGTTTAGAAACTCCCCTAATTTTAGAGCATTCGAATTCCCTAAGTAGTTTTATAGCACAGAACTTGATGACCCAAACTTGGGGGGGGGGGGGAGGCAATCAGAGCTCCTGGCAGAAGTGGCAGTCTCGGGGTATGTTTCCAGAAGGCTTCCCTCCCTGGTTAAGTTGCCTGTGGACCTAGCAGTGCACACACAAATGGTGACTCTGAAATCGGCTGTTTCCTATCTGGGTAGCCTCTGGGACATGGGCAGCATAGAGGGGCTGCAGTGCCCCCTCCTGGCAGAAAGGTTTCCATCTTGTCAGAGAAGAGGCTTGCAGGCAAGGAGGCCAGGGGTCCCAGCAGCGTTCAAATGTGCACAAGGCTCTTGAATAAAGCATAGCATAGACTCATTCACTCTCAGATGCCTCTGGTTTCTGTGAGCAATTTCCGTGCCTCTAACCCCACCATCATCCTGGAGCCTGAAATAAAGGGCTGCAGATGGATAGATGGCTTCTGCCTGTAGATAAGGCACATACTGAAAGTTGCTTCTTCAAAGAACCCAAGAAAAGCTTCCCCAACGTTTCCTATGCCTCATCACCACTATGGCTCGGTCCCAGACTGCCCCCCCCTTTTATATCTCACCACCCCCTCAATCTCATCCATGCTACAAGCAGGAGTGGGGCTTCCAATCAGAACGTTTGTCCAAGGAATTTTGCTTTCCTTTTTCTTGGGAGACCTGCCCCCCTTTCCAAGCCCTGTTCACAGAAGTGGAGTATCTGAAACAGGCCAGAGGTAAAGTGCACCCAAATACAGTTACCTCTGCACTACCCCAGATCTCCTGCCTCCCAGCTGCCTGACTCCTGCTCTCCCAGCAGGCCCTACTGCAGGCTCTGTGTGCTAAAGTGTGATACAGAGAAGACTCCAGAAACCCTGCCCATCCTACTGCACATACCCCACCCCGCCCAGCCCCCACTATGTGCCTGGCCTAGGACCCAGGAGAATCACCCCACCCAATGGCCCTATGGGGGGTTCTGCCTCCAGCTTCATCATTGGGCCAGGCTCTATCAGGAGATGCTACAAGCCTTGTGGCTTTCACCTGAACATGCTTGTGAGTGTCTCTGGAGAAGAACTTCTGTTCCTCATCCCGGCTCACATGCTTCCCTAGGCAAATTGGGATCCTAGGAGGTGTGACTACTCTTCTCAAAGCCACCTCCATTGAGATCCTTGTCCCTCTACACCCCAGTTTCCTTATCCCAGCTTCTGTGATACATTTAAGATTAATTTGTATTGTTTGTAAATAATGGCCACTATAGAAAATTTGGCATTTAGGTGAGATACTTAACTGCAATCCTAGCACTTCGAAGTGTGAGATAGGTCACACGTTCAAAAGCAGCCTGGAATACAAACTCTTTAAAAAAAAGGGGGGGGGATCTGGGGATGCGAATTAGTGACAGAGCACTTGCAAAACACATACACCCTGAGTTCGATCCCCTGAACCATTTCTTTTGATAAATGCAAAAAAAAAAAAAATGTAGACAAAAAGTTACCCATAATTCTCTCACCCAAGGATAACATCTTGCTGATATTTAGGTCATCCCCCCCCCATACAGCATCATCCTCCCCCCATACAGCATCACCCCCCCCCATACAGCAGGATGTTTATATAGGGAGGTCACATGGGTGTAATCTTGTGGCTTTTCTCATCTGTATCACAGTGGGAACATTTTCCCTTCTCATTATAAATTTCTAGAAAGTATGCTTCCTAGTGCTCTATCCAGGCTGTAGCCTAGAGTCCACTGTCACTTGACATTTCCTTTTATTCCGAGAGTCCTTTTCTTGTACATCTATAAATAGCTGAATCAGAAGGTAGGCAAGCAAGTCCCCTTACTGCTCTGAGGGATCATGGGGATCCTCCTATCTGGGGGCATGACCTGTCCTACCAGCTTCTATATCCCCTTCCCTTCCTCCATGGGATGACTGGATCTTAACGGCCACCTGATGACATGTGCTATGGAGTGAACCTTTTGCCATCTCATTGGGAATTCTCAGTCAGCAGCCACACGTGAAAGTCCTGGGAACCTAAACTGAGACTGACTGGGTACAGTCAGTGCTCAGCCATAACCTGGATAAGTGGGTAGCATTTGGGATACGGTGAGTTATTGACAGTCTGAGGGTTGCAGTGTCTCCACACCAGAGTACAGAATGCTCCTCCCATCAGCTGCAGTCATTCCCCTAGGATGGGCAGCAGCAGTAAAGATGCCTGGCAAGGCACTAGCTTGGAGTCCTAGAGGCCAGGAGTTCATCAGAGACCAAACCTGTAGATACACTCTGCCCTGATATCCCATGCGCCTTGCTGAGAAGGAGACAAAGGTCCCGCATTAGCATGACTAGGTGCAGGCTAGCTAGCTCACTCTACCCATGAATTCAGTAGACAACGCTGACATTCCAAGGATATTGCTGAGGGAGCAGGTTGCAGGCACGGTCCTAGGAAAATATGTTCACCATTTTCATCTACTTCCCACAGGCTCCCGGCATCTCCAAAGCCGACAATCAGTCCCAAGGACTCACGACCAGCATTCGATGGGGCCAGACGCCCATCAATCAGTCCACACCCTGGGACACTGATGAGCCACCCTCCAAACAGATGAGGGAGGGCGACAATCCAGGTGGGTGTTCATCAGCTGACAGAGACACCTACTTGCTGCATGCTCTGTTCTTCCCCAGAGATCCTGATCCATGAGTCTGCAGAAGCCCAGATACAAGGCTAGGGATGTGTGGGACCCCAAGTTTCTCAAGTCACACTTCCAGGGAAATTTTGCCTTGCCTGCAGTTATATAAGCGCCAGAATGCTCTGTGCCCCAGGACTGGGATTTCCTCCTTGCATAGGATCTTGGTCCTCCTGTTGGCAGGTCTTACCAGAACAAAAGACCTCCCACTGTTCCTGGAGCTCCCCATTCCCTACCCCTGCTTTGGTACAGATACCTGGAGATACCCTCCAGCTCCATGTCTTCAACCAGATAAACACCCCAAACCTATCAGTCACTCAACTGTAAAGCTCATGAGTTCCAATCTCTTCACTTTCCAGACAATTACTCACTTTGTATCCCTCTGAAGTGCAAAACCACAGTCCAGTGTTAACAACCCACTTGGTGCCTCACCAGCATCTCCACAGCGGTCATTACAGCCCCAGAGCATAGCTGTGCAGCCGCCCACAGACATCATAGCCTGTCCCAGCAGTAAAACTCAAGTTTGTCACAAGGCCACCTCTTCATAATTAGGCTTAGACAACTGGATTTGGGGACACAAGAGCAGATCTCTCCACTCTTTCCCAAATGGGGTGACTGTGATCTCAATGTTGTTTTGGGGGAGGGGTGCTTTTTTCCCCAGTACCCCCAGAATTGTGTCTGTCCTTCATAGCCCATCCATAGCTTCCAAATCATTGATAATAAACAGTGATCAGGGCTTATTGTAAATGACTAGAGGCCACTTTGTAGGTCTCCAGCCGGCCACTCTGTAGGTCTCCAGCCCTTTTCAGACATTTATCTCATTAAAAAATAAATAAAAATCATCCCCATGGCATAGCCTCTCAGAGCTCTCTGTGGCCTTGTCAACCAGGCTCTGACATTCTGATGCACATTCCGAGATTCCCTGACTAATCCTGAGGAGCACTGAGTTTGGGTGGCCTTGAGATCCAGCCACACTGGCTTGTGTTGATATCACCTCCTCTGTTAGCTTGGACATGTCCCCGTCCCATCCCCCCCACCCCCAGCAGCCTATTCTAGAATCTAGCCAGCAATCCACTGCCAGTGTTTCTCAGCTTGCAGTCTCCTACCCCATCATGCAAACTGTAAATATTTCTTGCACATTATCATGTGCCTTGTTCTGTGTGTGATCTCAGGCTTACAGCAATCCTAGACGCTGGTATTATTGTGCCTACTGCAGACATGGCAAAGGCATGTGTGTCACTCATCCAGAACCAGAACCAAGACTCAGAGCTGGTTCATTCTGCCTCCTTGACCTCACTCAATGCCCCCTGCTGGTCTGAGTCTTACTGTGCTACCCCCTGCCCTCCCTCCTCACCTGATGTCTGAGAGGGAACGCCTAGTCCTTCTAGCCTCCAGGGCTCCCAGTCTCTTGCCTCAATCTCTGCATTCTGAGTCTATACCCATACCTCAAAAGAACATGGAATCATGAAAACCAAGGTTGGATCTGGACAGTGAGGCCCAAGTCAAGACCCAATCAGAGGTGACCAGCCTAGAATTCCCTGTCATTGTTATCTTCCAGCTTCCTCACAAGTCGTTCTGAGGCACCTCCATGTCAGTTAAGTTCCAGGTAAATGCAGGCCTTGATCTGCCTGACCTGGACGTCACTGGACTTTTATCTTGCATCACATCCTAAGAGGTGTACCTGGCCTTCCTTGTTTTCCTGAAATTATCTTAAGAGCCACGCTGGGTTCCTCCTGTTTCTAACGAGCTAGCTAGGTGGAGGGTGTGGAAGACAAATCTCTTCTGGGAATTCCCAGATTCCATCCACCTCTTTCCAGGTGCCTAGGAAACACCTTGCCATCCTGGAACCCCAACAAACACTGTCCACTGCTAGCTTTTCCTTTGCCTCATCCACCACAATTGTCTGGCTAAGGAGTCCATACAACACACAAAGCATCTACCACACATTGGTTTTACTTTGTTTTCTGGCAAATGCACTTTCTGCCTTCAGTTCTCACTCCAGATTAACGGATAAAAAACACAAGGCACAAAGAACCAAAGCTGAGCTCTTAGCTCATAGGAACGAACGGAGGTCTCTTTGAAGGTTTTTGGTTATTTTCCCTCTGCTCTGTTGTGTCTCATTTCTCCCAAACAGACCTTTCTTCTCTGGCCCCTCAAAGTCATTGTCATTTGTTCATATTCCTGAAGCATCTAGACCTGGAACTGTTGCTACACATTTTATTTATATATTTAGTTTGCAGAGTCTTGCTATGTAGCCTTTGTTGGCCTGGAACTCCCTCAGTAAGCCAGGCCAACCTCCTCAGTCAAACTCATGAAATCTGCTTGCCTCTGCCTCTCTCCAGAGTGCTGGGATTAAAGGCACGTGCCCCTGAACCCTGCTTTATCACCTTCTTAAACTGATGAGTGCTTGGACACAAATGTTTTATCCATTGTTGCTAATCCAGGTCCCAGTCCAAGACCTGGGACAGTTGATGCTTATTGAATGAATAGGAAACTGGCAAAATAACATTTTTTTTTCATCTCCCTTACAGGCACAGGGCCATGGGTGACTACGGTGGCCGCCGGGAACCAGCCTTCCCTGATTGCACACTCCTATGGAGTGGCCCAGCCTCCTACCTTCAGCCCGGCTGTGAACGTCCAGGCCCCGGTCATCGGGGTGACTCCCTCACTGCCTCCCCATGTGGGGCCCCAGCTCCCGCTGATGCCAGGCCACTACTCACTCCCACAGCCGCCCTCCCAACCACTGAGCAGTGTGGTGGTGAACATGCCTGCCCAGGCTCTGTATGCAAGCCCTCAACCCCTGGCGGTATCCACTTTGCCTGGAGTGGGGCAGGTAGCCCGCCCGGGACCCACTGCTGTGGGCAACGGCCACATGGCAGGGCCCCTGCTGCCTCCACCTCCGCCAACCCAGCCGTCTGCTGCTCTCCCTGGTAGTGCGCCCACCACCAATGGGCCCCCCACAACAGACTCAGCCCATGGGCTACAAATGCTACGGACCATCGGAGTAGGGAAGTATGAGTTCACCGACCCAGGGCACCCTAAAGGTAAGTCGGGTCACACACACCCCTGTGTGCCTGGTCTGTACCTCCCTGCCTGGTCACTCCAACACAGTGAGGACAGAAGTATGTTTATGGTAGCTCTTTCATTGACTTCATCTATCCAGAAGCTGTGGCAGAAACTCCCTATTTAGGCAAGGGAATCCAGGCAGAGAGCCAGTGTGGAGATGGAGACAAGCAACATTGGGATTCTCAGAGCAAGGGGGGGAAAAATGGAAAGAAAGAAGAGGGGGCCTGAAAGCCCAAAGCCGAGAGCATGCTCACCCTAGGCTAGACCAAGCGAGAGCTATACACTCCTCTTAGGAATCATCAGAACAGCCCATGGAGGCCTTTACCATTTCTCATCCAGAAAGCCATTCAAAGCACTTTCAACCTGTGCCAGTTAGGACAAGCCTTCTCCACCAAGCTACTGAGAAGAGCTGGAAGGACCAGGACCCAGGCACACTCCTATCATCCTGAGCCACTTAAGATTTTGGTGTCAAATGCCTGAAGGGATCTGGGTGAGTCCCTAGGAAGAACAGCTCTGGGCTGTCCTTCAGGGGACCCTGGACCCCAGCCTCCAGACCCCACCCCCAGGAGAGTTTTCTTGCAAAAAGCTTAGAGGTAGTTCCTTGGCAACAAAGCTTGGGAAGGGAGCATACCACAACATGGTCCTCAGCACAAGCCACAGCCTCAGCATCAGGGACCGGACATTAGAGGTGGGTTCCGGTCCTAGTGTCTAAGTGGGATAACAGAGCCAGGGCCAGGAGGGGAGGCTTTGAGAGTGCCTGTCTTAGATTTGCCTTTCCTTGAGTAGGGGACATTGTCAGACAGCTTGGGTCCTGATCCTGTAATGTGCAAAGGGAAAGTTACAAGGCCTCTACCAGGCTAGGCAGTTCCAGAGCCAGGAGGAGGCAAGAGGGTCTCTGCCAAGCTGGCCCCCTGGCCTGCTAGAGTACCCATGTCTTCTACAAAGAGGCCAGTAGGTGGTGCTAGAGAGCACACGCAACTAGCCAAGGCTTTTTCCTCAGAACCCCTGAAAGTCCATCTCAAGGGGCTCTGCCTCTTAGCAGAGCGATGCTGCCATTAGTCACTGTCCTGAGCCCTTCTCCAGTCTTTCTGAGCAACCCCAACCACAAAGCCAGTGCCTAGCTCCCTGTGGGCTTTCACTCCGAACCTGTGTGAGCTTCAACTGCCTTTGTTTGGGAAATCAGTACTGATTTTAAATGACAAAATTATAGAAAATTACATCTGAAATCTGGTAAACCCTTGCTTTGTTTAAATTTTATTTTTTTATATAGAGACTAAATTGATTTCTTCTTTGAACTGTTTTAGTTTACCGACACCTCTTAAAAAAAAAAAAAAAGACTACCCCAAAAGATCAGAAGTACGTGCGTGCGTACACACACACACACACACACACACACACACACACTCTCCCTCTCTCTCCCACTTTAAGAACCACCTACTCTGACACAAGGGGCTGTGGGTCCCAGCTGTCCAAGGCTATCTGAAAGCTAGAAGCACTAGGCACCTTCAGTGTCTTCATAGGAAGAAGCCTTCTGAGGCCAATGAAAGGTCTTGCTGGCTTTCAAGTTCCAGACATACATCTAGAGAAAAACTGTTCTGTACAGAAGGAAACCAGCTTAGCTGGCCCAAGAGTTCCATGGTGTAGGCCTGGACGCTGAGCTGGAATCCATCTCTCTAGAAGCGGGCTGTCCCTGAACTCCCTTAAGATGCGGTGACATGGGTTGGTAAAACCGGCTGCTGAACCTACTGGGTCACTGAACCAGAGCTGTTCCTGGGACAGCTGTGGAAGGCCAAAGAGTATGCCCTGACCTCTGGCCCCAGGCCTTACTGGGCCATGCGGCATTCACTGTATCAAGCCCCATAGGGTAGACTGTGTCTGGGTCAGAGCCAGGAAGCAAAACCCAGAAAGTACCTCCAGCTCCATCTTCTGGGGATCCTTTGGGGTCTTCCAGCTCTGGCGAGTGACTGTGGGTGACCTGTCCAGCTCCCTGCTTTCCATTGGTGTCTACCAGACCAGCTGTTTATGGCCCTTGTGGGCTGGCAAATCCCCCTTGTATTTGTGAAGGAAGCCAAGGGACTGTACATGTACGAATGCTCAACAGGAACCTGGGTGGGCTTTTATTTTTTAGGCAAATTCTCCTTTCATTTCTAATCTTAAAAGCCTTTCATGCTGAAGCTATAATTTATCTGTCAGATCTAATGTCAAACAACTACATTTAAGGAGAAAAAAAAAAAAAGAAACCCAGATTTTGAAACCAAATCTTTGCAACTTGCCAGGGGAGAGCCATAATCCCGACAACACCACGTGGGTTTGGATTTGGGTCACTTTTAATTTCGCCCCTAGGGATTTTACATCCCTGAAACTCAATTGATTTCACACTCCTAAATGACAGACAGCTGGCTCCAGGCAGGAACAGGAGGCACCACATGATGTTATCAACACAAATCAGAACTCCCCTTAAAAAAAATAAATAAATAAAGAAGAAGGAAAAGAACTTTCTTTTTCTCCTAGTGCCGTTTGAAACCTTGCCCGGCTTTATAATAGAATCCACCATGCACGATCTAGCTCATTACAGTCCTATGATTTTTGCCTTACTATTGTCTGGCCTCTCGTGGGGTGGAGTAATTATGCAGAGAATCCCCCTCCATGAAGAACAGGTCTTGCCAGCCAGAGAGATGGGCCACCGGTATTTTTAGACTTCATTAGTACCCTGATTTAAAATTTCACATTTTGTTTCTCGTAATTATCTTCCGATCGACTGAACGAAAATTTCAGTCGAGGCTCTATTAGTCCGCCTTCCCAAAAAGGGCTTTGGGACTTTAATTTAAAACTTAACCAATTGAAAAAGAAAGGTGGTGTGCAAAATGCCTTTTGATTTGCTGTAGGTCAAGCGATTGTCTCTCATCTGTGACTGGAGGAGCCAGCATGTCTGTGGTTTCCTTTAATGAGTGTTATTTAAATGCATTGAGCACATATAGATTTTCTTAAGAAACTTACAAAGATAAATCTTTCTTTCTCTAAGAACAATTTGAGGGTGGGAGCAAGCTGTGGAATTTTTTTTTTTAGATTATATATTGAAAGGTAATTAAAAATAGATTTCATGTGTGCAAAGTGATAAGGGAGGAAAACGGAATTAGTTCCATCTGAATCTGTGTAAAGACCTGGTGTGTTTGTCTTTTCATTAAATGAGCACAGACCCGGGGCTGATCTCTGCAAGAAGTATAGGCGAACTCGGGCCTGTGTTCAACCTGAGGTCTAATGACCTTGTTCCTAGAGATCACTGGGAGGTCAAAGCTGAGGTGCAGGCTAGGGGGTAATGACTACTGCTGCTGCCTTTCATCAGGAACTGTTGGTGGTTTAGACCAAGGCTGGGAGCCTCTCAAATCCCAAGACTCTTGTTTTCTGAGTGTCTGGGGGACAAAAGAGATACCAGCACCTGCTTCCTTTCCTCCGGAGGAGGGACATGTCTGTTCTGGTAGAGACACTGTCGTAGGCATGATGTAGGGCCACGATGAGCCATCTGCAGAGTTTGGCTTCTCTGCCCCAGGGCCAAGGAGCTATACATGCATGGATTGTTCCACCCCTTCTTGTGGTTCGTCTCTCTCCCTCCCTAACCAGAGACCTCTGTCCATCCTTACCACTGCATTCTGCATGCACTGCAGCTGCCCACTGTAGCAACAACAAAGAGCATCTTGAGATATGCTGAGGTGTGTGAAATAGCTTTGTGACCAGAGTAAGCCTCCTGAGCTCTCTGAGCCTCCCACCAACTTCACTTAGGAATGTTATCTGAGTGTGGTGGCTCTTGCCTGTCATCCCAGCACTCAGGGTGACTGAGCAGGAGGACTACCATGACTTTGAGGAGAAACTGAGTTACGTTGTGAGCTCCATCCAGCTCAGCCTGGGCTACAGAGTGAGTCCCTGCCTCATAAAACAAACACACACACACACACACACACACACACACACACACAAAATACATAGAATAAGAATGAGTCTAGGGGAGGGCCGAATGGGATTTGTGACCATCCTTTACCCCTTGCCTGTTCACAACCATTGAAGTCTATCTAGTCCAGCCCTCTGTCCAGGGAGTTTTGCTGCTGGGCAAGCCCATCCAATGATCACAAGGCCCACAGCCCTGTGTGTAGTATTATGTTTCTGGCTTGTCTGTCCCGTAGTCCAGACCCACAGAAACACAGGGCTTGTATTGATTTTATGCTGATCAGCCTATGGCTCTGGTGTATTGCTAGCTAGCTCTTGCTCTTAAACTAACCATGATTCTTATCCTGTTCAGCCATGTGGCTGCGTACCTTTTCTCAGAGCAGCATAGTTGTCCTCTGCTCTTTCTGTTCCCAGAGTTTTCTTAGCCTCACCCACACTTCCTGTCTGCCTTCAGCCAATCAGCATTTTTATTAAGCCAGTAGGCAGGACAATTATTTACAATGGAACAGAACACAATCCCACTACACCTGTGGTCAAGCCACTTTCTGCAAGATGGCATGAGTTACTTTCTGGCAGAGGATGGGAGACTATTCTCCCAGGCATGAGACTAAACCATAGCTCATCTCTCCTTGCCCCACACACTGAGACAACTCCAGAGCACACTGTTCTCTCTGCAACCTCATAAATACTCTGGAAGGACCTAAAATGCATGGCAAATCTGTTTACCCACACACTGCCCATGGTACAACAACCCTCTCTGTGGCAATATCCCAGAAATGTCATCCTGAGTCCATCCAGGGTTCAAACTCAGAACCACTCTTGTCCTTTACTGGCCCAGGCTCCAAAATGAGGTTAGGGTGGTCTTTTCAAAATTCAGGCTTTGTCTTACCACACCTCCTTCAACTGTCCCCAAAGGTCCCAGTCACCCTGGTGTCTGATGGTCACCTTTGATGTGCCTGACACTCCCTTACCTCCCTTCATCCTATGCACAGGCTGTTTTGTAGCCACCCCACATCCCGAGTTCTCAGGTCCTGTCTATTAGAGGCATGTCCCATGCTTTGAATTATTCTTTCCTCAGACTGTGTGTGAGCCTTCAAGGAAGGGCAGGTAAGGACTTCATTGAAACTCCATTCTAGCCCCAAACCAAACGGTCCTCCACATTAAGTGTTCTATGGAATGTGTGATGGATAAAAGCACAAGGCTGGGGCTCTCTGAGACTTGTCTTCCCCCTGGCCCCCCAAAGCAATCAGTAATCAAAGGTGTCCAGGTATGAACAAAATCTCCCAGGAATCATTCTGAAGTCCCCACACCTGTCCCACATGAAGTCTACCCATTGGGACTTCTACTATACCCAGGAACCTCCATACAATTCCTGCCCCCAAGCATAATGGGATCTGAAATTCTGTCCCAGTTTCCTCATCTTTAATAATGGAAGAGCCACTTCTTCTAGCTGCTGTGGGGATTGACTCATTTTGCATGGGGCTTTTGACACAGTCCTAGTATAATCGCTATAAAAGGGTGTGTGATCTCTTTCCATCATCAGTACCAGGGGCACCTTTCAGCATCTACAGCCTTTTAGGAGTTCAGGTTAATGTGATGAATCAAAGACCAGTTTGCCTTCCAGAGTCTTAGGAGAGCATGTTAACATCATGATGTCTGAAGGCCTGGTTCCCAGGGGTCCCCTTTGAATGGCAGAAAATTGCTTTCTCCCATTGTAACATTTTTACAATCTTCTACCATCGCCATAACAACAAGAAGGATTCAGCCTGTTGCTGGTACCTTCCCCCTAAGTCCAAGAACTGTTCATCTTTGGGGTGGGGTGAGGTGGGGAGAGGAGAGTCAGCATCCTCTGACCTTCATCTTGCTATCAAGGAACCAAGGACACACAGGCAGGATTAGGTACACTTCCATGGATACAGGAATGGATTGGACAACTAGCATCGCTTGATTCCTATGGATCAAGCCTTGTAGAATCAGGTTTGTATGGCTGGCAGCTATAAAAGTGGTCAGGAGCCCAGCTCAGCTGCTTGGGGAGAGACTTCCCGTTCCCTCCACATACTAACCCAGCAAACTTGCTCTGGTAACTGAGACTCTACCTCAGTTTTCAAGTCTGTAACCCAGACCAGCTTTGAGAATTAAGTAACATCAAGTGGAAACACCACGGCTTGATACATAGTGGGCTTGCAACAATGTTACCTGTCCTGGCTACTGTAAACCTTAAAGGATCCTAAGAAAGGAAGGTAGTTGGTTGCCAACCACTGATTTGACTCAGCAGCCAGTCTCAATACCCTCACTTCATCTAGTAGGTCCCCACATCCTGCCTATACAGCCTCTCCCAGAAAGCAGGTGTGGCTCAGCCCTTGGAACTTGCAGTTTTGACCACGCCCACAAGATATTTCTTATTCACCAGACCAGAACCAGCCCAGTATGAAGCCCCCCCCCCTTCCCTTCCCAGGGCTCTGTCCTCAGGGCTTTGTTCTTCATTAATTGGAGAGTTGTCCAAGGCTTAAACTAGTTAAGAGATCATTTGGCTGTGAGTGAACCAGGCAAGCAGCAGATTGTAGTCAAGGCCACCCAGAAACAGTGGCATCCTCAGAGCAGGTGACACAGCCACACACCCACCTGCTCAACAGGCACAAGCAGGTTGAGTCCACTGGGAAAACATACTGACTTTCAGCGACTAATATATGCTTAGTAGCCTCGATGTCAGAGATTCTACCCTGCCCACCTGAAGGGCGTGGCTAGAGCCAGGGTGCCCAAAACCAGCTGCCCTGAACCAAGTAAGCCCTGCCATTGCTCAGGAGCAGCAAGTTGAAGCAGACAGCGGCAGGATGACTAGCTACACACTAGGTTGGTGACTAAGAGGCCACAGGAAACCTGGAGTCATGTCACCTCCCTCCCTGATGCCCAGCTGGGTATTTATTGTGCAACTCATATATGTTCTGAGACACGACTCTGCCTAGATGTTGGCTTGACCCATAAGCCAACCAGAAGGCTTAGCCAGCCTGCTAGCTGTGTGTCCAACAAAAATCTTCACTTCTATCAAGCAAGGAGCTCTGAGTGATTCAAAGTGTTCCAGACATGGGGGCAGGCCTTAGGGGAAAGGGGTTGGCCATGGGAGAGGCAGAATTCAACTGGGGTAGGAGGTCAAAAGGTAGTGGCAATAAGGCTGGGAAGTGAAAGGGTGCTAGAGATGTAGACCTTAAGGGTGGTCAAAGTGAGAGCAGGAGGTGAGGGACAGGGAGGTGGATGAACGGGAGGAAGTTTGATGGGGAGTACCAGATAATGAAATGATGCTCAAAGATTTGCTGTCACAAAGTCATATGCACACTCTTCCAGTCCACAAAGGATTTGAGACTGGGTTGCATAATGATTTTCAGGAAGTCTGTTTCTCCAGAATCAGACACTCAAAGCCTGAATATATGCCCAGGCTGGCCTCCCTACCTCAGTCAGATGGTGTCTGGTAGGTAAAACCCTGTGGTCTGTGTTCTGCAGTCTTAGCTAAAAGTCCATCCATCTCCAGGCCTTTGTGGTCTTAGGTGATGAAAGTATCTTTGAATATCATAGACTTTGACCAAGGTGTGAGATGTCTGGCCGCCATTAATCCCTGAAGGGGAAATCAGAAACACCTAAATTTCAAAAGTTCATTGTGTATCATTCTCTTTCCTGGTGTAACTGAGGTTTAATAACAAAGTTCCTGGTGCCTAACCATTATCTGGGCAGGTTTCATCTGCCAATGTTATAAGGCATGAAGAGTCGGGTTGTTTCCAGAATTTTCCTCAATTGTGAGCTTGATGTTTAGATAGAGCATGTTGGATGCCTGCTGTTTGCCCCTACGTGAAGAGGAGGGGCTGGATGAAAGGCACGCCGCATTATGAAGCAGAACTGGAGAAAACATGGTACAAACCCAGTTCAATGAGAAGCGATTTGGTTGAAATTGCATTCCATTCAGGAGCACACTCGCTATCCTAGAAATGTAAAAGGTAAAAATAATACAAGTGTAGTATTTCAGGAACACAAAACATCGTGTAAATTGCTTGAAGAAAAAAATGGCCAAAAGGTTGCCTTCTACTGAAATAGTTGTCATTGCCGGTTTTCTTGGTGACCTTCTTTAAAAGGAAAAAGAAAGCTGTGTGTGTGTGTGTGCGTGTGTGTGCGTGTGCGTGCGTGTGCATGCACTATACCTACCCAGAAGCTCAAGAGTTTCAGTACATCACTCAACAACTTTTCTTTCCTCTTCTTGTCTCCCAGCAACCAGGCACTGCCCCATGAACTGCCTTCTCCCTTGTCCCTGCCTAGTGCCTCAGCGCAGTCTACAGACAAGGCCAGTGCACCCCTGTTTCTCACCAGCTTCTGCAAGGTCACCAGTAGGGCAGCTGTCATCCCAAGACACTGTAAACAGGTGGCTTCACCAGCGGAAGTTTTCTCACAACTGCAGAAGCTGGAAATCTAAGTCACATTGTAGGCAGGATTGCTCTCTCGTGGTACCTCTCTTCTTGATGCTGCGTCCTGACACTGTCTTTGTTTGATGGAGTTGTGTCTTCTTAGGGGGTACCACCTATTAGATTACCCTTACAAACACGTTCAAAGCCCATATCCCGATGCCATCATCTTAGGGGGTAACATATGGCTTTGAAAGGGTTCAGTACAGTCTGTAATAGTCTTTGTTTTGGGGGAGTTCTGTTGTTTTATTTTTAAAAAAGATCCCTTGGCTGCCCTGGAACTCTCTATGTAGACCAGGCTAGCCTAGAATTCATAAAAATCCAACTACCTTTGTCTCCTAAGTACAAGGACTAAAGGTGTGTGCCACCACCATGCCTAGCCATGATAGTCTTCAAATCCATCTAATTGGCACCTCACTGTGGCTCACTTGCCATGTGTTTACCACCTTTTCACATCTGTAACGTCACGGTCAAGTTAATCTTTCCACTGAGATTCTAAAATTGTTTTCCTTTAAATCATTGGGGCTAGGTGTGTCTCAGTGAAACCTGCTCCCCCCCATTCCAACACTGTCCCAGCTGTGCTCTCTAAACAGCTGCCCACCTCCCTCTCTTCAAGTAAGAATCTTCTTCAGGTGACAAGCCATTCATCCTTTGTGACCCTCTCCCCCATGACCACCACAGTGGATAGGAGGAGAAGGTATTAATTATCTGAGCCATCATTTAATAAACGTGCTTCACCACACTCCCACCCCGGGAGGGTGAGTAAAGTTAGAGGCATCACCGAAGTATCGTTTTATTCCCAGGAATGCACTAGAAAATTCCAAGGAAAACCACTCCCATTGTCAGGGCAGCCTGGGCAATCACTTCTGCTGCTGCTAGGAATCCTCTATCCCAGAAGGCTTCTTTCCTCCTGCAGAAGGAAGCATAGACAAACCCAGAGCCTGTATGCCTGTGAACTGCAGTGGGGACAGAGCCACACACTCCCTAAGAACTGTATGTTCCCAAAGGTAGGTCCACACTCCCACTCAAGGCCACATGGGCTGCAACAGTAATGGCCCTTGAACATATCCCTGGGGAGAAACTCATTCCAACGGGAAAGATGTGGGAAAACCCTAACTCAGGGACACGAGGGCTCCCATTTTATCAAATCTCATGGTCAATGCCTTCTTTGGAACTTGATTTCCCAGGAATATTGAGTGAACGGTAAACCACAATCATCCGTTATTGCCCAGAGTACCTTCAGGGGGTCTAAGATGCCTTACTATCTATTCCAATTTGTGCCCCAGAACCTTAGAAACCACTGGATTTTGGAGATCATCTTATAGTAATTTTAAAGGCTCTGATAGCCATATGAACAGGAAGGGTGGCAGGTTTTGGAAATTATTATTGATCCAGAAATAATTTCTGTACTTTTCTTCTTCACATTCATGTTTGTGTGTGTGTGTGTGTGTGTGTGAGAGAGAGAGAGAGAGAGAGAGAGAGAGAGAGAGAGAGAGAGAGAATGTGACTATGGTTATGAATGTGGACTGTATACGCCCATGGTGCTACACACACTTGTACTTGGATGTAGAGGCCAGAGGCAGCTCCTCTGTCATTCTCCACCTTATATCTTTGAGTCAGGGTCTCTTGCTGAACCTAGAGTTTGAGTTTATTTGGCTAGGCTGATGACCAGCAAGCACAGAAATCATCCTGTTTTACCTTCTTTCTGCTGGGTTTAAATGTATGCTCAAGACTACACCCTGCATGTTATGTGGATACTGGGATCTGAATTCCATGCTTGGATTGGAATGTAAGAGCTCCTGACTTAACTACTCATCTGTGTGTCCAGACCCAAGTCTTTGTTCTACACGTGGATATCCATGACCTTCAGGTTTCCCTGTGTGATCACTGGTCCCACAAAGCAGCTCAGTAAACATGTGATCTCCCACTAAAGTCTTTCTAATAATGATACCTATCAAGGAAATGAAGCTGACCTTATAGAGTTGTCGCAAACGATGGTCAGGAACTACCATTCCAGACAAGAAATGGGTTGAGCTGGAAAGGGTAGCCTGGTCTTCCACAAGAGGGTGTATCGGGGACAATAGTTGTTATGCATTTACCTATCACTGCATGTCATTACTTATCCACTCTGTATTTGTCTAGTCCGTTTGAGCAGATTCTTAGATGGGAAAAATGAAGGCTCAGACAAGGCAGATACGTGGGTATTGGTGGCAAGAGAGTAGATCTCCAGTGACTGTATCCTTCCTTCTACCACACCTGAGGGCTCATTGTATAGTCACGAGGGCTAACAATGAATAAGTCCCATGATGGCTGTTTTATATATCCTAGCACCACGTGACTGATATTCCTAAATACAAATCGATGACTCTCGGGGTTCTTTGTTCATGGATGGATAACTGGATAAGATGTATGGAATTCCCAAAGTCAGTCCGTAGGGAGCACTAGGCTATTTGAAGATGCATTATTTGTGGACAGAGCACCGGCCACAGAAGCCACTGGAGCTTGGGAGGCAGGCGGCCCTGGGAATTCTTTTCTGTTGCTACATCTCCCACGCCTTACTCAAAGTATTGCCAATGCAATAAAGTTAATGGTGCCAGTCATCTCATGAAGGAGCCAATTCTGAGCAAAGATGATACATCTTTGAAGTTAATGAGGTCTATTAATTGAGCTGATGCCCTTTTAAATGAATGAAAGTCTTGAAATCTACTAAACAGCAGCACATCCATTTAGAAGTTGTTATTGACGCCTCACATCTCTGTCACCAATGGATGAGGAGCCACCAGCGCAGAGCTTATAGGAACTGGCTTCCTGCCGACATTTGGCACAGCCTTCAGCTTCTGGGAAGCTCAACAGATGCTATGTCTGGCCAGCCGCTCATGTCGTCAGCAAAGTCTTCCATTCAGCCCTTTACAGCCATAAAGGTTGGACACCTACATGACAAATAACCGAGGGGAAGGAAAAATGATGTAGTTGATGCATGGTTGCTTGAGGAGTATCCTTCTGGGCCTCCGCCTTTAGGTGGGGTTTCAGGATTCGCTGGACAATGATGAAGAACGCAGTCGAACAACCAGCACTGTAGAAATGACTGCCGCATAGTGAAACTGCTGGACAAGAAGTATACAGAAATGACTGGACAAAGAGTCGAGTGTGGCTGCAGCCTGCATGGGAATCAGCACACCATGGCCTCTAGGCTCCCCTGATCATTCACCAAAGCCCCATTTCCGGCTTCTCCCCAGTCCCCACCACTCACAGTTGCTTAAGAGCACAAAATGGCACCTTGTTGTTCCCACAGAACATCTGCTAAAGACAAACTTGTGTTTATAGCTCTTCACTTCAGAAGACTGGCCGCGTTATAAAAAGACGAGGACCATCTGTCCCTCTTTTGGACCCCAGCACCTCTTGGAAGAGATTGCTGTGCAAGAAGGCAAGTAAGAAGTCAACGTCAACTTCAAGAAACTATTTTGAGGCCAGAAAAGAATAGTGCTTTCCCGCTGAGGGAATGGGACGCACGCGCGCACATACACACACACACACACACACACACACACACACACACACACACACACACACACACACACGAAGACCAGCGGGGAATGTTTGGTGGCAGGTGCTGATCAGGAGGCCACCTGGGGTCCAGTGGAGATTCCCACATGTTCCAACATCACAGAGACTCTGGAGTAATATCAGGAGAACTGTGAGATATGAGAGAAGGTAAAAAGGGGAGAGCCATGAAGTGTGGCAGGCCCAGGGGAAGACAGAAGCAACGTCCTGCGCAGTGTGCTGCTGTACAAAGTCTGTCCATCTGCATCCCTCCCCCAATATGGAATTCTAGACTTTAGGAGCATCTCAGACTGAGTATTCTCTCCCAGTGGCTCAATGCTGAAGAACTCCAGAGTGCAGAAGTGGCCCAAAGGTGTGCCAGACCTGCTTGGAGTTCGTCTGTCCTATGTCCCTCTAGCAGAAGAGACAAAAGGACCATAGAAAGCCAGACACAGTACTACACACCAGTTCTACTAGCACTTCAGAGGCTCAGGCAGGGGAATCGTGAGTTCCAGACTATTCTGGATGGCATAAAGAGACCCATCTAACAAAAGACAGAAAAAATTAAATCCTATTAAATCCATCAAAGGCTAGGTAAGCATTAAAGGGGTGGAGGGGTGAATCAGATGGGAAAACATGAACTTCTGAGAGATGGAATCTCACAAAAGATTCCTGGCCAGAACCACCTTTATGAAGAGGAGACCTCTGGGCCCATCCATACCCTGGTATTCCTGCTCATGAATTCAAGACATCCATGCAATCCGCTGGACCTCCAGCTTTCCACGTCGAGAAAAACTCTTTTGCCATAACCTGCAGATTCCAAGAAGCTTGGTTTATGGACCTAGATCTGGGCTTTCCTTTACTTCTGATGAAAACCTACTTCTGTCTGGGTAGAAATCAGGGGTGTGGATGGAGGCCAGAAGTGGGATCCTCTGGAGACAGCCCTTGTTTTCTTGACGGGATCCTTGACGGGATACCCCTGCTGGCTCCAGTCAACTAACACCTTTGTCTGGCCCTAGGAAAGGTGCGTACATTTTTGTCCACATCCTTAAATGTTTCAAATTCTCCCCCACTTGGGCACTTCCTCATGTTTAGATTCTGAGGACAAAGGCAGTTCCTAGCATAGTGTATTCAAGGCTCTCAGACTCCTAAAAGGTCACAGTCTTCTATTCCTGCCTTTTTTTTTTTTTTTTTTTTTTTTTTTTTGGTTCTTTTCTATGCTTATTGATTTCTTCTGGCACATAAGAAAACACAGTAGGCAAAGCCCACCACTTCCATAGAAATAAAATATTCTGCAGTCAAACCACACACCATAAAGGAATAATTGCAGTCTGTATATATTGCTAATGGACATCTCTCAGCAATTCCCTGTCTCATAAGCTTTAAACACAGACATTAGTATAAATATGCAGAAATCCCCATTCGGGCAAATTACTCTACATTTCTGAGCGAAAGGAAAATTAACCATGTGCTGATATCTTTGCTGGAGCTCAGCAGAGTAGAAAAAAATAATCCCTTGGCCCTCCTTGGCAGGGAGGCTTGAGACTCCTTCCATGGGAATGAGAGGCAGAGCGGAGGCCTGGGCAGCATCTTTTCCGCTAGGCACGTGCTCCTTAGGTGACCTAATGGTGCCTCAGCCTCCACCCCATTGGATCACTGTTACCTGAGCATAGCTGGCTACCCAGCATCCGTTTCCAGAGCTTTCCAGGCTTTGGAAAGGGACTCCTGGCAGGTGAGGATTTTTTTTGTTTTCAAGAAAAGGTTTCTCTGTGTAGCCCTGACTGTCCTGAAACTCAATCTGTAGACCAGGCTGACCTCAAACTCAATGATCCACCCACCTTTGCCTCCCTAATGCTGGGTTTAAAGGCTTGTGCCACCACCACCTAGCGAGGATGTATTTTTCTCGAGACCTCTCAGCTGCCTGACAGATGCCTCTGGGATGATCCAGGCCTCTGAAGTACAAGCTTCTGAGGAGTCTAGAACCAGCTGATGGTGAGCCCCAAGCCAAAAGTCTCTATAGCACCTGAACCCAGCACATCCTTTATCCCTGGCCTCTTACCCTCCTGCCTTCCTCCCCTTCACAATTCTCCTCCCTGCCTGGCCTTCACCTTTCTTCCCCTATTAGCCACCTCTGCAAGGCTTATTCTCACTGAGAACCATGTGTTCCCAACCAAGCCTGCCCATCTTGTATTCCAGGGCTCCCTCTGCCAACTGTGAGAAAGGCCCCTCCCTTTACAGAAACACCTTTAATCCCAGAACACAAAGGAGCTGGGGCCTTCCTGATAACCAACACAGCACATGAGGTAAATTATGAGCTACTCAGGAGTCACAGCTCAGGCAAGGAATGTGGTGCATGGAGGTCTGGGTATTTAGTATTCAATGCCTGCCTTTCCACGAGGGACTGCACGCACAGAGAAGGAGTCTACATTGATAACCTAAGCAAAGAGACTTGGGCGTCTCAGGGCTGCAGCCTCATCTCTCTCCCCCACTGGGGACTATTGGGGGGGGGCATCCAAGAGCAAGGTTTCTCTCATGAGAGGCACAAGTTGGTGGTTTCTTTAACGTTTTCTAGTGTAAATTTGGAGGCAGCAGGCTCTCCTCAGCTAACCTTTCGGGACACGTGCAGACTCCACCCTCCCCCTTACCAGAGCATCTTGACAATCTATTTTCATGTCTGTCTCCCCCATCCAACTGTGAGTGACTTTAGAACACCCCCGCCACTGGCCAATTTAGCAACTTTATGTGATATGTAAAAAGGTACACTTTTCTCAAGACCCTTGCCTGCCACCTACCAGGAAACTGTGAGAGTAAGTCAAGAAACCCCGTCAGGACTCTGAGGTGAATTATACCCCCTGTCGTTGTGCAGTGAGTGACTTGACTGAGCTGTGAGGAGCTGGAGGCTTATTTCCCTCCAAAAAATATTCTTCTAAGCTCATTATGCATATTGACCCGTTTCATCTTTATATCTATGAAATAGGGGCTATTGCGACCCCCATCTACAGATGAAGCTGTGGCTTGGAAACATGGCAGTAACTTCCTATGTTTATCCAACTGGTCAGGGACAAAGCAGGAATGGACACAGGCATCTTTTATCTCAGACCCCAGACTTTAGCCCGAATTTACCTCTGGTTCTAGGAATAGCTAGGGGGGTGTTCCACATGTCCATTTGACACCACAAAAGGGCATGAATTCATTCTTGAAAAATAGGCTTTAAATTATTAGTGATATCCTCGTAGAAGCCCGGAGTACCCACCCAGCCCTGAAGAGCCTCCACCCACCCCCACCCCCAAGGAGGACACCTGGTACCTCTTCCACATCAGGGCCTTACCCACATCCACACCTTCCTCCCACCCTAGACAGCTCCTCCATGCTCTCAGCTTCCCCGGGTGGCTGCCTCACCTGCTGCTTCCTAGCCACTCTTCACTCTGCACACCAGAGTCTTTCCTTAGAGAATCTGGTCAGGCCCTCCTTCACTCAGACCCTCCAGTAATCCTCTTCTTGGCAAGCTAATCAAGACTACTTCCTACCCTCTCCACCATTCAGCTCCTTGGGACTTCTGTGGGACAGTCACTGCTCTTGCTCAAGATGACATCCCACTATACTTTCATCCTGCCCTTTAGCGATTCCTTCTTCCAAAAGCCTCCCTGAACCCCCACACAGAATGCCAAGGCCAAACACCAGCCTCTGCTGCCCATTCTATCCCAAGAGGGACTCCTGAAGAGAGCCCAGGAAGAGGTGTCTCAGCAGTGAGCACCCAGTTGAGAGCATGTGATAAGATCACTCTGCCCAGCCCCACCTGGCCCCTGCTTCCCTCACCCCTGCTGATTGACACAATGTTCACCCTCAATCTGGCAGCAGTTGTCTACCCACCATAGGAAATTAGAAGGGCATCTTCAGAGTTCTCCAGCCACTATTTCAGAACCTCTGCAGCTTCATCCAAAAATTCTCTCTAGGAAGCTGTAGAAAGCATGCATCCATGCTTTTCAAGGAAGCTGGGGAAGTTGGGAGAGTTTCTGAATGGAACCAGCAAAAGCTGGTTCTCATAGCCAGGAGTGGAGAGAGGGTCAGAGAATCACACCCCAGCAGTCAACTTATGACCCACTAGAACTCTATGAACCCAACTAATGTTCGAGGCAGGTGACAGCTGAAATCCCTGTTGATAGGGACCAATCAGAGGAGCCAGGCAATTATCGCTTACCCACTCGTGGCAATGAGGGAAGTTCTGATAGAAGGTTCTAAATGCCCAAGAGAATGCCCCTCAAGAGGGAAGGGAGAGAAAGACCAAAGTTCAAATGTTCTTCCTCCTTCTGAGGGGATTTGGTGCCAGTAGTAGAGACTGTAGACAAGATAAGCCTTGAGCCACTAAGGCCTTGAATGCTTCTGTTCCCCGGGGTTCCACAGACCACCCCCCCCCCAGTGACGCAATCCTTCTCTTCCTCCCTATGGCCTAATATCCCCTATGCAACTCAAGAGTAGAATCTAGCTCACCATGGCTGGCTCCAGACTCCTCTGAGAACTTACCTTGACTCTTATAAAGAACTGATTTCTCCCCAACTCCACCCCCAGTGGGCCCCACCATCCAGCCCTTCCTCCGAGCCTGCAAGTGTCTAGATCCAACCTGACCTGTGACCACCCCTTTTGTGTTCCTCAGACCCCAGGGTTTGTATTCCCAGGTGAGCCTTAAGCTTTCCTGGGCTGCCACACCAACCCTGCCCTAAGGAGAGTGTCCAAGGTGAGCAGTAAACATCAGCTTGATCCTGGTTCTGAGGCTCACTAGCTGCAAAGTTCTTTTTTCTGAAAGCTCCATTTCCCTACACACATTAAGGTTACTACTGACTAGTCTCACATGGAAATGCAGGAAGAAAACACTTTTGCCTTCTAGGGCAGGCTCTTCTAGGTCCAGGACACAGAAGAATGCCTCCGTTGCAAGACGCGGATATCAGCTTAGGTGGCCTTTCTCTTTCATTGGGGCTTTTCACGCAGGAACCCAGCCCTCTGCTAGCTTAGAGCCCAAACTGGCAACAGGCGGTTCGGTTCGCGCAGGCGCAATTGGCTAGACAGGCATGCAGCAGCCCCTCCTGATGACAGTAAGGCACCGCCCACCCCGCCCCGGGCTCTGCTGTCACGTGCAGCAAGTCCCCGCCTGGAGGTTCCCACCTGGAGGTAGCACGTCTGCGAATTCCTATTTGCATATGCACATGCCGGATATTTATATCTTCTCCTCAGCCAGTCCAAGTTATTGATGTCTTAAAGTGACTTTAATCTGAGCCTTCTCTTCTTCAAATGGGCTTTTGATTTCCGGAGTGATATTATACATGGCTGTAAGCTATTGACTGAGCGATTGCGTTGTGTTCTCAATGTGCTGATGCTGGGAATCTGCGATATAAATAAACTTCCTCTGGTAGAATCATTATAAAGCACAAGCAGCAGAAATTTATGGAAAGAACAGATTAAATGCTTAGACTTAAATTCTTCAGCATGCGGCTTGCCCTAAACTGCTGTGTCTGGAATTTGGGCTGCTGATTCAGGTGGAAAAAATCAAATGGACACATCGCTTGTCGGTGCATTTTTACTATGATCTATTGTGTTGCCAAAAAAGAAAGCTCAAAACCTGCCATTGATAATCCTGGTTAAAACTTGGAGCATAAATTATTAAGACATGTAGTTTCTTTTCAGAGTGGTTAGGGATTGGGGCGGCAGCGCAGTAAAGAAATACAACATCCATATGTGCTTATGCATTGTAATGCAGGACATTTTTATGCCCATAATAAAACATTCCGCCTACAACTATGTTTATGAAAGCAACAGATAGGAAGATCCATAATGCCACTTAATAGAGTTAATCACCTCCCATCGGAACATTTTAAAAGGCTTTTTATTGCATGTTGAAAAGCTCTGACCATAATTAATATCCTGCACACTGTCAGGTGCCAGTTAGAAAGCTGGAGGCACTGAAGGGAAAGTCATACATAGCATCGGTGGAGCTGAGCAGATTCTGCAGAGTGCTACTGGATGTCTGAGCTCGAGGGCTCCAGCCTCCAGGCCTAGGCCATGTCCAATCTCTGGGCTCTCTGTAGGGAACTTAGAGCTTTGAATTTAAATTCTGAGCCCTAAGATGTAAATTCTACTCTTGTTCTGTTCTTAAGGTTTCTAGGTTTGGACTGGTCTGAACTCTCAACAATATTGCTCCCAATGACCTACCTAGGGGTTCTGGGGTCCTAAGTAAGGTGGCCTCACTGTTTAGAGACTGTCTCTTAGTTTGTTGCCAACCTGGTGACTGCTGTTAGCTACAGACATTGACACAGGGCAACTCAGCATGCTCAGAGCTGGCCAACCTTTAATTATCATGTGGGTGAGGTCAAGTCATTCCCCAGACCCATTTGGAGGGAAGCCCCCAGACAATCTATAGTCTCTTGGATGAACAGTCTCCCTCTTGCGAGGTGAGACAATGATGCTGATGACAAACCTTATGTCCTTTGTCCCTTGCCACTTAGCAGCTGTGTACCTGGAGGCAACCAATCTCCTCAACAGCCCAGAAAAGTGAAGGGTCAGCCTGAAATAATTAAGAGTAGAATTGACCTTTAACACTTGATTTAAGCCAGCCAGAGAAAGTGATGAGGAGGGAGATATTACTCCCTTCCCAGTGCCTAGGCACTGATTAGTGGTAGAGATGGATCTAGCCGGTCCTCTAGAAAGTCATTTCCTGTATATAAAAGCCGCTTTTTCTTCGTGGGAAATGTTGAGCCAACAAGAACTGAGGGTGAACAACCTGTGTGTGATGTCAGCTAGGCTGAACCGTCTCCCAAGATGACATAGTAAACTTCCTACCACTCTAAAATTATAGGATGTGTTAGGGCTTGGGTGAGCAGGTGTCGCTGGGGTTCAGAAAAGTTGCCGGGACAGCTCTTTGCTGACCCATACTTGTATTCTGAACTGAGTTCTGGTTTCTACTGAGACATTAGTTACAGTGGCCCTATCCAGGCCTGAATGGGGTGAGATTGCTCTAACTCTCCCAGAACAAGCACTGTGGGTATCTGTCCTCTCCTTCTTGAAGGAGCTCTAGGGTATGTGCAGGGACATGCCACCTCAGTAAGTGTGGTTGAAAAGGAGATGTACAGCAGGACACTAGTCTAGGATCTTCACAGGACAGTGTTTTCTTCTAAAATGTGTCCCCCATGAGACAAAAAGAGCTGTAGGGCATGATCAGGCGGCCTCTATGACAGGGCCACACTATCTAAGCAGGGTATGTGCCTAGCTACATGACTGTTGGTTATTTTTTACTCTTTGGGGGGGGGGGTCTGCCACCCAGCTCCCAAATAAATCACACACGGAGGCTTAATCTTACTTATGAATGCCTGACCTTAGCTTGGCTTGTTTCTTGCCAGCTTTCTTAACTTATCCTGTCTACCTTATGCTTCTGGGCTTTTACCTTTTTCTATTTCTGCGTACCTTTCTTCTTACTTGGTGGCTTGCTGTGTAGCTGGCCCCTGGAGTCCTCCTCCTTCTCTGGCTACTGCTTTTCTGTATATTGTCTCTACCCGCCAGCCCCGCCTATCCTTTTCCTGCCTGCTATTGGCCATTCAGCTCTTTACTAGACCATCAGGTGTTGTGGACAGACACAGTAACAGCTTCACAGAGTTAAAGAAACGAAACATAAACAGAAGGAACACACCTTAAAATAATATTTTACAACACATGCCAGCCCACCTAGACTTGCACTGAGCCAAAGTCAACCAGTCCTTGTCCACACAACAGCTTTCAGGCACCATCAGCTCTCATACAGTTGATTCTCTGACCACAGCCATGGTGTGTCCATTGGGTATCTGTTTATGATCCTTCTCTCACCAGTGGCCTTGGGGCATGGTGGGGCCTGGGTTTCCTGGGGGAGTCTGGACTTATGGTTCTTTAGGACTTATGAGGTGAGTTTGCTAATAGATATGTCATCCTGAGAGGTCATGATTCCACTTGTCATTAGCCCAGGCACCCTGCCTGGGGTTCTCACCAAGAAATTGTAGGTGGCTGCTTGCAGGCAAGTGAGTGATTTGCAGGACCACAAGATTATTTGCATAAACATATGTATGAAAGTGTGTATTTATTTGCATTCATTTGCATGAATTGCTGCCTCTTGGAGCTGTCAAGCTGTCGTTCCTTAATTTTATTTATTATTTTTTTTCAGTAAATGTCTTTTCACTCTGAGAGGAGATCTGGACACTTGAGGAGTAAAAATTTAAAAGTTCACGGATGAAACCCAAGGTTCTCAGATTTTTGTTGTACATTAGGTTCTCCTGAGGCTCTCTTAGAAAGCCTGTGCTAGGGCTAGGGAGATAGCCGAAGGGTAGAACATTTGCTGTGCAAGCCTGAAGACCAAAGTTCAAATCCCCAGAACTCATAAAAGTCCAGATGACCATGGCCAGGGAAACTGAGGCAAGGAGTCCACTAAGAGCCTGACTGGTCAAACTGGCCAAATGCTGAACCCTGGTTTCATAGGGAGGCTCCATCTCGATATGTACAATAAGAAAGCAAGAAAAACACTGAACATTAACTTTGGGCCTTCACACATGCATTCTAAAGAAATTCTAGTGCCTGCATTCGCCTTTCCATATACTGTTGACTCAAAAACTCTGGAAGGAGCGCCTAAGCAATGTGTATAAATACATACACACATAGCCTCTCTGTGTAGTCCTGAACCTTGCTATTTAGATCAGACTGGTCTCAAACTCACAGAGATCCTTCTGCCTCTGCCTCCCATGTTCTGGGATCAAAGGCCTATACCACCACACTCAGCACACTCACTTTTTTTTTTAAGTTTCCAGGTGAATCTTATGCTCATCTTACGTGTGCCTCTCAGAGGTCTGCCTCCCCCCTTGTCACTTTTCATGCCATGGGCCACAGCAATGCTCTATAAACACTGTGTGACCTATTACTGGATACAGCCTGGCTCATCTTTTAGCCTTTGAATCTGAGCAGGGGTGGAGCCCTCCACTATGTGCCCCCTCTACCCACCTCCAGCTACCCCAGTGGCCAGGGTCCAGTGTAGCTACTATGATCTAGCCCACCCTAAGTTTCTGTCCTCGGGAGTCATGCTCACAGACATGTATACAAGCCTGGGCACACCGACACAGGATGGTAACTAATGAGTGACTACACTCCATGAATTTGTAAAAAGCATATTGTGAATTTAGTATAGTTTGGTAAGTTCCTTTCCCAGGAAAAGCTGATGGCCAAGTTAGGAGGCCTGCAGGACAATGACCTGGACCAAAAAAGCTATGATTAAATCCAGTACTCCGCTGAAATAACAGGAGACAGTACCAGGCTAGAGAAATTGATCCAGAGAGCCCAAGAGCACAGGCGATGCACCCAGACAGGCCTCCCTGCTTGGATTTAAGGTCTCCAACAGTAAGTGGTCACTTGGAGCATAGCAACTGTGGCTGTGTCCAGAATGGGCCGGGGGACCAATGATTTCAGATACATAGTGAAAATCAGCATTTCTACCCACCAACACTTGGCAAGACGACACTCTTAGATAGGAGGAGGAATTGCTGTAGACAATGAGAAACAACCCCCCTTCTCGATCTTTCCAGCCTCATGTACCTCATCCCATGATTTAAAAAAACAAAACAAAACAAAACAAAACAGCAACAAAAAAAACACGTCACTATGGACTATATCCAATATTATGGGCAGGTTGGGTAAGCTGGCACACAGGCTCTGAGTTGATCTATCCCCAGCCATGAGAAACATTGGCTCCTCATCTGTCTCTATGTTGTCCCATCAGCTTGTGTACCAGACCTCCACTCTCTACAGGGCCTGAGACACTCACTGGAGGCACATCTTTGTGCGTATTAGGATCCCCCTACATTTCCTGGAATGACTTCAGGCATGACTTGTATGAGATGAAAGACCATTGGCTTGTGAAAAACTAGAAAAGACCCCAGGTTTCGTCTCCCAAAAGGGCAGGAAGCATATACGGTTTCCAGACCTGACTTGCCCACAGACAGCAAGGGATGGAGAACCCAGGATAGAAGTCTCCTAGAGACTGCAGAGGACACAGATGGGCAGGAAAGTGTCCTTGTGCCTCGGCCCCACACACGAGCACATACACTATCCCCTCCTATCCCCTAATCCCACAGTTTGCTGGGCTTCTGTGAATTCCCCCTCCATAGCATCTGGAGTTGCCATTAGCCCCTGGCACTTTAGGGTTTCTGTTTCATTTCCCTCCTTCCTTAGATACTCAAACTGATTGTACTCCCAGCCCTGCTTCACCAATTCTTGCAAATCCTTTAAAACTATTGATTTATTTGCTTGGATGGTGACTGTCAGAACACTTTGGGAATAATGGCTCATGAATGGAAGAGACCCGTGGAAGGATTTCCCTATTCCTTCTCTCTCCCCTCTGCCTGCCCCTCACCCCATCCCTCAGCTGCCCTGTTACTGGAATGGGTGACTGGCTTTCCAAAACCTACCTGACTAGATGTTTGAGGAACTAGATTCCCCAAGAAGTACCTAACAAAATGAAGTTTGTGGAACATAGCTTGCAAATTAAAACTCTGAGGCTAGGTCGCTGACTGTTAAGATGATCTGTCCCTTAGGTGAGCACACCACTTCCTTATCCACGTCACTGTCATTCTTCTATTTCCAACATAGTCTTGAAGTTGAAGTCTGCATTTGGAGAAGAGCTCTGGAGACTTTCATGCACCCCTACCAATACCTAGCATATGGCTTGTGTCAAAATCTAGGAGACAGGCAGGTGAGAGAAGTGAGCCTTTAGGTTAGAAAGAGGGACGAGGTGTGTTTCACGAGGACTGGGGAGCTCAGACCTTCGGGGAGTGCAGGATCATGAAAGGGAAGCAGGGCTCTCACAGGCCTCCCCACCCCAGGGTTGTTGACTAGCTACTATGTCCCAGACAGAGGAAACTAATCACATAATGGCTTGCTTTTAGCTCTGAACCTGAAGCCCATTTTGTCCACCCAGGGGCTGTGCTGTACTGGAGGGGAATGTGGTGGCTGTAGCAACTTTCCACTGTGCTTTGGAAATGACATTTCAAGTTTACACTTGCCAGAAAAGGAGACAGTAGTCAGGATTTCCTCATTCCCCTAGGGCCAAGCTCTACACGGAATCTGGAAGTCCTCTGACCGCTTCCCCAAGAGTCCCCTTCTGTAGCCTCTGGAGTCCAGACCAAGCCTCTCCCTCCCAGCTCACGCATATTCTGGCAGGAGCTACTACTGGAAGATGCTCCATCTCTCCAGACAGATCGCTTCCAGTCCCAACTATCTATATGCCCAAGGCCATCTGTGTAACTTGATTCCATCTCTAGGCTTAAGAGATAAGGGTTTCTGGAGTTGTAAAGATGGTTAAGAGTTCTTGCTGCTCCTGTGGGGGCTCAAGTTCAGTTCACAGCGCCCAAAAATTGATTGGTTCACAACTACCTGTACCTCCAGGCCCAAAATATCTGACACAGTCTTCTGGACGTAATGAGTACCCCCCCACACACACATACACACTTAAAGATCTATAGGTTCCTTACCACAGCTTATTTAACTTTTCCTGGTGATGTCATCCTGTACCACTTGCCTCCTTTCTTTTCATCCCCTTCTTCAGTTGTCCATGCTTAGAATGCAGAAATGCGTGGCCCTGAGCTCTTGTGCATGTACGTTGCTAAGAGTGCCCCCTCTCTTCTACCTGTAGTAAGTTCCACTCTGAAAACCAATCTAAGCCTCCCATTCACTGTGACTGCACATTCATTTGTTCTTCCAGCATAGATCCTGACATAATAGCATTAATGACTAGCATATCTGCACTCAGGAGCCTGGGATACCAGCCATGGAATCCATCTCGGACAAAATCACAAGGAAGGCATTGGCTGGAGCCCAGGAGCTGGGTTGGGGATTAGGGCAGGAATGGAGGCCACAGAGCCAGATCAACCACAGCTCCAGTCCTTTGGGGACTCAGGCATTTTGAGAATGGAAACTAGATTCCTTTTCCTCCAGGACCTGGCCCAGAGCAGGCTCTGTGAACGCACCTCATGAGTCAGTTCAGAGCAGTGCATCACCCTGTGTGCCAGGACTGTATGCATTCTTGGCAAAGGCTGTAGCACTAGGCCGCATCTAAGTCTGCCTCCTGTACATTTAACTCTCTACTGGTAATGGAGTTACTCCTTCACTTCCTGGCCAGCCTTCCCTAGGTCGCCTGCACATAAAAGCCCCAGTGACCTCAGTGTCTCATGGGATAGCATGGGCCCTTTCAAACCTTGGAGCCTCCTCAACTTCTACTCCAGCCACCTGTGGTACTCCAGCCACCTGGGTTACTCCCTGTGAGTCTTAAACAAGCACAATCCCCCCCTTCTGCTTAGTACATTTCCCTATTAGCATAGTTATATCAGTGTGTCTCCAGTAAGCCTTTCATTGCCCAAGGGCTGTATGTATGTTCATGCATTCACATGTGTTCCTGGCATGTACCCAGTATCCAGCACAAAGGCAACATGAATACACCAGTGAGTATGTGTACCACTCCAAGTTCCTCAAACTCAGGGAGTCAGTCAGCCTCTGAAGGAGATGTTCCCCAATCTCATCCACAGCCCTAGGTGCCTTAGGTTGTTCCTAACATTAGCTGTCTCTCTATCTGGACTATGGGTATGTTTAACGTTCCAAGGTTCTGAACTTGGCCCTTTCTCTTGGCTCCAAATAACTATCATGAGTTCGTAACTCCAGCCCCTTCAGTGAGGAATTTCTCCCACCTCCCAAAACCCCAGCCATGGGGGCGGGGGTGGAGAACAGAACCTCTGATACACTGTAGACCAAAAAAGTTTCATAAAGACAAAAGCATTTATGAGAACATAAGAGTAAGGTCCCCACTGCCACTCAACTTAATCCCTCAGACCATATCTGAGTCTCACCCTTCACTTGTCATTAACCTATGACCTTCAAGACACCACCTTGCTACCAAGCTGTATTCTTAGGTCATATAAGAATTATAGGAACTCCTTTCTCCATAAATGCCCACTGGCTGCCACTAGCCTATTCCACACCTTACATGCTGACTTCCAATTGCCCCATAGCCTCCCAATGTCCAATTTGACTCATCTGTTACTTCAACACTTTGGGGGGGGGTCACCCCAGAGTCTCACCTCTTCTCTGTAGACTCATTCACACCCCTGCCCTTGACCTCACTTCTCACCCACCTTCTCCCAAGATTTGGCCTTCTCCAGGTGCCTCTCAACACAGAACCTTCATGACATTCTTCTCTCATCTCTTGAATATCGATTTCTCAGCTTCCAACCTCCAAGCCAGAAAAAGGTGCCAAATGAAAGTGTCTTTAGCCAGGTAGTGGTGCATGCCTTGAATCCCAACACTCAGGGGGGCAGAGTTAAGTAGGCAGATCTCTGAATTCAAGGCCAGCCTAGTCTACAGAGTGAATTCCAGGGCAGCCAAGGCTACTCAGAGATAGAGAGAGCATCTTAGTGAAAGCTCGGTCTAAGTGCTTCTAACGTTGACCTAGCCAGACACTTCCTCTGACTGCAGCCTCAGGTTCTGTCCAGTAGCCTTCCTTGCTTAGCCAAGGGTTACCTCTGATAAATATACTGTGAGAAACCACCATCTGGCCAGGTTCCTTGGGCTCGATCTTGGTCATGATATTTGTAGTTTGAATGAGAAATGTCTCCTTTAGGCTCTTGTGTTTAAAAGTGTTCTCCCCAGCTAGTGGTGCTGTTTTAGAACTTCCTGTGTGAGCATAAAATGTGATCAGTTTGCTTCTTGGCGGCCATCTTGGCCCCATACTCCTGCTGCTATACCTTGTCCACCATGATGGATTATATCCCTTCTGAAAAAGCTTTTGGTTTGAGTACACAAAACTCTACACTTGCCCTCCCCTAATTCCTTCCCAAATGATCCCCCAGGCATGATCTGTTGATTCAATTCAATAATTGGCTATTGGATTACATTTGGGTAAACCTTACTCTCTAGGCAGCTAGAACCCAGGGTATTAAAAGGACTACTCTCTAGCCACTGTGTGTCAAGGCCATAGCCTCCATCTGTTGCTCAGTGTCACCTTAGTTGGTCCTTCCTATAAAGATCATTTAAGGTTCTTCTAAGCAACCAGAGCTTCACAGAATAATTCAGTCCCTTCCCAGAAATCTAAATCATGAATGGGACTACATTTTAGCAATGATACATCACCTTTAACTTGCCACTGTTATTAGCATTGATATCTCCTAGATTTAGAGAGGGCTTGACTTATACAGTGAGTCCATCTGCTTCTACACAACTAGATCTTTTGACTAGTTCAGTTAAATTGTGTTTAAGGACATTCTGACTAATTCCAACCCTTCCTGTGTGTTGTGTAATCCATTTAATTCCAATCACAAAAGAATGTTGTGTATGTGTATGTATGAGAGAGAGACAGACAGAGAGACCAACCATGTACTCCAGGGCCACAGAGACAAGCCAATCAAGTTGCAGCCCAGAAAAAAAAAAAAGGTAGACAACAGAATCCTCTAGAATGAGGCAACCAAAGATCTCTACCTGATACTGGGGCACCAACAAAGTCTCTTGGGACCACAGGAGAAGGTAAAGCATGATGTAAATAAGGGAACTCTGAGAATCCTTAAAGTGTGCTGCATGACGTTGTGGCTGAAGGGACTTGTAGAGCCTAAGTATAAGATAGGACTTTGTCAAGAGCAGAAGTGCTGGGCATAAACTCAGACAGTGGTGACAGAAAGAGATGATGAAGCTGTAAAGAACATTTATAGAGCAGACCCTGGAAGGCCCTGTGAGTCCGTAGAGAAGAGTTTAACAGTAAGGTTCTCCCCCAAATGAGGAAAGCGACCTGATGGTAGCCGACTGTGGTGAGTCAGTGATAACATCAAAGTTTTCCAGTCATGTACTCCCCAGGCACAAACTGGCAAATTCTGGGCAATCCCTGGGCCTTGGGATAAGAACGCCAGTCCAGGGGAGGATGGGGGAATGCTTCTCCTCCCTTTGTGAAGATTTCAGGGGAGCTGGAAGGAGAGCTGACTCCAAGTACTTCATGGATGGTATGAGGCATCTGCTGAGGAGGCTGTGCAACATTCTCATTTGTCCCCATGGTGTCAGCTCCCAGATGAATTACCCTCTGGACATGCATGGCAGGCACAGTCTCCACTGGGCTTTCTCAGTGTATTTCCCAAGTGCTCTGAGTTTATAATGTCTTTAGGTCCTTTATCATATATGTGTCATAAATACCAGTGGAACCAGGAACATTTATCACCTAGCTGGGTTCCTACTTGAGCTCTGAAAAAAAAAATTATTTGGCTGCACAGCCTTTCTTGGGGCTCTGATTTAATGGACTTCTCTGCTGCAAAGCCACTGGAATTCTTCGCCTTTTAATATTTGACACCCCTTTCTCTTTATTACTTTCTCGGACAGCCCTTCTACACCAGCCGGAATAAGCCCATTAGTCTCTGACAAATAACTTGTGTCATTTGGTGAAAAATATGCAGAAGTTTGGCTACAGCATCGTCTCCAGTCTTGGCTCTATCTGTGGTCAATTCTCTAAACAAGCATGTAACTCCAGACAGGAGCCTCCCCCGCCCCTATCTCTCACATGTCCTGCACACAGCTGGGTCTGTGGGGTCGTTTCATCTCAACCAGTTATAATGGAGCTGAAGACTGGGTTGATCAGAGATACCAGTAACTGTATTAGCCTCAGAGCAGCATCAGTCACAGTGGCTGAAAAGCATCTACTCACAGATGAATGGATTTTAAAAAGGTATCTGCTTACCATATTATGTTAAGTCAGGAGGAAATTCTGACACACAACAATGTAGACAAACCTTGAAGGCACTCAAGTAATATAAACCAATTCTGGGGGGCAAATCTGTATGTTTCACTTACAGGATATCGTCAGCAAAGTCAGTCACAGAGACAGAAAGTGGAATTGTGGGCAGGGACTGGGAGGCGGCGGCTAAGGGAGGTTGTGGTTTCGTGGATATACAGCTCCAATTTGGAAAGGGTTTCTAGGAATTAGTTGTAAAACACCAGGAATTAGTTGTAAAACAGTGTTTGTGTGCTTAACACCAGTAAACTGTAAGAAATGGACACGATGGAATGTCTACATATTTTTTTAAATTAGCCTCACACCAAACCAAAAGGGAAAACAGACACAGACAAGTTGTGAGTTCATGAGTCCATCATTTATTCCTGCCTTCTGAATCAAGTGTCTCTTGCCAGCTAACCAGCAATTCTCTAACATACAGGCTTAAAAGGAAGCTCACTTATTTAGATTGCGGTTCTGGTTAGGCAGTTTGAGGGTTGGCTCAGGCTGCTATGGCAGTCTGTCTAGTCTACACGATACTCTGGAATGGCTCATCTGTATTTCATCCTCCAACAGGGATATCCCCAGTTTGTTTATGTGAGGTGATGGCAGGGATCTCCAGAGGTAGCAAAAGCAAGCAGATCCCTTTGGAGCTATGCTTAACACCCTCTATCACATTCTACGATCCAAAGCAAATCATAAGGTCAGCCATGATTCAAAGAATGGAAAATAACTTGCTAGTAGAGAATTTTTGCAACTTACTATGTGGGTAGCACACATGTCAGACCCTGAGTTGAGTGTATGCACGTGCTACAGTCTGGTGCAGGAAGCAGATGTGTACATAAATAATTACAAGGCATAGTGTGCTGTAAAGAAGGCAGCTCAGGATGCTGGGAAAGCATGAATGGAGAGGCAGAGGGAAAGAGCAGTAGGAAGAAGAGGCAAGGAGGCCCAGCACCAGAGAATATCAGGACTGGAATCGAAAGCCAATGGTGATCAGCCAGATGAAGGCTGACGAAGGGAGACTTGGGAAGAAGGAAACATGTTTAGAAGCCAGGTGCTGCCTGGGATACAGGGAAGGTGTCTTCACTACAAAGTAAAAGAACATGGAGAAGCCAGGGCTCGGTGACACTACTCCCTCTTCTCACCTTGGAAGGGGTCATTTAGCCAGAGGCCTGTGGCTGTATACTGTGTGGAGCTCCAGTGTAAAGGCTGGCTGGGAACTGGGAAATACTCTAGTCATGTGCTATCTGCCAGATAGACTTAGTGGGAGAAGGACCCCTGATTTGGGAGGTATGGGGCAGCCAGTTCTATAAGCAAAGGGGTGAGGCATCCCACTCAAAACCAAGAAGTCCAGGAAATGTCCCAAAATGCCAGGCAGCAGGAATAGAAGCCGAAACTATGGCCCTCTATGTGGACACAGACTGTCAGCTCCCTCAGTAATGTGGTACCACTGAGTCTTTGCCTGGGAAGAGCCCAAGGATCTTTGGCCCAGCCTGAATCCTATAGGTGCAAGGTGCTACCAGGGGTCCTGAAATCCTAGCTTTTGATCTAGGTTCCACCAAATCCCACAGTCCTTTCTATACTAGGCTCAGCTCTTTGGACAGTTTCCGAGAGACACCTCAAAAATTCAGGAGGTTATTCAGCTCTGAGACAAGGGTGAAGAAGTCAAGCAGCTTCCACCTAGGCCAGTAGGTCCTGTCTTCTTCCTGTGGATTCAGGGTGTGCTCTTGACAAGTGTGGGCTGTGGCGCCCACCCTCCCTGCCAGCATACTACAGGCAGTGGCAAGCATATACTGATTGATCAATACTTGGAATGCACTGGGCCTGCTGTGAAAAGGAATCCCCCGGTGAGCACTTTCATAAATTGAAAAATTCTTCTGGAAGTGAATAATCGCCCCTAACTATTACATCAGATTTCTGAAAAGGTAGAGTTGTAGAGCATAGAAAATGCCTAAATCCCAGACACATGCAAAATCTGGACCCCCACTTGGAATTCTTGGTGCAGCCAGTGTTGCCACTGAGACTATGGATGTGGTTATAATCTTTGCCAGGACCATGACTTGTAGGGAAAACCTTTGAAACATCAGAACACAGTAAGTCCAGGCGTAGGATGTTGGCATGGCCCCAGAACTAGCTAACTCCACAAGCACACGGGTTGGATCTGGTTTCTCACATAGTATGATGACCAGAGAGCCACAGAGCTACTCTGTCCTCCTGGAATTGGAGGCCCCTCAGGTAGGGGTAACTCACCCAGGGCCACCTAAGTACCCCATGACAAATCTAGGGTAAGAATTAGGACCCAGGAACTAGAGAGATGACTAGGTGACTGAGAATGCCTATTCCTCTTCCAGAGAACCAGAGTTCAGTCAGCAGCACCATGTCAGGTGGCTCTCAATTGCCTGTAACTCCAGCTGCTGGAGATCTGATGCCCTCTTCTGGTCTCTCTAGGTATCTGCACTCGGGTGGGGAGACACACACACACATACACACACACACACACACACTTACTTTTCAATTTTGAAAATATTTTAAAGCTCCAAGACTTTGGAATCTTTGCCTGAAATTCCCCCTTACTTTACTCCATCTCTCTTTTCGCTCATAAATGACATAGTCCACCAGGCTTACGCAGCTGTCAGAATCCAAGCATCACAATTTACATGTCCCTGCCTGGCCCCACAGGTCCTCCCTGAGCCCCACAGGCTCATCTCTAGCCCAGGCCTCTCACCACTACCTGTGCCTTTACCATCTGTTTTTCTACAGGCTTACCCCAAACCTCGTTCTTCCTCCTGTACCTTCTCCTGTCCTATAGCAGCTGAGGCCTAAATGCTTTCTCTGGCCTTCAGTGTCCATTAGGACTCTTCGTCTTTCAGTGAGTTCAGGGAAGGAACTCCATCACCAACTGTAGTTCAAGTCTACTTTGGGGACACTGAACACAGTAGGTACTGACCATATGCTACATCATTCACTTTCAACAAGCAAGGTTGCTAGGTATCTGTTATTGTACCTTCAAGACTGCGTATCTCCCTAAAGGAAGAGTTGAGGTTCACCCTCGGTTCTGTCACCAAAGTCAAGGCTTCTGGATTCAGGGCCTTGTCTTCCCACATCCCATTGGGTATCCTAAATCGCTGTCCTGCTGGCTGGCTGTAAGATCACTGGAAAACAAGGCTAACCTCTCCACTTCCCTGTGGCACTTTCATGCCACAGAATTAAGCTCAAGCTCCCTGGCACGGTTCTCAGGGTAGTTTCACATGCCAGCCTGTGGTATTCCTATTGCTGTCCACACACCTGTACCCACCCACTCCAGCCTTGTCTCTGTGCCCTGCTGAAGGTGGAGAATCCATCAGAGTTTTTCCACATGCACACCTGTGAGCATTCCGAGTCAGCCTACCACGTGGTTAGGGATCCATGGCTTAGCACAGCCTTGTGGCTCAGAGGATGGATAGTTCCATCACCTCAGTCCCCACATCCTAAGTCTTAAGTAGAGCCAAAACTCAAAGTATCTTTGTGAAGGAAGGCTTGTCCAACTGTCAAGGTCCTCTAAACCTACTCTCATCCCTGAGCTGCACAGGATCATGTGATCCCACTGGTCTCTGCCGACAGTATGAGTTTCAGTTCCCAGTTGAAAGATATAAAATATAGAGGCTCAGAAAGAGATAGAGGACCTGCCACAGGCTGGGGTAACTCACCCAGGGACACCTAGCTACCCTGTGTTGGACCCAGCATGAGAACTAGAGGTTAGGAAATTCTCAGTATTCAACTGGTACTGACCCCTATGTTCAGGCTTGAAGTAGGGAACACCAGAGGGTAATTCTAGAAAGCCGGCTTCACTCAACAGAGACATGAAGGGCTTGGAGTGACAGTATTTCATTACCTGTCTGATGACAGTCTAAGTCACCCTGACACAAGGGCCTAGGCCTGTGATGTCCAGCCACTACATGAAAAAGGATGAGGGGTCCCAGATGAAGTCAGATGTGGCTAGTGAGAAATGGGAAAAGTACATTTTAATTAAATGGGCTAGCTAGCAGGCTCTTCTCGCCCTTGGGGTGGGTCTGGGAGAAGATGTTGACATTCCTAGGTCTGGAGCTCACAGGCCTGGATTCTGTCTGTGCCAGGCCAGGTGGCCAAGACTCCAGGCAAAGGTAGGTATACACTGGGACAGGAAATACTCCCCTACCTATCCCCAAGCCCACCTCCTAAGATCTAGAGAGGCTGCAAAAGCAGCTCCCCATTGTCAAATGCACAGGCAAGGCTGGGCATCCTGGAAGGCTAGCCTAGAAAATGGGGCTGATGCAGAGGTACACCCCCACCCAACCCCACCCTACCCCTTGCTTGCTTACCCTACAAGTCCCCAAAAGTGTGAGATGGAAGGAGGCTCTTGCCAAGCCCTTGTTGGGCCCTTCTGTTCTCCGGCTTCCCTTCCCAGGAAATTTGTTCCACGCCATGGCTTGAGTGTCTAACAGAAGGGATGCTGTTTTTACAGGGTTTGTGGGATTTTGTTCCTCTGAACCATGTCCAGACCATCTTACATCACGATGCCATGCTTTACTTGATACATCGGTACCATTGGCATTTGGAGACCTTATTTCATGGTTCTAGGATAGATTTTTTTTTTCTTTTTTTAGCTGTTTGTGGTAACGTATTTTCTGTTTCCAATTGTCAGTATGGGAATCTTTCCCCATTCGACTTCCTGATCTTTCAATATTTGGGTTTGGTTTTTTTTTAAAGTCATATTCGGGTTTTTTGTTTTGTTTTTTGCTTTTTTTAAGTTGTTACTCCCTTGGTTATGTAGCCCCCCCCTCCCCCCCAGTGGCTGCTTGTTTACACATTGTTTGTGACCTCTTTTGACTGTTAATGTTCAGCCAGCCTTGCCAAGAAACAGTATCAAGTATTTTCTATTTCTCTACTTCTTGAAAAAAAAATTAATTAAAAATAAAAAATAGAAACCTCTTAATGGGAACCTGGCCCTGTCTGTCTTCTCTATTCTGCAGAAATGTTGAAGGAATTGAATCAGCAGCGCAGAGCGAAAGCGTTTACAGACCTGAAAATTGTTGTTGAAGGCAGAGAGTTTGAAGTCCACCAAAATGTTCTAGCTTCCTGCAGCTTGTATTTCAAGGACCTGATTCAAAGGTTTGCCTTCCTTCCAGCTGTGGTCGGGTCTGTTCCTTCCGTAGGACGCTTTTGTGTCGCTTTCTCCTCCCCTCTCTTACAGGTTCCTGAAGAGCGACTCCCTGTCACAGAGCCAGTAGCCATCTTTCCTTCCCTCCCCGGCGCCCACACACCCACACACACACAGAGCAGCCGCTGCCCTAGCTCCCACACACCGCCTCACTGGCCACTAGGAGCTATAGCCCCACAGTAGGCCATGCATACACAGCCCAAACCCCATCCATGTTCTTAGCAGAGCAACTTAAGAGAACTACAGATTCCGTGTGAAGGGACCATTACACACTGCTCCATCCCTCAGGGTCCCCAGATCCATCGTCACCGCTGTTGATGGTGACCCTAATACTAGGAAAGCATATGAAGCAGGCCAGCCCTACTGAGGGACACCAGGCACCCCAGGAACTGTCCTTCCCCAGCCTGAGCCAGGGAGAAGAGTGTGTAGGCCAAGCCTCATGCTTGAACCCTGGGCACTAAGTGCAGACCAGGCGTGTCCTAAACACGGTCTCTCAGCCTCCACCTTCCCTCAGCCCACCCTGGCCCCACCTGGATCAATGTGAATGGTGCCTGGGTATCTTTGGTTTTCCATTTTGTTGATTTTTTTAAAAAAAAAAATAATTGTTATTTTTTGGTTGTTGTTTCTTACCCTTGCAAAGATGTCAGGGCCACCTCCTAGCTCCTTAGAGAGGGACAGCAGCCAAGGGGCCAGCCCAGGGTAACGCTCACGTTTCTCTCACCCATCAGCAGATTAATGCCGCTGCTCATTTTGCCTTGCAGCCTCTCCGGGGCGGACGCTGAGCCTGGACAGAGCTCAGAGTGGGAGGAGAGGACCTCTGCTTGCTTGCCAACTAACCCCAGAGCGAGTGTGTTTTGTTTCAGGATGGCATCTCCTTTCCTGTCCCTTGTGTCCTTTGGCATAGAGCCAGGCCGCCGGGTGTGTGAGGTCCCACTCAGCTTCACTGGCCCTGGGCCACACAGGAGAGGCAGGCTCTTTGTGACATCCCATTTCCTGGACAATTCCATCCCCTGTCCCCTGCTTAGGTTCCCTGTGTCTGAGGGCAAGGACTAGAGACACAAGTCTGGGGGAAGAGGCGTGTCCAGTGACTTCTTCAGCCCAGGGGCTCTTTTGTAGGAAGTTCTGGTGAGCACTGGCTAGCTCCTGGCTGCACAAATATAGCTAAATAATCTGGGCCCTTGGGCCCTGATCCAAATGGGCTACAGAATATGAGGTTAAAGTAGAGCAGTGGTCCAGCCCTGGACTAGAACCGTGTAAGGAAAGGAAGCTTTTAAATACCCTTATAGACACATCAAAGCCAAACTCCACCACACAATAGGAAAGAAGATCCCAATAGGTGAGAACCTTCTTGGACAGACAGGGAAGGAGGGGAAGACCCTTCTAGACAAGGAAAGTAGATCAAAAACAGATAGGAAACAGAGACAGGAATAGGTTGCCTCCCTAGAGGCAGATGTGAACAGGCCCTGCCTTCCCATGGACCTCCTGGGCTTTCTGTGAGGTAAGGAGGAGTTGTCTAACTGCCTCAGTACTCCTGAAAGGAAAGGATGGGCATTCCATCCAAACAGTTTCTGGGAGAAAGAGGACATCCTTGGGAGTCAGGAGACCTGGGTCCCACACTTGACTTTGACACTCATCCTGTGACTCAGATTTGGCTACACCCTCACTCTCAGACTTTATCATCTGTAAACCAGAATTTGGTCAAATGATGTTGAAGGTGACGACAGTCAGTGGACAGACAAGACCAGCCTGATGAGGCTTTACAAGTCTGAATGCCAGGACATGAGAGAAGGAGGTGTCAAGCTCACCAGAGGGAGGTAAACAGTATCGAGGTGATCTGAGGAGGATGGCCAGAGAGCACAAGACATGTCATGCTTTTAGGACCTAAAAGATACCCAAGTCCCTTTGTTGTAGGTAGACACGCAGATAAATCTAACCGAGTCAGGACTGAGGTTTGGGGCCCTCAGCATGCATGAACTTCGGGAATCAAAAGAGAAACTGAAGCTGTGTTTGTTCATAGCCATTTTGAGTTTCCTTTCCTGGTCCCGGCCACAGGGTACACGTCGCCATTCATGCTGACGGCTGCCAACAAATGCTCATTTGAAGGAGGGAAGATCTTCACAGGAAGATGTTATCTTTGTGATCTGCCCCCTAAATTCCTCATGGTCAGAGAGCAGCTGATATCATTACCATCCTGTTCAGTCCCCATCATGACGGCGACCCTCAAGCCTTAACATGAAATAAATGTAACAGTCAAAGTGGGTCGGGGGCTCCATTTCAGGGGCTACTTTATGAGATGAGGAAGTTTAGACAATCTGTGTCTTGGAGCTGTACCAGCACCCCAGACTTGGGAATTCAAGCAGAGTTCCTTTCCACTACCAATCTAGGTCATGTGACCACTGTTCCATCCCCACTCACCAGTGTGACTGCCTTTTCCTGGAACCATATAGGAGGAGGGACATATAGGAAATTTCATTTCTCTCTGCAGACAGGGTCTCTTCTGGGCCAGAGACCTTCCCAAAGTCCTCAGCAATAGACAGTACATGCATCAGAAAAGAAAGCATGACATAGGCCGAGAGGAGTCATGTCACAAGCTTTGCATTAAGCCTGGGCGAACACACACGCACACATGCATACATGCATGCATGCACGCACCACAGGCTATCATTGTGAAACTGAGCAGAGAGGCTGGGTCTGTCTAGTGTGGCTTCTGAGACAGCAGTCAAGTCTCTACCACCTCAGCTGCCCTACAGTCCCAGGACCCTCCCTACCTTACCCAGGCTCTCTCCTCACATGCTTCCATTGACCTACCTCCTTTAAGCCATCCTTCACCACTTCCTTTTTTGACAAGATTGCCACCTGGTGACAAGAAGTTTTCTAGATTATTTCAGCTCAAAGAGCTCATATGGCTAGGATCCCCATTTTGCAGATGAAACCTCAGACATTTAACTGAGATATAGATGCTGACATAGACGCCCTTCTTGCCACCCATATTCTCTAACCAGAAAACCAGAAAAGTCTGAAAAAGAGAAAAAGGAAGCCTCAGTTGACACCATGTACAAGTAAGTAGGCATGTGTGTGCAGGGAACATGCGATGTTAGGGACACTGGCAACAAAGCCTGCCCCACCTGACCTTTGGTTGGTCAACCAGAGTTCCATAAGGTGGTCAGAAGGGAAGCAAAGACAGGGAATGGGGGGATTGCCTTTGGACAGAGGGCTGAGACCCTGCCTTTTGGAGAAAAGCAGAGACAAAAAAATGAGGTACTAGCTTTGAATGATTATGGGGTACTCATCCTTCCTTTATCTGCTCACATACCTGGAGGGAGTCCAGCAGCGGCCTTTAGGATTGGACTCCCAGGCCTGAAGCCACATCTCACCCCTTGCCTGCATCATCGGCCCTGGCTTTCCTTCTTTGGCCCATGACAAAGTCCCTTCATTTACCCTCTGGGCACAGAGAGTCTCTCAGGATGCACAGGTGCCATAGAGACATTAATCGAGGCCAATCACTTCCACTTAAGGGTTGTCTGGCTAGGCTACAGGCCCCATCCGGAGAGAACATGACCATCTTTACTAAAAGATGGCAGTGATGTCACCTGCCATCACTGGCACTTCCCAGCATGTCTCTAAGTTGCGATGTGGGATAAAATGCCCAGCACCTGAGAAAACCTGTCCTTCATCATACCAAAGAGGACAGAGACCTGAGCAAGGTCACTCAAAGGCCCCGCCTCACAATAAACCCCATTGGACCATGTATGATTTATGAATTCCATTCTCTTTCACATTTGGATAAAAACAATGAGTTCACTGATTTTTTTCCTAACCTGATTTTCACAAAGCTTGACGCTAAGTTCTGGGATTCTCGTTCCTTCTTCAGCCATGCTGTGGGAAGCTACAGTGGATACTAAATGACCCACCTCACCAACTGACATGGAACTTTTCATGTACCTGTGAAGATACACACCCTGTACCTCTTTCCCCAGGTGCCTGTACTTTCTCAACTATAATACACAGGTGTGCCTTGGCAACAAGAACAGGGACTGACCCTCTTGGGTGCCAGCAGAATGATGGAGACCAGATCTATTGCCTTGCCTCATCTCAAAGAGTGGTCCAAGGCCAGCCAAAGTCCACAGGACACAGTGGGACTTGGGTGTCACAAACACAGTGCTCTGAAGCTAATGACATGGGGCAGGAGGCGGGAGAATAACATCAGAAAGGTGGAACAGAGTGCCAGCTGTGTCCATTACTTACCTATCCCTTCCACTCACTATTGCCCTACCTTCCAGACAGTACCCAATTCCAGTGTGCATTGTGCAAACACCTGACCACTAAGGCAGATGAGGGAGGGGACAAATTACCACCAAAAGAGTTCTGAGTAGTTGAAGATAGGAATCTCCAACACATCATAGATCCAGCACTGCTAAGTAGCAACTGTACCTAGGAACCAGGACTCTTCCTGGGTAGCCCTGCCTGGAAGAAAGTAACTTCATGCAGTTCTGGTCTCCGGCTGGAACTCTCAGACAGTATGTGCTCGGGCACCACCATGCCCCCCAAGATTGAGAATCACAGACAGTGTTACTATAGTCTATTTCTGTGGTTCTGTACATGCATGCATCACTGTGTCATCACCCTCAGGGGCCAATCGCCCACTCTAGAACCTGCTTAGGACAGAAGACAAAGCATTTGTCATACTTGTGGTGAATGTAGTGTTACAACTGTGATCAGAGTTACCAATCAGATGAGGTGTCCCCTCGGGGACCTCTGCTCAGAGTGAAGAGACCTAAGGAGTGCTAGGTAGAAGCCTACGATCATCTCATGAATGAAAACAGCCATACCAGCCTTTTGTGACCATAACAGTTAATACCACCTGTGTGCCAAGGGAGATAGCCAAGCTCCCATACTTCCTCGAGACCTTTAAACTAAACTACCAATAAAGACCTGTGTAGCAAAATGGAAGGGGCTAGCTTTTCCAGTTCCAGGAGTCTCTGGCACGCCCCTTGCAAATCATTTTCCCAACAGAGGCAACCATAGCCATGCATTCTATAGCCAAGGTCCTCAATACCCACATTCTTCAGCCTCTGTAGTTACAGTGTGGGCAGGTCTATCTCCAACACTCCCCCCCAGGCTCAGCCTTGAGCAGCTACAGATGGGAACCAGCAGTGTGGCAGTACTCACCTTTTATAGCTATCATTTCAGCATGGTGTCCTCCAGGGTCATGTGTGTCTGTGTCTACACCCTAAAGGCACACATTAGCTGTTCACTGGGTTGAGCTCCTCTGTCTGAGGACTCAGGGACACACAGATGACAGTTGTTGGTGGTAGCAGTGAAAGTGGTCTAGAGAAAAGGTGAGCAGCCCATGTTGACTCCATGAGCCCTGCCACACTGTGACTCAGCATGATTTCTACAGAGCCTGAGGAAGTACAGAAGAAAGGCCAGGTCATTAGGATGAACACAGAGGCAGATAGTCTCTGAGACTTGGGATAATCAGGGTTTATAGCATCTCCAGGGGGCACTTGAGAGCTGTTTTTACAACAAAGGCATCCAAGCCTGAAAATTCATCTCAATAGCAAAACAGAAGTGTGTGAAGTCACCTTAGCATTAAGTGAGCATGTGTGAGTTTAAAGGCCTTCAGCCCAGACCCTCTGCGTGGCCAGTACTTTGCCTTCTCTCTTCCTAGGCTTGCTCAGGCTTTACAATTTCAGGGCCTTAGGACCTCTAGTCACATGAGCCATCTGGAGCAAGGGACTCCCATATAACCTGCACACTGTGGGTTTTATAGAAGGATCTCCTGGGAAAGGGTTTCCCCAGCCTAATCATGGTAAGCCTCAGTGGAACGTTAGGCCTCATCTACTTCCATCTTGTTTTGCAGAATAGGAGGCTGAGTCCCTGAGAGGCTCGGGATATCTGCCTGTCAATGGCAAAGCAGGGTACCCAGCCAGGTCCCTTTGCTCCCTACCAGTATTCTGTCCACTCACCCAGCAGCTATCTCCGGCCTCTCTGGCCAACCTACTGTCTTACCAGGCATCAGTACACCTCTACTGCCTGCCTCAGGTGCACCCAAGGGAACAGTCTCAAGAGTTTTGGCCCCTGGCTTTTGCAAAAGTCTGGGTAGGCAACAGAGCCCCGCTCAGGCCAGGCTCAGTGAGGGAAGCTGGTCTGGTGAAGAGTAGCCAACTGGGGTGGTCAAGTCAATGGCCTCTGAGAAACCTGCCTCCTGACTTAACGCTCTGGGTGTTTTTTTTTGTTTTGTTTTGTTTTATTTTGTTTTGTTTTTCCCTCCCGGAAATTCATCTTATTTGTTTCTTTCTAGGTCCAGCTATAGGGAGCGGCTGCCAGGCCTTAGGAGCCTTTGCAATGGTCCTGTATTTCTGTAGACACCAGATATAAACATACTGATATATTTGTGTCCCTCCCCTGCTCCCCAACCCCAGTTCACAAGCCCGATGCACACTCTACACGCAGGCCACTCTGACCTCTGACCCCGTGTTCCATGTGGCAGCAGGGCACCCCCGCCCCGGGCCAGGCCCCAGGTCATGGCTGCTGGCTGTCTGTGGCGGAAGTCCTTAATGGTCTCCCTCTCCCCTTCCCAGCTCTAACCATTCTGTCCGTCTATCTGGTCTTGTCTTCAGTTTCAAAGCAATGTCATGAAGGGCTTCCCTTCCATGCCTAAAAAGGAAACAATATGTTTTGTGGAGAGTTTGGGGTTGGGGGGACTTTCGTGGGCAGCCTTCCAAGGCCCTAGGTCTTTGAGACAGGCTCAAAAAAAAAAAAAAAAAATAGCCTCTTGATTGGCTAGGATGGCAGCCAATCAGGAGCCTTTGAACCTCAGCCCAGAAGATTCTGCCATTTGAGGCAGTGGGTCTGCTCACCAGGGCTTGCTGGTACCATTTGGTGTAGACACCAGGTTCAGCAGGTAGCTGAACTGTATTGTTTCCCTTTGTGGCTAGTCCTGGTCCTTGTCCCCATCCACGGCTCATGCTTTTTGATTTGCATCTTTTTTGCATGGACATGCCGAGTAGAGATAAGCAGGGTTTTTGTTCTCTGGGGCGCCTCTGGTCAGACTCTCTTTCAGCTCCCTGTGTGAGGTCATTAGGTTCAGGAGTGTCATTGCTGTGTCCTTTGAGTCCTAAGATGAAGGGCGTGCCTGAGGTGTACAGGGAGCTCTGGCCCTGTGAGGAAGCGGCAGTGGCCGCAGGGGTGGCAGGTGAGGACACCCTGGTCTCTGTGCCTTAGGTCAGTGCAGGACGGCAGCCAGGGTGGCCGGGAGAAGCTGGAGCTGGTACTCTCGAACCTACAAGCTGATGTACTGGAGTTACTGCTGGAATTTGTCTACACTGGCTCACTGGTCATCGACTCTGCCAATGCCAAGACTCTGCTTGAAGCGGCCAGCAAGTTCCAATTTCATACCTTCTGCAAAGTCTGCGTATCCTTTCTCGGTGAGCTGACCAGCGGGCCTTTACATCATTCGGAGAAAATGGTGCAGATGCATGAAAATTTCCCAGCCAGCAAGAACTTAGTTTGGAGGGCTGTGTGTCTCCAGATGGTGTTAGGATATCTAGATTTCACCTGAGCGTGTAGGTAGCTTGATGGAATGGCGTGCATTGAAGGGGTCACTGTGGCCTTGCCAGAACCAGTGGCCACTAGGATGTGTAAACAGCCTGTGTAGGCAGGGAACCTGACTACTCTGCCCTGGCCTCTAAGCCCAGAATAAATCAATCACGCAATCTGTTCCCCTTTAACATATCAGTTCCCAGGCTACACAGATGCATGGACAAGCCAGTGCATCTGATCTAACCCCTGGAAGCCCAGAACTGTTTTCACAAGACATGGATATTGAAAATAGGCTCACCTCAGACTTTCTGCCTAGAGCATGCTCACTTTACACCTTGAGGCTGTTCAGCTGGGCTGGGAGTTGCAGAGTAAAGGGGACAAGAACAGCATTACACACACACCAGAGTCTGGGAGGGTCAGGGGCCATAATGGTACAATGAGGCACCATCTAGCTCAAAAGAGCCATTAGCCACCATCTCCCTAAGTTCTAGACGGTAGACAGGAGGAATCTAAGGACGGTGGGAGACAGTGGATTGATGGGTGAGGGCTGCTCCTTATAAGATTTTAAAAAGGTATCTGTGACATCAGGCATGCATGTCATAATGGAAGACATCATATGTTTCAAAATGGCTGCTACTCACAGCCCAGGCCCAAATCCTGAAGTCTCAGACCTCCCTCCACAGCCAAGTTCATGCCATCCCTCACAGCTGTGATTTTTCTGCTATGGTCTGCAGGGCAGAAGTAGGCCTTGGGAGGTCCACATGAGTCAGGGCAGAGGAAAACCTAGGAAATGGATCTAAGGCTCAGAATCACAGGCAGTGGGCTGATGGAGACTAAGGATGCTAGACGCAGGGTCACAAGGAAATGGACCAGGTTCAGAGGAAGATCCAGGGACATGCTGGAAACAAGAGGTGATCTTCCTAGGACTCCCGGATCAGTGACCATTCACTCTCTCCCCCAGAGAAGCAGCTGACTGCCAGCAACTGCCTGGGTGTGCTGGCCATGGCAGAGGCCATGCAGTGCAGTGAGCTCTACCACATGGCCAAGGCCTTCGCACTGCAGATCTTCCCGGAGGTGGCAGCCCAAGAGGAAATCCTCAGCATCTCCAAAGATGACTTTATCGCCTACGTCTCCAATGACAGTCTCAACACCAAGGCCGAGGAGCTGGTCTATGAAACTGTCATCAAGTGGATTAAGAAGGACGCAGCCTCTCGTGCACAGGTAGCCCATCCCTGCAGGGGCAGGATCTGCTGCAGAGATGGAGGAAGGTGAAGTGGGGCGGAGCTACAGCAAGGATTGTATAGGAGTTAGACATAATCAGAGGAACACACACACACACACATGCCCCTCCACACATAGAATGGCAGAGAGGGGAAAGAGTGTGAAAATGAGAATCAGTCTCCAGAGGGCTCTTAAGGGCTTCTAAGCCACCAAGAATGAGTCTCCAGGTTTGCTAAGGCAATACAGTGTCTGGGTGGGAAGTACCTGGGAAAGTGGGTGTCTGAGCAGGGTATATAGAATCCCAGGCGGGTTAGTTAGAGCACATTCTCTAGCTATCAAATGGCTGGAGAGCAAACAGAAACCATTCTAGAAGTGAGAAACTACTGCATGTGTAACAGGAGAGAACATGGCGGTTACCAGAGGAGACAGAAAAACCAGTGTTCATTCCCAGGACAAAAGGAAACACAGTAGTATCACCAGATAGTCTCCTGAGTCTCAGGGAGCTATCAGGATCGTTCATACCCAGAAGGCCCCAACTGGAGGCCTGTGCAGAAGGGAATTGCCATTGGCTATTGTAGCGAGGAGCCTCCACGTCAGGGCAGCTGCAGGAAGCCCTTGGAAGGACCAGAATTAAAACAGCAAATAGAGACAACATGAGAAGAGCAAGCCTTTCCTGCTAGGACAGAGTCAGGGAAACCAGAACACGCTGAAGCCACCGAGTGACGGGTCAAAAAGGCTGTCACGTTTCATTGGGCATAAAAAGGACATAGCCAAGGTGGCACGTGCCTGTGATTGGAGGTGGAAGCAGGGGGACTTGACTACATAATGAGCTTCAGTCTGACTTGAGGAAAGGGAGGATGAGGGGAGGGGAGTGAGGAAAGAGGAAGGATTGGAGACAAGGATGGGAGAGATGGATGACTCCCTGCCTCATCTCAACCCCACCACTGAGTCCTTGGTGTCCATGAGAAGTGGGTTCCTCGTTTGATCAGGTTGGCAGGAAGTAAGGAATTTTTACACAGAGAAAGGAACTAGAGTTGTGTAGATGGCGACAGTAACTTCCATAGTTCTCTACAACACCCTGAGCCTCCATCCACAGTCCAGAGTGTGGTATGAGCTCAGCCAGGCTTGCCCAGAGACCCTGGTCTCACTGCTTCCCATCTGCTAAGTGCTGCCATCTCTCCAAAAAGACCCTTCGCACCCAAGAACAAGCCTCATGTAGTTGTCACATCCCTTTCTACCCTCCCATGCCTCTGGATGTCCTCCCCACCCCCACCCTGCAACTCTTCCACCTCAAACATCTCCTGTGATGCCTCTCACTTCCACAGCCCTATCTAGACTCCTCTCAAAAGCAGGGTCTCATCAGCCTCCAAGCTTTGAACATATGATACATACTGGCTCCCAATTACTCCTGCCAGTCATTCTCCAGACGAAACAAAAGTAGGTGGAGTGGTGAGCAGTTTGCCTGTCGCAGGGGAAGTTCACATCAATTCAGAGAAAGCCTTGAATGAGGGATGAGAGGGGTCCAGAAGCCAAGATGAGACAAGGTGACATTTCTAAGGCGCTGTAGTACTGAGGACATACAGGTGTCACAGTCACTCGACAGTGTTCATCTCATTTAAATTCTTCTGGGCCCTCCCACCTGGTTCCTGTCCCACTCGCACCTATTCAAGACGCCAGAGTCCTACTCTCCTGGTTTTAGCAATATGATGCGCAGTCAGGATCCATGACACAGATGGAGTGTGGAAACAAGAGGCAGGAGAGATAGAGAGATGGGCTGCTCTGGGGCCAGCTGCAGCCGTCATGCCTCCCATTGTCTAGTGTGCCAAGCTGGGGCAGTGCACACTTCTAAGACAAACCCAGGTGGGAAACCCTTCACCATCCAGCTCCTAAGAGGTGGTGGCTTCCTCTAAGCAGAATCCGGCCTCCTCTCTCCCACAGTATGCAGCAGAGCTTCTAGCTGTTGTGCGCCTCCCATTCATCCACCCCAGCTATCTGCTCAATGTGGTAGACAATGAAGAGCTCATCAAGTCGTCAGAAGCATGTCGGGACCTGGTTAATGAAGCTAAACGCTACCACATGCTGCCCCATGCCCGGCAGGAGATGCAGACACCCCGGACCCGGCCCCGCCTCTCTGCAGGTATCAAGGGACATACCCAAACCCCCAAATTGCAGATGCCATGGAATCAGCTGGCTCCAGGTGATCCCCCCCCCAGACAGGAGCCAGGCATAGATGCTGACCAAGTAAGGGTGTGCCCCAAGGATGTCCATCCATGTTCCTTGCAGGTGTGGCCGAGGTCATCGTTTTGGTTGGGGGCCGTCAGATGGTGGGGATGACCCAGCGCTCACTGGTGGCTGTCACCTGCTGGAATCCACAGAACAACAAGTGGTATCCCTTGGCCTCGCTGCCTTTCTATGACCGAGAGTTCTTCAGTGTAGTGAGTGCCGGGGACAACATCTACCTCTCAGGTGAGGCTCCCAAGGGCTGGAATGGGTTTCCCAAAGGGACCACTGCCCACACACAGGGCTGAGGAAGGCCAAGGCTCCAGAGTATCTATCTGAGTTGCAGATGAAGCTTCCTGCTTCTGTCCCTGGATCTGGGCATCCTGTCTTCCAGCCCTTTTTCAGCCCCCACTGGCTCTTTACACCTCCATACTGTCCACAGGTGGTATGGAATCAGGAGTGACGCTGGCTGATGTCTGGTGCTACATGTCCCTGTTGGATAACTGGAACCTAGTCTCCAGAATGACAGTCCCTCGGTGTCGCCACAATAGTCTCGTCTATGATGGGAAGATTTACACTCTCGGGGGACTTGGGGTGGCGGGCAACGTGGACCACGTGGAGAGGTAAGGCAGCCACAATCCCTGAACAGACATCTCTCAAAGTCATTTAACACTAATATCATAACACTACTCTCCCGCAATGCCTATCTGATACCAATGGCCTACCGAGTGGCCCGTTTCAAATTCATCATGCATAATAAAAGAAAGCAAACACAAGATGTGAGCTCATGAGTCACTAGAGAGGACATTCTTGTTGACATCTATTCAGGTATAACACAAGATGGCCACCCAAGATCCAATCATGGAAGGACATGAGTGAGCTTGGCTGGGGTTTACAGTAGATTGCAAGTACCAGCCCAGAGATACATCAGAATTCAGGAGAAAATCTGGATACAATGCCCCAAGTATGGGCCATGCCAGTGGTTATGCTGCTCTGTCCTGACAAGGGTTTCCCACATCCTTCCCACATCCCACACGTGGCAGGTAGATTGGTAGTAACACACTTGAGACACACCACCCACCAACTAAGCAACATAGGGCCACAGTCTGGCCAGCTATCTGGAATTCTCCAGAGGAAAAAAGTAGGAGCCAGTGAGCTCCACATTTGAAGTTAGCCTGCCCTTAGTTACAAGTCCCAGGGTATCTCCACACCCGCACCCCAGCCAGGCTGCTGAGGATGTGGTGTAAGCCAGGCATAGACCTGAGGGTCCAGAGGCTAGAGGGGGTACTGCCAAAATGCCCTAAGGGGAAATACCAATATCCTTTCCTCCAAGGCAGGGAGACTGCTCTGACAAGAGAATGGTCAGTCACCTTGAGAGAGATGCTTGGGACCTGTAGGAGAAGACCATTAGTTAGCAGTGCAGGAAGACCTCAGTTTTACTTCAGGAGAAACTAGTGACCCAGAGAATGACACATGAGGCTGACCCCTGGCCTCAGGTAACAGCCCGATTTATGATCAGTAGATCATAACTTCACCTTTCCCCTACCCTGGCCCACACCTTTAGTTGCCACCAGAAAGCACACTTTGCAATGTGGCATCCTTTCTGTGAAGCTGCACATATCTCTCTCAATTTGAATTTTTTCCCCTCTGGGTGGCTAATTGGACACTTGATGAATGTTCTAGCAAGGATGGTTTCAGAGTGAGACAGGTTCTCAATGTTCACTGTGGGCTTTTAAGTCCCCCAAGTGGAGCCAGAGATGGCTTGGTAACAACATTTAATTGTCATATTGATTTGATGATAATGGGAAATCCCTGGGTGTTTATGAGCATATTAATACTGTGCTTGGACTCAGACCAGCGCTAACACTGGGGGGGGGGGGGTCTTCAGCATAACCTGCTGCATGTCCAGGTATACCCCTAAGCCCCCCAGCAGCACCAGCCTTCAGTCATTTGTCAACCAATAATAAACACATGAACAAGAAGACATTTTCTATGTAGGAGTCCACGGAGCTGGATGTCATCCTGCTTTGCTCTGTCAGCTATTTGCTATCTCCTAAGATGCTTATTACTCATTTTGCAAAGTTCTACTTGTTGATAAATTCAGGGATTTGTTGAAAGATCAAACCCACTGATGAAGAGAGAGAGAGAGAGAAGCTCCCATCCTCTTGCTTTTCTTGGGTCCTGAAGCAGTTCTCTGAGGCCCCAGGGGGCTGCCTATACTGGCCTTCCCTAAGGAACTTTGCCTTCCAGATGGTTGGAAAATAAGTATCAGTTCAAGCACCTGAGACTAAGCCCATTCCCAGGAGGCCCACTGGATGAAAGAGCAGCTGGGGATCTCAGAGAAGCCTGGGGGACCCTGAATGCTCCCTCAGCCCAGGAAAGTCTGTCATCTGTGCTTATAGGATGGGACAAAGACTAGAAGACCCCCCCTTAGTTGGTGCCTATTCAAGGGAATAGAGCGTGTAGGGGAAGAGGCACCCAGTAGCTACCCAAGGAGTAGGTCCCTTTGGGTAAGTCAGTCTCTATGCCACATGGCAACAGTTATGACAATTCAGGGTGACAGGAAGGTCAGTGTAATAGGGACAGACACAAGTGTGCTTTGTTCCACAGTAAGCCCTAATGGTACAAATTGCTATTATATTGATAATGAATGAGATATATGGTGTATTATAATTATATTACATTACTGTGTTTCAGGAATAGAGCAAGATTACATAATTATAGATTAAAACAACAGCGCCATAGACAAACCTGTATTATATCATTATATAAATAACTGGGTCTAATATTTTACAGCAATATATTGCAGGAGCTGTGGTTACTGCATAAATGATAGTGGAATGCCTCACTCGGCTAGGTCATTTGCATGTCATTAGCATATTCTTCTTAAGCAGGAAACTGACAGATTGAGCTGACGGGAGGGCTCATGGCTTGGCAATCAGCCACCTGGAATAACAAACTCTCAGGAAATTTGTGTTTGGCGGAATGTGTCATTATGCCGAAAGACGGAGGACTAACAACCACATAGTCTTTCTCATCCCCTAGCTCTTTCTGTGGGAGCCCTTTGGCTTGCTGCCATATTGGCTTAAAAAACAGATACCTGAACTCTGACACTGCCCCCAAAAGACACTCCATTACATATTAGCTATATATCATCCATCTATGACTGAATGGCATCAGCCCCTACTGCCCTATTAGAAACTTCAGATCCTTCTTATGTCCAAGTCCAGAAATGGATGTCACCTGGCTGTCCCCTCTCCACACATTCAAGACCCAGAGACACGGTGCACATAAAATGCTCTTCCCAGAGCACCCAGCTCTGAGGCTAATGATGGCTGTTGTCCAAAGGAGGCTTATGAGGGAACATGGGTCACGTACGCTGGTCATGACCATGTGCTAACCGGAATCCCTGGTGTTCCATGGTTTTGGTGTAAGCACATGGAACAAAGATAAGTGTGGGGAGCCCCACATGTTCCCTGTTAGTAAGTATACAGTAAGTGATGGGGCAGCTCCAGTCAGGCAGGAGCACTGAGGTCCTTGGAACACTTTAACACAAATGCTGGCCAGTGGATTGATGGATCTTGTCTCCAAAAGCAAACCTCAGGGACAGCAACCCCTAGGCCGGCTCACTTAGCTCCAGGTCTGCTCACCCCGGCTGCTGTTCCCCCACACTTTGCTACTTCATCCTGCACTGTTCAGCCCTACTCTGCCTTGTCTCCCCTCTCCCCGGGGGCTGGCAAGGAAAATTCTAGCATCCTACAGTGGTCCTACTACACGCTGGAGACTCAAGCCTCCAGCCAGCTGCAAGGGCATTCTTGAGTCAGCCTTATCAGCCATTTCTTCAAAGCAAGGGCTCTCCTCTCTCCTTACAGTCCAGATTCCCTCAGCGGTTACACTCATCCTAGGCTACTTAGAAAGTACCAGATTAGCCTAGGATTGATGTATCTCTCTCAACAAAAACAAAAAAACACCCTTCGTGTCTCTCAGATAACTCGAGCAGGGTACCTGCAGCTGTACCATCCCTGCCTTCCACTTTCCTCCTGTGCACATGCATACAACTCCTTTTGTGTTAATTAGCATCTGCTATATCTGCCAGAAAACTTAGAGGACCCAGGACCCTTTAGTTCTTTGCTACGTCCTACAAGACAGCAGATCCCCATGGGGTGAGGGAGGACTCTTCAGAGCTCCCTGTGGTCCCCAGCTGAGTGTTTTTTCTCTCTCCTGCCTGTCTCTCCCTCTCCCAGTGGGATCCATGTTCCCCAGGCTGGCCTTAAACTCCTGGGTCAGCATCTGAGTTGTGCACCACCCTCCCTTGCTCATACTACAAAGTCCCCATGGTACCCAAAGGAGACTAGTGTCAGGATGCCTGTAGACCACATCTGCAAATGCTCAAGTCCTCGTATTTTAAAACGGCATAGTACCCACATACAAATACCTATGCACAGCCTGCTGTACATCAAATCATTTCACACACCACTTACAATACCTAATACAATGCAAGTACTTTGTAAAGAGCTATTATACTGTATTGCTTTTGGAAATAATGGAAAATCTGTACATGTTCAATACAGATACACTTTTTCAGCTATTTCTTATGTGCAACTGACTGCATCTATGGATGCAGAGTGCACAGATTTGGAATCAGGCTGTTTAGTTAACTTTTGTTCATTCCCTTAGGCTTCATCCCACCTAAACAAAAAACACCTCCCATGCCCCCACTTCCTGCGGCCATTAAAACAAAATCAGTGTTGTGCCAGAGTTCATTTCAATGGGCTCAAGAGAAGCAACTGATAACATCTGGAGAACAGTGCAACCCAATTATTATTTAAAATTAGAATTCCATCTAAACACACAGATAACCCACTCCTCACACTTCCTGGCTAGCCATCCTGTTTCCCTCCTCTCTACTTGATGTTTTACATGTCTGCTGAGGATGTGTGTGGAGAGAGAGTGTGTAAACAACAATGACCTCAGCACAGCACAGCAGGTCTTCAGGATTCCAATGTCCTGCAGGTGGAAGGGTTGACATCACAGAAACCAGCAGGTGTTTCCAAGATGGCTTTTCCCACAACAGAGGCTAGTAAATGCTGATGAGCATTCTACTAACAGATCGCCCCCCTCAGGATTCTGTGTTCCTTCCTAAGCACTCCCATCTATGCCCTTTCACAGCTCAGGTTCCTCAGCAGTCTGCATCCATTGTCACTGTCTCTGTCTCTAACATACTGCCCCCCTTTTCACACTGACACACAATGCTGTGGGTACATCTCTCTCCACCTATAGGGCCAATGCCCTCAAGACCACCATGACATGCTCAAGACTTCATGCCTTAATCCCACTGCCCACACTTGCAGCTCCAGGTCTTCTACAGCATAGTTGCTGACTGATGATGACCCTACACTGCTCCCAAAGAGGGTTCTTCCCCACTCCTCGCAGCCAACCCTCCCCAGAGCATGTCCTCGGCCTCAGAACCGCCTGTGGTCCCCAGTGCATTCCTTAGCTCTCTTTCTGTCTTCATGCTGGTGACCCCAAAGCTAACTGTTTGACTCATATCTACCCACCCAGCTGTCCACTGCACAGTGCTGGCGTGTACTCAGATTGAAATTGGACTCGCCCTTCTCTACCAGCCTCCTCCCCAATTCTTCCAAGACACAGACCCCAAGGCACCCCATGTGGCCCTGCCCCTCTCAACTACATCTCTATAGCTAATGTATCTCTCTCCTCACCTCTCTTGTGTCCAGTCCCTCACACTCCTCAGCCTTTGACCTATCACCTGCTTCTCATCACACTTCTTGTGGGTGATTAGTCTGTGTCCGGCCTCCTCCCCGAGGTACCTTCCCCCTCCTACAGCCACAGTGATCTCTGATCTGTTTTGAAGTGTTATTTCTCTGCTTCAGCCTTTAGGGCCTACCCACTGCTCCCTATACAGAGCCTGTGCATGGCACACAAAAGGCCTTCTAATCTACCCTACCTCCAGCCATTATGAACTACTCCAGATGTCCTTCAAATACCACTGTGCCCATATTTGTTCCTTCACCTTCAATTAGCTTCCTATCTTAGAGTTTCTGTGAAGAGACACCATGACTTCAGCAACTCTTACAAAGAAAAACATTTCATTGGTGTGGCTCACTTACAGTTCAGAAGTTTGGTCCATTATCGTCAAGGTGGGAAGCAAGGCAGCATGCAGGCAGGCATGGTGCTGGGGAGGGAGCGGAGAGTTCTTACACCAGACCTGCTGGCAACAGGAAGTGGCCTAAAACAATGGGTGTGGCTTAAGCATATGTGAAACCTCAAAGCCTGCCTCCACAGTGACACACTTCCTTCAACAAGGCCACACCCACTCCAACAAAGCCACACCTCCTAATAATGCCACTCCCCTTGAGGCCATTTTTCTTCAAACACATTCTGGAACCATTTGCAGCTGCCCAACCTCCGCCTAACATTCCTAGCCCATTTACCCCTGCAGAACCAGTTCTGGGCCACTCTGCAGAGAGGCCCATGTATGAGAGAAAGAGAGGTGTCTTGCTGTGTGCCTACTGGTCCCCTCACTCATCATCATACCACACCATCCCTCACGATCATTGGATTTGGCATTTTGATGTAGCTGTCCTCCCCATTGGACCAGCAGCTCCTTAAAGGCTGAAACGGCCTCCCCAGTGGATTCTGAGTGCATCATCACCACAGGGATGCTCACTGTGTGAGCAAGTGCAGGATCTACACAGGTTAGACAGGCAGCAAAAGGAGGCCTATAGAGCCAGTTTGGAGCAAAGCCTGGAAGTGACTCAAGCCCGGGTCCCCATCTGTGGGCTTAGGCTATGCCAGTGATGCTGAAGGCAGAACACGGATGCTGATTTCTGCAAGTGCCGTTGCCCTGATCTATGGCCTGCAATGCACAATGACTACCTCTTCCTCCTCCTCACAGGTACGACACTATCACTAACCAATGGGAGGCAGTAGCCCCCCTGCCCAAGGCAGTGCACTCGGCAGCGGCCACTGTGTGTGGTGGCAAGGTCTACGTGTTTGGTGGAGTAAATGAGGCAGGCCGGGCCGCAGGTGTCCTTCAGTCCTATGTGCCACAGACCAACACGTGGAGCTTCATCGAATCCCCAATGATAGGTAAGAATCTGGTATCTCCTCAGTCCGGGCCAGTGGGGACCCCTCTAGTCCCACATCCTACATCCCAAATAGAATCAGGCTAAGCTCAAAGATTCTGCAGAGCTAGGTCTAGCAGTGGGAAATACCAGTACCTAGAAGAGGATGAGCCAGTCAAGATTTGACTGCTCCTGTCCCCCGGCCTGTCCTCGGGTCAATCAGTGACATTGGAAACACGGCTGAGAGACAGAGGAGGGAGGGAGGCCAAGACCACTTAACCATGACCACCTGTTCTGTCCTTCTCACAGACAATAAGTACGCACCTGCCGTCACCCTCAATGGCTTTGTGTTCATCCTGGGGGGAGCCTATGCCAGAGCCACCACCATCTATGACCCAGAAAAAGGCAGTATCAAGGCAGGCCCGAACATGAATCACTCTCGCCAATTCTGCAGGTGAGAGGGTTACCTGCGCTGGGGTTGTGGGAGGCTGGGGGGACACATGGGAGGCGTACATGTGTGAGCCCGCCTCCCCAAACGAAAACAATTGCAAACCTAGAGCAGAGCGCCCCCCACCACCACCACCGAAACACACACACAGAAATGGATGTTAGGGCACAGTATGAAATCCTTAAGAGAAGATGTGGTAGGATCCTGTGGTAACTGGCTCGGGATCCCCAAATATTGGCTCCTTATGACCTCATCTCACACTGGAAGACATCAAAGCCACCCTCCCTTCAGTGAGAAGCAAGGCCAGCTCTCCCCCAGGGTGCCTTCCAGAGGCCTGTAGGGACAACTGGCTGCCTCCTGTGAGAGGAATGCTCTGGTCACATGTGTGAGTCCCATGATAGCGTGGGCAAAAACACAAGATATATCTGCTCCAGAGTCTCCAAAAGCTGCTAACTAACTGCACATATGTGGAGAAAAGAAGAGTTGGGATGCAGATTGGCTCTTAGCACCCGGACCCCAGGTCTGTAAGATGCCGGTCCTTGCTCTTCTGGGCCTCCTCCAGTGAAGAAGACCAGGAATAAGGAGGGCCCCAGACTCACCATTATTGTCAGCACCATTATCAGGTTCTTCTCCAAGATACCTTGTCTAGGCAGAGGCAATGACTAAGTTTTCAGTAACAAATAACAAAAAGCATTTATAGAATACCTATTGTTTGTACAGTTACCACAGAAGATAACTCCTACCCCTATCATGGGCTACAAGTTAATTAGGGAGCTTCCCCAGCCCTAAAAGTTCTATCTCCTCTGGCATTTAGACCAGAGAACTGCGAGGCTCCTGATGGAGTTCTGACCCCTCAGGTGGACAACTGAGTCAGTGAGGAAGAGGCCCCTGTTTCACCTAAGACTACGAGTAACAGGAAACACTGAGTACTAGGGGTGTGTGGAAGCTGGCTTCTACCCGAGAAACAGGGAAATGGTTGGGGGGGGGGGGGCAAAGTAGCAGAAACTAGAAGGGAGCACTATGGAGGCCTCAGTGTCTGATAAGAAATCTAGAGTTGGGATGTGTCCTGATTAGAGTCTTGCAAAAATGAGTAGAGCCTTGGAAAACTTCTAGGTCCATTTTCGAGAAATAGTTCAAGAAGAATTGGCCATCTGATGAAGTGAAGGAGAAGCCCAGGTTAGAAACATTGCTAGAAGCAACAGCTGAAATGCATGAAGAAGTAAGTAGAGGGCTGCAGAGGTGGCTTAGTCATCTGCAAATACCCAGCATGCATGCTGTGCACATACATGCAAGCAAGCAAAACACAGAAAATAAAATGAGTAAATGTAATAAGGCAATTTTAAAGAAGTGTGGAAAGAACATGATATGGGACTTTTGGAAGAGGCGACTGGAATAAGAGGTGCCCATGTCAGCAAGTGTCACTCAGGAAATAGGTCCAGGCTTCTGTTGGTCACCCTCCAGAGCATGCTTGGCCCTTGAGTCACAGGTGAAAGTGAGACTCTTGGGTAAAGGGACAGGGCTCCCCATCACAGGGCTGCTACTTGGTCAGAGCTGACCCCTGTTCTGTCTCTTGGCATTTTGAGACATGTCCTGAACTCAGTGTGAACACTCAGAAGGCTCTGCATGCACCATAAGAAAAGAGGCTCAGTGACGGCCCAGAGATGGACAGGTACCTGTGTAAGAAGTGACCCCCTTTGCAGCAGTCTGTAAGTGTCTCAGGAGAGCAGAAAGGAGGTGGCTAATGAAAATGAGCACATTCTCCCTCAGAACAGTACCACGTGACATCCCAAGCACCCTTGTATGTCGTTTTCTAGTTTAATTGGTCTGGGTTAGGTGGCAAAGAAAAGTGAGATTCCACACTAGACCTTTGCAATCAGGTCTAGAGGCCTCCATAACCAAGGCAGTGATGGGATTCTGTCTCTAGAACCTATGGAAAGTCAAGACCTAACTTCTGCCCCATGTTCCTTCTCACAGTGCTGTGGTGCTTGATGGTAAAATTTATGCAACCGGAGGCATCGTGAGCAGCGAAGGACCAGCTTTGGGCAACATGGAAGCCTACGAGCCCACAACCAACACATGGACCCTCCTACCCCACATGCCCTGTCCTGTGTTCAGACACGGCTGTGTCGTGATAAAGAAATATATTCAAAGCGGCTGACATCAGCAGAGAGCCCAGGACAAGCCTATGGGACGAGTCTGGTGAGGCAAAATGCCACACATCATGGTTATCTTTCAACACCAACGAGAGGCCCACAAACCGCAATCAAGAAACTCACTGCGCTAACATTTCGAATATTTCTCTACATTGAATGTAGAAAATCATCCTCGCCTTTTGGGTGAAGCGGGGCACAGCGCTCCAGGTGGCAGGAACCTGGAACACACAGAGCCAGGGGCTTGCTCTCAACGGGGCGCTCGCTCTGCCCGGTGCAATAGTTTCACATATTTTTCAAATGGGAGAGAAGTTTTTTTCCTTCTTGCAGAGCAAGCTCAATCCCTAAACCACCATAGATCAGTTATCCTGTGACAATATTGAGCATCAGGCTCTTTTGGAATAAGGTCAAAGTGTCCTTATCACTTTGATTCCTTTGTTTTGTTTTGTTTTTTTAAATCAATCTACACTTTCAAGTGGCCGAGAGAGAGAGAATTGAGGGATGGGACTGTGCAGCAGTAAGGCCTAGGAGGGGCTTGGTTGCCACCAGAAAGGAGAGAGGGCCAGCTGCGTGTGCAGAGCCGGGGCACTGGGAAGAGCCGCCTGTCCTTCACGGGTTTTTCTACCATGTTTTCACTGCAAAAATGACATGGTGGATGTGCTAGCTTTCTCCTAGCCAGTATGAATTATTTAGATTTCCAAGGCATTTTCTTGATACACAAAAGGCTATTTTTAAGTACTGAGAGGAGAAGAGGCCACAGGAGGGACAACGCTGTGGGGCTTCCCAAAGCTCTTTGTAGGTAGTGCCAGGGGGTGGGGGGGCACTTGTTCTCATTTTTCTATGTGCAGAATAGAGGATCTCTCCTGAGGTGGGCCATGCCCCCACTTTATTTTTGGAAAAAGTTAACTCCAAGACAGCCCTGGAAGACCATGCCTCATGGAGGCATTGTTCGGGGGGAGAGGGGTCTATTCTAGAAGACTACAAGTTCTGGCTTCTGACACCATTTCAGCTCCCTCCATGAGGTAAAGCTGAGGACCCAGGCCCAGGAAAGGGGCTGAGGGAGGGAGGGAGGGAGGGAGGGAGAAGAAATGTCTACAAAGCACAGGAGACTATTTTTGATATTTATAGCTATATATTCAAAGCACCTGCCACAAGAGCTCTCAGGATGGGGACAGCCCTTCTTAGATGAGCCACGACAGCCGCAGCCTGAGGGGCGCAAGTAGGTCCATTCTTCTTGTTGCCTTGCTGTGTAGTAACCTGAGGAAAAGGGGAAGCCAGGACAGAGGTCCCAACAAGGCTCCAAAGAGAAAGGCCTTCCCATTAGTCCTTAGACCTTCAAACCTCACCGGGTCATCAGTTTCCATTCCAGGGCAGGAAGAAGGCCACCAATGTGCTGTTTAGTTGAAGTTAGAACCAAATACCATTTTTCTACCTGGGAAGTCAGCTCACCATCACTTCACAGTAAGAGTCATTGAGAAGAAAGGAAGAGGACACACTTTCCATCGTTCAGTATTGGATGACACAAAATTCCAGTCCTACCGACGGGCATCAACTTCTAGCATTACAAGTATGGCTCCCACTTGACAAGATACCGAGCTTCGTTATGCAGTTTTTAATATTATTTATTATTTAACAAAAAAAAGTAATAAGCACAAAACTACATACATTGTATGTCATTTAAAAAGTATTTATGTCAAACAGGGTGCAAGTGTGAACCCAGGACTGGAGCACAGATTTCTAACTGCCTGGGACAGGGTGAATGTGAGCATTGGTGTGCGTCTGCCTCCAAGGGAGGTGTTAGTGGTCAACGGGACTCCGCGGATGACACTGAAATTCCGTTTCTCTCCTCATCTATCACACTGGAGCAAAACTGGCTATTTCTGTGAATGATATAAAACAGGGTTCTCTGTAATGGCATTGTATATATTATATGTTTATTGTTAAGTTGTTATATTATAATAAATATATTTATAGATCTAGACTCGGAAGCTGATGCAATGTCTTTGTGTGCTATTGTCTTTGCCTCAGTAATACTACACCCCTGTGCCAGCCTGTTATTCCTATTGGATAGCAAGAATATATGTCCTCTTATACATGGAGGTTTTGATGATTGGAGAAGACCCTTTTGCAAGGGGATAGAGACAAATGAACAGTAACTACTAAAGAACAGCAGAAGGTCAACGTGGAAAGGACTTACAATGGAATTGACCTAGACTATCCCCTGAGCACCTATGCTCTCTTCATCACAGCCATGCATCAAAAAGCTTCATAGCTTGCTCCCCACCCACCCCCCCAACCCCTCCATTCCTGGAGTCACTTTTTTATGTTCTCGATTCATCAGCCTAACAGGAGATACAAGAGACTTCCTCTAGGAAGAAAATCAAGTGTGATCTCCACGCTAAGACCCAGGTAGGGTAGACTCCCGGCTTCCTCAGTTGTCCCTGAGGGGTTCTCAGGTCCACCAAGAGATATATACTTTGCTACACCCAGGACATCTAGACAAGGTGTATTTAACATGAAGTGTGGAATGCCTCTGTCAGGAAGGAAGTTTACAAGAGAGGGTAGATTTTCCAGCATAGTCATCCACATGAAGCCTCCATGCCCTCAGTCAGTAAATTATACCAAGATCAAATGTTTCCTTGAAAGCAAAAGCCTAGTAAGGTTGGAAGAGGAGATGAGAGGATGGATTCTCCTGAAAACTTGGTTGAAACCTTGGGATGAGTGGACCACACTCTTTTATCTATTAAATACTGATTTATCAAATATTTCCTTAGGAGCATCAATCTGAAAGGGGGCATGGAGGCTGTCTAAAGTATGCCAGTCATGAAGACCTAAAACAATGGGATAGAAGCAGTATGATAATTCCATTCTTGTTTATTTCATTTATTTTTTTAATCAAGGAAAATGTTCTCGTGGTCTATGAGGAGTCTCTGTGTCTTATACCTAACTCTGGCAACAAACAGATTCCATTTTACCATAAAACAACACATGAGTCAAATGGATTAGAAGACCCACAACGAGAACCATTAAAATACAACCACGGTGGTGAGAAGACAGTGTACTTTGTATGTGGGTTTATTTTTTTTACAACCTCAAAATAAGAGAGCAATCAATCTATTGCCTATGTGATAAGGACTATCTTAAAGGGTACAGCCAATGCAATTGGAAAATGTGTTAAGTAGAAATAGGTGTTAGAGCAAATAATAACAGTAAGAGATACTAGCAAATAGAATCCAAAAGTTAAAAAAGGTCAACGCTGCAACTCAACAAGAAATGAAGTAACACCCCCTAGATATTCAGGTAACTCCCTAAACCCACCCATAGGGGGAGCTGTGCTGAGGAGGAACACGAGACTCCACAGTAGAGCTGTGGGCAGCAAAGCGACAGGCTCTGTGTATCGGGAGCCCAGGGAGCACAGAGTAAATCACTTCTGGACAGCCACAAAGAAATGACATGGACTCTAGGAAACTAAGGCCAACTATGCTGACAAGGTGTGTGAGAATGACTAGTACCTGTCTGTTGACATTTCAGATGCGCTAGCCACTACAGTAAGCACTGGATCCCTGCAATTCAGGTAAAAAAGACACAAAAACGAAATTCATATTTGTACAAGATTGTAGCTTAAAATGTGCAGCTATGTGTAGAAGATATATATGCATGTGTATAAATGTACATAGAAAAACCCACTTTGCAAGACTGCCTAGAACTGCGCTCTAACAACTCTGAGATCAGGGTCCTTCCTCCCCAAGCTACCTCAGAAACCCTTACGTTCATACAAAATGACCAAGTGCGCAGCCCTATCATTGTACTCATGGAATTGCGAGCATATATTCTTCTCTCTTTTCAAGAATTTATATAAGTAATTATATAATTACTTCTATAATAAAAATGTAGATATGCTATGCATATGGGTTTTTTTTTCTGTTTCTTTTTTTTCCTGTAGTGCTAGAGGGTCACACCCAAGGCTACATGTTCAACAACGGCTTGGCCACTATTCTCCTTCCTCTGTCCCTGTTAAGTGCTTCTGTGGTGATGACAGAAAGCAATGTTTCCCTGAGTTTCAATCTAAGAAAGTGTGTGTGTGTGTGTGTGTGTGTGTGTGTGTGTGTGTGTGTGTGTGTGCATGCGTGTGTGTACCACCATAAGAAAATAGATCACTACATGTTAGTGCTAAACTCTGAAGTACATATCAAGATCCCATGAAGGTCTTTGCTTCTCCTCCTCATTTTCCTCCTCTTCCTCCAGAACTAGACATCAACAGGCTTTACATATGGAGCAAGTACTCAAGGGCTATATTCTAGTTTATTCTCCCCGCCCCCTTCCCTCTCTCATTTTTTATTCTGAGTCAGGTCTTGCTAAGTTTCCAAGGCTGGCCTTGAACCTATAATCCTGCCCTAACCTCCTGAGTCTCTGAAGTTATAGGCCTTTGCCACGAGGCCACAATGTAAAGGTCTTTAGACCACAGTAGCATGTTTACATGTGAAGCTGCACACAGCATCTCACTTATGCTCTTAACTGCCTTGGCAGCACAGGGTACCATCTCCACACTTCATAAAGTGAAGGACATAATCAGCACAGAGAGGATCGGAAGAAATGAGCAGAGCGTGAATTTAACTACAACACAGTCCTGCAGAGGATAATCAGGTAATCCCACCAGGTTCTGAAACTTCGACAGGTCAGTCCATGGCCTGTCAGTGTCCAGGGCCAGCTCAGTGAATCAAGAACCCTTGCTAAGCACATGGCTCCCCAAGGCAGGCCTTGCTTGCTCTTGATTCAAAAACCAAGTCTCCTTCCTATCAATCACCTGTATTTAAATTAAAATGTTCACAGCAATTCTAGCATTTCATTAAAATACCACATTAAATCATAAAGATATTCTATTGCATCTTTGTCTTGACATGAACATTTGTTACAGCCAAGAATCATAAAATCTTGGGACTGTGGGAATGAAAACTTTCTTTTTTGTTATTTTTTGTTTGTTGAAAGCTCTCTAATAATCTACATTTTTGTTTCTGAGAATGACTAAGTTCAATAATTGTGGAAATCAGTATAGCAAAGCAGTGATCTGTGTTATAGGCAATTGCTTCCTTTTAAATATAATTCATGGAACATCTTTTGTGATGTATGGTAGACTACAAAGCTGCCAGACAAACTGATCCTCCCTTTTAAATGCATGGAAGAATTTGAGACTCCCAACCCTAGATAACCCTTTATTTCTGCAACACACTAAGTACTAAGCACAATGTTATGTATGGATTGTCCGTTTTCTTTCCTTTTTATCATTTTTTTAAGGCAGATCTCTGTACAGCCCTGGATGCCCTCAAAATTACTATGTAGCCAATGTTGGTCTTGAATTTCTGACCTCCCTGCTGCTGCCACCCAAGTGCTGGGATTACTAGTGTCTGCTACCAAGTCAAGCTCCTGCATTTTTTAAATTTTAAAACCAAAAATATGTAATTAATTTCAAGTCCTTCTCAGGGAACCTTAGGCTTAAAACAAAGTAACCATATCGTATTTAGAAATACTAGAATCTCATACTGACTGATTTTACTCTTATGGCACAGTGAGAATATTAGGAAAGGCTCTGTGCTATAATGACCACTGAAGCATGATGAGGAGCACTCACGTGCTTTGATGGAGCCTGGAGTCCCTTGGGGTTGTGTTTCTCTGTGGCTTTTGGACTCCAACAATATACAGCTTCAGAGCAATGATTACTGATTTAACATTGCCTAAGAAAATAGAAATTCAATTAGAGTTTCTGTTGCTGTGAAGAAACACCATGACCATGGCAACTCTTAAAAAGTAAAATATTTAATTGAGACCTGTTTACAGTTCAGAGGTTTAGTCTGTTAATGTTATGGTGAGAAGCATGGTGGTACAGGCAGATACGGTGCTGGAGAGGGAGCTGAGAGCTCTACATCTGAATCCCCAGGCAGCAAGAGGATACTGCCACACTGGCTTGGCTTGAGCATCTCAAAGCCGATGCCTAGTGACACACTTCTTCCAAAAAGCCAAACCTACTCCAACAAGGCCACACCTCCTAACAGTGCCATTCCTTACAGACCTATGGGGGACATTTTTATTTAAACCACCACAGGCATTTTATAATTTAGATCACATCTATTTAACAGTTCTTCACTGGGCATTTCTTTCATTATTATCTGAATCCATTATACCTATGAAATCATAAACACCACACTTGGACAAGTCTCTAGTGCATTCACATGCGTATGTCCCCCCATAATGTACTGGCTCTTTGTTGTTGAGAGAAGGTCTTGTGTATCCCGTTCTGGCCTCTAAGTTATTACATTGTCAAGGGCTTCTTCTTCCTTTCCCTCCTAGTCCTGGGATGCCAACCCAGGGTTTCATGCATGCTAGGCAGGGGCATAGCTACATATCTACATTAGCAGCCACTTTATAAGCTCTCTAAGTCATAACTTTTAGTTTTTATGCTTTCCAGTGTTCCAATGCCTCCCAGTTTAGCAGCTACACCTGGAGTTCACATCTCAGAAATGCATCCCTCCTCTTTTTCTTTCTTTCTTTCTTTTTTTTTTTTTAAAGACAGGGTTTCTCTGTGTAACAGAACCCCAGCTATCTTGAAACTCTCTATGTAGACCATGCTGACCTCAAACTCAGAGATCCCCTTACCTCTGCCTTCAGAGTACTGGAATTAAAGGCATGTGCCGCCACCACCCAACTTGCATCCTCTCAATGGTTACCTCATCCCCCTAACAGCCAAGTTCTTCTGCCAGATCCAGAAGACAAACTACAGTCCTAGAGACCTAACCATTAGCCTCCTCTGTGGCTTCCTTTGGGGTGAGAACTGCAGGGCTGGGAGAAGTGTATTCACATTGACTGACACCTCAAGCGTGCTTCATTCTTTCATCTGTGATTCTCCGGAACCTGAGCTTCTACCATGTACTTCCCACTCATCAGGCTATATGTGGCCAAGCCTATCACCAACTGAGGGAGGGGTGGTTAGGGCTGGAAGACTGGATTGAGTTTGAACTCATATAGAACAAAACAAACCAAAACCACCCTGGCATAGTTTAGAATGCCTACACTGAGGAAGAGACAAGCAATTGGTGTCTCCTAGCTTTGTCTCTGTGGCAGCCAGAATTCCAGAAGAAAAACTCTCCTTAGACTGTCCAGACTCAAATGCTAGGCAAGTTCCAGAAATAAATCTGCCCCCCCTCCACCCTGCAGCATCAATGATCATAAAAGAAACTGAGTACTCTACAGGACTGCATGAAATGCTGAGCTGTACACGTGAAGAGCCAGCCAGGCTCAAAAGAGCATCATCTATACCAGGTCCGTCTGGGAGTGTACATGGCTGTGGCTGTTCTTCAAAGTTCCCATAAACCCTACATGAGAATACATTTATTGTCTTATAGTCTGGACATTGTTAGTCTGAATTGGAGTCTAGGAGCTAAGACAAGGCATCCATGTACCTGTGTTCCTCCCGGGGGCTGTAGGAAGAATCTAACTTTCTTCTATCCATTAGTATCCATTATAGCCCCATAACAATCCCCAATACCTCTCCATTTCGTGTGTCTTCAATGTTCCTCTACCACGTGAGGTGAACTTACTGGGAGCCATTTCAGCTTACCAAACGGACAGAACATCAAAGCACTACCAAGCTATGAAACATAACTTTAACGATAGAAACACAGCCACAGAAACCAGCCAGGACTTCTGGTCTGAACATAACCAGGTTGATTGCTCCCTAAAACCAACAACAAGAAAAAGACCAGCCCTCTTCACAAGACTGTAACAAGCTCAGCATCTCATGGATCGTTTTCAAAATGGCCAGGACACAATCCAAGATCACCTGACATTTAAGAGCTAGGGATAAATTAAGTAACTGACAAAAGAAAAGGTGATTAACAAACACACCAACCATAAGGTTGTACAGATGCTGGTATGATTTTAAGTAAAAAATAAAAAAATCTTCAAAACTGAAGAATAGAAAAAAAAGGGGGGGCCAAAGAAGTGGCTCAGCAGTTAAAATTAGAGCATTTGCTGATCATCTTAAGAACTGGAGGTTGTAATTCTAGCAACTATGTAAGAAGCTGACATCCTGCAGACATCTGTGACCCAAGCTCCAACAGGGCAGAGATGGAGGATCACTGGGGATTTCTGGCTACCAGCCTAATGAATTTATGAGCCCTGGATTCAGGGAGAGACTCTCCACCAAGGGAATCAGTAGGAAATAGTTGAGGAAGATACCTGACCCCCTCTTCTGGTTTCTGCATACACACCCATATCCACACATGTAGATACACTCAGACAGACACACATAAATAAATCTCGTTAAAAATGAACACAGCCTCAGGAACCTGCAGGACAATATAGAAAGGTCCAACATCCATGCCACTAAACTCCAATAGGAGAAGAGAAAAGATGGTGGCACAGAGAACTGGAAGAAATGATGACTAAAAGCATCCTAAATGAGCAGAGTACCTAAACTTACAGACCCAAAGATCAGTACCCCCAAACTGGAGAGCCCCAAAGAAATTCATGCCCAGATACGATGCTCGAAAGTCAATGTAAATAGAAAGTCTTTTATAGTAGCCATAGAAAACAACATATTACAAAAACCACAATTCAAATTATAACTTAAAATAGTGAAAAGAAAATCCTGAGTGAAGTCAATAAATTGAAAGAGCATTTCAAAGCCAGACACGGTGGCACACACCTGTAACTCCAGCACTTTGAGGGATGGAGGTAAGATCAGGAGTTGAAGGTCATACCCGGCAAGCTCAAGGCCAGACTAGACTACCTGAGACTTTGTTACCCAAAAGCCAATCAAACAAATAAGAAACATTTCAAAATGGTCTCAGAAGGGCATTAAGAGGACAGGAGTTACACACGTGTCAAGCCACCACAAAAACCCGACTGCAAAAAAGAATTAGCTGCATCCTACAGTGAATGTTACAGCTATCGCTGTCACAGATAATTGTTCTCCCTAGTAAATGCCTAGAGATCAATCGTGTACAACCTACTGTGATGGTCAGTTCCAGCTGTTGGCTTGATTGCATTAAGAAACACCTGGTACATGCTGGAGCGATGGCTCAGAGGTTAAGATCACCACTGGCTGCTCTTCCAGAGGTCCTGAGTTCAGTTCCCAGCAGCCACATGGTGGCTCACAACCATCCAGAATGGAATCTGGTGCTGCCTTCTGGCATGTAGGCAGAATGCTATATACATAATAAATAAATAAATCTTTAAAAAAGAAAGATGCTAGACCGATGCTAATGGGCATATCATTGGGTACGTCTGTTGATGGGATTTCTCAGAGCGGTGTTTACCTAAGGCCCATCCTGAATGTGTGTGGCGTCCTGTGGGCTAGAATTCTAAACAGAAGAAAAAGGGGAGGGGAAGGAAGAGGCCAGCAGAGTCCTGATATTTTCCTTCCTCTACTTCATGGTCAGCACCAAGGGTCAAGTCACTCCCAACACTCACCTTTCTCTTTATGGCGGACTGTGGTACTTTGAACTGTGAGCTAAGATAGCTCCCTCTCTCTTGATTTTTGTCCAGTATTTGGTTACGGTAAAAAGAAAAGGAACTAATAGATCCAGCGACACTCAGCCTGACAGGTGTACCTGACCCACAGCCCACAGACTGAGTATGGTCCAGGACAAAATTGTAAATTTAAAGCATGATGAAATGTTCACGTACAGCTTTGTGGATGTATCTGGTAGCAACATCCAAAAGCTGGACACATCTGCCACGCTAACTTTTCTGTACCAATCACTTCTTTTTCAAACACCTTGCAAAAGCTGCATTTGGATTCTATTTCTCGTTCCCTTGGCAAGCCCTGCACACTCTGAGCTTTCCTGAGATACCTGTTCAGACCCATCTGGATCTGTATTTCTCAAACTGCCATTCCCAAGAGTCCAAGCAAAGGTCTTTTGTGGCTGATGAAGTTTGTCAATGTAATGCATCTCTTATCAGAAGCCATAGATCCTGTAGGGCCCTGCAGTAACATTTGAAAATGCTTAAAGAACAGAATTGTCAGCCCCAAATTCTCCATCTAGTGAACACTTCCTTGGGAAATAAACTCTCTGATGAAGAAAAACTAAGAATTTGTCCTCAATAGACTTGCTTCAAAGAAATTTTTTAAATTGAATTTGCTCATGCATTGCCTGCTTGCTCATACACACACATTTACATACACACACCCTGTGGTGCAGATGTGAAGGTCAGATGGCAACTCATTCATTCATTCATTCATTCATTCATTCATTCGTCTGTGTGAATGGATGCTTGCTCATACACACACACAGCACACCCCCAACACACCATACAGACAGACACACACCCTCAGGTGCTAATGCACAGGACTCTGTTCTCTCCTTCTACCATGTGGGATCCAGGGATCAAACTCAAGTCACCAGTCTTGGTGACAAGGGCCCTTTAGCTGTCATTGTATCTTACTGGCCATAAAAGAAATTCTTAAGGAGAAATAATGAAATGTGAGATTACAGTACTGAAAAAAATAATAAATGTCTGGTTTAATGTGACAAATTATTTTTTCCCTTAAGTTCCAAAAGTATTTGTGACAGTTTGAAAGAAAAACATTGCCTGATGTAGTTTTCAGTGTATGTAAATAAAATACAATTCATATGACAACTATTGCATTTGGATGGAGGATTTCTGTATTTTGTATAATGTAGTAAAATGTTAATTTTAGGTAAAATGTGAAAAGTATGTAAAGTATCAAAGAAACTCCTATAAGTTGCTCAGAATAGTCAGAAACCCAAAAAATGAAAATGGATTATTAACCGAGACAAATAGAAAACAAAATTGTAGAATAAAATCCAAATATATGTATTTTGGATTTCTATAAACCCTAGGCCATAACATTAGCACAGCTGCTACACCCCCTTTCTCCCCTATCCCACCATTCCCCCCAAGACTCAGAAAATAACAAGGGTCAGTGAGGTCATGGAGAAGTTAGAACTCTGTACACCTTCTGTGGGAATAAAAATGGCTTGTCTGCTAAAGAAAACAGTATGGTAATTCCTTGAAAAATTAAAAATGGAACTACCATATGATCCAGTGATTCTACTTTTGGACATATCCATAAAAGAAATGAAAGCAGGGGCTACAGGGGATATTCATAGCATCATCTGCAATAGCCAAAGGCAGAAGCAACCACATGTCCATTGAAGGATGGGCGGATCAACAGAATGCAGCATATTACATATAATAGGATATTCTTAGACTTTAAAAGAAAGGAAATCCTGAGGGGTGTTAGCAGGGATAAACCTTGAGGACATAATGCTGAGCGAAATGAGGAGAATAAAATCCTCCTTATACGAGAAACCAAGAAGAGCCAAATTTAGGTTGGGCATAGAAGCACATGGCTATAATCCCAGTACTCAGGAGGTTTGGGAAGGAAGACCGAGTTCAAGGTCAGCATGAACTATGTAGCAAGTTCCAGGCTTGGCTGGGCTGTATATCAAAAAATGAATAGAAATCTGATAAGATAAAAAGAACAGTCAAATCCATAGACATAGAAAGTAGATATGTGTTGTGTTTTACCCCAGTTGTTTTCTCCCTTCCTTGGTAATAATACTCATATTTAACTACTTCATATAACTCTTGGGATTTAAAAATTTAGCATATGGCCCTAGAATAATGGCAGTCATATTTTTTCCTCATTGGAGAAAGAAATTACATATGCTGAGTGAAATTTATATGGGAGGTCATTTGAATCAAGCTTCTGCAAATGACTTATACAAAGTATTGGTAACTGAACAGAATGACCTACTAAACAAGTTCAGAGTTTAAGACAAATGAATGAACAAGCCTGAAGAACAGCCAATCGAAGAGGCTCTGTGTATCTGAGAAAGCACAAAAAAATAAGGCCTCTGCTCTAACACTCAGCTAGCCTGACACTAAGCAACTGCCTTGTTCCGTTTCATCTGTCTTTAGCTCTGTTACCTACAGAACCAGCTCCTGCACTCAGCTACCAGAAAAGGCCATTCTATTTAAAAGAATGAGATGTTACACAGTTCTAGCACCACTAATTTAAAAAAACATAGCCAATTGGATCTTTAAAATGAATTTTGTTCCATTTTTGACTTTTGACCCATACATGAAAAGCTAGGTAAAGTCAAACAATGGGAAATCAATGCTATCCAAATATGTCATTAAAAACACACTGAGATGCCAGGTGGCAGTGTCACATGCCTTTAATCTTGGTACTTGGGAGGCACGGGCAGAAGGATCTGTGAGTTTGAGGCCAGCTTGGTCTACAGAGCTAGTTACAGGAAAGGCAAGGCTACATCCTGCTCATTCACGAGTCCTGCTGTTTAAAAAAACCAATACACACATACATACACACACACACACACACACACACACACACACACACACACATATGAATGACAGGCAGCACAGACTCCTGAACTGCGCTGCATGGTAATGACCATTACACAATGACAAAAGCCTCCATTTGCTAAGAACACATAAGAGTTCTACACATGATGCCACCAACAATAGATCTTTAAGATATAAGAAACAAAAGTCAACAGAACCAAAGGGAGAGGTAGGCAAATCCACAAGTACATTCAAGTTCAACACACCTTCCCCAGTAACTGATAGCAATAGACAGAAAAATCAGCAAGGGCACAGAAAACCCAAACAGCTCCATAATCAATGAGATAATTTGAAGACACTCCTCCTAAAGACAACCAAATACATTGTTTTTTTTCAAGGGGCACATAAAACATTTGCCAAAAATCTCATACTTCTGACCACAAATCAGAATAAATTTAAAACAATTAGAATCATATAGAGTGTATTCTTTGAGCATATCAGAATTAAACAAGAAATCAGTAACAAAAATACTTCAAAGTTAAACAACACACATCTACCTAAATAATTTAGGAGCCAGTGGAGTTTTGAAGGGCAAGTAGAAACATTTTGAACTGAAAGAATGTAAAATAAAAATGTCAAGATATGTAAGAGGCAGCTAAATCAAAGCTTAATATTTAACATGAAATGTTTATGTTAGAAAAGAGGGTAGGTTTCCAAAGAATGAGCTAACCGTTCAGCTCAAAAAACAAAGTAGCTTTAAAGCAATATTTAAAAGCAGAAATGAGAATTGGGGAGAAAAACCTATTTTTATGAAAAAAAGATTAGTAAAAAGACATGAACAGAAGGGGAGGAGATGGCTCAAAGAAGTGTTTGCTGTTCAAGCCTGAGAACCAGAGTTGGTACCCAGGACTTGTGAATGAGCAGGATGTAGTGGTGAGTTTGGAATCCCAGCACTGGGGACAGTCTGTAAGTTATAAGTTAGGGCCTAATGAAAAACCCTGAGGAATGATGCCCAACATAGATCTCTGGTTTCCACATGGACACACACATGTGCACACTCATCCCATACATGTACATGCATCCATAGGATGCACACTCACATACCAATCAGGAAACAAAATATGAAGATAACAATTGCCAATATCTGAGGCTGGAGAATGTGGCTCAGTGGCTAAAAGCACTAATTGCTCTTGCAGAAGACCCAGTTTGAGCAACCACAACTGCCTTCACTTCCAGTTCCAGAGGATCCCATGCTGTCTGGCCTCCAGAGACACAGCATGCACATGATGTACATAAACTCCTGCAGATAAGCACACTAAGAGTCCTTTTGATTGCTGATATCTGAACAAAGAGAGAATATCACCACCCCAGAGATCTGACAGAGATTAAAACAGAGATAACCAGGACTGGACTCTGGAGCTAACTTGAAATGGTTACCATTGCCAAATGAACCATTTTGGCACTGACAAACAGCAATAGTAATGATTTGAACCATCCTGGGGGATAAAGAAAAGGATCAACTGTTAAGAGTGCTTGTTGCTCTTGTAAAAGTATAAGACCAGTTCTTAGTACTCACACAGAGTGGGTAGGGTTCACAACTACCGTGATTCCAACTCCAGAGGACCCATTACCTTCTCCTGGCTTTCACAGGCACTTAGACACATGGGCACATACCCATGCAGAAACACAAACAGACACATCATTAAAAATAATAATAATAATAAGCTAATTACACCTTGTATGTTTAAATTTACGAATTCATCTATAATGACTAAGAAAACTAACTCATAGCCTTTGGTTGACAGGGGGATAATACAGATTTTTAAAATTGGCTAGGAGGACAATAGTGAGCCAGACTTATGAGCATGACTACCGATTCAAAGAGGCGCTCTTCTGGGACTCGGGCCTTGGCAAACATCAGATGCTGTCATGTTTCACCTACAACAAGTTGAACCTAGAGAACAATAGTGTCACTGATGTGGAGTCAGCCACATGAAGCATTTGGGTGAATGATAAGACCAAGGTTCAGATCGGAGACACTGTCCCGTCCCCCCCATCCCACCCCCGGAGTACTACCTTGCCATCACCTTCACATTCTACCCTGGTATGATTATTCTTCTGCACACCAAGAGTGATGTGCACCACCTGCAGGCAATGCCCACTGACAAAACCTGTGCCTTTGCAGAAATGAACGTGTCCTTCACTGGGATGTCAGCCTTGGATGCAAATAACACAGAGGGAGCACTCAAGATCACCATCACAGAAATCAAGTGCGTTGTGTCATAGAACCAAACCGCTATGCGTGGCCCAATGTGAGTTCCCTGGCAACAATGTGGTGAATGTGATTATCACCATGTCACCTACCCCTGACAGACACCCAACAAGCTTCAGTGCTGCCAGAACCTCTGCCCAGAATGCACGCACACGTTTCATCCTCAGTGTTAACAAGCCCCTCACCACTGATCTCCTGGCCCCTCAGTTATCCCTCTGGGACAGTCTGCTCCCATCATTCTAGTGAATGCTTCCTCCCAGCCAGCTGGCCCAGGGAGAGCAGCAGAAGTGGCATCTCTGGTCCTGCCTGCTCAAGAAAAGCTACAAGTCCCCTGCTTATGTATCTGTTCTTCAGTCTTATTGGCATCTTGTTATGGTGGGGAGGTTAGCAGGATGGACAGGATCAGCCAGAAGAAAGGAAGATGAGCATAAGGAGCCAGTTTCTCCTAATTTCCAAAGCAGACTCCACAGGGTGTTCACTCCCTTTCCTCTCTGTCCTGTTGGCTGAGCTGTCCTGAACCCTTTCATTGCTGAAGAGCCAGGCATTAGGGGCTAGACAGGTAGATGGTCTGGGCTCTGCCTCCCACTACCACACTGCCATAGCCAGCATCAACCAGCAAGGCCACGGGAATTCCCCACCTGCCCACCCCGGCTCTTGCATGTAGATACATGCTAGGAGAAGACACCCCCTGCCTCTCTCTCCCCCTCTCACATCACAGTGCTCTCCCTCTGTCCACCCCATCTCTCTCTCTGTCTCATGCCCCTGCCTGGTCAGAAACCTGTCTGCAAGTGAAGCAGTGTTCTGTGTTTTGCATATACAACTGCACTTGTAGCCTTTAGTTTTTGTTATTGCAGAGTGGTGGTGGTTCTCAACCATACTAATGCTTTGACCCTTTCACAGTTCCTCATGCTGTGGTGAACCCCTCAACCATGAAATTACTTTCATCATTCCTTAATAACTGTAGTCTTGCTACCGGTATGAATCATAATGTAAATATCTGTTTTGCAATGATCTTAGGCTACTCTGGTGAAAGAGTCATTCCAATATTCAAAGCAGTCACTACTCACAGGGTGAGAACCACTACATTAATCTCATCTTTTCTTTACAACTTGTGCCAACCAGTTGTGACAAGGAAGAGATACTTCTCCTATTTTTGCATCAATAAATGGGTAAGCAGTGACTATATTATTAATCATTTTATAAACTAATAAATTATAGCATTTGGGTCTAGAGCATCAGTCACTGCTGATATCACAAAAAGAACCAGGCACTATGTGCCCCTAACAAGAACACCCTGCAACTTGTGTGGCAAGTATGTAAAAAAAAAAAAAAAAAAAAAAAAAAAAAGTTACATCAAGTAATACTGGAATTATATCACTAAATCAGTGTACCCAACAGAAATATCAAGCAAGTTATGTTTTTAAAATGTAATAACTCCTTTATAAGGAATTAGGGGAAAATAAGTTATGTTAATAAATTTGTGTTTTATGTGGTGTGTGCAAATGGAAGCCAGGGGCTGGCATCAGGTGCCATCTTATTTTTTAAGAAGGTCGCTGTACTGGGAGGTCATTGATTTGATTAAACTAACTGGTCCACATTCCCCAGGAATCCTTTTGTCTCTGTCTCTCTGGTCCTAGGATTACGGGGGCATGCTCTTATGCTTAGCATTTTACATGCATGCTCATAATCTGAACTGTGACCTTCATGCTTACATAACAAACACTTTGCTGAATTATCATCAAAGCCTATTTTTAATAAACTTAACCAACCGTAGTGGAATTATGTTGTTACATTGTAAATAATTATCCCATCTACTGGTCTAATAAAAAGCTGATTGGCTGAAGGCAGATAGAAAGTGTGGTGAGGCTACCAGACTAAGAAAACTCTGGGAACAGGAAGAGCAGAGCAGTGATGCCAGAGAGATACCACAGAGACACCACAATGAGATGCCAAGCAGATGCAGAGGGAAGAAGTTGAAATGCTTCTGTGAGAAAAGGTACAGAGCCACATGGCTGAACAGGATAAGGGTCATGGGTTAGTTTAAGAGTAAGAGTTAGCAAGTTATATGTCTGGGCCCTAGGCCAATTGGCATAAAATTAATACAAGATTTTGTGTGATTACTTGAGACTGCCAGACCGGGCTCTTGGGGCAAGTCTGGACCAGAAACTGTTTACTACAACCAACTATACCCAAAACATAATTTTAACAGTCAATATAAAAACTATTTAGATATTATATACTTTTAATAATATACCTTCAAAATTCGTGTGAATTTTATCTTCACAGCTTATTTCAGTTGGACTCACTTCAAGCATTCGTTAGCTACATGTAGTGACTGGCAACCATACTGGACAGCACAGTTCCAGATCCAAGTTCCAAATGATGGCACATACATAAGATAAATATGTTAATCTTACCAGAAGGACTCAAATAGCAAAACCTAGACTTGAGTAACTCAACCGGTCAAATCTTGGGTTCTCCAACAAATTAAAGAGGAAAGGAAAAAGAAAAATCTAAAAGACAGAGGATCAGCAAGATGACTCAGTGGGTAAGAGTACTTTTCACCCTGTTTTATCAGTTTGATCCCTGCAACCCACCTAAAAGTGGATGAACTAACTCCACAAAATCATCCTCTGACCTCCGCAGGAGTGGTGCTATGTGTGTACACACAAACATAACACCACTCACCTACACAACAATAAAAATTATAAAAATTAAAGATGAAAAAAATCCCACAGAAATCGTAAATGTAGAATTTAAACATGCACAATAGCATTAAAACTGTCAGGAAAGCAAGTCATTAACACAAGTAATAAGTAAGGTTATATTCAAGAAAAAGTAGGAGCATACAGAGGCATGTATGGTCTAAGGATCTTTCTTTCCCTGGGTTGCATCTTACATAATTCATGACTGATTTATATTTTTAAGAATTTCCCATAGTGGTTATGCTTTACAACGAAAAGACACAAACTCATTAAGGAACTACATGGAAATACTTGAAATTCAACAGGTATTGATCTCTTAAACTTCACAATACTCTACCTATCTCCAAACATAACACCTTGGTCTCAACCACCAGTTGTGGGCTTCTAAATTAAAGACTCTTACTTGACACAGACACTTCTAGTCTCTTTTGAAATTCTGACCGATGAACCATTGTCCCTCCTTCCCATCGCCAGCCTCCATTCTTCTAGAGGGGAATAACGGGGCACTCTGTCAGAAACCCAGAGTTCACATCTAGGTTATACTCAGTTATCTGACTTTCAGCAAGTAACTGCCTATGACTCTCCTCATGGGTTCCTTGCCAGCTTCACCAGCATCTCCACCCCTGGTGTAAAAAGCATGTTGCTTTTCCATGTTTAACAAAAAGCCTCTCAATTTCATCCCTCAATAGTTACACTATTTTGTAGCAATCTTTCTTTTATGGGGCCAACAACCAGCTCCCAAGTCATGACACAGAGACTTCTTTTTAATTATGACCTTAACTTAGCACTTATTTTAGTCTGTTTCTATCTACGTCTTTGCCTCAGGGCTAAAAACATACCTTTCTGTATGTCCTACTTTCTCGGCTTCTCATCTCTGGCTGGCTGGTGTCTAGCTTCTGTCACTCCCCTCCCCTTCTGGTTCTCTTCATTCATCTTTTCTCTGCCCACCAGCCCCACCTATCTATCCCTCTTCAGCCTAGCTACTGGCCATCCAGCTTTTCATTAGGCCAATCAGGTGTTTTAGGCAGGCAAGGTGAAACAGATGCAACACATCTTTACATAACTAAACTAATGCAGTACAAACAAATGGAACACATCTTTACACTGTTAACAAAGGCAGCAGAAACAAATGTAACACACCTTTATATAGTTAAAATAATATTCCACAAAACTCTTTTTTCTCTAAGTATTAAGGATCTCTAAGTTGCCACATACCCTTGTAATAGAGATGTATTTTCCTTTCTCCACAGAAGCATCAGATGGTGCTGTATTTGGAACTCGGGTTCTCTCACCTGCTGACACTACTCTTGGCCATGGCTCTTTTGGTTAGGCATTACCAACATCAGTTCTCAGGCGTCATCTACCTGCTGCTTCAAAAATGGCTTTCCATTCTGCCCTGCAAGTACTGTGTCAGTGATGATTCGTACTTGTGGTTTGAACAACTACTTACAGGCAGCTAACCTCCAGTCTTCATCTCTGAACTGCTCCAAGCTTTAGAAATTGTATTTATGTAAATGTCTGCTGGACCTGCATGTCACAATGTCTAATTCTACATTCACTCTAATCTGTTCCATCCCAGGTGATGACTAATCTACCCGATGACCCAGGTGGAAGCCAGGAGCATCTGCAGCCCATCAATGTTAAAATCTAGTGACTAGCTCTGAGTAATTTTGCCTTTCTTGGAAACTCTTTTTGTCGTTTCTACTTTACCTTTCTCTATTTGGGACCTGCAGCATCTCTCACATGGAATAAAAACTGCCATGTGAAGTTCAGTTAACACTAACACTACCTCCTCCTCTGTTTTGTGTTTTGCTCTAAAGTAAACCAGAACTGGTCATGGTGGCCCAAACCTAACATGCCTGTTTCTGTACCCTTTACTTTTGTTTTGTTTGAGACAAGGTCTCAGGTAGCTCGGGATAGATTCAAATATATTTTGTAGTTGAGAATGGCCTTGAACTCCTGATCTTTTTACCTCCACATCCCAGGTTCTGGATTACAGGCATACACCGCCACCACACTATCTTCTGTACTTCACTATCCTGTTTCCTCTGCATGGAATGCCCCCTTTCTGTACTTCCTCATTCTTCAAGATACTCCTAGGACACCATACCCACATGTAAGAAAACTTTTAAAATTGCCAAGAATGAATTTTCTTTCCTCCAACAGTGTCTCAACTAAGCAGTCATCATTGCATTTAACCAACTTTAATTTTTCTTACTCTATTCAACAGCTCTAAGAGCAGAGATTGTGACTGGCTTCTTTGTACACCCCAATGCCTAGCCTAGGGCAGGCTTTCTTGCTGAAAGGTAAGCTGTTTCATTTCATAAATTAGTACTACTTTAATGTCTGAGATTATATTTTCATCATGTCATGGTACTGTTCAAAAATAGTTAAAAACCACCACAGGATGAAATACAAACATCTTTAGCCTTGCCTTCCATAATAAGACCCCATGCTGACTGTATAGTTTTATCTCACACCATATTTTCTCTTGGATTCTAATTCAGTTTTCCAAACTGGCCTCCCGACCTCTTTTCAGGCCTCCTTAATGTTACAACCCCTCAGTGTTGGCCCTTTTTTACTAAGCATCTCACTAACAATTACTTTATGCTGCTGTATGACATTAAGAGCATTGCTGCTGTGCACACCTGACTGGAAAGTTCACCAACCGTGTCTATGTCACCAACAGATAGTTTGGAGGACAGAGACTTAGGCTCGAGTTATTTCTTCAAGTCAAGAAAAACTTTTTTTAAAAATCCCTGCTTTAGCTACATTTTTCTCTAGGCCACTGGTTCTCACCTTCCTAATGCTGCGACCCTTTAATACAGTTCCTGTGTTATGTGTTATGATGACCCCCCAAAATAAAATTATTTTCATTGCTACTTCACAACTGTAATTTTGCGACTGCTATGAGCTGTAATGTAAACATCTGTGTTTTCCAATGGTCTTAGGTGGCCCCAAAGGGGTCGAGACCACAAGGTTGAGAACTCTGCTTTAGTCCCACTTTCCTTCATGTCTCTCTTGTAGCTCTCTGCAGACGATGAAGGAAGAACTAGATACTACAGGATTTCCTTCCTTGAAGTCTTACTGCGTCTATCAGTCAACTGTCTCATCTAAAAGAATTCTAGAAAGTGACAGAATTCTAATTAGAGAAATTTCAGAAAGAAAACCAAGATGTTTGGGCCAGCGATATGGTTCAGCAGTCAGTGCTTGCCACACAAACCTGGTGACTCAAATTCAATTCTCAATCCCAGAGTGAAAGGAGTGAACCAACTCCTGACAGTAGACAGCTATCCCCACCTCAACACACCACGCAGTCTTTGGGGCCTGCCATATTCATACCCTCAAGGGGCCCTACACAGACAACACATATGCTTTTGGGATAAAAAGCATTGTTGGGAAAATAGTGGGAACGAATTTAGCATCAACAATTGCTACTAAGTCAAAAGCAGAAGGAAGCCTGATTCCATGACTCCCAAGCATTCCAAAGGTAACAGTGTTCTTAAAAGGAAAGAGGGAGATGTCTGTGAAAGTCTCACAAGAACATTAGTTCCCTCTGAGCTCTAACATACAGTGCACGGGGCAGTGAGAGAAAATCTGACTTAGAAGGGTAAGGATCAGAACAAAGGGTATATATATTCAAACCCCTCCAAACCATTTCCAAAAACTAAATGCACCCCAAGTGGGATTTCTACTGGTATTCAACCAAACTACAAATGGCCACAGTAAGCTCTTAGAAAGAACAGAGAATAACATTTTTCAGTGTTTGTTGTTTCCAGTTTCCCTTAGCCAGGTAGAGGCTATCTATCAAGGAGAGAGCATGTCATGTCTACCCCACACCAGACCAGTTAATGAAGTTCACCTAGTACAGTGCCTGAGATGTAAGATGTACATGCATGCTTGTAGGTAAGAGAGGGAATTCAGATTAAAAAAAAAAAATCCAAAGCACTTCAACTCTAAAAGTATAGAGATAACATTAAATAGTTAGATCAAGACTAATCTCTGCCTTTACTGTAGTTTCCTATGGAAAGTAAAACTGGATAAATAAAATTCAACTTTATTCCCAAAGTCCTAAAAGTTTGATTGAATGCCAAAAGCACTTTTAAGGTCTTTTTAAAAGTGAACATTCAGATATACAAACAAATTTTTGAAGTAATCTACTTGCTTCTGTCCTACATAATATAATATATATGATATAGTATAATATCCAGTTAAATTAAAACTATACTTTCTCAATAGAGAAAATGCCTTTAAGCTAAGAACTCCAGAGGCATACTTAAAAATCTAAAAGAAATACATAACAAGATTTTGGGGGTAATTACTAAACACAACACGTACTCTCTCTAAAATTACTCCCTTCAGAAAGAAAAGCAGCCCTGGATACAAGGCCAACAGCACTCACAATCATGCTAAAGAAAGACATGTTTTTCTTATCATCTTTATTCAAGTATTTCACAGCAGTTATATTACAAATTACAGTAAATGTTCAAATTCCAGAAATCAAAAATTAAATAATTTACTCCAAACTAATGTAAAATGAAGTCAAATGCAAAACATCAATTTAACACAATTCTAAATTAAACTACAAACCCAAAATAGACCGTAGTTGATGAAGTCTACTTAATCTACAAAGTAGACATACATGACCAAAACCAAATAGGACTCCCAAAGTCTAAACAACCAAATGTACAAAATATAAAAGATACAGGTACAAGCCCAAATTCAAGCTTCCAATATGGTTACAAATAATAATTATAACAGCAATGGCAGTCAGCTACGGGACCTGACACTGAAGAAACCTACTGATTAGCACCATAGCTGAACCAACTTAATCAAAATAAGGGAAGATAAGAAATTACCACCCCACTCCCTAAAAATAAAACCCAGTAAACCTACAAATACATTGGCATATGAGAAAAATCAAGTCATGAAAGGACATTAAAAAATTAATCACAGGTAAGATTCAAGCTCGAAAACACATTTATTCCACAGCCATCAGTTTCAAACCTAATGCGGTTCCATCATCTTCAAGAAGCTCCCAGGGTCCCCACAGCTGAGCATCAACTTTTGCTTGGCTGGGCTAGAATACATAATTTAATTATCTGAGAGCAAGGTTTACACAGGAGCTTATCACTTCTAATGCTCACATAGGAAGGAAGAACAGAGGTCAATCTGTACACAATTTTTGCCAATGCTATACAGCAAAAATTAAGAACATTACAGAAAGGTAAACAAAACGGAGTTGACTTGGATAATTTCAATATCTATAGAACCACCAGACATCTGTGAAACTGGTATAGAGTATGTTTCTCTTTAGGGGGGAGGGGCCTGAAGAGTTGGTGCAATTTCAGCTCATTTCTCCCCCTTGGCATGAGACTGGCTTTGTCTGTAAGACCTCAACTGTTCAAAGTGGCAGTTCCTATACTGAGTTTGCCTCTCATTTCTCCATCTACATCAAGGGTAAACATAAACTAAGATGCAATCTTTTGAAAGCATTTTTAATGCCACACATAAATAAATTTCCTTTTTCAAACTTGCTGATGGCTAAAATCTTGATTCACGTGCAAGACTGGGAAACCTGCTTAGAACATGTGCGGATTTCCTCCTTTCACAAGTGCTGCTGTCACTTGAACAGAACGCTTCTGAAGTAGAGAAACGGGAATAAATACGAGAGAAGAAAATAGCGCAGCAAGAACCTGAGACTTGCAAAAACCCTTTTACCAGAAACTCGCTACAAAAAATCTGCTACATCTTATTTCATCAAATCTTTAAATTCTGTAACAATTTCCATCAAAATACAAAATGCTAATGTATTAGACAGTAAAATAGTTTGCACTGGTATGATGGTAATAAATACTAAAGAAAGCATGAAAATCCTCCCAATAATCAAATTAGAGGTTTCAAATCACCTCCCCTTTAAAATGGTTCATCGTTAATCACACTTGCCCACCTTAAAAATACAGTGTGCCTACATGGTATCATCTTGAATTACATGACTAACTAAATAGCATAAAAACCTCAGACCAGGTATAAAGAAAACAAGAACCATTTTTTTTTATTATTATTAATCTAGAAGGCGGTGAACATGAAGGTAAAATGGAAAGAAGCACTTGGGATTACTGCAGTAGCTGAGGCCAGTGCCAGCTCTCTGCACACCACAACAGCCAGAGAAAAGGAGATAAGTACCTTAGCTTCAGCATGTAAACGGTGGCAAAGTGATTACAGGACCCTGTAAACACTGTTGGTAACTAAAAACAAAAAGCTGAGGTAGCTCAGTATCTCTGCAGTAGTCCTCGACCATGTGCCCTAATTGAAACCCAAATATGTGTTGCATATATTGGAAAGACACACCTGCAGCTAACAGCTATAATAAAGGAATATAGCAAGCCAATTTGTCTGCAAAATTTTCTGTATTTTGTTTAAAAATTATCTCATAAAAAATGTCACTGCATCCCCTTTGCCTCTTTGCAACTGCCTAGACTGTGTTTCCAAATTTTTAGAAAGTTTTGTAAAATTAGTAACCCATAATTATTTTCAGGTAAGTACAATCCACAGAAATCACTCAACAAGATCCAAAATGATTCCAATCAAACTGAAGCATTGTGAAGATGTGAGCATGGGACAGGGTTTAAATGTTAACACTGTTATTCAAGGACATACCAGAGCTCACTTGCAATTATACAGAAAATGAGTTTTACAGAGTTTCTGACAAATCCCTCTTTTCTGTCCACTTGGCAAGTTCTGGTTTTAAAAAAAAACAAAAAAACAATTCACTACACATGAAAACCATTTTTCTCTGGTAACTCAAACATGAATAACTATTAAATTGCACCTGACAGAAGAATGGCGACCAACTATTTATTTTCTGGTCACCATTGTCAGCAATACGGAGAATAGGTGGAGTTTTGGACTGTGTAACATTTGTTGCTGTTTAGTGTGTGTTTCTTAGCTAGAAACACAGCACAGGAATGCGTGACAACCTAGCCTATCACGTGGCTTACTGAGGATCTTGACTATTTTGAGAACAAGACAGGCATTTAATACAGAATACTGTTGTCTCTTAATGACATTGAGTATCAAAACTTATTTTCAAGGTTGTGACCAAAGAAAACATTCTAATTAATTTGCTACAAATGAGCCCATCCATTAAGCCTCATCTTTCTCAAATTAATAAAAAGGCACATTAAAGGCAGTTCTAAAGAGCCTAACCTAATTTCACCCAGTTTCTCCAGCTGTCCACCAGAATACACCATAGCCAATTCTAAAACAGGTCTTAGTCCGTTACCTGGGGTGTGGGGGTGAGGAGTGGGATATGATCAGAGATAGAAAAGAGGAAAAATGAAAAAGAAAAGCAGGTTGCCCACGGTTTCCAACAATTCAGCACAGTTAGAACTGCCCCATCCAGTTCCCTCCGGTTTGCTGGTCTGCTCCCTTAGAGACTCTTCCAAGAGTGCAGAGGAAAGGGGCAGAGCGAAAGCAGTTTCTGTAGCACCAGAATCTCCAAGCTGTGGGGTTGTATTTTTTATTTGTGGAAAATACAACATGTTTCTGAAGTTTTGTTTGGTTCTTGTAGGCTGGTTGGTTTCAGGTACCTGAGACAATAGCACCAAATTCTACAGAGAGAGAACGAGTGAGCGAGCACTTTACACCACGGCTCTGCGCACAGTTGGTGCGATCTGAAGAGAATGGCTCAGAAGGACTGCCCATCGGAGCAGACTGGAGAGGATGGACCACTCATCCTGACATGCTCATAGGAATGTCTCAAACATATCGACTGTTCTTTCCATCTCCTGGAAGACAAAGAAAGATGTACACATCATCACTATGGAAGACAGACAAAGATGTACACATCATCACTATGGAAGACGGACAAAGATGTACACATCATCACTATGGAAGACAGACAAAGATGTACACATCATCACTATGGAAGACAGACAAAGATGTAAACATCATCACTATGGAAGATGAACAAAGATGTACACATCATCACTATGGAAGACAAAGGAATTTCCTCACTATGAAAGATTCACATTCAATTAAACTTTTAGATACAAGATCAAATTTGAATATTTTTACAGCAGAGTTGTAAAACCATCTGCCCTAGACAATTCTAAGTACTTCCTATTTTATTTTTTGGCAGTGGGGATGGCAAAGATAGCATCATTCAGTGATAACTTATGATGCCAGATACTGCATTAAGAAATATACTCCAAATATATTTAAATATTAATATAATAGGTACATAAGATATATATTCATGCCCATATGAAGTGTACATACGTATGTATAATTTAACTTAATTCCTACAATAAAATTGAAGTAGCATAGAAAGGCATTATTATAAAACCCATCAAAACAAAACAAACCAACCAACCTGAGGAGGCACAGAAGAAGATAAATAATCAAATGGCCATTAAAGGGCAACATCAGAATTTCATTTTGTTGTTGTTTTGCTTGAGAGAGAGGCTCTGTAGATAGCCTTGGCTGGCTAAGAATTATGTAGCCCAAGAAGGTGTCCAATTTATAATCCTCCAGTCACAGTCTCCAGAGCCCTGTGACTACAGTACTGCATACCAGACCCAAAGTCAGAAGAGGGACACAAGCAGACTCAGACCAGAATCTGGACCCTCCTCCTACTCATTATACCTTACTGACTACTAAAGCAAATGGAAAGTGTTCATTGTAGCAAATTTATGACAAGAGAAGGCTGCACCTTATTCCCACAACCCTCTATTCTATCCCAGCTGGACAGGGAAAAGGCTAGAGGGAGCTGCTGCTATCATCACCACCAGCAAAGCCATTTACTGCTCATTCTATCAATCCTCCTGATCCTTAAAGTAGGCCTCTAGATTATAAAGGTTCCAAATCCCATCCAGAGGAATATGCAATTATGCAATTCATTCAAATTTCTTTGAAAATATTGTAGAGGTATAAAAAAATATATTGGGTTGTGGTGCACTCTTTTAATCCCTGCACTTGAGAAGCAGGGGCAGAAGGCAGGTGGATCTCTGTGGACTCAAGGACAGCTTGGTCTATAGAGCCAGTTCTAGTACAGTCAGAGAAACTCTCTATCTGGGAAAAAATGCGCACACAAAGACACAGACACACACACAGATACAGACACACACACCCTGTAAACTATACCTACATTAGGATAGGCAAGCACCAAATCTATCTTTTCTACCTTTATACAGCTCCAATAAGAATCTAATTCTGTATCTAAATTAAATAGATTACCTGATTAATCAATTATTCTATATCATCAATTAAAATCACTTCTACTAAATGCCTTATGATCTATTGCTGGGAGGAAAAAGCCAAATATAGAATATGGCCAAAATTTTAAATACATACTCACCTATTAATAATAAGTATTATGGACAGTTAGGAATTTTAAAACACTGGAAGACATTCCAAATGGCTGTCAGTTCCAAAGTCCCCTTCCCCCAAAATGGCAGTGAAGGTAACACTGTCCTAAACAGGACTCTGACCAGGTAAACAGGACTGTTGTCCAGTAAACAAGCTTAAAGGTTCCTGTTTCCTGGGAAAATAGATCTAAAATGGCTTCTGTTCACTAGAAACTCCTTAATCCTCCAAGAAGCTCCCTTACCCTTCCTCAAGTTAGCTACCTCAGGCAAGGGCACCTGGTTCTGGATCAATCCAGACATCTTTGATCACTAGACTGCAGACTGCCTTAAAACCAACTTGCCTTTCTGTCCCCACTCCCCAGAGATAGCCTTAGCAGTTTGATCTCCCAATAAATCTCATAATACACTCTTTAGGTGGCAGGGCATGGCATTGTTTTTATTTTCTTGTGTCTGAAAATTTCTACATATTATATAGCTCATATAGCTTTGAAAAAATGAGACCCATAAAATGTTATGAAATAATTGAGAATCCCAGGTCAACCAAGGCTACACACTAAGACTCTATCTCAAAACAAAAAAACAAAACAAAATATGGTTGAATTTCACCAGTTTAGAATCCACTCAAAGCAAACACATTGTGTTTGATTGTGTTTCTTTTTTTAAAAAACTGCACGTATGTATCATGTGCACATATATTTATTTTTTGTCCCATTGATTCTAACAAATGTGAACTTATATCCCAGTGGTTTTAAGTTTTCAATTTTTTAAATTATAACTAGCATATATAATCAACATGATTTATTGTGATGTTTCCATATATACATATATCATGAATTGACAGTATCTGTAGAGGGCTACTGAACTACAGTTATAGCATCTTTTGATCCTAAAATATACTTTAATTGCTAAAACTATATTGGATAAAAAGTGGCCTACAGTCACTTAGACCAGCTATAAATTCCTATAGTAAACTTTTCTCTACCCATAAATTCCTATACTATGTGACCCTGATCTCAAGGTTATGAGGGCTGCTTCTGCAAACAATGCTTGCTTCCCGCAGATGTCCAGGGCTACCTTTCTGAATAAGTCACAATTGCGCTCTCTGTCTCTGTCTCTCTCTCTCAACCAGGTAACTCTGTGCTTCCTTCCCTCTCTCCTGTCTCCCTTTCTCCTCCAATAAAACTTTCCATGTGAGTGCTATCACTTGGTGTGAGTGACTTCTCATCATGCCCCTTGACCATACCATTTTTAAAATACAACACATTTGGCATATATAGGCATATTGGGGGGGGGGGTTCTCTTCCCTTCTTTCCACCCAACCCCTGAGCATCCAACCCGGTCCCCAGTAATGTAGAACTTGTGTATGTCCTTGTTTGTTTCTACATATAAAAGAGAACATGTAATACTTGTGTCTTTATGTAGCTGGCTCATTTCACTTAACATGATTCCCCCCCCCCAAGTTCTCTATAGCAAAACTATATTATTCTTTATGGTTGACCAAGACTCCATTGTGTTTGTGTGTGTCTATGTCAATTTATCTATATCTATATCAATAGTAAGTTAGGCTCATTCTAAATCTTGGCTCTGGTGAATAAGTCTACAGTTACAAGTGTCTCTTTTCTATACTCTGGTTTCATTTATACCCAGGAAAGTGACAGAACAATCATATGGTGGTTCTATTCTTTTTAGTCTGTCTTTTCAGAAATATCTGTGTTATTTCCCAGAGTGGCTATACTAACTTGCATTCTCACCAACAGTATCTAAGGGTCTATTTTCTCCATACCATTGTAATTTTTTTCTATTTTGAAAACTACCATTCTAACTAATGTGAGATGGCAACATTTGTTTTGATTTACACTTACCTGATGACTAATGATACTGAGCATTCTCTTGTATATTTTGCCATCTATCTGTTTCTTGGTTTTGCCCTTATCAACTGGGTTAACTTTTTTATTGGTAATGTTATCTCTTTACTCTGTAGATGTTTTTTCCTTTGCCATGTAGAAGGCTTTTTAATTTGATCTGATCTTAATTGTCAAATTTTGCTTTTGTTTCCTGTGTTTTAGAGTCCCCCCCCCAATCTTAAAATGTTTCCTCTATACTTCAGCACTCGGAGATCTTATATTACGATGTAGGACTTTTGAGTTTTTAAGTAGGTTGATTGTTGAGGCCTCAGGCTTCAGTTGACTACATGTGGGTATCCAATTTTCCCTGTACCATTTGTAAGAGAAACTACTCTTTCTTCAAGGGATATTTTTAACATTTCTTTGAAAAAAGCTGTTGATGCACAGATGTATTTCTGAGCTTTCTATTCTGTTCTATTAGTCTGTGATGTCTGTTTTTATAGCTATAACATGTGGTTTTGGTTACTAAGGCAGTGAACTATATCTTAAAAATCGCTATTGTGTTGTCTACAGCTTTGGTTTTTTTGTTCAAAACTGGGAAGTTTAAGTTCTTTTATGCATCGATATGAATTTTATTACTGTTTTTTTTTCTAGTTTTGTGAGTAAAGTCACTGGTATTTTAGTAGGGATTTCACTGAATCAGCATATTATTTTGAGTTGTACAAACAACAATATCAATAATTCAAATCCATGAACATAGAGGGTCTTGTGATTGCTTTATCAGTATTTTGTAATTTTCATGATGGACGTCTTTCACTTTATTTGTATTCTCCCACCCAACTTGGTTATCCTTTGCAAATTCATTATTGGTGTATAAAAGTTACTAGTTGGATTTCTGTATTCCACTGCTTTACTGACTCATGCATCCAACAGTCTTCTGGTATAGTCTTTAGAACTTTCCATACAGTTCTAAAAGAATTCTGATGTCCCTGTTAGGTTTTCCTATGTATAGACCCTGTAGTGCTTTGAATAAGAATGGCTCACATAGGCTCATAAATGAATGCTTAGTCATCAGGGAGTGAAACTCTTTGAAAGGATTAGAAAAATGAGAAGGTATGGCCTTGTTGGAGGAAGTGTGTCACTGGAGGTGGGCTTTGACAGTTAAAAGCCCAGGCCAGGCCCTTACTGCTCTTATACTCTTGAATCAGCCCCCACCTCCCATGGATCAAGTTAGAAGGCAAGGCCTTTTGGAGTAGGTGTGGCCTTGCGGGAGGAAGTGTGTAGCTGGGAGTGGGCTTTGAGGTTTCAAAAGTCCATGCTAGGCTTAGTTCTCTCTGCCTGCAGATCAAGATGTAGCCCTTAGCTACTTCTCCAACGCCATTCCTGCAATGCAGGCCACCATGATCCATGCCATGATAATGCACCAAGCTTTGAACTGTAAGCAAACCCCCAATTAAAATTTTCCATTTGTGAGAGTCGCTGTGCATTATTCACAATAGCCAGAACCTGGAAGCAACCTAGATGCCTCCAACCAAAGAATAGATAAAGAAAATGTAGTACATTTACACAATGGACTATTAATCAGCAGCAAAAAAAAAAGACGACATGAAATTTGCAGGCAAATGGAGAAACTAGAAAATATCATCCTGAACAAGGTAACCCAGACTAAGAAAGACAAACATGTATGTAAAACAAAGGATAATCAGACTATAACCCATAGTTTTTCCAAATTGTGCTGGCTAGTTTTTTGCCAAGTTGACACAAACTAGACATACCTGGAAAGAGGAAAACTGCACTGAGGAATTGCTCTATCACACTGTCTTGTGAGCATATAGCAGCGGGGCATTTTCTTGAATGACGATTGATGGGGGACCCAGGGGTAGATGCTACTCATGGGCAGATGGTCCTGGGTTGTATAAGAAAACAAGCTGAGGTAGTGGAGAGGTGGCTCAGCACTTAAAAGTACTTGGTGCTCTTTCAGAGGTCCTGGGCTCAGCTCTTAGCACCTCTATGATGGCTCACAATCAACCGTAACAACAGTTCTAGGGGATTCAGATGCCTTTTTCTGGCCTCTGTGGACACTGTGCACATGATACACTTAACATACATGCAGGGAAAATACCCATACACATAAAATAAGAATAAATCTTTTTAAAAAGAGAAAAATCTGAGTAAGCCATTGAAGCAGGTCAGTAAGCAGTGTTCCTCTGTGCTTTCTGCTTCAGGTTCCTCCCTGGAATTGTCTCAATGGTACACTATAACTTGTAAGCCAAACAAACCCCTTTCTCCTCCATGTTGCTTTTGGTAAGTGTTTTATCACAGCAACAGAGAAGCCCACTAGAACTGAAGTTGGTACAGGGAGTGGGACATCGCCATGAGAGACCCTGCCATGTTTTCGGGAGGATTATGGGTAATTTTAATTTTAGAGCTTTGGGCTAGAAAAGGTATTAAATACTCAAAAGCTTAATGAGCTGTTGATGTGAGCACTCAGAACATAAGAATGCTGACAGCAATGTCCATAGTGAAGGCCTAGCTTAAAAATTTCAGAAGTAAGTTTGAGAGTCCCTCAAGGATTCTATGGGGGCCATCTTTGTGATACATTTGAGTTAAGAAAGTGTGGCTTCTGGTCAACTGGGGCTGAAGAATCAGCTGTGATCAGAAGGAAATCAGAACCACTGAGGAACCTTTACTGGGAAAATTGATGGTAGTTAGCCAGGACTGAAAAATCAGTCTTCTTCAGGGACAGCACACAGAAGCTGTGGTCCTGAGTTACAGGCCCAGGAAACTGGCAGCTGAACTTGTTAACATTTAACAGTCTTCCTCCACATGTTAACAGTTTTGGGTGGCATGAGAGTTGTAGGACTGAAGGTGTCATGGAAATCATCTGAGGTAATGACACTATGAAAGCCCAGGAAGGACCACTGGTAAAGGTGCAGCCTCACACTGGAGATGCCAGGACTGTGGGATTCACCAAGCATAGTACCAAAGCACTGAAAGTTCAGATACTAAAGCCGGAGGGGTAGCACTACCCAAACTTTTTGGCGCCCAGAAGATGATATGTGCCAGATAGTGGACACTGCACCATTTACACTAGATTTGATGATTACTTTGATCTCATTCTAACTGGACCCTAGTTCTTTACTTTAGAAATAAAATATGTAATTTCCTTTGGACTTACTGAAGCCAAGAGCTAAGAGACATTAAATTTTTAAGGAGAATTCGAACTTTTAAATTGTTGGAATTTAAGAATTTTTAAAGTTGTACTGTGTTTTACATGTGATACTACTATTAACATTCAGATCCTGGGGACAGGAAAAGGCTATAAATAGGGATATGTTTTTCTGTTAAGCTGAAAAGTGGTCAGTTATGCTGATTAGTTTGAATAACTTGGCACAAACTACAGTCACCTGGAAAGAGAGAATCTAAGATGAGGAACTGCCTCCATCACACTGGCCTGTGACAATGTCTGGGGGCATTTTCTTGATGAGTATTGATGTAGAAGAGATGTCACTTGGCACACCATCACAGGTTTATAAGTACAAGCTGAACAAGCCATTGAGCAGCAGCAGCCAGTGGACAGTACTCTTCTGTTGTCTCTGCTCCAACTTTCCCTTGAAGATGGGCTATGACCTGTGAGCCTGAGACCTGCCCACCTCAAGTTGCCTTTGGTTCGTATTTTTATCATAGCAACAGAGAACGCAACTCAGACACACATTCGGTATGACATTACCTAGAGGTTTGTTGTACACAATTTGTTTTGTTGCTTTTTGTTTTGTTTTGGGTTTTTTTGAGAGAGGGTTTCTCTATGTAATCCTGGAACTTACTCTACACACCAGGCTGGTCTTGAACTCACACTGATCCACCTGCCTCTGCCTCCTGAGTGTTTTACACAATTTTTATAAATACAATGAAATATTAAATTTTATCAAAATTTTTCTGCATTTACAAAGAAAATAAGTTTTTTATCCTGCATTCTATTCATAGGAATTATAAATGAGTTACAATATGCTGAACCATCTTTACCTCCCTAAAATCAAACCAAAATGTTTATGGGTTATGCTTTTTTTGTTTTGCTTTTTGGTTTTTCTTTGGTTTTTCAAAACAGAGTTTTTCTGTGTAAGAGCCCTGGCTGTCCTGAAACTCGCTTTTTAAACCAGGCTGGCCTCAAACTCAAAGATCTGCTTGCCTCTGCCTCCCCAGTGCTGGGATTAAAGACAGTGTGCCATCACCACCTTGTTTGATCATTCTGATGGACTGTTAAATTGTATTATTGTGCATTAGTATTCTGTTGAGGATCTTTGCACTGATAATCATTATGATATTAATTTAATTATTTTCTGTCACTGTCAGGTTTTGATAAGAAGTAATGCTGGTCCTATAGAGTAAGTTTGGAAATTTTCCCTTCTGGTTCTATGGAAAAGATTTGAGAAATACTGGTGCTAGTTAGCTCTTTAAAATTTTGCTAAGATTTGGTGGTAAAGCCATCTAGTTCATGGAGATATTTATTACTGACTTAATCTCATTGTTTGTTATTGGTCTATTTCATTTTTTAAAATATTCTTGGACTGGCAAGATGGCTCAGCAGGTAAAGGCATCTATCTCTAAGCCTGAGCCTTGAGATCAATCCTTGAGACCCACATAGTAGAGGAAGAGAATCTACTCCACATGTACACTGCTTCTTCAGTGTTTGGATCCTGTTACTTGTGTGCTGGCTGCTGTGGTAGTGGTGAAGTCTGAAACATCTGCCTTTCAGTTCCAAGTGTGGATGGATTCAAAGGCTTTATGGAGAAACCATAGCACCTGTGACACTGTGACACTCATACCTAGTCTTCTTAGCAATGTACAATAAGACAAATCATAGGGGCAACTAATGAAGGTTACCTTTATAGGTGTGGTGGAAGCGATCATGGATGTGGTTTTTTAAACTAGTGCAGGTGTGCCAAAGAGAACCTCAGATACACACCAACACTCCAAGCTATGTGTGCTTAGAAGTGGAGGTAGCTGAGTTTTCTCTTAGCTCATTACTTGTACTGCCTGGCCAAGGTGCTTAGAAAAAAATAAGAGAGGAATGTGGCTGGTGCCAAAGTTTTCACAAAACTTCGGCCTGTGCACATCAGAGGAGAGGCTATCATTGATGGAACCAAATGGTACAGACTGAGATATAAGAATTCTTTCCTGGTCTTGTAAGTGACAAGACACCCATGCAGGACAGTTGAGAGAAGGGTGACAGGAATCCCACAACAACTGTCCCTAATCCTGGCGTTTCTAGGAAACCCTAGGTCTCAGAGGACAGCCTCCCCAAATTCACAGTTCCTGTGGGTGGCACCCTCTGCTCCTTCCTATATGAGAATGCCCTTTCCCGACTAGGTAGCACTCGCAGTGATTTTTATGTCAGAATCTTTAATGAACATATGAGCAGCCACAGTTGACAGGAGCCAGCATAGGGAAGGATATGTGGGGTCCCAGAGGCTTCTTCCCCTAGAGAAGCCCAAATTCAGAAAATAGGCTCAAGATGGCTCCTTGTTACAGCAACCTGGCAGTTTACTAAGAGATTAAATAAACTGCTTTTTCCAAAGCCAAACTAAGATTTTAGGGTTTTTTTCTGTGTAAGTTGAAAGCCTTCAGGGGCCGCTTAGCTTTCCAATCTTGGTCCTGCCTGTACTTGCACGGAGAGTTTGCTGAGATTCCCTTCCCCTTACTCCTGCAAACGTGAGACTTGTCCCTGCTAGGCTATGCAACTGGAGAACAGGTGAAGAAAATTATTTTGCTTTCCTTGCTATGCTGCAACTACCCTGTTCTCTAGAGTTTTACAAAGTCTCTGGTTGTTTTGTTTTTTGTTTTAGAGGGAGTTCTCTATGTAACAGCTCTGGCTGTCATGGAACTTGTTTTCAAACTCACGGAGATTCACCTGCCTCCACCTCCAAGAGTGCTGGGATCAAAGGCCTGCACCACCATGCAGGTTAAAGCTTCTGTTATTTTGCACTAAATCCCAGCATTCTTCTACAGTCACTCACCTCAATATGCAGCTATATGCCTATTGCTCTGGTTCTTCAGTGTAGTGGAGCAAGTGAGTACCCTAATCAGTCACCTTGTTTTGACTTGAATCTAATGTTCCTAAGACTAAAAATGTAATTCAGTGGTAGCTTATGCAAGACCTGATTGGTGTTCAGTTCCCACTACCAAAAGACAACAAGTCTAATGTCCTATTATACACAAAAACTAGCCATATCTTCTCCATGAATCTTTAATATCTTCAGCAATGGACATGTTCTTTTAGAACAGGAAATGTTTCATGCTTTGCATCCCAAACACCTAGCACAAGTATCTAGTCCTAGAGATTCTTGATATTATTCACATATTTCACAGTTAGACCACCATATGAACTAATAAATAAAGAAAATCCAAGTTGTTCAGCATATTCAGTGAATAGCTGTGAGCAATTCAGCGACTAGATGTGGGATTATGTTTGCTAAAGTGACACTGAACAGCAGGAACACAGATTATATATATAAACTCTAAGAAAAGAAGCAGAAGCTCCTTGGAGGAATTTCCCTGCGGTTCAGAGTCATACAGAAAAGGAAAGGTCCATGTTTAAAGCATGTAAATTGAAGGACAAGTGCTGTCTCTCTGGCTATTTACAGGACAAGGTATGATCAATCCAAATGTTTAAAAGTTCTTTTCCAGTTTCTAACTAGTGGGTGGCAAACTGGCCTCATTGCCTTTCCTACCTTCATTCACACACATGCACACTCATACTTCCCAGCCTAGCCTCAAACTTGCTATAAAGCTAAGAATAACCTAGAGCTTCTGGAACTTCCTACTCTTGAATGCTCCTCCCTCTCAGATCTCCAATGATAGCGATTGTAGAGCTAGGCCACACCAACAGGCTCAAGTGGTGTGAGCCAGTAACAAACTAGAAAAGAGAATGGTAGTCATTCTGCACACTCACCTACCCAGAACCATGAGTGTATATGCCTTTTGATAGACCAGGAACTTGCTATCTTATTTACTGAGACAAAAATGATAGAGAAAGGCTTTATTCTCCAAACTGTATCATAATAATTTTTTTCTTTTTTAAAAGATCAAACTCACGTTCTCACATATTCTAGGCAACTGATGTACTTACTACCACTGACTCAGTGCCCCATTTTCCTAATCTTAAATCTTTATAGCACTGTTCAGTTACTTAATAAAAGATTATGGATTAGCACACGTGGTTCACATACATAGACACAGGCAAAACATTCATACACATTAAACGTTTTAAAAAAGGACTTACATAACTTCTCTATTTTCTTGGTTAAGATGAACAAAAGCACATGGATGAACTACAGACTTACCTCCACAAGCTGTGACTTGTCATAATCTTTCCGGTGGCGGTAGATGCACTGACTAAGGAGGGAATACAATCTCTCAAGCTGATCAACTGTCAAGTTGTTGCTTTTATCTACCAATAAATCAAGCAGTTTCTGGAGGAGGACATGCGAGAGAAACCCAAAGAAAGAAGATAAGATGTAGCTGATACCATGGGTCAAACAGAAACCACTGTAGTCAATGCCTAGACAAAATCTCCTATGACTGGAAGACTCTAGACGTTAGCTTACTAACTAATTTCAAACCCTCAAAATACACTTAACTCCCAGTTAGGAAAAATCCTAGGACATTTATCCCTAGGTTAAAGTAACAATTACCAAACTAGTTTTATTAGACTGCCTTACACATGTCCAATATTATCCCAGTCATTGAGAATAGACTGTGAAGAGCTGAGCATACCTTTAGTCTCTCATGGTCAACTACCAGAGGTGGCACAGGCTCAGTTGGCTCTTCTGGAACCAGTTCCAGACTTGTTGTTTTTGCCTGCTCTAAAATTAATTTACGGTATTTCTTTATTTTAGAAGCACCTGCAATTGGTTAAGAGGAAAAAATGTACTTCAGTTAATATAAATAAAAGAAAATAATTATTAAACAAATATAAATTCTTTTGCCCATAACAAATATATTTTTAGAGTAAAAAACAATATATTTTTTTAAAAATGATGTTTATTTGAAGATGCTTTCCTTTTCTAGTAAGAATAAATAATCCAAATTAAAGAAAACTAAACCATAACTATGAAAGCAAAGTAATACTAGAATATCATGTGATACACATACCCATGAAAAAGAAATAGAAAAACTTGATTCTAAGCACTTATAAAGAGTAAGAGAGATGGTTCAGTCAGTAAAATATTTGCTTTGCAAGCATAAAGACCTGATTTTGGAATCCCAATATTTCAGTCACAAAGAAGGTTATGGCTACATGTACTGTGCAACAGTGCTGCGGGAGATGGATTTAGGATCAATGGGACTTGCTGGCTGTAAGTTCACCTCTAGGGAATAAGGAAGAATGACAGAGCAGGATGCCTGATGTCTTCCTCTGGCTTCCTGTGCATGAACATGGCTGTGAGTACCTGCTTAAGGACTTTGAATAATACTTTCCTACTTCTCAATTCTATTATAGAGCTTAGAAAACTGGCAAAATAAAAACTTTTCTAACATAGCCTAAATCCCAAACTAAAGCTATTTTCTACATAATTTTACAGACCATGTCACATTTTCAAGACAACCTAGTATCGGAAGAGAACTTACTCAGGTAGGAAACATACTGAACAGGGCAAATCTCCAACTCACCCCATCCCACTGTGTAGTAAAGAACCGGGGGAAAGATGAGCTAGATAACCTTTACTTCCCTTTTTTTTTTTTTTTTTTTTTTTTTTTTTTTTTTTTTTTTTTTTTTTTTTTTTTTTTTTTTTAAACAGGGCTTGCAGAATGCTCTGATTTTCTAAGATCAAGGTAAGTCATCGGTGAGTTCTGCATCCTTTCTCCACTGCCATACAAATTTATATGACTTTGTTGAATCTCAGACACTCAGTCTAATACACTGTAACACTCCTTAGTAACCAGGAGAGGCAGCTAGTTAGTTATTGTTAAGTTAGTTAGTTATTGCTAACTATCCCAGCAACATACCATTTTGAAGTCTGGTTTACAAAACTAAAAACTAGGCATGGGGAATTACCTCTAATTTGCTTGATTAAAAAAAATGAATAAGAATAGCTTGATCTCAGTTTATGCAACTTTCTACTATCTGCCTGCCTCACCTATTCTCACAATTCTTCTGTTGGAATTCATGCTTCTTTGTTCCTGTGATTGACCATGCTTTCAATTAGAAAGATTTCATCTTAAAATGACCATCAGATCAGGGAGTGATGGCACAAGCCTTTAATCTCAACACAAGGCAGAGGCAGGTGGATCTCTGAATCTAAGGCCAACCTGGTCTACAAAGCAAGTTCCAAGATAGCCAGAGAAACCTTGTCTCAAAAGAAAGAAAAGGAAAAAAGTAACAATCAGACAAGTGGATGAGTAAAAGCCCAAGGTAGCAGTGCATTCTGGACTATGAAACCTCCGGAACTTTCAGCAAAATTGAGTATGTTCACAGTTATTTATGGAATGGGCTGAAAATAGTTAATGATCATTCCACTATGAGAATCTGTTAGTAATTATTGCCACTAGAAACCAGAGAAAATATTCAATGAATTAACTCTGACATTTAAGCCTTCAGAAAAAAATTTAAGCCTTTAGCTCTACCTTCTTTATCCAATTCTGTATCTTTAACCTCCACATCAGGACCAGGTTCAATCTTCTCATTACTGCTACATTCCAGTACTTCTATTTTCTCAGGATCATCTCCATGATTTTCATTCAAAGTTTCTGGTTTGTCCTTTAGCTGTTCCTCTGAAGAAATCCTCTGTTCAGAACTAGATTTTTCTCCACCATCAGAGAGAGGAACTATTTCAGCTTTGCCGTTCTGACACTCCAGAACAGGAATTCCTTCAAAACTGTCAGTGGAAGCATCACCATTTATACAGTTGCCTTTAAGGAAGGGCTCTTTTCTAGATGTTTGCTCAGGATTGAGAGAACTGTTGCTGTGGATAAGCAGAGATTCATTTGAACTCTCCTCTTCCGTTGTGCCTGCTCCACTATTCAGCCTCTGACCCTGGTCCATATCCATGACGTCACATGAAGATTCATCATTGGTCATAGATAAGTCTCCAGTCTCTTCTCCATTTTCCTCATGGCAATCAGTGCTCACCTCAAACTCTCCATTCTCCAGCAACTTCCGGTCCTCTGTGTGGTCGTAGTCTGCAAACTTGGTGTCCTCCTCATCCTTCTTTAAATTATTGACTTTCCTTTTCTTAATGATCCCTTTACCCCACTGTGACCGCCGCCGCGATTTTCTCCGAACTCGAACTGTTTGATAAGAAAGCAGGGAAAAGCATGTACAACTTAAGAGTGGAACGTCTATTTTACATGTTCCTTATAGTAGACCCAAAAGAAAGGAAACCAATACTGGTCAAAATGTAAACAAAACCCTTGGTTCTTGTTATCTATGGAGACTAATTCTCAGAACCTATAGGCAAAATGGATATAAAGTTAAAGATGAACTCAGACAAATGCAAACTTTTAAAACTTTACTTACTGTATGAATCTGCTTTCTATTAACCTTTAAACCCTTTCCAAGAGTAGGCAGGAATAAATTTGGTCATTATTATTCCTTCTACCACTACAGATTCTATTTTATAGCCATTTCTAACTTTCAACACTCAGGGAGTAACCATAGAATACATTTAGGAATTTGTCATATTACCAAGCTGCCCAGAAAGCTTGGAGCCAGAGCCTTGGACCAGGAAGGTAGCACCTCACATACGGAGAAAACAAAATAAAAAAAAACCTATAAGCAATGCTATAGGACCCAATAGTTGCAGACATTGCCACAAACAAGCAAACAAACGCCTGTTGCTTCTCCTTTGGGAAAAAGGCATTACCTACAGGCTCAATGATCAGGAAAGGCCACACTACGGTAGGTTTGTGAACAATTTGATTAGCAAATCATTAACCTCCTCTAATACAAGTGGTTTACCCAATAGTGTCAACTTACTACAAAGTTATCTCCAAATATAAAGAATAATCAAACCTTCTGCTATTAAGGCAACAACATCAAGAAAATATTGAAGATAACCATCTGGCCAGTAATTTGAAAAAGGAGACCTATAAAGGCTATATGCTCTTAGGTGACAGAAATCAACGTGAACTCTCTGAGTAGACAATTGGGCTTCCATGTAAGTTGAAGTCAGAGATTTGATCTCCTTTATGTGTATCAGAGTAGCTGATGAAGCCGCTTGACTCCACTGGAAAACAGATCTTTAATAGTCTGACAGTCTATCAACAGTTTACAGTGGGTTCAAACACCGTCTTAAGCCTTTAAACCCTTTCCAAGAGTATGCAGGAATAAATTTGGTCACTATCATTCTTTCTTATTTAGTAGCTTTCTCTAAAATTGAATTCATTTAGTCATTTGACTCAAAGCTTACGTTTCCTTCCAATTCAGTCTGATTCAACTCACTTTTTGCTGCTCTCACCTCTATTTCTATCTTATAACTTATAGGTTAATTAGCAGATGGAGGAAATTTTCTATATTAGTCTAATATTAAAAGCTGATACACAAGCTCAGGTGACAAGCATCTACAACAATCATTAGCTAACAGTAATGTAGACCATATTGGAATGGAAAAAAGATGTCAAAGGCAGATGTCAGGCTTTCACTATGTGACAACTAACTCTCAACACTAACCACTCTCATTTTCAGCCACAAAACCAAAAGTCATTATAATTCTCACTGTACTTTTTAAACCAGGGCACTCCAGGGTAAGAAAGCCTAAACTCTGTTCAATCTAGAGCTAGTTTAATTCTTTATATGTAGCACGCTACTCAAAAGCCGAAAACTCACTGAAGCAAGTATACATTTTACTCTTTCACACTCGTTAATAAGAGAGACAATGTAGGCCCCACTCCAAAGCCTAGTTGGGCAATACAAACTAAAATCCATGGTGTAGGGGTGAGGACCTGAAATCAAAGTTGGGTAGGAAGGTAGGGAAGGTGAAGAGTGATTACAGGAGGAGTTGGGGAGAGGGATGAATTTTTTTAAAAAGTTCACTGTATGAAATTCTCAAAAAATTAAAAATATCATTGAGAAAAGAGAGAGAGAGAACATGTTCCTATTCTTTGGGACCTAGTATCATTACTTCTAATAGCAGGATTTTAGAAAAGGAAGAGAAACTGATCAGATAAGCACCATGAAGGTAGAACTTTTAGTTAGCTCAGGGTGGGTGCATCTTCACAGTATGGACCATGTGGTAGTTGTACATTATGTATGTGAACAGAATCCTTAATTTACCACTTCCTTTATTTACCTAGGGTGCTTTATTGAAACACCCATTTAAGGGCACAACTTTTAAAGCAAAAGTCAGTTTTTATTGTACCACTGAGACTGATTCCAAAGCTAAGACCTTAGAAAAGCAACTGTTCCCTGGTGACATTTAGAGTTAAGATTTGTGTGAACCTAAAACAGACAAATTGTGTGTCACATGTGCCATCTACTGGTAAGAGAAACAAAACCCCATTACAGATTTGAAAAGTATCTTTCTCTCCCTTTCCATAGGTTCTGGAAATCAAATTCAGGTATCAGGCTTACCCAGAAAGCACCTTTGTCTGTGAGCCATCTTGCCTGTCCCAGCCAAAACTTCTTAAAGTGAATATTCAATATAGTCTCATTAGTAGACAGTAAGACTGCTCATTAGTAGTATCAATGCAGAGGCTTTAAAGGATTTTAGCATTTACGTGAGAGTACAGTGTTACACAATGGGACACAATCTGAGCTACAACTAAGCCAAATAGCCTAATTATTGGTTTCAGAGCAACTAAATATATCATTAAATCCTTTTTCAAACTTGCTCCATATGAGCAGCTCTCCAACCTCATTGGAGAAGTTTTGTTGTGCAGCTAATGGTTAACACAGAAATTTACAGTTGATCAAAGTGCAAAGATCAAGTACCAGTGATATACTCAGTCACAGATGTGTCATCTGTATGACACTCCCTACTTACCTGCCTTCCCTACCCCCAGCTCAGAGGCCACTGAAGAAGAGAAGATGGAAAGGTTGTAAAAGCCAGAGGCCAGGGAGAATCAGAGCAAAACAGGGTCTTCTGGACATGCCAGGGCCATCGCACTCATGAACTCACAATGCAGCACAGAGGCGGGAGAGACTCAAGAGCTCCCATCCCTACCTGAGGAACTACTGACAGTTGATTTCCTCTTGGAGAGGAGAAGCCGGGATTTTTAAGGGTGTAGTAGTCCCTAGTAGGTTCCCCTGTACTCCAGTGGATAGCCCTATACCCGGTATAAATGGACTTTTTGACTTATTTTTTCTTAAAAAGGACATAAAGTTGGAGGGGTTTGGAATAAAGGATAAATCTGGAAGGAATTAGAGGAGGAATGGGGTAAATACAGTCAAATAACATTGTATGAAATTCTCAAAGAATTAATAAAAATACTATATGGTTTAAAGGTGGGTATTACTCAGGACTTCAAATTAACTATCATTTGGTAAAGAACATATCGTGGCCAGTTTCAATGACAGAGCAGCATCATCATACTTAGGCCAGAAGAACAACATGTATCTTTCAAAGAAGGCTATGTTTAATGAAACATAAACACATTAGAAAGATGTTAGGTTTATTAACATTTATCTTTCAGAAATGCAATAGATCAATAAGAATAAGTTTTTATGAAGATCTAAAAACTAAATTTTGCTTCTAAATATATAATGCAAAGTTAAGACAAATTAGGATACTTGGATTTCTTAAACTCAGCATAAAATAGTCTTAAAGGACTAAACTTCCTACTGCCAAACCATTCATTTCCACAAGATTCTTGTACTTCTTACTACAAAGAGAACATCCTGCATATCATGCAAGGAGTGGGAAATAAGGACAAAGTAGACAAAAAGAATCTGCTGCCTCCATATCTCCAAAATCCAGCTCTTCTCTGGGAAGACAGGATTAAAGAGCTATGGACAAAGAGCAGCGTTGTTTTGTGGACTGGTCCTAGCAAATCTCAGTTATTGCCACTATTGGCCAACATGTGCACAAATACTCACATGCACACTTATTTGCAGAGTTGTGCCAGGCATCCATTGGGTTTCTTTGTTTGTGCCGAAATGCCTCTTCCACTCTAGTCTCTGTCTTACGGGCACCAGTGCCATGAGGAGTTATTTGTTCTGCTGTTATTGATAAGCCTGCAAGCAGCAGATAAGCAATACCGATTTAAATGTTCCCAGCTGCAGAAACCAACAAAAAAATCTGAAATATAAAACTGAGTCTAAAAGTCATTGATTCTGCTGAAATTAATGTCTTTTGTTTTAAGATGGGAAAGTAACTTGATATTAAAATCATAGAAATAAAAATACCTAGCAGGCCATGCTTCTCCTAATGCCCAAAGAAAGGAGTTCTACTTTCACTCATTTTTAATTCCAAAGGAGATATATTTCACAATATGAGTGTGGAATAAGACTGTACACTGTCTAAAAGTCATGATCTCCACGATCTTAGAATGTACAGTAAGTGTACAGGGTCACTAAATTACATTCCCATGAATAGTTTCAACCTAGCTTGCTGCCTGTTACAGTTTTACTCCCCGGCACCATCTTCTGAAGATGTCACTTGTCTTCACTAGAGTCTTTTCTTCCATGAGAACTTAAGTGCTAGTGCTTCTCACGCGTCTCTGGATAACCACCTAGTTTCTTACTCTAATCTACAAGAAGCATACTTTATGTGTATGGTTTTTAAATGATGTTATATAATAATTATCATCTCTCTGTAGTCCAAAGATCCCAAGTCTACTAGCCATATTTCTATCTGCCAACCTGATATCTCCAACCAAGTATCCTAAAAATAGGTCAAATTGAAAATAACTGGTTCATCTTTACACACACACACACACACACACACACACACACACACACACAGAGTTTATCTTATATATTCTTATGCATTGCCTGGCAGTAAACAGTATCTACTCATCCATTCAAATAGCAACATTCTTCCCCTTCAAAGTACCCTCTATTAGGCTATGGATGAGGCTCAGGTTGGCAGAATGTTTTTGCCTAGTGTTACCAAGTGCTGGTTTTGATTCTCAGCACTTTATGAACTAAGTGTGGTAGCACAGGTATGTAATCCCAGTTTTTAGGAGGTAAAAACAAAGATAAGAAGCTTATCCTTAGCTACACAGTGAATTTGAAGGCAGCCTGAGCTATGAGAGCAATTAGAAGGAGGGAGGGAGGGAATGAGGGAGGAAGGGAGATGAGCAAACCAATCCCACAAACTGTTCTTAACACATACATCACTCATATACTAATCTTGTTTAGTGCCATTCTTCATGAATTAAAATGCATATTGCTTCACCACCTTTTTCTCAAGCAATCTTACTGAGATGTAATTTACAGAACATAAAAAAAATCCCACCTACTTTAAGCATAAAATTGTTTTTAGCAAATGTACATTTTTGTGGTCACCCAGAGAAAGCTACTTTGGGATGCCTGTCCCAGGCACCCACTACTGTATAGTAATCTCAACATACTTGCCATTTTACACAAGAGGACCATATTCAATAGATGGTCTTTCATTAATGCACTATTTCACATAGCACTGTTTTTGAAGTCCTGTGTCATTTTATACTAGTACTTCACTGAGCAATATGGACTATGGATACACTATGCATTGCTACTCATTAACCAGGTGATGGACATTTTTATTATGAATAACACTCCTATGAACATTCATGTACATGCTTCATTCAGGCATATATTCGTTTCTCTTGAATAGATTCCAAAAAGGAGAACTACTAGATAACATAACAAATCTATGTTTGCCTCTGTAAAAACTGAAACATAGTTTTCCAAACTGGCTCTTACAGCTTTTAACTCCATCTTTCATTTCCCTAAAACACTGAGAACATGTTATTTCTTGCTGTTAAAGTGATCTAACCAATTCCCTGCTTAAAATCAATAGGCTCTTCAGCCACTGAGTCTCTCTTCCCACTATTAAAGTTCCTCCAGGACACAGCTGAACAGTCAATCAACAAACCATATGCTCATTTGTGTCTCTAAGTGCTAACACACTGGGGAAAATATTTATTAAAAAAAGTTTAAGTACTGGTATTAGATATGGAATGATGAAAATTAAAATCTCTTCAGCGATAAATGCAAATATAAAATGAAATCATTTAAGAAAATTTCACTAAGAAATACTTTATTTCTTTAACATATACCATTGCACTCAAACTTTTACAGGTGAAGTTTTGAAATATCCTTAAGAATTTACATGACCCATGTTAGCATCAGAAATTAATAAATACAAGGTTATTATTGGAGATAAAGAGTACATTCTAGTGTCCTGTGTCAGAGGAAGCTGAATAAAATGAACAAAGAATGCTTCATAGCAAATCTATTTCTCTAACTTACCTCTTTTTACTCTCGCTTCCTTAATTTCTTCACAGAGTTTATTAAATTCTGGGTCCAATTCAGCTGCAATGATGGCGTGTGCAGTGTCCTTCAGAGTACAAGCTCTATGCCTAATAATTTTGTCTATTAAAAAAGTGGAATAAATTTGTTAAAAATACAAATGAAATAAAATTAACACAAGAAGTCTTTAAAAAGAAAAGATACAAACATTTAAATTATAAAAACATGTTTAAGAAAAGATTCATTAAGAGGTAGGTGAAAATATGAGCTATTTTACCAATAGTTTGAAAAATTATAGACTTTTAAGACCGCAAAATGGTAACTCTATTAAATCATTACCTCAAAATTAGGCTTTAATTTTTTAATTTCTAAAAATAAAATGATTTAATAAAATTTTCAAATAATTGGAGATACACTATACGCTCCAAAAGTTGCTGCAGACAGATACCAGGAACTTTTAGGAGCCAGTGAGATGGCTCAGTAGACAACGCATTTGCTGCACAAGCTCAGCAACCTGACTTTTATCCCCGGAACTCATGTAAAGATAGAAGAGAACTAACTCCACAAAGTGGTCCTCTGATTCCCTCACAGTAAGCACACACACACACACACACACACACACACACACACACACACACACACACATAAAGCTAAATTTAAAAAAAAAAACAAAAAAAAAAACCAGAGTCAAAAGCTAGTCAAAATTGTGCTAAAGAACACAAACTATTCTGAGTAAAAGAGATCTCTTTTAAGATGTGACAAAACCAGATAAATATGGAAAAACTACCTAATCTAAAGCAAGACTGCAGGCGGAGCTAAATGTGACAATGGACCCTTAGAACCTCAGCACTGGGATCACCAATTCCAACAGCCCAACCTACCTCACAGATGATCTTGTCTGAGAAACATAGCAACAGGCAAAGTCCAAAGCACAACACTGGTGGGCAGAACAGGTAGAAGCAACTGGGGTTCTAGCTACCACAGCTAAAGTGATACTATACACACAGTGTCTCCCTCACAGAACATAGGAAAGACTGGATCGTGAACAATGTAATGTGAGTGGTGCCCTCTGGAGTTATAGGACTCCAGATTCAAAAAGAAAGAAAAATGCAAAATAACCTAGAACAGTTTGAGCCTGGCACAGTGTGCATACCTCTTGGGGAAAAACAGCAGGATCCATGCAAGGTTATTTTCTGCTATGCAACAAGTTCCAGCCCAGTGTAGACAACATGAGACCATTCAAAAACAAAGGAAAACAAAGAATGCAAAATAAAAATATTTACTTTTCTCTCTTTAGTAAAGGCATAATGTATAAAAGATCTTTTACTTGTAACATGCACGTTTAGAGCTTATTGTGGACCTCTTATAAAAACAAACAGCACATATGCAACCACTGGTGGACTTATCTGATACTCATTCAACAAACACTGTCTACAATACTAGGAAAACAACTACACAGAAGTACCAACAAAATTACAATTTTCAGACTACATGGGAAAGTAGCATTAAATAATATCTCGGCTAGAGGGAGGAAGAGAGCTTGCTCCTTCTATTCCAGAGCACCAGAATTCAGTACCTAGTCGCATTTCAGAAACTCACAGAGACTCTGATGCCCTCTTCTGGTATCTACAAATGCACATAAACGAGCACCTCATACATAAAAACTGTTACCTCAGAAGACAAAACAAATGACAGAAACAAAAACCCAAACACCATCAGACTGACACTTGAAGAGTCAGCGGGGCAAACTTAACCCAGTTCTGAGAAACCGCAGGAAGAGAGAGGCACAGACAGAAGGGAAAAGCACTGCAAGTACAGGCTGTCACAGCCGAGCTACAACATGTTAGCTGAAGGAGAGAAGCCAATAAAGAGCCAAGACGAAAGCAGACCCTCTCCAAAGAGTTCACAATTTATATCCCACAAGCAATGACAGGTCACTGAAAAGCCATGAACAGGAGAGGAACATGACGCAAACTTACATGTTTAAAAACTCCCCCCAGCTGTTATCTAGAGACTGGATTGAGAGGAATTAAGATCCACTCTAAAGGCATAGTCACAGTCTTCCTAGAAGTGACAGGGACCATGACTTGAACTGGAGAGATGGTTGCGATGATGACAACAAAGATTACAGACCTGAAATGGGCTCTCAACTAGAGGGAAGGTGATAAAGTAGATGAGGGTTTGATAATTACCAAAGCTTCCGAATCCAAAAGGGGAAGGGAAAAGGAAAAGCGCTATTTATAAAGACATATACACGGGAAAACAAAACAAAACAATAACAAAATGGAACGAATAGATGAAGGAAAAAGGGAAAAGTCAAAAATATTACTTTTAATAAATTTAGCTTTATGCGTTTTGGTTTTAAAATGCTTAAAAAGTATCTCAATGGAGATATATAAGCACATAAATACAGGTTCAGCAATTCTATTAATGACCAAAACCTCAGTGATTTTTTCAATCTGCTTTTGCTATACTTTGTCTCTTCTTCAAAAGGATTCATTTCATTTATGCATATATGCATGGTCCCTCAAGAGGCCTGAAGAGGGTGTCAGATTCCATCGGAGCTGGAGTTGAAGAGGGTGTCAGATTCCATCGGAGCTGGAGTTAAATAGTTATGAGCTGCCCAATGTGGGAGCTGAGAATCAAACCAAGATCCTATACAAGAGTAATTCTTCTGCCTCATCCTTGCAAGTGGATCCAACTCTGTCTTTAATTCATAAATCTTTTTTGTTTGGTTGATTGGTTGGTTGATTTGTCAGTTGATTGGTTGGTTGATTGGTTGGTTGGCTGATTGATTTTTTTTTTGAAAAAAGATTTTGGTCTCGAAACAGCCGTGGCTTTCCTGGGGTCTCGCTCTGTAGACAGGCTGACCTTGAACTCACAGAGATCTGACTGCCTACCTCCAGTCTTTTGTTTTTAAATTGAGATGTTTACTGTCTACTAAATTCTGAGATATGTCTTAGATATAGGCTTAAGCTCTGATGTTCCAGTATATGATAAACTGAGTCAACTTTTATATATATAGATCAGGGAATTTTGATTGCATACATGACAAAGTGGAAAATATACTGAGTAGACTATAGATAGGTCCAAAAAGTTAGTGCTTCTTCTGATCCCTTGCAAAAAAAAAAAAAAGTTAGGATTCTGTGAAGACATAAGATTAAGGGTGAATTTCAGTAATATTGGTCAAATGAACTGTCCTAGAGGAAGGATGTGTTCTTTTAAGACCAACAATGCAGAGTGGTCAAACTTAATTTATCACGCTCTAGCCCTAAGATAACAATTAGAGTCAAATGTCTGACTCTGGTCACATTTAGAAGCTACAAGTTAAATTTCTCATCACTTGACATCATTCTCAAGTGAGATAGTCTAGTGAACATGTAGCCATATTTAACTTCCAAAGACTTTTATCTTCTCTGTAGAAGTAGTTCCCCCATACCCCCAAATGGTTATGTGTTCTGCCAAGCAGAACATCGCAAACATTTAAATACCCATAGGACCTTGTAAAAGTAATACAACATTCAAGCAATTTCCACTTGTTGCTACACAACAGACCCTGAGATTGTTTTACAGGTACATACATAACAAATGGCTCTGCTGCTAAGAAAAAATTTTTTCTCTAGTTGACTAAAAATATAGAGGGGTGAGGCCTGAACACAGTAGACATTCCTTAACTATGGCATGGCACTCTTTGTATCTATCTTTAAGGAATAGAAGAGGAAAGTCCCAAGTATACCACGCAATCATATCATTGAATTAAACTAATGTACAGCCTTAGACATTAAGTAATGAAACCACAGATTACTTAACTTTCTCACTTAGAAAACTTTTCTTTGTTTTCTAAGACATGTATAATAAAAAATATAGGTGCTGGAGAGATGGCATAAGGGTTAAAAGCACTGGCTGCTCTAGTGGAAAGACCCAGGTTTGGTTCCCAGCACTCATCTGATAGCTCATAACCACCTGTAAATTGAAAATTGAGTTCCAGGGACTCTGACTCCCTCATCTGGCTTCCACTGGCCAAGCATGCATTCAGTACAGACAGACAGACACACAGGCACAGACACACACACACACACACACACACACACACACACACACACACACGCACACACACGCACACACACGCACACACACATGCACGTGCGTGCACATACACACATATTCAGTCCAACACTCAAACACATTAAAGAAATCATTTAAAAAGAGTTTAAAAGTAAAGCAAACAACAAAAACTATAATAAGCAATATCGTAAAAACAAATGTCAAGAACTAGGACCCACCAAGCCCTACTATGTAAATATTTATTCTGCTTCTGAACCTGAAATAAAATATTATCAATGGTCCAAATTCAAGTGAGAAGTATATTTCATATAGTACTGAGAAATCCAGGCATTCTGCTGCATGGCTTACATTGAGAACCACTGTTCCCAAATGCAGATATAGTATCTTTAAAGAACATAAACCTACATAAATGCTTTAGAAATAAAATTTGTGTATCACCTAGTGAAAATACAAAATCTCCAATGCATGAGAAAAAGAAAAAGCAGAACCTAATAGCTGAGAGTTAATCTTAGTGTACACACAAAGCTACTGTGTGACCATGACGGGCCAAATAAAAACAAGACAACTCTGTAATTGTATATAAACACAAAACATGAACACTGTCCTAAGCACAAAAATGACCTCACATAAACCTATTCTCACTAATACCAATGTTCTGCTTAGGTATGTTAGCATTGCTTGATTCTTCTCCCTCCCTCCCTCCCTCCCTCCCTCCCTCCCTCCCTCCCTCCCTCCCTCCCTCCCTCCCTCCCTCCCTCCCTCCCTCCCTCTCTCTCTCTCTCTCTCTCTCTCTCTCTCTCTCTCTCTCTCTCTCTCTCTCTCTCTCTCTCTCCCTCTCTCCCTCTCTCCCTCTCTCCCTCCCTCCCCCCTCTCTCTAATTTGCAGGAATAGATGTTCTCCTTCCATCATGTGGGTTCCAGGGATCAAACTTACATCTCCAGGTTTCGCTGAGCTATCTCAACCATTTCACTTCCTAGGTTCTTAGAATACCTAATCATAAAATGATCTTGCTACTTAACAATATCCAACTCACTGCTAAGTCCCACTTCCTCACAGTTTCCCTAAGATTACATAACATATTACCAAACTCTTTGATTCCCATAATACATATTCTTGTAATAAAAAAAAAAATCACCCCTATTTACAAAAAATCCTCCATTTTACTCTAGGTATGTTCTTGATGATGTTCCTTGGAGCGCAATAACAAGAGTTAGAACTACAGACTAATAGGAATGTTCAAACTGCAGCCCATGAGCTACATGACTTTCAGAATAGCTACAAAGCTGACCTAATACATTTGATGATGGCAACATGTCACTATGTCAAAAGGATGAACACCTCTGGAAAGTATAGGATGGAATTAGGAGTAAATTATACCTCCAATATACAGAAGGTATAACATTCTACAGGAAAATTCTGATACATAAGGCTGGGCATAGTGACACATGCCTCTAATTTCAGCACTCGTGAGGCAGAGGCAGAAGGCTCTTTGTGAGTCTGAGACCAGCCTAGTTTACATTAGTAAGCTCTAGGCAAGCCAGGGCTATGCAGTGAGATACTATCTTTTTTTTAAAAAGAGTTTGATTATAGATAGGCAGGCAGGCAGGCAAATAGATAGGTAGGTAGGTAGGTAGGTAGGTAGGTAGGTAGGTAGGTAGGTAGGTAGATAGATAGATAGATAGATAGATAGATAGATAGATAGATAGATAGATAGATGATGGATAGATGGATGGGAGGATGGATGGATGGATGGATGGACGGACGGACGGACGGACAGACAGAGAGACAGAAAGACAGACATTTTATCCAATTCTGACTTTCCACAATTAAAAAGTCTGTGTTTAGTGGCACTACTGATGTTGGCTAAACCAATTTTAAGAAAGTTCATTTGCTAACTATTCCATAAATCTGAACAAAACCAGAATCTAGTATAAGGATTAAAAGGAAAATGAAAACTAAATTCTGGACAAAAACATAGTACCTAGAATTACAAAAACCTTCTGGCTTAAGCACAATGTTTCCAGGTAGGTTATTACTTTCTCAGAGTTCCTAGACACATTCATCTATCAGTCTAAAACAAGCACACCTGAATGCAAGAACTGGCACCTTGCCCTAGATGGCCTTACCTCCAGGGTCCTTGTCTGGATTGTATTCTAAAGCATTGCTACAGATGAGGTCAATATCTTGCAGGAAATCTTTAGCTGTTAGATAATTATGTTTATCAATTTTAGTTATTACTGTTGACAAATCCATTGGTTCTTTGATTACTTCAAGATAATCTGAAACCTAAAACAAATAGAATGTTTTAATAAAAATTACATCTGGCTTTATATATCATAAAAGCATAAATTAAAAACAGAATACTTTAAAACTTAAATCTAAGTACTTAATGTTATATGAGAGTAAAGCGACAATGCTATTTTTGCTATTTATTCTACTGAAGTTATTGTCTGACATACTTTCCATGAAAAGCTTCATGATGCTCATCTTGAAATCTGAGATCAACTGTCAGTTTTTGGGTTTTACACCCTTTGGGTTTATCTGAGAAGAGAATGTGCGGGTAAAGGACCCAGTAAGCATCGGTAAGTGTACTACCTCAAGAAAAAGAAAAAACAAAGGAAAATAAAAGCAGAGGTGGTTTTTTTTTTCCTCATACTAGTAGAGAATTTCTGGTATTCATTATTAATTTTTTCAACAAAATTTTCTTTTTTAACTCTATAAGATGAACCATTTCATGGAAAGTATTTTCTACTCCTTTGGAGTCATTACACCTATTTTGAGTCATATAAGTATTGTTTTTCTAATTTGTAAAGAGTTTTCTAGATTTGTCTCTATATTCTACAACTCTACAGCTAGACATTCAGTAGAGATGTATACAGTAAGTTTTATGTTCTAATGTCACATAAGCAGGAAGGAAGGTTTAGCAAACTAAGTCTATTATCTTCTCATGTGAAAACCTCAAGTGAAGTAGGGAACTGTGATCTGAGAGCTGCTTGAGCAATGTCTATTAAAGATAGCTCAGGACCAACTTCTGGGCAGCTTCTGCCTCTGAAAGTGAGGGCTTGCTCTCAATGACACTGATGTCATAATTTAATGTTTTACATTTATGAACAGAAAGGCACTTTGAGTTTTATACTATTAGGATATGAAATTTTAGCACATACTCAATTTTAAATTCAGTATGTTTTTTAAATGTTGTGCTTTCTTCAGGTGACTTTAAATTTCATAGGTTTTAGCCACTTCTAATTCATTATTTGAATAAATAGTTTTATGTCTTAAACCACTTGGGTATTCTCTTGTTTCCCCTTGTTTTTACTTCTTCCCCTGATACTCCTGCTTCAGCTTTGAAAGCAAGAACAGATGAACCTGAGACAGAAAAGAGGGTCATAACATTAACTAAAATGTTTACCTAAACCTTAGTTAGCACTTCTATTTCTTTCCAATTCCTTACCATGGTTTATAAAACTTATATTCTCTTAAAAATAGATGACAATTGAAATCTGCCGAAATTTTGTGACTGAGAAGAAAAGTTTCTCAACCAAGAAAAAAATCAGTTCATCTAAGGCATAAGGTCGGCTCTTCTTTTAACAACCTTCAGGGACAGGGTTTGGCTTGTTAGGGGAACACTTGCCAAGTATGCAAAACCCTGGGCTTAGTTCTGAGGACCATAAAAAGAAATCTTTAAAATTAGCTGATACTTTCAGATGAAAACACTATAAGGAAAAATATTATTTACAAATGTGTGGGGGTTTTTTTTAAGCTAAAAGCTTATATTAGACATATCTTACATGTCCTGTTATTCCAGTAGAAAAGGGCAGAAGGTAGCTATGATGAAAAGGAGGAAAGGCTGAGCTTTCCAGCACGGTGGTACATGCAAGTTCAAAGTCATCTCACATAATAAGACTCTCAATTTTTTTTTTTTAAAAGACTTTGTACTTTAAATTAGAAAAAAACTATAAAACTTGGCTGTCACTAGTCAACTTCCTCAACTGTAACATCAGAAAAGTAATAAAATGACCTTGCTTAGTTTTGAAAAAGTCAAATGGACAATACTACACATTGTAGATAAATATTCAAGTAAGAATGTTGACAGTCCCTTTATTCCAAAAGAAGGGGAAGGTGTGTATTTTCAGATTCATTGAAGGGAAAATGTAACACTAACTCATTCTTCCCAGTCACAGATGACGTAATGGTTCCAAAGGAATCTGCTCAGGTCCAAAAACATAGATTTCACAATTAGGACAAAACATTAAACTTTGAATCATTTATAATTCAAATATTTTAATGACAAAAAAAAAAAAAACTAAAAACACCGAACTGCTCAAACATGGAGTCTGAACTATAAGGAGAAGGCCAGTAAAGATTATATTGTGGTCATTCAAACTATATTATCCCAGGATAAAGGTTGTTTTTTTTTTTTTTAATTGACAGCATTATAGTATATTCCAAATGGAAAATTCCTTTTCTCACCATCACAAACTAAGTTCCCACAATTACACAGAACAATACACATACAAAGTAAGGAATTTTCCACTGGAGCAGAGAAACTCTTTGGAAAGGACAGACTTAAGTACATGGGATGTGCTTAACTTCCAGCAGCAACTTAGCAAGGGGCCTTTATAAAGCAGAAAAACCAGGACAGGGAGAGGCTTTACCCTCTCTTCTAACAGTTACAAACAGTTAAGGAAGTGCCAGTACTGGCACCAATGCTTGATACCAAGGTACTTTCAAAAGCAGGATTTATCCTGGAATAAAAATAGTCTATTGTGGACATTTCACAAAAGTAAATTTTAATCCTCCTCTTAAATTAAAGAGTAGGTGATCACAGATAGCAATAATAATTAAGAGGACATATACAAATTGGTCACTAATTCCACTCAAAAGTCACCATATGTTTGTTGGTGACACTGGTAATTATCACATGGATTAAAATTTTACAGGCTAGGGGTAATATTCATCCATGCCTTTGCTTTTTTTCCTTCCAAAAAAGATGTCAATATTTTTTTTTCTTTTAGCCAGTTCAACTTCACTGTTTGCACACTACTGAAACAAGACCTCTTCAATATCCACCGGTTTGCTGAAGATGTTAAAGCGTTTATCTGTGGCCAGCCTCTTGGTAACATCCCTGAGAAACAACCGCAACTCTCTTAATGTATTTTCCTCCTGGTCTTCCATCCGATTTTTTTCTGATTCTGATAACTGACGAGGAGGAGATGGTAGTGCAAGTGGAAGCACTTCCATAGCACACAGAGCTAAAAAACAAACATGTTAACATGTTAGCCAGGACCCAACGGAACTCTCATTCTCCCAAAACAATCTTTAAAAAAAAGGAAATTACAAGTTTATGTGAACCAGGAAAACCCAGTACATAAAATTTCAAATGGAAATTAAAAGGAAGTAAGGGAATAAGTCAACCTCACTGAATAACTCATAGTAAGTCCCCTAGCCCTCTAAGAAGTCTACCCTCGTGTTCTGAGCACCACAAGTAGGGACAGTGAATAACACCTACAAGGATGGAAGGAAAAGAAAAGTATAAACTCTGTATCTGTGTGTCGGGGTGTACACCTGTGCATATGTTTAGACCAGAGTAAGACTCAGTGTCCTCCTGTCACTCTGTCTTGAAGACTCCTTCAAGGCAGGGTCTCTCACTGAAGTCAAAGCTAACACTTTTCAGTGATACTGGCAGCCAGCAAGTCCCAAAGGTCCTTCTGTTTCTGTCCTCCTCCACAATGGAGTTAAAGGCAGCACTGGACCATCCCAGTTTGTACACAGGTGCTGGGACTCTGAATGCCGTGCTTGAACAGCATGTTTCTAACCACTAAGGTATCTCTCCAGCCTCACAAAGCAAAAAGCTCTCTCTATATATAAGCTTAAGGTTGAGGGAGGGTTGGAAAAACCAGGCCTAAGTATCATTTGCAAAATCTGTAATACTACTATGTACCTAAAAACAAACTAAACATCTTAAGATATTAATTTTCTACTGACAATGTCCTCTAATTCCTTCTGAGATTTTCCTAGCAAAATAGATGGATAGAGACTATATAATATTAAAGCAAGGTCATCCAATCTCAGAAAACAAACACAAAAACCTGTATGGTCTCCCTCGTGTGTGGCTCCTACTCTATAATATGTACATGAAGATATTTGTATATATACAAGATGTAGAAAAAAGAGCAAGAAAGGGTAGTGCTACATGATGAGGAAAAAAGGAATGCATAGAATTGGCAAGAAAATAAAGCTATGAGTGGCTGTTAAACTACCTATGTGGTGATTTTTTTATTCCAAGTTTATTACAATAATATAATTTGTATATATTTTAAAAAGAAATAACAAAGGGAGATCTTATACAAACTATTTAATTTTACCCACTGATAAAATCTTGTAAAACTACATTATCTTAATGAAGATGCTGATGTTAAAATTACCAAGTTATAAGACATTTCCATCACCACATATAATTATTTCCTGTGTTTATCATCTGTGTGCTGTGTATCATTTGTTCATTTTATTACTGAAATGTTTTATATTCTACTGTAAACTGCTAAGAGTTGTTCATATAGTCTTCATTATATTCTTTAGTTAGGTGCGTGGATTACAAAAATTATCTTTCAAGCCAGGCATGGCAATACATGCCTTTAATCCCAGCATTCTGGCAGGCAGAGAAAGGTGGATCTCTGTGATTTCCAGGACAGCTAGAGCTACACAGTTTACATCCTGTCTTAAGACAAAACAAAACAAACAAACAAACAAAAAAAAACCCACCCCAACTTTCATGAAACTTTTAAATTTTAATAAAGAGCAAAAAAGTGTTTTGTTTTGTTTTTCTGATATCATATTAAAGCTCAGGACTCAAATTTAAGTATTTTCACTAAATTTTTAGCATGAAAAAATTAAACTCAAGAAACTCAAAAAGAAAAATTATACCAAGATTGATAGCTCATACTTGTAATCCCACATTCAAGACAATCACGAGTTCAAAGCCAACCGGAACTACATAGTAAGGCTCTATCTCAGAACAAAAGGAAACAAACAAACAAAACCATAAAGAGGCAGTAAGATGGTTCAGTGGGTAAAATACTTGCCTTGAGGACTTGAATTCAATTTCCAGAACACACATAAAGGCAGAAGGAAATAACCAACTTCACAAAGTTGTCCATCATACATATACAAAGTAAGTAAAGAAATTAAGATGACTGAAGCAGAAAGATCCCAAGCTCAAGGTTAGCCTGGGCAACAAAAGAGTCTATTTAAAAATAAGTAAATAAATAAATAGGTGGATGGATGGATGGATGAATTCACATCGAAGGCACTAAAACTATACTTATCTAAGAGTCTATATAAGAGCAAAATTAACTGTTTTCAAGGTAAAATATTTGATATATTGACATAAGTACAAAAAAATAAAAAAACAAAACAAGTAAATAGTTGTGAAAGCAAGATCATCACAGGAAAGGGAAAGTATTTTGTGTCCTACAAGAACCATTAAGAGTATGTAAAAGAACAAGGGGTGGGGTAAGATCAGGAGTGGTTCTGGGAAGAGTTGGAGGAAGCAGGACTGAGTATTAAAGTACACTTATGCTGGGACTAGAGAGACGCCCAGGGGTTAAGAGTGCTGGCTGCTCTTCCAGAGGACATGGGTTCAATCCCCAGCACCCACAGGGAAGGGAAGCTCACAACTGTCTATAACCTCAATTTCAGAGGACTGACACCCTCACAAAGACATGCATGCAGGCAAAACATCAATGTTCATAAATAAAGAAAATATTTAAAATATACATATACATGTATGAAATTTCCAAAGAATTAATTAAAATGGCATTTAAAAATAGAACAAGGCAATATGAGCTTAAAATTACTTTAACAAAATGTTTATTTCCTCACAGAGGTTGAAAGATTAAGAACAGGAAACAAACTGAGCACCAGCATTCACCACTGGCCTTCCTGGTTGCAGACACCCACCCCTGTGGTGCTTTTTTTCTAGAATTGACTGTATCCACAGCTAACCTTTTCTTCCTTTGGTTATTATTTTTGTTGTGTATTTTGTAGCAACAAAGAGAAAAGTAACTAACACATCATCTCTTAGACTATCAAACCTGTCCTGGTCCACAAAGTAACCAATAACTTGTCATTCACAACCTACCACTTCAAGTACCAGGTACTTCAAATAACTGAACAGAGTAGAACGGGTAACTTATTCTCCTTGGCTTTTTGGGCTGTTGAATGTAGAATCTACCAGAAGATCTTAAGTTGTGTTTGACTAAAATTTAACAAATATGTAATTCTCAATCTTGGATCACATAAACACAATAGCGATTTTCAACATGTCCATATAGAGCAGTGAGATGGCTCAGTGAGTAAAGGTGTTTGCCACCAAGACTGATGATCTCAATATTTCTTAATTCCATTCTTTTTTCTTACAAAGCTTTGGGGACTTACCAGTATGCTTCCTTCGTGGTGGTGCCATTGATGCCTGATGAAGAATAAGTTCTTGGAAAAATTTTCTTCGATCTTCTTCAATGGGTCTTTGAATATATAATACCTCTTCATATTGTATTCTAAAGATACATTTAACCTATCCATACACACATACACAAAGAAAGAAAATACAAAATTAAAAGCATACATATTAAAATCAAAGTCCTTAAAAAGTGATAGTATATAGGTAAAGATCATCTGATAAAAGCAAATCCAATAGTTGAGATTTTTAGACATAATCTCAGAGTTATTACACAGTACCAAAAAATAATTATTTAGAACAAGGAACTGGAAGCATGTTAACAGTACCTTTTTTAATCTTCAGATTTCTTGCAGCCTGGTCTACAGAGTGAGTTCCAGAGCAGCCAGGAACACACAGAGAGACCTTGTCTTGAAAAACAAAAACAAACAAACAAACAAAAAAAAAAAGTTCCTATTTCTATCTTCCGTCCTCTGTTCATTCCCTACCAAGTCTATTTATATTTAGTTCACTGTATCCTCTGGAATCCTGGTTGTGCTGTCAATAAACTAGGTTTGTTGACATTTCAGACTATTCCATCCTACCTTACATGAAAATTCAAAGTAAACATAAGTCAGCTGTTCTCACCTCAGCATTTACTGTCTGCAGATCTTACCTCTCATCTGCTCGCCTACTCTATCAAGGCTTTCAATACACAGCTCTCCTTCCCACAATACGCTACTTAAGTCCTTTTTACATCATCCACTTTGTCACCATGATACTTAACACTATTTTTGATTTGTCTGTTTGTTTGTCTGGTTTGTTGGTTTGTTGGTTGGTTGGTTGGTTGGTTGGTTGGTTTTAGGTCTAACATCTACCTTCTAGACTCCAAACTCTCTGATAAAAGATTTTCATATTGTTTCAAGTATTTCTCTTAATTTATGGTTTGCCTTTCATTCTATCAATGAACAAAAAATCTTAATTTTTATAAGATCAACTTATTTATATTTAGTACTTTTTGTCTGTTTTGTTTTTGGTGTTATGTCCAAGAATTCAATGTCAAACATGAAGTTGTCCACCTATGCTTACTTCTAAGAGCCTTAAAAGTTGTAGCTCCCATCTACTCTCCTCCCTATCCGTTCTTCCTCCATTTCCATTCAACAAATTTTTTAAAATGATAGATAGATAAGAAAGAAAGAGAGAGAGAGAGAGAGAGAGAGAGAGAAAGAAAGAAAGAAAGAAAGAAAGAAAGAAAGAAAGAAAGAAAGAAAGAAAGAAAGAAAGAAAGAGAAGAAATTGGGCCCTAAGGGGAGAAAAATCAACTAAAAATGAATTAAAGACCTAATTGTAAGACAAAAAAAATATCAATTCCTAAAGAAAACAGGGTAAAGCTCCTTGGTTTTGGTCTTACACCAAAACATCATGTTACTGCACCTTAAACATAGACAGTCAAAACGAATTAGGAGAGGCTGGGGAAACAGCTCAATTGGTAAAACATTTGCTTCTCTTGGTGGTTTGAACAAAATTGGCCCCTCAAAGACTTCCATAGACTCATAAAATTGAATGTTTGGTCCTAGCTGGTGAAACTGTTTGAGAAGGATTAGAAAATGAGTCACTGGGTTAGGCTTGGAAGTTCCAAAGCTCTCTTTGCCTTGTGCTTATGGGTCCAGATGTGAGCACATTCAGATACTACGCCATGCCACAACTGTCTCTCGAAACTGTGAGTTCTCAAATAAACTCTCCTACGAGTTCTGTTTGTTTTTGTTTTTTTAAGTTGTAGCTCTTACATAGATTTTTGGCTTGTTTTGAGTTGATTTTGTATTTGGTGTTAGATAAGCTTTCAACTTTATTTTTGAGCATGTAGAATAGACTTTCCCAATTTAATAGTTTTAAAACCCTGTTAAAAATCATTTGGTAGAATTTTCTTCATTTTATTTGTGTATATGTGAGTGTGTGCACATGTATGTGTATGTAGCTGCACATGGGCCACAGCATGCTCGTGGAAGTCAAAAGATAACTTCTAAGGATCAGTTCTTTCCTCTCACCATTTGGATGACCCAATCACAGGGGTCAGTCTTGGCAGCAAGTGCCCTTACTCACTGAGCCAAACCACCTGCCTTGGATTTTTATATTATTAAGTTTTAAGAGTTTAATCACACATTTTCAATGTCATTCGTCAGATAAATGATCTATGTGAAATCTTTTCAACCAGTTTGTGGCTTTCTTTTTCATTTTTAATGGAATCTTTTCAGTAATAAAGTTACTATTTTCTTTCATATTTAACTACTGTAGCTTTTCAAAAAGGATATTAATATTATTAATTATGTGAATGTGTGTGTGGGGGGAGTTATGACAGAAGATGCCATAGCCACTGCAGCTGAAGTCACTACTAGTTGTGAGGCTCCTGCTATGGGTGTTAGAAACTAGGCAAGAGTATAGACATTTTTAACTGATGAGCTAACTCTTCAGCCCCATACTAGAGCATTTTCATAATATTTTAACTTTTCAATGTCACTCTTCCCTTCAAACTTTAACTCCTGTATGGTAGTGATGATCTCTTTTGTACAAATTCTACTCATTCACTCAGCCGAGATTTACTATGCAGATGTCTATGCATTTGCACAGGTGTGTAGCCAGAAACCATGCTAGGTACTTAGTAGTTACCCGCTGACCCAGGTTCAAATCCCAGCAACAACAATCCAACTCACAACTGTCTTTTAACTCCGTTCCAGAGGATCTGAGACCCTCTTCTTGTCTCTGCAGACACCAAGCACAGACACACATGCTGACAAAACACCCATACACATAAAATAAATAATAGAATTTAAAATTTTAAAAAGAATTACTATTAGTACATGATCTTTGAAATCAGGGAAACTTGAATTCAAATCTTTGCTCTGTCATTAAATAGTGGTGTGACCCTGGGTAAGGCATTATAGTTCAATTGCCTTTCTTAGTACAAAGCAATGGTTCCTAAATTTTTCAAATAAACATTTCAAAGGTAAGATACCTGAACATATTTCCTCAAAATAAACATATTCATCTAACATAGTATTCTAGTAATACATTGTTTCTATTGTAAAATATATACACTAAATGTTTAAGAAAATATAAAAATGAACATGAAGAGAAGTTCTAATGTTGTTCTGGACTACTGGACTAGAAGAAACATTAAAAGAACATGAAAAGGGTTCTTAAAAATGACTGTCATTTTGTCTACTGACAACACGCAAGTCCCATGGAAATAATTCTTTAAAAACAGAGCAGAACCATGCATAGTAGCTCACATTTAGGAGCTATTTAGGGGACTTGAGTCAAGAGGGCTGCCATGAGCTTGAAACTTGCCAGGAATGGATGGATGGATGGATGGATGGATGGATGGATGGATGGATGGATGGATGGATGGATGGATGGAGATGCATAGATACATATATATGTGCATGCATACATACACACATATATGAGAGATGAAAACCCAACAATGAGGAAAAGTATACCAAACAAGATTAGTGCTTAATAATAAGCTATAGATCTTGTATAAAAAACTGTGATTTTATTCTAATTAAAAGTTTTTTTAAGGGGACTGGAGAGATGCCTCAGAGGCTGAGAGAACTGACTGCTCTTCCAGAGGACCCAGGTTTAATTCCCAGCAGCCACATGGCAGCTAACAACTGTCTGTAACCTGACATCTTCACACAGACACATAGGCAGGCAAAACACCAATGCACATAAAAACAAATCTTTTAAAAAGCTGTTTAAATTAACAAGTCAACTATTTTTTTTTAACAAAAAGGTAAAATAAATATTTAAGTACTTCTTACCTCTTCAGGCAGCTCACTGTACATGGTTTCAGAGGTAGATAACAAAAATATAGGTGAAAAGGATGGTATATCCTGTAGCAGGGTCAGAAAAGTTGCTCTCACAGTCTCACTGACAGCTTCCCACCAGTCACCAATATGAGGCATATAAACAATACTAGGTACTGTCCTTCGAGCTTCTCGAAATATCTAGGGAAAGAATCAGTGTTTTAAAGTTCACACTGAGTACTCTAAAGCCTACATAGCAACTCCTGGATGTATTAAATATGTCAGTTATTCCCAAAATTAATTTCTTCAAGATAGGATGTGCAAGTCTGTATATGTAACTCCTATGTAATCTTGCCTCATCACATACACAAAAAAAGGTATTTTGTAATTTAACTATACCTATTCAGTAGATATTAAGAGGATAAGAGTAGAAAATTGTTTTCCTTACCATGTACAAATAATAAGCCATACCACTATAAAATATAATGCAAATAAAAAATTAAGTATAACATCTCTGTGGCCCATATTAATTTAAGTTAGTGAAATTCAATAAAGAAGAAAGGGACAGACAGCATAATTGAAGTACTTGGGAACAGTGCCTAAAATCACTCAACACATGAACATATTTTTACCTTGTTGTACTATCCTGGAGCTTAAATTTAATGAACTTTCTGCTTAATCATTTATCCTCCTCTTTCTATTACTTTAGTTTCAATTTTTCACAATCACAAAATATTCTTCCTCCATAAAAGAGCAATAATAAATGGGGTGGTGGTGGTACACATCTTTGCTCCCAGCACTCAAAAGGCAGGTGGATTTTTTTGAGTTCGAGGCCAGCCTGGTCTAACAAAGCAAATTCTAGGATAGCCAGGGCTGTTCTATAGAGAAACTCCACTTTGAAAAGCTAAAAATAAATAAATAATTAGAGGGAGGGAGGGACGGAGGGAGGAAAGGAAAAAATAAAAGAGCAAGGAGCTCTGAGGCAGTTCCATTGTCAGAAAATTCAAAACAACACTTCCTTGGTTGTTTAAAAACATACTTTCCACCACACTCTGCAAGCACACAATAGTAAGAACAAGACTGCTAAGGAAGAACTACTCTCCTCTGTATGAAAGTCAGCAGCTGTTGAGCCTATCTCTAAATTCTTGCATATTAGTAGTATACAATCTCATTGTTCAAAACAAGTTTAGATATAAACATGAACATCTGACAATATTTCTCCAATCTAACTTGAGAGTTCTATTTTCTAGTTATTTCTCTTATTTTAACCACATTGCAATTAGCCTTTGTAATGTAAAAGATAAATAAGAACCCAACAGAAATGATTAGGCGCAGATGTAGTAATGGCAGCCTACAGTGACAACTTTGTAGGTGGCTGAGGCAAAAGGATCCAAGTTCCAAGGCAGATGGGCTATGTATCAAGTTTGAAGCCAACCTGGGCTCTATAGCAACATCTTAACGCACACATGCATATGCATATGTACACAAATAAATAAATATACAGAAAAATTATAAGAAACATAGAAATTTTCTAAAGAAATTATTTTTATTTCATGAGCATGCTTACCAATTACATGAATTTATTCAATAATATTTTATGTATTAAACCTTTTGAATGATATAAAACGTGCTACAAATTCAGTAAGTAATCAGATGAAAGAGACTCAAATAGACTCTTCCTCAAGTCTGAAGAAACATGTGGTGTTCCTTATCACGTTTGAAAAGAGATACTTGCTCCTTTCTTTGCTTGATATTTGCATATCCACCAATCCAGAGCAGCTGTAGAACACAGTTCTTCTTCAGGACTCACAAACTTTAACTTTTACATAAAATACACTTAACCTACATCTTGAAAATCCCTGGGTTTTTTCCTTCCTCTAAGTTCTTACAGAAAATTCATAAAAGAAAAACAGCACAAATAACTGGCAAAGGAGCCACACAGGAGTGCAAAGGCAACCAAGACATTCACTTAAAAAAAAAAAAAATTTCTGCATGTTACCAAGACCAGGCAAGGTCTGAGGGAGACAGAGTAACTAGTTCTTACTATAACTTTCCAATTCTCCTGTCTATGTTGGTCAAATTAGAAGGGAGAGGAAAGTGACCAAAGGAAAAAGACTAACAAACAGCAGCTTACTCATAAATCCACCACTAAATTTAGTCATGCAAGTCACCACATGCCCAGTGTGTAAGAGAAAATAAAACATGCTTGCACAAAAATAATTTTTGTCTGTCATTCTAGTGCTTCTGTTAGAGTGTGTAGGAATATGTGTTGAGAATATCCAACTATTACCAATCATCAGAGTGACTAGGAACCGTAACAGGAGGTTAGGGATAATAAGAATTTCATAAAGCTGAAGTTTAACAATGCAGTGTAACAAGTGCTGTGACCGCCTGGCAACTGTTAACTATACACAAGCATCACCAATCCTCAGAGATAAGGTTTTGTTTAGATTTATTTTTTCTTTTTATCAAATCCTCTTCAAAATTTACAATTTGAGCATAACATTCTGTTGTTTCCAGTGCCTCTAGTAAAATATCCTTTTTCTTATAGATTTTTAAAAAATGCATTAGAAAGCCCAAGCAAATAATAAGTCTAACGCACATATATAAAAATCCAAAAGGCTTCTTCACCTTTATAATCCAAAAGTATAAAGATATGACTGGAGAATTAACCTAACCTCAGGAAGACTACATGTGATAAACAACATCTATATATCATTTCCATGTTTCTTCTAAGCCTCTAGTTGGGAACCAGGTTTACTTGCTAGAAAAATTAAAAAGCACTATTAAAGTATTTTCCTTTTAATCCCTCAGTTTGTATCTCACTATATTATAGGATGCTCATATTTTTAAAATATAAAACCAACTTGTTCTATATTTCCCAGTTTTTTAAAAACTTATGTATTTTATGTATATGAGTTCTCTATCAACTTTATGCCAGAAAATGTCAGATCCCACTCTAAATGGTTGTGAGTCACCATGTGGTTACTGGGAATTGAACTCAGGACCTCTGCAAAAGCAGTCAGTGTTCTTAACCACTGAGTCATTTCTCCAGTCCAAATTTCCCCATTTTTTAAACTTAAAAGGAGAGCCGAAAGTATAGCTCGGTGGTGAAGTGCTTGTGCAGTATGTAGGAAAGCCTAAGTTCAATTCAGGGCACTTAAAAAAATAAATAAAAACAAGTCTGAAACTAGCATTTTAAAATCTTAGAGGGTAAGCATCAGAGAAAAGAAATGCAATCATAATGTGAATTGTGAGGTGTTAGTTTGGGGGTAATGCAAAAGCGGTCTTTCAATAGTTTACCCATGATCATGAGACTGTTTTGGTGTTGGGGATGCAAGGCCCTGAGGATGGAACCCAAGGCTTTGCACATAATAGCCAAGTGTCACTGGTCTACATTCCCTTATGGTAACTTTTAAAGTTGTGGACTAAAATCATCTTTGTGGAATCAAATACCTGTTAATTCAGAGTAGAAAAATAGAGCCTAGTTTTAATGAAGCGGCAACAAGCTGGGACAACTGATGCCATTTGAGAACTAGAAAAATACTCACCTATAAGGTGTCTTGGATTGGTGGATGTGCAAGGTGTAGTAGAAAACAGAAAAACTGTTATAGAGAAAAAAAGACAGTAGGCCAAATTACTGAACCAACCGTTTCAAAATACCTCTGCCATGACCCGCACTCTTGCACAAGTAAAATGAACAAACATGAGTGTCTGTTCACACTTCATTTCCTTTTGGCCTCCTTCTTGACCCAGATATTACAGTCTCTTTGCTAGGTTTTCTTTTCATTAAGATTTTGTTTTAATTACAAATTACTTCAGATAAATATCAAAGGCAAAACTCAGGCTATGGGAGCTAGAAGTAAGTACTCATTCAAGGGAGCACTAATGATATAAACTGTACTTATATTTATAAGAGTTCTAATTATCTGAAACGCTAAACTTAGAAAATAGTACATTAGCCACCAAATTAAAATGTTCAGGGGCTGGAGTACTGCTCAGGGGCACAGCATCTGACTGATGTCAGACCCTTTATTACATAGACCACATGCACACAAGCTCAATGTCTCAAAGTTTTGACATTTCCTTTCTTGATTTTGGCAGTTCTGAAGAACCAGACCCAAAGTCTTGCACAAGTTGCTCTGTGTTCTACTAATGAGATATATACCCAGCCCTGTGGGTTTTTTTTTTTTTTTTTTTCAGTTAAGAGTTTATAGCCTCCCTACAAAATGGTTATTTTTTAAATTGAAATCTAGATGGGAAAAAAATCAAACACAAATGTGAATAAAGCCAGATATGCTCTGACTTGACTAAAAGGGGCCATCACAGCAAAGAGGCAAACACCTTTATGTCACCAAGAAACTTGCAGAATTTGTCACAGTTACTTTTTATTATAAATATACTAAATACATGAAACACAACTAAAAGTAAAATTTGGGGAGATAAAACTCAATTTTTATAAAAATGTTAAAGCACTAATAAGCTGAATTCTTTGTGTCGTGCTATCACAAAATATTTCGCAACATTACTGATGATTTATTCTAGTAATATAATTTTACTACATTTATATTCTATTCATCTAAGATCTACTGAGAATCTTTTCTGAAAATAAGACAATGTCTGACCTCTGAAGATTAAGGATTCACGAGAAAAAGGCACCAATTTTTTTTTTTTTTTTTACATAAGTACAAAACCAGCCAGGGATGAAGCACGCTTATACTGGTTTCTGAACTGTGACAATACTACAGAGCAACCTCTGTGGAAGTTCAATTATCTGATATTTTCATTCCTTAAAGACTTCATGAATTCAGCACCTGTTTTGCCTTCTCAAGCAAGATAATTTAATTCGCTTACAAACTCAAAGAATGTGCATGCCACAGAAAACCCAGACACCCATGTGAACAAACACAAAACAACCAGTGTGTGTGTGTGTGTGTGTGTGTGTGTGTGTGTGTGTGTGTGTACACTTCAGCAATAAACACATTACAATGCAGGATATAGACTACCACAGTCCCTCAACAAAGATGACATGCTAGTGTGTGAAGTATTCTATATTTTTTAAGAAACAGAAGACAGGAAGAGAGAGAGTTGGGTTGGTAGGAAAGTAGAGACACTCTGGGAAGAGCTGGAGGAAATGAACATGATCATTGTATAAAAATAATTAAGTAAACTAAAGGGGGGTGATTCACTAAAGTAAATATTAGTCCTTGAATACTACCAAGTCAAAAGAGCTTTCCCTAAGAACTTCCAGAAACATTTTCTTTCTGGGAATAGAAAAATACTAAAATTTTCACTAAAATAAATTATTTAATTCACCATTTCAAATTATTCATAACACTATATAATACCTAAATCCTAAGATTTTGATAAACCATGTATACGGGCTGGAGATAAGGCTCAGTGGCTAAAAATACATGCTTTTCTTCCTGAGGACTTGAGTTCAATTCCCAGCACTCAGCTTACAACTGCCTAAACCTCTGATCCAGGAAAATCTGATACCTCACATTCATGTGTACAGATACCCTCACATACAGATAACTAAAATAATAATAAAAAAAATCCTTTAAAAGATAAACCACATATAGATTACTTCTAAATATAATACTCGTCCTTTTTTCTAAGTCAATAATGAGAACAATACAGGAGGTAGTACTCATTTTTGAGAATGAAAGATAAGTGGAATCAGTTATTGTTGATTTTTGTTGTTTTTCTGTCTCATGAATTTTGCAGGGAGGTTAAGAGAGAAAATTCTGTGTAACTCAGGCAGGCCTTGGACTCATTATATAGCTGATGCTGAATACCTGATCTACCTGTCTCCACCTTCAAGCACTGAGAGTGCAGGCATAACCTACCACACTAACATTGTTTTTTTTAACAAGTCTTTTACTATAGATTACTAACACCTCAGGGCATATTGTAGGGCTCAATAACTATGTGTGAGCTAAAGTAGCAAGCATGAATGTTCCAAGATTTCCCATTCACCTTGGAGTACTATGACATGCTCAATAATTTAAGAGCAGTACTTGTGCACACACAAAATCTTATTATGCCAACTAGTGACCAGAGACTGCTCAAAGTACTATATCTCAACATGTGATCTATTTAAGACCTACAATGGCAACACATTGAGGTGCATGTTTAAAATCAAGTTCCTGAAACCAATTTCAAATTCAGTGATTCTAGAGTCAAATCAGAAATTTCAAAGACACACTAAATCTTAAACAGTAAGGGAAATTTCTTAGTAAGCATTAATTCCTCTAATATATTTCATTCCTACTTTTAATTGAGAGTCCAAGCAGTCATGTGTGCAAAGGAAGTTTTGCTATGCATTTTCCATGCAGTTAACACCATTCAAACAGCGTAAAAACACTATTTTTCATTTTATTAAGCATAAAAACACACCTCTTTAAAGGCTAGTTAAGACTTCTTCCCTCTTTCCATGTTCATTCTGTACTATTAAATGCTCACCTTACTTTGCACTGAGTATGTTAGATAGTACCAATGCGTAAAAATTTTGATGCCAAATCAGACGACATAAATGCAATCCCAAGAACCCACATGTTAGAGGGAAAGAACCATCTTCCAAAAGTTATTCTCTGGCCTCCACATATATACATGGTACATGTATGTGCACACACATACATACAAATAAATAAATAAATGTGAAAAACACACACATTAGAGGAATGCATGCTAAGAGTAACTTGCCACAGACTGACCCTTCAGTTACACATTTACTTAGAGTTGATCCTCAAGACAGAGTCCTGATCCCAAAGTCCCCAGGAGAAAGGCAGAAGGAAAAGGTACGGAAGAGAACTTTTTAAATGCACCTGAGCTACACCCTCTATCCTAGGATGTTTTCATATCTACTTACAACCAAATTTGCTGACCCTTATGAGCAAGCTTTCAGCTGCACAACAAATAGCTTTTCTAATGCAATATATAGTATTATACTGAATATTATTAGCACATAAGATTTTCAGAGGACCCTAAAATGATTTTAAAAAAGATAAAAAAAACAATATATGTTTGCTTCTGGAGCTTCCCTGAGCCATGCCCCACTTCTCTTGTCCTCATTTCCTGATTCACTTTCCCCTTTCTCCACTAGACACACCCTGTGCCTATGAGCCTAAGTTTCCCACTTGTAAGAGTCTCCTCACTTTAACATGCTTTCACACAATCCCACCACAAGTGAACAAAGGAAGATAACTTTCTAGTAGAAAGTTCCCACAAATGGTGTTTCAACTATGGGAAAGAGGTCTCTCGCTCTCCCACCCCCCATTTTCTCAAGCTAATTATTTCATATAATTAACTAAAAGTAGGTTGATAGACATATTAAGACTCTTAACCAAAATAAACTTTAAAAAAAAATTTACTAAGTAGCAGTTTCTTTCTGGAGAATCTGTTGAAGAAACTACTACATTTATAAATTTAAAAAATTTTGGCTGCTGGTGGTAGCACACTCCTTTAATCCCAGTACTTGGGAGGCAGAGGCAGATGGATCTCTGTGAGTTGAGGCCAGCTTGGTGTACAGAGTGAGTTGAGGACAGCTAGGACCACACAAAACCCTGCTTTAAACCCCACTCCTCAAAAAAAAGGGCAGGAGGGCAGGAGGAAAGGAGGGATCATTGATTAGCTGCCCAGAGAGGCCTTATTCGGGCATAAGCTCTGCTTCTAAGAAGCCCATCAGCTGCACTGAGATGAGTTTTCTCAGAGTACACACCAAAGGGGAAACCAAAGATCTTCATTATTTTTCTCCTAACAAATGAAGCCTCTTTCCTTACACTTTCCTCATCAACATGGCCAAAAAAAAAAAAAAAAAAAAAAAAAAAAAGGCCGAAATGAAAGAGAAAAAAATGTATGAACTTAGAATTCACATTTAGCCAAGTATGATTTTTCTTAACAAAGCCTCAACTCCTGGAACTATGAAACTCCAGTTCTGAGTACTCCATATTCATGCTTTGCTACACATGCTATATGTCTGGATACACACATAGCAGACACATCAGACAACTTTGGAACATAGATTCTCTCAATTTAAAAAGGTTCTCTTTTAATGTGACTTTTTTTTTTAAGTTCCAGCTGAGCTGGACCTTGTGGAATTCTCTGACCTCAACCCTCAGAATGCTGGAATTACAGGTGTTAGCCAACCCAACCCACCAAATTAGTCTTGTTTCTTGTTTCATTATTTACCAAGAGATGGGATTTGGAGAGGGCTGGAAATGACAGTTTACTGGGTAAAGTTTTTACCACCAAGCATGAAGACCACCACCACTAACATCAAACAAAAGACAACATGGAAGCATACATTTGTGATTCCAGTACTGGGGAGGTAGAAACAAGAAAACAGCCAGTCCCAGATTCCAGCAAGAGAAAGAGATCCTATCTCAAAAACAAGGTTGGGGGCTCCTGAGAAATGACACTGCAGGTTAGCTTCTGGCAGCACTTCCACAGGCACCTCTGTACAAATAAGGACAAAGGAGAAGAGGACCTCGCTGCACTACCCTGGCTGATCTTGTAGCCAGGCTAAAAGGATCCTCCTGCTTCAACCTAACTAACTGGGAATACAAAGACAACACCACACCTAACCCTTTAAAGATATTTTATCTTGCATTTGCTTGATACGGTCAAATAAAAATGTCATAAAAGAAAAAGGTTACAAACACTACAATAATTGCTATTTTAGGTAAGACCTTTTCTCCTTTATATTTGTAATTATAATCTGTATAAATAAAGAGCACCTACAGAATACACAAGACCCAAGGTGATCCTCATCACCACAAAGCTAAATACACAAAACATAAAGAAAACAAACATTAAAGTTTAATCATTTCCAATTACACAAATTCCTGCCCATAAAGCAACCATTTATGAACAGATTTTAGGAAATGTTTTAACAAGTGTGCGCACATACACGCCCTTTACTTCTCCATATCAACCTGTGTAAAGCAACCTTGTCTCTATTGATGGCCCTAGTATATCATAAACTATTATACCAGCCCTCTATTAAAGGACTTTATTTTGAATTTGTTTTATGGTTTATCAGTATGCATGAAGCCATGATACATATCCTTATGCATCTGACTAGGAATACTAACAGATCTTTAAATGAAAAATTCATAAATACACAATTCTGGCTCAAATGTATATATACTTAATACAAATATCCAATGCAAGGATTCCTGGCACATAGTAGCTACGTGGTAAACGTGTGAGTCCAAAAACCCACTGGCCGAGTGAGGTAAGAATTCCTGGCACATAGCAGCCATGTGGTAAACCCAACATGGCGCCAGCAGAACCTGCCACGTATGGAGAGCATGCCTCTAGGCAGGCTATGTAAATCTGCCCCTGTTCTCTTCAAAGTTCTCCTTTCTCTTCTGCTTCTCTTCTTCCCTTGAACCCACCTAGCAACTCTCTTGAATGAACTGTAGTGTGGCTGCTGGTAGTGTGTGTCTGTTCTCACATGTGAAACCAACACCCAACATCTCCAGTGTTTTCATAATTAAGTTGTTTTTACTAACTTTAAAAAAATCTTGTGAGTTTCATTTGTGTATAAAGGTAAAAATCATTTTTAAATTGGTTATTGTTTTCTCCTTATAAATACAAAGTATGTTTGATGTGGGAATGCCCTTCTTTATGCTGTGAATCTCAATCTTTAAATAAAGGGGCTGTATTGGGTCATGGCGGGCACCATAGAAGAAGTGGGAGGAGAAATCAGTTTAGGTAAGAGAAGCAGGGCGGAGTCAGAGGCAGATCTAGCCAGCCGCCCAAGGAGCAACATGTAAGGAACACGGGTGAGCCACGGGCCACATGACCCACAGATTAATAGAAATGGGTTGATTTAAGATATAAGAGCTAGCTAGCAATGTGCCCGAGCCATAGGCCAAACAGCATGAAGTTAATAGAAGCGTCTGAGTCGTTTCTGGGGGCCTGGGCGGCGGTGCGCAGATAAGCGGTCCCGGGCGGCAGGTCTGTGGGTCCCAGATCTCTGGCGCACGGGACCCAGAGAACCCACTACAACATATGTTCTCATTTTTTTTTATTTTTGGCAGAAGTGAGAGGATAATAAGATAGGTATTCACAATATAGTCTGGGCTCATTCTGAATTGATCTTGAAATCCCTGCCTCACCCTTCAAAATGCTGAAAAATCATATGTGCCACTATACCTTGCTATGTTTTGCAAATTTTAGTGTTAGACTTTTATTCTTTCTCTTTCCTGATTTAAATACTATTTATATTTAAAAGGCTTGTTTTGATATCTGTATAAGAAAAATATTTTTCATCAGGCAATGTCCATTAATTTTATTTAAAGAATATATTTGCTATGTGAAGTTTAAATTTTTTTGTAGTCAAATTCTTTTATTTGGACTCTAGTTTTTGTATACTGTTTAGAAACTAATTTCTTAGGTAGATGATGACAAGTGTATGGATCTTGTGAATTCTCCTAGTGCTTTACAGTTCCAAGGCAGATCCAGAATTTGTTTGAATTTACATATACAAGAAAGTAGGAAATGGAATTTTTTGTTTTTCTATTGTTTCCATTAAAGACAGTCAGTTTTCCATGACCATTTACTAAAGAACCATTTCTTCCATATTACTGATATGACCTGTAACTGTAGTGGTCATCATGTACGTCATCATCATATACTATTTCTACAGAGGTCAGGTTATGAATGTTTTTGCTCCTATTACTTGGTTTACTGCTGAGTAGTACAAATTCTTGTATCCTCGTATACCTATAAAAATCTAGCAAATCTCGTTTATTGCACCTTTTTCCCTAAAATCCATTTTGTGACTCTCATGCTTACTATCTAAATGAAACAGAAATCTTGTTAGATTGCTCCCTCTAAATTACAGTGGAATTATAAATGGTGTTACACTTAAAATTTATAAATAATTCATTTGAAAGAATTCACAGTATTCTTGTTTTGGTCTTAGCAGTAATGGCTGATGTGTTGAGAACACTGTATACCAAGCCTATATAATGTATTTGTTTTAGTATGACCTCATGCTAGGTATCATTATCTTCATTCTGCATGTAAAGAAATTAAGGTTCAGTTGGATTAAGCAACTTGTTCTAGGTCACAAAAACAAAACTGTATCTGAGGTTCTAGTTAACTTAATCTGACTTGGGTCTATGCTTGAAGTGTAACTTTTAAAAAATTTAAAACAAGGTGGGGCTTTTTGTTTGATTCAACTGTCCCTTTCAATTGAATTTTATTTTTCTTCTCTTAGGCATTGCATATTAACTCATTCAGTTAATTCCTAGGTAAACTTGGTTGCTGTTTTAAATTATCTTCTCTATCTATTCTATTTCTAACTTACTGTAGTTACTATAATAGAAAGCTATCAATTTTAGACCATTAGGTTTGCAAGTACCTACCTTATAGAATCCTTTCATTGTCCTAAGCAATTTTTAGTTGGTACTGTGGTTTTTCCAAAAGCCATGATATCATAATCAATATTTATAACCTTAACATATCCTTTCCAATATTTAATTTCCTCAGTATCTGAATAGCTTTTGTGTGCCTTAATAATAGTCTATCTCTTTTTTTAAACTAACAAGCTCCATTAGTGATGTTTTAAGACAAATGCCTAAGTGAGGCCAGTCTTCAACATCATGTATTAATGAAAAAGGCTTACGGCTGCTGTTTTTGACTGTCTCTCAGCCTTCCTCCTTTCCTATGCTTGTAACAGTTCAGACTCAGAATGATAGTACAGTTAACTATCCAGGCTGAGTGCTTTTGCACTTTTTAATCTGTTCCTCCACAGTTAGTGCTGTTGAGATTCTCTCTTTTCTGGAGTTAAATTTGGTAATTTTTTACTTTCCTACTATAGTATTTGGATTTTCTTTAAATGACACTGAATAATTCTCTTACTTGTACAAACCTGCAAAATTTTCTCATATCGAGAAGGAAAAGTATGAGCAAACAAAAAAGTAAATGTTATTGGAAAAAACCCACAGCTAGGATGTATCAGACTGGGAGCAAAATATTGGTGCACAGCTTTCTATTAGGACCACGGGTTTTAGAAAGAAACCTTTAGATAAAAATTTATAAGAAGTACTATTCATGAGCAGACAATTGTGAATAAAAGTCACTACCACCATGAACTGTTTAACAAACATGTATTTCTGCAGTAAATGTCCTATCTGAAAACGAATTTCAGTTAAATAACTACAGCACTGTTATCAAATGCCACCTCACAAAGTATACGAACCATATAAAAATGGGAAAAACATCCAAGCACAAAGTGATATTCATCTTACTTATTGCAAACAGCAATGTCCAAATATTTAACAAGCACCTCCTGGTTAACACGCTATCAAACACTTCAACTCACAGCTCCTAAGGAGGTTGAGACCAGGAGTTACAGACCAGTCTGAACAACTGAGCAAAATGCTGTTCAAAAATGAAAGAAGGGGCTACAGAACTGGTTCTGTAGGCAAAAGTTTGCCAAATAAGCCAAGAACTCCAGTTCAGGTCACCAGAACTCATGCAAATGCTGAGTGGACATGGTGGCTCACCTTCAATATCAGCCTCAGAAGGCAGAGACAGGGGATACCCAAAGCAAACTGGCTAGCAAGATTATCTTCCAATCTCTGAGACTGGTTGAGAGATCCTAGCTCACTGAGGTAGTACTACCCAGGACAGAGCCCAATATCAGTCTCGGACTCCAGGTGCACTTTTACCCACAACTGTGCCCACACATACAAACATAAATCACATACAGACATGAAAACAGAAAAAGGCAAAAAAAGAAGGGAAAAACTCTAATGATCTCTCACTATGTGGACACTATGCAGAGATACAGAAATGGTTACGACCTTAGCCCCAAAATCTATTTCCCTCACCCTTCCCTAGTTCCAAAATGATACTATTTATAATGTAACCTCAGCAAATGTAAATAGCCCCATCTAGAACCTTGTTTCATAAACCATAAGAATTTCAGAAGAGTTGAAAAATCAAGAAAAACACTAAACTATGAATACAAATGGTTTAATTACTATTACTATTCTATCATAAATCAAATCCTGACCTCTCAACTAAACATTATTCCCCTTACCCTTTCTACGATAAGGCCCTAAATAAAGACAGTCTAAAACATCTCTGAAGACACAACTTTAAAAAGAGGATCCGGAAATGACAGAAATGCTTTTCTTTCCTTTCTACAAGACATTACACTTTCAATAAGGAAGTGTCATAGGGAAAAAAAAAAGCAATAAACTCATTTTAAAGTATTATACACCGTACTAACAAAGGAATATTAATAAAAAGTTATATTCACCATCCTCTGAAAAATCCTTGGCTTACACACTATGTTCACACTAGCAAGAAAAACCTACCTGTGCACATGATTCCTCAGGTGTTTTGGCACTGACTGAGTAAAGTGCTGGGAGGTCAAGCCGATGTACAGAGAACCTTTCTAGTGTGTGCAGAAGCGCTGGAGCAAGGTGAGAAGTTTGACCTGAACCTCGTTCTCCAGACAGCAACAAACGAGGCCTGTAAGAAGTTGGCTGATGATATGGTGACCTATAAACACAATAGTGATTTTAAAATTACATATTCTGAATATTAATATGCATGAGTCATCAGAGGAAAGATATCTATTAAAATAATCAAACTTCAAATTCATAAAACCTATTTATTTTAGTGTAGTTACCATTTTCATTACTCGTAACTCTAAAATATCCACTACCAACGACTACAGTGATAATCAAGACATGCAAATATAAAATCCATTTTAAAAGAAAAATTCAGCATTTTTTTCATTCCGTAATATTTTATATATATTATCTTGGAATGTGTAAGACTATATCATTTAGCTATTAATCAAACAGGAAGAATCCTGACAAAGAAATACATCTAGGGCAAGGAGAAACCTTGTTTCAAAAAAGGAAAGAGTAAAAGCCTTCTGAAAACGACACTGAAAGATGTCCTCTGCCCTCCACACACATGCACCTGTACTCATGAATACACACAAAACCACAGAATAATGGAACAAAACAGGCATCCCAAGAAACAAATCACATTAATTGAAGAACTGTATATAGGAAAAGCAGAATCTGGGACTGGCAAGATTGCTCAGTGGTTAAGAGCACATATTGCTAGTACAGAGGAACAGGGTTAAACTTTCCAGCACCATCATGGTAGCCCACAACCATCTGTAGCTCCAGATCCAAGCAATCTGAAGCCCTCTTCTGACTTCTACAGAGCTTAGGGTCACATGTGGTGCCCAGACATACACATAGGCAAAACATACTCATAAAATAAAATATATGTAAAAAATTTCAAAAGAAAAAGCAGCACCAAAAATATAATAAAGATGGATTAGTTTCCAAATACAAGGCATTCAGAACCTTATTTCACAGCATTCAAAGAATATAGCCTAAAAGCAAAGACAAACTTCCATATGTAAAAATATGTATCATATGTTTACTCATTTCTTGTATTTTAAATGCATATTTGTGGGTATGTGTAAGTGATGTGTGATCCTGAGCATGTGGGGCCAGAGGATGATGTCAGGTCCTACCTTACCTTCTTTTATCACATTCTACTAAAAGTTTGTCATTTCAACCAGGTTGGCTAGCCAGCAAGTTCTCAGACTCTGCCCGTTTCCTTTTAATCCCAGATTTACAGGTATACGCAATCATATATATATTTTTAAATACGGGTGTTAGGATTTTCAGTTCAGATATTTATATTTTCATAATATTTATCCTCTATCCATCTATTCCCTGTCTGTATCTCTCTATATCCTTCACAAAATATTGAATGCATGAATGAATATATGAAAGGAAAATTAATGACTTAATTTTTTCCTATAATATATCAGCACATCCTCCTGCTTGATCACTACTGATTTAAAGTGACAGAATTAGTGGCTTAACTGTGCAGCAGAGTATCTGCTTCAACATGCATCAAGCCCCAGGTTCACCACCCAACACTGACAGAGAGATAAAAGTGGCTCAAAAGTAAAGGTATAAAAAGACAGCACTATAAACATTAGTGGAAGAAAAGTAAAGTAGCACAATCTTTCTAGAAAACCATTTATCAACTTACATGGAGGTTTTAAACAAAAATACCCCTTGACATAAATCTGCTTTTAAATTTTACCTAAAGCTCTGAATCAGCTATCAGCGTAAAGGCATAGGGAGTTATCTAGCTTAGTACTGTTTGTTAAAAATGACCTCCAAAACCTTTTATATTTTATAGTCTACTAATGGTAGACTATCCAAATATTTACATATTATGTAGTGTTTGTTTTTGTAGTTTCTCTATGTAGTCCTGACTGTCCTAGAGTTCATTATATAGACCATTCTGGCTTTGAACTCACAAAGATTCTCCTGCCTCTGCCTCTCAAGTGCTGAGATTAAAGGCATGCACCATGCACCACGAGGCCTTAAAAATTACAGATTATATAGCTTTTAATTTGTGTATTATGTGTAAATGAGTCTGTGTATTTTGTGCATGTGAATGCATGTGTGCCCATCTATCTTGTTTTATGAGAGAATCTCTCACTTAATACTAAGGCTTGACAATTAAGCTTGGGTAAAAAAGTAGACTTCCCCAGGGATTAACCCACCTCTACTTCTCCAAAGCAGAGATCACAACTCCCTGCTGCCAGCATTTTACATGTGACCAAAACCCAGATCCTCATACGTATATGGCAAGCACATTTCCAATTGAGTCATCCCCCCAATCCCTTATGTAGATATCTTAGAAAAACATTAAATATATCCTAACATGAAGTTGCATTCCCAGAATGAATTTAAAAAGTAAGTTACAGAGGTAGGGAGATGGCTCAGTAGTTAAGAACAAATATTTGCTGCTTTTCCAGAGAACCTGAGTTCACCTACCAGCACCCAAGTCAGGAGGCTCACAACTGCCTATAACTATAGCTCCAGAATATCTAACATTCTCTTCTGCATTCTTCAGAATCCACACACATGTGGTGTATACACACACACACACACACACACACACACACACACACACACACACATTAACCAATCAATTAATTAGCAAGTTTTAGAAACAAGTTACATTTACTTGTGGGAAGAAATAATGTAAAAGTCTGATCATATACATAAAGAGAACATGAAAGTATAGTCAATAAATATTACCTTCAGCTACTCAGGTTTTAATTTTTACATTCTTATTACTTGAATTGTCTACAGAATATATCATCTTTCTAATTAGAAAAAAAACAAAGCTATTTTTATTTGTAAAATCTCAGAAAGCTGTTTCTAGTCTACAACGGTAACATAAAGGAAGAATGAAACTTATTTTCATCCATATATCTTTCTCTCCCAGAGGCTAATCTACTGATATCTACTTTTTCTTAAATTTACAAACAGATTTCAGTACTGTTTTGGGAAACAATCCCAGAAACCTGCCAACAAGGTCCCAGCCAACATGACTGCAGAGCCACACTGCACAAGACTTTCTTCTTACCATTGCTTTGTTGAGCACTTACCCAGCATACTAACACATGCTACTTAAACAGAAAGCAGGACCAAAACAAAAAAAGCAATCATTGTATATTCCTTAATAAAGGCCTTTATTTTCATTTGCATGCTTCTTAAAAAATATCATATGGTCAAATCACCCAACAAAAATATGGCTATTGACCAACTAAGCTAAAAAATAAAAAATCTATTTTAAGCCAGACTTGGGAGGCTGAGACAAAAAGACTGATGCAAGTTTGTGGTCAATCTGGGGCTACATGGTGAATTCAAGACTACCCAGGGCTATACGGGGTGTCACAGGAAGCAAGGAGCACAGAGCCTGGGCCTACAATGCACTAGAAAAGGACTTCTGGACTTTTAAGTTTACATGTGCTTCAGTTTCCTTATTCATAGAGTGACACCACAAGTACAGTGCTCTCATGTATACAGCATGTCTAGTATCCCTCATTCTCAAGTGAACATTGATTGTGACTAGCTGTTCTGGAAAGCTTTCCTGTACTTCCCAGCAGAAATTCTATTTTCATGGAACATTTAAATTTTGCCAATGCCAATAACAGAATGTCTTCCAACTATAAAGTAAGTTATATCTAGCTCCTCCTCATGCTTTTTAGCACCAAGTCTAAGTCCTGGCATACCATAAACCATGCAAGCATGGTGGCAGTTACTTGTTATTCCTGCAGTGGAGAAGGGAAGATCAAAAGCTAAAGATCAGCTTCAGCTATCCAGTGAGTTTAAGGCCTCCTGCCTTAAAAAGATGGAATAAAGCTTGCACTACAAAACAATAACTTAACTGGAAAACTAGAATAGTGTGGGTAAAGAAAGCTGAAATTAAACCCATTCTTTTAGAAGAGCTGAACTAAACCAATGAGCTAAACCAATGGCATACATTAAACCAGTAGTGGAATGTTCCTACCAAAAAAACCAAATACAGCTGTGGAAACAAGTTTTCTAACAACAAAATCTATATTTCTGTGTTTCTTTATTGGCAGGATCTATCTTACAACACTGAAATAAAAGACTTCTGATAATTTCTTATCACTTGCTAGTGTAGAATTCAAGTTCAAACAATTAAAATTGTTTTTTTTAAAAAAAAAACAAAAACAAAAACCAAAGTGACACATATACACACAGATAGGCTAGCCAGGTAAAGGGTAGGAAAAGAGTATTTAGTTTGCCTGTAACTATCAACAAAACAGATTTACGGAATGCTAGAAAAGTCTAAAAAAGCTTCTCTGCAGGCAGTAAGAGAAGGAAGTGGATACAAAGACACTTCCTGATGAGAAATGCATGCTGTGAAGAAACACAGAGGAAAAGGAGGACATTAAGTAGTTCATTCTAAAAATACGATAAACAAGAAAAGTTTAATGATACGTACAATCAAAACCAACTTTTCATCACAATCTACAAAGTGAAAGAGAGAGAGCAGGGGAGGGAAAGGGAAAAAGAAAGGGGAGAGTAAGGGGAGGGAGGGAGGGAGGAAGAGAAAAGGGGGCTGAAGAGCCGCCTCAGTGGTTAAGAGCATTGCTCTTCTTTCAGAGGACCCAGGTTCAGTTCCCAGCACTGACATGGCAGCTCACAACTCCTACTCCAGGGGATTCAACACCCTCATACAGACAAAGATGCAGACAAAACACCAATGTAAATAAAATAAACATAAATAATTATTAAAAAGAGAGAGAAACAAAAAGAGGACGTATAATATAGTAGCCTGCACTTGAATGAAACTAAGTGTCCTTTAACTATGGTACTAATTATGTTAATGAAAATAGTGATACTTTAGTACTTGAAAATTACTTTGTCTTAATTTAGAATTACAATTACATGAAAATTTTTTTTTCATTATAGTGTACAGCAAAAGCTACTATAACAGACAGTAAAAAGATAAAGGTAGAAAACAGTAAAACTCAAATTTATAAAGTGTAAACTAATGCTCTGTTAAGAATAAAATGTAAATTTATTCGATTACTGAGCAATGTCTGATTGAAAATCTCCTTAGTAGCTTTGGAATCTCCAAACCCTCACCTAAACCATATCAGAGCTGATATGCCATGGGCAGTGGTAACTATTTCTTAACTGTCCATTTCATTTCAGATAAAATGGGCAAAAGTGCATTAACCTCTAATGGTAATAATCCCTCCCCACCTCAAAAAAAAAAAGACCACACTACTTTTTTTTAATAGATAAACTAGCATATAACATTCTCTATCTTGTAAATAGACATTAGCTGACTAGCAATGTAATTATTAAAACACACACACAAGCAGTAAAAACATTCCAAAATTGTGTGCAAACAAAGAAACACCTCAAGAATATACTCACCAATAAATTGCACTGTGTTCTAAACGTAAAGTAGAAAAGTCATTCTAAACTGAAATTTAATATGAATTACTCACATTGTAAAATGAAGATAAGGTTTAGCCACAGCAGCAGCTGACAATGGTTTCTTTGGTGATCCTGAGTGACAACTCGTCTCAAAAATTGATAAAGTATTCTCATCTTCACTATCATCTAAAATTAAAGTTTCTATATCTGTCGAAAGAAAAGCACAAGAAATATGATCTTAAAAAATTTGTATAATGACAATGCTAAAGCTAAAGAAAATGGGGTTAAAAATCAAGTGGCATCAGCTAACATATTATCTAGCAAAAATACAGATTAATCAGGCAAGCCAATGAAACTAGCATTTTAACAACATAAATGAAAGTGACATGATTGTACCACCTTGATCGATTATTCACGTTTACTAGAAACTGTAATTTAGAAGCTTTGCTGACCTAATGGTCTAGAAAAGAAATGGCACCCTCCTAAAACCACTCTTGAGAGTTCAATATGGACAAAAGCAACCTCATTCACATCCTGTTCAGTTAATAAAATACCTGAGCAAAAGCCAGTTCATACAAAAGTAACAATAAGCAAACTGATCTATATTTTTTAATGACATGTTCCAAACAAAAACTTGCCTACTTAGGATGACATTAGGGTGAGGAGAGTACTTTTATCCCAGCACTTGAGGTGTAGAGGCAGATGGATCACTGGGAGTTTGAGGATGGATTGGTCTATATAGCAAGTTCCAGGCCAGCAAAGGCTATTTACTGAAACCTTTTCTAAAAACTAAATAATAAAAGAAAGGAAAAGAAAAATGGGGGAGCTGGAGAGATGGCTCAGTAGTTAAGACTACTTGTGCTCATCTAAAGCACCAGAGTTCAGTACCTAGCACCCATTTGTGAAGTAGCTAATAACCACTCATATTCCAGCACCAGAGGATCCAGTGTCTTCTTCTGGCCTCCATATAACATAAACTCACACATAAACATATATAAAAATAAATCTTTTAAGAAAAAGATTTATGTATTATGTGTACAATGTACCTGCATGTATGCCTGCAGGCCAGAAGAAAGCACAAGCTCTCATTGCGGATGGTTTATGAACCACCATGTGGTTGTTGGGAATTGAACTCAGGTTCAGGGTAGCTAGTGCTCTTAACCTCTGATCCATCTCTCCAGCCCTGTTGTGAGACATCTGATTGCACAGTGTAAAGATATGTCACTATGACTGGCTTAATAAAAAGCTAGGCAGGAGGTACAGTCAGGACTTATGGAAGAAGAAAGGCAAAGCTGCCAGCCAGATGCAGAAGAAACAAGACCTGCAGCAGGAGGAGAGATAAAAGATACAAGTCATGTAGCAACATGTAGATGAATAGAAATGGGCTAATTAAAGCTATAAGAGCTAACTGGGCAAGCCTAAGCTATAGTCCGAGCTTTCATAATTAATAAGAAGTCTCTTGAGTCACGATTTGGGGGCTCATGAACCAAGAAAGTCTGCTACATAGCCCCTATAAAAATAAATCTTTGTAACAAATGCATACTAATCTTGCAAAGGACCCAAGCTTGGTTCCTAGCACCCACCATCAAGAAGTTCACAACTGCCTGTAAGTTGAACTCCATGGAGATCCAACACTAGCCTTTAGGTAAACATATCCACATATAAACACATATTTAAAAATAAAGTAAGTCTTTAACAGAGAGAGAGAGAAGGAGGAGGAGAGAGAAGAAGAAGAAAGAGAATGTGTGTCAGAAAGTCAATGTCCACTCAGTTAAAAGTGTATCCATTCACGTAGCATTAGTCCCTCCACAGGGCTGAAGGTTAGCACTCAGTGAAATAACTACAACTAACATCTCCACTGAGAAGAGCACAATACACATGCCTATCAAAAGTGCAAGTTAATCAATGTGTGCAGTGTTCTGTGTGTAGAAGACACAGAACTGAAACTGTCAGAAATCAGCTGCGGTCGCAGAGCAGCACACCTGTCATCTGAGCTACTCAGAACACTGGGACTGGAAGATGCTTGAGCCCAGAGACTCAGAGCCGATGTCAAGGTTCTAAGGAAGAAGGATTTGGGGGGTTGGGGAGTCCACTTTAAAAAAAAGGAATAGAATGCTTTATAGAAATAAGATACAGGACTGGGGAGATGACTCAGTGGTTAAAGCACTTGTCACGAGTTCAGACTTCCAGAACCTACATAAATATATCATGGATATGGAAGCCCTCTATAATCCCAGTCTCAGAAAGTAGAAACAAAACCCACAGAGCAAGCTGGCTAGCAAGATTAGACAATTTCTGGTTTGACTGCCATTCTGCATCAGTGAATTAGTCAGAAATACAATTAAGTATGATTCTTGACATCAACTACATGCTTTCATAAGAATGCACATGACATGCATGTACACATACACACAGAGAACATAAACATGTTAACACACACATGAAAGTGGAAAAGAAAAATATTTTTAATGTTTTAAAAGCAAGCATTTAGGAAATCTAATAGTCTCGAAGTAAGTTTGGAAATAACTTAAAAACCTTTGAGTAATAATGTCACAAGCAAGGAAAAGATTCAAGTATGAGAAAAATATTAAAAGAATAAAACAAACCAGAAAATACATGTAAAGTATGAAAGACAAGCATTTATTTGAACAAAATTTAGTTGCTATCCTCCACTAATACATGCCATTTAATTTTAATGGGTTATAAAAATAAAAGGTATATGAAAAAGATAACAATGCCTCGGAGAAAAAGAGTATCAAAATCTCAAAGAAAAACAAAAAGTTTATTTTTTATGTAAAAGGTTTTAGGTAAACACACACACGTAGCTAAGCTAGGGTGATGGCTTATATCTCTAAAGTGAATCTCTGTCTCAGAAAAGACAAAAGGCATACACATCACATAAATGCACACACCAACCACAGCAGAGAACCTAAGTCACAGATATGTCCCAGGACAGCTGTCCACATCCTACCTGACAAAAATTTAAGAAACAAAGTGTTCTATGTAATATTTTATGCAAAGTTATCCTTTAAAAAAAACTGCAGTCTCGGGCTGAGGAGGTGGCTCAGAGGTTAAGAGCACTGGCTGCTCTTCCAGAGGTCCTGAGTTCAACTCCTAGCAACCACATGGCAGGTCTCATCCATCTGTAGTGGGATCTGACTCTCTCTGACATAAAGATAGAGCATTCATATACATAAAATAAATAAATCTTAAAAAACAATTACAGTCTCTGAAAAATATATTAGTCAAATTGAATAATATTCATGATTTACTGAATACATTCATTCAATATTCATTTAATAATGTTAGTGTTTTTTAATGTTTTTATAATTATTTGAACAATTTTCTATTTGGTATAAACTACACACCAAATGAAGGGAAAATGACAATAATAAAAATACATTATTTCATACCAGGCCCACACAATTAACCCCAGAACTTGAGAGTCAGAGGCAGCCTGGTTTACAAAGAGAGTCCTGGGCCAGCTAGAACTACATAGTGAGACTCTGTCTTAAACAAATAAAACCCTCACTACTTCCCCTTCAAATTTAATAGATCTTATTTGATTTCAACATAAACCTAATTTCTTTCTTTCTTTTTCTTTTCCTGTGAGACAAGGTTACATGTAGTCATGGTGGCTTTGCCCTCAAAACGTAGCTAAGGATGACCTTGCTTCCTCCAATGTTTCCAGTGCTAGGATGACAGGTATGCACTATGTCCAACTTACACAGAACTGAAAACTGAATCAGGACTTCATGAAAGCTAGACAAGTATGTATCTTACTGACTTACATCTCCAGCATAAATTTCTAATCTCTTTTTTTTTTTATGAAAAATGGGTGATTTATTTTTTAAAATGGCGTTCTTATTTTATCTCAGGTCCAAAGTCTAATTAATCTTGAAGCTTAACTAAATTTAAAATTGTGGACAATTAGGTTGAAATTTATTCCCTTATCAACAACTCACATTTTAATCAGCACAACACACTAAAGAGTGCTATGTCAATGACATAATAATATATATGATGAGGTGAATCCACAGAAGCATTATAACAATGCAGTCCCAAAGCATGATCTCTACAGGCAGGGTCCTGAAGATTTGAGTTGACTCAAATCTCAGAGTGGCCTAACATAACCCAAATTACTTTCCAAAGTGCAATTTCCTCCTCTGTGTGTGGGGTAACTCACAGGATTGTGATATGGATTAATGAGCAATAATTTATGCAAGCACTTTATAATAAACGTAAGATATTATCAACTTTCTAATTATAGTAACACTTCTATATTAATATGGTTTCACATAAGAATGAAGAAACATTCACCAGGCAACCACCATATATGAGCAACATGCAGTTCTGAAATAGTGATGACTGAAATAGATCTAACTAATGTAATCTTAGGAGAAACATTTATTCTTATTGTCACAATATTTTAAAAAGTAGCTTAGAATACCTTCTTTCTTGTCGCTCTGGCTAACTTCTGCATGGGGAAATACTTTCTGTAGAACTGCTAAGATGTTGTTGAAGCTTCTTTCTAGCAATGGCCTTATAATAGGGGACAGTGCCTGTCCTGAAGACATCACAGCACGTTGAGAAGCAGGCACAATGTTCTGCATTGCATGGTAAAAGTCTTGGGCACTGAGCACTATCGAGGAAACATCCAGCTGCAGTTTATGACTACTAGCATAAATCTGAGGGTAACGCCTCCGAAGGGCAATCAGGGCAGCTTCCGTACACAGGGCCTTGATGTCGGCTCCACAGTAGCCTAATGCACAAAGAAGAAAAGTAACAAAGTTAAGTTAATTGTTCCAAGTACCATTACGGTTTCATAATGCATACATCTCTATCTAAAATAACAACACAAATTACTAATTATACACTATTTTATTAGCAAAGCTGAAACTAGCATTTTAAAATCCCCTGTCAAAAATAGTAACCTAAGAACTCAGTACTTAAGACTGAAAATGTTTTTAATATTTTAAGTTAACAAAAACAGAAATTAATAATATTAATACAAAAAGCCTAGTACTGTACACCAAAAATCACTTGCTATAATGTATAGCTTTCTTCAGGGCAAGTTTTCAAAGAATTACAGTTTTGTTTCAATTGTTCATCGCTATTCTTAATCAGTACTTTAGCCTAATGATCTAGCACAGAGACACATCTTTAGGGCTGTAAGCCTGTGCTCTTCCTGCCCTGGCCTACAAAGCCCCTGTGATTACAGGCATGCATGTGTCACCACTCCTGGCTTACTTTTTCTAATCTTACTAACTCCTAAACACATATGAGAGAGGGGTACAAAGGTGTGCATATGCAGAAACTTCAAGAACTCATAATTTACTATCAGGTCTGGGTATAGTGCAATTGTAGTTAACATGCAACTACCTAAAACATTGCAGTTCACTCAATAACTCTAAAGGCATTAAAGGAATTAAGATTTTTTTAAAAAAAGTTCACGTTTTCCTCTTTGACTTTGATTATATATTCATTTAATCCTAACAAATATATATTTTAAAAAAACATGATCTGCCAAAGATCTCTGTCACAAAATAAAAAACAGAAAAGAGAGAAAGTCTTCAGATCAGCCACAAACTGGCTTTTCCTATCAGCAATTAAATTAAATTTCCTTGGTCACATTTATTTGTTGGGCCAGTAGGGGGAACCATTTGAACAAGTTATAGAAAATTGTGCCCTAAACGCAGGGGAATGCCATCAAATTTATATTTTACATAGACCTCACGCAGCTTATAAATACCAAAGTAATGTTGGAAATTACAAAAAAAAAAAAATGGCTCACAATCTAGAGTGGAAAATGTAATCTGTGAGAATTTACCTCAAAAACTTAACAAATTAAGCATAAATATTATAACAACCTCTACCTTCCAATTAATTTCTTCAGAAGTTAGGTTTATCACTAGACTTCAATTTTACAGCTCTCTATTAATAAATCTTTTTAAAGTATATTTTTTCTTTGACATACAGTTGCTACACTATTTGAGCAAGATAAATACAAAATACTTGCATAAAGTTAGAAAGAAGAAAATAAACACAAAGACATGAATTTTGTAAAAATAACTACAATTGACAAGTAAAAACAACCACATTTCTGTTTCTTATGAATATCTGCACAGTTGATGAGCATGCAGTGGCCCTCTACAACAGAGGCTCAAGTCAATAGGGAAAGCTCAGAGGCCAGATAGATAAAACAGCAACTACGGGAATACTTAGTCATAAATCTCTATATTTGCCATAATAACATGTTAATTATATTCAACAATATACCACTCATTCTGTACTATTGAGTTTATTAAGAATAACAGATCCCATTTCTAAAGTAAATTTTTAGTTTATTATCATAATTAATAAACAAGAAAAGATGGAAAATATTTTCTTTACATTTGCTTGTGAGAAAGTGTTACAGGCTTGTATTTTATGGTTCTCAACTTTAAAAAATCATCAGAATGAACAATAAAATAGAGACATGAATATAAACTCCTGGGCCCCACAACAGTGACTTACATACAATCTGAGAGCTTAAAATTTTAAGTATGTATTTTGGAAAATGTTTAGAAAGTACTTTAGTGCACAAAAAATGTTGAGAGCCACTCATTTAACATATGTTTCACTAGACTCAAATACTGAATTAAGTAGTATTGGAAGAATCATGGCTTTGGATAAACACAGGCCTCCTGGATAGGGCTCTTGTCCTACTGCAATTCATAGCACACACTTGTTCTCTCAAGAACATTCTGGTTCAACAACCAGATGATACTGCAGTTTACTACAACCTGTTAAGAGTTAAAAGTTGGTATGTAAAAAATAAGCATCCCTTTTCATAACCCATACTTCACCACTGCTAAGCAATGCGCTACTGAACATAAAGGCAGAAGCAAAGGAAAACGATTCCTTCGTGTTACTATTAAGTTACAATTTTTCTTAAAGACTAAAACAAGGGTCAAATTTTTCTTTTTCGTTTTTCTTTGTTACTGTTTTTCAAGACAGAGTTTCTCTAGCTATCCTGTAACTCACTCTGTAGACTAGACTGTCCTTGAAATCAGAAATCAGCCTGCGTCCACCTATTGCGCAAACATTCTTAACATTTTTTTTTCTTTTGAGAAGTTTCTTTACTACTTAAAAAACATACCTAATATGCATACAAAAACCTTCAAGATATTTCAAGGTCAAAGATACCAAATTCATAACCTATAAAAGGCCAACTATCCTTGCAGATATTCATCAAGACTGCAAAATCTTTTGTTTGGCATAAATTTCACTGAACTGAAACCATACATGTTGAAATGCATCTGGGAGTATATAAAGTAATATTTTAAATGAATTTTAAATTTATTAATGTTCTATTCCTACTTGAAGACCTGCATTTGGTTATTTTTAACTGTTTTCTTAAATGAAATAAGAGCCATAACTGAACAAATACTCATTTAATTACAATGTATTTTTATGTCACTCTCTAGGAAGCTAATGGTTTATATGCAGATTTACATATTATATTGACACCCCATGAAAAGGGGAAAGGCAAGAGAAGTTTTTGAATAAGAAATTACAACATATTTTTTTAAAGCTAAAATAAATCACATGGAAAAGGGAAGAATGCTGATTGAACTTTGGAAATACATAGAAACTAAGACTCTAACATTTAGGATGATGGATTAAACTGCAGTGTGCAACATCTCAAATGGAAGATAGGCTAATAGAAAATGATTTTAGAATAGCTATCTCTTAGGGCATTCCTAACTTCCTGAAGACTTCTGTATGTTTCAATTAAGAATCATTCTGTGACAGATTCACAGAAAGATGTACAAAGGTTTCCCAGTCTGATCTTAACTCTATACCATAATATGATAACTAAAAGGGGATAAATCTCTCAAAAAGGGAAAGACTGGTTTTTCTTTTGTTTTTAACCAAGTACCACCCTCTCCCATAAAGCAGCACAAGGCTTTGCAAAGATCAAGCCAAATTTACAGGAGATGGGTTTGGCGCATGCTCTCTTATACCAGGCAAAGCTTAAACTGGAGTAGTGCTGCAGAGATTTACGTTTCCTCCTCACCAGAAGATGTCGAGGTCTTTGTGGCTCAAAAGCTGAGGGATGCTGCTTCAGAGATGGAAGTCCCTGTGGATGAAGAGGATAATTCGGATGTAGCTAACTGAATGGACTAATGTTCTCTTTAAGTTTTAATTATTTGATAGTGGATCACAATGATTTTTTTTAAACTAAGTTGTTCTTCTTGGTTTTGGTAACTTTCAAGTTTTCCCAAGTAGATGTTATTAGCGGATTATTTAAGGGATTTCTGCATAATTTTCAAATTCATGGAGACAGGTAGTTTTTCCTTGATTATTTATATATATATATATATTTTGCAGAGTCTGAAAGGAAAACATGAAATCGGCTTGGTGTGTGCTCTCTTGCCAGGAGGAAGGAGGAAGGGAAATTTCCTTTGTGTATATTCACTTACTTACTACTGATCTCTTATTTTAGACCTAATTAGACAGTAATCCATGAGTTCCATCTCCTGTGGTTATCAATGCTCTCATCCTTTTAAGACAGTAATGCTTCTTTACTCTGAGGGTGAGGTTTTCCACTATGATGTATTTAATGACTTTAAAATAAATTGCAAAGTTTTATATTTGAAGCAATACTCACAAATACCACTAAGTATTTTCTTTGACAACTCCTCCAACCCAACTTCTTTCTAGATTACAGAAATAAAGCTGAGCCCATTCACCCAATACATAAAATAAAGCGTAGGAGACTGCAGTCTGGTCATCTACATGGACCTTTTTCTCTTATGTTTATTTTTGCTAGTAGACTTTCTGAGATGGGGTAATTTCTAAAAGGAGACACTAGAATAGTATGTGAAGGATACTCAGCATTCAACCGGAGTCAAGACACTACTAAATTCGGTTCATCAAACACCTGATATGTTGAAAATTCAACTAAGAAGTGTTCAAACTTTAAGAGAAACATTTCTATAACTCTTAAATATGAATCACAAAGACATAATTGTACTCATTCATGTTTCAAAATAAGGGAAAGAAGTGCTGAGCAAAACAGGCACTGAGAGCTGGAGAACTCAAGGAGGAGCACTCACTCACCAACACACTCTTCTGCCAATTCTCCTAGAAAAGCATCAGACAGTTTGGGATTCCAGTCCCTGGTGTGGATCTGTAGGATGTGTTTTCTGGCCTAAGAAGAAAAGTACAGTGGCATAAAACAGCACCAAATTCTCACTCGTGTATTAGCTGCAATAAATTCTGACCATACCCCCACACCCAATTTTTTGTTTGTTTTAAAAGAAACTTAGACACTTTGGCATCTACATCAGCCCATGAGGTATAAAACCTATGATTTTTATCTTTGCTTCACAAGTTGAGACAGATACTGTTCTAAGTGACTAAAAAAAAAAACAAAAAAAACTTGAGTAGTGGCATAAAATAATAAGTAAATCACTAATGTGTAACAAGAACTTAAAACTGAATTTTTACTTTCCTACCACACCACTTTAAATATTTTATTTATTATTATTAAGGGGTAGGCAGGAGTGTGTATACACATGTCACATCATAGAAAAACTTTGAGAGTCATTTTTCTCCTGTGAATTAAGCATATTCTCCCTGTACTGGTAGAGCCAAAAACCTGTGTTTAGCTTGTTAGATGTCACAAACTAATGCTCTGGTCCTATCCCTTACAATTAAGTCCACTCCTAGGCACTGACACATTACTGGCAGCTGCACCTGGGCAAAGAAAGTGAGACTATATCCATCCCCAACCCCAAGGTCAGTGAACATCACAGAAGAAGAAGGGCTAGAGAGATGGCTCAGGGATTAAGAGCACTTGCTGCTCTTCTGTAGCATCTGGGTTCAATTCCCAGCACCCACTTGATGGCTCACAACTATTAGTAATTCCAGTTCCAGAACTGACATCTATACTCACAGAGATATTCACACACACAGGCACACACACACACACACACATAACTAAACTAGTAAGAAAAAAAAAAAAAACAAGGGTAGAAAGGATGTAAGGGTGAGAAGAATGAGTGCTGTGAGGTGCTATTTGCTGACATGATAAAGCTATTTCATTCATGAATTCACAGCAGCTATCAAGTCAAAATGCAGTCAAAAATGCAACATGAATGGAAAAGTGCTGCATAAAGTCCCACCCCTAACTGAGGAACACTGGGCAGTTGATTGATGGGGGGAATAAATCTTCCCTGGTGGTGTGACAACTGGTAGGCTTCCCATTCTCCAGTGAATAACCCCAAACCCATTTACAATAAATATAACATTCATACACAGTACCTCCTCTAAAAGATGAATTCTCAAGTAAATCAAGACATAATAGAAATTTCAAGTACAATTAAAAAGGAAAGAACTTTATAACATATTAATTAACATTATCTACAATAAATGACCATATATTATTCTGTCTTAAGGGAATGTTCTTTAAATATTACAAATATAATTAACATTTACTGCTTTTAATTTGCTAGAATTCATATGTTAACTGTAAAAATTTGGGCCCAGAATATTTACGGACAAATTTTTAGGGAGGTGGCAGGAGGGATGGATCAGTGGTTAAGAACACTCACTGCTCTTGCAAAGGACCCAGATTCAGTTCCCAGCACCACAGTGACTTATAACCACCTGTTCCAGAGGATCCAGTACCCTCTTGTGATCTCTATGGGCACCAGGCATACACTCAGTACATTTTTTATATATGTAGGTAAAATATTTATACTAATAAATAAAAATAAATGTTTTAAAAAGTTTATGGGGCCAACTAGAGACAGCTAATAAGTATACAAGATAATTGCTTCACTGAGGGAGGTTATGATGTGGAATGCCTTTCTGCATGCTGTGAATGTTCTTTATTATTGGTTAATAAAGGAACTGTTTTGGCCTATAGCAAGGCATCTTGGAAGCAGGCAGGAAATCTGAGCACAGATAAAGGGGAAGTAGGGTGGAGTCTTAGAGATAAGCTTCAAGCTGCCACTCAAGAAGTAAGATATAAAATACAGGTAAACCAGGAGCCACGTGGCACTACACAAATTAATGAAAATGGGTTGAGTTAAGTTGAAAGAGCTATCAAGTAATGAGCCTGAGACATAAGCCAAACAGCTTGTAATTAATATAAGCCTTTGTGTGATAATTTGAGGCTAAGCAGCTGTAGGACTACAGGTCTAGACCCTGGCCAGGTGGGCTAGAAACCTCAGGCTAGAGGGAGGGGCAGCAAATAAGCATCTACAAAAATCGAACCAGAAAGTTTCCTTTCCCTAAGGTTCTTGACATTCTCATGAATGCTAAGAACAGAAACAAACTGTGGAGTAATACAGTATACTATTGTTGTACCACTTGTTCTAAAATACCACATAGCACAGGCTGGCCTCAAACTAGAATTCTCATAGTCCTAAAGCACTAGGATTATAGGCAAATATTAAGAAAGAAATGTAACACAGAATTTTAAATATTAACTAAGATATCCCATAAACAAAAAATAACAATAAAAATATAAACTTCAAAGCATATGCTTTGTAACTGAGTCACAAAGTTACTACATATGAGTATGTATGTGTATATTTTATATGTGTGTTTATATCAACAACGATTAAAGAAACAAAACAAAACACTCTTACCCTTTGATCAGGCAGGTTGAAAAGGAATTCTCTGTCAAAACGACCAGGTCTCCTGAGTGCAGGATCTATAGAGTCAAGTCTGTTTGTAGCACCAATTACAACAATTTCACCTCTATTATCTAATCCATCCATAAGAGCAAGGAGGGTTGACACTATAGAGCTGTTGAAAGAAAATGTACATGTAAAACTTAATGAAAGCAAACAATGTTAATAACAATTAAGTCTTAAGTGAATATTCAAAGTGCACAGAAAATTCACTAGACTACTAAACCACAGCAACCAAGAGAGTGAGGATGAAAAAAGGAGAAAGGAAAAATAATATTAAAATTAAAATCTGAGCAGGATGTGCAACTCCATGACAAACTGTAAGAGTCAGATACCAAGAATGGACAACACATCAAGAATACCTCATAAAAAAGGAAGAAATCAAAAATAAAAAATTTTAAAAAGCAAGTAAAGTAACATTTGTTTAGCATACACAAAACCCTGGATTCCATGCCCAGAATTACAAAATATAAAGGTAAGATGGCTCAGTGAGTAAATCCATTTGCCAGCAGGCCTAATTATCTGAGTGTGATCTCCAGAACCCATATGAGAAAAAAGAACTGACCCCTGAGAAGTTGCATACCTTCCCAAGCATGCCAACATGTGCACTCACAAAATAAATGTCATAAAATGTTTAAGTTAAGTAAAACTTTCCTGCCTCAAAGGATGTAATCAAGAACATGAAATGAAAGGGCTGGAGATTGGTTTAGCAGCTAAGAGCACTGGCTGCTTCTCCAAAAGACCTAGGTTCAATTTCAAGCACCCACAGAGCTGTTTGCAACTGTCTTTAACTCCAGTTCCAGAGGATTTGACACCCTTGCAGGCAAAATGTTAGTGAATATAAAATAAAAATAAGTAAATCATTTTAAAAAGCTCTTTTTAAAAGAGTGAAATGACAACCCAAGAGAATAAGAAGCTATTTGAAAATTATATATTAGAGTCTAACATTAAAAATATGTAACTATATAATAAATGATCAATGCAAATAGTGAAATCTAAATGTAAGTAAAGGATTTAAAAGGCATTTCTCCAAAGACGGCATGCAAAGGGCATATCATTAAACTAAGCATATGGAAAGCAAACCAAATTATAGTTGCCACTTTAAGCCCACTAGAACTATTATAATTAGATTTTTTTAAAAAAAGTATTGGTGAGGTTTTAGGGAAATCATAACACTCACACACTTCTGGATAGTAAGGTAAAATGGTGTACTTTTGGTAATGAATATAGCATATTTTTCACCATTTAAGAGTTACCATATGACCCAGCAACATGATAAAGAAAAATCTGTATATGGATATCCAGATCAATACTACTAATAATAGTCTAAAAGTCAGAAAAAGTGAATAACCACAAATGAATGGATAAGTAAAATGTGGTGCATCCACAGACCGGACTATGTCAACAGAGAAAGCAAATCAGGCTGCTCGCTCAGCACTCAGGAAGCTGAGACAAGAGGAACACCAATTTGAAGACACCGTGGTTAACAGAGTCTTGTAGGCAGGACTAATCTACAAAGTAAAAACTCTATGCCCAGTGACATCCCTCCAAGAAAATGATGAACTGAACATGAATAAAGCTTAAAACATGAATAAAGCAACATGAATAAAGCTTAAAAATACTGCTAAATGAAATAATATGGGCAAAGGGGCCAAATATCACAGCATCACATTTACATAAATATCTAGACTGGCAAATTTACAGAGAAACAAGTATAGAGTGGTTTTCTAGTGTTGAGAATCTAACAGGAAGGCTGAGAGCAATGCCTAAAGAACACAAGTTTTCTGAGCTTATAGAATACTATAAAACTGTGTGGTGACAACAGAATTCTATAAAGACACTGAAAGCCAATGAATTATATAGTTTAAATAGGTGAACAGCAGGGAGATGGCACAGCAGTTAAAAGCACTTACTGTTCTCCCTGAGATCATGTATTCAATGCCTAGTAGCCACAAGGCAGCTCACAATTGACTATAACTACAAATCCAAGAGATTCAACACTTTCTTCTGGCCTCAGAGGCACAGGCACACATGTGTCACACATACATGTATGCAAGCAAACACTCATACACACAAAAGTAAATAAACCTTAAGTAAGCAAATAAAGCCAGATGTGGTGGTACATGTCTATAATCCCAACAGTTAGTGGGGAGATGTCTACAAAGAAATTCAAGTTCCAGACTAGCTTGGACTAAGCCTTCGAAAAACAATGGAGGGATGCTCAGCAGATAGAGCAGTCCTTGGAACCCATATTAGAAGGAGAGAACTCTTTCCCAAAGGCTGTCTCTGATCTGTGTATGTACAGGGGAAGTGGGAGTGTAAATAAATAAAAATAAACGGAGCAAAAGAAAGAAATAGAGCATGGCTGTCACAGATACTCAGGGGTAAGGAAATGTCTGAGTCCCTAAGTTTGAAGTCAGCTTGGGAAACAAAATGTAGTCTTGCTTCACAGAAAACTAAAAATAATGTTAAATTTAAGTGGTAGAGTTCAAGTTTGCCTCCAGCCAGGTGTAGTGGTGTATATCTTTAAACCCAGCACTTGGGAGACAGATGTATGACTTCCTTCTGGAACTCTGTGATTTGGAGGCCAACCCAGTCTACATAGTTCCAGGACAGCCAGAGCTATATAAGAAGATGCTGCCTTGAAGGAAGAAAAGAAAAAGTTTGCCTGCAATACAAAAGGCCTTAGATTTGATCCCCCAAATTGGGAAAGGGTTATAGTAGTTTATTTTTAGTAGAGAGCAATTGTGAGGTTCTCTGTTTCTCTGTCTGAAAATGCATGGTATCCAGAATTTTCCTATTTCTAACAACAGTTCTCACTCCTATTTCTTATTTTTACTACTGAAACAATTTCTGTATTATACAAGCCATGTCAAAAATAATTTTCCTTCCCAAACACACTATTCTAGCTGTATTTTAAAAGAAAACTATAAACAAAATCAGTATGTGATGTCTAGAAAAGATCTGTTTTGTTTTCTAATTGGATAACAAAAATTTATGATATAAGCATCTTTCCTGAAAATAAAGTGAGGTGTATCTTTAATTATAAATTTATGTTTAACCACTGATTTGAATCTGAAATGTCCCACAAAGGCTCATGTCTAGGTGTTTGATCCTTAACTGATGGCATTGCTGTGTTCTATAAGTTTCCAATGTCATATTAAGATTTGTAAACCATTGCTACCATTTTGAGTTTGTTTTGTATGGAGTGGGACATAGAGGTAAAGTATTATTTTGAACTTAGGCATTCTAATGCTTATGGTTTTTTATGTCCACAGGATTTCTTTGACTACTGAGAGTGTTTTATAATTTCATATCTATTTCAGGACTGTCTTCATCTAGTTTTTTGAAGTGTAACTTGCTTTGAGTAGAATGGGACTATTTAATAATATTAATCAATCAATGAAGATATTTTTCTATTTTTTCCATTTCCAGTTTATCTTATTTTTTTAAAATATGTTTGTCTGTGTGTCTGTGTATATAAACATGTATATGTGGGTGTCTGTAGAGACCATGGAGCTGGAGTTATAGACAGTTGTAAGCCACCCAACACGGGTGCTAGGAATCAAACTCTGGTCCTCTAGTCTTAACCACTGAGCCATATCTCCAGCCTCCTCTTCAATCTCTTTATCCATGTTTTGTATTTTCATATAGAAATCTTTACTGCCTTATAAGGCTAAAGTAACTTGTAGGTATTTTGTTTCTATTCCACTGACACATTATGACACAGCTTGTGTGTCAATTCTGTATCCTGCAACTTTATTGAATTTGCTTAGAAGTTCTAATAAAACTCTCAGTGCAGTTTGTTTTTCTATATAGAGAGTTGTAGGGGGATTATGTTGTTTCATTGTAAATAATTGTCCCTGCCTATGAGTTTAATAAAAAGCTCTGATTGGTCAAACACAGACTGGAAGTGTGGGCGGGGCTACCAGACTAAGAAGATTCTGGGAACAGGAAGAACAGAGCAGAATGCCAGAGAGAAGCCAGAGGAAGCAGAGGACAACTATGATGCTCTGAGAAAAGGTACCGAGCTGCATGGCTGAACAGGATAAGAGTCATGGGTTAGACTAAGGGTAAAGAGTTAGCAAGTTATATGCCTGGGCCTTAAGCCGATCAGCCTAAAACTATTGTAAACATCTATGTGTCTCTGTGAGTCTATGGGTCTGCGGGCCTAAACCTTGAGGTTAGGACCAAAAGTCCGGGCTAGAAACCACATACTACAAAGAGTTATGTTATCCAACAATAATTTGCATCCTTTCCTAGCTTATTTACAAACTTTTAATATTTCCTTCTTTTGCCTAATTTTGCTAGCTAAAATTTCAGGTACTAAACTGAACAAGAGCTGTGGGGAGAGATATGCTTATGTTATTTTAAAACATATAAAGTTTTGCCCATTCCATATGGGCAAGGTTTTTAAGTCATACACAACCAGTATTACATTGCAGTCTGATCCTTTTGTAACTGATTGATTAAAAAACAAAAAAATCAAATCATTTATCTACATCTTGTTCTTCATTCATTAGAGGTTAGGGTTTGAATGTGAATTGTCTCCCATAAGCCCACGTATTTAGAAGTTTGGTTGCCAGGTGTAACTGGTTTTCAAGAACTGATTATGGAAACTCTAATCTAAACAACAGATCATACTATCATGGCATATTGGGAAGTGGTTAAAACTAGGAGGTGGGGGATCTAACTGGAAGAAGGTGGTCACTAGGGCCTATTACTAGGTATTTTATTATAGCCTAGTAAGTTCCTGTCTATTTCCTGGCTCACATTACATAGGCAAATTTGCTACTCCATTCACACTCACTCCTGGGCTAACTTATCATACACACCCAGACACAGAAGACATCTGAAATCATGATCCAAATCAATCTTTACTCTCTACGTATATCATGTATTGTGACCTAACATAGAGAAAGTAACCAATGAAGATATAGTTTACATTTGTTGATCACTAGGACAAATCTCACTTGAATGGAATGAAATGTTTCTGATGTGCTAGTATTCTATAAAAACTCTGGCATTTATTATGTTTATCAGAATATTTAAGCTGATTACTTGAGAGTGTTAGATGGGTTGTGGCAGGAACTTGACTGACAAATACTTCAGGAAGAGAAGTGAAATGGAGTCACTACACCAAGATACACTTGGCCAATCAATGATCAAAACATCATTTTGTGACAAATGACTCCATTTGTGAATTAGACACCTCTCTAAGTAACCAATGTGTCAGATGAGTAAAGTGCCTGCTATGCAGCTACATTCAAGTTGGGCATGGTGACATTCATCATCTCAACTCTGGGGAAGATAGAGTAAGCAGCAATTCAAATTCTCACAGGACAGTGAGGCTGGAGAGATGGCTCCACGGTAAAGGCACTTGAGGCAAAGCCCTACATTCTAGGAGAGAAGCAGCACCCAAAAGTCATACTTTCATCTCAAGACATGTCATAGCAAGAATGTTCTCTGCTGCTGGAGCACTCACACAATAAATAATAAGTGCTATTTTAGACATCTTCCTCCCAAAACTATAATACATATTGACATAAAATCACAAATAAATATTCATAGTAGGTCTATCACAGTATCCCAAACCAAAAGCAACCAATTCACTATTAGACTGTAAATTAATCCTGTGTTGAATGAAAGAACTCCAGAAAATAGACTACATTATAAAATTCCTATAAGCCTTAAAGTATTTAACCAAGGGCTAAAACCAAATACTACATCAGTAAGTGAAAAGAAATTAATACAGTAGTTCAGGAAAAATTACCTGTGGATTTGATCTTGTCTACTAGAACGAACTGGAGCTAATCCATCTATTTCATCAAAAAATATTATGGAAGGCCTCATCAAATAAGCCTAGTAGAGAAAAAAATTAAATTACTTAATTTTTCACTTTTGAATTTAACTTATTTAACTTTTTATTTTCTGAAAAAGGAACATAAAAGCAAATAGTACAACATAAAACAAGCATTTAAAAGTATACAGTGGAGCTAGGCAATGTAGTTGAATAGTAGATTATTTTCTTAATTGCACAAGGACCTGAGTTCAATTTCTAGAATCAAAAATCAAAAGAAAAACAAGAAACAGCAGTGTAAAAAGGAACCAGCAGCAGCAGAGTCGGTTACAAGGCTCCCCAGCCCACAACTATTGTTTTCAGTTCTTTGATAATGAGAACTGAACAAGACTTCACTGTTGCATGAATCCTAATTTGTCTTTTAAAAGAACCCGGAGCCAGACATTGCGGAAAAGCTGAAAGATCAGAGACAGAGAAACAAGCCACTTCTTCACCACTACTGAATCCTCAGGGGGTAGCTCAGTCTGAATAGGGAAGCACGTATATGAGCTCCTGTCTCATCCTACCTTATATCCCCTTCTCTGCCCAGCCACATCACTTCCTGTTTCAACCTTCCTAGTGTTGAGAGTAAAGGTTTGTACCACCACTGCCTGGCTCTGTTTGGCCTTGAACTCACAGATATCCTACAAGTCTCTGCCTTCCAAGTGCTAGCATTAAAGGTGTGAGTCACCACTGCCTGACCTCTGTGGCTGGCTCTGTCCTCTGATCTTGAGGCACTCCACAGATGCTAAGAATGTACTCAACCATAATCCATACACCACATGCACCAGAACTTGTTCTTTTAAACATAACTATGTATCTAAATTAGCTTCCATATAAATACATAATATTTTGTTATTTTCATTTTTAAAAGTCATAATTATTTATCAGCAAGTGTTTAAAAACAGAAGCAAACATTTCATCAAGCACTACTCACTCAAGAAAACTGTGAGTTAGCAATAAATTAAATATAAATAATCTTTATAACTTGGGGCCAAAATCTTAACTGAGATCAACATATACTCCTATCTCTAGCATAAGACTAAAAAGAAAACAATTTTTTAAAATTTTTAACTCACTAGACAATATGCAAGTATCCCCCTAAATTCTTCAGTCTTCTGTTACTATTATTTTAATTTTTCAGTCACAATTTTTCCTAAAATTATTCAGTATGTTTGACTTAGCATTAGACACAGAACCTGAGATATAGATCTTACTTTTTCCCCTATTATCTACAGTTTTGATACTACTTTTTTTTCTTAAGACAGGGTCTTACTATATAGCCCTGACTGGTCTGAAACTTGCTATAAAGACTAGAATGACCTGGAACTCACAGAGATTAATCTGCCTCTGCCTTCCAAGTGTTGGGATTAAAGGCATGTGCCACCATTCCCTGCTCTACACTACTAACTTTCAAATGATATTTAAATTGTTCCACCAATTATATATGACTTTTTGGAATAAAGAGTATTTTGGTTTGAGATTCTCGTTCTGCAGCCCAAGAGGGTTTGGATTTTACCATGAAGACCAGGCTGACCTCAGAGTCTCAACTTTTTCTTCACATATATTTATTGAGGTATAATCAAATATAAAATGAATTGCCAGAGGTGACACACTTCCTTCACTAAATCCAGCAGTTACATGAAAACTGAGTTAGCACTAATTTTTTAAGGTACAGGAAAACTGTGTTTTGCTTGTTGAGACAGGGTCTCACTAGCTCAGACCAGTCTGAGACTGACACAGCCCTCCTAGCTCACCTACCCAGGGCTAGGATTATAGGCATATGCCACCATGCCCGGTCTTTATAACCTAGGCTCAAATGATCCTCTCACGTCAGGATCAGGGGTGAGATTTCCTTTTACTATCATGTTTATTTTCTGTGATTCTAGGGCTTGAACCCAGAGCTTTACACACACAGTAATAATAATAAATAGTAAGGACTACAACTGCATACTACCATGTTCTGTTACATTTTACCCATTCAGTCCCTTTCATTCTGCCTTTTCAAAGCATTCATTTAATTTGGAATCTACCAGCTAGGTATTTAGAATATGGTATGATCTGGGTAACTATACCTCAAACATTTGTTTCTTAAATTTCTGAACCTTTAAGGTGGCATTTAAGTAAAAAGACAGTGAAATATTAAGAAGGTAGGGCCTAATAGGGTTCCTCAGGTCACAAAGAACCATGGGATCCTGACCTACTAATAAAAAGTGAAAACTTTTCCCTCCGGGCTAATGAGCTAAATATTAACAGTTCTGTTCTGCTATGTGCTCGGCCATCATGTGCTATTTTACTGTAAGATCTAAACCCAAGGGACCAATCACGACTACAACTACCATGTGAGCACAGATAAACTCATCCCTTCAAAAGCTAATTGTCCCAGGTATCTTACTGCAGTGACAGAAAAGTATCTAACATATAATTATGACAATAAATAACAAACTGTCTTTTAAGATTCTTCCCACAAATATTTAACATTTCCTGCTGGTTCCAATTTCTTCAATAAGATTATAATCTAAGATTACTTTATATCCCAGGCATCCAGTGGTATCTAACATGGTATTGTACACTCAATAGTCACTATAATTTGAATCATCATAAATATTGAAATCAACTAGAAAAGTGGATTAAACAATAGCAGCTTCCCATAGTATGTGTTCTGAACAATACATAAATGTTCTGACCAACTGCAGATAAAACTGTTTTTATCTGTATCTATAGCAAACACATAGAGATGTTTTCCTTGTCATTGTCCCAACAGTAACAGGTGTGTCCTCCCTGTGACTCATGAGCTACACATCTATGGATACAGCCCACAAGACTGTAAACTTACCTAAAACAAAATGAGACTCTGTGTGTGTGTGTGTGTGTGTGTGTGTGTGTGTGTGTGTGTGTGTGTACATTTTTTTTTAACTCAAAAGTATGGTTCTGGTGTGGAAACTTTACCAAAAACAACATATTCTTGCAAAGTTGGACATGTCTGCCCAAACCAATTACATAGCACATATGTTGTATGAGATATTATAAGAAATGCAGAGATGATGATAAGCACACAGGAAGATGTATATAAGCTACATTCAAATCTTTATTATTGTATATACTAGACTTGAAGATGTGTAGGTTTGGAGTGTACCAGCAGATAGAACTGCTGGAACCAATTACTCCCAAGTTAACAAAAATAGTACTATGCCTTTAAGCCTCACAATTTAAATTACTGACCCTAAATTTCACATACTAATTGGAATTTATGTCTCCTCACAGCTGTATTTGCAGATAAAAATATATTACTCTTTTAAAAAAAGATACCCTTGAAGTATGTGATTTTTCTTACCTGATCAAAAAGAAGCCTAAGTTGCCTTTCAGACTCACCAACCCACTTGCTCAAGCAATCTGCTCCTTTACGCATAAAAAAAGCCACCTTTTTGTCTCCTTGACTACATTCGTTGGCTAATGCTCTCGCAACCAAGGTTTTACCTGTGCCAGGAGGGCCATAAAACAAACAACCCCTAGGAAAAATAAGAACCAAAGAAATTTTTTTAAAAAAATTTACATCAATGATTTTACAATAAAAAAATCATATAAAGATTGTCAAAGAAAATTAATGTTATCATCAATAATTACCAATTTAAGATTTCCCTCCACCACATATAATTTTAGATTACTATATGGTAATTTTAAGCATGTTTTTTCTAGTGTATCTGAAAGTTTCACTGTGCCGAGTCCTCTAAGGCCCAAACTCTTGCAATCAGAGAAGGGTTAAAACTATACAACAATCTGAATGGCCTGGAATCTCCTATCTCCATAACGAATTTCATCTCGTACCTGAAGGACTCCTAAACAGGCAAAAGTTGGAAAACAAGCCTAAATAATTTCTCATCATCCTTGTTAGAATACATCAAATCAATATATATGAAATTTTTATAATCAAAGACTAATTAATTAATATTCAATTAATTGAAAGTAATAGCACAATAATAAACATCTAAGACATGGCATACCTTGGAGGCTGGATTTTAAATTTTTCAAAAATTTCTGGATATAAAAGTGGAAAAACTACCATCTCCTTCAGAGCGTGTATATGGTGGCTCAATCCACCTATGCTGTCAAAGCGCACCTTGGAAAAAGAGGGGGAATTTTAATATAAAGTAATTTCATAATCCTAGGTTCTAAAATTTTGTCTGTTCATTCTTGACTCAAAGTCTCATTATGTAGCCCTGTCTGGCTTAGAATTCTATGTAGACTAAGCTGGCCTTGAACTCAGATCCACCTGACTTTGCCTCCCAAGTGCTGGAATTAAAGGTGTGCACTGCCACATCCAGCCCAGGTTCTATAAATGCTTTTAATTGAAGAGTTTTATGATTCAGAAATACATTCCTTCGGAAGCTTTGGAGAATACATACAAATAAGCGTAGAAAAAGTCAAAGATAAAGCTCTGAGACAAATAATGCTAACTTTCAGTAATCAAGTAATTGATCAATTACTAATTACTAGGAATAAGATCTCAATGCCCAACTGAAAACATTAACAAGTATCTATAAAAGGTGCTCCATTTTACACTAACACTTCAAATCCTTTCAATATTTCACATACTTATACATCTTCAGCTAGAGCAATACTGTCTCCCTCCAGACAGAACTAGCTCATCAACAGAGCAAGAAAATCTTTGCCACCACTGCTCTCCAAAACACAACATAATCAAACAAAACCTTACTCTTTAGTATTTAATTCCTCTACTAAGAAAGAAACTTCATTTTCCTGGTAAGGGACAATAAAGAAGAAACAGGATATATCAGAAGCTGTTCCTCTTACTCATACCAGTGACATCAGCTAAAAGACTATGTAAAGAGAATATATGGAAAACTGTCCAAAGAAAATTACAGAATGTTTGCAGTGATTGCCTATCAGACCCTGGTGGAGCCCTTTCCTACTTCTTATTTTACCATGGAACTTGGAAATGTTTTAAGAATTGTCCATTATGACAGGAAAAATGAACTATAAATGAAAGCAGGTAAAACCAGAAACATTTTTTAAAAAGCTAATTTTTTCTTATATGTTATCAAAACATTTAAATTTAAAAAGTTTAAAAACTTTTAAAAACATTTAAAAAGCCTACACTTTTTAAGAGTAAAGTACTAGAAAACCAAATCTTTAAAAAAAATGGTAAGGTTCCTCAAGAAATGTACTATTTCCTAGGGATTCAGGAACACATATAATCTAAAATTTCCTTTATTCCTAGTTAACAAAACAAGTATCTTACTCTATTGCTTTCGATTGGAAATAACTAAATTTTCATCTTCAGTGGTATATTGAACTCTAATCTCATGACTTCTTTTAAATCACATTTAAGAATCAGTTAAATAATGTTGTATGAAGACACAAGAAATCCAGAAAAACTCAGATAAATTCCTGACTATGAGGGAATATTTCAAACTATTCCAATATGAGACATGATCAGTGGACAAATATTCATGAGCTTGGTTCTTCTCACAGCATATCCCTATTCTTGGGGTGCAATCATACACTGTCCATTGTGACTTCAACAGTGTTCATACTGACGACACATACCTAAATTTCTACCATAGATTTTTCTGACTTATACCAAACTAATCAATTGCTTTCAAGATGCATGTCTACAATTAATTAAACTCCTTCCCATTATTCCTCCTCTTGTATAGGCTACTTCAGATAATGGAACCACCCAATACCAATCCAGACTATCCATTATCTACCTATTTACTTAGGCCAGAAGCCTGCACAATACACTCAACTTGTTTCTGCCAGTCTCCAGAAGCAATTAATTCACTAAACCCCATCATATTTGAATACCTTAATTCTCCCCACTTAGTTCTCTGCAATTCAACTTCCTATAGTAACTTTTGCTCAGCGTTAGATTACAAACAAGACCCAAACAGTCCCTGTAATACTCATTTTGCTTCCCTTAAAACTCATTAGAAACATCACGGCTAGAGTAAGGTACATAATATCCAAGTCTATTTATAAAATCAGATAATTCCAACAACAACTCATTGGGTTTTGTGGTTGACAGAATCCTGAAACCCTCTCAGCTTCATTCCCTATCTGCTACAGATTCTAGTGACATTGAAAAGAGAAAACTTAACTAAGAAGCATGTGTGACCAAGGTTTTGAGGACCCAAAACATACACATGAAATTGCTAATATTAATCATATCTGAGTTTCTACTTTTTCATGTTTTGTTTTAGAAATAAAGAAAATCTTAAAAACAAAACAAAAACATTACTTGTGAAAATATTTACAAACTTACTGATTTATCGATGTTCATTGGGTCAACATCAGCCAAGCTTGCACCCACTTTCACTCGTTCTCGGAGAATGCCGCTAGCTAAATCTTCTGCTCTCAAGTTCATAGGCAAACACCTGAAACATACAAAACATGGAGACAAAGGCATTAAAACCTTTACATTTAGGAAGCCATTGAGACTGCTGAGTGCATAATGATGTACAAGAATAAAATAAATAAATACTCAATTTTTTAATCCTTCACATTTTAATCTCAGAATAGTTTTAAAGTTCTTTAATATGATTTTCATCTTTCTGCTTTATCATAATCCAGAAAATAACAAAAGGCTTCATATCTTAAACTACCATTCCTAAATGCTTTAAAATTACCAAAACCAGTTATTCAACAGATAAAAGAAAAATGATCACTAATCTATTTTCTCAAAGAATTTACCTCTCACAATAGGAAAGCTGGGAGTCTGATCCTCAGTGTAGTGATATGAGTAATAGGACCTTTAAGAGGTGAAGCCCAGCCAGAGGGCCTCTGGTCACTGGGGACACACACAAGGAGACCCTGGTCAGTATCCAGGCTCAGTCCCCCATTAACTACTTCACATATGGTATCCTCTCTTCCAGGTGTTCCTGCCATAATAACATCTTCTAGAACGTGATGCAGCCACAGGGGCTGTCACCAGAGCCAGCACCATATTATATGCACTCAATCTCCAAAACATGCTAAATAAAATCCTTTTCTTTACAAATTACCTAGCTTCCAGTGTGTCATTACAGCACAAGAATATAGCCTAGTACAGGTAAAAATCAGAATATGGCATAGCCTCAAAAGTTGACAGTTTCTATGGTAACTCCCAACTTCACTGACATTTCTGAATCCTAATTTACAGGAGGGAGGGAGGGAGGGAGGGAGGGAGGGAGGGAGGGAGGGAGGGAGGGAGGAAGGAAGGAAGGAAGGAAGGAAGGAAGGAAGGAAGGAAGGAAGGAAGGAAGGAAGGAAGGAAGGTTGGTTATCATGACTGGGGATATATCTTAGTGGTACAATTATGTACTCACATCTGAAAGCTCTAAGTTTGATTCTAAAACTGGCATATCTCCCCCCGCTTTGCCTCCCTCCCTTCCTCTTTCCCTCCCTTTCTCCCTCCTTCTTTCCCCTCCTGTCCCTCAGATTGAATAGGCTTTAAGTACTTGTAAAATTTAGATTTTAGATAAAGTTGCACAGAGTCTAGGCCGGGCTACCAAGATGACACTAAGACAAGAGAATCCTGTGAGCTCTGAGTCCAGCCTGGGGAGCACTGGGAAGACTTGTCTCAAGCAAATAAACAGGCTTAGATTCTACTCTAACTTTACCATCACCCATAAGATTTGTTTTTAGTACATAATTTATTTTAATATAAACATAAAAACGATTCACTAAAAATGTGGTATTTGTACAATTAGCTCTATGTGGACAAATATAGAAGTACTTGCTAAATGCCAAATCACTAAACTAAATTACCTTTACTATTATAAATGTAAAACAGAAAATTGAGCCAGGTAGTAGTAACACATGATTTAAGCCTGGCACTCCAGAAGCAAAGGCAAATGATTTCTGAGTTCAAGGCCAGCCTAGTCTACAGAGTGAGTTCTAGGACAGCCAGGGCTACAGGGAAACTCCGATTCAAAAAACAAAGAGAGAGAATAAGAAGAAGGGAGGGAGGGAGGGAGGGAGGGAGGGAGGGAGGGAGGGAGGGAGGGAGGGAGGGAGGGAGGGAGGGGGAGAGAGAGGAGAAGGAGGGAGGGAAGGAAGGAAGAAGGGGGGAGGAAAATTTACTCATTTTTTTTTAAAAAGCTAATTCTGGGACACTTGCTGCACTTTTAGTTATTATTATTAACTAGTCAATTATTCTACTTAGGCAAATATTACCAAAGGTAGACAATAATTTAAAAAAAATAAAGTTTGTTTGTTTGTTGTTTTGTTTTTTTTTTTTTTAAGAAGGGGGGGGGGAGCCTAAATGGTGTATGCCTGATATCCCAAGCATTCAGTGGGCTTCAGGTAGGCTATTTAGTTCAAAGTCAGCCTGGGCTATGTAACAGAACCCTATTTAAAAATAAAACCAGAGGCTCCTGAGATAACTACATTAGAAACAGTACCCTTCTCTGAATGTAATACTCAGCCTCATGAAATGGATGTGGGCTTGAAAAAACTACAGAGACAAAGATGACAAAATCACACACACTAGCCTGATGTCCTTGCCTCTTCTTCCTTTTCCTTTACAGCATTACCTGAGTTTAGTACTTACAAACTAAGTAATTTAAGGGACCTCTCTCAAGATCTGATTCCCTCTGAAATTATAAAGTATTGCCACCTTAAGTCAAAAAATATTCAAAATACTGGGGCTGAAGAAATGGCTCTGCAGTTAAGAACACTTATAGAAGACCCATGTTCGGTTCCCAACATCCACATGGCAGCTAATAGCCATCTGTACCTCCAGTTCCAGGAATTTAATGCCTTTTTCTGGCCTCCATGGGCACCAAGTGTGTGCATGGTACACATACACATGCAAGTAAACACACATATAAAAGAAAAGCAAATAAATAAGGGCTAGCAAGGTGACTCCGGAAGTTAAAGGCATTTATCACCAAGCCTGATAACCTGAATTCAATCCCAGGAGTACATATGTCAGCAGGTGAGAACTGACTTCGAAAATTGCTGAGTGAATAAATACATATGCACACATAAACACATAATTGTACAACATTTAAAATATCAGCATCAGCAAAATGCTATTATAAGTAAGGAACTTTTGTTTGTTTTTTTTGTGTTTTGAGACTGCTTCTTTGTTTAACAACCCTGGCTGTCCTGGAACTTGCTTTGTAGCCCAGGCTGGCCTCAAAGTCACAAAGATCTGCCTGCCTCTGTCAACTGAGTGGTGGGATTAGAAGAATGCATCACCACACCCAGAGAAACATATTTAAAAAAAAAAAAAAGAAAGAAAGAAAAGAAAAGCTGCTTTTCTCTCTTCTACCACACAAGCAACACAAGAACTTACTGACCTGTTTCTTGCTCTTGCCATACTTTTTGATTTCCTTCTTTCAAAGCGCTCTTCATCAGAAGAAGTTGTATCACTACTATGAATGGCATGCTTCTTCCTCCTATTGGAAAGGGAAAAATATGAAAACCCTATAGCACCCAACAGCATTCTAACTTATATCTTCTGTGTCTGCTGTTTTGTGTACTACTCCACCACTGAGCTAAGACCTGGCCTGCTGATTGCATTACAAAATATATTCTTGTCATATCTATAATTAGCAAATTTTTATTCAGATCATTGTTTTCATTCAGTTCAAATCTCACAAGGAATGAAGGTTAAGCTCCACAAAGAAGAATAAAAACAAGAAAATAGAACACTTGTAATTTTTCAAATATGGAAGTTTAAAAAGCTAGTGAAGCAAAAAAGTTATACTCAAATTTAGAGAATAACGTCATTGCTATAATATCAAAATCTCAAAAACCAGGATATTTGTCTTCTCTATTCTTCCTTTCCCAAATTATCAAAAATAGTTCAATCATTTTAAAAAGTAAATATACTTGTTTACAGGAAAATAAAGGCTTTTACTTTGTACTAAAGATTCTTCTACCCCATTTGACATCTTATCATGTATTTAATTTTTAATGAAAAAATACTTAGCCAGATATGATGGTATTCATCTGTAGTCCTAGGTATTTGGGGAAAGCATGAGGTAAGAGGCTGTCTTAAGATCAAGAGACCAGCCTGGACAAAATAATAACATCTTATCTCAAAATAAGTAATAGGGGTTACTATGAGATACTCAGCAGTTAAGAGAACCAGCTACTCTTCTAGAGGATCCAGGTTCAGTTCCCAGCACGCACATGGTGACTCACAACTGTCTGTAACTCCAGTTCCAAGGGATTTAATGCCCTCTTTGGGCTTCCAGAGGCACTAGGCATTAGGTGGTGCATGGACATAGATGCAGATAAAGTACTCATACGTGTAAGATAATAAAATAATGATCTAAAATAATTAACTAAATAAAACAATTTATAATCACAAGCATATTAATGAATGAACAAAAAACATATTAGACTAAAGTCATTCCAAAGAAGAAATAGTGTTAAATTATTATAAAACTGGCCAGGCACTTTGGCACACACTTGTAATCCCAGCATTTGTAAAGTAGAGGTAGGCTGATCTCTGTGAGTTCAAGACCGTCCCGGTCTACAAAGCGAGTTCTAAAATAGTAAGGCCTATATAGAGAAAGCTTGTCTCAAAAACCAAAAGAAAAAAATTATTACATAACTGGTGTAGAAACTACAATAATTTTAAAAGTTTGCCAGATTGCATCCCTTCAACATGGTCTGACTGAGTTTATTATAACCAAATGAAATTCTTTATTCTCTTAAATTGTGTATGCCAAGGCACAGACACAAACAATGAAACTAAGTCAAACTTGATGTCTCCTGTATGCAGGAGATGGGGAGAACTGAGTACTAGGCCAACCTAAGCTCTATCTTAAGACCTTGTTTCAAATAAATAAACAAACAAACAAACAAGCTAGCTTCTGTTTTACAAAGGAAACGGAGTGAAGAGGCAGCCTAGAGAAAGATAAAATCCTTGCCAGCAATTTATCAAATAAGAGCTACTACCCAGATTGTGTTATTAAAGGGAAAAAACCACCACCAACAACAATTAAACACAAAAAGGCCATATAATAGTCCAATCTATAAACAGGCATTATGGTAGAAGAAGTAAGATAGTCACACAAATTCAAAACCCAGGTAATATAGAATTGTCTCTAAAAATCTAATAAAAAATAAAATGGTAAATTTCTGAACCTCTAAACATAGTAGTTTTGTTTTGTTTTGAAAAATAAAACCTACTACCCAAGTATAGTTGTCACAGGATCTGTATTCCAGCTACTAGGAAGCTGAAGCAGGACATTCACTTGAGCTAGAAGCTTCAGAAAAGCCTGGGAAACAAAGCAAGGCTCCTTTTTTCAAGGGAAAAAAATTAGTAAAAGTCTCAAAGAAGAACATCATGGACTCTTCTCCATTCAACTCAGATGTGAGACTATATTGCTTTAAGACGTAGAAGTTAAAATTAAAAATTAAATTTAGAAATAAAGCGTGAACCAAAGCAAGTCATGTGTAGGATGATAAAAAGTCAGTGACTAATGAAACAACAAAAGAAAGTAAAGAAAAGTAAAATACAATTGAGTAGTATCTCTTTTTCTCATCAACAGGCACAAACATTTTCTTCTTTCAAATTAAAATCCAACTTACCTGATATGGCTTCTTCTTGCTGGGGACCTATGAATATCAAACAGTGTGTTTTCCCTCTTTTTTTGATGAGCTGGTACTAAAAGAAGAAGACAGGTAGAAATAACTAATAGTAAATAATAAGCCCACGCACTAATAGTGCATAAACTACCTCTGTCAACTTCTATGGGAACCTCGCCATGTATCTTCAATTTCTACACTCTTGTCTAAGCATAACAAAGACAAACACTTTGTGTTATACTTTTTTGCTTCAAATAAACATTCTAAATAGATATTACATTTAATATTTCTGAGAGAGTATCCATTTTAAAAATTTTGTGGTAGGGAACAAAGCAGCATAATGGTATCTACAATAATAGTCCTCATAAAAACACAAATATGGACACATCTTCATGCATGAAAATACCTTCACAAACCAGACATGGTGGCAGAGAACTTTAACCCCAGCACTCAAGAGGCAGAGGTAGGTGAATCTCTGTGATTTTTGTGGCCAGCCAGTGGTCTACAAAGTGAGTTCCAGGACAACCAGGACTATTACATAGAAAAATTCTATCTTAAAAAACAAAAATAAAAAAATACTTTCACAAGAGCCACAAAACCAGGTTAGGAAAAATAGTACTTCATTACATAATAATAGTAAAATATACATTAGAAAGGGTAGGAAGAAAAAGTTTACACTGCCTGCCCAACCACCCTCATCTCCAAGCAACAGAGCACAAACAGGGACACAGTCCTCTTGGAGAAAAGAGATAAACAGAAGCATAAGACTTCGCCTGCCAGAGGCCATAAGAATATACAGCAGGTGACAACTGATATTCATAAGGTCAACCCATGAAAAGGTCTATGATGGAGGAACCTCGTCAAGCAAGGCTCACAAGAACACAGACTATGATGAATGTTGTTTGCTTCTATCTTTAAGCTTCCTATATGCTACTACAATTCTTCCTTAAAATAGCTATCAGATCTCCTCCTACAGCCTGGTTTGGTAGTATATTCTCTCCATGGATATATTGGACACATTTATGTGTGGATTGTCAGAAAGATGATTTCTCCTTAAGCTGTATAATTTTTATAAATAATAAATATACTAGGATATGCTTCATAACTAAAACTATTGTTCCACAAAGACTGTGAGACACTTATGCCCTGTTTTGTATCATTGGCTTGAGCTGACATAAAAAAAAATAGCACTGTAATTACACATAATTAGTAGATCTAAAATCTCAGAGCAAATTCAAAATAGACTAGATGCCCCCTGAAAATGAATTCATAAAATAAACTTTCATAGAAAATGTACAGGACAAATTCACAGATGTCTGATTGTTGAGCCAAGGTCAGGCACCAGGCAACTTTACTGCTAGCTCAACTGCTAAGTCTCGTTGATAACATTAAGACATAACTCCCAGCACAATTAATTGGCTCTCTGCCCAAACTCCTGATCTCAGTTTTATGATAAAAGACTCAAGTTTCACCCAACTAACTGTTTATTATTTAGGTACTGAAATTTATGCAGGGCACACCAAGGACCCTGGCTAACAGCCAGGCATTGCCATGGTTACTCACTCTCAGGCACACCAACTGTCTGGGCAGCATAACAATCAAATCTGAGAGATTTCACATGTGTTATCAGAATGGCTCTATTTCTTATCGTTTACTCAAGAAATGTAATGGGCCTCTCAAAATGTAACTCATATATTGTCTAGTTTTCTGTTGGGAATATATAACTGTTTAAAAACAAAGAGAAAAGAAGATTTTCAAGATGAAATAAATAAGAAAGTTATTATCAGAACCTGTTCATTCTTTTCCTATACCCCTCAGATAGAAAAGTTATTTTTTGCTGGCATTATAGGTTTTTCTACAAACCCTGGATGCAGTCTTGGAGCTGGATCTCTGGATCCTGCCTTTATCCCAGGACCAGGCCAGCCACAGTAAAACCACAGATCAGTTCCAGGCTGGCTAGTACGTGTGGACTAACTTACCCTTGAAATCTGTCCAAGCACTACAAGATGGCCCAAACAACAATACTTCAGCCAGCTACAGGAGCCTGGCACTTCATAACCCAGTGAAAGAAAGACCTTAACCATAAATTTTAACCATGACCCTTAGCAGCCATAAACTTGTGGGAGGGAGGGAGGGAGGGAGGGAGGGAGGGAGGGAGGGAGGGAGGGAGGGAGGGAGGGAGGGAGGGAGGGAGAGCACACTGTAGGCTTACATACACGCATGCAAGTGTACTCTGCTATGAACATCAGAGGTTGAAACTGAGCACTGTGTGTCATTCTCTTCCACTCTCTACCATATGGTTTGATAAGAATTTCTCACTGAGCTGGGAGCTCTCTGGTTCTGCTACACTACCTGGGATGTGGACCCTCAGCGGCCTGTCACCAGCCCTATCCCTCTAAAGCCACATAAGTTCAAACAAACACTTCATTAAGTTATATTTGGTCATAGAATTTTAGCATAGCAACACAAAAGTAACTAATACAGAAGCTGGTTTGAAGAAAAATGTGGTTTTTGCTATAAAGAACATGGCCATGTTGGTTTTGAAAGGTTGTAGGAGGCTGTGGAATGGACTCTGGGTTTAAGAAAAATCCACTAAATGCTATAATCAGAGCTTAATGGGCCATTCTACCTGGAGATTGGAAGACAGTGATGTTGTCAGTATGCTGGCAGCAGTGCAAACTGAGAGGTCTGTCCCAAGAGGTTTAGACAGAATATCTCCTAGCAGCTGGGCTAGAAGCCAATCCTGTATGCAACATTTTGTAAAGAATATGGTTGCCTTCTACTAATGTCCTAGAAAATTGTCGAACATTAAATTTAAAAGTAATAAACCCATTTCTGTGATGGAGAAAAATTCAAGACAGTATAAGTCATGGTAATTACTTGATACCTTATATATAGATCTATAATTTTAAAAATCAAATAGGATAGAAAGAAACATAAATTTTAAGTTTGGAAGAAAAAGAGCACCAGGAAGCTTAATTTTATATCCAGGTCATACACTGAAAGAGAGATTGCAATTGTTCAGGAGACTGGCATCATTAAGGAGAAGTCTGCTCTGCACTGGAACCATGAAATAGGAAAGGTGCCTTGAAGAACAAGACCTTACCCATCTGTGAGAGTTTGAGTGAGATGTCCCCCTGTAAGTCTCTGGTATTTGAATACCTTGTCCCCAGTTTGTGGATGCTTAGAAAGTGATTAAGTGATATGTTCTCTATGTCTTCTGCTTGTGCATAAAGATAGAAGTGCTCCAGCCTCCTGCTACTATGCAATCACTTTGTCATCACAGACTAACCTCTGGAACAGTAGGCTCAATTAAACTCTTTTATAAGTTCTCTTGGTCTCGGTGTTTTATTAAAGCCAGAGAAAAATAACTAAGACAGCAGCAGCCAAGCTTCTGACCTATGATAGAAAAAAGCCTAAGGGGTTGAACTCTCCTAGAAAGCAACTGTTTCAGTATTGGAAAGCTACTACTATGCCAAGATGAAAATCAAACTTGGTAGTACCATCCACATAGTACTAGCTTTGGAGGCATTAAAAATATAAGTGACTTTCTCACTCCTGAGCCATCTAGATGGCTGGTCTTGGTTGGGGGCTGTCCAGCCCCTTTAAGGAAGGAAAATAGTGGCTGCAAAGAAGACAAAAAAGTCTCTGGAGTTGATCAATTCTAGGTTCCAACTTGTTATGAAAAGTGGAAAATATATGCTGGAATATAAACAGACTCTGAAGATGATCAGACAGGGCAAAATGAAATTGGTTATCCTTGCCAAAAACTGCCCAGCTTTCAGGGAATCTGAAATAGAACACCATACCATATTGGTTAAGACTGGTGTCCATCACTACAGTGGCAGTAATACTGAATCGAGAAAGCATGTGCAAAATACTACAGAGTATGCACACTAGCTACCACTGATCCAGATGATTCCAATACTATTAGAAGCATGCCAGCCTGGTGAAAAGTAAACCGGGGAAGTTTGTCTCTAATAAAACTTTACCAGAGCTCCTTAAGAAACAAACAAAAAAATGTGACAGTGAACATGCTGTAGATTCTTCCTGTGCAGTTCCAGAGAGCCACTGAGACCAAGCACCATGTCGTAAAGCAAACAAAGTTCTGAGAATCTACAATGTGAAGCTATAAAAGTGAACCTGGGTTGTAGTGGACACTCCCAAGACGTTGGAGATCTATAGAGCCCTGCATACAGGAGTGGAACCAGGCCAAGACAGAGATTTATGTGACAGAGAGCAAAGCTGGAGGGGGTAGAGCTAACTAAGGCCTTTAAAACTAAAGTCAGAGATATGGAGCTACAGGATTTGGTATCTACCCTATTTGGGTTTCTCCAGGATTTCCTCATGATGTCCCCTTTTCTCTCTTTTGGAATGGGAAGGTATATCCCATGCTATTGCATATTAGAAGTATGTAATTTATTTTGTATTTACAGGAGATCTCAGCTTAGAGTCTTAAAGTTAGACTAAATGCATTTCATGAACCTATGGAAAGAGGGAATAGAATAAGAATGGCCACCAGAGGCTCAGATATTAGAAGACTAGTTGGTAATGCTGGTTGGAGAAGTTAGGGAGCCTTGGTGGCGGATATATGTCACTAGGAGTGGGCTTTGAGAATAGATAGCCTCACCTCACTTGTAGCTCACTTTCTGCTTTCACCATATGATTTCAGATGTGATATTCTCAGCATCCAGCTGCCTGTCACCATGCCTTACCCACAATTATGGACTATCTCTCTATAGAACTATAAACCCAAATAAATCCTTTCTTCCTTATCACAGCAACAGAAAAATAACTAACTAGTACAGTGACTGAGGAAGACACTGATGTTGATACTTATACACAAATGCACATACACTTACATACAAACAAAGATTTGCCACTGGCAAGTAAATACAAGAAAATGTCCTACCTCTTTAGAGAGGCACAAACTAAAACTACAATACACACCCTATTACAGCTGGGTCTTGGCTGTGATCCCAGCTACTCTGGGAGACAGGAGAGGTACAATTTCAAGGCCTGCCTGGGCTACAAACAAATTCAAGGCCAGCCTTTCCACTTAGTGAGACCCTGCTTAGTAAGACCTTAAGGAGGGGAAAAAAAAAAAAAAAAAGAAAGAAAGAAAGAGAGAAGAGAGTGAGAGAGAGAGAGGAGAGAGAGAGAGAGAGGAGAGGAGAGAAGAAGGAAGGAAGAAAGAAAGAAAGAAAGAAAGAAAGAAAGAAAGAAAGAAGAAAGAAAGAAAGAAAGAAAGGAAAGAAAGAAAGAAAGAAAGAAAGAAAGAAAGAAAGAAAGAAAGAAAGAAAGAAAGAAGGAAAGAAAGAAAGAAGGAAAGAAAGAAAGAAAGAAAGGAGGAGTGGGATCTAGCTCACTCAGTGCTAGAATACTCAGGGAGTACACAAAGCCCTAAATTCAATCCCTTGCACCACCAAAACAGACACCAAGAGCCACATTAATTAGATTAGTCATAACAAGCATTGGCAACTATCAATTTTTTAAACTATTTATTTTCTGTAGTCAGAAGACAATTCTTAGTCAGTTTTCTCCTTCTGTGGATCTAATTCAGGTTGCCAGGCTTAAGCAACAAATGCCTTTACTCAGTAAGCCATCTCACCAGAGCTGGAACATAAACTTTTTCTCCTGGTCTTCTTGAGACAAGGGTCTCACAATATATACCGACCAGAATGGCCTCAAATTCATAAACATCCACCTGTCCTCTGCCTCCTCGTGCTGGAATTAAAGGCAAGTGTCACCAAGAGTTATGCTAGAGGCAAAACTCTTTTTTTTTTTTTTAGTGAGGATTAAGACATGAGGATATCTCTATGTAGCCCTTTGGCTGGGAATATAAAAATCTGAATGTAAATACCACAACCACTTCGGAAGCTGAATAATATCTTACAAAATTAAACATACAGACCTAATCATAAAAAATCTGCCCACTATCCTTCTTAGTATTTGCCAGTGTCTGTCCTCTCTCTCTCTCTCTCTCTCTCTCTCTCCTCTCTCTCTCTCTCTCTCTCTCTCTCTCTCTCTCTCTCTCTCTGAAACTCCAGGCTCTTATGTAGTCTACTGGCCTCAAATTAAATTTAGATTCTTCTTCTATCCCATAATAAGACAGTTGTGATGGCTCACATCTATAATAATTCTGAGTGAATTTCAAAACTGGGAACAGTGGCTTGTGCCTATAATTCTACTGCTTGGGAGATTAAGCAAAGATGGCCACAAGTCAAAGGCCACCCTAAACAATATAAAAAACCTAGGCTGAGAATGAGGCTATTCCAAAAAGTTTAAATGAAAATAAGCAATTAATTACAATTTCATTTATAAAAAAACATAAGGCTAATTTAAGGTAACAGAAAATAGATTAGATAAGTACCCAAAGACTAATACATGGGAGACATAAATGACTAAGGGTAAAATACACACAGGAATGAGGAAATTTGGGGAGAGGGGTGTGGGAGATTATGTTGTTCCATTGTAAATAATTGTCCCACCCACTGGTTTAATAAAAAGCGCTGATTGGCCAAAGGCAGACTGGAAGTGTGGGTGAGGCTACCAGGCTAGGAGAACTCTAGAACAGGAAGAATAGAGCAGAATGCCAGAGAGAAGCCAGAGGAAGCAGAGGACAACTATGCTGCTCTGAGAAAAAGGAACCGAGATGCATGGCTGAACAGGTTAAGAGTCATGGGTTAGATTAAGGGTAAAGAGTTAGCAAGTTATATGCCTGGGCCTTAGGCCAATCAGCCTAAAACTATTGTAAGCATCTGTGTGTCTCTGCAGGTCTGTGGGCCTAAACCTTGAGGCTAGGCCGGAAAATCCAGGCCAGAAACCTCGTACTACAGAGGGGCATTGGTGAGTATGTTCGTTGTCTTGATTACAGTGATATCTCCACAAGCATGTACCATATATATTACAGAACTTGCCAAGTTGTAGAATACAAATACATGCTTTGGACATTATTTCAATTAGATTAAGAAAAAAACAAACAAAAACAAAACATTGGAGTAATTATTCCAGAGGACCCACGTTTGAGTCTCAGAACTTACATGCCAGCTGTAACACCAATTCCAGGGAATCTAATGTCCTCCATTGACCCTTGTAGGTTCCAGACATATACAAGATGCACAGGCATACTTGCAGGCTAAACATCCATACACATTAAACATTTTTTTTTCAAACAGGGTCTCTCTACAGAGTCCTTGCTCCCCTAGAATTCTCTATGTACACTACTTTAGCCTCAAACTCAGAGACCCACCTGCCTCTGCCTCTTGAGTGCTGAGATTAAAGAACTGTCAAAATAAATGTTTTTTTTTTAATTCTAAGTAAAAAGGATTCTTGAAAAACATTACACTAAGTAAAAAAAAAAAAAAAAAAGAGGATAAGCTATCACAAATAGAGGTATCTCAATGACAAAGCACTTAGCACTTGTCCAGAACACACAACCCTACATTTAATTTCTGGCAACAAGACAAAAACACAAAATAAAACATACAAACTAATCTATACACACCAGACCAGAAATAAGTAGCCAAAGAAATGAGCGATAAGAATAACAAGTAATAAAGCTGTCATCATGCTAACTACAGGTGCACAGCAGTATATGTAAAAAATGATGCTCAGGACTTAATTATTTTAAATTCAGCACTGTTGTTTGCTTAGTTTTTGAAAAGAGGATCTTGCCTGGGCCCACTCAAGGAATCCTCTATCTGAAGCTTTCTGAACAGCAAAGACCACAGGACCACACCACTAAGCCTAAACACGCGTTCTTTTTTCACAACAGTGCTAAAGCTACTCAGTCACAGAAAGAAGTTGTTTAGAGTCACTTACCTATTGGTGGTGCTTGGTATCGATCCACCGTTTTTCTTTGTCTCAAATTATATGGCCTATCATTTTCTTCTCCTTCTGCCTCTTCAACTTCTATATCTCCATCCTCTTCTTGAGATTCTAGTTTCCACATATGAAAAGGGGGAAACACTTTAATCCGCAGATATGGTCCTATTTTACCACTGAGTATTTACTTTCATTCATTATCTTTTTTCTATACAAGTGACATTTCAAAATGTTAGCACTTTTATGATAATAGCATAAACTAGTATAACCAAAAACAAACCTAGATAAATAAAAAAAAAAATGTTCTTACCAATAATCAATACAGTTCTCTGAGAAAAAGCACTATGAGCAAGATGTGATGACACACACCTTTGATCCCTTTGATACCAGCACTGGAAACAGAGGCAGACCAATCTCTGTGAGTTTGGTGCCAACCTAGTCTATATAGTGAGGTCTAGGACAGCCAGAGCTACTGACTGAGACCCTGCCTCAAAAATGAATGAATTAATCAGTGAATCAATGAATGAATAGCAAGCCCCTGTGATCACACAAATTGTTTTGATTTTATTGAGGGGTTCTTTTCTTTAAGATGTTATTTTAAGACAAAACACACTTATACAATGAAAATAAAATCTTTTGGGTTTTTGTTTGTTTGTTTGTTAGAGATAGCATCAAACTATGTAGATCAGACCAGACTTAACTCAGAGATCCTCCTGCCTCCGCCTTCTGAATGATGGGTTAAAGATATGTGCTACCATGCATATCTAAACAAAAAAAAATTAAGCTTGAAAGAAAAAACCAAAGAAGGTCACAGTGGCATACTCCTATAATCCCATCACTAGGGAAATTATGGCAAGAGATTCTGCTACATGTGAGCTTAAGGCCAACCTAGCTATCTGAGACCCTGTCTCAAACGGAAAAAAAAGAAAAACTTAAAAAAATTTTCAAACTACAGGAAATTTTAATGTACAAAAGTTTTTTTTTAGCAGGTTTCTCATATACCCAGGCCTACCTTAAACTCCTAATCCTCTTGCCTCTCTCTTCTGAATGTTGATATTATTGGAACCTGCTACCTCAAATCAATTATGCTGTGCTGAGGATCCAACACAGATCTTTGCACTCTCTAAACAAGCCCTCTACTGATTAAGTGAACCAAATCCCTAGCCTCAAATCTGTTCACAATTAAAAACAAAGTCTGGTTAATATTCAAATCATACTTAATTCAAAGAACTATTCGTATGTAAGGTAAATGCTGAAGAGATGAACAATTTTGTTGATAGTGTCATAGTTTGTTAAATAACATAGGTTGGTAAACAACTGAGAATAACTGATCACATTTAGTAGAAACTAAAAGGCATCAAGACACAGACTTTAAGGGTATTGACTCTATGGAGTTACTGACATGAGAGCTCATTTTATAATAATCATCAAGCCAAAAAAACTAAATTATAATGCACTGGTTTATCTATAGCTATAATACAACATGTATGTACACATAAGATAAAAAGCATGAAAAATATGTAGGCATGTGGTCTCCAAGTACATCAGAACTCATGACTAAGTTTTAACTACAGGAACTGCCAACACAGTAGCATATTAAAACATTGAAAAAGTGTTACAGGTTCCAATGAGTGACACAAAGTGAAGTGGAAAACTAAATGTATAAAAGTATATTTTACTATAACATTTGACATTTTTTATTGTTAGTTACACAGGTAAGCAAATACATTATCTAAATAATGCTATAAAATATCTATGCCTGAATAAGTTTCCTAATCCTTCAAAAAATACTTTTGAAAAGAGTTTATACAACAGCACACTGTACACTATAAACAAAAATTATACAGATGACATATTTACTTTGGAACCTCTATACATTCAATTAATGCATGTAAAGGCAAAATCACATTACCAGTCTGTCTCACCTACACTAATTAGTCTCCAAAAACTGCAGTTCTAGCTGTAACAATAATATTTATTGAATAAGTATTTTCTTTGGAAATATAAACTTTTAAATCAAGCAGTGCTGATGCACACTTTTGATTCCAGGACTCAGAGGTAAAGGCAGGAGGATCTCAGTGAGTTTGAGGCCAATGTGGCATACAGATCAAGTTCCAGGACAGCCAGGGTTACACAAAGAAACAGGGGCAGGGAGATAAGGGATATATGATATATTAAATACAGAATTTGAGAAATGTAGTCTTCTTTACCTGAGATCTACAGTCTAATAAGGTTACCTTGGAAAATCTTGCTACTCTATATTTCTAATACTCAGTGCTAACCCTATGGATGTCCTAGTCACCAGTTCATAAACTCACAGAGCCAATGTGCTTTCTGCATGTTCCTAGCTCCAGCTCAACACAAATTCACTGTGTTCTTAAGTTCAGACCTAGACAGATAAAATGTAAAAACACTACAGACCATTACACTACTATTAGCAATCCCACTTTTCTCAAACTATTTAAATCTCAGTCTATAACAGAATTTGAAATCCAAATAGGCAGAGACTTGGAGGCTATGGATAGCAAATAAACTTTTAGTTAGAAAGACCCTCCGGAAAACAAGAGGCTAGCCCATAGACAAAGTCCTCCACACTGGAGAACTTAAGGACTACCACTAGCAACCTCATTTTGCCAACTGAAGAGATGAAAACTCAGATGATGAGCGAGAGCACAAGCACAAGCACCACGCTCCCACTGCACCTCCTTCGTCTGTCCCAGTACTCCCTAGCCCTCACCTTCTTCCTCGCCCTCGGTGGAAACCTCATGGTGATTCTGTATCCCGTAACTATTTCTTCTCAGTGATTTTCTTCGCCTTTTGACTCTTGAATACATGTCCATATTTTCCTTTTAAAGAAAGAAATCTGTCAAATATTAACATAGCATTTATTCTCTGTTATAAATAACATTCAATAAATTAACCACATTTGCCCAATATAATTTATTGAACATCTACTTGCAAGTCAAATTCAAGAAAAAAGAGCTTCCTATATTCAACAAGTATAAAGGAGAAGAGAAATAAAATGGATGAGGATATGACTTAGTTCATGGAGTTATTTAATATATACAAGGCCTTAGATCCCCCCTTAGTGGGGGAGGAAAACAAAAACAAAAACTGAGAGAGAGGAAGAAAATGGGGGAGAAGAAATTGAAAGTGAGGTGAGGGGCTTGAGGAGAAAGCAGCAGGAGCAGCAACAGCCAGCAGAAAGCAAGCAGTACAATCCCAGACCAATCATGAAATAAAGAAGAGTAAATAATTGTTCATTCAAAATAATCTGACATCCAGGGAAGGGGGAGATGGCTCAGCAGTTCCAGAGGACCCAGGTTCAATTTCCATCATCCACATGGAGGCTCATGGCTGTCTGTTTTCTCCAGTCCCAGGGAATCTGACACCCTCTCCTAGACATACATGCAGGCAAAACATCAAAAACTCTGCTGTTGGGCTGGCAATGTAGCTCAGTTGGCACAGGGCTTGCCTCCCATGCACAATGCCCTGGGTTCCATAAACCAGGCATGATAATGATGCTTGGAAGCAGGGGATCAGCAGTTCAAGGCCATGTTTGGCTACACACCAGAAGGAGAGGAAAGGAGAGAAGAGAGAAGACAAGGAGAGGGGATCTACTGCTGCTCAATATTTCTGAACTCTTAATTCTTTGCAAGTATAAAGAAAACTACTTTTAGGGCTGGAGAGATGGCTTAGCAGTTAAAAGAGTTTACTCTTCCTTCCTCAAGAAAGTAGAAGTTCGATTCCCAGCACCCACATGAGAGGATTCACAACCTATGACTCCAGCACCAGAGGATCCAATGCCCTCTTCTGGCACTGTGGGCACCTACTCACACAGACATAAACACATCATGAATAAAAACTAAAAAGACAACTAGAAGAGAAAAAATAACACTTGCAAAGGTTTCCACAGCTAATATACTCACAAATTCTGTATCTGTCCACATTCGAAGCCTTTCTACTTCTCCTGATCGACGATTCCGTCGGATATTAATATTATCCATTTCTTGTAATACAGCTTCAGCAGTACTACAATCATATAATAAATAGTTTAGACAATAGTGTGTTCATATATCATATCATACACATTAAAGGGCTCAACAAACCAGGACTAAACTATCCCTTGATGTGTAACTATGTACAATATCTCAATTGAATAACCTTCATAACCAAAATTCATCAAAATGTAATTCACAATTTATAAAACAAAATGTCATGGTGTGGTAGAGCACACCTTTAATCCCAGCACACAGGAAGCAGAGTTAAGTGGATCTCTGTGAGTTCAGGACCAGCTGGATTCACATAGTTTAAAGTTATCTAGGGCTAAATAGTGAGATACTGTATTAAAAGGTGTTCTCTAATAGAACAATTCCCAACACCCATATCTGGTAGCTCACAAACACCAGCAACTTGAGCCCAAGGGATCCAAATCCTTCTCCTGATCTCCACTGGTATATTACATATATATATATATACATATATATATATTATACATATATTATATGTATATTGTATAATATATGTATTATATAATATATGTACATACAAACACAAATACACATAAAATATTTTTATTTTTAACTTTTATATATTCATTAAAACTTTTAAGTAATCTGTTTATAAGACTCAAAATAAATACGTTTGTTTATTAAAATTTAAAAAGTTAGCTGGGCAATGGTGGTGCACATCTTTGATCCCAGCTCTCAGGAAGCAGAGGTAGGTAGATCACTGTGAGTGAGAGGCCAGACTGGTCTACAGAGCCAGTGAGGAAAGCCAGAACTGTTACACAGAGAAATCCTGTCTTGAAAAAAAGAAAAACAAAAACCATAAAAACTTCAAAAGTTTTAAGATTTATTTTTAGTTTATAAAATAAAATAAACATTTGCCTAATAAAATTAATTAATATTGAAATTTCTAAAGTAGGCCAAGCATAGTGGAAAATACTGTTAATCTCATAACTCAGAAAGCATTGACAGATAGATGACTATAAACTCAAGAGCAGCTTTATATAAATAGTGAGTTTCAGACAAACTAGGTCTACATAGTGAGACCTGTTACATAAAAGGAAAGAAGGGGCTGGAGAGATGACTCAGAGATCAAGAGCAATGGCTGCTCTTTCAGAGGACACAGGCTCAATTCCCAACACCCATGTGGCAACTCACAACAATCTCTCTGTATATTAGTCTTTGCTGTCCTTGTACTCACTGTGTAGATCAGGCTGGCCTCCAACTCACAGAGATCCACCTGCCTCTGACTCTGGAGTGCTGGGATTAAAGGCATATGACATGTTTGAGATCTTTTTGACAAAGCCTTCTGGCACCACCACATCTGGCTGTGTTATATGCTTCTAACAAACACTTCTATAGCATCTAAGGTATAACTGCATCCTGTTCTGTGGCACTTACTAATAATACCTTTTACCCAAATTTGGTAATGACCTTTTTCTCTTTAGTACATTGTACTATAAAGCCAAAGAAGATGATATATGTATGGTCTGACTATGCTTCAAAGCTCTAGTACTAAGAACTTAATCTTAATTAAATGCAAGAAGGGATAGGACATTAAAAGGTGATGTGGTAAACAGCTCAAGAGATGGTTCAGCAGTTAAAAACACTATTCTGGCCTCCACAAGCACCAGAAATACACAAGTGCATTTACATTTAGGCAAAACACTTGTACACATAAAATAATAAATGGTAATTAGTCCACAGATGTGGATGGACAGATGGACAGACGGACGGACGGACAGACAGCAAGTTCTAGGACAAGCTACACAAAGAAACTCTGTCTCAAAAATATCAAAGAAATATAAACAACCTACATGACCTTTAACTAAGAAATGGATAATGACACTGTGGTCCATATACACAATGGAATAATATTCAGCTATAAATTAAGTTTCTTGTCTTCATTTAGAAATCTGATACTCTGTTATAGTAGCAGAAAAAGAACTAAAGCAATGTTTAGTGAAAAAAAGTTTCATTAAACTCAACCACACAGACAGATATAGGCTCAAGACACCAATTTATTATCTTGGTAAAGAAAGGTTGTCATTTACTACATGTCAATAATAGATCTTAATATTGTTTGAAAGCCCAGTGTGGTGGTGCATGCCTTTAATCCCAGAACTCAGGAGACAAAGTCAGGTAGATCTCTGACTTCAGGCCATTCTGGTCTACAAAGCAAGTTCCAGAATAGCCAGAATAGCAAGCTCCACAGGGAAACCCTGTCTAAAAGAAAACAATAGTAACAATAATATTTAAGTAAGTAAATATTAAAAAACTGTATATAACAGTGGCAATCAATATAACTAGTTTTTATTAACCAAAGTTTAACATAAAATTTTATCATCACAGCCAAGTGTGTCATGGCACACGATTTTAATACCAGCACTTGGGAGGCAGAGGCCAGCCTGATCTATATAATTCCAGGACAGGTAGTTATAATCACAAAATCATATTAAATCTATTAGCCAGACAAAATTTGCTAACATAAGTGTGTTGTGATGAGGTTTTTACAAGACCCCAAGATCCCAACAGCCTTATGAATGGGGTTGGCCACTCCCCCTTCAGGAGCCCGGGACCCTGAATAAGCGTCTTCGGAACTTATCAGCTGACACCTGAATCCCACCACATAAGTGGTTTTAAAAGATATGGTGGTACATTTCTGTGATTTGAGGTAAGTGCATCACAAGTTCAAGGCCAGCCTAGGTCTACATAGAAAGACCTTGTACCCAATCACAACTCACCCCCTTTCGCGCCACCCCCCTCCCCAAAAGCAGTCTGGGATGATGGCTCAGTGTTATTATACAACATGTAGACTTGAGTTCATGTAAAAATAGAAAATGGCACAGATGGGTTTGGGGAGGCGGGGTTGTTTTGGTTTTGGGTTTTTTGTTTTTTGTTTTTTTTTTTAAGGGAATAGCAACATGTGTGAGCAGGGAGATGGAAAAAAGGGAAATTCCCTGGAGCCAACAGCTTGACTTGCTCCAGATTCTGTTAGAGACTGTCTCAAAATTAAGGTGTAGATCAATTACGGAAGACACTAGTCAACCTCTAATCTACACCAGCATACACACCTCCCATACACATTCAAACAAATATTCACACATACACTTACACAACACATGCACACACATTAACAGCATAAAAATTTAAAAAATAAATGACATTGCTTAATGCATAAACACTCATACCTATTAACTAGTTGATCAAATAATAAACTCTGATTCACACTTTCAAATCTGTTTTTTCTGGACCGACAACTTTTTCTGACTTCCATGTCACCATTTATACATGAAAGGTCACCATCTCCTTTCTTTTCCCCTCGAAGGGGATGACTTCGAAGGGCTGCAAGAGAGATATTTTTATTTCAAAATGTGCAGTATAATAAAATAGAAAATAGGGGGAAAATAAAAACCGAATATAACCTCTTAAATGGCTTTAATATTAAACAATCAAAATTCTCAATTTTAATATTTTTTAGTTTGAATGAAATCCAGTTATTTCCAGCTATGTGCTAAGTATACTATTAAATCACTCTAAAGGGTTAGAATGTACAGCTCAGAAGTAGAGAGCTTTTGGGTTATGCAGGACCACAGTTCAGTCCCCAGTACAAAAAAAAAAAAAAAATTAATGAAAACAAAAGTAAATGGCTACACTTTTGTCCACTTTCCTGATTAACCAAACACCACTGTAAGATTTTCAGTATTAACCAATTTCCCAGCAGAATACTCACATAAACTACTATGTCCGTTTGGTAATGTAGCACCAGGCTGAGAAGTTAACCTAGAATACAAGTATATTTAATATGCAAATATATCAATATTTGTCTAGATAAGCAAAAATGAATAATGCTATCATCAATGTTTAAAATAATAATATATTATTTTTCACAAAATAACATTTTTTACTTTGGTAACATATCAATTAATAAAATATACAGCTAAGAAACATTTCATTATTTTTAAAAAACCTTTAATAACAAATTATAAACTGAATTAACTTTGTTGTCAACTGTACCAATTCAAGTCCTTTTAAAAGATTAAGGTTAAGCAGCATAAATTTAACCAAGACCATAAGGAGTCATGGCAACAGACAACTATTTTCATTGAGAAAATAAACTCCAATCTACAATAAGTATATTCAAATAAGCTGTAAGAGAGAAAAAATACTTAGCTATCAAAAGCATTTAATATTTTTTCAAACTATGATGCATCTCTAATCTATTTTTAAAAAAATACACACAGATACACAAAGATGTATTTCCCCTTCTCTCTGGAAAACAAAAAAAAAAATGCCTGTCTTAATATTCACTCAAAATAAAATTTGTTTAGCGCCTTTGTATACAAGATACATGGTATTCTAGACACATAGATGTGAGTATAAAGCAACTGAAGTAATACATGTATTCTAACATGTTGCTGCTATACAATGCTTTTCTGGAATGCTCCAAACCATTCACAAAATCAACTTAAAACCATAGAAGAATCCCTTTTATTACCTCATAAGTATACTTTGGCATTGGCCCCAACATAATATTAACTCAGGTTATTTGCAAATTATCAGTTTATTCACAGGTCTTGATGCCAAATAAATTTTGGATGGATGTAGCTACAAATAATTAAAATTTTACATCATTAAATTATTTACAACTGTAAGAGGCAATCCAAAAACATTCCAAAAATCATATTACAAAAATAGGTAAAGCTTTTCTGAACAACATAACATCACTGGGAGGAGGGGTGAAAAGCACAGTAGGTTCAGTTCTCCTCTCTAAAGGAGACAGAACTTAACAGCTCTGTTGCCATTGAAAAACCTGCTTTTAAGAAGAGGGCTGGGGATGTGTTCAAATCTCAGAACTGCATAATCCCTATCCCCACCCCAAACCCAAGTACCACCACCTCACCAGGAGGTGGAGGCAAAGGGAAAACAAAAAATTCAAGAGCCTGACAGCAATAATTACTGGCATCATTTCTCTTTATAAAGAAGAGCTGGGCACAGTAGCTACTCTTATAACTGAAGCACTTGGGAGTTAGAAGTAGCAGGAAGATCCAGAGTTCAAGGCTAGTCTCCATACATAAGAGTTCTAGGCTAGCCTAGGCTATATGAGACATTGTATCAAAAATAAATAAATAAGCCAGGTGGTGGTAGTAGTAGTAAAGGTAGTAGTAGTACGTGCTCTTATCAGCTCTCTGTGAGTTCAAGAACAGCCTGATCTACAGTGTGTTCCAGGACAGACTGGGATGATGTTACACAGAGAAACTCTGTCTCTAAGAGGAGAACAGACTCCTGTCAGTTGTCCTTTAACCGCCACATGCCCATTATAGGGCATTTGCACACATACATACAAGCATAAAATAAATGTTTAAAACAACTAGAGCTAAAAAGAAACTAAGAATTATATACATGCATATACATTCAAGACCCATCAAAATCCCTATTCTTTTAGAAATAATAGTTTTTGGTACTTGTTATACATGTCTTTATAAAACAAATGTATTTTGCAGCATATTTGAAAAAATAAAAATACAGAAAGTTTGAAATAAGCCTAATATCAATTATCAGAATGAGTATTTAAAAGAAACTTTCACTTTTAAAGAAAATTAACACTAATACCAACCCTGAATCACAATAAATTTTAAAAAAGAAAAAAATATTTCCCTTCTCACCTGGCCTGACCAGTTGGTATGTTCCATTCCTCTCGCTGACCAGTACTTCGTGATTTTGATTTGTCTTTGCAAACAGAATCCGGCTGCTTCAAAGTGCGCTTGGCTGGAGGAGATACGTGGCTATCACTTAAGCTACCATCAACTTCAGCTTTCTGAAAAATAGCAATAAAAATATAAGTACTATTCCTATCAAGATTAATATGCTTGGATAATATTTTTTGTTTTAATTTATATGGAGAGAATTTTAACTAGTCTGGTAACACTGTCTCAAAAATTAAAAAGAAAAATGGAAAGTTTATGACTGCTTGGGGTATATATTTATCTCTGTGACATCCCTCAACTAGTCTAAACACTGTAGAATACAGACTCAAAGCAATATACTTTACTACCATGGAATCTTCCTTTTTAGGAATCGTAACACAGAGCCAATCCATTCAAATTTTGCCAAGTTTCTCCAAAAACATTTCTCTCAAATTTAAGACCCTACCCAAGAGCATACCACACTGTTCGGAACTACTCTTCCTTCATTTTGCAGCAAAGCCTGCCTTTAATTCTCTTTAACAACCTTGACCCTAAAAATACAGAGTTCTCAACAGGTTGTGGTGGTGCATACCCTTAATCCCAGCAGGAAGCAGAGGAAGGCTCATCTCTGGTCTACAGAACAGGACAGCCAGGATTGCACAGAGAAGGTCTGTCTCAGAAACCACACCTATAATCCTTTCTCAGATTAACATAAAGTGAAAGCAGCCAGAACACACAGCCGAATTCTAGAGCTCTTAATGCAAACCCTATCTCCAAAACCACAAGAACTAAAGGGCATGGGGTTTAAAGGATAAAGAAAGGGAAGAACAGACAAATAATAGCTCTCATTTGCTACACCAAACCTTCGGTCTGGTCTAGGTTATTTTCTTCATAATCTAATCGAGGTCGCATCTGTTAAAAGAAATTTTATGAACATTATGCTATGCACACTGCACTTCTCCTTCCCCTATCACTTGACCATAATCATCAGGACAAGCTGGTAGCTGAGGTTTTCCCCATTTATTTTACTATGTAATATTCTGATAATTTACTAATATCCTGACTCTAAAGCAAACCTTCACCTAAAACTTCACTGCGACTGACTTTTCCCCCCAAGACAGGGTGTCTCTGTATAGTCTTGGCTGTCCTGGGAACTCCTGTAGACCAGGTGAGTTTCACTCAGAGATCCACCAGTCTCTGCCTTCTGAGTGCTGAAATTAAAGATGTGCACCACCACTACTTGGTCTAGCCGTGACTCTTGTCTACCTGTAACTTTCTATATTTTTAGTAGGTATTCTGTCTTAAAAGAAAACATCCTCCTCGTTCTCCACTAATATGCTCATTCTACCAAGTATGAATTTCTATCATAAATTCTCTATACCACAAAAATGTAACACTTTACTCTTATTTTGTTGCTCATTTGGCCAATGGGAGCCCCTTAAAAAGTGATTTCTGTATCTTTTGACACACCCCATCATTTTGAATACTTTTTAAAAGAAGAATTCTCAGGACTCATTTGTACTTACCCCTTCTGGCTCTATAAATAATCATTTCTGCAAGGAACCCTTGTTCCTTTTGGTAAAGGATGATATTGAGAAACCAAGAACTAGGTATTACATATACTTGCCATTATTGGAGTTTCACTACTAGTGAGCCCTCTCAGGAAAGAGAACCACAAACATTAAGTACAAACATACAGATATCTATTTCTAAAACTGTGCATAAATAATAAAAGACTTGGGCTTATCCCAACACTGCTAATTCCTATCCAGCATCTTAAATTCCATCCTGTCTCTTTCTTTTCTACATTTATAAACCCTTCTCAGATACATTTATTTAACCATACACATACATACAATCTTTTTTTCAAAGTGGGGAGAGCAACAGCAGCTAGACATGGTGATACACACCTGTACTCCCAGCACTTGGAAGGTGCCAGGTGGACCAGGAGTTTAAGCTTCCTCCACTACATGAGATCTGGTCACAACAACAAAAATTACCCTAAGTTTGATTTACAGCACCATAAAATGAGAAAAAAAGATATCATATGCCATTCTAGATAAGTATTTCAAAGTCGTATATAACCAACAGCAATATCCCTAATAAAAATGTTTAAGAAAATATAAATCTAAGCACAGGAGGCTGAGACAGGAGACTGCTTAAAGGGTTAAGGGCAACCCAAAAAAAGAGATCCTGTCTCAAGAAAATTATGATCCTTTAGAAAATCTAATTGTTTCCTTTTATTCTATACATTTAAGAAAAGGCACTAAAATTATCCAGTTCATAAATACATCTTTATATTTTCCCAAAGCAAAATACTGTAATACTGAAAATGTAGTTACTAGGAACTGAGAATGTTGCTGATGGTAGTGCTTAGTATCCATGAATTATCACCAAGAAAATTTAAAAAGTTCCTAAAAATATATGATTAAAGGTGTCCATGTACATTCTAAAGATATCCATTTAATACTAAAAAGTTCTCTAGAGCCGTACTGCCCTCAAACTCAAAGATATCTGCCTGCCTTTGCCATCCAGGTACTGACTCAATGTGTGTGACACCTGCCTAAATGCCATAAATTTTTTCTTTAAAAAGAAATTTGCATTCAACATTTCTTCTTACCTTTTTCACCCTCCAACCACCCATACACTTCTCCCTACATTCCTCACACTCAGGGCCTCTTTCTTCATTAATTGTTATTGCATGCATAATATATGTGTATATACCTGTATATTCTATTCCTAAATATACTCAGCCCTTGTGTTATTTTATTATTATGTTTTCAGTGCTGACATTGGCATTGTATGCTCTTCCCTAGGAAAGACCGCCCCTCCTGCTTCCAACTTTCCTCCACTGTGCATACTTCTTTGTGAAGGGTTGAGACTTCTTGGGTTTTCCTAGTCCAGTTTCATATGTCCAGTGGTGCCATTCTTATTCATGTTTGGACAGTCACTTGGTAAGACTTTACGGGTAAATCTTCTAACATTACTAGAAGACACAATGTCACAGCAATCTGTCCGCTCTGTGTCACAATGCTCCCTAGCTGTAGGTGCAGCAGTGTTTTCTAGAAGTGTCCATCGGGACTGAGCTCCACAACTGAGCGTGTTAATTGGTTGTGGGTTTCTGTAGTGGTCTCCATCTGCTGCTTTGTATGAACTATTTTAAGGGAGTACTAACATTGATGGCACAAAAAGAAAAGCAATTACAGGCTCAAACACAGGAACTGAGCATGATAGAGAGCACAAGTCTGAAATCCTAGCAAGAAGATCACACAACAAGATGACTCTGGGCTACAAATAAGACCTTAAGAGCTACCTAAGTCAATGATTCCTCCAAGACAGCAATACTATCAGTGTATTCTGAAAACTAACAGCATCAGGATCATCAGTCTGAGAGACATTAAAAACAGTCTGAGGCTGGACTGATGGCTCAATGGTTAAGAACACTAGCTGTTCTTGCAGAGGATCTGGGTCCAATTCCCAGCACCACATGATAACTCATCACCATCTGTAAATTCAGTTCCAGATCAAAACACATTCTTCTGACCTCCACAGGCACCAGGACACAGACAGACAGACATGCAGGCAAAATACCCATAAACATAATGTGAAAAATAATTTTAAAAGGAGAAAAAAAAAACCACAAAATCTTCTGAGCCTGGTGGTACACACATTTAATTCCAGCACTCAGTAGTAGGCAGAGGCAGGTGGATCTATCTCTATGAGTTAGATCTTGTCTACACAGGGAGTGCCAAGGCACTCGGGTCTAAATAATAAGATCTGTGTCAGAAGAGAGGGTGAGGAAGAAGAGAGAGAAAGAAGACACATGATCTCAGGCTCCGTTCCCATACCTTTATGAATCAGAAGTCATTTTAACAAAAAAAAAAAAAAAAAAAAAAAAAAAAAAAAAAAAAAAAAAAAAAAAAAAAAAACTAGTGACTGAAGTGCACATTAGACTTAGGATGTACTCATTAGCCATGTGCTTGCTTGGTGGTTCATCCCTATAAAAGGGGGGGGGGAAAGTATTATAACATATTCTAAAAGTAACCACTGAGAAGAAATATCGTATCTTCTAAGCTCAGCTATATTGTGGTACAGAAACTAATACCTATAAAGCTACTTTACCAACTTAGATGGCCCAAGTCAGCAATACTTTTTCCCCTTTGAGACAGGTTTTCACTATGTAGTTCTGGCTAGTCTGGAACTCACTATACAGACCAGAATTCAAATTCAGAAAGATCTGCCTACCTCTGTCTCCCCAGTGCTAGGAGTGCACCATCATGCCCTGCCAGCATTATTCCTTCTTATCAAATCCTAGCATTCACCATTTAAGACTCTTTCAACACAGGGTTTCTCTGGGTAACAGCTCTGGCTCTCCTAGAACTCACAGAGATTCACCTGTCTCTGCCTCCTGAGTTCTGGGTTAAAGGTACACACCACCACTGCCTGGCTAAAGACTTTTTTTTCCCCCATTAAATCTTCCTTTTAAAAAAAATCTAACATAAGTTATTGTATCGTCCTACTGTCTACAACATTTATATATCATTATTTGACACACTTCTCTGACCAGGTTCTTTATCTGTCAGTACTAAAGCGTTCTAAACAAAAGTAAAAACAAGCATTATGTACTAAGAATTAAACATACAAAAACAGTGGATTTTTTTGAGGTTTTAAAGTAATCTGTCCACATAATTTTCCAAATATCAATAAGTGAGTTTTTATATTTGTTATTGACTATTCTCAGATCCTAAGGACCCTTTTAGTTCCATCATTAAGAAGTTTTGGGCCTGATAGGGTCTCAGTAGGCAGAGACAGGGGAAGCTGCAGTTGGTATGTCCTGTATAAGATAATAAGTAAAAAAATATTTACATAAAAAAGAAGTAATAGTAGTTTTGGATCAGGTTTAGTGGCACAGGCACTAAGTGGCACAGCACTTGGGAAGCTAAAGACAAGAGAACATCTTGGTCTACAGATTGAGTACCAGGACAGCCCGAGCTATCTAGGGGAGAAAAAAGTTTCTCTCAAACTGCTGTCCAAATATCACCTGCATCAGAACTACCTGTATTAGTCATCATATAATATAACCTGATGAACTAGAATCTCTGCAGGTAGAGTGAGTCTAACACTAAATGATGCTTAGTATGCAAAAGTGTAAGGCCCTCTGGTAAATAACACAGTTCAAATATCATCTGAGGCACATCATCCTAACTCGATACACTATACCTGTGTATTCACTTTTTACCATGAGAGGGTTCTACATTGATATAACAAAGACCAGACTTCAGAATAAACAGTATTACTACAAAGACTCTCTCCTTCCAAAAGAATCTAAGGACCTATGACCAAATAACCAGATGTAAATAGGTACAAAATAATTACTTTAACACCATTTAATTAACTTTAAGGTTTGGGAAAGCTTTTTATCTACAAACCTGATACTAATAATTTACTTTTAATAAGTTGATCATAATACTCAACCTTAGCTTTTTCATCTTCAAAGCACTTCACTAGCTAATTATAACCTAACCCTTTGAGGGTGGGTGTTACTAGTTTCGTGACAAAGATATTTCAGAGTGATTATGCAATCTACCCACAACCATTTAGCAATCTGTCAGAGTAATTAAAATCCATGAGTTCAAAAATCTTAGACTAAGAAAATAAATTCAACTAAACATTTATTGAAAAACTCACTATGTATAGAAGACATTAAGAGAGAGTAAAGGAGCTGGAGAGATGGCTCAGTAGTTAAAAGCACTGACTGCTCTCCCAGAGGATCAGAGTTCAACTCCCAGCACCCACATGGCAGCTCACAACTGTCTGTAATTCCAGTTCCAGGGACTTGACACCCTCACACAGACATACTGCAGGAAAAACATCAATGCACATAGAATAAATATATTTTTTTAAAAAGAGAGGAGTAAAAAAGACTTACTTGAGAGCAATACAATTCATCAGGCTGATAAAGTCACAACAATGATATAAATACAACAGTACAAAATTCTCAGAAAATAAAAAAACCAGAAATAATAACTATTACTAGAGACAAAGGTCCCACAGTTAGATCAAAAAGTCTGTAGGTATGAACAATCTTTTCTGATTTCCTTAATAAAGCCCCCTTTGTGGAAATGCCTAGGCATATTCCAGGACTCATTAAAAAGCTAAAAGCAGCTGATCTTTTTTTTTTCTCTTATTTGTAAAAAGAATGCACAAAGGTGCAGTTACCATGACTGCAGAAAACAAAACTCGCACTGCTCTTCATTTACTTGAGGCCAGTGTTGGCTATCAAGTCCTGAAACTACAGGAAAATGTCCTGGACATTCCTCAAAGATCTAAAGAGTAATGCTCACTATACTGTTTCTAAACTATCATTATAAAATATATATAATATATAAACACAAAAAACATGCAAGTAAAAGCTGGCTAGGAATTACAAAAAATAAAAACAGTCAATAATTTAAACGTACTTCAGACAGAATTTTATGGATAATAGTTTTTATTTTTAATCTGAAAATGAATGTTACACTACTTGAAAATGAAAAAGAGGTCTAAGATTATAGCTCAGAAATATCATGACACAGGTTGTAAATTGGATCTTAAATGGAAGTGGACAGTGGAGACAGATATTACAATGTGAACCATGACTACCACAGACTTAGAAGTTAGCCTCAACCCCACACTGCAGCAGCACCACTGTGAATCTGTGAATCTGAAACTAAAGACTGTTAGAATAAGGGACAGTGACCATGGTCTCAAATGCTTTTTATCTTCACTGATTCATGCTGTCCACACCATTTATTAAGTACTTCTTTATTCAATACTAAAGATTATAAGTGATGTGGCAGCCTCTACCCTTCAAGAAAGTTAAAACCTAGTTCCTAAAATCAAATGTAAAGGTATATAAAAACTAAGAGTTGGAACAATTTTATCTAGTCTCTTTGTAGGGCAAGTCTATAAAAATTAAAGCACAGATCTAGCAAGACGTCTGGAAAATCTGCTTGGCTCATAAGCCTGGCTACCTGAATTTGATCCCCAGGATTCAAGTGAAGATAAAGGAGATCATTGTCTATAAAAAGTTGTTCTCTGACCTCCAAATGTACACTGTGGCAAATGTGCCCTATACATATACCACACACACATGCACACATGCACACACACAGTTAGAAACAAAGATTTTAACTGAAATACTAACAACTCTAACCCACTTCACTTGCCCCAAAAGAGAAGAAACATGGTAGTATATACCTATAATCCCAACAACAGGGGGGAGGAGGCAGCAGGATCACTTTCAGTTCAAGTCAGCCTCCTCTACACAAAATTCCAGAATGATCAAAGCTATACATAGCAAGACCGAGTCTCATAAAAAGGAGAGGGATAGAGAAGACATACAGGTCCAAGAAGTTGCAGGGTACATCTTCTTGGATACAGAAACTAAAGACAGCCTGGTGCTGAGTGAAGCTGTAGGGTACAGAAAATGGCTAACCCTGACCAAGT